>JAKWJD010001759.1:21078573-22404741 GCA_027705065.1 Solanum peruvianum
TACGATCTAAATTATATATTGTGTGAAGTAGTACTTTCATATGTTGCGTGTGCATTTAAAACATGATTGACGAATAATATATCCCTAATCCTGGCAAGATAAACTGATCTTGTAATTACTTAAGCATATTTGAGATACAATTTGAAAACTATATAAATTACTCAAAGTTGACTCAAAAATTGTTGGAAAGTAGTTGAAAAGTGGTTCATATGCATGATACTAATTGTTAGGTACCAACTAAAGTCAAGGCATTATCAAACATGAACTGATTCTCCTTTTCCAATTTTAATTTATATTCTACAAATAAATCAAGAAAAATAAAAATAATTTTTTTTATCATTGAAGTACGTTTGACCAGATTCCATGAAAGATACATAAGCAGAACCTTCTTTGGGGTTTGGTCTAATCTCTCAATAAAAATATAATCATGTTCTTCAGTTCTCTAAAGGTTGAGACATTATATGGCGAAACTATGGAGCAAAAATAAAGAAGAGAGCTTTGTGAGTGAAAACCCTTGCGGGCACTATAAAATGATAGTAGTCGAGTGACAAAGATTAGAATGTCTTTGGTGGTGAAAAATCATGAAAGGCACTATGATCAAATGATGACATTTTTGTCTAGACATGAGCGCATCATCATAAAGTTAAGGTTAGACTGAAGGTGCAACATTGTTTCCTGACATTCAGACAACTCGAAAAGATCAAACATTCAGTCCAAATGCATGTCATGTTTAAAGTCCACGTCACGTACTTCAGATAAGATTCTTTTCACTCATTTAAAACATTTTCTTATTTATCTACTACTTCTAAAAGACATAATTTTCCTTCATAATCTTTTCATTAGTGTCATTTGTGCTTGTGTTCGTTATTCTTTGAGTTTTTTTTCTTTCTTCTCAGCATCAACTCGTGTCAAGTGAGAAAATTAAATTAAAAAACTGACTATGGTATTTCCAGTTTAATGTTGGGACATGCACCATATTGGCTAATTGTAACGACCTGTTTAGTCGTTTGAGCAGCAGAACAAATTCTGGAAAAACTGGCTGGAACCACGGACCCAACGACGACCCGTCACAGGCTCGACGGACCGTCGTGGGTGTGTTCCGTTCCATGACATTAGAGTTTGAAAATCGTGGTACTGAAAATCGACTCTCTGTAAATTGTGACGGACCTGCAGGACGTGCCGTCACATCCACGACGAACCGTCGTAAGTCCCCGTTGCAAAAAACCTTCAACTTTTGAGAAATTGGTGCAGAAAACGAGTTCTGACCGTCATGACGGAGGGGCCAGGACGGACCGTCACAGGGGTGACGGGCCGTCGCAGCCATCTGGAATTTGGGGAGGACACGACGGCCTGGGGTGACGGACCGTCGCACCCACGACGGCCCGTCACAGGTTGTGCAGTCCAGGCAATTTAGGATTTCTTTCCTCGTTTTAAGGTGTTTTTTGACTATCTTTCCTTAATTATAAAGATTGAGGGGGTAAATAATAAGTCTAATTACTTAAGGGTTAAAAGGGGTAACCTTAAGTGAATTAGTGGGGTTTATTGTCCTTTTTCACACTTAATTATATGATTAATTAGGGTAAAGGAAAGAGGGTTGAATAAACAAAGGAGAGAGAACAGCAAGAAAGAGAGAAACGATTGAGGGAGATTGGACGAGAAGAAGAGAGCTTTGGGAAGATTAGCTTGTTGATTCCAATTCTTCGGTGGAGGTAGGTTATGGTTTTGTATTACGATATTGGTAGTGAACTCTTGATAGTGAATAATATGTTTGATGATATTGTAAACCTGTCTATATGCTTATTGTATGCTTGTATGAATATGATTATGTGATGTTGATAATACAAGCATGATGAAAAACCATTGAATCCCAAATCTTGAAAGAAAACTTTAATCTATGATATTAATGATAATGCCTTGGTATAAAGGAGGCTTGATGAATTAAAGTGATTGGGAATTGATGATGCCTTGGTTAGAGAAGGCTTGATGAACGGATAATGAGACTAGTGGATCGAGTCGGAGTGTCACGTTCCGACACATAGATTAGTGATCGGAGTGTCACGTTCCGACACATAGAATTAGTGGATCGGAGTGTGTCACGTTCCGACACATAGAATTAGTGGATCGAGCACAGTTCCGTACACAGTTCCGACACAGAAATTAGTGGATCGGAGTGTCACGTTCCGACAATAGTATTAGTGGGACGGGGGTCCACGAACCGACACGTAGATATAGGGGATCGGAGTGTCAGTACCGACACACATGTAGGGGATCGGGAGTGTCACGTTCCGACACCTAAGGGGATCGGAGCGTGTGTCACGTTCCGACACAAGAGGGGATCGGAGAGTGTCACGTTCCGACACATATAGGGGATCAGAGTGTCACATTCCGACATATAGGGGATGGAGTGTCACGTTCCGACAACCATGTAGGGGATCGGAGTGTCACGTTCCGACACATATAGGGGATCGGAGTGTCACGTTCCGACACATATAGGGGATCGGAGTGTCACGTTCCGACACATTAGGGGATCGGAGTGTCACGTTCCGACATGATAGTGATAGGGGATCGGAGGGTCACGTACCCACACAAGAGGAAGAAAGAAATGAATCTCGAAAGATGATAATATATTCAACATAATGAACTTAATTCCCAAATGAGTATGGTAACGAGGTTGACCCTCATGAATGAACTTGATGGGTTATGTGCGATTATGATACTTGTTGTTGCTACATGTTGAGTTTATAGTTGATTTATAATATTATTTGATATATATTGTTCCCTATTTTGAGTTAACCGATGATATCTACTCAGTACGTGTGGTTGTACTGACCCCCTACTTTATGTTTTCCTTGTGTTATTTGTGTTTGCAGCAAACGTTCCGTCAACTTCGACTCAGCAGTAGATCAAGCCAGTCTTCACTCCATCGGAAATTCAGGGTGAGCTATGCGTCGTCTAGCTTGGACTGGGTCTCTTCTTCAAGTCTTGATGTGCCCTGAACTTCCGGCATGGACTAGTTTTTAATTGTTTTTAGCTTTTTAGACATTCTTAGTTTAGTTTTGAGATAGATGTTCTTGTGGTGATGACTTCCAGATTTTGGGAATATTAATAATAGTTTGAGTTGTTTTTCTTTATTAATGAGTTTAGTCTTCCGCATTATTTTCTGTTGAAATATCTTGAAATGTTAAGGTTTAGATGGGTTGGTTCGCTCACATCGGAGGGTAAATGTGGGTGCCAGTCGCGTCCCCGATTTGGGTCGTGACAGACTTGGTATCAGAGCATTAGGTTCATTGGTCTCATCACACAAGAACAGGTCTAGTAGAGTCTAAAGAACGGTAGGGGGACGCCTTTACTTTTCTTTGAGAGGCTATAAGACTTTAGGAAAAATTCCATTCTTTCATTCTTTCTTTCGTGCTACTACTTGAGTCCAATTGGTATCTAGGTGATACAAATTGGTATCTGACCATCTTCACTCTATTTCGCGGATGGTTAGAACTAGAGCAACGACCGCGCCAGCAGCAGCGACAACGGCAAGACAGAAACGTCTGAGCCAGCCACTGGGGCTGTGGCTCGAGGAAGGAACAGCGGCAAGAGGCCGTGGAAGAGGTCGTGGGAGGACGTCCTCTAGAGGGAGAGGACGAGCCCCTAGCCCATCTGATACTAGGGCGGTGACTCCTCCACCGACTGAGGAGGTAGTAGAGAGGGTGAGGAAGGGGAAACTGAACAAGGGCAGAATGAGGAAATGCCACCCCACTACCCCAGAGATGATCAAACCAAGTACTGCTTATCTTAGCGGTGTTGTCTGATCAGGGTCAAGCACCTCCAATGGTTTCTGCACCAACACCTCCGGTTTCAGAGATACGACATGCGGCTACTATGGCTCCCCGCATGGATGCACCATTGGGAATAGGCACATTTCCACGTCTGACTACTGGGCCTATTATGACAAACGATCAACACGAACTTTTTGTAAGTTCTTGAAATTGAAACCTCCATCTTCAAGGGTGCAGAATCTGAGGATGCTTATGATTTTCTGGTTGATTGTCATGAGCTACTACACAAAAGGGGATAGTAGAGAGGTTTGGTGTCGAGTTCGTGAGCTATCAGTTCCAAGGAACGCCAAAATGTGGTGGCGTTCACATGTTGAGTGTCAACCAACAGAGGCACCACCTATGACTTGGGAATCATTCTCTACCCTATTATGGAGAAATATATCCCAAGGACTTTGAGAGATAGAAAGAGGGATGAGTTCTTGAGTCTTGAACAGGGAAGGATGACAGTAAACGCGTATGAGGCTAAATTTCGCGCGCTATCCAGATATGCCACGCAACTTTGTTTCAGTCCACAAGAACGGATCCGCCGTTTTGTGAAGGGGTTGAGGTCAGAATTGCGGATTTCAGCCTTACAGATAGCGGCAACGGCAACATCCTTCCAGAGGTGGTGGTAGACTTTGTGATTGAGGTGGAAGGAGTGAAACCAGATGACTTCACCACGACATCGACATCAAAGAGGTTTCGTAGGGGAGGTGAGTATAATGGTTCTTATTCTAGAGGACAGAACTCTGGAGGTCACTCAAATCGACCAATACAGTCTTCACTACAGACTGTAGTTGGGGGGTCCACCTCAGAACGGTCAACACTACTCCGAGAGACCCATGCCTGACTCCAGAGAGTGCTATGGATGTGGGGAGATTGGACATATTAGGAGGAATTGTCCAAAACAGAGTTACAGAGCCCCAATGGCTAGAGGAGAGGTGGTAATGGTAGAGGTCGATATTCTGGAGGGCGTGGTGGCCGAGGTAATGGTGGTCACCAAAACGGCAGAGGAGAGGGTCAAATGGAGCCACTACTACACAACATGGTAGGGGCAACGGACAAACAAGTAATGGGGCTCATTGCTACGCTTTCCCTGGGAGATCTGAAGCGGAGGCGTCTGATGCTGTTATCACAGGTAATCTCTTGGTTTGTGATTGCATGGCATCTGTATTATTTGACCCTGGCTCCACGTTTTCATATGTATCTTCCTCATTTGCTAATGGTCTAAATTTACATTGTGAATTACTTGACATACCTATTCGTGTTTCTACTCCGGTGGGTGAGTCTGTGATAGTCGAAAAAGTGTATAGGTCTTGTTTGGTGAATTTTGTGGGGAGCAACACTTATGTAGACTTGGTTATTTTAGAATGGGTGACTTGACGTAATTCTGGGTATGACTTGGCTTTCTCCAAACTTTGCGATTTGGATTGTAATGCTAAAACAGTGACGTTAGCCAAGCCTGGGGCAGATCAGTTAGTGTGGGAGGGTGACTACACTTCCAATCCGGTGCGTATAATCTCCTTTATTCGTGCTCAGAAGATGGTTAGTAAGGGTTGTCTAGCTTCTTGGCACATCTTAAGGATGACACTACTCAAGTACCATCGATTGAGTCAGTTTCGGTAGTCTGTGAGTTTTTGGATGTGTTCCCTGCAGATCTTCCTGGTATGCCACCAGATAGGGATATAGACTTCTGCATTGATTTGGAACCGGTACTCGCCCCATTTCTATACCCCGTATAGAATGGCTCCCCCGAATTAAGAGAGTTAAAGGCTCAACTTCAAGAGTTGTTGAGCAAGGGCTTCATTAGACCAAGTGCATCTCCTGGGGGTGCTCCGGGTGCTATTTGTGAAGAAGAAGGATGGGAGTTTCCGAATGTGCATAGATTACCGACAGTTGAACAAGGTAACTATTAAGAACAAGTACCCCATTCCTCGCATTGATGACTTGTTCGATCAGTTACAAGGTGCTTGTGTCTTCTCAAAATAGACTTGAGGTCCGGTTATCACCAATTGAAAATACGAGCAACGGATGTGCCAAAGACTGCTTTTCGAACTAGGTATGGGCATTATGAGTTTGTGGTAATGTCGTTTGGTCTTACTAATGCCCCTGCTGCCTTCATGAGCTTGATGAACGGGATTTTCAAGCCATACTTGGACCTCTTTGTGATTGTTTATTGATGATATATTGATATACTCCAAGAGTAAGAAAGAACATGAGGAGCATTTGAAATGGTGTTAGAGTTGTTGAGAAAGAAAAAGCTTTATGCGAAATTCTCTAAGTGTGAGTTTTGGCTAGATTCAGTGTCCTTCTTGGGGCACGTGGTTTCTAAGGAGAGTGAGAGTGATGGTAGATCCATCTAAGATTGAGACGGTAAAGAATTGGGTAAGACCTACAAACGTGTCAGAAATAAGGAGTTTGGTGGGGTTAGCTACTACTACCGCCGATTCGTCAAGGGATTCTCTTCCATTGCTTCCCAATTGACGAACTTGACTAAGCAAAACGTCCCATTTTGTATGGACGGATGAGTGTGAGGAGAGCTTCCAGAAGCTTAAGACCTTGTTGACTACCGCACCAATTCTACCTTGCCAATAGGGGTAAAGACTTCATTGTCTATGTGATGCATCCTATTCTGGGTTGGGTGCAGTGCTAATGCAAGAGAAAAATGTGATTGCTTATGCTTCAAGACAATTAAAGGTGCATGAACGTAACTATCCGACCCATGACTTGGAGTTGGCCGCGGTAGTATTTGCACTAAAGCAATGGAGACACTATTTGTATGGGGTTAAGTGTGAAGTCTATACGGACCATCGTAGCCTACAGTATGTCTTCACTCAGAAGGACTTGAACTTGAGACAGAGGAGATGGATGGAACTACTAAAGGACTACGACATCACTATTTTGTATCATCCGGGGAAGGCTAATGTTGTGGCAGATGCTTTGAGTAGAAAGGCGGAAGTATGGGAAGTCTAGCTCATTTGCAAGCTTCTAGACGCCCATTGGCTAGAGAAGTGCAGATTTTGGCTAATGACCTTATGAGGTTAAAAATAATGAGAAGGGAGGATTGTTAGCTTGTGTAGAGGCAAAATCCTCTTTCCTTGATCAGATTAAGGGGAACAATTTGACGATGAGAAACTAAGGCGAATTCGAGATAAAGTGTTGCAAGGAGAGGCTAAGGAAGCAATAATCGATGGGGAAGGTGTTTTGAGGATTAAGGGAGAGTATGTGTACCCGCATCGATGATTTGATCACCACTATTCTTACAGAAGCTCATTGTTCCGGATATTCTATAACATCCTGGTGCAACCAAGATGTATCGCGACCTAAAGCAACACTTCTGTGGAGTAGAATGAAGCGAGATATTGTTGAGTTTGTTGCCAAGTGTCCAAATTGTCAACAAGTGAAGTATGAACACCAAAGGCCCGGAGGAACACTTCAGAGAATGCCCATTCCTGAATGGAAGTGGGAGAGAATCGCGATGGACTTCGTGGTTGGTCTTCCAAGACATTGGGTAAGTATGACTCTATATGGGTGATCGTTGATAGGTTGACTAATCTGCTCACTTCATTCCTGTCAAGGTGACCTACAATGCAGAAAAGTTAGCCAAGATCTACATCTCGGAAATCGTTCGGTTGCATGGAGTTCCACTCTCCATTATATCAGATAGAGGTACGCAGTTTAACTTCTAAGTTTTGGAGGACACTACATGCTGAATTAGGTACTAGGTTGGACCTTAGTACTGCATTTCATCCTCAGACCGATGGTCAGTCTGAGCGAACGATTCAAGTTTTGGAGGATATGCTACGCGCATGTGTGATAGAGTTTGGTGGCCATTGGGATAGCTTCTTACCTTTGGCAGAGTTTTCGTACAATAATAGTTATCACTCTAGTATCGACATGGCTCCATTTGAAGCATTATATGGGAGGAGGTGTAATCTCCCATTGGTTGGTTTGATGCTTCGAGGTTAGACCTTGGGGACTGATCTGTTGAGAGATTCTATGAGAAGGTGAAAGCTATTCAAGAGAAGCTTTTGGCGGCTCAAAGTAGACAAAAGGAGTATGCAGACCGAAAGGTTAGAGACTTGGAGTCATGGAAGGTGAACAAGTCTTGTTGAAGGTTTCGCCCATGAAAGGGGTGATGCGGTTTGGAAAAAGAGGTAAGTTAAGTCCAAGGTACATTGGACCATTTGAAGTGCTTAAGAGAATAGGGGAGGTGGCCTTATGAATTAGCCTTGCCCCCAGGGCTGTCCGGAGTACATCCGGTGTTCCATGTATCCATGTTGAAGAGATACCACGGAGATGGAAACTACATTATCCGTTGGGATTCCAGTTTTGTTGGATGAGAACTTGACTTATGAAGAGGAACCGGTTGCTATATTAGATAGAGAAGTTCGCAAGTTGAGGTCGAGAGAGATTGCATCCATCAAAGTTCAATGGAAGAATCGACCGGTTGAAGAAGCTACTTGGGAGAAGGAGGCAGATATGCAAGAAAAATACCCACATCTGTTCACAGATTTCAGTACTCCTTTTCGCCATGGTCTTTCTTCTTTTGATCGTTCGGGGACGAACGATGGGTAAATTGGTATCTATTGTAACGACCTGTTTAGTCGTTTTGAGCAGCAGAACAAATTCTGGAAAACTGGCTGGAACCACGGACCCAACGACGGACCGTCACAGGCTCGACGGACCGTCGTGGGTGTTCCGTTCCATGACACTTAGAGTTTGAAAATCGGGTACTGAAAATCGACTCTCTGTAAATTGTGACGGACCTGCAGGACGTGCCGTCACATCCACGACGAACCGTCGTAAGTCCCGTTGCAAAACACTTCAACTTTTGAGAAATTGGTGCAAGAAAACGAGTTTCTGACCGTCATGACGGAGGGGCCAGGACGGACCGTCACAGGGGTGACGGCCGTCGCAGCCATCTGGAATTTGGGGAGGACACGACGGCCTGGGTGACGGACCGTCGCACCCACGACGGCCCGTCACAGGTTGTGCAGTCCCAGGCAATTTAGGATTTCTTTCCTCGTTTTAAGGGTCGTTTTTGACTATTCTTTCCTTAATTATAAATTGAGGGGTAACATTAATAAGTCTAATTACTTAAGGGTTAAAGGGGTAACCTTAAGTGAATTAGTGGGGTTTTATTGTCCTTTTTCACACTTAATTATATGATTAATTAGGGTAAAGGAAAGAGGTTTAATAAAACAAAGGAGAGAGAACAGCAAGAAAGAGAGAAACGATTGAGGGAGATTGGACGAGAAGAAGAGAGCTTTGGGAAGATTAGCTTGTTGATTCCAATTCTCGGTGGAGGTAGGTTATGGTTTTGTATTACGATATTCGTAGTGAACTCTTTATAGTGAATAATATGTGTTGATGATATTGTAAACCTGTCTATATGCTTATTGTATGCTTGTATGAATATGATTATGTGATGTTGATAATACAAGCATGATGAAAACCATTGAATCCCAAATCTTGAAAGAAACTTTAATCTATGATATTAATGATAATGCCTTGGTATAAAGGAAGGCTTGATGAATAAAGTGATTGGGATTGATGATGCCTTGGTTAGAGAAGGCTTGATGAACGGATATATGAGACTAGTGGATCGGAGTGTCACGTTCCGACACATAGAATTAGTGGATCGGAGTGTCACGTTCCGACACATAGAATTAGTGGATCGGAGTGTCACGTTCCGACACATAGAATTAGTGGATCGGAGTGTCACGTTCCGACACATAGAATTAGTGGATCGGAGTGTCACGTTCCGACACATAGTATTAGTGGGACGGGTGTCACGAACCGACACGTAGATATAGGGGATCGGAGTGTCACGTACCGACACATGTAGGGGATCGGAGTGTCACGTTCCGACACATATAGGGGATCGGAGTGTCACGTTCCGACACATATAGGGGCGGAGTGTCACGTTCCGACACATATAGGGGATCGGAGTGTCACGTTCCGACACATATAGGGGATCGGAGTGTCACGTTCCGACACATGTAGGGGATCGGAGTGTCACGTTCCGACACATATAGGGGATCGGAGTGTCACGTTCCGACACATATAGGGGATCGGAGTGTCACGTTCCGACACATATAGGGGATCGGAGTGTCACGTTCCGACACATAGTGATAGGGGATCGGAGTGTCACGTACCGACACAAGAGGAAGAAAGATAATGAATCTCGAAAGATGATAATATATTCAACATAATGAACTTAATTCCCAAATGAGTATGGTAACGAGGCTTGAGCCCTCATGAATGAACTTGATGGTGTTATTGACGATTATGATACTTGTTGTTGCTACATGTTGATTTATAGTTGATTTATAATTATTTGATATATATTGTTCCCTATTTAGTTAACCGATGATATCTACTCAGTACGTGTGGTTGTACTGACCCCCTACTTTTATTTTTTATGTTTTCCTCTGTGTTATTTGTGTTCTGCAGCAAACGTTCCGTCAACTTCGACTCAGCAGTAGATCAAGCCAGTCTTCACTCCATCGGAAATTCAGGGTGAGCTAATGCGTCTAGCTTGGACTGGGTCTCCTTCTTCAAGTCTTGATTCCTTGAACTTCCGGCATGGACTAGTTTTTAATTGTTTTTAGCTTTTTAGACATTCTTAGTTTAGTTTTGAGATAGATGTTCTTGTGGTGATGACTTCCAGATTTTGGGAATATTAATAATAGTTTGAGTTGTTTTTCTTTATTAATGAGTTTAAGTCTTCCGCATTATTTTCTGTTGAAATATCTTGAAATGTTAAGGTTTAGATGGGTTGGTTCGCTCACATCGGAGGGTAAATGTGGGTGCCAGTCGCGTCCCCGATTTGGGTCGTGACACTAGGGCTGTGAACCTATTGAGAAAATAAATATCATAAATCGATACCGTGTGAAAATAGATAAAGCAAAAGAGTTGCTTGGGAACGAATGAACCCCACAACATGCACAAAATGGTAATGAGTCAGAATGTCCATGAAAAGTGTTTTAAGAAAAGATAAGGACTGTTTTTAAAACATCTTCAAGATATTCGCACAACCATCAATGCGATGAATCTCTCAAGCGGGGCGGATCCAGAAGTCAAGCTTCACAAGATACTCGAAGTCACGAACCAACCACCATTTAGAAAAATTAACAATACATTTCTTTGACTTAAAACATGTATAAAGCAGAATCATGTAAACAGTTTGCGAGAGACAATCGCCACGATGGTAAGTTCTTGAATCCTTACTTTTCATACAATATGCATGATAAAATAATATAACAATAAAAATAAATTTTTTTTTTTCTCATTAAAGAATCTGAGGCATTTTATTTTATTTTTAGTTTGTTCAATGTAAAAATAAAAATAAAAATAAAATAAAATAATGATGAATAATAATATTAATAATGATAATAATAATATAAGTGAATAGAAGAAATGTGTGTGTATATATATATATATATATATATAATATTATATATATATATATATATAATATATTATATATATATATATATATATATATATAGATATATATATATATATATATATATATATATATATATAAATTATGTCTTCATAGGGCACAATAACCCCTATTTTATTTTTTATGTTTTCACAGGGCATAATAACCCCTGGTTGTATATAGGGCACAATAACCCCTATCCTATTTTTCATGTCTTCATAGGACATAATAACCCCTAGATTGCATACAGGGCACAATAATCCCTATTCTATGTTTTCATCTCTTCGCATGGCAAAATAACCCCTGGTTGCATATAGGGCACAATAACCCTTATTTTATTTTTCATTTCTTCAGATGACACAATAACCTCTGGATTGCATATAGGGCACAATAACCTCTATCATTTTTTTGGTCTTCAGAGGGCACAATAACCCCTGGTTGCATAAAGGGCACAATAACCTCTATTTTACTTTTCATGTCTTTAGAGGGCACAATAACCCCTGGATTGCATACAGGTCACAATAACCCCTATTTTATTTTTCATGTCTTTAGAGGGCACATAACCACTGGATTGCATATAGGGCACAATAACCCCTATCATTTTTTTGTCTTCACAGGGCACAATAACCCCTGGTTGCATATAGGGCACAATAACCCTATTTTATTTTTCATTTCTTCAGAGGGCACAATAACCCCTGAATTGCATATAGGGCACAATAACTCCTATCATTTTTTTATGTCTTCACAAAACACAATAACCCCTGGTTGCATGTAGGGTACAATTACCCCTGTTTTATTTTTCATGTCTTCAGAGGGCACAATAACCCCTGGATTGCATATAGGGCACAATAACCCCTAATTTATCTTTCATGTCTTCACAGAGCATAATAACCCCTGGTTGCATATAGAACACAATAACCCCTATCTTAGTTTTCATGTTTTCACAGGGCACAATAACCCATGGTTGCATATAGGGCACAATAACCCTATTCTATGTTTTCATGTCTTCATAGGGCACAATAAATCCTGGTTGCATATAGGGCACAATAACCCCTATTTTATCTTTCATGTCTTCAGAGGGCACAATAACCCCTGGATTACATATAGAGCATAATAACTTCTATCATATTTTTTATGTCTTCACATGGCACAATAACCCATAGTTGTATATAGGGCACAATAACCCCTATTCTATGTTTTCATGTCTTCACAGGGCATAATAACCCCTATTTTATTTTTCATTTCTTCACAAACCACAAAAATCCCTGGGTTGCATATATGACACAATAACCCCTATCATTTTTTTGTCTTCACAGGGCACAATAACCCCTGGTTGCATATAGGGCACAATAATCCATATTTTATTTTTCATGTTTTTAGAGGGCACAATAACCCCTTGATTGCATATAGTGTACAATAACCCCTATCATTTTTTTTATGTCTTCACAGGGCACAATAACCCCTGTTTGCATATAGGGCACAATAACCCCTATTTTATTTTTCATGTCTTCAGAGGGCACAATAACCCCTGGATTGCATATAGGGAACAATAACCCCTATTTTATTTTTCATGTCTTCATAGGGCACAATAACCCCTATTTTATTTTTCATGTCTTCAGGGGGCACAATAACCCCTGGTTGCAATTTGGGTACAAAACTCCCTTTTGTCTTATTTTTTTTCATTTTGTAATAGGCTACAAAAACATTATTTTTATTATTTGTATAGACTTTTATAGATTTCATAAATAACTCACAAAATTTCCTAGTGCAAACTAGGCAAAAATTTTATTTCGTGTTCAGTTTTCACATAGTACACAAATTTGCAGTTCAAAAATAAAAGAATTCATCCTTTCAAGAAAACAAGTTTTCAAGAATATCACGCGAAAGAACGTCAGTAGCTGAAGTCAAGTCATGAAATTTCAAATCTTAAACTCAGATGTCCAGAGCAAAGTTTGAAATCGATAAACCTACCAAAGAGGGTGAAGCGATATCCGAGAATTCAAAATGAAGACTTAGCACTATCGGAGTGGATATGATTTCATATCTTTCCTTCTACATTTTGTTTTTTTAATGTAATAGCTGGAGCTACGAACCAGAATCTCGACAAAACTTCACTCGACTACCTTACTCATTGGAACTACGTCTGACTCCTTATCATCAACTTAGGATAGGTAGTTTTTCAAAAGTTAGTACACAGTCAAACCTCTTATCTATTATAAATTTTTCACATTTTTGGCATAAATATTTCGGTAAAAATTAGTCACATTGTTCACGTCCTTGCATGAAAACTCTTCATGTTTCCAAGCAAAGAGGGGCATACTGTGAACACCTAATTTTTTACCAAAACATAATTTATTTTACACCAATTTAAAAGGGATTATATTTAAAATAAAATAAAATAATAATAATAAAATATAAATTAATAAAAATTATAAGATCAATTATATTTTAATAATAATAAAAAATTGATAAATAGAAGTTGACAATTTAAGTTATTTGTTAATTATATCAGAGTCTAAAATAATAATAATTAGAAAATATTATTAAAAAGTATTGAAAATAAAAGGAAAAGAGGAGTCCTAAAAAATTTCAAATTTGTTTTACCTATCCTAATTACTCCAAAATTTCTAACTTATTTTCCTAAAAAATCTCATTCCATCTATTTATTTTTATTTTTTAACTTCTTTTGCACGATTTTTTTTAAGTTTACACGATTTTTTCATTTATTTTTGTTTTGTTAATTTGATATTATTATTATTTATTTATTTTATATCCTTATCTCTAGGACTGTGCACAAAATTGGGTCAAACCGTTAACCTAGACCGATTTTTGGGTTATTGGGCTAACGGTTTGAGTTATTGGGCTAATGGTTCGAGGTTCGATATAGAAAAATATTGTATTGGGTAATTGGTTCGGGGTCGGGTTTGGAAGCCAAAATCTCGGGCTACCCGATACCCCGATAAGACCCATATTAATATTAATATTTTTTATTCCTAATTTTCTAATTTTACACCTAGATAAGACCCAAAAGTTTTCACTTCTCACTTCTCAGGATTAGGGACTAGGGTTCCGCTTCTCAAACTCCAAAAATCCGAACTCTAAATCTTCCAAACTCAGGCGACGACTGCTCCACGCCTCCACCTCCATCCTCCACAACTCTAGTCAGTTAGTCATTCAGACTCTGGCATAACTCATAAGGCAGTCACTCTCTGTCACGACCCAAAACCGAGCCGCGACTGGCACCCACATTTACCCTCCATGTGAGCGAACCAACCAATTCGACCTTAACATTTCAACATATATCAACGAACGTAATGCGGAAGACTTAACTCATTAATAAAATCAAATCAATACTATTATTATCCCCAAAATCTGGAAGTCATCACCACAAGAACATCTATATCAAATTACTAAACTAAGATGTATCTAAAAGCTAAAACAAGTAAAAGCTAGTCCATGCCGAAAGCTCAAGGCATCAAGACTTGAAGAGAAGATCCAGTCTAGCTAGAAGCATTAGCTCACCCTGAATTTCTGATGTAGTAAAGACTGGCTTGAATTACTGTTGAGTCGAAGACGACGGCACGTTTGCTGCACTCCATAAATAACAAAGAAGAAAACATAAAAGTAGGGGTCAGTACAAAACACGGGTACTGAGTAGATATCATCGGCCAACTCAAATAGAAGCAATATATACCAAGTAATATCATAAAGTCAACTATATACTCAACATGTAGCAACATCAAGTACTATATCATTAACAATTACCGTCAAGTTTACACTGAGGACTCAAGCCTCCATACCATACTCATTTTGGAATTAGATTCATTAGATTGAGTATATTAACATCTTTCAAGATTCATTATCTTTATTTCTCTTGTGTCGGTACGTGACACTCCGCTCCTCATACATCTTTAATCCTCTTGTGTCGGTACGTGACACTCCGATCCCCTACTACTATGTGTCGGAACGTGACACTCCGATCCCCTAAATCTACGTGTCGGTTCGTCACACCCGATCCCCTAAATCTACGTGTCGTTCGTGACACCCGATCCCCTAAATCTACGTGTCGGTTCGTGACACCCGTCCCCCTAATACTACGTGTCGGTTCGTGACACTCGATCCCTTAATTCTATGTGTCGGAACGTGACACTCCGATCCCCTAATCTCCTTCTATATCAATTTATCAAGCCTTCTTTCTCACTAAGACATCATCAATCTCATTATTTTAGTTCATCACGCCTTCTTTTATACCATGCCTCATTATTAACAGAGATTAGGTTTTTATCAAGATTTGGGATTCAATAGCTTCATCATACTTAATATAATCACAATTATATAATCACATTCATGCATGCATACGATCAAGCACATAGCAGGGTTTACAACATCATCAATACATATCATTCGCTATTAAGAGTTTTACTACGAATATCGTAAGAGAATAAACCATAACCTACCTCCACCGAAGACTAGTGATCAAGCAAGAATTTTCCCCAAAGCTTCCTTCTTCTTCTCGTTCGATCGATCCTCTCTCCCTCTCTCTTGTTCTTTCTAGTTTTCTTATTCAAACCCTCTTTCTTTTACCCTAATTAGCATATAATTAAGAATGAAAGATGGCAATAATAACCCACTAATTAACTTAAGGTCACCTCTTTTAACCCCCAAGTAATTAGACTTATAATCCTTAACCTTCTAACTTTATAATTAAAGTAGGAATAGTCCAAAACGTCCCTTAAAACGTGTAAAGAAATCCGACCCAGACCGGGATTACGCAGCCTGTGACGGGCGTCGTGCCTGCGACGGTCCGTCCTGCTGCTCCGTCACAGACTTCAGAGACTCAATTCCCTGAAGAGTCTGTGACGGTCCGTCACACCGTGACGGTCCGTCCTGCCATTCCGTCACGAAGTTCAGAGAGTCGATTTCAGTACCCAATTTCAGGTTTTCTAAGTGTTTTGAAACGAGACCCTGCGACGGTCCGTCGTGACCATGACGGTCCGTCGTGGGGTCCGTCGTTTCAGCCAGTTTTCCAGAAATAAAATCTGTTGCTCAAAACGACTAAACAGGTCGTTACAATAGATACCAATTTACCCATCGTTCGTCCTCGAACGATCACAAGAAGAAAAACAAGGGCGAGAAGGAGTACCTGAATCTTTAAGCAGATGTGGGTATCAATCTTGCATATCGGCCTCCTTCTCCCAAGTGGCTTCTTCAACCGGCCGATTCTTCCATTGCACCTTGATGGATGCAATCTCCCTTGACCTCAACTTGCGAACTTCTCTATCCAAAATAGCAACAGGCTCCTCCTCATAAGACAAATTTTCATCAAGCAAAACTGAATCCCAACGGATAATATAGTTTCCATCCCCATGGTATCTCTTCAACATCGACACATGAAATACCGGATGCACTCTGGACAGCCCTGGAGGCAAGGCTTACTCATACGCCACCTCACCTACTCGCTTAAGTACTTCAAATGGTCCAATGTACCTCGGGCTTAGCTTACCTCTTTTACCAAACCGCATCACCCCTTTCATTGGCGAAACCTTCAACAAGACTTGTTCACCCTCCATGAACTCTAAGTCTCTAACCTTTCGATCTGCATATTCTTTTTGTCTACTTTGCGCCGCTAGAAGCTTTTCTTGAATAGATTTCACTTTCTCTATCGAATCCCTCAAAAGATCAGTACCCCAAGGTCTAACCTCAAATGCATCAAACCACCCAATGGGAGACCTACATCTCCTACCATACAATGCTTCAAATGGGGCCATATCAATGCTTGAGTGATAACTATTATTGTATGAAAACTCCGCTAAGGGTAAGAAGTTATCCCAATGGCCACCAAATTCTATCACACATGCACGAAGCATATCCTCCAACACTTGAATCGTTCGCTCAGACTGACCATCGGTCTGAGGGTGGAATGCGGTACTAAGATCCAACCTAGTACCCATTCAGCATGCAATGTTTTCCAACATAGAAGTAAACCTGCATACCTCTATCTGATATGATGGAGAGTGGGACCCCATGCAACCGAACCACCTCTGAGATATAGATTTTTGCTAACTTTTCTGCATTATAAGTCACCTTGACCGGAATGAAATGAGCAGACTTAGTTAACCTATCAACAATCACCCAAATAGAGTCATACTTACCCATTGTCTTTGGAAGACCAACCACGAAGTCCATTGCGATTCTCTCCCACTTCCATTCAGGAATGGGCATTCTCTGAAGTGTTCCTCCGGGCCTCTGGTGTTCATACTTTTCTTGTTGACAGTTTGGACATTTGGCAATGAAGTCAACAATATCGCGCTTCATTCTACTCCACCAAAAATGTTGCTTTAGGTCACGGTACATCTTGGTTGCACCCGGATGTATCGAATACCTTGAACTATGAGCCTCTGTCAGAATAGTGTCGATCAAACCATCGAGCGGGGTACACATACCCTTCCCTTAATCCTCAAAACACCTTCCTCATCGATTGTCGCTTCTTTAGCCTCTCCTTGCAACACTTTATCTCGGATCCGGATCAATTTTTCATCATTAAACTTTTTTCCCTTAATCTTGTCAAGGAAGGAAGATCTTGCCTCCACACAAGCTAAAAATCCTCCCTTCTCATTTACTTCTAATCTCATAAGGTCGTTAGCCAGAATCTGAACTTCTCTAGCCAATGGGTGTCTAGAAGCTTGCAAGTGAGCTAGACTTCCCATGCTTCCCGCCTTTCTACTTAAAGCATCCGCTACAACATTCGCCTTCCCCGGATGATACAAAATAGTGATGTCGTAGTCCTTCAGTAGTTCCATCCATCTCCTCTGTCTCAAGTTCAAATCTTTCTGAGTAAAGACATACTGTAGGCTACGATGATCCGTATAGACCTCACACTTAACCCCATATAAATAGTGTCTCCATTGCTTCAATGCAAATACTACCGCGGCCAATTCCAAATCATGGGTCGGATAGTTACGTTCATGCATTTTTAATTGCCTCGAAGCATAAGCAATTACACTCTTCTCTTGCATTAGCACTGCACCCAAACCGGAATAGGATGCATCACAATAAACAATAAAGTTCTTACCCTCTACCGGCAAGGTGAGGATAGGTGCGGTAGTCAACCAAGTCTTGAGTTTCTGAAAGCTTTCTTCGCACTCATCCGACCATACAAATGGAACATTCTGCTTAGTCAAGTTCGTCAATTGGGAAGCAATAGAAGAGAATCCCTTGACAAATCGGCGGTAGTAGCTAGCTAACCCAACAAAGCTCCTTATCTCTGACACATTTGTAGGTCTTACCCAATTCTTCACCGTCTCAATCTTAGATGGATCTACCATCACTCCATCCTTAGAAACTACATGCCCCAAGAAGGACACTGCATCTAGCCAAAACTCGCACTTAGAGAATTTGGCATAAATCTTTTTCTCCCTCAACATTTCCAATACAATTCTCAAATGTTCCTCATGTTCCTTCTTACTTTTAGAGTATATCAGTATATCATCAATAATACGATCACAAAGAGATCCAAATATGGCTTAAAAAATCCCGTTCATTCAATCAATCTCAGAAAGCAGCAGTAGGGGCATTCGTAAGACCAAAAGACATCACTACAAATCATAATGCCCATACCTGGTTCGAAAAGCAGTCTTTGGCACATCTGTTGCCCGTATTTCAATTGATGATAACCGGATCTCAAGTCAATCTTAGAGAAGACACAAGCACCTTGTAATTGATCGAACAAGTCATCAATGCGAGGAAGAGGATACTTGTTCTTAATAGTTACCTTGTTCAACTGCCGGTAGTCTATGCACATCCGAAAACTCCCATTCTTCTTCTTCACAAACAAAATCGGAGCACCCCAAGGAGATGCACTTGGTCTAATGAAGCCTTTGCTCAACAACTCTTGAAGTTGAGCCTTTAACTCTCTTAACTCCGCGGGAGCCATTCTGTAAGGGGGTATAGAAATGGGGCGAGTGCCCGGTTCGAGATCGATACAGAAGTCAATATCCCTATCTGGTGGCATACCAGGAAGATCTGCGGGGAACACATCCAAAAACTCACGGACCATCGAAACCGACTCAATCGAAGGTACTTGGGTAGTGTCATCCTTGAGATGGGCCAAGAAAGCTAAACACCCTTTACTAACCATCTTCTTAGCACGAAGAAAGGAGATGATACGCACCGGATTGGAAGTGTAGTCACCCTCCCACACTAACGGATCTGTCCCAGGCTTGGCTAACGTCACCATTTTAGCATTACAATCCAAGATCGCAAATTGCGGAGAAAGCCAAGTCATACCCAGAATTACATCAAAATCAACCATTTCTAAGATAACCAAATCTACATAAGTGTTGCTCCCCACAAAGTTCACCAAACAAGACCTATATACCTTTTCAACTACCACAGACTCACCCACCGGAGTAGAAACACGAATAGGCATATCAAGTAATTCACAATGTAAATTTAGACCATTAGCAAATGAGGAAGATACATAAGAAAATGTGGATTCGGGATCAAACAATACAGAAGCCATGCAATCACAAACTAGAAGATTACTTGTGATGACAACATCAGATGTCTCCGCCTCCGATCTCCCAGGGAAAGCATAACAATGGGCCCTTTCGTTTGTTGTCCGTTGCCCCTACCATGTTGTGATGTAGTGGCTCCAGTTTGCCCATCACCTCTGCCGTTTTGGTGACCACCATTACCTCGACCACCACGTTCCTCCAAAATAACGGTCTCTACCATGACCACCTCTACCTCTAGCTATTGGGGGTCTATAACTCTGTTTGGGACAATTTCTCCTAATATGTCAGTCTCCCCACATCCATAACACTCTCTAGAGTCAAGTAGAGGTCTCTCAGAGAAGTGTTGACCGGTCTGAGGTGGACCCCCAACTACAGTCTGTAGGGAAGACTAAATTGGTCGGACTGAGTAACCTCCGGAACCTGTCCTCTCGAGTAAGAACCATTAAACTCACCTCCCTTTCGAAACCTTTTTGATGTCGATGTCGAGGTGAATCATCGGGCTTCACTCCTTCCACCTCTATCACGAAGTCTACCACTTCTTGGAAGGATTTTGCCGTAGCCGCTACCTGTAAGGCCGAAATCCGCAACTCTGATCTCAACCCCTCACAAACCGGCGAATCCGCTTGTTGACTGAAACAGATTTGAGTGGCATACTTGATAAAGCACGAAACTTAGCCTCATATGCATTAACCGACATCCTACCTTGCTCTAGGCTCAAGAATCATCTCTTTTCCTATCCCTCAAAGTCCGTGGGATGTACTTTTCCATAAACAAGTTAGAGAATGATACCCAAGTCATAGGTGGTGCCTCTATTGGTTGACACTCAACATGTGACCGCCACCACATTTTGGCGTGCCCTTGAAACTGATAAGTCACGAACTCAACACCAAACCGTTCTACTATACCCATCTTGTGTAGTAGCTCATGACATTCAACCAGAAAATCGTAAGCATCCTCAGATTTCGCACCCTTGAAGATTGGAGGTTTCAATTTCAAGAACTTACTGAAAAGTTCATGCTGATCATTTGTCATTATAGGCCCAGTAGTCAGACGTGGAAACGTGCCTATGTCCAATGAGGCATCTATACGAGGAGCCATAGTAGGTGCATGTTGTACCTCTGAAACCGGAGGTATTGGTGCAGGAAACACTGGAGGTGCCTGACCCTGATCAGACAACCCACTAAGATAAGCGAGAACTTGATTGATCATCTCTGGGGTAGGTTGGGGTGGCAATTCCTCATTTTGCACTTGTTCATTCTCCCCTTCCTCACCCTCTCTTACTACTTCCTCAGTCGGTGGAGGAGTCACCGCCCTAGCATCAGATGGACTAGGTGCTCGTCCTCTTCCTCTAGAGGACGTCCTCCCACGACCTCTACCACGGCCTCTTGCCACTGCTCTTCCTCGAGCCACAGCCCCAGTGGCTGGCTCAGACGTTTCTTGTCTCGCCGGTGTTGGTGTTGGTGCAGTCGTTGCTCTAGTTCTAACCATCTGCGAAATAGAGTGAAGATGGTCAGATACCAATTTGTATCACCTAGATACCAATTGGATTCAAGTAGTAGCACGAAAGAAAGAATGAAAGAATGGAATTTTCCTAAAGTCTTATAGCCTCTCAAAGAAAAGTAAAGGCGTCCCCCTACTGTTCCTTAAGACTCTACTAGACTCGTTCTTGTGTGATGAGACCAACGAACCTAATGCTCTGATACCAAGTTTGTCACGACCCAAAACCGAGCCGCGACTGGCACCCACATTTACCCTCCTATGTGAGCGAACCAACCAATCTAGACCTTAACATTTCAACATATATCAACAGAACGTAATGCGGAAGACTTAACTCATTAATAAAATCAAATCAATAACTATTATTATCCCCAAAATCTGGAAGTCATCACCACAAGAACATCTATAATCAAATGACTAAACTAAGAGTATTCTAAAAGCTAAAACAAGTAAAAGCTAGTCCATGCCGAAAGCTCAAGGCATCAAGACTTGAAGAAGAAGATCCAGACCAAGCTAGAAGCATTAGCTCACCCTGAATTTCGATGTAGTAAAGACTGGCTTGAATTACTGTTGAGTCGAAGACGACGGCACGTTTGCTGCACTCCATAAATAACAAAGAAGAAAACATAAAAGTAGGGGTCAGTACAAAAACGGGTACTGAGTAGATATCATCGGCAACTCAAAATAGAAGACAATATATATCAAGTAATATCATAAGTCAACTATGATACTCAACATGTAGCACATCAAGTACTATATCATTAACAATTACCGTCAAGTTTACACATGAGGACTCAAGCCTCCATACCATACTCATTTTGGGAATTAGATTCATTAGATTGAGTATATTAACATCTTTCAAGATTCATTATCTTTATTTCTCTTGTGTCAGTACGTGACACTCCGCCCCTCATACATCTTTAATCCTCTTGTGTCGGTACGTGACACTCCGATCGCCTCTACTATGTGTCGGAACGTGACACTCCGATCCCCTAAATCTACGTGTCGGTTCGTCACACCTGATCCCCTAAATCTACGTGTCGGTTCGTGACACCCGGTCCCCCTAATACTACGTGTCGGTTCGTGACACCCGATCCCTTAATTCTATGTGTCGGAACGTGACACTCCGATCCCCTAATCTCCTTCTATCAATTTATCAAGCCTTCTTTCTCACTAAGGCATCATCTCATTATTTTAGTTCATCACGCCTTCTTTTATACCAATGCCTCATTATTAACAAGAGATTAGGTTTTTATCAAGATTTGGGATTCAATAGCTTCATCATACTTAATATAATCACAATTATATAATCACATTCATGCATGCATACGATCAAGCACATAGCAGGGTTTACAATATCATCAATACATATCATTCGCTATTAAGAGTTTTACTACGAATATTGTAAGAGAATAAACCATAACCTACCTCCACCGAAGACTAGTGATCAAGCAAGAATTTTCCCCAAAGCTTTCTTCTTCTTCTCGTTCGATCGAGCCTCTCTCCCTCTCTCTTGTTCTTTCTAGTTTTCTTATTCAAACCCTCTTTCTTTTACCCTAATTAGCATATAATTAAGAATGAAAGATGGCAATAATAACCCACTAATTAACTTAAGGTCACCTCTTTTAACCCCCAAGTAATTAGACTTATAATCCTTAACCTTCTAACTTTATAATTAAAGTAGGAATAGTCCAAAACGTCCCTTAAAACGTGTAAAGAAATCCGACCCAGACCGGGATTACGCAGCCTGTGACGGGCCGTCGTGCCTGCGACGGTCCGTCCTGCTGCTCCGTCACAGACTTCAGAGACTCAATTTCTCTGAAGAGTCTGTGACGGTCCGTCACATCTGTGACAGTCCGTCCTGCCATTCCGTCACGAAGTTCAGAGAGTCGATTTTCAGTACCCAATTTCAAGTTTCTAAGTGTTTTGAAACGAGACCCTGCGACGGTCCGTCGTGACCATGACGGTCCGTCGTGGGGTCCGTCGTTTCAGCCAGTTTTACAGAAATAAAATCTGCTGCTCAAAACGACTAAACAGGTCGTTACACTCTCACTCAGGCGTCAGGCGAGGTCCGAGGACACAAGTCACCAGGTAACTACTGAGTGTTGTATTTAATATTAGTTTAGTTGTATAGTTCATCAAACGTGCAACCAAGAACTCGTCTTTACATAAGTGATTGACTTTGAGGAATCTTGAAAAAGAATATTTGGGTATCTGACATTTTGAAAATGCTTGTTTCTCAACAGTTCAACACTATCATTAGTTACTTAAAAGTAGCTTGCCATAATAGAAAACAAGTAAATTAACAAGTAAAGCACAAATATGTATATGACAAAATCAGGCCAAAATTAATTAGTCAGATTTTGCAATTATGGTGAGCAAATTAACAAGTAAAGCACAAATATTTAGCTGTTTCTTTGAATGTTGATGAACATAAAAGTAGAAATCTTGAAGGAAAGATTGAAGTGGTTCAAGAAAAAAACTTTTGGGGTGTTGTGGGGTTGATTACAGGTACTGTTGTAGCCTTGTAGAGCCGGTAATGTTGGGATTACCTACAGCAACTGTACAATCTTATGTTTTATTCCAAATATATAATGAGAAGTAAAAACAGTAGATAAGTTGAAATTTTAGATGTAGACAAGATGATGAGTACTAAATGAAACAAGTTCATTCTTTATTGTCTTATATTCCAAAAGTGAGCTTTGTAAACCTCTTTTGGATGACATATATGGATGAATCATTATTATTTAGCATTTGTATTACTTAGCTCAAATTTCAGAATTTGAATTTGCTGCTTTGTGTGAACTGTGATATGTTCAATTGTCTATTGTCAAGTGTGTAAAAATTTGATAGTTGATACTACTTAGCCTATTGTTTGTACTTTGTAGTTCTTTCTTTGATAAAACTACTTAGTGTTTATATCTTTTCACAGTTTTTGGTGAATGTACCATGGCCGAAAATATCATAATTGATAAGGTTATTAGTGAAAGTGGGGTTTCTAATTCAAATGCAATAGATCAAAGTCAAACTATTGAGTCTAAAGTAAAGAAATAAAGAAAGAAAGAAAAAGATCTCGTTTGTGGGATCATTTTACTCGTAAAACTGATATTGATGGAAGTGAAAAGGTTGTTTGTAACTATTGTAAGAAAGAGTATTTTGATAACACAAAAGAACATGGTACAACGTCAATGCTTACTCATATAAATAAATGCACAAAGATGTCTTATAATATTGATATTAAACAATCAAGATTAACATTTCAACCAATGATAGGGGGTAACAATGTGATGTAGTTGTTGTTCCATGGAAATTTGATCAGGAAGAGTGTAGAAAGGTCTTGTGTCGTATGGTAATTATTGATGAGCTCCCTTTCAAATTTGTTGAAAAAGAAGGTTTTAAACAATTTATGAAAGTAGCACAACCTTGTTTCCACATTCCTTTCCATACCACTGTGATTCGTGACTGTTTTGATCTTTTTTATGAAGGGGAAATTATAGAGTACGCCGATCGTGATATTGGCTTGGCACTATATCTTAAGTTCGTTGATAAAAATTCTACAAGTATACTTTTGAGTAGTGATTGAAATGGCGTAAAGAGAATTACAAAATTTCTTGAAATGTTTTTTAATCTTACTTTGAAGGTATCTGGTTCACGATATGTTACATCAATTCTTTATTTTCTTGAAATTCGTCAAGTTGGTGTTTACTTGAATCAATTGATATCAAATGAAGATCAAATTTTGGCTAAAATGGCAGAAAATATGAAGGAGAAATTTGACAAATATTGGGGTGATGCTGAAAAAATGAATAAGATGATTTTCATACCATGTGTTTTGGATCCTCGTCACAAATTTAGTACTCTTGGATTTGCACGTAAGAAGATGTTTGGAGAAAAAGGGGCTACTATAGAAAATGGTGTGCGAACATACATGGAAGCTTTGTTTAATGAGTATACAAACCCCATTTCAAATGATAAAAGTGACCAATTTTCTTCAACTGGTGTGGATACTTCTATTTCAAGTTCTGTAGGAGAATTTAGATTTTTTGTGAGAGATTACATAAACATAAATCTGAAAAGGAGGTGCAAGTTCAAAGTCAGAATTCTTTAAATATCTTGATGAAGAAACTGAAATTGAAAAATCAGATTTTGATGTATTGCTTTGGTGGAAAGCAAACTCACCTAGATTTCCATTTCTTTCTGAGATGGCTCGAGATGTGTTGGCTATTCCCGTTCAAGTGTGGCGTCTGAATGTGCTTTTAGTACTGGAGGGCGCATACTTGATTCATTTAGGATTTCATTAACTCCTAGATTGGTACAAGCTCTACTGTGCCTTCAAGATTGGCTTCGGAGTGAGCCGCAACCCATAAGTATTGAAGAAGATTTAGATTTTCTTGAGCAACTTGAAGAAGGTAAGAAAAGAATCTCATTTATGTTAAATTGTGAATTGTTTATTTAATACTTTTATTGTTTAAGTCTTGAGCCTTGACTTGTTATCGTATTTCTCTTTAGATTTTGCTAAACTTGGAAAAGAACTTTGCATTGATGACATATAAAATTGGAGGAAGGAAGGTATATACATGTGTTATCTTGTCTTTGTGTCTGATTTATTATTGATCTAATACTTTCTCTGTTTCTTTGCTAATCAGATTTCATCATGCATCGATCACTTGTTTGGAATCACTATGAAAAACTTAAAGAAAATGAAGATGGATCGTGGAGGGTAAAATGTATTCATTGTGCTTGTGTTTATTACCATTCACGCAATATTGGGACTGACTCCTAAGAAGGCATGCTAAGGGTTGTTTGGAATACAGGAACCAAAATCGTCAACTTTTGAGGATTGATGACTAGTTATTATGTTGTTTACTTGAACATGAACTATTAGAACTATGTTTAGACTCAATTTTCAGGTTGTGTTACTGATGTCTGGCGTCTGCTATTTTAAATTTGTGTGTCTGTGTGGACTGTGGCAGGCTGGAATTGTGTTGAATTTTTTACTTCTGTAATGTTGCAACTTGCATGCTTGTAGCTTGTACTGTTGACTATTATTATGTTACAGTTTGTTGCTGCTTTATTATGTTATTTTATTATGAGATTTAATATTTGTATTGCAAAGTTTATATATGTATTGTACAGTTGTAGTATTGTTAATTGTTAAGGTGAAACTTGATGAGTTGATGATGTTGTTGGCTTGTTGCAATGAGTGGAATGTGGATGTTGTTGTTGCAATTTTGCATTTCCTTTTGGTGGAACTTGAAATTGTAGTGCACTAAATGGGTTTTCACTTTTTGCCTGAAAATTGCAGTGCAAAGTGCAAATTGTAAATTGCAATTTGCAATTCTGTAGACTTAATTTGCAAAGTGCGTAGGATCATCTTCAAATTTTTGTGTGATTTTTATTTTTAAAAATTGTATGATATGTTAATGGTTAACCCAATAATCGAACCGATAAGAGTCGATAACCGATTAACCAATAAATCGATAACTTAATGGTTTAGCTAGTCTACAAATCGATAACCGATAAGCAAAACCGATAATGTTCAAAACCGAACCGAACCGAACGATATGCAGCCCTACTTATCTCAACCCCAATTTTTCAACTAATTTTTAAATTTAATCCTAATCCCACTACACTACGTTTCTTTAAATTAGCACCAGATTCTCAACTAAAAAAAATTATATAACCCCACGTTCAGTTGAAAAATACACAGAGAGATATGGATATATACAGAGACAGATTGAAATACAGAGAGAGAAAAAAAAAAGCAAAAACAAAAGCAAAGAGAAAAAAAAGTGAAATTATCTTTTGAGAATTAGAAGAGGGTTAGAGGTTTTGATCGTGATTCCAAATTTGGTGGATAACAACTTGTTTTTGTGGTATCTATTTTCGCAAGCGAGGTAACTATAAATTCTCGCGTGATTTAAATAATATTACTTGTATGAAAATTCGATTCCAATAGTATGAAATTCTTCAAATCGCAAGTATTATATTTATTATTGTTATGTTGTTATTATTGTTATTATTATTATTATTATTATTATTATTATTATTATTATTATTATTATTATATTATTATTATTATGTTTTTAGATACACTTTGTAACTTATATCTTTCATGATATTGAATTGTTAAATTTGAATAGATTAGTATATCTTTCCGTCTAGCTTTTCACTTTAGAAGGTTTTGTTGAATTTATTGTAGACTTGTTAGATTAGGACATGAAAATAATTAATAAATTATTTTTAAAAAATATTTAAGTAAAATTGTTAATTAAAAGGAGAAATAAATTTCATCTAGAGATTCATGATAAAGTAGTGATAATTATTATTATTATTATTAATCATAATAATAATAATAAAAAAAACTAACAATTATAATTAAAAAAAGTTTGTAAAATTATTTAAAGAGAACAAGAGAATTAAAAATAAAAAGAAGAAAGCATAAAGAAAAATAACGAAAAATTAATCTTAAAAAAAACATAACATTTTTTTTTTCAACAGAAACAAAAAAAATCACATCGAAATAAAAATCAGAAAAAACGTTAAAAAAGAAAAAAAAGAGTTAAAAACATAAAAAGAAATAAAGTAAAAAATAAAAAAATAAAAGATAAAAAAAAAGAGATGTAGCACAAAATTTATTTATTTTTAAAGTAAGGAACGTAAAAAATAAATTATATAAAAAAAAGAAATTGATAAAAAAACGTAAAAAAATTGATTAAAAAATAATAATTAATTTTTTTAAAAAAGAGACAGAATGTTAAAAAAATGTTATACGCATTAAAAAAAAGTTAAAACCTTCTTAAAAAATAAATATAGTCCTAATCTATTTAGAATTTTTGTGATTTTAAAACTAATTTCAAATCTCATAAATTTTCATCTTTCTATTTTTAAATTAAAAAAATAAATAGAAATCCTAAATTAACTTGAACTCTAAATTTTTTTCCTAACTATAAAATACCTATATAAATTCAACCCCATAATAACATAAAAAAAAATATACAAAAAATGTAAAAGCAAAATAAATAAATATATAAATAAATATGACTATTTCAAATTGTGAATTAATGGACACACACCAAAAATAATAAAACAATTGTTAATAGATTTAAAATAAATAAGACAATTTTAATAGGTCTGAAATAAATGAGCGAATAAAGTAAAAACAGCTTATTATTAAGTTAAATAATATAATATCCAAAATTATGTCAAGTCATATCAAAGTTAATAAAGCGACCGTGCTAGAACCACGGGACTCGAGGGGTGCTTAACACCTTTCCCTCGGTCAACAGAATTCCTTACCTGGATTTCTAGTTCGCAAACCAATAAAAAATAGAGTCAAATTTAAATAAGGTGACTTGGAACACCAAAACTCAATTCAAAGTGGCGACTCTAAATAATAATTATCCATTTTCAAAATGTCTCTTTAATTGAATTTTTTTTTCTTTCGAAAAAATAAAATAAAAAATATTGAGAAAAAAAGGGACGTGACAATGATTCGGTAAAAATCGGTTCCGTTCTGGTCCAACCCGGTTTCTATCCAATAAAACTAAGGGACCGGGCGGAATCTTTCAAATTTTGTGGTAAAATTGATTTCGGTAAGATCCGATTCTGGTAAAGAAATTCGATAATGAGGACGATTTCGATAAAATCGATCTTGTTGATCCGATCCTGTCCAATTGCCAGCCTTAGTGACGGCTAATTGACGAAAAAAATTTCATCACACAAGATCTTTAGTGACGAAATATGATTTATAAGTGACAAAATCATTTGTCCTTGATAATCAAATTTGTTATAGTGATGTTAAATGCTTTATAGACGAATCAGTTAAGTCTTATTATCAATTATTTTGTCAACATATTTAATTTAAGAATTATTGCCTATAAATTATTGAAGTTATTTTCTAGAGCGGTTGCATGTACACCTTTAAACAACTTTTGCATGTTTGTTCAATCTTCAATTTAGTAGTAAGCTAGACCAAGAGTTCTTTTGAGACCAATAATAGTTGTGAGTGTTGGCCATGTCTAAGGTATACAATCGAGGCGTGATAAAAATTCGCTCGAGTATCCAACTCCTTATGCATAAACCACCAAAGATGAGATGTAAGTTGTGTGCCTCGATTTGAAATAATAGAACTGGACATCCCATTACAAACGAATTATCTCCTGAATATTGATCTAATTGGAATAATAGTTGTGAGTGTTGGCCATGTCTAAGGTATACAATCGAGGCGTGATAAAGATTCACCCGAGTATCCAACTCCTTATGCATAAACCACCAAAGATGAGATGTAAGTTGTGTGCCTCGATTTGAAATAATAAAACTGGACATCCCATTACAAACGAATTATCTCCCGAATATTGATCTAATTAGCTAACTTCTCTGAATTATTAGTCTGAAACAATATGACATGTGCAAATTTTATCGATCGATCTACAATGAACCATATAACATTAAGCTTACCCAAGATATGTAGAAATATTACCACAAAGTCCATAACAATCCACTGCTACATCCACTCTAATATGGGCATCGTTTAAGTCACACTTCCAGACTTAAGATTTTCACTTTCACTTGGTGATAATTCAAATACTAAAATACAAAATCTAATATGTCCCTTTTCATGCAACACCACCAAATCTTGAAGTGATTAACAACATTTTTACATATTGTTTTTTCACGAAAAATGCCTAAAATGCTCCTTTACTATTCTCAACTATCCTCTCAAATATTTGAACTGGTACAAAACTATCCTTTATCCACCTTTCGGAAAAATACCTTTGGCGCTAACCTTTTGGTTCAATACCATCGATATTAACTATCAACTTATATTTGTCCTTATTTTTAACGGTTTTTCTAAAGTTATATAATTAAAAATTTAGTATTTATTATATTTCCTAATATGAATGATCCAAATATAATCCTTCTCAAATAAATAATAATAACCACATATAATTGTTATTGTGACATCATGTGCTTAAAAATAATATTCAAAAAATTATTAATTTCATAATATCTTTCTATTGATCTATTTCAAATCAATACACAATTTGTTGTAGGCCAACTCATAACTTGAGATCCATATAAAATTTGCGTATGAATGATGTTCAAATAAGAAAGTAGTTTCATTAATATAAATTTTTTCATTAGTTATTAAACCGTCTTGTTCATTTTCTCTTTTATTTCTTTTTTCATCTCTTGTTCTTCGTTGTAATATCAAATATTTAAACTATAAATGAACTTACATGTTCGTAGTCTTTTAATTTATATTATTACCATGGCGGGTAGGTTAGGGAGAGGAGAAAAAATATTTTTATTTGTTTATTAAGAATTAGGGTACACAAAAAAAACTTGTTATAAAATTATCTTTTATCAAATCAATTATTTCTATACAAATATCCTCATTATGTTCCTTTTTTTTTCTCCATTGTTTTGTCACAAGTTTAACGAAATTAAAATTTAAAATTATGGACACAATCCAAGAAAAGAAAAAAAAGTAGACATAGGGGAATGAAGTGATTTTACTATGAAAATAAAAATAAGATGAATCACATGAACACATATATTAATTAATTTTACATTATTTTAACGAATAAAGACGTAAAATATCCTTAAATAAATTTGATACAATATTATCCTTTTATCCACTTTATAAGCGCGAGTCATTCCAAATAAGAATAAGTTTAAGCCAAAAGCTTTGATGTTAGAGATATTGAAATTTAAATAATATTTTGTACTAATACAAATAGTTGAACAACCTTCTCCCTCTTTTTATAATTTATTTATACAGTTTACAAGGCTATTATTATTATTATTACTTCCAAGAAAGAAGAAAAAGAAATGGGGCAAAATAGTAATTTACTATGAGGGAATGAACGAAACAAAAGAAGAGCAAAGGTATAAAATAGAGGTGCCGTGCAGGTGTGGCAGCCGTTCTCGGAGAAAATAGCTAACTCCATTCATGGAAAATCAAAGTGAAAACTCCGATGGAAAACCTAGTTCCGATCCAACGTCGGAATCAGCAACGCTCCTTGATCTTACGAGTTACCAGCTTCGCGATCTGGAGTCAGTGGAGCTTCCTCCGAGTCTTACAGAGTTAGACTTGACAACCAATCGTTTGTCCGCTTTAGACCCCCGTATCGGCCAACTTCCTAACCTCAAAAAGCTCTCTCTTCGTCAGAACCTCATAACTGATGCCGCTGTTGAGCCTCTTTCCTCTTGGCAACTCATTTCTGACCTCGAGGTATGTATTATTCACTGTACATGTCAACTTGCGGATTCATTACCACTATACTTGTTGATTTCACAAATTGGATCAAAAGGCCTACTGTTTCTCTCAACTTATTCAAATTTAGTTAAGAACAGAATGCAATGGAAACGGATGATTGTTGTACGACCTATATTAAGGCTGGTGTTTGCCAGAGTCCATTTATTTTAGTTTTAACTTGTAGGGATATGAGCGAGTTTTGTAGAAAAATCAATTAGTATAAAAATAAAGTATACCTGAACAGAGGAGTTCATATAGATGATTTATAAAGTAGAACTCAATTGAGTTGGAATTGTTTGAGACTTAGTTGACTGATTGATGGGTTTACGTAGAAAAAGATAACCTTATGAGCATACACTCATAAGCTAAAACATCTTAGAAAGATACAACGATGAATCTTCGGCTATCTATATGCTTGGTAGTACTAGCGTAGCTTGCACTTTGATTTGTGAATTCAATGACTCCGCAACCTATGTTGCTCGGACTCCAGAAAAGGTATTTTTTGAGGATCCGACATGGGTGCGGCAATATTTTAGGAGAGTCCGAGCAACACTGACCGCAACTTGCTATCTAACCTACTATATAATTGGAAGTGATGTAGGCTTTAATTGATTCATAATATTGATGTACTGTAAGGTTTTTTTTTTTTTTGAATTTGATTACTATTTAGGGGATTACTTTCATATTATTTCCACCATTAAAATTTTATGATGATTGAATGGATGTGCATTTGGATAATATTTTTCTTCCAATGATAATAATGATCTTCAACTAGAAATAGTGAAACTTCTTTACTGAAGCATTAAATTAGATAAAGTTTTCAGTATATTTGTATGTGTTATAACTGCATACTCATTGATCCAGGTATAATACTGAAACAATGGTAGTTTCTTGTCTAACCTTATCAGTATGGTCACGACTCTTATTAATGCAATTCAATGATACTGCAATGACTATCTAACCTAAATTGTATTTAAGTAGTGTAGGCTTCTTTTGGATAACCAGTGTTTTAGGAAGTAAGAAGCGGAAAAGAGCGGCGAGGGCTCGCTTCACCGAAGCGTGAAGCGAAGCACACACTTTTTTCAAATAAAACGATATTTAGTATAAAAATAAAAAATATTAAATATGCATAGATAAATAATCAAGAATTAGATAGAGGTAACATATTCTTAGTTTAAAAAGTAATAGAGTAGTCAATAATCCTCATCCTCATAAGTCATAACATACAGAGTCAGAGCATAACAGCAACCAACAAAAGAAAAAAAGAAAAAAAACAGCGCATACACATTACAAACAGAGCAACAGAGCAGAAAGTTAGAACCTCAAATCATTAGAAAAAAGAACAGAGTTACACTACTTAAGTAGCATTACAAATAGAAAATTGAAGGGGAAAAAACACTAGTTAGCAGAAAGAGAAAAGAAAAAAAGAGAAACATACTCAGCCTGCAGAGAAACAGAAAGAGAAGAAGAGAAGAGAACTATCCTGAAGCAGCGATCGGCCAAGGAGGGAAAATAATCGGAAAGATGTGCCCAAGTAAATTTACAGAAACTAAAAAAAAACCTTACAGATTTTTTTAAAGAAAAACCCTAATTAATGCTTATGTCATTTAAGGGATCCTTTTCTCACTTTTATAAAAGCGCGTTTCTCGCTTTTAGGTCAGAAGCACACACTTCCATTATCACTTCGCTTCAAGGCATTAAAGCGTAACCCTGTCACCTCGCTTCTCGCTTAAAGCGAGTGCATCAGCGCTTTTAACTACACTGTGGATAACATTGATGAACCTTAATGAACCATGATTGAAAGATAGTTTGCTTACAATTTTAGGGTTCCTTTTTATTATTTTTGATAAGCCAAAAGCATTCCTTTAATGGACTACCAAGTCTACTTGAAAAATATCTTCATAATATTTGTGTTGTTCAACCACATATTTAATAGGTAACCCTATTCGCTATACAAAATAGATTCTCTTCTTATTCCAAAGGTATAATGAAATAAAAACAAACTTATGCACGCTAGCTGTCCAGAGGATATCATTATAAAGAAGAAGAAACGAGTACAAACCTCTTTACATTTTTAGAATTATTTCCTATTTTTTTTGATAATTAACAATCACCTGTTTCTTTCTATCTATATGATCCTGAAGAAGCACATTGGTGTCATTCTCTAAGTTACCTTCCTTTACCTTCAAATCTTCTATAACCTCTAGCTTGTCAATATTTGTAAGAACACTAACCTTCGGGGTGGCCCAGTGGTTTGAGCTTGGGACTTCCATATTGGAGGTCTCAAGTTCGAAACCCCTTGATAGCGAAAGCAAGGGGTTTGCCTTTTGAGTCAAGCTCGTCTTATTCGGCTTGCCTCGTGCGGGTTACCTCTCTTGTGTGGTTTGCGAGCTATTGCATAAGAGTGAGTTTTACCCTGTACGCACCAAGAGGATATCAGCTGCAGGTTTCCCTTGTCATAAAAAATAAATGAAAATTCATAAGAGCATTATGATAGATTAAACAAAGAAATCACCTAATATAGCAGTAAAATTTTAATGTAGTGATGTATGATTTATATCCTACCCGTGCCTGCATAGGAAGCACTAACTTGTAACTATTCGCTGCCTCCTTAAATTATCTACTGTTAAAATTGCATCATGCACTAGGCACCAAGTCAAAAGACCTATTTAGGAGCTTTAGTATCCAAGATATAATTTTGTACCTACCTTTTTTTTTTTTTGAAACTGGTGACGTTGTATTTCACATAGTACTTAGGTAGTACTGAAAAACCATATTTACAAAAGCAGAAAGGAAGTATAATCTATACAAAGAACTGAACAAAATCTAAATAGATCCTAAAACATCTATGATTGGCTCAGTTTCATTGGAGTAGACATTTGTACACCAAAAGCAGAACAACAAAATACACGTAAGCTTAACTTCCTGTAGGTTATTGTTCCTATTCTCAAAACATCTCTCGTTTCTCTCCCTCCATATAGTCCACCAAATAATAGCCGGGATCATCCACCATCTTTCTCTATTTGTAGCCCCAACTCCAGCCATCTCCTAACTGAATAGAGTCTCATCAATCTTGCTAGGCATACACCAAGATATGCCTCTGAGATTAAGGAAAATCTGCCACAACTGCCCAGTAAAGTTGCAATGTAGGAAGAGATGTATCAGTGTCTCATTAGCCTTCCCACACAAGGATAATCTGTTGCATTGAAAGATTCCTCCCTTGGCCACATTATCCAATGTCAAAACTGCTTTCTTGGCTAGTAGCCATGTAAAGCATGCCACTTTGTGTCGCAGTTTGATCCTCCAGATTTGCTTCCAAGGCCATTTGAAGTCTTGAATGCCACCAGTACCTACCTTTTCTCTCCAATCTCTATTAAATCCATGTGTGAATTTATTTGCTGAAAGATTTCCCACTTGCTCCCTTCTTGTTTACCTATCTCCTTATTGAGGGACTCCCTGACTTCTTGTTCTCAGTGGCCTTCGCAAAGTTTGTACTTCATGTGACCCTTGTTGTTCTTTATTAACTTATTGGTTTCCATAGTCTCTACCCTTGCTAGTCTAACAGTGGTTATGCATCCTTCAATCAAATACTCTGTAGCAAGGATGCAGTTAGTTCCCTGTAACTACTTATTGGGCCAAGTCTTTGAGTCTCGATGGTAATTATGTCGATGGTTGATTAGGAGTCATAGAGAAAGTGGAAAGAGAGATGACAAACTAGAAAATTTTGTACTCGTCCTTTGCATTCGGACAATGTTTGGGATTTGTTTCCCCACCAACATTGTGTCCTCATTTCCAATTCCTACATCCTCGATAGGTCATAAAAGACCCTTTTCTTTCTCTTCCTTTTAATCTCAAAATCCATTGGCAAGAGCTTATGTAAGATGCTCAATTGTGTAGCCTTACAGTGCTTCTATCACCCGTTCTAAGGAGTAAGTAATTTATATGGTGGCTAAGACTCACATAGATTACTTACTCCTTAGAAAGTGTGATAGAAGTTTATGTAAGGACTGCAAGGATATCTCGAGTGAGTATCTTATAATCCAACATAAGCTTTTGGCAATGAATTTAGAGATTAAAAGGAAGAGAGCCTTGTATACCTATTAAGAATGAGATTAAAAGGAAGAGAGCCTTGTATACCTATTAAGAATCAAGTGGTGTGACTCGTCAAATTCCAAATCTTAGGAGATGAGAGAGTAGTGGGGATACTAGTAGTATGTGGGATGGGACATCTAATTGCATTAATGAAGTAGCTAGAGAGGTGTTGAGGGTCTCGAGGGGTAATGTTGTGGGGATTGGTGGTGGATGGAACAGTCTAAGGGAAAGTGAAAGCCAAGAAGGCTGCTTGTATGGAGTTGGTGGAGAGAAAATACGAGGAGGAAACGAGGGTAAATAGGGAGAGGTATAAGGTGACAAAGAAGGAAACAAAGTTAGTTGTTACAACGGCAGCATTTGAACGCTAGTATGAGGAACTTCATGATAAAGCTGGGGGGATAAGAAGTGGTATATACTCACCAAGGCGAGAGAGAGGAGGGCTCGAGACCAGGAGAGCAGGACCAAGTAAAGTGTATCAAAGATAAGGAAGGTAAAGTATTGGTGAAAAAGGCACGCATTAGACGAAGATGACAAACATACTTCCATGTACTCTTGAATGAAGAGGGGGATAGGAATGTTGTGCGGCGATTTAGAGCACTCTGATAATTGTCGAGTTTTTTGGTACTGTAGGGGTATAAAGTGTAAGGGAGTTAAGGAGGTTATTCGTAAGATGAGATGGGGAAGGGCCATCAGAAGACGAGATCCCGGTGGAATTTTGGAAAACACAGAAAAAGGATGTATGGAGGGGCTGACTGGGTTGTTTAATGTTATCTTTAGGACGTCAAAAATGCCCGAAGAGTAAAGGTAATTGCAATAAGGATAGGGGTATCAAGCTTGTCTGCAGCTGTCTATTTTAATAAGGAGTGCCATTGCCTCCTCTTCACTCCCCTAAAAGGTGACCGCAAATTATTTGCCAAGTTTTATCACATTCAGGTATACCCAAAGTGACACATCCAGTTCCCCTTCAATTCCCCCTACATTATTTGTATCTTTAGAGGTTCAGTTTCTTCAACTGTCCATATTCCCAAGTTTTTTGTTTCAATCATTTGCATGTCCCCTCTGTTTACAAGGATATCTAGATTTGGTGTCTCCCGTTCAATATTTTTCATGGCATCTTCTTAATTATTAACATCTTGATGTATATTCAACTGTTTCGAGTTCTGAAATTGTAGGTCTTCTTCTCCCTTGTCTTGATTTTCCATGTTTCCAAATTCTCTTTCATTGTTCTGCATGTTAGCCTCTATTTCAGCTGTGGTAGGGTCATATTTGTCACATGCATCACAGATATTAGATTTTATAGTGTCTTGAGCCTTGGAAAATTAATCTGGACGGGAATCAGAAACTTCCCTGTTATGAAATGAAGTCTTCTAGGTCAGCCCAATAAAAAGACCAGCACCTATCTTCCCCCTTACGTTCCTGCGTCTCATTTCACAAAGGAGAGTCGCAGGTCTGTTTACACTCGTCAAGACCCACGTGATAGCCCATCTTTATATTACAGCTGTTTGACCTAGCAGTTTCATTGTTTCTCTCAAGTACCCAACAATCCTCCTAGATTGACAGTGATTCTTCTCCGGCTATTACAACAGTAGGGATTCACACCAAATTGGTATGACTTATGATGAAATTTTGCCTTTTCACTTCAATTGTCACCTCATTGAGACACTCTTCCCATCTTCTCTTCTCTTTTATCTTGCCCATTTTAAATGATCCTCTTGTTTTTGAAACGTTTCCTCTGTTCCCAACCATCCACCATAGTGATCCCTGACTGCTAGGAATATTGTTTTCATCCATAAAGTAGGGGTAAGGCTGCGTACAATGTAGACCCAAGCCTCCCCAGATCCCACTTGTGGCATTACACTGGGCATGTTGTTGTTGAAAGGCAGAGGTAAACCCATGGATCCAATCCACATGTCGTCTTTCCTGTCTATCCGAGCAATACCCAAAAGACGGATGCCAGCACTCCAGAGGGATTTTTTCTTTCTTCCACCTCCATTCTCCTTGTAGAACACGTTCAGCCATGTGTTTTGTTGGGAATCCGAAGAGGAAAAGGTTGTTCCCCTTATCATATGTATTCACAGCAAAGGTGTTCTTCTATGTGCTTACAGACCATCTTCGAACGTCCGCTAATGTTGGCTTTCCATCCATTGTTTTGAAAAAGCCCACCTTGCATCTACGAAGCAGATCAGTCTCACAGTTTCCGATTCCATCAACCACAGCAATTTTGTTAGTTCTCCCTTGGGATGTTTGTAATCAATGACCCTGTATCTTCATTAGTAGATCTGTAGATCTTAATAGCAATATGCCTCTAACCAATATCAATTGTAACCTCTGGGATAATAATGACTGGTATGTTTTCTCCTTGTACACAGAGTATGTTGTTGCTGTTGTACGTTTTCTCTTTGCGCTGTCGCATTGCTTATGAATCTGCTAAACCTGTTGTTGCTAAGCTTCCATCTTCTCGTGTGCTTTTTTCTGTCCTTTGATGCTTCCTGCAATGCAAAACATAACCATTCCATGGGTTTCTTGCTAAATGTGGTTCTACGCATGAGACTCCTGCTTCTTTCCACCAGTCAAACCATACATCCGTCCTTGATTTGGTTCTCGTGATATCATATAACTCGAATCCAGCTGCAAAATAGACTGTTCTCCCCATGTTGCTCTATAATTTTGAATTCTCTAAAAAGGACACCGGGAAACCCAGGTTTCAGTCAGAAAGGAAAAGGTCTTTCTCTAGCCTTGATTAATGTGCCTGGGAGCATTTTCTCTCTTGAACGACATTTTCTAGTATCACCATCAGGGTTGGAGGGGCTTTGCTAGGTGCATCTTGGAATTTTATGTATTCTGAGTCATGCTTTTTTTTCCAATCTTATTTCACACTTCAATTCGGAGGATGGGAGGGAATGTGGGCAGAGAATTGAATCTCTTATATTTAGGTCATTTTCTTCTGTTCTCCAGTCTAAGTTGCTTTACAAAATGATCTTAGTTTCTATTTCTTAGGAGAGGGAAAAGATAAGTTCTTTAGCATTTTTAGTGATGTTATAGTGTTGGTTAGTCAGAGATGCTCAACAGATTCACCTCTGCCAGTTGAATACTAGTGTGTAGCGCGACAACTTGGCAGTTTTTCATCCTTTTAATGTTGTTTTCTAAATCTCTGAAAGCACCAAAGCTTAAAGAAAATGTTTAGCAACAACTACTTATTTTCAGACTTGAACTTTGAGCTAGTTTGCTTCTTGTATGGTAGTCTGATTGTAGATGGGAGAGAAACAGGCCTTTTAAATTTATCTGAAATCATTCCTGTGGAACTGTCTTCTCCAGGAGCTAGTGCTTAGGGACAATCAGCTGAAGAAAATTCCCAATGTTGTGATATTCAAGAAGCTTCTGGTATTTGATGTCTCTTTCAATGAGATATCATCACTAAGTGGACTGTCCAAGGTCTCCAGTACACTCAGAGAACTATATGTGTCTAAAAATGAAGTCACCAAGATGGAGGAGATTGAGCACTTCCACGAGCTGCAAATACTCGAACTTGGGTCCAATAGATTACGGGTTAGTTTCTCTTGAAGATGACATCAAATGAAATTATATAGTTATCAACAGTTAACACTAGTAAATCTTTTATCATAATAGTTTTTTGTAAATGTGAGTATACTATTTAGCTTCCCTGGCTATGTGGATACCTTTGAAGTGCTTTGTTTCTTGATACAGGTTATGGAGCTTCTGGAGAATTTGAAAAATCTACAAGAGCTTTGGCTTGGACGCAATCGTATTCGGACAGTTAATTTGTGCGGTTTGAAATGCATTAAAAAGATTAGCCTGCAGAGCAACCGTCTAACTTCCATGATGGGGTTTCAGGTCCTGATATCTAACAGTTGTGCTTTATCATTGTAGACGACTTCATTTTAAGAGTGAGTTATTTTGTTGTTTTTCAATCTGCAGGAATGTGTTGCCCTTGAAGAATTATACTTGAGCCATAATGGTATTGTGAAAATGGAAGGTTTGTCTACCTTGGTAAACCTGCGGGTCTTGGATGTATCAGCAAATAAGCTTACAGAAATTAATGACATCGAGAACTTGACTAAGTATGGATTTCTCCTGGCATTTCCAAATGTGTGAATTACTCCTCTAATGCCAGGACTGGTCATCATATTCATGTTCACTTTTGTTTCTTATTGCAGACTAGAAGATTTGTGGCTTAATGACAATAACATAGCATCATTAGAAGGACTGGCGGAAGCTGTTTCCAGCACTAGAGAGAAGCTAACAACCATCTACCTTGAGCGAAATCCCTGTGTAAGTGTCTTTAAACCTTAACACATCCTTGTAGTATAAACTAGCAGCAATTGTTTTGCTCTTTTTTGGGTTGTATATTTGCTTGTACTTGAATCTCTAGTTTCTGCTGGGGATCCTTTCCTTCATCTCAAAGTTCTTTTGGGGGTTTTCTTCTTTATACATCCTTCGTCTTGAAATGAGACTGAGTCACTCTTTCAATAAATAATTTTATCCGTTCATGAGATTCTGTTCAAACTTTGTCTTTTGTTCGAGAATTTGTATTCCTTGATAGGGGATACAACTGTGATATAGAGAGAGACACATGGGATCTGAAATATTTAAACCTATTTTCAAATTCGAGCCAGATAAAAAGGGGATGATGCACGTGTTAACAATCTGGGATCACTGTTTTAAAAGAGCCGGGTCACTGGTCCAAAACTCTAATCTATAAGCAAGGCTACGTCCTCTTCAGGCCAAGTATTATTTAATGAGTCCCAGGTCCTCTTACAGACCCCATTTCAAAGGAAATTGATCCAATCACTGATGGAAGTTGAGGCAAATATTTCAACAAGAAGAACGTGGATCGATTAAGATCAAAATAATATCATGGAAGGGGGCTTAATTGCAAAGATAAGAGAAGGGTGATAACTAGCTTAATCCTTTAATGGAAGGCTGGTTTCTTTTATTGTCAGGAGATAATATTAGAAGAGGATATTGGAGAAAAGATTAAGCAGATTTATGAGTAAGCAGGGGAGTTAAATATGCTCAATTGGAGGCAATGTTACCAGGGAGTATTCTAATATGGTGGGATACCGAAATATGGGATGGGGAGATAGTTGCAACCCGATCGAATTCCATGACCTACAAATTTGTGTCTCAAACTCAGTATTTAATTGACATATGATAGGATTTATTCCCCCAACTGTAACAGAGAAAGACAAGAAGTATGGTGGGAGATTGGGGCTGTGAGGGGTTTATTCGTTGAACGTTGGGTATTAGGTTGTGACTTGTGAATGGTAATTAAAACATAGTTCGATTTCCCTCTAAAACGAGGAACTGCACTAAAAGCATCAGACAAATGACAATTCTCAAACTTTATTGATGACATGGAGCTGGTTGATCCACAGCTCGAAAGAGGCAATGACACATGGTTTAGAAATATTATCTGGAATTCATAGGTTTCTTGTTTTAAAGGATTGGGATGATATGTTTAGAAAAATTAAGCAAGAAATCCTATCCAAAATCAGTTCTGACCACTCTCTTTTATTTAAAAAATTGTGGTAACTGGGTGCTAACCAAATCTTATTTCAAATTTGAAGATTGCTAGTGGGAGGCGTAAGGTTTTAGTCATAAAGTAAAGATGTGGTGGTCTTCCTTTGACATTGAAGACAGACCAGACTAAATTCTTGCAAGGAAGTTCATAGCTCTAAAAAGCAATTGTGAGAATGAAGTCTAAACAATTATTTACAACTTGGCGAGGGTATTTAAATTAAATCATTTTGCTGAATGTTTTACTATAACAAATATGTTTGAACGAGGAAGAGATCATCAAAAAGAGAACTTGTTCATGGAGTTAGATTATCAAAAAGATCGTCAACATTAAGTGCATTTTATTTTTTCTAAGATTTAACCACTTAATGAGTCTAATAGATCGGAGTCATTTAAATCGTGGTCAAAGTCTTCAAATTCTTAAGAGGCTATCCGCTATTCAATTAAAGATTCTTAAGAAAGTGACCTTTCACCATCACTCTATCCACTACCACCAGTCGCCACTATCCAACCACCACCACAACTATTATTGTTAATCACCATTGCCAACCACTCCCACAATCACGAACCACCACCACCACCATCATTACCACTACTGCCAACAACCTCCACCATCACACCGTCAAACATCACTAGTAAGAATCGCTGTCAAACATCACTGCCAATCACCACAAACACTAGCCACTCCACCATCACAACTATTTCCATTGCCAATGATTACCACTAACATTGTCAATTACCAACCACCAACACTACTGCCACCATCACTTGTTAGTACCCACCAACCATCTCTATAATCCCAGTCTCCACCACCACTGCACTCCCAACCGTTACCGTCAACACTCCTGCACAACCACTGGTGTTAGCCACCACCAAACTACACCTTACTACCTAATATTGTAAGGGGTCGTTTGGTAGAGTGTACTGGAGAAAATAATGCTTGCATTAGCTTGGGTATAACAAGTACCTTGTTTGGTAGACCTTTTTTACTTATGCTAACTACTAATGCTTGTATTTGTAATACACTCTATTGTGTATTGAAGAGTGCATTACTAATACCATGAATTTCTATGCATTAGTAATACAATGCGTCCTAATGCATGCATGCATTAGCATTGATAAAGACACATTTGACCCTAAAAACTTTTTCACAACCCTTCCACTAAAATATTTGTTTGTAAAAATACTCTTCACTATAAATATTATGCTTGTATTTTTGTAAACAATTTTTTTTTTTTTTTTAAAAAAAATTATGCAATGCTGCAATGCATAATTTTACTTGTACTACCAAACCAAACACGTCATAGGAAAGATCTTATTATAACTAATACAAGCATAGCTAGTACAAGCATTACTAATAAACTATATTTTACATTATTTTTATACACCCTACCAAATGGTCCCTAAGAATATAATATTCAAATTTATATTTAAATTTTTAAATATTTAATACTCCCTCCATACCACTTTGTGGCCATGTTTTATCGAACACAGAGTTTAAGAGAAAAATGATGCCTTCTGAAAATATATCATCTCAGTAAGGGGTCGTTTTATAGAGTGTATTAGCAAAACAATGCATGCATTAGCTCTATGTATTAGTAGTACCTTGTTTGGTACACTTTTCCATGCTATGTATAACTAATGCTTGCATTAGTAATAAACTCTATTTTATATTAAAGTGTGTATTACTAATACATAAAAATCCATGATATTAGTAAACAAGGGCTTTTAATGCATACATTAGCATGGTCAAGGACACAATTGCCCCTATAATAAGTCATAATCTTTTTTCGCCATATTTGTGGACGACATTTTTGTAAATAAATTTATATGTTTTAAGATTATGTAATCCATGTTATTTTTTTATACACCAAACAAACAGAGCATAAGAAATAATCTCTCCATAACTAATACTCTATTTAGCATTATTCTTATACACTCTACCAAATGACCCCATCGTAAATGGAAAATTTTAAATCAATTTTTTTCTAAATATAGAAAATTGTCACTCTTGGGGCATAATAAAAAAGTAAGTGTGCGAAAAAAGTTGGGACAAATGAAGTAACTTTTTAAAAGATAAATTATAAACATTCAAATGTTGAGAAAACAAACCGCCTTAATAGTTCAGAATTCAAATCTATATACAACATTTCAATATTATGTATCTTCAAATTTAGACATCTCAGTCTTAAAAAATGGCCCCTTCCACCTTATACTGCATGTACATCACTATGTAAGCCAATCCATTAATTCTTAAACTTGCTTTATCAAATATCATCATTGAATTGTGTCGTACCTTGGTTGGTTTATGTCCAGCTGATCTGTCTTCTGCTCTGTACTGCTTAGTTATGCGGACTCTTCATTTTCAATGCTGCACCCGTGTTGGATTCTCCAAAAATGCACTACTTTTGGAGAATCCGACACACCCCTTGACATTTTTGAAGAGTCCGACCAACATAGCTGTACGATGTCAAGCAGAGTGATTTATCTATATATTTCCTTTTAGACTTCCAACAATTTATCTATTTAGCTCCACCGCCTTAAAAGTGTTGTCGACTTCTAGATTTAACGCATAAATAGGATACTGAAAGATGAGAGAATATTCTAGTTATTAATATCAACTCATAAACACACCAATTGGTGATGATTTCTCTTCGAATTAGAGACATCCTTAGTTGAGTGATATAACTTCTCTAATCACCCCAAAGTACAGAGGACATAAGATTCTCCTTTGAAACCCCAATATGTTGAGAATGGAAGTTTGAAATACCCATGAGATGACTTTTCTTTTATCATTTAGCATAGAAAACTTTGCATTTTGACATTGAGGTATAGAAGCTCAATACTTAAAAAGAGAACAAGCCTGAAGACACACAATGGAGATTTGACATGTAGACTCTAATTAAAACCAAAGAAGTTGTGGGTGTTGAAACCTAAGAACCTTTAAGAGCATGTCAAGCTCTACGCTGAGGAAAGTTCTACATGTTAAGAGGGTATGAAAGATTACATAAAATCTGAACATAGGATGCAAGCCCTAAGCAATGGAAAAAGTGTAAAGATGTGGATTCTGAGCATTGGAGCCAAAATTATGGAAGTAGCACTGGGAGGCCTGAGTTTGAGGCACACCATTTCAGCAAGAAACATTTTGCAAAGGAAGAGTCAAACAAGGTAAGACTGAACTCTGATGGCTGGAAGGGATCTGTCTTTAATTGCTGGGTGAAAAAGGGTATAGAAAGGTTGATTCATTGTCTATGAGGTGGGCTTTATATTTAACTTGTGTGCCAAACCTCTGTTAGTTTGGAAATTTCAGCAGCATGACATGATAGGACTTGGGTTCCTAGTGCTTTTGCATTCTGGTAGATGGCCAAACTCAGGCGAGTGTGAAACCTTTCTCCGTGTCTGAGAATTTATTCATCAATCCTGGACTCCACAAGATAGGATACTGGGTTTTACCTTATAAAGGCATCCTAGAAAGATGGGTTGACGGAGAGTAGTTACTGAGACTTGACCTCTATGTCAGAAATGGAATGCTCTGGCCACTGGAGCTATCTCACTTGTCTAAAGACTAGACTTAATCATAAAAATCTTTTTCTTTTTCCAGAAAGTATATTTGGAATGTGTTTGGTATATTTTTTGGCACGTCGATATAGGTTGAACTTACATTTCATGCTTGCAGGAGATCTCTCAATCTTTGACCAGTTAGATCTTTTACATTACAAAGGTAAAAGCTTTCTCTGATAACCTCGCTAATGCATTGTTATATGTTTGCAGGCAAAATCTCCAAACTATATAAGTACTTTGAGACAAATATTCCCAAATATTGAGCAGATTGATTCTGAAGTATACGCGTAAGTGCTTGGATGTGGATCTTATGCATGCTTGATGCTGATCCCCAAGAATAATACGCTTTTGTTAGTTAAATATTGTTTACGGTGAGGTCCAGCTGATGAGATGCTGTGAAACCTCCCATCATTTTAGGATGCCGAAGTCCTGAAAAGATGAAATTACAGGTAAATTATAGAGCATGCAATGACATTTGCTGGGTTTTTTTTTGCTGTCTCTGAAGACGTTTATTTTGTTCGTCCTCGGACTACAAAGGAGTAACAATATTGTACTTATATTTGTCCTCCAAATTAGAAATGTCGCCTTTTGGTGTTGTGTTGTGAACTGAAGGGAAAATGTAAGGGGAAAAATGTTTAATTGGTATTTTATTGTCAATTCAATTTTCAGAACTTTGATACACATGTATGTTTTTTTTCTTTTTACAAGTATTTGAGAAACTCTACGCAGACCAAATTGTTAGTTAGGATTGGAAGATACGTTGTTACTGATCCAGGATTTATGTAGGAAAAATTACATTGGCACATTTTAATAAATAATTACTGATTTTAGCAATACTTTTTATTTATTACCATTTATAGCAATATTATGTTAAATATGCAATATGAATTAAAAGTGAATTTTGTATGCAATATATATGAATTATAATTATTTTTTTAAATATATGTTTGTTTGATAAAAAATGGACACATTTTATTATAATTGTATTAAAATATATAATAAATGTATTATCCATCATTAAAACTTGTATTATATGTGAATAATAAATTGTTATTTATAATATGTATTAACTTGTATCATAAATGAATTAAAACTGATCAAGTGAAAAAAATATATTATTGCTATAAATGGTAAATATTTTTTAATTATAATATATTTATGTAAGTTTCCTATTTATGTACGACTAAGAAACAAATGAATGTCAAAATTTGTCCTCTCAGAAAACCTAACAAAACAAAAGGATGTCAAAACTTAGAAATTGAACTTTGTTTTTTTAATACTAAATGAATACTTTCTCCGTCTCATTTTATGTTATATTTTTTGAATTTCGAGACAAACAAATTTATCTTTGATACAAAAAATTTCATTTATTTTTTAATTATTTTGAATTGTCAATTATTGTGATTTATAATATTTTTTACGTAATTTACAAATTTGTAAATTTCATTTCAAAAAAATTGAAGACACTACATGTAAATTTTTAGTCAAGCTTAAATTGTTTGATTTTTAGAAAACAAGAAATGTCAAGTTGCTCATGAATCAAAGTGTGAATGTCTCTTCGAAGTCTCACACGCTCTTTTTGATCAGGAGCGGAGTGGACAATTTATGTCGGTGCTGGCGCCTGCGGCAGCGCCTCTAGAGCCGCCCCCCGTTCTGGAGCCAATTGAGACATAAGTAAAGGTAGAAAAGGTGAACCAGACATGTGGCTCAACAACACGGTTGTAGAATATATATATTTTTTTTCATACGGTGAAAAGTAATAAATTTCATGTGGCTCAACAACACGGTTGTAGAATATATATTTTTTTCATACGGTGAAAAGTAATAAATTTTGGTTTTATCTTTTAAGTATTGGAATTCATAACTGCATTAAACTGGTTAAATTTATCGTTCACTCTATGCTCCTATTTTGGGTGGTCCTAAATTTTTGCTCAAAAGCACAAAAAAAAAAAGGGGTAACATTCAGATATAGCAAATAAAGAATTCATATTTATATGTTATAGCAAAGTTTGCATAATTGCGCTTCATAGCAAACATAGAAACTGTATAATTCGCTATACATATACAGTTGAAGCAAATTATATAAAAACAAAGTGTATAAAACGAATTGTATTATTATAAGTATATAGAAAGATTATATACAATTTGAATTTGTATAAAATGCGAAAGAGAGAAAGACAAAAGAGACTTGACAAGGAATATACAATTGAATCAAATTGTATAAAACGAGAAAGAGAGAAATTAGATACAATTTGAAATTGTATAAAACGAGAAAGAGAGAAAGGAAAAAGAAACTGGGCAGATGAGTATTTTTATTGTATAATTACAAGTGTATAGGACGAAAATATATGTACTTGCATGTGTATAAACAATTTTCTCACGCTTTATACAAACAGTTACACAATTCATACATTTCGCTTCTGTTTGTATAAGTGAGAAAGGCGAGGGTGACGAGCGAGATTTAGGAGAGTGGCGAGCGAGATCTAGAAGAGGGGAGAGAGGGGAACAAAAATATATGTATTTATACAATTTTCTCTGATGTATACAATTAGAAACAATTTTTATATACTTATGTTTGTATAAAAAGTGAGGAAGCGAGCGAGATATTTGGGAGAGAGGCGCCTGACAATTTTTTGCAAACGTTTGCTATGGAGCACAATCAAATCAAACCCTAGCTAATCCATTTATTTTATGTTATTAGTTTGCTATTATATACAATTTTCCCCAAAAAAATGATCGAAAGTGCTCCGATATAAAAAAAAATAATTAAGGAAATAGGCAAGACAACAACCGTTTATTTTTTCGTATCATAATATAAAAACAATAATTTATATGGAGTTATATACAATTAGAAACATAAGTTCAGTAAAAGCGGAAAATGTTTTGGTGCATTTTCATTGGTTTTAGTAGGTTATTTAGTTACTTTTCTGTTTTATCAAATCATAATTACAAATATAGACAATTATCAGTTTTTATAGTCAAGTTTAATTTTATGTTATAACAAATTATTTATTGTCAATGGTTACTATTGACACCAAATTTCAGTCTGATAGTTTTAAATTAATACATTTTGAGTATTTTATTTTAAATAATTCAAAGTACATATTTTTGTCATTTTAATGAAATTTGTTGATAATCATCCTCTTCTCTTAAAGTATTAGAATTTTTATCGATTATAATGTTTATATTATTTTGTCACAGCCAGACTATATTTGTTCATTTTTTTTATAAAATCATTATTTCTGTTAAATTGCATTTTTTGCATGTTATTGATTACGTGCATTACATTTTCCAAATTTATTTTTCTCCGTTACATTGTTGATATTCATTTTGATATTCTGCGCAGTCTAAAAATTTATTCAAATTCGAATATTATTTGCACACACATATATATTATCAACCAACAATTTTTGGGTTTCTATCTCAAGCCCATAACTTAGGTCCATTTTTTAACAATTCCTATTTAAAGAAAATTTGTCCATTAGGTTAAGGGTGGTAAAAGTTATGTATTTTCAGATTTTTATATTTTTCATCTGGTCCACCGCCTCCAGAAAATTAGCTAAAGCAATTCATATTTTTCGGTGAAACTCCTGCCAACCAAAACCACTTCATGCTTCATCCCTCTTCCCCATTTTTCTGGTGAAACCTCACCATGTGCTTCTCCAAAAAACGGCTAGCTATCACTATCCGTTTCTCCTCACTTTTTCCGGCCAAAACAACATCCAAAATCAACAAAAACTAGATAGCGACAACATGATTTCCAGCCACCCCAAAATCCTCACTTCTCCGGCGAATTTACAACATTGGAGAAGCCATTGTTTCAGACCAACAACAGACCATCAAAAGCCATCTTCTTCCTTGCTCCAAATCAGAGCCACTTCCATTTTTCCTTCCTCTTTTTTTTCCAGCTAAAACCACCAAAAGCTTCCATCCCCTTCCCTTTTTCTTCTTTTTCCTCCGTTTTGCAGGTATTTCAACAAGCAGCAGCTCACACCCTGACGAACAGGCAACAACAACATCGAACTCCGGCGAGCCTCCTTCTTCCTTTTTCGGCAAGACTCTGGTCAGCAGCAGCGACAATAAATCAGCAAGGACCTCGTGGCTCCACCTCCGACAACGTAATAACAAGCAAACTCAAAATTTCGGCGAAACAACATAACCCAACAACTCCAATATATTTTTCAGATCTAACCAAAAGCCAACACTCCGATAACCCATATATCATCAATATTTTGTTCTTGTGTTGGTTCTAACTGTCATTATTTTCATACTATTGGGCTGCTTCTTGTTGATTTTTACATTATTTTACTAACATTTATATGTTCGTGTTCTTATATGCCCTTTATTTTAGTCATAGTTATAAATTTAGGATGATTGTGTTGTCTCTGTTAGTATTGATTTTTTTTTTTGGTTAATTTATACATTATTTTTCATTGGTTTATAGTGTTTTAACTTATTTTTGCTACGGTTTATTTTTTTTCTTTCTTAATTTGTTATGTCTTAAAATTTAAATTTTATCATTTATGTTTATTCACCATCTTTTAAATTTTTTTTTTACATTAGTTATATGTATAGATTTTTTTATTTAATGAGATCTTTGCTTTGTTGTTGATTTTTATTACTTTATCGTTGCTTTTTTGTTTTTTTCTTATTATTATATTGTTATTTATATTTTTGTAATTTCTACAGTACCTTGTTCAATTGATTATTGTTGTTTAATAGCTGATTTTGCATGAAGACACTTGGCTTGATATTGTTTTATTACTCATTTCTTTAATTTTGGTGTTGTTCTCGACTTCTCCCATAATGGATAATCTTTTTCCAGCCTCTGATTCTCACTTTGTTCCCATTTGAATTGTTTATTATTATTGACATTATTCCTTTCAATAGTTATTTATTACTTACTTATTTTGTTCTTTTTACAGTTTTGTTTCATTAATTGTGAAGTATATAAGTAAAATTGACCAATGAAAAAACTCTCCGTCGGTTTTGAAGGCCTTTCCATTTTAAAAGACGAAAATTTAATTTAAGTTTATATATTTTAGTTGTTAGAATTGACCAATCAGAGAACCTCTCCGTCAGTTTTGGAGGTCTTCCTATTTTAAAAGACGAAAATTTAATTTAAGTTCATATATGTTTATTTGTTAAATTGGCCAATGAGAAAACCTCTCCGTCGATTTCGGAGGTTTTCCTATTTTAAATGACGGAAATTTAATTTAAGTTCATATATGTTTATTTGTTAAATTGACCAATGAGAAAATCTCTCTGTCGGTTTTGGAGGCCTTCCTATTTTAAAAGACGGAAATTTAATTTAAGTTCATATATGTTTATTTGTTAAATTGGCAATGAAAAAACGTTCCCTCGGTTTTTGAGGCCTTTCCATTTTAAAAGACGGAAATTCAATTTAAGTTAATATATTTTAGTTGTTAGAATTGGCCGATGAAGAAATTACCGTCGATTTCCAAGGCCTCCCATGTTCATAAGACAAATTTTTATTATTAAGTCGCTATTTGATTTATTCATATTTATTTATTACTAATAAATTTTACTAAGTGTGTTTGTAGGTATACATGACTTGCTTCCTTGAATCTATTCGCAAGGAGTTCGAATTACATGTTTTACATTCATTATTTTGTATATATCGATGTTAGGCAAATCTTAGGCCGATATATTATTGTATTTTATTGTGTATATTGAATGTTTACAATATTTTATTCTCCTCCTCATTTTGAAAAAATGAACTCAGTCGGGAACCACAGTTGTAGATTTCCAAGGGTGCCTAACCCTTTCCTTTGAAATAACTTGAACCCCTTACCTATAATCGAATTGGTTCGTTGACTCTCTTTCAAGTTAATTAAATAATCAGTTTTCTAGTTTTCCAAAAAAAAATAATTAGTGGTGACTCCCTTTAATCTTTTTAAACTTATTTTACTCCTTTTAACCCTTTCTTTTTAAACCTTTTATAATTCTTTTAAACTAAATTCTTTTTTAGTTGAGTCACTGCAACGTTGCTCCCATTCAAAGGATGTCAACATAATGTCAATTCCACTGGGGATATAGAGGTTCTAACCATTATGGGTTCATTTTTTCAAATTGAGGATATTATTATTCATTATATCTTTTATATTTTGTTGATTGTTTGCTTATTGTACTTAGTATTGATTTATTATTTTTTGTATATTGTCATAGCATGCACAACATTTATTCCGTCAAACAACACCTAATTTTGCTTTTTTACTTAAATGACGATTATATGTATTCGCAATCGTTCGTTAATCAAACTTTTCTCGGGGCACCCTGACGAATGTAGTTGGCTACTGGATAGTCAACGGTTGTTAACTGTCTGAACCCAAGTAGTCTGCTTGGGTCACCTATCCACAATAAAAAAAGTTCACTCCTAGTCATCTAGTTTAGAAAGAAGTCAAAACTTCATATTAAACATGACACAAAAATCGAGGCACATTTGTATATGACATGTATTCATTGTTTGTATGTTACGTGATATATTTGTTGTACGTGAATATGTTGTATGATAGTCTATTATTTTAAAATAATTCTTGCTAACATAACTTTTAGAATATTCGTACTTCCATTCCATTTTTTATTCAAGTTATAATTTGTTGGAATTAAGCTTGACCTGATTCCTGCTTCAACGGGATACGTAGGCGCCATTAAGGCTCGGTCATCTTCCCCGTAAGCTTTCCAAAATTTTAAAACAGAAACTGGGGCAAAAATTTTGTGGAAGTCTCCAAAAATTTTACAATGGAGATAGTTGTTACAATATTAAATACCTGAGGTTTGTTGAAGCTGAAATAGGGAGAAATTTTTAGGAATGTCCTCAAAAACTTTACCAAGGTTATACACAGATTTTAGAATTTATGAGGCTTCACTCCGAGTTAGTTTGTATAGTTTGTTATAATTTTTGTACATAATGTCACATTCTTCGTATATCTTTGATTTTTATTTATCTTACATTCCACTAAAAATATTATTTTAATTGACATTTTTTTAAAAGCTAGGTTGTTCACCCTTCAATGTGACTCATTTATTTTTTTACTTTTGTTATTTTTTCTTTATTTAATTTTTTTTTAAAAAAGTTTGTTAAGTTTGGGTGATCCGCGCTTCAATGTGATTCATTAATTGTTAATTTTATTTTTGTTAGTTTTTCGTTAAATTTGATAGTCCGTCCTTAGATGTGACTTATAATTTCATATTTTATTTTTGTTACTTTTTGTTAAATTTGTTGGGTTTTATTTGCCCTGATTTCTTACCATAAATAGGTTTTTCTCTTAGGAAAAGGTTTTGGATTGACTAATCCTTTTCTTGTAGGAAAAGGTTTAGGACTCTATAAATAGAGGAATGTTCCTTCTAACTTAATCAGCATTCACCATGTAGTCTTAAGGGTTTTGAGAGTTTTGGTTAGAATGAGAATTTGTGGGTCACAAGCTTGATACGTTATCACGTGTGTGAACCTCCCATGTATTCTGAGTGAATTTGGTTGTATTTTGTACTCTCATATTTATAGTGGATTGCTCATCTCCTTTGTGGACATAGGTCTATTGACCGAACCACGTTAAATCTTTGTGTCTTTTGGTATATTTCTCGTGGTTTCTTACTCGTGGTCTTTCGAGGTTTGCATTGCTAGCTTCCGCATTTACACCTGCTGATTTTCGATCCTAACAAGTGGTATCAGAGCCAGATTCAATGACGGAGTCAGGTTCAATGGTTCGATGATCGATTATTTAACCAGGTTAGAAAGAGATTGTTAGGATCGGAAATAAGCAGGTGTAAATGCGGAAGCTAGCAAAGCAAACCTCAAAAGACCACGAGTAAGAAGACAACGAGAAATATACCAAAAGACACAAAGATTTAACGTGGTTTGGTCAATCGACCTACGTCCACAAAGGAGATGAGCAATCCACTATAAATATGAGAGTACAAAATACAGAGAGAAACAACCTCAACCAATTCACTCGGAATACATGGGAGGTTCACACAAGTGATAACGTATCAAGCTTGTGACCCACAAATTCTCCCTCTAACCAAAACTCTCAAAGCCCTTTAGACTACATTGTGAATGCTGATTAAGTGAGAAGGAACATGCCTCTATTTATAGAGTCCTAAACCTTTTCCTACAAGAAAAGGATTAGTCAATCCAAAACCTTTTCCTAAAAGGAAAACCTATTTATGGTAAGAAATCAGGGCAAATAAAACCCAATAAAATCTCCCCCTTGGCCTGAATTTCTGACAAAATAAATTTGTCCACCTTCTTTACTTAATCTTCAACAACTTGCTTCTCCTCTCCATAATCTCCTTTGCAAAATTTATGTGTCAACACATAGAACCTCTCTGAAACAATTTCTCCAACAAAAATCTTCATTACTGTCAAAAAGGTTGCGACTAGAACTACACCCGTCAAGATGAACACCTCTTTCTAACCTGGTTCAATCATCGATTATCGAACCACTAATCCTGACTCCGTCATTGAATCTGGCTTTGATACCACTTGTTAGGATCAAAAATCAGCAGGTGTAAATGCGGAAGCTAGCAATGCAAACCTCGAAAGACCACGAGTAAGAAGACAACGAGAAATATACCAAAAGACACAAAGATTTAACGTGGTTCGGTCAATCGACCTACGTCCACAAAGGAGATGAGCAATCCACTATAAATATGAGAGTACAAAATACAGAGAGAACAACCTCAACCAATTCACTCGGAATACATGGGAGGTTCACACAAGTGATAACGTATCCAACTTGTGACCCATAAATTTCTCCCCCTAACCAAAACTCTCAAAGCTCTTAAAGACTACATTGTGAATGCTGATTAAGTTAGAAGGAACATGCCTCTATTATAGAGTCCTAAACCTTTTCCTACAAGTCAATCCAAAACCTTTTCCTAAAAGGAAAACCTATTTATGGTAAGAAATCAGGGCAAATAAAACCCAACAAAATTTAGGTGGTCTGTCCTTCAATTTGACTAACTGATTTCTTTATCCATGTAAAATTTTCTTAAAATAGTAAAAAAAATTGATAAACTTGGGTTGTCCGCCTTTCAATGTGGCTCGTTGATTTTTAATCTCATTATTTTCTTTCAAAAACTCATTTGTTGTATATATATTTTATGTTATATCTGGAAGAACTACGCAAAACTGATTCTCATCAATAAGATATGTAGGCAACCCTTATTGGGTTCGGTATTATTTATTCAAAAGATTTTTTATTTTTTATTTTAATGTTTATATTTTTGAAATCATTTTTGACTTGGTTGGTGCCAACACAGTTCAAGTGTGCATGTAAAAAATAATTTGTACAATAAAGAAGATTGACTCCTTGTTAAACCATAGATTCTTCTGGTACCTCTCATTCATACTTTTGTTACACTTGGAAATACTCTCTTGTATACATTCAAGATTAGAACAAAACTAGATTCATTATTTCACGTGCATTGTGTGGTGATTTTTGAATTAAATTCAATTGTTTTGCGCTGGTGATCTAGAACTTGGCCTTAATGTTATTGAGGCAAAATTTTGAGTAATGTTTGATTTGAGAAATGATTGTAGGTCTCATTTGACCCATTTGAGTCTTTCAAAGCCTACCAAATGACATTAACCCTTAGTGTGTCCCACTTTAAGCCTTAAGCTTTTTCTTTGGACAACCACATTTTAGCCTACACCTTTTCTGAGTGCTTATACGCAGTAATCCTCTTTTGCCTGACTTTCTTGAGCGCATAAAAGACCTGCAAGTTACAAACAACACTGAAAGTTCAAAGTTTGTCAAATACAAATGTTATCAAAGTCCCTAAATGTCAAGAAAACAAAAATGACTTCAAAAAAGAAAGAAAAAAGTTCAAAATTCCAACAAGTTCAAGCAAACAAAATTTCAACAAAAAAATAGAAAAACACTCCAAACCAATAGGAGAAAGTTCAAAAGATGATTAAAGGGGAAAAACTCAGACAATCAAAGTTTTAAAAAAGTCAAAAAATGCAAAGGAACAGACAACAAAGAGAATCAAACGCTACAAACGTAATAAATGTAGAAAGCACAATTTAGTGCAATGCTAAAGAAGGGAATAAGTCACTTTTATCCCAAATGACTATCCTACCCGTCCCTAAGCCTACATTACAAGTTATTAAAAAGCCATACATGATTTCAATTCAAATGTTCTCACATTAGTGAAAATTTACATGAAGGTCAAGCCTATGGTATCACAACTGCATATGTTGAATATTTTTCTGAGTGTGAGTGTGTTCTTCCAGATGCTCCCAAATCAAAACACTTCAAATGTGTGCAAATTGAAAATTTCTTTCTTGTGAGGGCACTTGAAACTTGATGTTAGGTGTAGTTCAAAGACATTGTTTGAAGCAAGGTGAACAAATCTTGTTGTTACTTAAGTACATTTGAGGTACCACGTGAATCTACAGGAATTACCTCGAAATCAATCTCAGTTGAAAGATAATAAATTAGAATTGCGAGAAATTTTTGTGCAATACTTTTGTTGGTGCTAACCAAGTTAAAATATGTTTCTTTGTTCATAAAATAAAAAGGGGTTAAAATTTACTTTTTAATTTTGTCCAAACAACTTTGTGTTTCATTGTTGATATTTGTCCAAATGACTTTGTGGACCGTTTCAAAGTTTAAATTGCATTTTTGGTAGGCATACCCTTCAAAATGACATCTTTTAAATATAGGTCATCATACCTTTCAAATTGACATCATTTTATATTTATGCCCCATGTTTGTCCAAATAACTTTTTGGACAGTTTCATTGTTGATATTTGTCCAAATGACTTTGTGAACCGTTTCAAAGTTTAAATTGCATTTTTAATAGTCATACCCTTCAAAATGTCATCTTTTTATTTTTCGGTAGTCATACGTTTCAAATTGACATCTTTTTAATTTTGATAGCCATATCCTTTAAAATTACATCTTTGATTTTCGGGTCATCATATTCTTTAAAATGACAAAAAAAAATTTATTTTTGGGTCGTCTAACATTTTTTTTATTTGGGTCGTCATACCCTTCAAAATGACACTTCTTGAATTTGGGTAGTCATACCCTTCAGAATGATATTTTTTTATTTTAAATCGTCATACCTTTCAAAATGATATCTTTTAGAAATTAATTTATTATTTTAAATAAATTGATTCTTTTCAATTTGGTTTGTCATGTCGTTCAATATGGCACTTTTTATTAAGTTATTTCATTTTAAATTGACATTTTATTTAATTCATGATGTTACTAAGTTTGAATCATTGCATTGGTTAATACATTGTCCATATGGTCATGTTTGCAGAATTTTATGTTATATTTTCTACTAACATTGATTTTACAAATTTTGTGATACGTCGTTCATGTTAAGTTCAAGTTGGATCGTCCGTCTTTCAAAAAGACACGTTGGGTTGTCATCTCCCTTCAAATGACATGTTATGTTCAAGTTGGGTCGTCCGCCTTTCGAAGAGACACATTGGGTTGTCATCTCCCTTCAAATGACACGTTAAGTTCAAGATTGGATTGTCATCTCCCTTCAAATGACACGTTAAGTTCAAGATTGGTTGTCATCTCCCTTCAAATGACACGTTATGGTTCACATTGGGTTGTTATCCCCCTTCAAATGGCACGTTAAGTTCAAGATTGAGTTGTCATCTCCTTTCAAATGACATGTTATGTTTAAATTGGGTCATCCGCCTTTTAAAGAGACACGTTGGGTTGTCACCTCGTTCAAAGTACATGTTATGTTCAAGTTGGGTCGTCCGCCTTTCAAAGAGACACGTTGAAATGTCACCTCCATTCAAATGACACGTTAAGTTCAAAAAGACAAGTTGGGTTGTCACCTCGTCCAAAGTCACAAGATATATATAAGTTGGGTTGTCACCTCGTTTAAAGTGACATGTTAAGTTCAAGTTGGGTTATCCGTCTTTCAAAGAGACACGTTGGGTTGTCACCTCGTTCAAAGTGACACGTTGGGTTGTCACCTCGTTCAAAGTGACACGTTATTTTCAAATTGGGTCATCCGCCTTTCAAAGAGACACATTGGGTTGTCACCTCGTTCAAAGTGACATGTTATTTTCAAGTTGGATTGTCCATAATTCAAAGAGACATGTTGGATTGTCACCTCGTTCAAAGTGACATGTTATGTTCAAGTTGGGTCGTCCTCCTTTCAAAGAAACGCGTTGGATTGTCACCTCGTTCGAAGTGACATGCTATTCACATCATCCTTCTTTCAAAAAGGTACACCACCTTCATTGTGAGATTTGGCAAGTAACATTGAAGGTATGTGAATATTTTCGGTTTATAATCAATCTCCATTTTTGGTTTATTATTTTAGCCTAGTTGACGGACGTGAAGTCTTGCTCAAAAGCTCTACTAACGTATCAATTTTTGTTCAAATTTATCAAACCAAATTTGGGTTCGTCAACTTTGTTTGACCAGGATATCTTTCATCGATCCTAATCAAACAAAGGGGCAAGTTGTTGACACCTAATATCTATCTGATAGTTTTGAAATTAATACATTTTGAGTATTTTATTTTAAATAATTTAAAATACATATTTTGTCATTTCAATGAAATTTGTTGATAATCATCCTCTTTCTCAAAGTATTAGGATTTTTATTGATTTTTATGTTTATATTATTTTGTCACAGCCAGACGTTCAAATATTTGTTCATTTTTTAAAAAATTATTATTTCTGTTAAATTACATTTTTACATGTTATTCATTACGTGCATTACATTTTTCAAATTCACTTTCTCTGTTACATTGTTAATATTCATTTTGATATTCTGCGCAGTCTAAAAATTCATTCAAATTTGAATATAATTTTCATACACATATATTTTTAAAGAAAATATATATGTGTATAATTTGCATACACATATATTTTGAGTTACTATCTCAAGCCCATAACTTAGGCGCGTTTTTTAACAAAATCTATTTAAAGAAAATTTGCCCATTAGGTTAAGGGTAGTAGAAGTTATGTATTTTCAGATTTTTATAATTTTCATCTGGTCCACCACCACCAGAAAATTAGCTAAAGCAACTGATATTTTTTGGTGAAGCTCCGGCCAACCAAAATCACTTCCGGTTTCATCCCTCTTCCCCCTTTTTCTATTGAAACCTCACCATGTGCTTCTCCAAAAACGGCAAGCTATCACTATCCGTTTCTCCTCCCTTTTTCCATTCAAAACAACACTCAAAGCCAACAAAAACCAGACTGCAACAACATCGTTTCTAGCCACCCCAAAACCCTCTCTTCTCCGGTGAATTTACAACATTGGAGAAGTCATTGTTTTCGAGAAACAACAGACCATCAAAAGCCATCTTCTTCCTTGCTCCAAAGCATACCCACCTCCATTTTTCCTTCCTCTTTTTTTTTCCAGCTAACAACCACCAAAAGCTGCCAGCCCCTTCCCCTTTTCCCCCTTTTCCTTCGTTTTGCAGGTATTTCAACAAGCAACAGCTCCCACCCCGACGAACAGGCAGCAGCAGCATCGAACTCCGGCGAGACACCTTCTTCCTTTTCCAGCAAGAATCTGGTCAGCAGCAGCGATAAAAAATCAGCAAGGCCCTTGTATTGACCCGAAAAATCATATTTGGCAATTTTTGAGCTATTTATTAGTTACTTTTTTAGTTGATTGGTAAATTTTAAATTGATAATTAATTGATGGTTAATGGGCTAAGTACAGTTATTTAGTTAACACCCTATATAATTTTAGATCATTCTTTTATTTGATAATAATAATCATAACAATAAAAGAAACTACCGATGAGGGCATCACAACTTCGGCACAAATTTGAGCGGCGGCCAATCTGCACAGGTAATAACCCAACCTTAATTGTTAATTATATTGAATAGGGACAGATGATCCTTTGTCGTAAATGTAATTAGAATGTGTAGTTGAAGGGAATAAATGGATCAATTTGCAAAATTTGAATGGAAATTACATTCTGCGGTTGTAGTTCTGTTTAGGCCATGTGCGGGACAATTGTTTGTGCTATTATTGAGTAGTAACGAAAAAATGGTTATGTACAATATTAGTCAAACATTACTTGTTATATATTGAATGAATTTATAATAGGTTAAGTTACGTATGTTATATTTTTTTTAAGTTAACAGTACTGGACACATTAAATGAGGACTTCTGGTGGTTAGCACTTTTATAATTCAAATTTTCTATATTAAGTCAAAATTATATGTTAAGTGTATTAGTATAATAATGTATGGAGTTTAAAAATAAAGAATGATGTTATCTGTATTTTGAAAATTAAGGTGATGAAGATAAATTGTATATTGGACAAATTATTTTCTTAGACAATGATTGTCAATGATTAAAGATGGTAGGATAATGGGGGCACTTAAGCTTTCTGTTAGGTTTGCCAATGACATACTAGTTTTTCTCTTAGGTTGGAATTTCTATGTGCATCTTATTGTAATTCAAGTTTTAGCATATTGAGATAGGTAATTAAATATTTAAGACATTACATTATATGATACTATTAAACATATGTTATCTCCCATAAAATTGAAATCAACTCTAATATTGAAACTTAGGAACTTGATTATAAATTTGGAGTGAGTTATTGAGTCTAGACTTGACGCACAGTAATATGTATGTTGTTAACTTTGAAACCTTATTGTGTTTAATTATTTGAATAGAATGAATTTATTTGAAAGTGCAATGAAAGAGGAAGACCCAAGTCTTGAAGTGATTGTTCGATTATTTGAGGCAAGTGGATTTCTAAACCCTTGCTAAATGTATGAAATGTGTGTATTTCCTTGTGGTATATGTTTGGGAGTAATGGGACTTGGTGATGGATTTTCTTGTCCACATATTAATTCTAATGATGAAAAGGGTAATAAAAGACGATGTGATTATTTGTTTGTATGTGATATGTTGAGAATGGTACGAGTTTTGGTGTTTTAATGGGAAGGTTTATTATAATAGAATGTAGATTATAATCTGAGAATGCCAAAGCATATGGGCATTAACTGAAATACTATTAATTTGATGTAACGACCTGATTAGTCGTTTTGAGCAGCAGATTTTATTTCTGGAAAAACTGTCTTGGTCGACGGATCCCACGACGGACCGTCGAGGGGGTCTCGTTCCAAAACACTTAGAATTCTGAAATTTGGGTACTGAAAATTGACTCTCTGAACTTCGTAACGACATGGCAGGATGGACCGTCGTGGGCACGACGGACCGTCACAGACCCTTAGTAAAATTTAGTCTCTGAACTCTGTGACGGAAGCAGCAGGACGGACCGTCGCAGGCACGACGGGCCGTCACAGGCTGCGTAACCCTGGCTGGGTCGGATTTCTGTTAAATGTTTTAAGGGGCGTTTTGGACTATTCCTGCTTATAATTATAAGGTTAGTGGTTGAATATTAATAATTTGATTTCTTGGGGGTAAAGGAGATAACCTTGAATTAATTAGTGGGTTACTTTGTCATCTTTTATACTTAATTATATACTAATTAGGGTAAAAGAAAAAGGGTTTGAATCAGAAAAATCGAAAGAACAGAGAGAGGGAGAAGAACGATCGAGAGAGAGAGGAGAAACGAAGAGGAAAGCAAAGCTTTGGAAAATTAGATTTCTTGATCACGAATTCTTCAGTGGAGGTAGGTTATGGTTTATGCTATTTCATAGTAAACTCTTAATAGCGAATGATATGTGTTGGGTAATATTGTAAACCCTTCTATATGCTTAATTGTGTGCTTGCATGATGTGATTACATAATTGTGATGAAATAAGCATGATGAAGCTATTGAATCCTAAATCTTGAAACCTCTTTGTTAATGATGATGCCTTAGTATAAAAGGAGGCTTGATGAACTAAAGTAATGAGATTGATGATGCCTTGGTATAAAAGAAGGCTTGATGAACTAAAGTAATGAGATTAGAGGATCGGGTGTCACGTTCCGGCACCAGGATAGTATATGGATCGGAGTGTCACGTTCCGACACCAGGATAGTATATGGATCGGGTGTCACGTTCTGGCACCAGGGTAGAATATGGATCAGAGTGTCACGTTCTGCCACCAGGATAGTATATGGATCGGGTGTCACATTCCGGCACCAGGATAGAATATGGATCGGAGTATCACGTTCCAACACCAGGATAGTATATGGATCGGGTGTCACTTTCCGACACCAGGATAGTATGATGAGGATCGGAGTGTCACGTTCCGACACCAGGATAGTATGATGAGGATCGGAGTGTCACGTTCCGACACCAGGATAGTAAAAAGAATGAATCTTGAAATATGTTAATATACTAAATTTAATGAACCTATTTCCCAAATGAGTATGGTATTGAGGCTCGAGTCCTCATGGGTGTACTTGGCGTACTTATTAATGATTATAGTACTTGTTGTTGCTACCTGTTGAGTATTGTAGTTAATTTATGATATTATCTGATATATATTGTTTCCTATTTTGAGTTGGCCGATGATACCTACTCAGTACTTGTGTTTTGTACTGACCCCTACATGTATGTTTCTTTCTTTGTCATTTGTGGAGTGCAGCAAACGTACCGTCGTCTTCAACTCAACCGCAACTCTAGCCAGTCTTCATTACACCAGATTTCAGGGTGAGCTAATGCTTCTAGCTTGGACTGGATCTTCTTCCTCATGTCTTGATGCCTTGAAGTTCCGACATGGACTAGCTTTTTAATTATTCTAGCTTTCTAGACATTCTTAGATTTAGTAATTTGAGGATAGATGTTCTTGTGATGATGACTTCCAGATTTTGGGTATAATAATAAGTGTTTGAGTTTTTAGAAGTTATTAATCTATTTTCATTAATGAGTTTTAAGTCTTCCACATTACTTTCTGTTGATATTATATTGAAATGTTGGGTTTCGTATTGGTTGGTTCGCTCACATAGGAGGGTAAGTGTGGGTGCCACTCGCGACTCGATTTGGGTCGTGACAAACTTGGTATCAGAGCATTAGGTTCGTTGGTCTCATCACACAAGAACGGGTCTAGTAGAGTCTTAAGGAACGGTAGGGGGACGCCTTTACTTTTCTTTGAGAGGCTATAAGACTTTAGGAAAATTCCATTCTTTCTTTCTTTCTTTCTTTCGTGCTTTTACTTGGATCCAATCGGTATCTAGGTGATACAAATTGGTATCTGACCATCTTCACTATATTTCGCAGATGGTTAGAACTAGAGCAACGACTGCGCCAACACCAACACCGGCAAGGCAAGATGCATCTGAGCCAGCCACTGGGGCTGTAGCTCGAAGAGAAGTAGTGGCAAGAGGCCGTGGAAGAGGTCGCGGGAGGACGTCCTCTAGAGGAAGAGGGCAAGAACCTAGCCCATCTGGTACTAGGGCGGTGACTCCTCCACCGACTGAGGAAGTAGTAAGAGAGGGTGAGGAAGGGGAAAATGAGCAAGTGCAGAATGAGGAATTGCCACCCCAACCTACCCCAGAGATGATTAATCAGGTTCTTGCTTATCTTAGCGGGTTATCTGATCAAGGCCAGACACCTCCAGTGTTTTCCGCACCAGCACCTCAGGTTACGGAGGTACAACTTGCAGCTACTGTGGCTCCCCGCATGGACGCCTCATTGGAAATAGGCACGTTTCCTCGTCTGACTACAGGGCCTATAATGACAAATGATCAGCATGAACTTTTCAGTAAGTTCTTGAAATTGAAACCTCCAGTCTTCAAGGGTGCTGAATCTGAGGATGCCTACGATTTTCTGGATGACTTTCATGAGTTGTTACATAAAATGGGCCTAGTGGAACGATTTGGTGTTGAGTTTGTAACCTATCAGTTTGAGGGAAATGCCAAAATGTGGTGGCGGTTGAGTGTCAACCCGCACAGGCACCACCTATAACTTGGGCGTCGTTCTCTAGCTTATTCATGGAGAAGTATATCCCCCGGACCTTGAGGGATAGGAGGAGAGATGAGTTTCTAAGCCTAGAGCAAGGCAGGATGTCGATTACTGCTTATGAGGCTAGGTTTCGTGCACTATCCAGATACGCCACCCAGCTTTGCTTCAGTCCACAAGAGCGGATTCGCCGTTTTGTGAAGGGATTCAGGTCAGAGTTGCGGATTTCAGCCTTACAGGTAGCGGCTATAGCGAAATCCTTTCAGGAAGTGGTAGACTTCGTGATAGAGGTAAAGGGAGTGAAGCCAGATGACTTCACCATGGCATCGACATCAAAAAGGTTTCGTAAAGGAGGTGAGTTTAATGGTTCTTACTCCAGAGGACAGGGTTCAGGAGGTTATCCAGTCCGACCTATTCAATCTTCCCTCCAGACTATAGTTGGGGGTCCACCGCAGATCGGTCAACATTTCTCAGAGTTTGGAGGTTATCCCCAGACTTCGTCATTCTCACAGAGGCCGATGCTTGAATCTAGAGAGTGTTATGGATGTGGGGAGATTGAACACATTAAGAGGTATTGTCCAAAATAGAATTACAGACCTCCAATAGTCAGAGGTAGAGGTGGTCATGGAAGAGGCCGCCATTCTAGAGGACGTGGTGGTCGAGGTAATGGTGGTCACCAAAACGGCCGGGGTGACGGGCACACTGGAGCCACTACAACACAACATGGTAGGGGCAACGGACTGACAGGCGATAGGGCCCATTGTTACGCTTTCCCTGGGAGATCTGAAGCGGAGACATCTGATGCTGTCATCACAGGTAATCTTTTGGTTTGTGATTGCATGGCTTCTGTATTGTTTGATCCTGGATCCACATTTTCTTATGTATCTTCCTCATTTGCTACTGGTCTTAATTTACATTGTGAATTGCTTGACATGCCTATTCGTGTTTCTACTCCGGTGGGTGAGTTTGTGATAGTTGAAAAGGTATATAGGTCTGGTCTGGTGACTTTTGTGGGGAGCAATACTTATGAAGACTTGGTTATCCTAGAAATGGTTGACTTCGATGTAAGTCTGGGTATGACTTGGCTTTCTCCAAATTTTGCAATCTTGGATTGTAATGCTAAAACTGTGACGTTAGCCAAGCTTGGGACAGATCCATTAGTATGGGAGGGTGACTACACTTCCACTCCAGTTCGTATCATCTCCTTTCTTCGTGCTAAGAGAATGGTTAGTAAAGGGTGTTTAGCTTTCTTGGCACATCTCAGGGATGACACTACCCAAGTACCTTCAATTGAGTCGGTTTCGATAGTCCGTGAGTTTCTGGATGTGTTCCCTGCAGATCTTCCTGGTATGGAACCGGATAGAGATATTGACTTCTGCATTGATCTTAAACCGGGTACTCGCCCCATTTCTATACCCCCTTATAGAATGGCTCCCGCTAAGTTAAGAGAGTTAAAGGCCCAACTTCAAGAGTTGTTGAGCAAAGGCTTCATTAGACCAAGTGCATCCCCTTGGGGTGCTCCTGTTTTGTTTGTAAAGAAGAAGGATGGGAGTTTTCGGATGTGCATAGTCTACAGACAACTGAATAAGGTAACTGTTAAGAACAAGTATCCTCTTCCCCACATCGACGATTTGTTCGATCAGTTACAAGGTGCTTGTACCTTCTCAAAAATCGATTTGAGATCTGGTTATCATCAATTGAAAATACGAGCAACGGATGTGCCCAAGACTGCTTTTCGGACCAGGTATGGGCATTATGAGTTCTTAGTAATGTCTTTTGGGCTTACGAATGCCCCTGCTGCTTTCATGAGCTTGATGAATGGGATTTTTAAGCCATATCTGGATCTCTTTGTCATTGTATTCATTGATGATATATTGGTATACTCAAAGAGCAAGAAAGAACATGAGGAGCACTTGAGAATTGTATTGGAAATGTTGAGGGAGAAAAAGCTTTACGCCAAATTCTCCAAGTGTGAGTTTTTGCTAGATTCAGTGTCCTTCTTGGGGCACGTGGTGTCTAAGGATGGAGTGATGGTGGATCCATCTAAGATTGAAGCAGTGAAGAATTGGGAGAGACCTACTAATGTGTCAGAAGTAAGGAGCTTTGTTGGTTTAGCTAGCTATTACCGTCGATTTGTCAAGGGATTCTCTTCCATTGCTTCCCAATTGACGAACTTGACTAAGCAGAATGTTCCATTTGTATGGTCGGATGAATGTGAGGAAAGCTTTCAGAAACTCAAGACCTTGCTGACTACTGCACCTATCCTTACCTTGCCAGTAGAGGGTAAGAACGTCATTGTTTATTGTGATGCATCCTATTCTGGTTTGGGTGCAGTGCTAATGCAAGGGAAGAATGTAATTGCTTATGCTTCGAGGCAATTAAAAGTGCATGAACGTAACTATCCGACCCATGATTTGGAGTTGGCTGCAGTAGTGTTTGCATTAAAGTAATGGAGACACTATCTATATGGGGTTAAGTGTGAAGTATACACGGATCATCGTAGCCTACAATATGTCTTTACTCAGAAAGATTTGAATTTGAGACAGAGGAGATGGATGGAACTACTGAAGGACTACGATATCACTATTTTGTATCATCTGGGAAAAGCTAATGTTGTGGCAGACGCCTTAAGTAGAAAGGCAGGAAGCATGGGAAGTCTAGCTCACTTGCAAGTTTCTAGACGTCCATTGGCTAGAGAGGTTCAGACTCTGGCTAACGACTTTATGAGGCTAGAAGTAAATGAGAAGGGAGGATTTTTGGCCAGTGTGGAGGCAAGATCTTCTTTTCTTGACAAGATTAAGGGAAAGCAGTTTACTGATGAGAAATTGATCCGGGTCCGAGATAAAGTGTTGCGAGGAGAGGCTAAAGAAGCAACAATCGATGAGGAAGGTGTTTTGAGGATTAAGGGAAGGGTATGTGTACCCCGCGTCGATGATTTGATTCACACTATTCTTACAGAGGCTCATAGTTCAAGGTATTCTATACATCCTGGTGCAACCAAGATGTATCGTGACCTAAAGCAACATTTTTGATGGAGTAGAATGAAGCGTGACATTGTGGAGTTTGTCGCCAAATGTCCAAATTGTCAGCAAGTAAAGTATGAACACCAGAGTCCTGGAGGAACACTTTAGAGAATGCCCATTCCGGAATGGAAGTGGGAGAGAATTGCAATGGACTTCGTGGTTGGTCTTCCAAAGACAATGGGTAAGTATGATTCCATTTGGGTAATTGTTGACAGATTAACTAAGTCTGCTCATTTCATTCCGGTCAAGGTGACTTACAATGCAGAGAAGTTAGCCAAACTTTATATCTCGGAAGTTGTTCGATTGCATGGGGTTCCACTATCCATTATATCAGATAGAGGTACGCAGTTTACTTCTAAGTTTTGGAGAACATTGCATGCTGAATTGGGTACTAGGTTGGACCTTAGTACTGCGTTCCATCCTCAGACCGATGGTCAGTCTGAGCGAACGATTCAAGTATTGGAGGATATGCTTCGTGCATGTGTGATAGAATATGGTGGTCATTGGGATAACTTCTTACCCTTAGCAGAATTCTCGTACAATAATAGCTATCACTCAAGTATTGGTATGGCCCCATTTGAGGCACTGTATGGGAGGAGATGTAGGTCTCCCATTGGTTGGTTTGATGCATTTGAGGTTAGACCTTGGGGTACTGACCTTCTGAGGGAATCGTTAGATAAAGTGAAATGCATTCAAGAAAAGCTTTTAGCGGCTCAAAGTAGATAAAAAGAATATGCAGATCGAAAGGTTAGAGATTTGGAGTTTATGGAGGGCGAACAAGTCTTGCTGAAGGTTTCGCCCATGAAAGGGGTGATGTGGTTTGGTAAGCGAGGTAAGCTAAGCCCAAGGTATATTGGTCCATTTGAAGTTCTGAAGCGCGTGGGGGAGGTAGCTTATGAATTAGCCTTGCCCCCTGAACTGTCAGGAGTGCATCCGGTATTTCATGTGTCTATGTTGAAAAGACACCATGGGGATGGAAACTACATCATTCGTTGGGATTCGGTTCTGCTTGATGAGAATTTGTCTTATGAGGAGGAGCCTGTTGCTATTTTAGATAGAGAAGTCCGCAAGTTGAGGTCAAGAGAGATTGCATCCATCAAGGTTCAATGGAAGAATCGGCCGGTTGAAGAGTCTACTTGGGAGAAGGGGGCTGATATGTAGGAAAGATACCCACACCTGTTTACAGATTCAGGTAAACCTTTTTGCCCTTGTTTTTCTTCTTGTGATCGTTCGAGGACGAACGATGGGTAAATTGGTATCTATTGTAACGACCTGATTAGTCGTTTTGAGCAGCATATTTTATTTTGGAAAAAATTGTCTTGGTCGACGGATCCCACGACGGACCGTCATGGGCACGACGGACCGTCGAGGGGGTCTCGTTCCAAAACACTTAGAATTTTGAAATTTGGGTACTGAAAATCGACTCTCTGAACTTCGTAACGACATGGCAGGACGGACCGTCGTGGGCACGACGGACGTCACACAGACCTTAGTAAAATTTAGTCTCTGAACTCTGTGACGGAAGCAGCAGGACGAAACGTCGCAGGCACGACGGGCCGTCACAGGCTGCGTAACCCTGGCTGGGTCGGATTTCTGTTAAATGTTTTAAGGGGCGTTTTGGACTATTCCTGCTTATAATTATAAAGTTAGTGGTTGATGAATATTAATAATTCGATTTCTTGGGGGTAAAGGAGAGATAACCTTGAATTAATTAGTGGGTTACTTTGTCATCTTTTATACTTAATTATATGCTAATTAGGGTAAAAGAAAAAGGGTTTGAATAAGAAAAATAGAAAGAACAGAGAGAGGGAGAAGAACGATCGAGAGAGAGGAGAAGACGAAACGAAGAGGAAAGCAAAGCTTTAGAAAAGTAGATTTCTTGATCACGAATTCTTCGGTGGAGGTAGGTAATGGTTTATGCTATTTCATAGTATACTCTTAATAGCGAATGATATGTGTTGGGTAATATTGTAAACCCTTCTATATGCTTAATTGTGTGCTTGCATGATGTGATTATATAATTGTGATGAAATAAGCATGATGAAGCTATTGAATCCTAAATCTTGAAACCTCTTTGTTAATGATGATGCCTTAGTATAAAAGGAGGCTTGATGAACTAAAGTAATGAGATTGATGATGCCTTGGTATAAAAGAAGGCTTGATGAACTAAAGTAATGAGATTAGAGGATCGGGTGTCACGTTCCGGCACCAGGATAGTATATGGATCGGAGTGTCACATTCCGACACCAGGATAGTATATGGATCGGGTGTCACGTTCTGGCACCAGGATAGAATATGGATCGGAGTGTCACGTTCCGACACCAGGATAGTATATGGATTGGGTGTCACGTTCCGGCACCAGGATAGAATATGGATCGGAGTGTCACGTTCCGACACCAGGATAGTATATGGATCGGTGTCACGTTCCGACACCAGGATATAGTTGATGAGGATCGGAGTGTCACGTTCCGACACCAGGATAGTATGATGAGGATCGGAGTGTCACGTTCCGACACCAGGATAGTATGATGAGGATCAGAGTGTCACGTTACGACACCAGGATAGTAAAAAGAATGAATCTTGAAATATGTTAATATACTCAATTTAATGAACCTATTTCCCAAATGAGTATGGATTGAGGCTTGAGTCCTCATGGGTGTACTTGGCGTACTTATTAATGATATAGTACTTGTTGTTGCTACCTGTGAGTATTGTAGTTGATTTATGATATTATCTGATATATAGTGTTTTCTATTTGAGTTGGCCGATGATATCTACTCAGTACTTGTGTTTTGTACTGACCCTACTTGTATGTTTCTTCCTTTGTTATTTGTGGAGTGCAGCAAACGTACCATCGTCTTCAACTCAACCGCAACTCTAGCCAGTCTTCATTACACCAGATTTCAGGATGAGCTAATGCTTCTAGCTTGGACTGGATCTTCTTCCTCATGTCTTGATGCCTTGAAATTCCGGCATGGACTAGCTTTTTAATTATTCTAGCTTTCTAGACACTCTTAGATTTAGTAATTTGAGGATAGATGTTCTTGTGATGATGACTTCCCGATTTTGGGGATAATAATAAGTGTTTGAGTTTTTAGAAGTTATTAATCTATTTTCATTAATGAGTTTTAAGTCTTCCGCATTACTTTCTGTTGATATTATATTGAAATGTTGGTTTTGTATTGTTTGGTTCGCTCGCATAGGAGGGTAAGTGTGGGTGCCATCGCGGCTCAATTTGGGTCGTGACATTTGATTTATTATGTGTGATTGTGTTCTTTACTGAACTCGTATAATTATGATAATTGAGGTGATTATATGTCATAGTGACATTTGGTTTATTGAGATGTTGCATCATATCCTTCATTAGATATCATATTGTGCACATGCATTGACATGATATTGGGTAGGAGTAAAGGTCTAACACATGGAGATCGTCCGTCTTGAGATCGAGTTATGATTATTTGGACACGTGGAGATCGTCTGTGCGATAGAAAAGTTATGATTATGATTTGGACACGTGGAGATAGTCCATGCGGAATGTGTTCGATTTATGATAGTGCGTTGAGATCATCCGCACAGACATATGAAGATCGTCCGTGTCGGTATATGTACCTCGCGAGTCCCCCATGGGTTATGAAATCTCGATGTATTTCCGAGGAGTATCATGTATATATGATTGAGAGAGAAATTGGTATTTTGAGGAATATCACTTCACGGTGTCATATTGCATTGTATCGCATGACATCCTTCATTCTTGATGATTTTGTGTTTTATTGGTGATTGGAAATTATTTGATATTTAATTATCTCTATTTGACTAACTTGATCTTGTGTGTTGCTGAAATTGTGAGTGCCTTTTTGTGAAAGTTGTGATTATTGAATATTTACTTTGTAATTGAGGATGTGCGAATTTGTTAAAATGATTTTGATGACCCGGATGCTATGAATACTGTAAACTGTTAGGTTGGGCTGAATTTTATGAAGGTTGTAGTTGTGGAGGTTTGGTAGGTGTGTAAGGAGTACCCGTATTTTATACCCTTAGCTTGAGTTTAGACGTTTACTTGCTGGGTACCGTATGTTTTGGTACTCATCCCTTGCTACTAAAATTTTTTTGTAGGTTACTACACTGGACTTTGTGACATTTTCTCTTCTCCTTGTCTGAGGCTTCTTGTGGAGAATTGTGAGGTAGCTGTTAGTTATCTCAACAGACCTTCTACTCCTACTTATGATCTTGTTCTATTCGAGAAACAATATCATTTGAGACTTATTTTTTTCTTTGAATCAATTGTTATACTTTAGAGACTTGTACACATGACAATCAGATTCTGGGGGTGTTTTGAATTGATTCTGAAATTTCCACATTTTATTGTAATGATTGAATTTTAGGCTGATTTGTCTTGTAGGGATAAGACGAGTAAAATCATGTACATTTTTGGGTCGTGAAAGCTGTCCGACCCAAAACCGAGCCGCGACTGGCACCCACATTTACCCTCCTATGTGAGCGAACCAACCAATCTAAACCTTAACATTTCAAATATATCAACAGAACGTAATGCGGAAGACTTAACTCATAATAAATCAATCAATAACTATATTATCCCCAAAATCTGGAAGTCATCACCACAAGAACATCTATAATCAAGTGACTAAACTAAGAGTATTCTAAAAGCTAAAACAAGTAAAAGCTAGTCCATGCCGAAAGCTCAAGGCATCAAGACTTGAAGAAGAAGATCCAGTCCAAGCTAGAAGCATTAGCTCACCCTGAATTTCCGATGTAGTAAAGACTGGCTTGAATTACTGTTGAGTCGAAGACGACGGCACGTTTGCTGCACTCCACAAATAACAAAGAAGAAAACATAAAAGTAGGGGTCAGTACAAAACACGGGTACTGAGTAGATATCATCGGCCAACTCAAAATAGAAGACAATATATATCAAGTAATATCATAAAGTCAACTATGATACTCAACATGTAGCAACATCAAGTACTATATCATTAACAATTACCGTCAACTTTACACATGAGGACTCAAGCCTCCATACCATACTCATTGGGAATTAGATTCATTAGATGAGTATATTAACATCTTTCAAGATTCATTATCTTTATTTCTCTCGTGTCGGTACGTGACACTCCGCTCCCTCATACATCTTTAATCCTCTTGTGTCGGTACGTGACACTCCGATCCCCTACTACTATGTGTCGGAACGTGACACTCCGATCCCCTAAATCTACGTGTCGGTTCGTGACACCCGATCCCCTAAATCTACGTGTCGGTTCGTGACACCCGATCCCCTAAATCTACGTGTCGGTTCGTGACACCCGGTCCCCCTAATACTACGTGTCGGTTCGTGACACCCGATCCCTTAATCTAGTGTCGGAACGTGACACTCCGATCCCCTAATCTCCTTCTATCAATTTATCAAGCCTTCTTTCTCACTAAGGCATCATCAATCTCATTATTTTAGTTCATCACGCCTTCTTTTATACCAAGGCCTCATCATTAAAAGAGATTAGGTTTTTATCAAGATTTAGGATTCAATAGCTTCATCATACTTAATATAATCACGATTATATAATCACATTCATGCATGCATACGATCAAGCACATAGCAGGGTTTACAATATCATCAATATATATCATTCGCTATTAAGAGATTTACTACGAATATCGTAAGAGAAACCATAACCTACCTCCACCGAAGACTAGTGATCAAGCAAGAATTTTCCCCAAAGCTTTCTTCTTCTTCTCGTTCGATCGATTCTCTCTCCCTCTCTTTTGTTCTTTCTAGTTTTCTTATTCAAACCCTCTTTCTTTTACCCTAATTAGCATATAATTAAGAATGAAAGATGGCAATAATAACCCACTAATTAACTTAAGGTCACCTCTTTTAACCCCCAAGTAATTAGACTTATAATCCTTAACCCTCTAACTTTATAATTAAAGTAGGAATAGTCCAAAACGTCCCTTAAAACGTGTAAAGAAATCCGACCCAGACCGGGATTACGCAGCCTGTGATGGGCCGTCGTGCCTGCGACGGTCCGTCCTGCTGCTCCGTCACAGACTTCAGAGACTCAATTTCTCTGAAGAGTCTGTGACGGTCCGTCACACCTGTGACGGTCCGTCCTGCCATTCCGTCACGAAGTTCAGAGAGTCGATTTTCAGTACCCAATTTCAGATTTTCTAAGTGTTTTGAAATGAGACCCTGCGACGGTCCGTCGTGGGGTCCGTCGTTTCAGCCAGTTTTTCCAGAAATAAAATCTGCTGCTCAAAACGACTAAACAGGTCATTACAATAGATACCAATTACCCATCGTTCGTCCTCGAACGATCACAAGAAGAAAAACAAGGGCGAGAAGGAGTACCTGAATCCTTAAACAGATGTGGGTATTTTTCTTGCATATCTGCCTCCTTCTCCCAAGTGGCTTCTTCAACCGGTCGATTCTTCCATTGCACCTTGATGGATGCAATCTCCCTTGACCTCAACTTGCGAACTTCTCTATCCAAAATAGCAATAGGCTCCTCCTCATAAGACAAATTTTCATCAAGCAAAACTGAATCCCAACGGATAATGTAGTTTCCATCCCCATGGTATCTCTTCAACATCGACACATGAAATACCGGATGCACTCCGGACAGCCCTGGAGGCAAGGCTAACTCATAAGCCACCTCCCCTACTCGCTTAAGTACTTCAAATGGTCCAATATACCTTGGACTAAGCTTACCTCTTTTACCAAACCGCATCACCCCTTTCATTGGCGAAACCTTCAATAAGACTTGTTCACCTTCCATGAACTCTAAGTCTCTAACCTTTCGATCTGCATATTCTTTTTGCCTACTTTGCGCCGCTAGAAGCTTTTCTTGAATAGATTTCACTTTCTCTATCGAATTCCTCAAAAGATCAGTACCCCAAGGTCTAACCTCAAATGCATCAAACCACCCAATGGGATACCTACATCTCCTACCATACAATGCTTCAAATGGGGCCATATCAATGCTTGAGTGATAACTATTATTGTATGAAAACTCCGCTAAGGGTAAGAAGTTATCCCAATGGCCACCAAATTATATCACACATGCACGAAGCATATCCTCCAACACTTGAATCGTTCGCTCAGACTGACCGTCGGTCTGAGGGTGGAATGCGGTACTAAGATCCAACCTAGTACCCAATTCAGCATGCAATGTTTTCCAAAACTTAGAAGTAAACTGCGTACCTCTATCTGATATGATGGAGAGTGGGACCCCTACAACTGAACCACCTCCGAGATATAGATTTTTGCTAACTTTTTGCATATAAGTCACCTTGACCGGAATAAAATGAGCAGACTTAGTTAACCTATCAACAATCACCCAAATAGAGTCATACTTACCATTGTCTTTGGAAGACCAACCACGAAGTCCATTGCGATTCTCTCCCACTTCCATTCAGGAATGGGCATTCTCTGAAGTGTTCCTCCGGGCCTCTGGTGTTCATACTTTACTGTTGACAGTTTGGACATTTGGCAATGAAGTCAACAATATCGCGCTTCATTCTACTCCACCAAAAGTGTTGCTTTAGGTCACGATACATCTTGGTTGCACCCGGATGTATAGAATACCTTGAACTATGAGCCTCTGTCAGAATAATGTTGATCAAATCATCGACGGCGGGGTACACATACCCTTCCCTTAATCCTCAACACACCTTCCTCGTCAATTGTTGCTTTTAGCCTCCCTTGCAACACTTTATCTCGAATCCGGATCAATTTTTCATCATTAAACTGCTTTCCCTTAATCTGTCAAGGAAGGAAGATTGCCTCCACACAAGCTAAAAATCCTCCCTTCTCATTTACTTCTAATCTCATAAGGTCGTTAGCCAAAATCTGAACTTCTCTAGCCAATGGGCGTCTAGAAGCTTGCAAGTGAGCTAGACTTCCCATGCTTCCCGCCTTTCTACTTAAAGCATCTGCTACAACATTCGCCTTCCCCGGATGATACAAAATAGTTATCTCGTAGTCCTTCAGTATTTCCATCCATCTCCTCTGTCTCAAGTTCAAATCTTTCTGAGTAAAGACATACTGTAAGCTACGATGATCCGTATAGACCTCACACTTAACCCCACATAAATAGTGTCTCCATTGCTTTAATGCAAACACTACCGCGGCCAATCTAAATCATGAGTTGGATAGTTACGTTCATGCACTTTTAATTGTCTTGAAGCATAAGCAATCACATCTTCTCTTGCATTAGCACTGCATCCAAACCCGAATAGGATGCATCACAATAGACAATGAAATTCTTACCTTCCACTGGCAAGGTGAGAATTGGTGCAGTAGTCAACAGAGTCTTGAGCTTCTGAAAGCTTTCCTCACACTCATCCGACCATACAAATGGAACATTTTGCTTAGTCAAGTTCGTCAGTTGGGAAGCAATAGAAGAGAATCCCTTGACAAATCGGCGGTAGTAGCTAGCTAACCCAACAAAGCTCCTTTTTCTGACACATTAGTAGGTCTTACCCAATTCTTCACTGTCTCAATCTTAGAAGGATCTACCATCACTCCCTCCTTAGAACCACGTGCCCCAAGAAGGACACTGCATCTAGCCAGAACTCACACTTAGAGAACTTGGCATAAAGCTTTTTCTCCCTCAACATTTCCAATACCATTCTCAAATGCTCCTCATGTTCCTCCTTATTTAGAGTATATCAGTATATCATCAATAAATACGATCACAAAGAGATCCAAATATGGCTAAAAAATCCCGTTCATCAAACTCATGAACGCAGAGGGGCATGCGTAAGACCAAAAGACATCACTACAAATTCGTAATGCCCATACCTGGTTCGAAAAGCAGTCTTTGGCACATCCGTTGCCCGTATTTTCAATTGATGATAACCGGATCTCAAGTCAATCTTAGAGAAGACACAAGCACTTGTAACTGATCGAACAAGTCATCAATGCGAGGAAGGGGATACTTGTTCTTAATAGTTACCTTGTTCAGTTGTCTATAGTCTATGCACATCCGAAAACTACCATCCTTCTTCTTCACAAACAAAACGGAGCACCCCAAGGAGATTCACTTGGTCTTATGAAGCCTTTGCTCAACAACTCTTGAAGTTGTGCCTTTAACTCTCTTAACTCCCGCGGAGCCATTCTAAGGGGGTATAGAAATGGGGCGAGTGCCCGGTTCAAGGTCGATGCAGAAGTCAATATCCCTATCTGGTGGCATACCAGGAAGATCTGCAGGGAACACATCCAAAAACTCACGGACTACCGAAACCGACTCAATCGAGGGTACTTGAGTAGTGTCATCCTTGAGATGTGCCAAGAAAGCTAAACACCCTTTACTAACCATTTTCTTAGCACGAAGAAAGGAGATGATACGCACCGGATTGGAAGTGTAGTCGCCCTCCCACACTAACGATCTGTCCCAGGCTTGGCTAACGTCACCGTTTTAGCATTACAATCCAAGATCGCAAATTGCGGAGAAAGCCAAGTCATACCCAGAATTACATCAAAATCAACCATTTCTAAGATAACCAAATCTACATAAGTGTTGCTCCCCACAAAGTTCACCAAACAAGACCCTAATATTTTTCAACTACCATAGACTCACCCACCGGAGTAGAACACGAATAGGCATATCAAGTAATTCACAATGTTAATTTAGACCATTAGCAAATGAGGAAGATACATAAGAAAATGTGGATCCGGGATCAAACAATACAGAAGCCATGCAATCACAAACCAGAAGATTACCTGTGATGACAGCATCAGATTCTCCGCCTCCGATCTCCCAGGGAAAGCATAACAATGGGCCCTTTCGTTTGTTTGTCTGTGCTCCTACCATGTTGTGATGTAGTGGCTCCAGTTTTCCCATCGCCTCTGCCGTTTTGGTGACCACCATTACCTCTACCACCACGTCCTCCAGAATAACGGCCTCTACCATGACCACCTCTACCTCTAGCTATTGGGGTCTATAACTCTGTTTGGACAATTCTCCTAATATGTCCAGTCTCCCCACATCCATAACACTCTCTAGAGTCAAGTAGAGGTCTCTCAGAGAAGTGTTTAGCGGTCTGAGGTGGACCCCCAACTACAGTCTGTAGTGAAGACTGAATGGTCGAACTGAGTAACCTCCGGAACTCTGTCCTCTAGAGTAAGAACCATAAACTCACCTCCCTTTCGAAACCTCTTTGATGTCGATGTCGAGGTGAAGTCATCGGTCTTCACTCCTTCCACCTCTATCACGAAGTCTACCACTTCTTGGAAGGATTTTGCCGTAGCCGCTACCTGTAAGGCCGAAATCCGCAACTCTGACCTCAACCCCTTCACAAACCGACGAATCCGCTCTTGTAGACTGAAAGAAAGTTGAGTGGCATACCTGGATAATGCACGAAACTTAGCCTCATATGCATTAACCGACATCCTACCTTGCTCTAGGCTCAAGAACTCATCCATTTTCCTATCCCTCAAAGTCCGGGGGATATACTTCTCCATAAACAAGCTAGAGAATGAGGCCCAAGTCATAGGTGGTGCCTCTGTTGGTTGACACTCAACATGTGACCGCCACCACATTTTGGCGTTCTCTTGAAACTGATAACTCACGAACCAACAAACCAACCGTTCTACTATACCCATCTTGTGTAGTAGCTCATGACAATCAACCAGAAAATCGTAGGCATCCTCAGATTCAGCACCCTTGAAGACTGGAGGTTTCAATTTCAAGAACTTACTGAAAAGCTCATGCTGATCATTTGTCATTATGGGCCCCGTAGTCAGACGAGGAAACGTGCCTATCTCCAATGAGGCATCCATACGGGGAGCCCCAACAGCGGCATGTCGTACCTCTGAAACCGGAGGTGTGGGTGCAAAAAACACTGGAGGTGCCTGACCCTGATCAGATAACCCACTAAGATAAGCAAGAACCTGATTGATCATCTGTGAGGTAGGTTGGGGTGGCAATTCCTCATTTTGCTCTTGTTCGTTTTCCCCTTCCTCACCCTCTCTTACTACCTCCTCAGTCGGTGGAGGAGTCACCGCCCTAGCATCAGATGGACTAGGTACTCGTCCTCTTTCTCTAGAGGACGTCCTCCCACGACCTCTACCACGGCCTCTTGCCGCTGTTCTTCCTCGAGCTACAGCCCCAGTGGCTGGCTCAGACGTTTCTTGTCTTGCCGGTGTTGGTGTTGGCGCAGTCGTTGCTCTAGTTCTAACCATCTGCGAAATAGAGTGAAGATGGTCAGATACCAATTTGTATCACCTAGATACCAATTGGATTCAAGTAGTAGCACGAAAGAAAGAAAGAAAGAATGGAATTTTCCTAAAGTCTTATAGCCTCTCAAAGAAAAATAAAGGCGTCCCTCTACCGTTCCTTAAGACTCTACTAGACTCGTCCTTGTGTGATGAGACCAACGAACCTAATGCTCTGATACCAAGTTTGTCACGACCCAAAACCGAGCCGCGACTGGCACCCACATTTACCCTCCTATGTGAGTGAACCAACCAATCTAAACCTTAACATTTCAACATATATCAACAGAACGTAATGCGGAAGACTTAACTCATTAATAAAATCAATCAATAACTATTATTATCCCCAAAATCTGGAAGTCATCACCGCAAGAACATCTATAATCAAGTGACTAAACTAAGAGTATTAAAAGCTAAAACAAGTAAAAGCTAGTCCATGCCGAAAGCTCAAGGCATCAAGACTTGAAGAAGAAGATCCAGTCCAAGCTAGAAGCATTAGCTCACCTGAATATCCGATGTAGTAAGACTGGCTTGAATTACTGTTGAGTCGAAGACGACGGCACGTTTGCTGCACTCCACAAATACAAAGAAGAAAACATAAAAGTAGGGGTCAGTACAAAACACGGGTACTGAGTAGATATCATCGGCCAACTAAAATAGAAGACAATATATATCAAGTAATATCATAAAGTCAACTATGATACTCAACATGTAGCAACATCAAGTACTATATCATTAACAATTACCGTCAAGTTTACACATGAGGACTCAAGCCTCCATACCATACTCATTTGGGAATTAGATTCATTAGATTGAGTATATTAATATCTTTCAAGATTCATTATCTTTATTTCTCTCGTGTCGGTACGTGACACTCCGCTCCCTCATACATCTTTAATCCTCTTGTGTCGGTACGTGACACTCCGATCCCCTACTACTATGTGTCGGAACGTGACACTCCGATCCCCTAAATCTACGTGTCGGTTCGTGACACCCGATCCCCTAAATCTACGTGTCGATTCGTGACACCCGGTCCCCCTAATACTACGTGTCGGTTCGTGACACCCGATCCCTTAATTCTATGTGTCGGAACGTGACACTCCGATCCCCTAATCTCCTTCTATCAATTTATCAAGCCTTCTTTCTCACTAAGGCATCATCAATCTCATTATTTTAATTCATCACGCCTTCTTTTATACCAAGGACTCATCATTAACAAGAGATTAGGTTTTTATCAAGATTTGGGATTCAATAGCTTCATCATACTTAATATAATCACAATATATAATCACATTCATGCATGCATACGATCAAGCACATAGCAGGGTTTACAATATCATCAATACATATCATTCGCTATTAAGAGTTTTACTACGAATATCGTAAGAGAAACCATAACCTACCTCCACCGAAGACTAGTGATCAAGCAAGAATTTTCCCCAAAGCTTTCTTCTTCTTCTCGTTCGATCGATTCTCTCTCCCTCTCTTTTGTTCTTTCTAGTTTTCTTATTCAAACCCTCTTTCTTTTACCCTAATTAGCATATAATTAAGATGAAAGATGGCAATAATAACCCACTAATTAACTTAAGGTCACCTCTTTTAACCCCCAAGTAATTAGACTTATAATCCTTAACCTCTAACTTTATAATTAAAGTAGGAATAGTCCAAAACGTCCCTTAAAACGTGTAAAGAAATCCGACCCAGACCGGGATTACGCAGCCTGTGACGGGCCGTCGTGCCTGCGACGGTCCATCCTGCTGCTCCGTCACGACTTCAGAGACTCAATTTCTCTGAAGAGTCTGTGACGGTCCGTCACACCTGTGACGGTCCGTCCTGCCATTCCGTCACGAAGTTCAGAGAGTCGATTTTCAGTACCCAATTTCAGATTTTCTAAGTGTTTTGAAACGAGACCCTGCGACGGTCCGTCGTGACCATGACGGTCCCTCGTGGGGTCCGTCGTTTCAGCCAGTTTTCCAGAAATAAAATCTGCTGCTCAAAACGACTAAACAGGTCGTTACAAAAGCCCTCATGGATCCAGCTCTGGCAACATAATAACAAGCAAACTCAAAATTCCAGCTAAGCAACAGACCCCAACAACTTCATTATATTTTTCAGATCTAACCAAAAGCCAACACTCCGGTAATCCATATATCATCAATATTTTGTTCTTGTCTTGGTGCTTACTGTCATTGTTTTCGTACTATTGGACTGCTTCTTGTTGATTTTTATTTTATTTTACTAACATTTATATGTTCGTGTTCTTATATGCCCTTTATTTTAGTCAAAGTTATAAATTTAGGATGGTTCGTGTTCTTATAGGCGCTTTAAACTCATTTTACTCCTTTTAACCATTTCTTTTTAGACCTTTTATAATTCTTTTAAACTAATTTTTTTAATTGAGTCACTGCAACGTTGCTCCCATTCAAAGAATGTCAACACAATGGCGATTCCACTGGGGAAATAGAGGTTTCAACCATTATGGGTTCATTTTTTCAAATTGAGGATAATATTCTTTTATTGTGTTATTTATCATATCTTGTATATTTTGTTGATTGTTTGCATATTGTACCTTGTATTGATTTATTATTTTTTGTATATTGTCATTGCATGCACAACATTTATTCAGTCAAACTACACATAATTTAGCTTTTTTACTTAAAGGACGATAATGCGGGTTCGCAATCGTTCGTTAACAAAACTTTTCTTGGGGCACCCTGACGAATGTAGTTGGCTACTGGATAGTCAACGGTCGTTAACTGTCTCAACCCAAGTAGTCCGCTTGGGTCGCCTATCCACAATAAACAAACCTCACTCCTAGTCATCTAGTGTAGAGATAAGTCAAAACCTCATATATAGCATGACACAAAACTCGAGACACATTTGTATAAGACATGTATTCATTGTTTGTATGTTATGTGATATATTTGTTGTACGTGAATATGTTGTATGATAGTCTATTATTTTCAAATCACTCTTGCTAACATAGTTTTTTAGAATATACGTACTTCCAATCAAGTTTTTATTCAAGTTATAATTTGTTAGAACTACGCTTGACCTGATTCCCGCTTCAACGGGATACGTAGGCGCCATTAAGGCTCGGTCATCTTCCCCGTAAGCTTTCCAAAATTTTAAAACAGAAACTGGGGCAAAAATTTTGTGGAAATCTCCAAAATTTTTACAATGGAGATAGTTGTTACAAGATTAAATACCGGAGGTTTGTCGAAGCTGAAACAGGGGCAAATTTTTAGGAATGCCCTCAAAAATTTTACCAAGGTTATACACAAATTTTAGAATTTATGAGGCTTCACTCCGAGTTAGTTTGTACATTTTGCAATAAAATTTGTACATAATGTCATATTCTTCGTATATCTTTGATTTTTATTTATCTTACATTCCACTAAAAATATTATTTTAATTGACATTTTTTAAAAAAAGCTAGGTTGTTCACCCTTCAATGTGACTCATTTATTTTTTTACTTTTGTAATTTTTTCTTTATTTAATTTTTTTTTAAAAAAATGTTAAGTTTGGATGGTCCGTCCTTCAATGTGATTCACTAATTGTTAATTTTATCTTTGTTAGTTTTTTATTAAATTTGGTAGTCCACCCTTTGATGTGACTTATTAATTTTTTATTGTATTTTTGTTACTTTTTGTTAAATTTAGGTGGTCTACCCTTTAATGTGACTCACTGATTTCTTTATCCATGTAAAATTTTCTTTCAATTGTTAAATTTGGGTTGTCCACCTTGTAATGTGGCTCATTGCTTTTTTCTCTCATTATTTTCCTTTCAAAAATTCATTTGTTGTATATATATTTTATGTCATATCTGGAAGAACTATGCAAACCTGATCTCATCAATGAGATACGTAGGCAGCCCTTATTGGGTTCGATATTATTTATTCAAAAAAAAAATTATTTTTATTTTATTGTTTATATTTTTGAAATCATTTTTGACTTGGTTGGTGCCAACACAGTTCAAGTGTGCATGTAAAAAATAATTTGTACAATAAAAAAGATTGACTCCTTGTTAAATCATAGATTCTTTTGGTACCTCTCATTCATACTTTTGTTACACTTGTCAATACTCTCTTGTGTACATTCAAGATTAGAACAAAGCCATATTTATTATTTCACGTGCATTGTGTGGTGAGTTTTGAAATTCAATTGTTTTGCGTTGGTGATCTAGAACTTGGCCTAAATGTTATTGAGGCGAAATTTCGAGTGATGTTTGATTTGGAAAATGATTGTAGGTCTCATTTGACCCGTTTGAGTCTTTCAAAGCCTATCAAATGACATTAACCTTAGTGTGTCCCACTTTGAGCCTTAAGCCTGTTTTTGGACAATCACATTTTAGCCTACACCTTTTCTGAGTGCTTATACGCACTAATCCTCTTTTGCCTGACTTTGTTGAGCGCACGAAAGACGTCCAAGTTACAAAAAAAAATTCAAAGTTCAAAATTTGTCAAATACAAAAGCTATCAAAGTCCCTGAATATGAAGAAAATAAAAACGACTTCAAAAGAAAGAAAGAAAAAAGTTCAAAATTTCGACAAGTTCAAGCAAACAAAATTTCAACAAAAGAAGAAAAACACTCCAAATCAATAGGAGAAAGTCCAAAATATGATGAAAGGGGAAAAACTCAAACAATCAAAGTTTCAAAGAAGTCAAAAAATGCAAAGGAAGGGACACAAGGAGAGTCAAACGCTACAAGCGTAACAAATGTAGAAAGCACCAATTTAGTGCAATGCTAAAGAAGGGAATAAGTCACTTTTATCCCAAATGATTATCCTACCAATCCCTAAGCCTACATTACAAGCTATTAACAAGTCATACATGATTTCAATTCAAATGTTCTCACATTAGTGGAGATTTACATGAAGGTCAAGCCTATGGTACAACAATTGCATACGTTGAATATTTTTCTGAGTGTGAGTGTGTTCTTCCAGATGCTCCCAAATCAAAACACTTTAAATGTGTGCAAATTGAAAATTTCTTTCTTGTGAGAGTACTTGTAACTTGATGTTAGATGTAGTTCAAAGACTTTTTCTGAAGCAATGTGAACAAATCTTGTCGTTACTTAAGTAAATTTGAGGTACCACTAGAATCTACAGGAATTATCTCGAAATCAATCTCAATTGAAAGATAAAGAATTAGAATTGCGAGAAATTTTTGTGCAATACTTTTGTTGGTGCTAACCAAGTTAAAATATGTTTCATTGTTCATAAAATAAAAATGGGTTAAAATTCACTTTTTAATTTTTGTCCAAACAACTTTGTGGACTGTTTCATTGTTGATATTTGTCCAAATGACTTTGTGGACCGTTTCAAAGTTTAAATTGCATTTTTGATAGTCATACCCTTCAAAAGGACATCTTTTTATTTTTCGATAGTCATACCCTTCAAAATGACATCTTTTAAATTTGGATCGTCATACCTTTCAAATTGACATCATTTTATATTTATGCCCATGTTTGTCCAAACAACTTTGTGGACTGTTTTATTATTGATATTTGTCCAAATGACTTTGTGGAATGTTCCAAAGTTTAAATTATATTTTTGGTAGTCATACCCTTCAAAATGTCATCTTTTTATTTTTCGGTAGTCATACGTTTCAAAATGACATCTTTTTAATTTTGGTAGTCATATCCTTAAAAATGACATCTTTGATTTTTGGCTCGTCATATTCTTTATAATGACATTTTTTTTATTTTTGGGTCGTCTAACATTTTTCTTATTTGGGTCGTCATACCCTTCAAAATGACACTTCTTGAATTTGGGTAGTCATACCCTTCAAAATGACATTTTTTTACTTTAAGTCATCATACCTTTCAAAATGACATCTTTTAGAAATTAATTTATTATTTTAAATAAATTAATTCTTTTCAAATTGGTTTGTCATGTCGTTCAATATAACACTTTTTATTGTGATATTCGATATTGAATTGACATTTTATTTAATTCATGATGTTATTAAGTTTGAACCGTTGCATTGGTTAATACCTTGTCCATAAGGTCATGTTTGCATAATTTTTGTTATATTTGCTACCAACATTGATATTGCAGATTTTGTGATACGCCATTCATGTTAAGTTCATGTTGGATCGTCCGCCTTTCAAAGAGACACGTTGGGTTGTCATCTCCCTTCAAATGACACGTTAAGTTCAAGATTGGGTTGTCATCTCCCTTCAAATGACACGTTAAGTTCAAGATTGGGTTGTCATCTCTCTTCAAATGACACATTATGTTTTACATTGGGTTGTTATCCCCCTTCAAATGACACGTTAAGTTCAAGATTGGGTTGTCATCTCCCTTCAAATGACATGTTATGTTTAAATTTTAAAGAGACATGTTGGGTTGTCACCTTGTTCAAAGTGACATGTTATGTTCAAGTTAGGTCGTCCGCCTTTCAAAGAGACACGTTGGAATGTCACCTCCATTCAAATGACAAGTTAAGTTCAAAAAGACAAGTTGGGTTGTCACCTCGTTCAAAGTCACAAGTTATATTTAAGTTGGGTTGTCTCCTCGTTTAAAATGACATGTTAAGTTCAAGTTGGGTTATCCGCCTTTCAAAGAGACACGTTGGATTGTCACCTCGTTCAAAGTGACACGTTATTTTCAAATTGGGTCATCCGCCTTTCAAGGAGACACGTTGGGTTGTCACCTCGTCCAAAATGACATGTTATTTTCAAGTTGGATCTTCGCTTTCCAAAGAGATATGTTGGGTTGTCACCTCGTTCAAAGTGATATGTTATGTTCAAGTTGGATCGTCCTCCTTTCAAAGAGACGCGTTGAATTTTCACCTCGTTCAAAGTGACATGTTCTTCACATCATCCTTCTTTTAAAAAGGTACACCGCCTTCATTGTGAAATTTTGCAAGTAACATTGAAGGTATGTGAATATTCTCGGTTTATAATCAATCTCCATTTTTTGTTTATTATTTTAGCTTAGTTGACGGACGTGGAGTCTTGCTCAAAAGCTCTACTAACGTATCAATTTTTGTTCAAAATTTATCAACTCAAATTTGAGTTCGTCAACTTTGTTTGACCAGATCTCTTTCATCGATCCTAATCAAACAAAGGGGCAAGTTGTTGACACCAAATTTCGATCTGAGAGTTTTAAAATTAATACATTTTGAGTATTTTATTTTTAAAAATTCAAAAAACATATTTTTGTCATTTTAATGAAATTTATTGATAATCATCCTCATTCTCAAAGTATAAGGATTTTTATCGATTGTTATGTTTATATTATTTTGTCACAGCCATACGTTCAAATATTTGTTCATTTTTTAAATAAAATTATTATTTCTGTTAAATTGCATTTTTTACATGTTATTGATTACGTGCATTACATTTTCCAAATTCATTTTTCTCCGTTACATTGTTAATATTTATTTTGATATTTTGTACAGTCTAAAAATTCATTCAAATTCGAATATAATTTGCATACACATATATATTATCAACCAACAATTTTTGGGTTACTATCTCAAGCCCATAACTTAGCCCCGTTTTTTCAACAATTCCTATTTAAAGAAAATTTGCCTATTAGGTTAAGGGTGGTAAAAGTTGTGTATTTTCAGATTTTCATATTTTTCATTTGGTCCACCACAACTAGAAAATTAGCTAAAGCAACTCATATTTTTTGGTGAAGCTCCGGCCAACCAAACCACTTCCTGCTTCATCCCTCTTCCCCATTTTTCTAGTGAAACCTCACCATGTGCTTCTCCAAACAACGGCTAGTTATCACTACCCGTTTATTCTCCCTTTTTCCGGCCAAAACAACACCCAAAACCAACAAAAACCAGACCGCAACAACATCGTTTCCAGCCACCCCAAAACCCTCTCTTCTCCGGCGAATTTACAACATTGGAGAAGCCATTATTTCCGACCAACAACAGACCATCAAAAGTCATCTTCTTCGTTGCTCCAAACTAGACCCACCTCCAGTTTTCCTTCCTCTTTTTTTTTCCACCTAACAACCACCAATAGCTGCCAGTCCCTTCCCCTTTTCCCCTTTTTCTTCCGTTTTGCAGGTATTTCAACAAGCAACAGCTCCCACCCCGACGAACAGACAGCAGCAACATCGAACTCCGACGAGTCTCCTTCTTCCTTTTATGGCAAGAATTTGGTCAGCAACAGCGACAACAAATCAGCAAGGCCCTCGTGGATCCACCTACGACAACGTAATAACAAGCAAACTCAAAATTTTGGCGAAGCAATAGACCCCAACAACTCCAATATATTTTCCAGATCTAACCAAAAGCCAATACTCCGATAACCCATATATCATCAATATTTTGTTCTTGCCTTGGTGCTAACTGTCATTATTTTCATACTATTGGGCTGCTTCTTGTTGATTTTTACTTTATTTTACTAACTTTTATATGTTCGTGTTCTTATATGCCCTTTATTTTAGTCATAGTTATAAATTTAGGATGGTTGTGTTGTCTCTGTTAGTGTTGATATTTTTTTATTAATTTATGCATTATTTTTCATTGGTTTATAGTTTTTAAAATTATTTTTGCGATGGTTTATTTTTTTTTCTTCTTGATTTGTTATGTCTTAAAATTTGAATTTTATCATTTCATGTTTATTCACCAATTTTTTTTAATCTTTTTTTACATTAGTTATATTTACAGAATTTTTTATTTAATGAGATCTTTGCTTTGTTGTTGATTTTTATTACTTTATCGTTGCTTTGTTGTTTCTTTTTTTTCTCTGTCTTATTATTATATTGTTGTTTATATTTTTTAATTTCTACAGTAGCTTGTTCAATTGATTATTGTTGTTTGATAGCTGATTTTGCATGAAGACACTTGGCTTGATATTGTTGTTATTACTCATTTCTTTCAATTTTGGTATTGTTCTCGACTTCTCCAATAATGGATAATCTTTTTTCAGCCTCTGATTCTCACTTCGTTCCCATTTGAATTGTTTATTATTATTGACATTATTCCTTTCGATAGTTATTTATTACTTACTTGTTTTTTTTCTTTTTACAGTTTTGTTTCATTAATTGTGAAGTATATAAGTAAAATTGATCAATGAAAAAACTCTCCGTCGGTTTTGAAGGCCTTTCCATTTTAAAAGACAGAAATTTAATTTAAGTTTATATATTTTAGTTGTTAGAATAGGCCAATCAGAGAACCTCTCAGTCAGTTTTGGAGGCCTTCCTATTTTAAAAGACGAAAATTTAATTTAAGTTCATATATGTTTATTTGTTAAATTGGCCAATGAGAAAATCTCTCCGTTAATTTCGAAGTTCTTCCTATTTTAAATGACGGAAATTTAATTTAAGTTCATATATGTTTATTTGTCAAATTGACCAATGATAATATCTCCCCGTCGATTTCGGAGGCCTTCCTATTTTAAATGACGGAAATTTAATTTAAGTTCATATATGTTTATTTGTTAAATTGGCCAATGAAAAAACTCTCCGTCAGTTTTAGAGGCCTTTCCATTTTAAAAGACGGAAATTTAGTTTGAGTTAATATATTTTAGTTGTTAGAATTAGCCGATGAAGAAATTATCATCGATTTCCAAGGCCTCCCATGTTCATAAGACGGATTTTTATTATTAAGTTACTATTTGATTAATTCATTTTTATTCATATTTATTTATTACTAATACTTTTACTATGTGTGTTTATAGGTACCGAAGACTTGCTTCCTTGAAGCTACTCTCAAGGAGTTCGAATTACATTTTTTAAATTCATTATTTTGTATTTATCGATGTTAGGCCGATAACATTATTGTATTTTATTGTGTATATTGAATGTTTACAATATTTTGTTCTCCTTCTCAATTTGAAAAAATAAACTCAGTCGGGAACCACAATTGTGGATTTCGAAGGGTGTCTAACCCCTTCCCTTCGAAATAACTTGAACCCCTTACCTAGAATTAAATTGGTTTCGTAGACTCTCTTTCAAGTTAATTAATTAATCGGTTTCTTAGTTTTTCAAAAAATTAGGTGGCGACTCTCTTTAATCCCTTTAAACTGATTTTACTCCTTGTACCCTTTTTTAAAAAACGTTTTAAAATTCTTTTAACTAATACTTTTTAATTGAGTCACCGCGATGTTGCTTCCATTCAAAGAATATCAATAACTACTTTAATTATTTCTTTTTTTTAAAAAAATGGATCTTGGTGATGAAGTGTCTGATGTTGCTATACAATTTTTTTCAAACACAAAAAAGATGTTGAAGACCATAAATTGCACCACAGTAACTCTGATTCCGAAGGTACACGTTCATTACAAACTAATCTCTAAAGTTCTTACTCAAAAGGAATAAAAAGTAGAAAAAATTACTTTGGATTGGAATCTTTTAATAAATAATTATTGATTTTAGCGATATTTCTTTATTTATTATTATTTATAATAATATTAATCTGCAATATGTATTAAAATTTATTTTTTATGCAATATTTATGTATTATAATTATTTTTTTTTAAAATATGCTTGTTTGGTAAGAAATAGACACATTGAATTATAAGTGTATTGAAATGTGTGATAAATATGTTATCCATCAATAAAACATGTAGTATAGGTGAATAAAAATTTGTTCTTTGTAATAAGTGTTAAAAGTTTATTATAAATGGATTAAAATGATCAAGTAAAAAAAATATTATTGTTATAAATGTTAAATATTTTCTTAATGTAGTATATTTATTTAAGTTTCTCATTTATATAATTTGGATTGTTTTTGAATTGTTAAATATCAAATTCAATCAATTATATGAATGTTTTAAATTTATAAACTAAATTGAATAAATAAAAGTTGGATTTATCAAAACCTAGATTTTTTCGGGCATTTGTTTTGATAAAGCCTTCGTATAAAACATATAACTTGAACTTAAAATATGTCTTTAATCCACGTATAATATGACTCTTTATGGTAAATCGTAATTAACAAAATAAACACCAAAGAAATATAGGATAAGTAATGACATTGGACTAAAATACTGAAACAAAAAATAGTAAAATTGCATGAAATAAATATTGACAACTAATAAGTCATAATGTAAAAGTACTAAGTCATGTAAAAATGAATTACAAATAATAAATATCAGTTCTGTCATTAAACATTATAAAAGAAAAAATGAGTTATGCATTTTCACTATATTTTACTTAAACAAATGCAAAGTAAAGAATATGTATCTAATCATTACTTAACAAATGCAAAGTAAAGAATATGTATCTAATCATTACTAAACAAATGCAAAGTAAAGAATATGTATCTAATCATTGCATAGAAAATTGTAAGCACATCTAGCATTACTTAGAACATTGTGCAAAAGTCTCATAAAATTTTCGTGTTTATGTTCGATGATGTGAATTTTCAAAGTGTCTAGCATTAATTGGTTCAAATTCTCAGGGATGTTTATTCAAGACTTTCTAATTTGATCTTTACAATTGAATTTATTTGCCACATATTGGTGCACCATTCGTCCAATTGGGAAGGGCCACTTTTATCAGATACAAAAATCCACTTGCATGGACTTCCACAAATTCTTTAAGGGTCATTCCCTAATGCGTATAAGAATAACTAGATAATTGGTGTCCCTGCAGTCACGAGCCTTATATTATTTAAGTAATATTGACCACACACCGTAATGCTTGACACTTTATAACTCAAGCGTGTCATTAAAAACTGTAATGGCATAGTATCTTCGTTATTTCCTCAAAATGATAAAGAAGTTGTAGTAACTATGAGAATATCTAACATATGAATGATTGATGTGTATGCTCTACAAAGTTGATTCTTGTATAACTGATCTCTGTTGGAGCTATAATAGCATTTAGATCTGTCACTAAACCATCAAATTTTTTCACTTCACTTATGATCATTGAAGCTCGCAGATAAAGAGATGAAAATAGATCAATTTATATGCTAAACCTATTGTGCTCCAATTAACCACAAAAAGTCAAAAAGAACTCCAATTTATATTCATGACCAAATACAATTCCAATTTTCCTATACTTTTTTCACTTTGAAACCTAAAGTTGTTTTTAAAAAAAAATTCACAACATGACCAGATAGCCAATAACTTTCTAAACGATGTTGCTTTCATCAACTCTTCTAGTATAAGGATCTTAAATTAACAACATAATGAGGACTTATGCCTTCTGTTCTCTGTTTGGAAGATTCTCTAATTCCTTTTTCGCCATAAAACTCCCGCATTTAATGTCATTCTAAAAACTTCAGCTTATGTAAACTCTTGTCTTTGAAGTTTGTAATTTTCTAATTCATCCCAATTCCATCCTTGAACTTGTCTATGAATCTGCAGCTATATTAGTATGGTTTCGAACTTGCACTAAATAAGGGCACATAAAGAGGAGATGTTCAACATACTCAGTTACTCATGTTGTATAGTGCACACTTCTCATCCTCCAAGCGTCTTCATTAGGCTAACCTTCCTTTTGTAAACAATCTGCAACAAACAGTGAGATATAAGATAAGTTGACCATTTATGAGGCATATTTTGTTGTAAATCAGTCTTGTCCAAATAACCTTCTGGTAAGCTATTTTTAGTTAAAGAGTTTGCTGATAATAAAGTTATCTGAGCTTAGTACATCTCTTTCGTACCAACCAACTTCCTCAAAGTATTTGTGAACTTAACAGATAACAGATAAAATATATGAAACTGGGTAATTTGTAGTCCAACGAAAAGAATCACTCTTTTCGCCTCCAAACAAATCATTAATTTTTGGCAAAACTATGATACTATACTTTATCCCCAATTAGAATTATGAGTCGGATGAATTTCAACGATTAGCTATTGATCCATCAAGACATTCGACTAAAAATTCAACATGCAGCTCAAAAGACTGAACCATTCTAATCTACATATCCATCAACTAACGAAACAACTCAGGATAAAAAATATTAATTTTTATAATCTACATACTTACCACCAAAATAACTTACACTCCAATAATTTAAAGGAACAACTAACCAGAAATACAAAACAACAGCCTGAGTAAAATAATTTGGTGGAAAGATGTTATTTGTAGTTTTGATGATTTGACAAACTTAGGGACCTTGTAAAGGTACCAGGTTTCTTACTTGAGTATTGCAGGTTTCCTACTTGAGTATTGCAGATGAAACAAACCCAGGGACCTAGTAGAGGTACCAGGCTCTCATGATGACGAGCCAGTTGACTGCCAGCTGGAGACGGTACAGAAAGTAGGTGCACACTTCCCGATGGCGTCAGAAAGTGTGACTCTTCCAGCCAATGGCAAAGAAGTTTAGGAAAGTGACTTGCCCATATAAAAGGCACTTTCCTAAACATTTTGAGTAGTTTTTGCAACTTGAGAGAAACCTCTTCAAGAACATTTGCAAAGGCTGCTAGAAAACAAAGGCAGAAGTATTCCAACAACAACATCAATCTCTGGAGCTTTTCGTATAGTTGTTTAGGAATACATTCTCTTGTTCGTAAACTGTAAATCATTCCTCAATCTATAAAGGAATTTTTGTGTAGTGTTGAAAGTCTAGGTTGTCCAAGGGGGATAACTTAGTGGGTAGATAGTTTTCTACTTAGGCTTGTTAAGCAAGAGGAACTATTGCTTAACAGTAAGATTGATAACTCTTTCTTACATTTGGTGTAATCATGTTTTACTTTTGCTTTTGAAGATTAGTAAAAACGATTGAAAATCCTGTGAGATAGGTCGTGGTTTTACTCCCTTAAGCAAGGAGGTTTCCACGTAAAATCATCGTGTTGATTTTACTGCATTTAACTTTCTATTTTATTCATTAGTGTAGTAAGGGACCTGGTCCATTATTTGTTAAGTGAAGGCATATATTCTATCAAGTGGTATCAGAGCAGGCACTATCTATTTGGTTAACACCAAGAAAGTGATATTTGCTCTAGAATGGCAGCTCCACTTAACCTCGAAGAAGGTCAGTCGTCACACAGACCTCCTCGTTTCAATGGACATTTCTACTGTTGGTGGAAAGTTAGAATGCACGATTACCTCATGGCTGAAGATAGCAAGTTATGGGATATTGTACTGGATGGACCATTTGTTTCGACTATGGAAGAAAAGGATGGAGAGAAGACTATTCTTGTTCCAAAGCCTAGGCAGAAATATGACGAAGCTGACAGGAAAAAGATTGAAAAAGGTTTCAAAGCTAAAACTCTTCTTGTCTGTGGGATAGGCCATGAAGGAACTGAACAAGTCAAAGAATCTAAGATTGACATGCTTACCTCACGGTATGAGAACTTCAAAAAAAAGGAAGGAGAAACAATGCATGACATTTTCACCAAGTTGTCCTCCATTACAAACAAGCTGCGAAGTCTGGGTGAACCTATAAGCATGACCAAACAAGTTAGAAAAGTGCTTCGAATTCTTCCAAAATCTTGGGAGAGCAAGGTTGATGCCATTACAGAAGCCAAGGATTTGAAGGTGCTGACTATGGATGCTTTGATTGGTAATGTGAAGACACATGAGATGAATCGAAACTACGATTTGTCAAAGAAGGAAGCCAAGAAGGACAAGTCATTGATGTTGAAGTATAAATCAGATGAAGATTCCAGTGATGATGATATGGCATATCTCATCAGTAGATTTCAAAAAATTGTGAGGAAAAACAAAGTTTATAAAAGAGGAATAAACGGTACTCGAAATGCTGCTCAAGGTGATACTTGCTACAAGTGTGGAAAAGCTGGGCACTTCATCAGAGAGTGTCCTTTGCTCAAGAATGAAAACAAGGAACATCAAAAACAAAGAAGTGACAAAGAGAATAGAAGGGACCTGGTACTCGGCAAGAGAGATCGAAAAGCTGCTGATATGGTTGTCAAAAAGACTCTTGCTGCATGGGGGGGATTCCTCAAGTGATTCAGAAGACCCTGATGAGCCAAAAGATGTGTCCATGGTTGCTGTGCATGAGGAGGAAACTGTCTTCAATGAAATGTTTGCCCTCATGGCTCACAAGAAAATGAAGAAGAGGACAATCAGGTAACTCTTCTCTAGATATAAAAATGACTTGGATAAATATTCTCTAAAAATTGAGAACTTCGGCAAAAGTCATGATTGATTCTGTGTTAGAGTTAACATCTGAAAGAGACACCATGAATGCTGAACTTGACAGTTTAACTGAAAACAAAGTTAAACTTGAAGAGAAAATGTCAAGAATGGTGTCTCTAGAGTCAAATAACTCTGAACTTAAGAACCAGTTGAACCAGATTACTGAAGAAGCTGAAAAACTGAATGGAACGTCAAATTGTTTGCAAGCTCTAATTCAAGAAAAATTGAAAAACTTTGAGAAAAAACTTTGTCTGTCACTTGAAAAGAGTAACAAATTAGAACAGGATATTGTGAAACTTAAGGAAGAACTTGAAAAATCCCTTAAGTGGAACAAATCCTCAAAGTTACTGTCAAATGCAACAAATCAGAGTAATTTCAATAAGAAAGGACTAGGAAGTCTGAACATCAGTCCTCCTTATAATCCTTACAGTAAGTATGTGTTTGTGTCTGACAATCTGCTTTGTCTTCACTGTGGTAAGAATGGACATTTGAAGGGTGAGAATGCTAGCTGGAGAAACTCCTGGGAAAGGTTCTCTAATTATGCTGAAAGGCAAAATTTACCAAAAGAGATACCTGGTCCTCCAAAGCATGTTTCAACTCACAGATTTTCAAAGAAAAAATCTGTCCCTGCTCCTATGTCCTTTGTTAGAAAGCTTAAAAATCTGCTATATTGGAGTAAATACAATCTAATCACTTCTTTGTTTGCCTACTGGGAACTCAAGCTGAAATGGGTTCCCAAGCTAAACAAGTGATTCTTGGTGCAGGTGAGTGAGAGGAGAAACAGTCAATGTTGGTATATGGACAGTGGTTGCTCTAAGCATATGACTGGTGATGTAAAGAACTTCCTCTCACTCAAGACACTCTAAGGAGGTGGTGTCTCTTTTGGTGATGGTAAGAAGGGGTACATTTTGGGAGTTGGCAAAGTATCTCTTGAAGATTCAATTGACAATGTTTACCATGTGGATGGGTTGAAGTACAGTTTGTTGAGTGTGTTACAAATCTGTGACAAAGGAAATGAGGTCAGATTTACTTCTGAGAAATGCACTGTGGTGAGTCTAACTACAAACAAGGTAATTCTCACTGCACACAGAAGTAAAAATATGTATGTTGCAAACTTAGAAACGTCTCATGGAGATGACTTAACATGTCTTAGTGCTCAGAATGAGAATGCTGATCTCTGGCATCGTAGGTTGGGGCATGTAAGCTCATCTTTATTGAACAAACTGATTTCTAAGGACCTGGTTCGAGCTCTGCCCAAACTGAAGTTTGCTGAAAATAAGATCTGTGAAACTTGTGTTAAAGGAAAACAGATCAGATTATCTTTTAAGCCCAAAAATCAAGTAACATCATCAAGAACACTAGAGCTGCTTCATATGGACTTGTGTGGACCCTTAAAGGTTCAAAGTAGAAATGGCAAGAAGTACATTTTGGTGATTGTTGATGATTACTCAAGATACACCTGGACGAGATTCTTGAGATCAAAGGCAGACACAGCTGAAGAGTTGGTGGTATTCTTTAAAATGATTCAAACCAAATTGAATCAAGTTATTTGCAGCATTCGATCTGATCATGGCACAGAGTTTGAGAACTCAACACTGGATAGATTCTGCATGGAAAATTGTACGAGCCATAATTTCTCTGCTCCAAGAACTTCTCAACAAAATAGAGTAGTGGAAAGAAAGAACAGAACCTTGGTGAACATTGCCAGAACTATGATTATTGAATCAAATCTTCCTCAAAGTTTCTGGGCTGAAGCTGTTAACACAGCATGTCATGTTACCAACAGGTGTCTAATAAGAGATGCCTTGAATAAGACTCCATATGAGCTGCTCAACAACAGAAAGCCAATGCTGAGCTATCTTAGAGCATTTGGATGCAGATGTTTCGTGCTGAATAATGGGAAGGATGATCTGGGAAAATTTGATCCTAGAAGTGATGAAGGAGTGTTTGTTGGATATTGTTCATCTAGCAAGGCATACAGAATATTCAACAAACGAACTCAATGCATTGAAGAAAGCATCCATGTTGTATTTGATGAAGATGGAAGCTTGAAGAATGATGGATCCCATGATGATGATGATGATGTGATGAAGCTGTTCAAATCAAAGAAGACTGAAGGAGGTGAAGCTGATGCAGATCAACAACTGAAAAATGACTGTGATGATCAGAATCATAGTCTACCTGAAGAGGCTGCTGAGGTGGAACATGATGATATGGTACCTGGTACTACTCGAAATTCCATCCAGAGTACATCAGACTCCCCAGAAAATGATGTCACTCTTGATGAAGAAGAACATGCTGATCAGTCAAATCAGTCTGCTCCAAGGTCAGGATGGAAGCATAGTTCATCACATCCTCTTGATAATCTCATTTCTCCTTTGAATTCTGGAATTCATACTAGATCAAAAACAAGAAATCTAGTTGCATTCTCAGCATTCATATCATCTATTGAGCCCAAAAATGTTAAGGAAGCATTAGGTGATGCAGACTGGGCCAATTCTATGCAAGAAGAACTCCATCAGTTTGAAAGAAGTAAGGTATGGTACCTGGTTCCTCGACCTGAAGGCACAACAGTAATAGGAACTAGATGGGTTTTCAGAAACAAACTTGATGAAAATGGTGTGATTACTAGAAATAAATCCAGGTTGGTGGTGCAAGGATACAATCAAGAAGAAGGAATAGACTATGATGAGACCTTTGCACCTGTTGCCAGAATGGAAGCTATTAGAATTTTAATAGCTTTTGCTGCATTTATGGGGTTCAAGCTGTATCAAATGGATGTGAAGAGTGCATTTCTGAATGGAGATCTCAAAGAGGAGGTGTTCGTTAAGCAACCTCCTGGTTTTGAAGATGCAGAGCTACCAAATCATGTGTTTAGATTGAATAAGGCACTATATGGTTTGAAGCAAGCTCCAAGAGCATGGTATGAAAGGTTGTCAAAGTTTCTGCTGAAGAATGGTTTCAAACGAGGAAAGATAGACAATACTTTGTTCTTATTAAAAAGAGAACAAGAATTGCTTATCATTCAAGTCTATGTGGATGACATAATTTTTGGAGCTACTTCAAAACATCTGTGTGAAGAATTCTCATCATTAATGGGAAAGGAGTTTGAAATGAGCATGATGGGTGAATTAACATTTTTCCTGGGTCTACAAATCAAGCAATCATCAAATGGAATTTTAATATGTCAGGAGAAGTACATTAAGGAGCTGCTGAAGAAATTCAATATGTTTGATTCTAAACCTATTGATACTCCTATGGAACAATTCCAAGATGATAGTAGAAGAATCTGATCCTCTTGTGAATCAGACAATGTACAGGGGAATCATTGGATCCTTGTTATATCTGACTGCTAGCAGGCCTGATATTGTGTATAGTGTTGGAATGTGTGTCAGGTTTCAAGCATGTCCTCGTGATTCACACTTGAAGGCTGCAAAACGTATTCTCAGATACTTGAAGAAAACAGGGGACCTGGTTCTCTTCTATCCTGCAGGTGATACTTTTGACCTAGTTGGTTTTGCAGATGCTGATTTTGCTGGTTATCAAGTAGACAGGAAGAGTACCTCCGGAATGGCTCATTTCCTTGGATCATCACTTATTTCCTGGGATACCAAGAAGCAGAACTCTGTGGCTCTTTCAACTGCTGAAGCTGAATATGTAGCTGCTGCAGCATGTTGCTCTCAGTTGCTGTGGATCAGGCAACACTTGGAAGATTTTGGAATTCACATCAAAGTTATTCCTCTTATGTGTGACAATACTAGTGTTGTTAGTATGGGAAAGAATCCAGTCCACCATAAGAGAACAAAGCATATGATGTTAGACATCACTTTTTGAGAGATAATGTTGAGAAGGGAAATATTGTGCTCACATATTGTCCAACAGAGGAGCAAATTGCAGATATCTTCACCAAATCTCTCAGCAAGGATCAATTTGAGAGAAATCGATTGAAGTTGGAGATGTTGATCTCCAAGTGATGCTATTAGCTTCCAACAGTTGAACTCCCTTGATGATTAAAATTGCATTGCAGGTATCCTCTGTGTGAATTTTAAATATCTGAACAAGATCCTTTTTGTACCTTCTGTAGGTATACTCTCAGTAAGGACCTGCTTAGCAAGGGAAGCAACTAGAACAACTGAGGAATGAAGCTTAACTGTGATATGGTACCTGGTGCCTGTCCAGGTTAGCATTTATACATTAAATTGAAACTGAAAAAATATGACCGTTGATAATGCCACGTGTCAGCCATCGGTTACTCTGACTGATCAGTCCCATCGTTTCTGTCTCAAACGACGCATCCAATCACGGACCTGACACCTTTTCACTTTCTTTAAATAACCTTAATTCTTTTTGAAAGTCTCATCTGTCTCTTAACTTCTTCTTCCTGTTCACGAAGGGTTTTAGCAAAATCTCAAAAGGCAAAATTTGTCTTCTTCTTCTTCTCTTCGCTGTTCAAAGCAAACACTTTCTAGTGTGAAAACCATGTCTTCTCCTTCATCCTCTTCCAAACAGATGTCGAATGCTCTCAGTGAAATAGAGCCTCTTGCCTTCTATTCTCCGACCAATACACAAGCAAGACTTCCTCCTCCTTCTAGTTCTCAACAAGACACCCCTGATAACCCCTTTTTCGCCATAGATCTAAATAGTTCTGTCTTGCTTACCGGACCTGGTCCGTTTCAAGACATTTTGCCTGACAATATGTTTGAAGGGGATCTACCCAAGCACAAGGCTTCTGAGTCCAACATATTGGCAGCGAGTGAAGAGCTCGTGATTGAAAGCTTGACCATGATGCGAGAAGAAGCAAGGGCAGAGCATACTGAAGTCTTGGAAAGAGAAGAGGTAAGACCCACTCAACGTATCTTTGATAAGACCCCTGATTTGGGCAGGTACTCTTCCTCATCTTCCTCTGACTCTGCATACGAGGAAGAACCTTTAAAATGGAAGGTGGAGAGAAGAGAAGGGGAGAAATCTAGAAAAGGAAGGAGAAAGTTGTAGAGGAGGCTCCTAAAAGACAACCTACTACTAGGTCTGCCGCTCAGAAGTTGATGGTTGATGCCTTGAAGGCGAATGCACGTTCTACTGCTGCAGTTAGAAGTGCAAGAACTTTCAAGGTATCAAATTTTAAAATACCTGATGTTAATGTGGTTGAGTTGTCTGGGGAAGAAGTGGAAAAGAAAAATAAGAAAAAGTGGTCAGAAAAGAAAAAGGAAAAGGCTACAGAGAAGGTTGACAACACAAAGTCAAAAGGGAAGAGATCTGAGAAAAAGAGAAAGCGGTCACAGGGACCTGGTTCCCAAGCCAGGAAAGTTGAGAGTGTCAACCTGAAGGAGGTGGTTGACAACCTGAGAACCCACGAAGTCTTGGCAGGAAGAGTTTTTGATATGGCAATCATAACTCTTCGTGGCATGGATTCTCTGCACGATATGGTGGAGATTCAATCTTGGCTGCACTTGTTCAACAAAACATCCCCCATCCTCCATGAAGAAGAAGTCCGTGAATTTTACTACAATGTCCAATTCATGGAAGATGGGAGCATCCTCACACGGGTAAATGATATTTCCATATCTTTGGATGAGGAGGTGTTGAGCAAAATTCTCAGGGTGCCTAAAGAGGGGACCTGGTCTGTGCTAGGCAAAACTTGCTCTTCTGAGTTTGCTTCTGTGATTTCTAAGACACCCACAACTAAGGTTGCTGGGATTTATAAGAAAATCATGAAGAGTGAGTATCAGCTGGTCTTTGAGTTCGTCAACAAGGTGCTCCTTCCTCGCACAGAAAAGAGGACAGTCGCGACTGCTGCTGATTTGTATGTGATGGAGATGCTGTGTAGCTTCGACGCCTTGAACCTCCCTGGTCTAATTCTTGAACATATTCACAAAACTGTCATTGAGAGGAAAGGTGTTCATGGAATGGGTTATGGATATTTTCTCACAGAAGTATTCAAGCATTTTCAAATCCCTCTAGTGTTGGAAAGGTGGGGGCTGTTAAGCAGACTATCTCTGAAAGTACCTTGGTTGAGTGCGAATGCATTGAAGGAAGAGGCTATCCAAAGAGCAAAATGGCCCAACTCCTTGATGATCAGGATCAGCTTAAGCACGAGGTTGAGGAGCTTACTGTGCGGTTAAGTGGTAAAGAGGCAGAGATTGCTATACTCAAAGCAGAACTGCTTACTGCACAAAGTGAGGGACCAGGTTCTTCAGTGGTTCAAGCTCTGGAGAAAGAGAATGTTGAGTTGAAGGCGAAGATAACTGCCCTGCAAGAAAAGGCCATCAAGGATAATGATGCTGCCAATGCACGACTCATTCTTGTTATCCAGTCCCTGTCTCATCCTCCCCCCTCTTCCTAGACTGTCACTCAATCTTTCCCTGTGTCAATGTTTTTTTTTTTGTGGCTTATCACAGTGTTGATGGATATTCAGTTTGTTTTTAATGTATTTATGTTATGATGGCATGCCTGTTAATTTATTCCCTTGCTGTTCTGATTATCTTCTCTTGTGCATGTTTTTTCCTTACTTATTGATTGCTTGATTAGCTTTGATCTTGTTTGGTGTTTATGTTGACATCACTGGTTTACTGCATTTCTTTTTTATGATGCCAAAAGGGGGAAGTAAAACTGAATGTAGCTAAATGATAATTCAGTGAAGGGGAATATACAGTGAGGGGGAATGTACAGTGAAGGGGAATATACAGTGAGGGGGAATGTACAGTGAAGGGGAATATACAGTGAGGGGGAATGTACAGTGAAGGGCAATATAAACAGGGGGAACAAAGTTGTAGATATCTTAGACCTTTGTTTGTCATCATCAAAAAGGGGGAAAATGTTATTTGTAGTTTTGATGATTTGACAAACTTAGGGACCTTGTAAAGGTACCAAGTTTCTTACTTGAGTATTGCAGGTTTCCTACTTGAGTATTGCAGATGAAACAAACCCAGGGACCTAGTAGAGGTACCAGGCTCTCATGATGACGAGCCAGTTGACTGTCAGCTGGAGACGGTACAGAAAGTAGGTGCACACTTCCCGATGGCGTCAGAAAGTGTGACTCTTCCAGCCAATGGCAAAGAAGTTTAGGAAAGTGACTTGCCCATATAAAAGGCACTTCCCTAAACATTTTGAGTAGTTTTTGCAACTTGAGAGAAACCTCTTCAAGAACATTTGCAAAGGCTGCTATAAAACAAAGGCAGAAGTATTCCAACAACAACATCAATCTCTGGAGCTTTTCGTATAGTTGTTTAGGAATACATTCTCTTGTTCGTAAACTGTAAATCATTCCTCAATCTATAAAGGAATTGTTGTGTAGTGTTGAAAGTCTAGGTTGTCCAAGGGGGATAACTTAGTGGGTAGATAGTTTTCTACTTAGGCTTGTTTAGCAAGAGAAACTATTGCTTAATAGTAAGATTGATAACTCTTTCTTACATTTGGTGTAATCGTGTTTTACTTTTGCTTTTGAAGATTAGTAAAAACGATTAAAAATCCTGTGAGACAGGTCGTGGTTTTACTCCCTTAAGCAAGGAGGTTTCCACGTAAAATCATCATGTTGATTTTACTGCATTTAACTTTTTGTTTTATTCATTAGTGTAGTAAGGGACCTGGTCCATTATTTGTTAAGTGAAGGCATATATTCTATCAAAAGATAATAACAATGTGCATTCTTTAGAAGCTTATTTCTGTCCTTGAGCTTCTTCTTTGTGTGAGATTCGAAAATAGAGCTTAAATTTTTTGATTTTTTCATGCTGAATCTCACTCGGGGACCTGTAAATACTATCTTATATTGAAGTTTGTGATGGATCTGATCAGACACATAATCTTGCATCCGTATCAAATACACCATGCCGTGAATACACTATTGTTAAGAAGATCAACTAATCAACAATGAAGAGAAGAAGAGAAATGTAAAGAAGATCAACTGATCAAAAATGAAGAGAAGGAGAGAAAGAACTGCTTTGATTTATTTCAACAAGATCACACCATATACATTGTTAAACTGAAAACTGAAACTAAACTACAATGATCTATATATATACACTTTTACATAAAAGAATCAGCTAACTACTTTTATAACTAATTCCTACTGACTTAATTTGTTAACTAATCACTAATCGACAGCTGTACATTTTGTTAACTGCTCAACATCCTCCCTCAAGCTAGGTGTATGAAAAACATTCTTCATTCCTAGCTTGGTAAGTAGATATCTGTGTTGTGCGCATGTAAGGCCTTTTGTGAGCAAGTCTGCAGGTTGCTCTGATGTATTCAAATACACTGGTTGAACTAATCCTAACTGAATCTTCTCTCTAATAAAGTGACAATCAATGTCTATGTGTTTAGTTCGTTCATGGAAAACTGGATTGGCTGCTATCTGTATAGCTGATTTACTGTCAGTATGTATAGGCACAGGTAGCTCAACTTGCATTCCTAGTTCCTTGAATATTCCAACCAACCATACAATTTCTGCGACTGTTGAAGCCAAGCTTCTGTATTCTGCCTTGGCTGAACTTCTTGAAATTGTGCTTTGTTTCTTGGACTTCCAAGATATTAGTGAATCTCCATAAGTAATTATGTAACCAGTTATTGACTTCCTATTGTTTGGACATGATGCCCAATCTGCATCACAATAGGCCTTCAACTGATTGTCAACAACACTTGTCATGAATATCCCTAAACCTGGTGATTGTTTTATATATCTAACCACTCTCATTGCTGCATCCATATGAGATGTCTTTGGACTATGCATAAATTGACTTAGAAGTTGCACTGAAAACGCAATGTCTGGTCTTGTTATGGTCAGATAAAGTAATATTCCAATCAATTCTGATACACTCCAGGATCCTTCAGTAATTTGTCATGTTTATCTGCAGGGGAAAAATGTAGATCAAATTTTCTAGTTGTCATCCTTTTATTCAACTCAATAGGGTCTCCAACAGGTTTCGAACTTGACAATCCCATGTCTGAAATTAGTTCAAGACAATACTTCCTCTGATGCATAAGGATTCCAGTATCGTTCCTGGCAAATTCAATCCCTAAGAAGTATCTTAACTCACCTAAATCTTTGATTTTGAAGCTGTCTTTGAGGATTCCTTTTGTCTCTAAAATCATCTTGTGATCATTACCTGTGATTAGCAGATCATCAACATAAACTAATAACACCACCAAACTGTTTCCTTGATGCTTTGTGAATAAAGAATAATCATGATGACTTTGTCTAAATCCTGAGTTGATTAATGTTGTAGTCAATTTTATATTCCATTGCCTGCTGGCTTGTTTAAGTCCATAAAGTGACTTTGTGAGCCTGCACACTAACCCCTGCTCACTTTGATGGACAAAACCCAAAGGCAACTCCATATAAACTTCTTCATTCAAATCACCTTGAAGAAATGCATTGAAAACATCCATCTGATGAATTTGCCACTGCTTTGCAGCAGCTAAGGCTATGACAGTCCTCACAGTTACCATCTTCACAACAGGTGAGAAAGTCTCTTGATAATACATACCTTCTTTTTTATTATAGCCCTTGGCTACCAGCCGAGCCTTACATCTATCAATATCTCCATCAGTCTTATATTTGATCTTGTATACCCATTTGCATCCTATTGCTTTCTTATCCTTAGGTAACTTAGTGATCTCCCATGTGTGATTGTCCTCCAAAGCCTTTATCTCATGTCTCATGGCTTCAAACCATCTGAGATCATGAACTGCTTCTTGATAAGATGTAGGTTCCCTTTCTTGAGAAAATTTACTGATAAAACTCTTGTAAGATGGTGTAATGTTGCAATAATCCACAATATCTTCAATGGAATACAAACACTGTCCAGCTTTGCTATTTTTTGGCAAAATATAGTCTGCATGCCATATAGGAGGCTTGCTTGTTCTGTGTGATTTTCTGATGTTAACAACATTAAATGGTGGTACCTGTGAAGTAACTTCATTTTCAGACCTGTTATTTGAAGCTTCAGAGATAAGATTTTGAGGTAGCTCAGTATCATTCATGTCATCCCTTAAAATAACACAAGGTGTGAGTTCACAATCACCAATATTTGAGTATGACAATACAATCTCTGGATCATCTGCTTGTCCAAGATCTGATGACTGAAAAGGAAACTCTTGCTCATAAAAAATAACATCCCTGCTAACAAAAAAAGTTTGTGATTCAATGTCTAACAGTTTATATCCCTTCTGACTCATAGCATATCCCATCAATACAACTCTTCTAGCTCTAGGCTCAAACTTATCACCTTTATTCAAGTTTGTAGCTAATCCAAGACAACCTATCACTCTAAGATGTGATAATAATGGTTGTCGATTATACATTATCTCAAATGGTGTTCTATCTTTCAGTGCAGACAAAAGAATCCTGTTGATAATGTATGTAGCAGCTTCTATACAAACCCCCCAGAATCTGTTTGGTAAGTGACCTTGAAGCTTAATAGCCCTTGCTGTTTCCAATAGGTGCCTGTGTTTTCTTTCTGCAACTCCATTTTGTTGGGGAGTATGTGGACAAGATCTCTGATGAACAATGCCATGTGACATAAACAAATCACAACAAGTAGCATTCAAAAACACACCTCCATTATCAGATCTAAACACCTTAACAGACTTGCCAAATTGATTTTTTATCATTATCAAGAAATGTTTCAAAACAACAACTACATCAGAATTCAATCTTATCAAGAAAGTCCATGTCCATCTAGACTTCTCATCAACTAGTGTGAGAAAATATTTCATTCCATCATAAGTAGCTACTTTATATGGACCCCATACATCCATGTGTATCAAATCAAAAACAGCATTTACATTGGTACTACTATTGGGAAAAGGGATCCTTGTTTGTTTAGCTTGTGGACAAATATGACAATGATCAATAGTAAAATTACTATTAGTATTGAACTCTTTGATCTTCCTAAGTACTTTCATTGGAACATGTCCCAATCTTTTGTGCCAAAGTGTTGGATCTCCAGCTCCTTCTTTTATTGCAGACATTGTGAGAGAGTTGTTTCCTTGTGGTTTTTCATTCCAGTGCATTACATACAAACCTTCTTCCACTTTACCAATCCCCTTGACCTTCCCAGATGAGAGGTCCTGAAAAATGCAATGCGTAGGAAAGAAAGAAACACAACAGTTTAATTCCCTTGTCAGCTTGTTCACAGACAACAGATTAAACCTGAAGGTTGGTATACACATGACATTACTGATCATTTCAGTAGCATTCAATTGTATACTTCCAATGTGGGATACTGTTGTTGATTCTCCTGTGGGTAGTTGTACTTGCCCTGTGCTATGTATTGTATGTTTATTATGTAAATATGTATGATTACTTATCATATGATCTGATGCTCCAGTATCTATAATCCACTTCAAACAATAATTGGGATTACCTGCCAGATTAACACAACTTTGAGGATTCAAGAACTCCTTATTCCCTTGCAAAATTCCAAGCATTTGCTGAAGTTGTGTAGGTGTTGCCTTGTGTATTAGCTTCCCTAGCTGGTTAGGTATGTCACCATAGTTTTCTTCCTGTCCTTGTATTGTTCTATCCATGTGAACCTTCTCATCATGCATTCGTGAATGCATAGCACTATGGATCCAATGCTTCCTGCAGCTATACTCCTCCTGTATTGACAAGTTAACCTTCTTCTTACCTTTGAAATTTTCTGGATAACCAATCAACAAGTAACAATTATCTTTCACATACCCAGTTGCATGACAATTATCACATTTCTTCAGCTTATTGCAATTGGCCCTATCATGACCTTTCATGTCGCAATAATCACAGTACAGTGTGTGGTAATTTTTCTTCGAATTCTGAGACTGTCTATTATAGATATGTGTGGATTGATTATTCCTGGCAGTATACATAGCCAAAGATTCAATTCCTTCATTGATATTGCCTGCAATTCCTCTTTGACTTTCATCTTGGATTACTAGAGCATATGCTTGATTAACATTGGGTAAATTGTGCATCATGAGAATTTGACCTCTAGCTGATGAATAGCTATCGTTTAACCCTATCAGAAACTGCAGCAATCGTTGATACTGTTGTTGCTCAACATACTCCTTAGACTTGTTACAATCACAACTTAATGGAGGTAAAATCGAATCATACTCATCCCACAAATTCTTCAATTTTGTGTAATAAGCAGAGACACTCAATACTCCCTGTGTTAGAGTAAATATGTTCCTATGTAATTGATAAAGTCTCGATCCATTTATCTTGTCAAACTGCTCCTTGAGGTCAAGCCATACCTGATGTGCACTAGGCGAGTACAAGATGCCACTAAGCAATTCCTTACTGACATTGCAGGTAAGCCAAGAGATCACAATGGCATTGCATCGATCCCAAATTTTTTTCAAATTGCCTTCGAAATCAGTATAGGATAAAATTTTCAAAAATCGGTCCTTATCCACCAATGGGAACAATGTTAAAATTTCTATATAAGTTCAATAAATTTGAGGAAATCAAAATTAAAGATAACTTTAAGCATAGTAGATTGCAACCGTCTAAAAAACATACTACACTAAATATGTTCCTTGAAACTTAACTTCACTTACCTCAAATAACATATGTGAAGATTGGGATAGAAACCACTCCATCAAATATAAATTATATTCGAAGTTAGTACAAGCATCTTCATAAGGTCCTTTTAGCCCCAGTAAACCTCTTTCCTGAAAACAAAAGAAAAAAAAACGAACAATATTTCAGTCATATCATCAAACAATTAGGGTGCATAAATAAATTAATTGTTGGATTTCAAATTTCAAATACTCCAGATTCAAATTTCATCTAAAATCAATGCTTTACAAATCTATTATGTCAAACGTAGAAATCCGAGAAAAATTGAAGCTAAAAAGAAAATCAACGAAAAATAAAGAGACAATAAGAATTACCTCATAGTCTGCAGAAATACTCGGAAACGGTTTGAATATGAAAAGCCAGTACCTCTGGAAGATGAAAAACTTCATAAAAATGTAGTGCTTGGAGAATCGAAGCTCTTGTCGATGAGAGAATGTAATGAAGTCGTTGGTGGGGTAATGAAAGCATAAAAACGAATTGAATGACTTAAAGTATCCTTGGCTAATAAAAAAATTACATATTGATGCCAAGGAGCTTAAAGAGCATGAATTGATGTAGGAGAAGAAGTTGGAAATTTATATCATGAAATTATTTCTCTCTTCACATGACCCCAGCAAAATTGTTCGTCATGGTTCTCTGCTCACATGAGTCGAGCTAAATTGTTAGTCATGAAAACTGTCAAGTAAAAATTACTGAAAAAATTATAGATTACCGTAGAAAAAAGAAAAAGTAAAGTGATGATTTGATTGTTATATTAAATCATTACAACACAAATAATTATATATGTGCACCCATCAGATTAGTCATAACTTTAAAAAAGATCCAAACACGTTACAATATAATGTGGTGTGTTTAGGTCCTTGAGAGAAGAAAGGTTGAAAAACTAAAACGTTGGGAGATAACAATGACCATTCTACTTCAACATAGTTCGTGATGAAGTCATCGTAAAAGAATTTTCATAACATAAGTTGCGCCTTTGCTTATTACAGACACCATTTTAATGTTCTCTAACTTTTAAAATTTTACATGTTATTCTTTCTACCATCACTATATATAACATGTAACTAAGAAGTGTATTACTACCTTGCAAGGTATATATATATATTATCGTATTGCAAGGTAGTAATACACTTCTTAGTTACATGTTAGCTCGGCATGACACATAGACTTACGCTCAACACCATCACTCCTAAATTCGAGGATTGGACATGCACAATTCAAGTTGTAGACAAATATAATATCAGCTACTCCTTATATAGGATAACGAGGTTATTCTACTTTTTTTACACTGCCAAACTTCTACATATATTACCATTTATTCACTCATCAAAGAACAATATAATTGGCATGCGAATCATTAATATATTTTCTGAATTATTTAGCCTGATTTGATAGAGAGCTTACATTTCATCTTCTGTGGTTGCTCATATTTTCTACACTGGTACCTACCATGTATGTACATTAAATGGTTGATTCTGAGAATCAAAACCACATAACAAACGTACTCTTTATATATAATCGTTCTTAAACATACAACACTCTTTATTATTTTTTCTTTAGTTAAGTTAAGTTCTAATTTATAACAAGTAATTCTACATACCAAGAACCTACTATAGGCACAAATAATGCGCACAACTACTTGATGTGACTTAAATTCATATTTTTGGTATAACTGTACAAAGTTGCCGAACTCTTGTATACTAGCTTTGAGTTAAAACTTATCCCCCTTCAGTTTTTTGTCCATTGGATAGGATTGGTATAGTCTAGATCTATGTTGCTTGGACTCTTCAAAAATGCCAACAGGTGCAATAGTGTATTTAGGCCTAAAGTATCCTCTTTACAATAGTTGTTTTCACTCTTTTTACCATCTTATTTATGTGTCTTTTCCTTTGAAAATGCATTACTTCACTACTCTTGCGGCAAACAATTAACTTTGTTTTCTTCTTCTAAGGTTTAAGTCGACGCCAGTTGTAGTTAGTGGTTGCGCGTACATTCAGGTTGCTTAACTTTGGCAAGTACCTCTCCTTTCTTTGTTTTAATTATCATAGATCATCATTTGCCTATCTGTGTTCTTTTGTTTCTTGTTCTTATATTCATTCATCTATTTGTTTATTTTCTTTGGTTGTTTTTCCTGTGTTCGTTCTACACATGGTTCTAATATCTATAAAGTTTGTGTCTTGAAAAAATAAATTGCAATACAAAAACTTCAACTATGTCAGACAATCGCTATAAAAGGGTTAAACACCGGCAGTATAACAGCCAATAAACAAGCTAGGCGTCAAGAATTATACCTGCTTATGGGAGTAGAGAGAAAAACAGAGTTTCTTTGGCTGGAAAATGAGGAAACAAAGCTTATTTTAAAAAATGTGGCCTGTTGGACAACACTTTGTTTGATGAGCAAGCTTGCATTGCCTCTCGTGAAATGCTAGAATAAAATTGAACATGAATATGCACGACGCTCAATGCTTCAACAAGATATGTAACAACCTATCATACTCCACACAAACTACACTGCATATTCTTCACAATCTAGAAAAGTCACTTTATTCTCCCTATTACAGGTATTTGTCAACTACAACGTCCCAACAACAATGTTGTTGTCGATCTAGCTACTGTAAAAAATGTGAATGTGAATATGCAAATAATATTGCATATGCGATCACAAATATAATCTGAAAAAAAACCTGTGAATATGTATATTAGGAATGTCTCAATCAGCATCAATGGTCACAACCGAAGCAACAAAGCGCAAACCAATAGAAACAAGCACCAAGCCATCCAGCAGTAAACAGAAGACCGCCATCGCAACCCCTATGAAAAGGGACTGAAAGATAAGACTCCTCTTCCTCCACTTCATCTTTTCTTCTTCTTCTTTCTTTTACTAAAACAACTCTCACACATGCTTTTGTAGGAAGTTTTTGCATCAAAGTAAACTTAAGCTTTTGTCAATGCATTGCTTTTCCAGAAAGTTTTTGTCAATAGGACAAGAAATTGCTTCCTATACAAGGGTAATTTAGTATGTTACTATCTAATTAACTGTGCTTTATACTTTATTCTCAATGCTTACACATTTGCTTTTACACTTGTGCCTTTCGTGCTTGATAATGCAGTACTTTGTCAAAGTTTTATTTACCGGCCCCTTATATTGAATTTTGTTATTTGCCCCTTATATTGTACCTTTTAAAAATAAATCCACTGCTACATATTGCTAAATATACGAAAATTTGAAACTTTTTTTAATGCCTTAATATTTATAGTTATTCTTTGTTTTTTGCTGGACATATTTAGTATTCATTTGTAGTTATTTGCAACTTTCTAGCTCCATTCACATTAACTTATACCTCCACAATCTAAACCCATCTTCTTCGTAATTGCAGATATTTTGTGAACTCCAAGGCATCAACATCCTTGCCACCACCAACTATTTTACCTTTTCTGTACAAATATGTATGCAACATAGCCGAAAAGTGCATAGGCAATGCAATAACAAACATAATATAATACTTATATATGCCAATTTATGATAAAAACTACTGTCAACAACAATCACGTGTTCGACCCGAGCGCGCACGCACGGGTGTCACCATCTAGTTTTTGGAGAAATATGACATTTTATGTGAACATTAGGCATCAAGACATCTTTTCATTTTTTTGATATGATAGTATATGGTAATTTGTTAGTTTAAATAGTTCTAAAATTCAACACATATAAGGTAATTTGATGATTTAAAATTGATGTAGAAACAATAAAAGAATATGATACACTTGATGATAATTATTTAAGGGGAAAGGGATGGATTTACCCCAAAACTTTATAAATAGTACGTCTATGCCCTCCGTTATACTTTAGGTCCACATAAACCCCTACCGTCCAATTATAGATACATATATAGCCCTCTCACTAACGGACCCCTAATTATTTACACGCTATTGAACTACCCTTGACCCTTTTTAACCCATAAACAAACTACCCACCCATGACCCAATACCCACCCATAACAAAGCATTATCTCTTAATAACTCAAAGTGGTCAGGCATTAAAATACGGTTAGAAGGAGGAGGATCAACTGAAGGAGACTTTACCGCCGGCTAAGAGAGAGGTGAATCATTGCTTCGGCTGTCAAAGGAAGGTAGGATTGACCAGTTCTAAGATGCCGGTACGGCGAATGATTATGCGGTGAAATCGATACTTCGATCGTCATGATTGTAGCTACAACTACAAAACCGCCGACAGAGAAGCGATCGCGAGGGAGAATTTGATCGTGAATGCAGCAAAAATCATTAAAGTTTGAAAGGAAAACACGAAAAACACATCCTTTTTACTTTTAAAATCAAATTTCAAATGATGAAAACTAGAGCGAGATCGAGTCGATCTCCGTAACTGCTGCTGCTGTTATTATACTTTTCGTCGTCTCAAATTTAGCTGAAGTCATTATAGATAAACTGAATCATCAATAGCAATTCCCACAACTTCTTCATTAGACATTGTTCAACAATTATGTTAGCACCTTTTTGAATTGTTATTTTGAAGAATTAAATTCTTTTTAATGTTTTTCCAATGTTCTACAGAAAGATGGACGGTTAATGGGGTAGATAATTGGTTTATGGGATAAAAAAAAGGGTCAAACGGGTGTTTCAATAGGATTAAGACACGTCCAAATAATTAGGGGTTCGTTAGTAAGAGGGGTATATGTATACTGATATTTTGACGGTAGGGTCTTATGTGAACGTAAAGTATAACGGAGGACATAGACGTACCATTTATTAAAATTCGAGGATAATTCCGTCTCTTTTCTCATTATTTAAAGTTAAATTCTTTGAATAATTTGTTAAAAAAATAAAATAACCAACTATATCTTTCAATTACTATTTGGGCAAAAGATATGTGCATAGCAAACTATTATTACGGTTTTGATTATCAAAGATAATCAACATAATTATCATATTTATGTCAAATATTTCTTTAAGAAGTCTATGTTTATCACAATGAATATCCTATTTTTTAATTTTTTTTTTTTTTTTACAAAAACTCCTTAAAATTTGTGGTATCAGAACACATCCCAAAATGTTCTTATAATCGCGTCCCAGTTAATACATCCATCAATATCCTGATACTTTGTCTCTCACTTTTGAATACATCACTCAACGTCTCAATACACTACATAAAGTGATGTATTAGATCAATATATCACATAAATTGATGTATCCGATTGATACATCGCGTAAAGTGATGTATCCGACTGATATATTGTGTAAAGTGATATATCCGATCGATACATCGCGTAAAGTAATATATAAGAAAATATGAATTTTCTATTTTTTCAAATGGTAAATTTTTTTATAAAATAATTTAAAATAAATGGTATATTTAGGTAATTTTTCATATATATTGATCATGAAAGATGGGATCATAAAACCCAAAAAGTGTTTGAAAGACTTGTTCTTATTGACTTCAGATTGTTCAGAATTGGGCTTTTGGGCCATGCAAAATGGGCTCTTAATTGCAAAAATCTTGCCAGGTAACTTTGAGCCCAAACTCTTTTGGATTAACCAATACAGCTCTGCCCATTTTCTTCAAATTGTGTCACATATCCGATTTGTCGGTGTTTTTATTAGATACTTCTAATTCAATCTTTAAAAATTAGAGCAACTTACAAAATGACTATATTTATAGGGTTATTAAAGTTCAGTAGCTATAAATATGTTATTTACTAGAAATGACTATACTTTATGTCAATTTCTAGCTACATGTTTGTATTAAATTTTATTTTATTTTATTGTTATTATTATTATTTATTCAATGCATTAAATAAGGTATGATATGTTACCATAACTTTCAAGTACCAACCATTTATTATGTTCCTAAATAACTGTCATTTTCATTATTAAATTATCAACTAATAATACATATTGTATGCAAATATGATTGATTCACATAATACAAAAATGTTGTATTTATATTCCTAAATACAATATATTACTAAATACTAATCATAAAGGTATTCATAAAATCTTGAATATAAAAGTTTATTCATGTCTTTTCTCTATTTTTGCATATGTTTTTATTTTTTATTTATTTATACACTAATACAGTTGTAATTACAATAACTAAATAAGAAAAATGTATTACTTGTACAATTAGCATATGAATAATTTGAATTCAAATTGGTGTTTCTATTTATAAAACTTAAATATTAATATATCAAGGATACAAGTATTTATAAAAATTTAATGTATTAATACATCAAACAAGGTAAAGTAGTACAATTTTAGAATATGAATACAACAATTTGAAAAATGGATACACTATTGTTAACCAAAAAATGAGTACACCAATATACTATAATATGAATACACTGTTTTTAAATAAGAAAATGGAAAAACAATAGAATGTGTATGTATCAAAGTGTGTAAGTATTAAATTATAACAAAAAACTAAAAAAACCAACAAAATGTCGATCTATTTTTTGTAAAGTTTTCTATGATGCTTGAGGCTTGACGTTAACTTAGGTATTTATTTATAAAAATATAGTATTGATGTATCCAACTATACTTGTATTGCCTAATCAAATCGGATAAATTACTTATGTATCAAAATATATTTGATTCACGAATCACCATTTTATTAATATTACAATACAATTATCTATGTATATAAGTATTATTAAATATAAACATTTGACATTTGTTTGAACCACAAATATAAGAATAAAATATAAGTATAATGAATTGAACCATAAAATCACTCCTACAATCATACAAAAGGATCTTGACTTGGAAGGAATTGGGGGAAAATACAAAAAAATATGTAATATAAGTATATTGATGAAAGAGAAGGTATGAATATATATTAATTATGATTTTAATAATAATTTTTCAAATTATTATTTATTTATATTAAATATAAAAAAACTAATTATTGATACACAATTAGATTTGCTATTTTGTTGTATAGTTATAGTCATATAACATTTTAAAAAAATTAGGGATAATGCACAAGTACCCCCTTCACCTATGCCCGAAATTCCAGAGACACACTTATACTATACTAAGGTCCTATTACCTCCCTGAACTTATTTTATAAGTAATTTTCTACCCCTTTTTAGCCTACGTGGCACTAGTTTGAAAAAAAAAATCAGCTTTCGTTGGGCCCACAAGATAGTGCCACGTAGGTCGAAAAGGGGTAAAAAATTATTAATAAAATAAGTTCAGGAGGGTAATAGGACATTATTATAGTATAAGCGTGTCTCTGAGATTTCGGGCATAGGTTGAGGGGGTACTTGGGCATTATCCCAAAAAATTAAACTATAGCTATATTATTTAAATGTATATTGAAGTTTGCCATATTATGTAGATTTTCCTAAAAAAATTTATTTCATGCACAATCTCAAATATTTATTATACGACTATTAAAATCTTAAAATATATTATCTCTTTAATCATACACATCATCTTCAATTAAAATATGTCTAAAATTATACAACTTATTTAGACGAATTTGTATATGTATAGTGAAAGAAGGTGAGGTATTTTAGATCATCAACTTATATACGTTATGACTTATGAGCATTATAAAATTCACACACACAAAATTCAAAATAAATACACATTATTATGTGTTCAATAAAGATAATCAATTATTCGAGTGTCTAAATGAAATATTTACGCAGATCAAATAGGTTACTTACCTTTGAAATTTTAATTTGACCCGTTTGCACTCAAAACCCCAGTCCGGGTTCTTTCTTTTGGGGTTTTAGGGTCACTACAAAAATCTCTATTGAATTTTCTTCTTCTTCTTCAAATTGCTTCTTAGTGTCCAAATTTTCCTCCATTTTTGATCGTCTATGTCCGTTTAGTGCCCTAATCTTGTTCTACAACTCCATCAAAACCTCACTTTCCAAGATGCAGCATATCAGGAGAAGTGGGATTTTATTGAAGATGAGGTGGTTGTTGTCAAATGCTGCAATTTCTTGGAATATGTGCCTTCGAGAAGCTTATCTGATGTGGGTATCGATTATTTCTCGTCAATGGCACCCCCAACGTTTTTAGTTGCATTACATAAAATTCACTCCAACTTTTTTTGGTTGCACCTCATTAGTAGCAGCCTGTTAGTTATTGCAATCACCTTTATTTTCGGTAATTGTTTGAGCACCATTATTATTTGTATCAATATACATTGGGTCTACACGATTTTGCTTGAAAGTGGAAGCGGCCAATTATCGATCTAAAAAAGTAGCTTTACTTTGATCTAACATCTATGGTCTTTCTTTTTTATTTAATATTTCTCTCGCATCGTCTAGATACATTTCACTATCGATAGTACATTTTAAAGCACCTTCAATGGTATCATCAATTGTTTGTTATTTTAATTTCTTTTCGAAATCAAACGACAACTATCTTCATAGTGACCTTGGTGCTTACAATAGTTGCAATACAAAGGTATATTATTGTATACATTCTCCTGAAATACCTCGATCAACTTACCATATTTTTCATCCACAAACTGCAACTTTATATGATTTGAAAGCTTTTCTATTAAATCAAGTATAATCTTGACCCTCACCCGTGCTAGGTCTTGAATTGATTTGAATAGCTTTATCAATAACTATTGATTTCCCAGATGCTATAGACAACAGAGACTTCTTTGCAAACAAATCTGGAGATAAATTCGGTAAAGAATTCCAAACCACAGCTAACGTTGTTTCCTCCTTAGGGTTATATCCAATGGACCATGGAAAAACCCTACGTTGGTGCTCCTCACCATTGTAGAGAAGATAATTTACTGAGCGAAATAAAGCTAGTATATAATGTTCATATAGATCAAACCTCAACAAAATTTGTCTTGGAGCAAGTAAGTCAATTAAACAATTGCCTTGGTACCAAGATGTTTTGGTAAAATTGACCTTAATACCTTCAAAGTTTGGTGCACCGTGGGATAATTTATACACCACTGCTTGATGTAATACCTCTTCGATCATAAAGTCTTTCCTTTCCTCCACTAAAAACGAGATAGTAGGTTTTCAATGAATTATTTCGATTGATTTTACAATTGGTTTTTGGCAACTAGGAAAGATTGTTTAGGATTTATAGTATTGGTATTGAAAAGGGTGGTGTATGTGATGGTTTGGGGTGGTGGGGCGGGCTGGACAGCCTCGAAAGGAGGCCGACCAGTGTCCTAGCAGCCATGACTGCTGTCTGTCGACCTAGCTAGGGTAAGTAGTCCCCGTAATATATACTTGTTTCTCACTTACTTCTACACATGTGTCTACTTGTTCATTTTTATACAAGTTTAAGAAGATGGATCGATTGGACCACACACATTGGTGTGTACAAGTTGGGGTGGCTTACTTGTTCTTGATGTAGTCTCTTTTGAAAAACTCCTCTTTTCATGTTTTCCAAGAACACAAGCTTCACGCAATTGATTTGGATGGTTGATTGACGGTATCCCATCAGCCATCTTCTTTTCTCCCATTGATTTGAGCGCTTCAAAGTTCAAGTGCCCAAATATCATATGCCAACACCATGAGTCATCTTGCAAAATAGTCTTCAAACACTTTGCGTCGATATTTTGAAGATTCAAAGGAAACAACTTATTCTTCGCCATTTGAACTTTAGCAATTTAGTTGTTACTTGAATCTCTTAGCCAAAGATGCATATTTTTCATATGAATATCATATCCTTTTTCAAGAAGTTGACCCAAACTCAAAATATTACTTTTCAATTTTGGCACATAACAAACATTGGTAATCAATTTATGACCACCATCGTTCCAGGATATCAGAATCGTACCGATCCCTTCTATTTGAATCTTTGAGGTATCTACAAAAGACACATTACCTTTCACAGTCTTCTTTATCTCCACAATTTATCCTTGTGGTCACACATATGATTACTTGATCCATTGTCAAAATACCATGAATTGCAATCATCTTTATCTTCTTCTTTGAGTGTAATAATAGTGTTGACTCATCTTCACCTTTGTTGTTGTCAACAAGATTAACTTTCTCTTCAACATTACTACGACATTTCCAAGAGTAATGTCCCATTTTATGACAGTTAACACTCAATTTTAGATTTTTCATACCTCATTTCATTTGTACCTTTATAGGCTCCACGTCCTCTGCCTCCACGTTGATAACGATCACGACCTCTGAATGACTAGTGACCTTTATCTTCATTGTTGAAATGATTGGTATAATTTCTTCCTCTTTCACAGCCTCCACGACCTCCACGGCCTCGCCATTGTCCATTTCCTTTGTAACTTTTCTCACCTTCAAAACCTTTGAAGGATGCATGAGTTTTAAGAAGTTGATCTAGTTGCTCTTCTTTTCTCCTTTTCATTTTCTCTTCATGGGCTAGTAAAGAACCTTCCAATTGTTTTACCGTCATAGAGTCTAGATCTTTAGACTCCTCAATAGCACACACCAAGTAATCAAATTTAGGTATTAAAGAACGAAGGATCTTTTCTACCGCACGCGCATCACCTACTTCCTCCCAATATCTTCTTAGTTGATTAACAACAACCATTAATCTTGAACAGAACTCCAAAATGGATTCAGATTCTTTCATTTTTAAAACTTCAAACTCAACCCGTAGAGTTTGAATTTTTATCTTCTTTACTTTATCAACTCCTTGAAGAGAATTTTGTAAAATCTTCCACGCTTCTTTTGAGGTGGTTGCATCAGTCACCTTCTCAAACATGTCATCATCCAAACATTGATGGATTAGAGTGAGGGCCTGTTGATATTTCTTTCTTGTCTTTAACAATACCCCCTTTTCATTTGAGGGCAAAGTTTCCTCATTTGCGGGTTTTGTATACCCTTTGTCTACAATATCCCAAACATCTTGATGGTCAAGAATAACTTTCATTCGTAGACACCATTTTTCATAATTTTCTCTTGTGAGACGGGGGCATTGAAAGGACAACGGACTATTACTTGTCATGGCTCTGATACCACGTTATTGGACAAAATGATAATCACGCCCAGGATAATGTCCAAACTAAATAGCAATAGGAAGTGAGTAACAACAACGCCAAATATTAAAATGGGTAAATATGATACCCGAATAAGTAATACAATAATATTAATAAAAACTTGATAGTGTCAAAAGACTACTACTCAACACTCTTTTATTTCTTACAACTCACAATAATATTACTTGCACACTATTTTCTCACGAACTAAGAAGTAGTTTGTGGATTACTCTCTCTGCTCTCTATTGCTTCTCTATTTTGGTGTGTCTTCAAGTGTTCAATTACTACTCTATTTATAGAGTTTTTTTGAACACTTGTTTACATCAACAATGACATAATGTGGTAGCAAATTTCAATAAAAATTTGGCTGTCTAACTGTAACGACCTGTTTAGTCGTTTTGAGCAGTAGAGTATTTCTGGTAAATAACTGGCTGAGTCGACGGATCCCACGACAGACCGTCATGGGCACGACGGACCGTCGAGCGTGTCTCGTTCCAAAACACATAGAATTCTGAAATTGGGGTACTGAGATCGACTCTCTGAACTTCGCGACGAAATGGCAGGACGGACCGTCACAGGCGTGACGGGCCGTCACAGACCCTTAGTGAAATTTAGTCTCTGAACTCTCTGACGGAAGCAGCAGGACAGACCGTCGCAGGCATGACGGGCCGTCACAGGCTGCGTAACCCTGACTTGGTCGGATTTTTGTTAAATATTTTAAGGGGCGTTTTGGACTATTCCTGCTTATAATTATAAAGTTAGTGGTTTAATGTTAATAATTCAATTACTTGAGGGTTAAAGGAGATAACCTTGAATTAATTAGTGGGTTATTTTATCATCTTTTATACTTAATTATATGCTAATTACTATAAAATAAAAAGGGTTTGAATAAGAAAAATAGAAAGAACAAGAGAGGGAGAAACGAACGAACAAGGGAGAGAAGAAGAACGCAGCTTTGAGGATTAGCTTGCTTGATCACAATTCATCGGTGGAGGTAGGTTATGGTTTTCACTATTTCATAGTAAACTCTTAATAGCGAATGATATGTGTTGAGTAGTATTGTAAACCCTTCTATATGCTTAATTGTGTGCTTGCATGATGTGATTATCTAATTGTGATGAAATAAGCATGATGAGGCTATTGAATCCTAAACCTTGAAACCTCTTTGTTAATGATGATGCCTTGGTATAAAAGAAGGCTTGATGAACTAAAAGAATGAGGTTAGAGGATCGGGTGTCACGTTCCGATACCAGGATAGTATGATGAGGATCGGAGTGTCACGTTCCGACACCAGGATAGTATTAATGGATCGGGTGTCACGTTCCGACAACAGGATAGTATATGGATCGGAGTGTCACGTTCCGACACCAGGATAGTATAAATGGATCGGGTGTCACGTTCTGACACCAGGATAGTAGATAGATTCGAGTGTCACATTCCGACACCAGGATAGTATATGGATCAGGTGTCACGTTCCGACACCAGATAGTATAGGATCGGGTGTCACGTTCCGAACCAGGATAGATATGGATCGGAGTGTCACGTTCCGACACCAGGATAGTATATGGATCGGGTGTCATGTTCCGACACCAGGATAGTATATGGATCGGAGTGTCATGTTCCGACACCAGGATAGTATATGGATCGGAGTGTCACGTTCCCACACCAGGATATTATATGGAGCGGAGTGTCACGTACCGACACGAGAGGAATAAAGAGAATGAATCTTGAAAGATGTTAATATTCTCAATTTAATGAACCTATTTCCCAAATGAGTATGGTATGGAGGCTTGAGTCCTCATGGGTGTACTTGATGTTATTTATAAATGATTCTTATGCGTGTTGCTATCACCTGTTAAGTATTTGGTTGGTTTTATGTTATTATCTGACATATACTGTTTTCTATTTTGAGTTGGCCGATGATATCTACTCAGTACTTGTGTTTTGTGCTGACCCCTACTTGTATGTTTTCTCTTTGTTATTTGTGGAGTGCAGCAAACGTACCGTCGTCTTCAACTCAACCGCAACTCTAGCCAGTCTTCATTACACCAGATTTCAGGGTGAGCTAATGCTTCTAGCTTGGACTGGGTCTTCTTTTTAATGTCTTGATGCCTTGAAGTTCTGGCATGGACTAGCTTTTTATTTATTCTAGCTTCTTAGATACTCTTAGATTTAGAAATTTGAGGATAGATGTTCTTGTGATGATGACTTCCAGATTTTGGGGAAATATAAGTATTTGAGTTTTTAGAAGTTATTAATCTATTTTCTAATGAGTTTTAAGTCTTCCGCATTATATCCTGTTTATTGGTTGAAATATTGGTTTTGTATGGTTGGTTCGCTCACATAGTAGGATAAGTGTGGGTGCCACTCGCGGCTCGATTTGGGTCGTGACAAACTTGGTATCAGAGCATTAGGTTCGTTGGTCTCATCACACAAGAACGAGTCTAGTAGAGTCTTAAGGAATGGTAGGGGGACGCCTTTACTTTTCTTTGAGAGGCTATAAGACTTTAGGAAAATTCCATTCTTTCTTTCTTTCTTTCGTGCTATTACTTGGATCCAATTGGTATCTAGGTGATACAAATTGATATCTGACCATCTTCACTCTATTTCGCAGATGGTTAGAACTAGAGCAACGACTGCGCCAACACCAACACCGGCAAAGAAAGATGCATTTGAGCCAGCCACTGGGGCTGTAGCTCGAAGAGGAGTAGTGGCAAGAGGCCGTGGAAGAGGTCGAGGGAGGACGTCCTCTAGAGGAAGAGGACAAGCACCTAGCCCATCTGGTACTAGGGCGGTGACTCCTCCACCGACTGAGGAAGTAGTAAGAGAGGGTGAGGAAGGGGAAAATGAGCAAGTGCAGAATGAGGAATTGCCACCCCAACCTACCCCACAGATGATTAATCAGGTTCTTGCTTATCTTAGCGGGTTATCTGATCAAGGCCAGACACCTCCATTGTTTTCTGCACCAGCACCTCAGGTTCCAGAAATACAACAGGAAGCTGCTGAGGCTCCCCGCATGGATGCCTCATTGGAAATAGGCACGTTTCCTCGGTTGACTACCGGGCCTATAATGACAAGTGATCAGCATGAACTTTTCAGTAAGTTCTTGAAATTGAAACCTCCAGTCTTCAAGGGTGCTGAATCTGAGGATGCCTATGATTTTCTGGTTGACTGTCATGAGTTATTACATAAAATGGGCATAGTGGAACGATTTGGTGTTGAGTTTGTAACCTATCAGCTTCAGGGAAATACCAAAATATGGTGGCGGTCACATGTTGAGTGTCAACCCGCACAGGCACCACCTATGACTTGGGCGTCATTCTCTAGTTTATTTATGGAGAAATATATCCCCCGGACCTTGAGGGATAGGAGGAGGGATGAGTTCTTGAGCTTAGATCAAGGTAGGATGTCGGTTACTGCGTATGAGGCTAAGTTTCGTGCATTATCTAGGTACGCCACCCAGCTTTGTTTCAGTCCACAAGAGAGGATTCGCCGTTTTGTGAAGGGGTTGAGGTCAGAATTGCGTATTTCAGCCTTACAGGTAGCGACTACAGCAAAATCCTTTCAGGAAGTGGTAGACTTCGTGATAGAGGTGGAGGGAGTAAAGCCAGATGACTTCACCCTGGCATCGACATCTAAAAGGTTTCGTAAGGGAGGTGAGTTTAATGGTTCTTACTCCAGAGGGCAGGGTTTAGAAGGTTACCCAGCCCGACCTATTCAGTCTTCATTGCAGACTGTAGTTGGGGGTCCACCGCAGACCTATCCCCAGACTTCGTCATTCTCACAGAGGCCGATGCTTGAATCCAGAGAGTGTTATGGATGTGGGGAGACTGGACATATTAAGAGGTATTGTCCAAAACAAAGTTACAGACCTCCAATAGTCAGAGGTAGAGGTGGTCATGGAAGAGGCCGTCATTCTGGAGGACGTGGTGGTCGAGGTAATGGTGGTCACCAAAACGGCCGGGGTGATGGGCAAACTGGAGCCACTACAGCACAACATGGTAGGGGCAACGGACAGACAGGCGATAGGGCCCATTGTTACGCTTTCCCCGGGCGGTCTGAAGCGGAGACATCTGATGCTGTTATCACAGGTAATCTTTTGGTTTGTGATTGCATGGCTTCTGTATTATTTGATCCTGGATCCACATTTTCATATGTATCTTCCTCATTTGCTACTGGTCTTAATTTACCTTGTGAATTGCTTGACATGCCTATTCGTGTGTCTACTCCGGTGGGTGAGTCTGTGATAGTTGAAAGGGTATATAGGTCTTGTCTGGTGACTTTTGTGGGGAGCAATACTCATGTAGACTTGGTTATCTTAGAAATGGGTGATTTTGATGTAATTCTGGGTATGACTTGGCTTTCTCCAAATTTTGCAATATTAGATTGTAATGCTAAAACTGTGACGTTGGCCAAGCCTGGGACAGATCCGTTAGTATGGGAGGGCGACTACACTTCCACTCCGGTTCGTATCATCTCCTTTCTTCGTGCTAAGAGAATGGTTAGTAAAGGGTGTTTAGCTTTCTTGGCACACCTCAGGGATGACACTACCCAAGTACCTTCAATTGAGTCGGTTTCGGTAGTCCGTGAGTTTCTGGATGTGTTCCCTGCAGATCTTCCTGGTATGCCACCAGATAGGGATATTGACTTTTGCATTGATCTGGAACCGGGTACTCGCCCCATTTCTATACCCCCTTATAGAATGGCTCCCACGGAGTTAAGGGAGTTAAAGTCCCAACTTCAAGAGTTGTTGAGCAAAGGCTTCATTAGACCAAGTGAAAGAAGAAAGATGGAAACTTTCGAATGTGTATAGACTACAGACAACTGAATAAGGTAACTGTTAAGAACAAGTATCCTCTTCCTCGCATCGATGATTTGTTCGATCAGTTACAAGGTGCTTGTACCTTCTCAAAAATCGATTTGAGATCTGGTTATCATCAATTGAAAATACGGGCAACGGATGTGCCCAAGACTGCTTTTCGGACCAGGTATGGGCATTATGAGTTCTTAGTAATGTCTTTTGGGCTTACGAATGCCCCTGCTGCTTTCATGAGCTTGATGAATGGGATTTTAAGCCATATCTGGATCTCTTTGTCATTGTATTCATTGATGATATACTGGTATACTCAAAGAGCAAGAAAGAACATGAGGAGCACTTGAGAATTGTATTGGAAACGTTGAGGGAGAAAAGGCTTTACGCCAAATTCTCCAAGTGTGAGTTTTGGCTGGATTCAGTGTCCTTCTTGGGGCACGTGGTGTCTAAGGATGGAGTGATGGTGGATCCATCTAAAATTGAAGCAGTGAAGAATTGGGAGAGACCTACTAATGTTACAGAGATAAGGAGCTTTGTTGGTTTAGCTAGCTACTACCGTCGATTTGTCAAGGGATTTTCCTCTGTTGCTTCCCGATTGACAAATTTGACTAAGCAAAGTGTTCCATTCGTATGGTCGGACGAGTGCGAAGAAAGCTTTCAGAAGCTCAAGACCTTGTTGACTACTGCACCAATCCTTACCCTGCCAGTGGAAGGTAAGAATTTCATTGTCTATTGTGATGCATCCTATTCGGGTTTGGGTGCAGTGCTAATGCAAGAGAAGAATGTAATTACTTATTCTTCGAGGCAATTAAAAGTGCATGAACGTAACTATCCGACCCATGATTTGGAATTGGCTGCGGTAGTGTTTGCATTAAAGCAATGGAGACACTATCTATATGGGGTGAAGTGTGAAGTCTATACGGATCATCGCAGCCTACAGTATGTCTTTAATCAGAAGGATTTGAACTTGAGACAGAGGAGATGGATGGAACTATTGAAGGACTACAATATCACTATTCTGTATCACACAGGAAAGGCTAATGTTGTGGCAGACACCTTAAGTAGAAAGGCAGGGAGCATGGGAAAACTAGCTCACTTGCAGGTTTCCAGACGCCCATTGGCTAGAGAGGTCCGGACTCTGGCTAACGACCTTATGAGGTTAGAGGTAAATGAGAAGGGAGGGTTTTTGGCCTGTGTGGAGGCAAGATCTTCCTTTCTTGACAAGATTAAGGGAAAGCAGTTTACTGATGAGAAACTGATCCGGATCCGAGATAAGGTGTTGCGAGGAGAGGCTAAGGAAGCACAAATCGATGAGGAAGGTGTTTTGAGAATTAAGGGAAGGGTATGTGTACCCCGCGTCGATGATTTGATCAACACTATTCTGACAGAGGCTCATAGTGCAAGGTATTCTATACACCCTGGTGCAACCAACATGTATCGTGACCTAAAGCAACATTTTTGGTGGAGTAGACTAAAGCGTGACATTGTGGAGTTTGTCGCCAAATGTCCAAATTGTCAGCAAGTAAAGTATGAACACCAGAGGCCTGGAGGAACACTTCAGAGAATGCCCATTCTGGAATGGAAGTGGGAGAGAATTGCAATGGACTTCGTGGTTGGTCTTCCAAAGACAATGGGTAAGTATGACTCCATTTGGGTAATTGTTGATAGGTTAACTAAGTCTGCTCACTTCATTCCGGTCAAGGTGACTTACAATGCAGAGAAGTTAGCCAAACTGTACATCTTAGAAATTGTTCAATTGCATGGGGTTCCACTCTCCATCATATCAGATAGAGGTACGTAGTTTACTTCTAAGTTTTGGAAAACATTGCATGATGAATTGGGTACTAGGTTAGACCTTAGCACTGCGTTCCATCCTCAGATCGACTGTCAGTCTGAGCGAACGATTCAAGTGTTGGAGGATATGCTTCGTGCATGTGTGATAGAATTTGGTGGTCATTGGGATAACTTCTTATCCTTAGCAGAATTCTCGTACAATAATAGCTATCACTCAAGTATTAGTATGGCCCCATTTGAGGCACTGTATGGGAGGAGATGTAGGTCTCCCATTGGGTGGTTTGATGCATTTGAAGTCAGACCTTGGGGTACTGATCTTCTGAGGGAATCGTTAGATAAAGTGAAATGCATTCAAGAAAAGCTTTTAGCGGCTCAAAGTAGGCAGAAAGAATATGCAGATCGAAAGGTTAGAGATTTGGAGTTTATGGAGGGTGAGCAAGTCTTGCTGAAGGTTTCGCCCATGAAAGGGGTGATGCGGTTTGGTAAGCGAGGTAAGCTTAGTCCGAGGTATATTGGTCCCTTTGAAGTTCTGAAGCGCGTGGGGGAGGTAACTTATGAATTAGACTTGCCCCCAGGACTGTCAAGAGTGCATCCGGTATTTCATGTGTCTATGTTGAAAAGATACCATGGGGATGGAAACTACATCATTCGTTGGGATTCGGTTCTGCTTGATGAGAATTTGTCTTACGAGGAGGAGCCTGTTGCTATTTTAGATAGAGAGTCCGCAAGTTGAGGTCAAGGGAGATTGCATCCATTAAAGTTCAATAGAAGAATCGACCAGTTGAAGAATCCACTTGGGAGAAGGAGGCTGATATGCAAGAAAGATACCCACACCTGTTTACAGATTCAGGTACTCCTTTTCGCCCTTGTTTTTCTTCTTGTGATCGTTCGAGGACGAACGTAAATTGGTATCTATTGTAACGACCTGTTTAGTCATTTTGAGCAGTAGAGTATTTCTGGTAAATAACTGGCTGAGTCGACGAATCCCACGACGGACCGTCATGGGCACGACGGACCGTCGAGGGTGTCTCGTTCCAAAACACTTAGAATTCTGAAATTGGGGTACTAAGATCGACTCTCTGAACTTCGCGACGAAATGGCAGGACGGACCGTCATAGGCGTGACGGGCCGTCACAGACCCTTAATGAAATTTAGTCTCTGGACTTGTGACGGAAGCAGCAGGATGGACCGTCGCAGGCATAACGGGCCGTCACAGGCTGCGTAACCCTGACTGGGTCGGATTTCTGTTAAATGTTTTAAGGGGCGTTTTGGACTATTCCTGCTTATAATTATAAAGTTAGTGGTTTAATGTTAATAATTCAATTACTTGAGGGTTAAAGGAGATAACCTTGAATTAATTAGTGGGTTATTTTATCATCTTTTATACTTAATTATATGCTAATTAGGGTAAAAGAAAAAGGGTTTGAATAAGAAAAATAGAAAGAACAAGAGAGGGAGAAACGAACGAACAAGGGAGAGAAGAAGAACGCAGCTTTGAGGATTATCTTGCTTGATCACAATTCTTCGGTGGAGGTAGGTTATGGTTTTCTCTATTTCATAGTAAACTCTTAATAGCGAATGATATGTGTTAGGTAGTATTGTAAACCCTTCTATATGCTTAATTGTGTGCTTGCATGATGTGATTATATAATTGTGATGAAATAAGCATGATGAGGCTATTGAATCCTAAACCTTGAAACCTCTTTGTTAATGATGATGCCTTGGTATAAAAGAAGGCTTGATGAACTAAAAGAATGAGGTTAGAGGATCGGGTGTCACGTTCCGACACCAGGATAGTATGATGAGGATCGGAGTGTCACGTTCCGACACCAGGATAGTATTAATGGATCGGGTGTCACGTTCCGACACTAGGATAGTATGATGAGGATCGGAGTGTCACGTTCCGACACAAGGATAGTATTAATGGATCGGGTGTCACGTTCCAACACCAGGATAGTATTTGGATCGGAGTGTCACATTCCGACACCAGGATAGTATTAATGGATCGTGTGTCACGTTCCGACACCAGGATAGTATATAGATCGGAGTGTCACGTTTCGACACTAGGATAATATATGGATCGGGTGTCACGTTCCGACACCAGGATAGTATATGGATCGGAGTGTCACGTTCCGACACCAGGATAGTATATGGATCGGAGTGTCACGTTCCGACACCAGGATAGTATATGGATCGGAGTGTCACGTTCCGACACCAGGATAGTATATGGATCGGAGTGTCACGTTTCGACACCAGGATAGTATATGGAGCGGAGTGTCACGTACCGACACGAGAGCAATAAAGAGAATGAATCTTGAAAGATGTTAATATACTCAATTTAATGAACCTATTTCCCAAATGAGTATGGTATGGAGGCTTGAGTCCTCATGGGTGTACTTGATGTTATTTATAAATGATTCTTATGCGTGTTGCTATCACCTGTTAAGTATTTGGTTGGTTTTATGTTATTATCTGGCATATACTGTTTTCTATTTTGAGTTGGCCGATGATACCTACTCAGTGCTTGTGTTTTGTACTGACCCCTACTTGTATGTTTTCTCTTTGTTATTTGTGGAGTGCAGCAAACGTACCGTCGTCTTCAACTCAACCGCAACTCTAGCCAGTCTTCATTACACCAAATTTCAGGGTGAGCTAATGCTTCTAGCTTGGACTGGGTCTTCTTCTTAATGTCTTGATGCCTTGAAGTTCCGGCATGGACTAGCTTTTTATTTATTCTAGCTTCTTAGATACTCTTAGATTTAGAAATTTGAGGATAGATGTTCTTGTGATGATGACTTCCAGATTTTGGGGAAATATAAGTATTTGAGTTTTTAGAAGTTATTAATCTATTTTCATTAATGAGTTTTAAGTCTTCCGCATTATATCCTGTTTATTGGTTGAAATGTTGGGTTTTGTATTGGTTGGTTCGCTCACATAGTAGGATAAGTGTGGGTGCCACTCGCGGCTCGATTTGGGTCGTGACACTAACTCTACTAAACTTTGACTACCTACTTCCACAAATGTGGCTATCAATTTTCACATTTGTGACTTGTAATTTCAACAAGTATGACTGCCAAATTAATTGTTGCCAAGATTTATTTCCATAGATCATAGCCTTACAAGTGTTAAAGATCACTAAAAGTGTGACCTCTATAACAATATGAAAGTTTGACGGATCTCATAATAGAGTAAAGTAAACGAAAAAGTCAGCCTTTTGACATCTCTCAGGCTCTCAAAGAAGTAAAAATACAAAGGGAATAATAGACTTTACCATAAACGTTTTCCTATTAAAATTACACAAATCATAATGAGTCAATTTCAAGAGTTCTTTTGCAGTGTTAAGAATATACCATCATGGCACATAAAAAAAGTGAAGGATAAAATAGCAAAAGAGTCGAAAGAAAATCAATTTGGTGATATTAACAAAGGTAAAATAGTGAAGCCGACAAATATGTGTTGATTCTTTCTGTCAGCAACCATTTGCTGATATTTGTTTCTTTACGTTCTTGACCTGCGGTTTGACAAAATAAAACACATGTGGGGATATATTAAAATGGGATAAGTTCTCATCTGATAGATGTAGATGTTGTAGTAGGAGTAAAGTTGGGGTAGTGATTTTCTTATTTCTTAGTTTTCTTTAATCCAGATGTAGTAAGTCTAGAGATAGTACTATTGAGGTTTCAAAAGTCCCCAAGAAAACTAATTACTTTGCTTCAAAAGCCCCTGAGAAAACAAATAAAAGGGATAAAACTTTTGCCAAATATTGATGTTGTATTTATTCAGTAATAAACATAAACTACAACGGTTAAGTTGCTAAGCAATTGATTGGAAGGGAAGACTATCTATGGACACCGATTAGAGACAAAGATGAGCTCTGTTAATTTTTTCTTGTGCCAAGTGTTTGCAAGATTCGAATTCTTCTCTTTGAGTTTGTCCTTATTGCTTCTGTGTCTTGCTCACAATTTAGGGATTAAAAAATGTCTCTTCCTCTTTTTTCTTATATGTGTTGCTAACAATTTTTCTTTTTTTCATTTAATAATGAGATTCTTAAAAAGTTTATCTTCAGTCTGGGAAAAAAGAAATCTCTATCACTTGCTAAGGTGATATCATTCATACATCAGGCTATTCAAATAAGATACAAACAAGCATTCCCGGAAACTTCATGGCACTGCGTCAAATGCTTTGGAAAAAAAAATGTACCACCAAAGCTATAACTTCGTGAAAAAAATGAGAAATCACAAATATACCTTAATTTGTTGGTAATAGAAAATGATAACTTCTCTTCTTTCACTTTTCCCCTCTGTTTGGTCTTTGATCTTTTCTTTTAAAGATGAATTTCAAAGAGGCAATAATTTTTTTCTTTTAACTATGTTATAAAATTACAATGGCTGATATAATCAGCCGGGAAGGCAACATTTTTAGGTGACTAAAGTCTAAATATATTCATACACAAATTGACGGTGTATCAGATTGACCAACCATCTTTCATGATGTCCACTCGGTTCGATTCAATTTTATGTATTCTTAATTTATTTTATTGATATATTAAGTTATCAGTTTGTTAAATATAATAAATTAATAATCAAATTTAATAAGATAATCATAATTTATTTTCATTTATTCGATTAATGGTCCTTAATAATTTGTTTTTTGCTATATGTGATGAGATCGATTTTTTTTCACATGACACTGGCTTTTCAAAGTTGAAAAAGAATTTTAATTAGTGAAAGATATATGTGATTTATGTACTTTGTCCTAAATATAAATGAGTAAATAAAGATTGCTGAAGGATTATAAGAAACATTATTTAGCTATAAAAAAATTTAGTGACGGTTTAGTTAGAGATTATTGAATAAGTTTTATATTTTTAATAGTAATATTCATTTGAAAAATGTAACAATGATAAATATAACTTTTGTTTAATTATAAAATGAACAAATTAACCCTTTTCATTTCTAATCCCCTTGACCAACCATTGCTTTATTTTATGGCACTACTTTTTACAGAAAAAAAAAAACAAAAAATTGGCATTATTTGTTTCCATGACCCCTTTGTATTAAATAAAAAATCAAGGTGAGAGAATGTGTCGAAAATTATGTATTATTAATAAAATAGTTTCCTTTGTTAGTATTGCAATATTTTTTCTGTTATTTTTCTAATTTCTTTGCTAAACACCAACAACAACTTAGAAAAGAGATGTCTAAACAATTTTTTAAGTAATTAAAATTCAAATTATTCTCCTATTTGTCACAACTAACAATATAAATTTGATTCCGTAGCATTTTACAAATTCTTTTATTTTATTTTATGTTCTTTTATCATGTCAATCTTTATTTCTTACATATAAAAAATCTAAAATAATTATTTTCTTTCTATTCAACTTACAAATAGTTATAATAGATTATTTCCTCGTTATATTCTACTCAGTAGAAAATAGTATTAAAGGAGTCACGGGGGTCATGAATTGCTTAGGATAACATTAATAAGTAGGGTTAATTATAATGCTCAACTACTAAAAGATATCAATAAAAAAAAAAATATGTGGATAGAGATTAACATAAATATAATAATTATGATGGAAATAATAGGTAATTGGACATAGTATCGACGTGTGGTTAATTAGTACTTTGCTGAGGTATGTATTGACTGTTTAATTTTGAAATTTATAATGAATTGTCAACTTATAGTAGTTGGAGTATACTAGTGATTCAAAAACACCTAACTTTGCTTATGAGAAATTATAGGATAACTGCCATGAAAATTTAAAGTTTTTTGATAGACTTAAGATTTATCTCATTATCGGTATCATATTTTGTCTATGTGTGATTGAATGTGAGGACCATTGGGTCTAGTTTTGTAATTCTTAAGGTTTGTCTATGATAGTTACTGATCTAGCATTTCGATAGTATTGTTAAAAGTTTCGTATTCTTGGATGTATTGCTCGATGGATGGTTACTTGATCATTCTCTTCTTTGAGGTTAGATAAGTTTAATTTTCCCTTAAAGAGTACCTCATGTCTAAAGGTCATTTTTTGTATAACATAAGCTCGTGGAATGTTTATGTTGTGAGAATGAAATATTCATAAGCTTTTTAATGATTTGTGCATTATGAGTGTTTGGTGGTTGATTTAGGTTCACTTCTGATTGAAATCTGTATTAATTCAATATTTTACGTGGTTATGTGAAAAAGATTCCACCTAATGGTTGTTTCAAGGTCCTTGAGAAAATGTTGCATATGTGTGTACAATTAGCTTTGATGGCTATTGAGAATACATTGATTGTTAGTTGAGTTTACGTACAACAATAGCTACCACTTGAGTAGTAATATGACCCTATTTGAGACATACTTTAAGAGAAGATATAGCTCCTCCGTTGGTTGGGTTGATGCATTTGAGGTAAGACTTTGGGAGACTGAGCATGATATGCACAAAAGATATTTACATATTTTTGTCGATTCTTGTATAATTTTTTTTACCCTCTCCTTCTTAAGATCGTTCGAGGACGAACGATGAGTAAATTGGTATCTAATGTAACAACTCATTTGATTGTTTTGAGTACTAGAGATTTTTATTTGATAAAAATATTTTTCGATAGATTATAAATGGGCGTTATGGACTATTTTTAATTATAATTATGAAATTAGTGAGGTACTTTCAATATTAATTTATTTTATTGGTGGTTAAAGAAATAACATTAAAATTAATAGTGGGTTGCTTTAAATTTTATCACTTTTATAATTAGGCATATATTATTGGGAATTAAACACACACAAATAATCTAGAGAAAAGAGAAACGGAACGCAAACGGGACACACAAGAATTTAACGTGGTTCGGTTTCCCTACTCCACGACTGTAACAGGAGGATTTTATTTCACTTGTGCTGCTTAAGAATTACAAATACAAGGATCATATTTATAGGAAAACCAATGGTTAACTAGGGTTCAGTAATGGGTCGGGCCGGCTCACAAGCCTCCACAAAGCCCAACAATCTCCCACTTGGAGGCTTGAAGAATTTCAACTGTCATCCACTTAGAACACTTGTATGTCTAGTAATATTTTTCAACTCTCTCCTGCTACAGCGGCCTTCTCATCAGTCAACTGAAAGGCCCGTTGAAGCTCCCCGAAGCTTCAACACATCAGTCACGGCTGAAACTTCCCTTGACTCGTCCTCGGTCCCTACCGGCTCCCACTTGAGACACGAACTGCCGGATCCTAGAACTCCCTGAGAACAAACACTCTCCATACTCAGCAAGATATTTTCTGGAGACGTATCAACAGCTGGAATACTGGTTCTCTTGACCCACTGTCTTCTAGGAGCCTTGGCTGAAGCACGCAGGTGCTCCCACTGCCACAAACGCCTCTGACTGGTCTTCCTGAACCTTTCTTGCTCGTTCATCCTGAATCTGACATGTGGCTCTGAGTTTCTTTCTTGCAAAGACAACCTTCTTCTGCCCACGAGATTCTGTGAACGGACTTTGTTTTTTCTTCTGAACTGGGACGGCACTCCCTCAGACGGTAATCCGACAATATACAACGATCCTCTTTTTGTTCCACGAGCCATGACAAGATTGCCCCTCACGACCTTCCACTGCCATTTCCGAACTTCACATGATGTCCCTGTTCATCCAACTGCCTAACAGAAATCAAACTTTTCGTCAAGCTTGGAACAACTCTGACATCCTTCAAGGTCCAGAAACCGACTGGCGTCTTCAGCACCATGTCACCCATGCCCGTAACATCAAAAGCTCTATCGTCTGCAAGCCTTACCTTTCCAAAGTCTCCAATAACCAGATTCTGCAATGCTTCACTGCTGTGGGTAGCGTGAAAAGAAGCACCAGAATCCATGACCCAGGAATCCACATTGCTCTCCGCGCAACAGATAAACAAATCCTCGTCGGCGCTGTCTTTTGCAACTTGTTTGATTTTTTGTTTTTCTGGCATTGATTCCTGAAATGCCCCACCTCCTTGCAGTTCCAATATGTTACACCTGAGCCATCCCGAGCCTTCGACTGACTCCTTTTTCGGTTCCTGCTCCCACTACCTCTGTTATTTCCTCTGCCTCTGACGACGTTTAGCATATCACCTGATGATTCTCCAGAACTCCTTCTTCTGACATCCTCGCCAAGAACGAGATCACGAATCTTCTCAAAGGTGAATCCATTAGGTCCCACTGAACTGGCAACTGCTGTAACCGTTCCGGATCAACTGTCAGGCAATGATGATAACAGTAGTAAAGCTTGAACTTCATCATCGAACTTAATGCCAACTGACAAAAGTCTGGCTAAGATCGAATTCAATGAGTTGATGTGCTCGGTAACTGAACTGCCTTCCTTCATCTTTGTGTTCACCAACTCTCTAATCAGAAAAATTTTGTTTGCTGCAGATGGCTTCTCGTACATGTTAGACAAGGCTTCCAAGATGCCTTTCGCGTCTTCTCCTTAAGAATGTTGAACGCAACATTCTTGGTCAACGAGAGTCGGATAACTGACATAGCTTTCCGATCCAAACCTGCCAACTCTGCATCAGACAATTTTCCTGGCTTGTCACCCAACACTACGTCCAAACTTTCTGAACCAGCAAATCTTCAATCTGCATCTTCCACCAACTGAAATCTGTACCATCGAACTTCTCAATTCGGAACTTCCCATCTTCTGCCATCTCAAAGGACTAATGAGATACTCGGTACAACTAATTTCAGATCTTGGTAATTTCGTCAGAAATATTGCACCACAAAAAAAACCGCACCTTCGGCAATTCCCTTAACGGCGTTTTCAGACAGCGGGCGGCGATTTGGACGATGCTCACGATCTGGACGCTCGCGGCTGGATCTGAGGCTCCTCGATGCGGCGGCCACTGGACGGCAGCGGCGTTCTCTGCCTCGCTACTGCTGCGCGGCTTTCTCCCTCGCTAGGCTACGATCTGCGGCAGATCTCCTTCGATCTGGGCTGCCTGGTTCGCGGCGGCTGCTGCTCGCGAATGGCAGTTCCAGATCCTCGGCGTCTTGCACGGCTGTAGCTTGCGAACGGCGGCGGCACACTCCTTCCCGACGCGGTGGCCAACGGAACGGCGCGACGGACAGTACACGGACGACGGCTGTTCGCACCCTGCGCGGTTCTCCTAGCCGGCTGCTGCTTGAGGTTACCCACACGGTAACGACGGCTCTCCTCCCTGCACACAGTTCTTCACACAAGAACCCTAGGTGACAATTTCTCACAGTTTGTGTTACAGTGTTGTTGAAACCTCGCTCTGATACCAATTGTTGGGAATTAAACACACAACACACACAAATAATCTAGAGAAAAGAGAAACGGAACGCAAACGGGACACACAAGAATTTAACGTGGTTCGGTTCCCTACTCCACGACTGTAACAGGAGGATTTTATTTCACTTGTGCTGCTTAAGAATTACAAATACAAGGATCATATTTATAGGAAAACCAAATGGTTAACCTAGGGTTTCAGTAATGGGTCGGACCGGCTCACAAGCCTCCACAAAGCCCAACATATATAATAATTAGGGTAAGATATTAATCTGTAAAAGAAAGAAGAAAGAAAAGTAGGCGAGAGAACAATACCTGGCGCCGTCTATCGAAGAAGACCGTTAAGGTAACTGCAATTTCCTTAAATAAATTGTAAAAGATTATAGTTACTACTAGAAAGTAGCATGCTTATTTGGTGGAATAGGTAGTTTTGTAGTCTCTGAAAATTATTGTTTCTTCATGTATTAAAGGGCTCCACGTGATTTTTTTGTTTTGGTTAAATATGTTAGAGATAAATTTTAATAGTTAATAAAGAATAGAAGCCAAATATTATGTTAATTAGAATTGGGAAGAATTGTTTGTATAAGGAATTAGGACCATACTACTGCCATTAGCAAATATTGTTAGGAACCAAAAATCTTAAGATTGGGTTCAATAACTGGCGTACTAATTAATTGGGGCTTCTTTAAAATAATATAAAATGCATTAAATAATTATTTAATGAGAACAACAAATGGCTTGAGAATTGATGTTTACAAGTTATATGTTATGCAAAATTGCATAAAGTTGCAGGGAAGTAACGTTCTGCCCGTGGTAATCTATTCCCAATAGTTCGTTAAAATTGAGTTTTAGTATATTGAGAGAGGTAATTAAATATTAGTATGTATCGAATTATTTAAACTCCATCAAAATTATGCTAATTGGAGGATTTAAGACTTACCTTAGGTTTGAACTTTAGGAAATTGATTATAAAATTAGGTGAGTTTTTGGATTTAGGCTAGACATAAAATAATATGAATGTTTATAAACTCGTCAACTTAAAAATTATGCATATATACTTGATAGATTGAAAAGGTTCGGAAGCATTGAGGATAGAAAAAGCATTGGAGAAGTTGATTGCTTGACTTCGGTTCTTCGATGGAGGTAGGTTATGGTTTATGCTATTTGATAGTAAACTCTATAGGGATTGATATGCATTGAATGATTTGTGAAGTTTTCTATGTACTTGATTGTGTGGTTGTGTGACTTGGTTGTGTGTTTTGTGATTGGTCTGAATTTCTGAGACCGTGAAATTTATATTCTTGAAACCTTTTTAACGAATGATGTCTTGAATAAAGAAGGTTTGATGAAATATTATCAATGAATTAAAAGTGGTGATAATAAATGATAAATTAATGATATAATTGGATCTGAGTGTCACGTTTCGACACGATATAATTGGATCGAAGTGTCACGTTCCGACACGACATTCATGGATCGGAATGTCACATTCTAATACAGTATAATTGGATCGGAGTGTCACATTCTGCCATAGTAACATTAAAGGAAAAAGATATTGAAGTAACTTAATGTACTCAATCTCAAAGAACTCTATTCCCCAAATGGTTTGGTTGGAGGCATGAGTCCTCATGGATGATCTTGATATTGTTGAAACTGGCTCATGTTGTTTGTCCTTATCACATGTTAAGTGTTATAGTTGAGTTCATACTATTATTCATTTTATTTTAGTTTCTTGTTTTGTTTGATCGATGATACCTACTCAGTATATGTTGCCCCGTACTGAGCCCTACTTGTGTTTTTCTTTGTTTTCCTTTTATGGAGTGCAACGAGTGTACCAATGACTTCGAATTGCCCTAAGCTCTAGCAAGTATCGGCATATCAGGTTCAAGGATGAGTTATTCATTCGAGCTTGGGTTGGATTCTCTCGGTCATTACATGATGTCCTTTGTTTTCGGACACAAATTACTTTATTTTCATTTATTTTGGTGTCTTTGATACTCTTAGACTTAGTGATTGGAGATTAGATACCCTTGTTGTGATGACTTTCAAGTTTTGGGAAATGATAGTTAATAAATTTTGAAGCTTCTGCATTATTTTATTATTCGTAGTTAAATTATTGATACATATTGGAATTTGAATTTCTTGATTCGTCCACCTAGATAGTTAAGTGTAGGTGTCACTCACAATTCATTTTGAATCGTGACACCAAAAAATAATAATAATCCTAATACCCTCATTAATTACCAGAAAAATTGCAAGCATGCATATGAAATTACATATTTAATAGATTTCAATTTCTCTCCTTTTTATTTCACCATCTCACATTATAATATTAATAATAATAACATAACCTATAACTATATACTTGAATAGATTAACTGAAATGTTACCTGATGTGCAGAAGTCAGTTCCTATGTCGGCGACTGCTTTGCACAGGCTAGTAGTTCTTCTTTCCTCTTTTTTTTTTTTCTAAAATAAATATATACTAAAAGTGATAAACCTTATTAACTTATTTTTAATAATTATAGGTCAAATAGTATAGAGTGTTAAATAAATTAACTATCAATTAAGTCAATTATCTATAATTATTTATCAATTAATTAATTAAAGTTAAATGAATAGTTTAGATAATTTTTTCAGTAGTGATTGTACTGAGGAGGATAATAACCTGGCGTGGGGCTTGATGATTAGATGATCAACCGGAATTAAAGGAATTTTCAATGATTAATCAAATTGCAATTAGTTTAATATTGAATACATACTCTCTGTATTTATTTGTTGATATTATTGTTGATCAAATGGCATTAAAATTTATATTTCCTGTCAATTCTACAAAGGCTTTTTGTCATTACTTTTCACATGGTGGCACCTTTAATTGAGGACCAGAAAATCTGTTTAGTACAAATTGATAACATTTGTAAGATGTTCTTTTCTTTGACCTTACTGTTATTAAGAGGATCTCTGCAGTAGCGATTAACTTAGATAACGCCAAAGGCACAGTCTTAGTCTTTTGGGAACAATTGTCTCTATCTCCACGTGATATATATATATTATCATATTGCAAGGTAATAATACACTTCTTTGGGAGTTACATGTTAGCTCGGCATGTCACATAGACTTACCCTCAACACCATTACTCTTAAATTCGAGGATTGGACATGCACTATTCGGTTCGTAGACAAGTATAATATCAGCTACTCCTATAGGATAACGAGGTTATTCTACTTGTTTTACACTGCCAATTTTTATTTTTTTTTTATATATTACCATTTATTCACTCATTAAAGAACAAATAGAATTGACATTTAAATCATTAATACATTTTCTGAATTATTTAGCCTGATTTGATAGAGAGCTTACATTCCATCTTCTTTGGTTGCTCATATTTTCTACATCGGCACCTTACCATGTATGTACATTACATGGTTGATTCTGAGAATCAAAACAACATAACCAAACGTACTCTCTATATATAATAGTTCTTGAACATACAACACTCTTTATTATTTTTCTTTCGTTAAGTTCAATTATAATTTATATCAAGTAATTCTTCAGACCAAGAACCTGCTATAGGCACAAATAATGCACATAATTTACTTGATGTAACTTAAATCCATATTTTTGGTATAACGGTACAATGAACTCTTGTCTACTAGCTTTGATTTAAAACTTATTCCCTTTCAGTTTTTTGTCCATTAGATAGGATTGGTAGAGTCTAGATCTATGTTGCTTGGAAAAAGATGCATGTCGGATTATCCAAAAGTAGTGTCTTTAGGTCTAAAGTATCCTCTTTATAATAGTTGTATTCACTCTTTTTACCGTGTCTTCTCCTTTGGAAATGCATTGGTTCACTGCTCTTACGACAAACAATTAACACTGTTTTCTTCATCTGAGGTTTAAGTCTAGGGCAGTTGTAATTAGTGGTTACACGTACATTCAGGTTTCTTAACTTTGGTAAGTACCTCTCTTTTGTTTGTTTTAATTATCATAGTTCATCATTTGCCTGTCTTTTTCTTTTGTTTTTTATTTTTATATTCATTTATCTATTTGTTCATTTTCTTTGATTGTTTTTTTCCTGTGTTCTTTCTACACATGGTTCTAATATCCATAAAGTTTGCGTCTTGAAAAAATCTATTGCAATACAAAACCTTCACTATGTCAGACAATCACTATAAAAGAATTGAACCCCGGAAATTAGCCGATAAACAAGCTAGGCGTCAAGAATTATAGAGAGAAAAACAGAGCTTGTTTGGCTCGACAATGAGGAAACAAAGCTTATTTTAAAAATTGTGTCCTGCTCGACAACACTTTGTTTGCGGAGCAAGCTTGCATACCTCTCGTGAAAAGGTAGAATAAAATTGAACATGAGACGCTCAATGCTTCAAAAAGGTATGTAACAACAATATCATACTCCACACTAACTACAATACACATTCTTCACAATTTTAAACAGTCACTTTATTCTCCCTATTACAGGTATTTGTCAATTACAACGTCCCAACAACAATGTTGTTGTCAATCTAGCTTCTCCAAAAAGACGCAGTTATTATTAAAAAGATGTGAATGTAAATATGCAAATAACATTACATATGCGATCACAAATATAATCTGCAAACAACTATGTGTATGTATATTACAAATGTCTCAATCAACACCAATGATCACAACTGAAGCAACAAAGCGCAAATCGATGGTTACAAGCACCAAATAAATCCAGCAGTAAACAGAATACCGCCATTGCAGCCCCTATGAAAAGGGACGGAAAGATAAGGCTCCTCTTCCTCCACTTCATCTTTTCTTCTTCTTCCTTTTACTAAAACAACAACTCTCACACATACTTTTGCAGGAGGTTATTGCTATAAGTAAACTTAAGCTTTTGTTAATGCACTGCTTTTCCAGAAAATTTTTGTCAATAGGACAAGAAATTGCTTCCTACACAAGGGTAATTTAGTATGTTACTATCTAAAAAATGAGATATATAATTTGTTCTCAATGCTTACATAATTTGCTTCACACTTGTGCCTTTCGTGCTTGATAATGCAGTACTTGGCGTGCTTTGTGGGATGATTGAATTGATTTGCTATAGTTTTCTCAACAGTAATAATTGTCATTGTACTCTGATTGGAGAAAGTTAACACACTGCTTATTCTATATTTCACTCAATTTTGGGGATAAAATTGTGAAAACTTATAATTAAATATGATTAGTTTCTTACTTATGTAGAGAAGAAATGTTATACCCAAGTTGATTTGTGTAGAGAAGAAATTTTATACTTGTTGAAGCAGAAACTGTTTGATGATATGTGTGACTCAATTGTTTTTGTCAAGTTCACCAAGAGTCTTAATTATAATAGATGAAAGACAAAATTGAAGCCACCGCACCCTACAAGTTTACATGACTTGTAACCAAACCTTTTAAATAAAAAGGGATGCAAAGCCAAAACAAATTGAAACTTATCTAATGGAACTTAGTTTTCAGCTATGTATTGCTAAATGTTATGATTATGGGTTTTCATTTTCATTTTTGTAAAGACCCACTGCATCTACATTACTAGTACAGGAAAATGCTTCATTTCATTGGGAGGAGAAAATGATTTTATTATCTTTGAAAAATGTCTACTTATCTTATATAGTAACAAGTCAACTTATCAATTATTGCCAAGCCCTCATCATTGTTATTCGTTTTATGTCTTTTAACTTCAAAGTCATGTTATATAAATATAAACATTTAATACTCAAATGGCTATCTTTTTGCATATTCATTGCCAAAATTGTAAACAAGAATATGCATAATGTCCGAGGCTTTAACAAGGTAGGAGACAACCTACCATACTTCATTATTACACATTTTACAACTTAAAAATGTTTTTCTCAACTATAGGTATTACATAGTCAAGGCAAGATGACTATTACAAACACCTATCTGTAAATAGCATCACATAAATGCATAGACACAGTTCAATTACAAATGTAATGTATATATAACGTATGTATAGATTTATGATATTTGTGACAAGAACCACTTATTTTGTATTGAACCACCGTCTAGTATAATATTACATGTGACAATTCTTATAAAAAAATTTATATTTTATTTTCTATGATGATATTTATTTTGAATTTCTTAGGAAGACACTTTTTTTGAGATATTTTTTTTTTTTGAAACATTTGTTTTAGGACAAAGAAAGTATATGCGTGAATAGTTGCTCTCATCTTTTTCTTAAAATTACATTCCCTCGATCAAGTTATAATTGTCCACTATTGACTTGACACATACTTTAAAAAACAATAAATATTAGGGATACTATAATATTACTATATTACTAGAGTGAAAGGAGATAAATCACATATTTTTAAGGCAAAATTGTTATTTGTCCCTTATAAGTTTATAATTATAGAAATTCCTATACATTAACTTGATGCGCGAGATACATTATCATAAGTAAGATACATTACATTTTATACACGATGCATGCACTAATTGATGTACATTTTTATACATGATATATTAATCTGATGTGCGACATAGATTAATCTGATACGGAAAAATAAGGGATTTTGAGGATTTATAAAACTAACAGGTGATAATTATAATAAAAGAATTTAAAGGTGGATTTTTCTCATTTTTATTAAATAATATTAAAATTATGTTTTAAAAAATATATTAGACATTAAATAATATTTAATGTATGAATAAAATAGAAACAATATAAAGTTATTCATACTAGCTATCACCTTTGGTGATGATGATTGAGGGTTTGACAAAACCCCTATGATCCTATCACATAGTTACATTGAAAAAGAAGTAATAGTATAAATTAAGGCTTAAGTCATGGACGGCCCCTTAAAGTTGTCCGTATAATTCACTTAGACACCTCAACTAGGACTTGTACCTATTGGACACCTCTACTAATTCGAAATTGAACCTTTTGAATACTTTTTTGACAATCACCTAAAAGTATGAAATGTGTGCAATACACTCACGATGACGTGGAAAATTGACAAATCAATTACGTACATGTGGCATTTTGACGGAAAAAAAAGAAAAAATCCAAGTGTTGTCATCACTTTGATATCCTATTCATCACCATAGCCCCCTCCTCAACCATAGTTTTCATCACCTTCAAATCCTTTTAATCCACTATTCTTTTTTCACATATGTTTTTTTTTAAAGTTGAAAATAGCAAATTGCTTATACATAAAAATTAATCAATACATGAACCTACAAAATATGAACCACTTATAATTTTAGATATCAATAAAATCATTGACTACATAATCATCTAAGCATATTCGTTTTTTTTTTATTTTAAATCTGATTTGTTAGATATATTTTCAATAAAAAAATGGAAGAAAAAACAGAGTAGTCATTGTATGGGTCTATATTTTTTCCGCAAATAAGATCACAATATTTAACAAATTTAAAGAAAATCGTAATGGTGTTTCTATAGTTGAATATGATAGAGGGGAGGGGGAGGGAGAGGAAGAGGAGGCAGGAGAAAAGAAAAGGTTGGAAGGTGTTGGTGGCAACATCATTGGTGAAGATGATATTGGTTTTGGAAGAAGTTATGGCTAAGGAAGAAGGAAGAAGGAAGAAGACAGAGAGTTAAAAAAAAAACCTAAAATACGTTCTGACGCGCTGAATGGATGTGTATTACACCTTCCTTGCCATGTCAGCAAAAAGTGTCAAATAGGTACTTATTCTGAACAAATAAAAGTGTTCAATAGGTATCAGTCATAGTTAAAGTGTCTAAATGAATTATGCAGACAACTATAAGGGGTCGCAGATGACTTTAGCCTATAAATTAATGACAAGCATGCGCTACTGCTGCCTATCAGTGAAACTTTTTGATGAGTAATGTCCGGTGGACGTGAGTGATGATAAATAATAAGGCATAATAAATAAACATGATTAAATGACGTGATATTAACGAATAACTATATCCTTTAACTTTGAATATGTATAAATAAACATTTAAACTATTATAAAATTGAACAAGTAACAAGTGTCCTATATGACATATTACATGTATAATGCCATGTAGGATACAAAATTTTCATATAAGGTGCTATGAAGGATGAATGTGTTCATTTCCTCAATTTTATATAAGTTAAAGTGTCTATTTGTATACCAAAATTGAAGGTTATAGTTGTTAATTGACGTTAAGTTAAAAAATTATATTTATGTATTACATTATGGAGAATTTATTTTGTTTGATACTGAAAAGAATTGAAAATTTTGGAAAGAATAAAGGGATAAGCAATTCCTGGCCATTCACTCAGCAAATGTGAAAGATGTCAAAATGCTCCTGTTAGGTAGTGGAGCCTGATTAATTTTAGGCTTTCCTATTTATTGTCTATTTTAGGCTTTCCTATTTTTTTCTCTTTCTATCTCTAGATCTCTCATCTCTTTCTCTTGAAAGTTCTTGTGTGCTTCATTCATCTAGTGTGTGTGCGTGAATTCGATCCTAACAACTGGTATCAGAGCTAAGGACATTCAACACGATCACAGAAGATGGATAGTTCGAAGCTTGGAATCGAGAAGTTTGATGAATCCAATTTCAGTTTTTGGAAGATGCAGATCGAAGATTATCTGTACCAGAAAGATCTTCACGAGCCGTTGACCGGGGTGAAGCCGGAATCCATGACGGAGGAGTAGTGGAAACTCAAGGATCGCCAGGCTCTAGGGTTGATCCGGTTGACTTTGTCGAGAAATGTGGCGTTCAACATCGTGAAGGAGAAGACTACGTCCGGTCTGTTGAAGGCATTGTCAAACATGCATGAAAAACCATCAGCTATGAACAAGGTATATTTGATGCGTAGATTGTTCAATTTACAGATGTCTAAAACTGGATCCATTTCTGATCATATAAACGAGTTCAATATGATTGTGAGTCTACTCAATTATGTGGATATTAATTTCGAAGATGAAATTAAGGCGTTGATTTTGATGTCATCTCTGCCCGAGTCTTGGGATACTGTTGTTGCTACGATTAGCAGTTCCCGTGGATCTGAGAAACTGAAGTTTGATGAAATCCGTGATGTTGTTCTTAGCGAAAGTATTCGCAAACGAGAAGTGGGAGATTCATCGGGCAGTGCTCTCAGCGTTGATCAAAGGGGGAGAAGTAAGACGAAAGGCCAAAATCAACATGGTCGATCAAAATCAAAGAATCGAGGAAAATCACTGAACAGATCAAACGTGACTTGTTGGAACTGTGGAGAAAAGGGCACTTTCGGACGAACTGTACAAATCCAAAGAAGAAACAGAATCAGAAATTTGGAGATGACAATGATTCTGTAAATTCAGCAGAGGACATTGGGGATGCTCTAATCCTTAGTGTGAACAGCCCGGTTGAATCATGGATTTTGAATTCTGGTGCATCTTTCCATTCGTCTCCAAGCAAGGAGTTGTTCCAAAACTTCAAATCTGGAAATTTTGGAAAAGTATATCTTGCTGACAATAAGGCCTTAAAGATTGAAGGAAGGGGGATGTTTGCATAAGACCACCTCGGGAAACCAGGACATTGGAGGATGTCAGATATATTCCTGCGATCAAGAAAATCTGATCTCTGTTGGTCAGTTGGATAGCATGGGATATGCAACAGAGTTTGGGAAAGGTTCGTGGAAGATCGTGAAAGTGCTATGGTAGTAGCTCGTGGCACCAAATCTGGACCTTGTACACCCCTGCAGGGTGTATAAACATGGCCGCTGTTGTTGAAGGTGCTTCCGATTCATGTCTGTGGCACAACCAAACTTGGACAAATGAGCACTAAAGGAATGAAGATGCTGGTGCAAAAGGAGCATTAGAGGGTCTGAATCTGTTGATATGGGTCTTTGCGAGAGCTGTGTTATGGGCAAACAGAAAAGAGTAAGCTTCACAAAGACTCCTAGAGAGCCAAAGAAAGTGCGGTTGGAAATGGTCCATACGATGTTTGGGGACCATCTCCAGTATTATCACTTGGATGATCCAATTTATGTTACCTTCATTGATGATTTCAGCAGGAAGGTATGAGTTTACTTCTAGAAGCATAAGTCAGATGTGTTTGCAACTTTCAAGAAGTGAAAAGCTGAAGTTGAGAAACAGAACGGTTTGAAAGTCAAATCCTAGGTCTGACAATGAGGAGAGTATGACAAATCAGAGTTCAAGGCATTCTGTGCAGCTAGGGAAGCAGTTGATAAGAACAGTTCCAAAGCAACGCAGAATGGAATTGCTAATAAGTCAGAATGATGAAGAGAGACAAGCATTCCAATGGAATTGCTAAGAAGATGAACTGCCACAAAGCAGCATGTGAGGATGAACAGCGATGCAAGGAGTATAAGGATACATTGTGGGCTGCCCCAAACACTTTGGGCGGATGCTGTGAGCACAGCTGCATACTTGATCAACAGGGGACCATCAGTTCCTTTAGGGTTCAAGATTCCAGAGGAGGTGTGGACAGGAAAAGAACTCAAGTTTCACACTTGATGACTTTTGGTTGCACTGCTTATGTTCATGTTGATCCAGAAAGAGAGACAAGCTTGATGCCAAGGCTGTGAAGTGTTACTTCACTTCATAGGCTATGGTTCTGATTTGTTTGGTTACAGGTTTTGGGATGACAAGAATAGAAAGATCCTGAGACATTGTGACGTGACATTTGATGAGTCTGTCCTGTACAAGGACAGAGAGCAGAAGATTCTAGAGATTAAAAAGCAAGTGGGAGTTGAGGTTGAGTTGGAGAAGAGTAACCTCAGAGATGTCGAAGCAGATACTCAAACAACTCCTTCTGAAGAATCTGAAGTGGAGCAAGTTACACCTGAGCAGGTGTTAATGAGATCAATCCAGATCCATCAGGGCACCATAGAGTATTTCACCTTCATTACACTATCTATTGCTGACTGATGAGGGGAAACCAAAGTCTTTTGATGAGGCCCTACAATGGAGGATTCGATCAAGTGGGAGCAAGCCATGGATGATGAGATGAGGTCACTTGAGAAGAATGACACATAGGTGTCGACTGAGTTACCTGCAGGGAAGAGAGCTTTGCTGAACAAGTGGGTGTTCAGAATCAAGACTGAACAGATGGCAAAAGAAGGTTCAAGGCTCGTTTAGTGGTTAAAGGATATTCACAAAAGGAAAGGTATTGATTATGCTGAAATATTCTCTCCTGTTGTGAAGTTAACCTCTATTCGAATTCTGTTGAGTGTTGTTGCATCGGAGAATTTGAATCTAGAGCAAATGGATGTAAAAACAATGTTTTTTATATGGAGATCTGGACAAAGAGATCTATATGCAGCAACCGGAACACATGGTGTGCAAGCTCACCAGGAGCTTGTATGGACTAAAGCAAGCACCAAGGCAGTGGTAAAGAAGTTTGACTCCTTCATGACCAAGAGTGGATTCTGCAAAGCTGAAAAGGATCCTTGTTGTTACTACTCAATTCAAGAATACACCTGATTCATATGTCTTTCTACTCTTGTATGTGGATGATATGTTGATTGCAGGATCTAGTATGAGGGAGATTAACAATCTGAAGACAAGGTTGTCTGCAACATTTGAGATGAAAGATTTGGGTCCAGCAAAACAGATTTTGGAGATGAAGATTTCTCGAGATAAATCTGCTGGCACTTTAAATCTATCTTAGGAGTTGTACATTGAGAAGGTGCTGAGCATATTCAGGGTTAATGATGCTAAACCCAGGACTACTCCATTGGCAAATTACTTTAAATTGTCAAAGGAGCAGTCACCCAAGACTGCCGAGGAGCGTGATCACATGGCACTTGTTCCATATGCTTCAACAGTTGGTAGTTTGATGTATGCTATGGTCTGCACTAGACCTGATGTAGCACATGCAGTGGGAGTTGTTAGCAGGTACATGGCGAACCCTGGGAAAGAGCATTGGAAGCTGTGTAGTGGCTTCCGAGATATCTGAGAGGTACATCCAGTACTTCACTTTGTTTTGGCAAAGGCAAGGTGACTCTACAGGGTTTTGTGGATGATGATCTTGGTGGGAATGTTGAATCGAGCAAGAGTATATCCGGGTACATTTACACCATAGGTGGAACAACAGTGAGTTGGATGTCCAGGCTGTAGAAGTGTGTTTCTCTATCATCTACTGAAGCTGAGTATGTGGCAATAGCTGAAGCTGGGAAAGAGATGATATGGCTGACAGATTATCTTGAGGAATTGGGCAAGAACCAGAGCGAGAAGATTCTTTACTCAGATAGCTAGAGTGCCATACAGTTGGTGAAAAATCCAGTCTATCATTCGAAGACAAAGCACATCAGAAGGCGATACAATTTCACTCGCAGGGCAGTGGAGGATGGTAATATGTTCTTGGAGAAGATAGAGGGTGCAAAGAACCCGGTAGACATGTTGACGAAATGTGTTGATGTTAGGAAACTGAGGTTATGTAAAACCTCGGTTGGTCTTCTGTAGTTGTTGCTATAGATGTTGCGGTGCGGTAAAGATGTTGATGATGAAGAGATTTTTTTTTGATAATGTATTTTTTGGATGACTGAGTCAGTCTCCAAGTAGGAGAATTGTTAGGTAGTGGAGCCTGATTAATTTTAGGCTTTCCTATTTATTCTCTATTTTAGGCTTTTCTATTTTTTCTCTTTCTCTCTCTAGATCTCTCATCTCTTTCTCTTGAAAGTTCTTGTGTTCTTCATTCATCTAGTGTGTGTGCGTGAATTCGATCCTAACAGCTCCTTCATGTTTAGCAAAAGTTTCTTTTCAAAAGAGATTAGAGTTTCATCCATTGAATCAACTTTCAAATGTATTATTATTATTATTGGTTATTAGTATTAGTTAGTATAAATAATCCAAAACATGGCTTAATAACGACAAGATCAGAAATTTTAGTAAGGATGTCTACAAATTATGGTGTGTTGCTGTCAAAATATAACAGAAAAACATTGTACTATTTGAGATTCAAGCTCAGAACGTCTTCATTCAAATGGGCATTCATAACTGGCGTCTTGTTAGTACTCTTAAGAGTGTCCAACTTTATATATATATCCTTTAAATACAAAATTTAACGTGTATAATTTTTCAATGACAAGATGATTAGAGGTATTGAGGGCTTCATGTCTAATCAAATATCACAAAAATTTAAATTTATATTTAAATTTACGAATAATCCATGAATCAAACTAAGGGTCTGTTTGGATTGACTTTTGACTTATGACTTATAAGCCAAAAACCATAAGTTAGAATTTCTAATTTATGACTTTTGACTTATTTTTGTTATTTTGGTTTTAAAATAAGTGTTTATAAGCACTTTTTAACTTTATCCAAAAACTGAATCTTTTTTAATAAAACAATCAGCATCTTATCTTATAGAACAATAACTCAAACAAGACTGAGTTACAACTCGAATAAAAAAAATAGAAAACGACTTTACATTAAAAAATCAAATTAACTCGTAGAAGTTGAGGCATACCTTAGATCCGAGTGAATACAAGATAGATATTTTGTGTAGATCACTTCTAGGTAGACCTCTGCTTTCTCTATTCTCAGAAAACGTACAGATGAAACACTAATCGATGAGACCTGGCCTGGGTTTTGCTGCTAGGAAGACCTATGCTTTCTCATTTTTGGATGAGAGCTTTACTAAGATCGTTGTGAGGGAAGATTGTTGTTAGCTTGGTAAAATCTCTGCTAGGGTTGTTCACTTGTTTGATTTCACAATATCTTTTGGGAAATAAACTGAAGTTTCTTTTCTTTGTTTTATTTTTCTTTTAGAATGTTAATGAATAGTGAAATTTTAGGCGGCCAATTTTGGTGAAACTATGAAGTTCCCGCCTTTCAATATATTTCACAAGACGCCTTAATTTTTAATTTGTGACCAATTACCACTTTCTCTAGAGATCATATTTAGAGCCTTCACAATAACATACGGAACTAAAGACCTAAATAAAATCTCGTCCCAATATATGTACTTTTAGAGACGGGTTTATTAACTCGTCCCTAAATATTGATCTTAAATAAAGCTTTCTCTTGTAGTGAAGAAAAGTAAATATATGACTTCCTTAATAAATTTGACGCGAAAACACGATAATGAAATGAAAAAACTATACAAGTGTAACACAAAGAGAAATTACGAGTAATGTAGTTCTTGCTTTAGATTTTGAAGTTTTGTATAATGTAAAGTTGTGAAATAAAAATCAATTTAAAGTGTGAATTGAGGCTAAAGGATAAACATAGTGACTAGCAATATAGTAATATTTATGTACAAGTAAGTATAGTAAATTACTAGTGTTAATGAGTTATCGATTTACCCAATAACTCAATGTTAAAAATCAATACTGAATCGATAACCCGATAATATTTTTATATATATAAAATCATTAAAAAATTTATTAATTCAGTAACCCAATAATAATAAACCAATATCACTTTTTTGGTTCAGTTTTTTTCACCCTCTACTCACACTCATTTGGCAAAATCATTTTCTCATTTATCATTATTTGTTTTCATTAGAGTAACTCAAATTCTTCCAAATACACGGGACATTTACAAGGTTTCTTTTGATCCTTGTATTATTCTTCTAACAAATATGGAGAAAAAGTTATAAACCATATTCCAAAAACCTCCAACAATACTAATTTTTTACGTATTGTTTCATAATATATCTTATCATATTCCATTGTGTTTTGTAGTATGTCATATCATATTACACTGTATGTATTGCTTAATTGAATATAATGTTTGAACAAATTGAATATAATCTCTTCTTTTCAGTGTCCAATTAAAATTTCAGGGAAAATGACAAAATTGTTCATTGTTGGAGAATTAATTGAATGTACGTTAATTGTTTATCGATGGATGAAATAAAAGGAAAAAATGATATTTAAATGTTATTTGGGTAAGTGCACAAATTTATAACCGTTTATACGACTTCAATTTAAAACTGTATCAAAATTTGTATATTATTATAAATGCTATTCACTTTAAATTCATACTTGAGACTTCAAATTTAAAGTTCAAATTTCAAATTTCACGCTTTAAAATTTAACTTTATCGCGTAAGAAAAGAAAAATTAAAATATATGTAATGCTACCAAACCTAAAAATAGTAACAATAAATATTGAAAAACCAAAAAAAAAAAGTTTCATCTTCACGATAAGAATTACACTTGAATATCATATAGCATTCAATGGAACAACAAATTAAATATAATGACTATGTTTCAATCGCGAACACGCTGAGGTCTTCTATATAAATTTTTATTTCTTTAATTATTGAACAAATATTACACAGTACACTAAACAAGTCACAAAGAGTGCTATAATTGAAATAGTGAAAAACTAACACAAACACACACACATAAACCCCAATTAATAATAGTTTTTATGTCAAGTTTTGTGTGCTTGTGATTCTATGACTATAGAGATTTTTGTGGGCTACTATGCAGGGGTTACGTTTGTTGAATCTATCCCATTTTTTTTAGTCAACTTTAGCTATTCAATTGGTACAAGCAATTGTTAAAAGAAATAGTAATTGGAGTTGAAAATAAAAGATTTGGTGGTTGACAAATTGGTAAGATTTGCAACCATTCTTGACTTTGCTATATTTACATATATCATTAGTGACATAGGCATGGTTTTATCCTTCTATAAATAGAGCATTATTGCTCATTTGTAGAACACACCAAGTTAGAAAGAAAAACCATTTTGATAGCAAAGGGAGGTATTCCATAGACTATACAAGAAAATAGTCTGTGAAGAAAAATAGAGTGTGAGCGATATTTTAGTAAGACGGAAACCAAAAGAGTGTTTGTTCCTTTTGAGTGTGTAGTAGTCACTTTGAGTGTTGTATTCGTGACTACACAGTGTAAAATTCCTTACTATAGTAATATTAGTTGCTCCTCTTGGCCCGTGGTTTTTTCCCTTATTCAAAAAGGTTTCCACGTAAAATTCTTGGTGTCGTTATTTTTCCATTTTATTTCCATTACTTTTACCATATATACTTTTGTGCTTGTCCGCGTTTTCCCAACAAACTGGTATCAGAGCTAATGTTTTATCTGAGTATGCTCTGTGGTTGCAGCACAGTCTAAACTTTCACATCAGAAAAGATTTACTTTGATTAGCGATAAATATATTTTTTGGGGAAAACAATGGAAGCCAACACAAGTACAATGGTTACTTTGAATGGTGTTAATTATGCCATTTGGAAGGGGGAAATGGAAGATCTACTTTATGTTAAGAATTTTTACAAACCAGTATTTACCACTATAAAGCCTGATAATAAAACAGATGAAGAGTGGAATCTGTTGCATAGACAGGTTTGTAAATTCATTAGGCAATGGGTCGACAATAATGTGTTGAACCATATTTCTGGGGAAACACATGCTCGAACCCTATGGGAGTATCTTGAAAGTTTTTATGCTCGAAAGACTGGCAACAATAAAATGTTCTGAAGCAAATGTTGAGTTTGAAGTATCATGATGGTTCTCCGATGACAGACCATCTGAATAATTTTCAGGGGATTATGAACCAATTATCTTCTATGGGCATCAAATTTGATGAAGAAATTCAAGGCTTACTTCTACTTGGTTCCCTACCAGATTCTTGGGAAACATTTAGAACGTCATTGTCAAATTCTGCTCCGGATGGTGTGATCTCTATGGATTCCTCCAAGAGTAGTGTCTTGAACGAAGAGATGAGAAGAAAAACTCAATGTTCCTCTTCGTCGGATGTCCTGATAACTGGCCCCAGGGGAAGAAATAAATCTCGTGGTTCTCAGCATAGAGAACAAAATATGAGCAAATCCAAAGGCAGACTTAAGGATATTGAGTGCTATCATTGTGGCATGAAAGGTCACAGAAATAAGTTCTGCAGGAAGTTGAAGAGGGAGAACAAAAACAAAGAGGAAACTAAAGAAGATGGCAATGAAAATTGCCTAGCCACCGTCACCACCGAAGATCTTGTTACCGTTCTTGATGCAAACATGATAAATATTGCTTGTGATGAGTCAAACTAGGTTGTGGACACTAGTGTCGCATCTCATGTGACATCAAGAAAGGATCTTTTCTCTGCCTACACTCCTGGTGATTTTGGAACCTTGAGTATGGGTAATGAGACTGTTTCTAGGGTGGTTGGTATTGGTACAATTTGCTTGGAAACTAGTGTTGGAACTAAACTAGTTTTGAACAATGTGAAACATGCTCCTGATGTTTGTCTGCACCTAATTTCTGTTGGTGTTTTAGATGATGAAGGATATGTTAGTACCAACGGTGATGGAAAAGCTCATTAAGGGTTACTTGGTTGTGGCTCGTTGTAACAAACGTCGTGGTCTATACTGGACTACGACCTCTACTTGTGTTGATATGGTGAATGCGATTGAGAGCGATAGCTCTTCAACATTATGGCACAAGAGGCTTAGCCACATTAGCGAGAAAGGACTTAATGTTCTAGCCAAGAAGAAATTATTGTCAAATTTCCAAAGTGCTAAATTAGAAAAATGTGAGCACTGCTTGGCTGGTAAACAAAATAGAGTTTCCTTTAAGTACTACCCTCCCTCAAGAAAGACAGAGTTGCTTGAGTTAGTGCACTCTGATTTATGTGGTCCAATAAAGACAAGACATTAGGTGGTGCACTTTACTTTGTCACTTTCATTGATGATTGCTCGAGAAAACTTTGGGTCTATGTCTTGAAGACTAAAGACCAAGTGTTAGGTATCTTTTAAGCATTTTCAGGCTTCAGTTGAAAGAGAAACTGGAGAGAAAGTAAAATGTATTTGTACTGATAATGGTGGTGAATATTGTGGACCATTTGACGAATACTGCAAGCATCAAGGTATTAGACACCAGAAGACTCCTCCCAAGACTCCTCAGCTTAATGGTTTAGCTGAGAGGATGAACAGGACCTTGATGGAAAGAGTTAGATGTTTGCTTTCTGAAGCAAAGTTGCCAAACTCATTTTAGGGTGAGACTTTATTGACCGCTGCATATGTTATTAATCTATCTCCTGCTGTTGCTTTGCAAAATGATGTACCAAATAGTGTTTGGTATGGAAAGGATGTTTCCTATGACCATTTGAGAGTATTTGGTTGCAAAGTTTTTGTGCATGTGCCGAAAGATGAGAGGTCAAAGTTAGATGCCATGACAAGGCAATGCATCTTCATTGTATATGGCCTAGATGAATTTTGTTATAGGCTATATGATCCAATTGAAAAAAAAACTTTTGAGAAGCCGTGATATTATTTTCATGGAGAATCAAACAATTGAAGATATTTACAAAGCGGAGAAGGTAGAATGTTCAAGTTTTGATGGTATAGTTCATCATGATGAAGTTCCCCACACAAGTGTGCATGATGTTGTTGGGTTTGATAATCATGGTGACTCCCAGAATCATGTATCGAATCAACATGTTGATGTTGATAATAACAATGATATTGTTATTGATGTTCCTGTTGCTCATGAAGTTGTGGACGAATCAAATATTCCGCTTTGGAGGTCCACAAGACAACGGTTTTGTTCCTCCCGTCATTCACCCACTGAGTATGTGTTACTCACTGACGGGGGAGAACCTGAATGTTATGACGAGGCCATGGAAGATGAGCACAAGAATCAATGGATTGAAGCCATGCAAGACGAGATGAAGTCTTTGCATGAGAACCACACTTATGAGTTGGTAAAATTGCCCAAAGGCATGAGAGCTTTGAAGAACAAGTGGGTGTTCAAAGTTAAAGTTGAAGAACACAACTTGAAGCCCAGGTACAAAGCTAGATTGATTGTTAACGGATTCGGTCAAAGAAAAGGTATTGACTTTGACAAAATATTTTCTCCTGTTGTGAAAATGTCCTCGATTCGCACAGTTCTAGGTTTGGTTGCTAGTCTTAATTTAGAGATTTAGCAGATGGATGTGAAGACGACTTTCCTTCATGGTGACCTAGAAGAAGAGATTTGTATGGAACAACCTGAGGGCTTCAAAGTAGATGGTAAAGAAAATTTTGTATGCAAACTCAAAAAGAGTCTCTATGGCCTAAAACAAGCTCCCAGACAGTGGTACAAAAAGTTTGAATCTGTTATGGGGGAGCAAGGCTATAAGAAGACTTCTTCAGATCATTACGTATTTGTACAAAAATTTTCTGACAATGATTTTATCATCCTTTTGTTGTATGTGGATGATATGTTGATTGTGGGCAAGAATACTTCCAAGATTAACGAGCTGAAGAAAGAGTTGTCTAAGTCTTTTTCTATGAAAGACTTGGGTCATGCCAAGCAAATTTTGGGCATGAGAATTACTCGTCTTAGAGATAAAAGGAAGATTTATTTGTCCTAGAAGAAGTACATTGGAGCGCTTCAATATAAAGAATGTTAAGCCTGTTAGTATACCTCTTGCTGGTCATATGAAGTTGAGCAAGAAGATGTGTCCTACAGCTAGGGAGGAAAAAAAGAACATGCCCAAAGTTCCATATTCCTCCGTCGACGGAAGTCTAATGTATGCAATGGTGTGCACTAGACCTGATATTGCTCACGCAATTGGTGTTGTCAGTAGATTTCTCGAAAATCTGGGAAAAGAGCATTGGAAAGCTGTGAAGTGGATACTCAGGTATCTTAGAGGAAGCTCAGATGAATGCTTGTGTTTTGGAGCATCAAATTCAATCTTGAAAGGCTATAGAGATTCTGATATGACAGGCGACCTTGATAACAGAAAATCCACTACTGGATATTTGTTTACTTTTTCAGGGGGAGCTATATCGTGGCAGTCAAAGTTGCAGAAGTGTGTTACACTATCTACAACTAAAGATGAGTATATTGCAGGTACTGAAGCCGGCAATGAGATGATATGGCTAAAGCGATTTCTTCAAGAGCTTGGTTTGAACCAGATGGAGTATATTGTCTATTGTGACAACCAAAGTGCAATAGATTTGAGCAAGAACCCATGTACCATGCAAGAACAAAACACATTGACGTCACATATCATTGGATTCGTGAGAAAGTGGAGAATGAATCATTTCACGTCAAAAAGATTCACACAAGTGAAAATCCTGCAGATATGCTGACCAAGATGATACCGAAAGACAAGTTTGAGTTATGCAAAGAACTTGTGGGTATGAGCTCTCTCTAAAGAAGTTGAAGATACCTTCTTCCAGTAAATGGGACTGGAAGGGGAGATTTGTTTAATCCATCCCATTTTTAGTCAACTTTAGCTATTCAATTGGTACAAGAAATTGTTAAAAAAGAATAGTAATTGGAGTTGAAAATAAAAGATTTGGTGGTTGGCAAATTGGTAAGATTTGCAACCATTCTTAACTTTGCTATATTTACATATGTCACATAGGCATGGTTTTATCCTTCTATAAATAGAGCATTCTTGCTCATTTGTAGAACACACCAAGTTAGAGAAAAAACCATTTTGATAGCAAAGTGAAGTATTCCATAGACTGTACAAGAAAATAGTTTGTGAAGAAAAATAGAGTGTGAGCGATATTTTAGTAAGACGGAACCAAAAGAGTGTTGTTTCTTTTTGAGTGTGTAGTAGTCACTTTGAATGTTGTATTCGTGACTACACAATGTAAAATTCCTTACTATAGTAATATCAGTTGCTCCTCTTGGCCCGTAGTTTTTTCCCTTATTCAAAAAGGTTTCCACGTAAAATTCTTGATGTCGTTATTTTCTCATTTTATTTCCATTACTTTTACCATATATACTTTTGTGCTTGTCCGCGTTTTCCCAACAACGTTGTCATCAGATCTTCTCAACTCTGCTTTTCTATTTTTCGATATGTTTTTTTACCTTTATTTTCTGATTATGTATACTATTTAGTGATTGTTATGATTTTGGGTGTGATGCTTGGGTTGGAGTTCTCGTGTTTACTAATATTCTGCGTTCAAAGAGAAAAGTATACTTTCGTCCTTAATTTTATTGATTTTCTAGGTTCGAAAAACAAAATCATGGGATTTCATTTTCACTTATATTTTGTTAATTGATTATTTGGAGTTCTCTGTGATTTAGGGGAAAAGAAATTATGAGGTATTTTTTTAATTCGTAATTTCAGTTATACTTTGTTGTTTTAGGGAAATAAGCATGTTACTTTTGCATATTGCTTGTTTGAGTCGACTATTGTTCTCTAGCTGTTTGTAAAAATTCTCCAAAGAAGCAGCCTCTTTCGCTTTAAATTCTCTAATGAAGCTTTATATTTTTTTTTAATTATCTAAAAAGCTAATAAATTGATGTTTTCAGTTCCATGAGAAAGATTAGAAAGAACGTTTAACATTATAAACATGAGTGTTAATCTTGCCTAATAACAAATTAGCCTCTTATTTCTACTGAGAAGTAGCATTTATCAGTTGTTATGTTAGGACCCTGTTGTGGGACATAAATCTATTGCCTTGCAAATAAATGTTCTCTACCGTAATTTTCATTTTTCGCTTCTTAATTGCGAGTTGTTGTATGTTTGCTTCCATTGAATTATTGGGACTTATAGAGGGACTGTTTAGTCGATTTGCTGCGCTAACTTTTTGTAGGTTAGTAGATCCAAAGCCTATTGCAATATGTGTTCTTGACTTGTATGTTACAACTTGTGTATACATAGTTTTTTCCCCTTTTGGATTTTTTCCTCTGCTTAGAAAATGATGTATGGTTTTTGTAGACTATTGTTGTTTTTTTCTTTAATAAATTTTTATGTCACCAGCCAACTATCAACTGCAATTGGAAGTGTTCTTTGTGAAATTCTCAAACTTGGCTTTGAACAATTTTCACCTAATAGCTCCAACCAATTTTCAATGAGATCTACTCGTAATTGTGCTTGATCATGTATTTCTTCGAAATCGATCGAGGGTGTGGTTGAAATGATGAAACATTCACTTCCTTCTGAACAACGTTCAACAAGAACATGCATAATGTCGATGCTAATCATACTTCATTCTTACTACATACTATGTCCACAAATTAAAACACTTCTCTCAACTACAGGTATTTTATCAACAAGATGACTGCCACCATCATCTGTTTTGCAATCTGTGGAGATGAAAAACTTCATAAAAATGTAGTGCTTGGAGAATCGGAGGAAGCTCTTGTCGATGAGAGAATGTAATGAAGTCGATGGATGACATCACAACAAAATGGGGGCACCACAACACGTGGAGTAACAAAAGCAGAAAAAGGAATTGTAATGACTAAAGAATCCTTAGATAATAAAAAAATTACAGGCAACGAGCTTCCCACTCTTCTAATATAGTTAAATAAAATGTGAACAAAATTTATATGTAATATTGATATTAGTAATTAGTTATGCTTTGATGATTTTTTTTCCATGCATTGCTTAATTTAGTTTACTAAAAATAATAAGCGTTGAATAATTTTTAAAACAGATATTCATTTATAAAAATGCCTTTCATAAATATGATAAAAAAATGTAAAAAATATTTTTTAAGGGAGATTGTGTCTAACCCTTCCATGCTAATACCATCATTTTTAAGGGAATTGGTAATTGTGCTTGTACAGTACATGCATTGAAAATCATTTCACGCTAATGGCAAGATTTGTCATGTATTAGTTATATAGCATAATATCTAATAGAGTGTTGTTTGAAACAAATTTTCTTAAGCACTGAAAATTAATTGTAAGCAAAATAAATAAAAGAAAAAAATGTGATTTTATTAATGAATCGTGATGAGTACAATTCTGTTATTCTCTCTTTTAAGTTTCTTCGTGATACGAGGCCTTCAGTGGCGTGTTTCTCAAATTGTTGGATGATGTAGACCTCCTTGAGATGTTGTCGATCTTCGAGACGTAGGAAAGTGCTTCGTGGTTTCATGTCGATCTTCGAAAAGATTTTCATTGATCTCTCCTTCGAATAGTTATGTAGTTGATGCTGTAACTTTCTCCAATTGCAGACTGTTTGTTGAAGAATTTTCTTGATGCCCCTAGAATGTTATGTTAATCCCCTATTTATAGTCGTAGGGGGTGGACAATGTTGCCCGTGATTGGCCAAAGAATGTCCTTTTAACACTTGACAGATTGTGATTGTTTCTTGCATTTGACTAGGACTGCGACCTCATTTGGACATGTGGCGTCACCTTGTTGGTCTTGGATGCCTAGTTAGTGTGACACGTAGCATGAGTTTGAGCTTCAAGGTGAAATGAACCTTGGATTTGAACTGAATAAGATTGACTTATTTATTGGTAAAGCCCAAATTAATCATTCAACCCCAATGAACATAGATTTAATTCAATTTTGTATGAATTTGATCCAATACAACTTATGCGTCTACAAATTCCCCTTACTTCGAGACTTGTCGACTTGTAGGCTTGCCGAAATTTGACGACAAAACTTGAAGTATTCATGAATGTATTTTCATTTCTTGAGACTTGTCAACATGTAGGATTTTCGAATTTGACGACGAGATTTGAAATTTCATGAATGTGGTTTCATTTTTTTTAGAGTTGTCAATGTGTAGGCTTGTCGAATTTGACGACTAGAGTTGAAGTCTTCATGAATGCATTTTTTAGACTTCAAGAGTATTTGTTTCCTGTCGTCGTATCTAACTAGGCCTCTACAAATGATTTGCTTGTAATGATCTGAAATTTTTTAAATATTCTTGCTCGACAACCACGCAGACCATCAATATTGATTTCAAATAGATGGGTCTAGTGGGTAGTAACATTATTTTGTCGTCTGATCTTCCTTGCAAGGTGTGAGAAAAAAAAAATTAAGAAGATTGATTGAATTTTAAATCAAATAAAAAGAATATCAACTTTCCTTTGCCGAAGTCAATGAAGATATTATTCTTTCCTTAACTCTTTGGTTCATCCTTCCATATTGGTGTGGCTTCAAAATGGACATGGAATATCTCAACCAAAATCAGATTTTTTATTTTCCAAATCCACCTTATTATGCCTTGTGGAAGGATTAGAAATCTTTCACACGAATTCCTATATAATCTCCTCAAATGCATAAAAGATTTCATCAAACAAAACTTTAAACGCTGCAAAAAACAAGTTATTAGAGTGTATTTAACAGTTCAATTGTGACGTCGCTCTTATTTTTTTTTTATCAAATCAGAAGACATAACCTCCATCATATCTCAAAAGAAACTTCAAGCAAAATACTCTTGCTACTTTCTCAGGTAACTTAGATTCTTGTTTAGTAGTAACCCGTCTTCATTGTTCAGTTTTGCGCGCCTTTAGTGTAAAAATGCATATCTAATTGTAGAAAAATTGAAATCACAGGACGCTTGATTTTTTTGAAACTAGAAATGCAGGGCTATAACATAGAAAAAATATTACAGCCAAACTTTTATTCCATTGCTACAATTTTTATCTTCAATGTTGAACCTGTTTTTAATTGACATATTTTGGAAGCCGTTTGGTTTTATAAAACTAGAAATATGAAATACGGAATATAAAATTTTAATAGCCAAATTCCTTTTCAACTGCTATAGTTTTGATCTTCAAGTTTGAACCCATTTCTGATTGACAGATTTGCGCGTCTGAGTCTAAAATTCACTTCTAATTGTAGGAAAATCGAAATGGTAAGTCGTTTGATTTTTCTGAAACTAGAAACATGGAACTACGACATATAAAATATTTGTAGACAAATTTTTTGTTAATGACTACAGTTTTAATTTTTAAGATTGAACCTATTTCTGATGGTTAGATCTTTTTTGTATTTTGATTACTCTGATTGTGTTTACGCCAATGCAACCACCTTTTTTTCAAAGCAACGTTGTGCAATCTTTATTTTTAGCAGCAACAGTGGTCTTTTGATTATTCCTATTGTGTTTTCTCCATTGAAACCTTTTTTTTTCTTTTTAGATCAACGTTGTGCAATCTTGATTTCCAGCAGCGATAATGGACTTTAGTGACTGAGATGCGCCATACCCTTGCCTTGAAATCGTAGAGAACAAGCAACATTCGCGCGCCAAAGTTCTTACCTTGAAAGTTCATGCTCAGTGATTGGTGTTCTCCTCTTGAAGTCTTCCACTCATCAAAATGTGTTTTTATGTAAAAAATACCACCATTTATGTTTCAAAATGGGAGAAATTGACTACGTTTCGAAAAATCAATTAATCTTATTATTTAAGAAAAATCGACCTTTCAAATTACGGAGTCGCCACTGATTTTGATAAAATCAAGAAAAATTTTCAAAAAGATTTAAAACAGATTAAAATCAATTGAAAAGGGTTCGAAGTTCAATGTACATCCCGAGAAGGTGTTAGGCACTCGAAATGTCCGCTAACTTGCGGTTGACCGGCGATTTGACTGAATGACTTTTTTTAAAATTTAATTTTTATTTAAGTAAAGAGAAAATTCATTTTAATATTTTTTATTTCATCTTTATTTATTTATTCCTAAAGGGAGATACTTAAAGGGAATTAATTAAGGAAAACTAAATAGTGATAAAAGTAATAAAATAAAATAAGTAAATAAAATAGTAAAATTTAAAATAATGAAAAATGGCTACCCTTTAGGAGATTATTAAAATTCTACCAAAATATTAAATAATTCAAACAAATAATAAAGAGAAGGAGAATTGAACTTGGGCTTGATTAGCCAAGTTCTTTCATTTGGGCTTTGGCCCACCTGTCCTAAACTAATTTTTTTTAAAATTGGGCCTTTTCAACAATTCAATCCTGCAAAACAAACATTGGCCTTTGGGCCTGTTAAAAATTTTGCTGAAAAGGGCCCTGGCCTGTAAGGAGTCAAGGTATACAAGTAATGTATACTATTGTATACGGGTTGTATATCAGCCTGTTTTCCACTTTCGGAAGTTGAAAGTTCCCTTTCAACAGCGTATTTTTACTGTCATCTACCCAGAATTCGAATTCAAATTTCCTATGCACTTTCGATCTGTATATCAGTGTATATGTGTATATATCTGGTATACAGCTTACTGCAACACCTGCAATTCACATTTTTTACACATATTCATAATATATCGCGTCTGTATATCAGTGTATATAAAATGTATAGAAGCCTGTTTTTTCGACTTTAAAGTTGAGACTCCTTTTCAGAAGCGTATTATTCACTTCTACAAACCCAGATTCGAACTTGGATGTCCTGTGCATTTTTTGACCTGTATATCAGCGTATATACTGTGTATATAGCTGGTATACAGCTACCTGCAATTTCGATTTTTCAACACCGAAGCTGCTGGTTTCGCAACCTGTACGCCAGTTTGAGGAATCTACGACTCGAGGAGGATGTTTTGAGCCTTCATGGCTCAGCGAGGAATGCAAGAATGGAATCCAAGTGGACTCGAATCGATGTCACACAAGAAAACAAAACAAGAATTAGCAAGGGTGCATGACAACATGTAAAAAGAAGAAAGAAAAAAAAAAGGATTTTACCTTCTTCGGGGCAGCGAGCTGGAGACGAAACGAGCAAGGGGACGACCTTCCACTACACACTTCGAATTCAAATGATATAAAAAAAAAAACCCCGCAATCCTTTTGTTTTTAATTCAACTTTAATAAGATATATAGGTGTGCTTAAACTATTGTAAATCTTCCTATGAATAAACTCTTTCAAAAATTTTTTTTAACAAGACGTAAAAAAGTTTCTCTCTTTTTCTTTCTATTTTCTCCCAACAAAAACCAAAAAAACCTTTCCCTCTTTCTCTTCCTCTCTAAAAAAAAAGAACCCCTTTTGAAAATGAAGAAGATGAGATTTATAAGCCAAATTATGGCCAAAAGAGGGGGAAATATATTTAAATTTGAATTTTGAATTTTTGAATTTGAATTTTAAAATGGGTAAGGTTGGAGGGAAAGGGGAAAAAGGAAATTGGGCTGGAAGGGAATGGGGGTCGGGCTGGAATGGAAATGTTTGGAAGAGTTGGGCTAGGGAGATTGATTGGGAAAGGGAGAGTTGGGCCTGAGAGGAATTGAAGTGGGCTGCTGATGTGGGAATTGGGTTGAAATTAAAGTGGGCCGGGAAATTAATTAAAAGGGAATGAGTTATTTAATAAATAGTCAAATAGAGTTAAGATGATAAATTGGCTAAACCTTAAATAAAATGAATTTGTATTAATAATTAACGAGCTTCTTATTTAGTAATATAATTATTTAAATTGTAAAATAGTGATTCAAAATATAACCATAATTTAAACTAAATTAGCTAAATTAGAATACTTACTAAAATTTAAAATATTTTGAGAAATAATCGTAAAATTTATAAAACTAATTATTTTTAAATTGTTTGGAAATTTAAGAAGCTCGAGAACTAATTTATAACCGGGGAGGGTCAAAATTGGGTGTCAACAGCTGTCCCTCATTTTACTTGGATTGATGCAAGCATTTGAGGAAAATGAAATTGACCAAACCAATTTTGACCAACCCCATTCATCTTTAAGGAAAGGATTTGGCAAAGGGTTTAGGAATTATGGCCGAACCTTGAAACGGGTTTCCTACATATCTCAGGCTATATGAGAATTCAGGCCACTTGTAGTTCGATAAGTTTGATTCAACGCACGATTTTGAAAGAAATCAGAAGCCATATCGATACCGAATTATGAAGGTATCAAAATGCTCGAGAATAAAATTGGAGAGGGAATGTTGGAATACAGCCGAGTTTTCAACATTGAACCCGCCTACATATCCTTATACATTAGGAATCAGGCTGTGTGTAGTTCGATTCGATTGGTTGAAAAGGAAATCTATTATGCTAGATAACCTTTGGTTTTGGACAAGTGACAAATTAACGAGTATGAAAAGGAGGCTTGTAACCTCTTAGCCATGAATGTGGCGCGCTTCACACCCATAATTAAGAGTTTACACGGACATAATTTCCAAAGCTCTTGGCACATTGTCACTCAGATTAGAAACTTGCTTCCGACATATACCAAAATTTTCGGATGCGAGACTGAAACTGACAAAACTAAAGAAAAAAAAAACCCACATGCCTTTTGATAGGGGTGTGGTTTGATTGTGGTGGAAGTCGCTCCTCTGCTCGCGTCCTAAGAGTTTGACATTCCTCTTTGGACTATGTCCCAGTTCGCTGCTAAGAAAAAGTTCCACGCTGTGCTGCATCCTTTTTGATGTCGTCCGCACCTGTGGTTTGGTTGAGAATTCATCCTCTTGGATGCTCTCGACAAAGATTGAGATAAAAACTGTCAGCTAAAAAATGCAATTAGATGGGAGATAGTGTTTTTACCATGTCAACACTTCATTGTTCTCCTCAATATTGACGTCGACTCGATCGGTCTGACGTACAGCAAATAAAGCTTATGTCTGGCATTTGCAATATAATCTTCAATATACTCCTCATTTAATATGAATGGCCCTCTTGGCAGTTTGAATATGAATGGCCCTCTTGGCGGTATGAATATGAATGGCCCTCTTGGCGGTATGAATATGAATGACCCTCTTGGCGGTATGAATATGAATGGCCCTCTTGGCGGTATGAATATGAATGGCCCTCTTGGCATTATGAATATGAATGGCCCTCTTGGCAGTATGAATATGAATGGCCTTCTCGGCAATATGAATATGAATGGCCCTCTTGGCGGTATGAATATGAATGACCCTCTTGGCAGTATGGATATGAATGGCCCTCTTGGCAGTATGAATATGAATGGCCCTCTTGGCGGTATGAATATGAATGGCCCTCTTGGCATTATGAATATGAATGGCCTTCTCGGCAATATGTAAATCTGACGAGGCATGAAATCTTCTCGTCGTGCATAAATTCCAACGAGGTATAAAGTCTTCTCGCGATGTATAAATTTGACGAGGCATGAAATCTTCTCGTCATGCATAATTATTGACTCGCGATGCATGATTTCGGCGATGCATGATTTCCGCAATGCATGATTTTCCGCGATGCATGATTTTCCGTGATGCATGATTTCCGCGATGCGTGATTTTTTGCAATGCATGATTTACGCAATGCATGATTTTTCGCAATGCATGATTTCCGCGATGCATGATTTTTCGTAATGCATGATTTTTAACGAGGCCTGGATGGCTCGATAATGTTCCAACTGTAACGAGGTGGATGGCTCGATAATATTCCAACTGTAACGAGGTGGATGGCTCGATAATATTCCAACTGTAACGAGGTGGTGGCTCGATAATGTTCCAACTGTAACGAGGTGGATGGCTCGATAATGTTCCAACTGTAACGAGGTGGATGGCTCGATAATGTTCCAACTGTAACGAGGTGGATGGCTCGATAATGTTCCAACTGTAACGAGGTGGATGGCTCGATAATGTTCCAACTGTAACGAGGTGGATGGCTCGATAATGTTCCAACTGTAACGAGGTGGATGGCTCGATAATGTTCCAACTGTAACGAGCTGGATAGCTCGATTATGTTCCAACTGTAACGAGGTGGATGGCTCGATAATGTTCCACTGTAACGAGGTGGATAGCTCGATAATGTTCCAACTGTAACGAGGTGGATGGCTCGATAATGTTCCACTGTAACGAGGTGGATAGCTCGATAATGTTCCAACTGTAACGAGGTGGATGGCTCGATAATGTTCCACTGTAACGAGGTGGATGGCTCGATAATAATCCAACTGTAACGAGGTGGACGGCTCGATAATATTCCTGCAAGATAAAGAGAAACTTGTTTAGAAATCACTTGAGGCAATATAAAGGAATAGAGATAAAATATGGTGGAAGATTTTCAAGGTTTTGTTGAGGAGTCCACGATGGGTGCAAGTGACGCCTTTTGTCATTCTTGACAGCTTTACATAGCCATTTTTGTGACTTCAATGTTCCTGCATTCAAAGAAAAATTCTTAGTTTGAAAGACTGATTTGTGTTGGTTTTGTCTTCATGCTCCTTCTTGCAGTTGGCTTGCACGCTTGCGCATTCTTTATATGACATGTTTGATGGTATTTTTTTTTTTTTGAGGACCCTTCTCAAAAAATTTGTCCCGGTCTACAATATAGAAGAACTCTTATAACTTGCTCTGTTATCTCTGAGGTTGCTCATACTGGAATCTTGAGGCCCCTCCTCAAAATTTTGTCCCAGTTTACCTCAATAAGTAACAAATGACATTTGTGGAATTTTTGAGATCATCTCAAAATTCTGTCCCAGTTGCAAGCTTGATTGTCGTAATTTTTGACATCCACCCAAGGCTAATCTCCGTAGAATTTTGGTCTTCTGTTTTGACTTGTTAAAGAAGTCAACTTCCAATGAATTTTTGAGATCCTCTCAAAATTCTGTCCCAAATTCCATTATGAAGAGAAATGGAAATCGTCTGGGTATTATGACCGAGCCATTGTGGCGCCTACGTATCCCGTTGAATCAGGAATCAGGTCAAACGTAGTTCCAAGCTCAAGGGTTAACCAAAATAGGAAGTTTTGATAAAGAAACGACCGAGGCTGTCATAGGCCGCCTACGTATCTCATTCTTGAGAATTCAGGTCGAACGTAGTTCCAACCTCAGAATTTTGTTGTTCTGTTTTGACTCGTTAAAGAAATCCAACTTCAGATGAATTTTTGAGATCCTCTCAAAATTCTGTCCCAGTTTCCATTATGAAGATAAATGGAAATCGTCTGGGTATATGACCGAGCCGTTGTGGCGCCTACGTATCCCGTTGAATCAGGAATCAGGTCAAACGTAGTTCGTTACTGTAGAATTTTGCGATACATTTTCAAAAGAAAGGTAACAAAACTTCATATGCAAAATTTTGGCCAATGTTGGGCATTCTTCTTCTCGACCTTTGATGATGAATATCTTCAAATGATGCAGTTCAGAAATGTCTTGTACTCACTCTTGAGCATCCAATATGTCATCCATTCAGGTGGTTTCCTCAATATTGATCAAGTTGTTGTTGATCATGTTTTGTATCTTGTGCTTCAGAGTTGAACAATTCTCTGTGTCATGTCCAACGGCTCCTGAATGATAAGCACATTTGTGGTCAGCTCTGTAAAATTTTCCCAAAGGATTGGCTGGTCTTCCTTCTATAGGATAGAGCATACCCATTGCTTTCAACCTTTCATAAAGTTGAGTTTGAGATTCCCTTGATGGTGTAAATACTTTAGGAGCCTTCCTAAATTTTGGTGAGAAAATTTTTCTGGTTGGCATTATGGTTTTGATATTCTCTTTGAGAAGCTGGCCTCATACGTGTAGCCGTGACCATACTTACTTCTTCCACTTCTCCTTTTGATTTATCCATAGCACTAATTGCGGTAGATTTTCTATTAGATTGCAATATGGTAAATCTGGTGAGCTTTCCGGTCTTGAAACCATCCTCCAAAGCTTCTCCCACTTTGACAATCTCGACAAATTTTTGTCCCATCATACACAACATTCTTTCATAGTACTCAGGCTCTTGAGTACGAATGAACATTCAGTGATCTCACGTTCAGACATTGGAGGTTGAACTCTTGCGGCCTCTTTTCTCCAACGAAGAGATACTCTCGATAATTTTCTGTAGACTTCTGTTTGATCTTCTCCAAATAGTAGCGATCTGGGGCATCTTCTATGTTATGTCCAAATCTTTCCATGAAATCCTTTGCGAGTGCATTCCAACTTTTCCATTGTTTCAGCTCTTGTGATGTAATCCACTCCAGAGCTTCTCCACTTAGACTTCGACCGAAGAGACGCATCAATAATGCTTCATTTTTGCCAACTCCCATTAGTTGATCACAATAAATTTTCAGATGTGCTAGAGGATTTCCTGTTCCGTTAAAAGTGACAAACTTTGGCACTTTGAATCCTCAGGGAGGTCGAGATTCGGATGGATGCATAAATCCTCATAGCTCAATCCATCGACTTCGGAAAAATAGTGCAACTCCTTCATGGCTTTCCTGATCTCTTCTTTCATATTCATCTTGGCTACCTCTTCTTTCGACCTCCACTCTCTCTCCTGTTCCTTATAGTGATCAAGCTCGGAACAGTCGGCATAAGGTTCATTTGAAGTTGGGATTTGGTAAGTAGTCTTTTTAGGTATAGGCGGAACAATGGAGGGATTCTGGGTATTTTGAGTGGCTTGATAATTTTGGGGGAAAGTTTGAGGATCAGTATTTTGATTTTGAAGATGAGGGAAGGTTTGAGCGTTGTTCGTATTTTGGTTTTGAGGGAGATGGAGGATTTGAAAGTTGGTATTTTGAGGATGATGTAGTGCTTGACACGATGTGGTGGTGTGACGGGGATTGGGGGAAGTTGAGTCAATGGTTGGAGGATTTTGAGCGGGGTTAGAGAGAAGATTCTGAACTTGTTCCGTGCTTGAGGGAGGAAAGTGGAGTGGAGGTCTTCCATCTCTTAGAGGGTTGAAGGATGAAATTGGATTAGGCAAATCTCGCGTTCTTTGCATTTCGACCCTCATTTCGGCAATTTGTTGCATCAACTGCATAATCAATTCATTTTTATCAGCGGCGGCTGGTTGAGCCACGATAACATCATTCGTGTCAATCTCATCATTGTTATCCCCCATTGCTGTCTTTTCCTTTTGCAAATTTGCGGGGAAGAAATCTTTAGGGGCCTTAGACCTTGTGAAATACGGCCGATCAACCAACACAGATCAGTTTTAAATACCTGACAAATGAAAAAAAACTCAAAATGCCAATACGTTAGTGCCTGGAGGTGGTAAATAATACAAGATATCACATACAGATGTAAACACATAAGAGTTATTTTATTCGGAGATAAACTTGCTCACCAATATAAAGAAATGGTTAAATAGACAGGAATTTGTCTACTTGACTTTGGGATTAGTGAGTAAAATGTTGACTTGAGTCGAGACAAGTTGACGCTATCTTTCATTACCGTACTTTGATTTTTGATTGAGATGTAACTCTAATTCCTTTGTAAGAGTTGGAAAGATAAAATTTCAAAATTCTTTTGATTTGAAATGATGAATCATTTTCTGATATAAGAATAGTACTAAAAAAAATGAAGTTCAAAATTTTTTTTTTTTAGGAAACTAAAGACTCGAAGAGTATCTGGACGCACTTTTGAAATTGACTTGATATTTGTGCTTAGGGGTTCTAAAAGTATTTGAAGAAGAGTGAGCTAGAATATCTCCAGATAAAACAACTATTAACATATTCACATAGCAGGTATAACACATAAACAAATATTGCGCGTTCTAAAACAGATATGTGACCCTTTTGTGCCAAGGGTGGGCCTAGCGATTTGAGGGATGTATACGTCATTTGAAATAGTTCATTGCCCCAAAACTCAAATTTATACAAATTTAATGAATAAAACTTAATGGGGATACATAATAGGAGAAATGTATACAAAATAATCAGTCCCACGCAGGGGTACGACCCTAAACTATGCCTCCGCGGAAGATCCTTCTTCTTTTTTGACTTTTGCAATCTTCGGGTGCCAACGTCTTTGGATGGACCAGTAGCTTTTAAAGCTCTCTCTTTAACTTATATAAACCATAATGTAATCCTTACCCTATGAGACAATGATTTTTTCAAATAACGTATACATCCTTCAAATTTAAACACATAAGTATGAACGTCCATTTAGGCCGTGGGCCTTTTTGGACTCAAGGTGGTCTTCTCATGGGCCCGACACTCCTTGGGTGTCGGGTCATCTTAGGCCAATGCGCTATTTTTCGGGATTTGGGTTCCGCTCTATCCTAGTTTGACTAAGAGTGTTGTATTTAGAGTGGAATGGGTAACCCAAGCGGACTACTTGGGCTGGGATAATTAACGATCGTTGACTATCAAGTAGTCAACTACACTCGTCAGAGTACCCCGAGAAAATTTTGGTTAACGAACGACTGCGAACCCGCATAATCGTCCTTCTAGTGGAGAAACAAAATAAATGTCGTTTGACGGAATTATGATATGCTATGAATGCAATGACAATATATGAAAAAATTAAACAATTTCGCACAAACAACTAATAAAACAAGTAGTCAAACAATCAAATCTTGTGGTTAGAACTTAATTAATCCCCAGCGGAGTCGCCATTTCTGTTTTATGTAAAAAATACCACCATTTATGTTTCAAAATGGGAGAAATTGACTACGTTTCGAAAAATCAATTAATCTTATTATTTAAGAAAAATCGACCTTTCAAATTACGGAGTCGCCACTTGATTTTTGATAAAATCAAGAAAAATTTTCAAAAAGATTTAAAACAGATTAAAAATCAATTGAAAAGGGTTCGAAGTTCAATGTACATCCCGAGAAGGTGTTAGGCACTCGAAATGTCCGCTAACTTGCGGTTGACCGGCGATTTGACTGAATGACTTTTTTTTAAAATTTAATTTTTATTTAAGTAAAGAGAAAATTCATTTTAATATTTTTTATTTCATCTTTATTTATTTATTCCTAAAGGGAGATACTTAAAGGGAATTAATTTAAGGAAAACTAAATAGTGATAAAAGTAAATAAAATAAAATAAGTAAATAAAATAGTAAAATTTAAAATAATGAAAAATGGCTACCCTTTAGGAGATTATTAAAATTCTACCAAAATATTAAATAATTCAAACAAATAAATAAAAGAGAAGGAGATATTTGAACTTGGGCTTGATTAGCCAAGTTCTTTCATTTGGGCTTTGGCCCACCTGTCCTAAACTAATTTTTTTTAAAATTGGGCCCTTTTCAACAATTCAAATCCTGCAAAACAAACATTGGCCTTTGGGCCTGTTAAAAATTTTTTGCTGAAAAGGGCCCTGGCCTGTAAGAGAGTCAAGGTATACAAGTAATGTATACTATTGTATACGGGTTGTATATCAGCCTGTTTTCCAACTTTCGGAAGTTGAAAGTTCCCTTTCAACAGCGTATTTTTACTGTCATCTACCCAGAATTCGAATTCAAATTTCCTATGCACTTTCGATCTGTATATCAGTGTATATACTGTGTATATATCTGGTATACAGCTTACTGCAACACCTGCAATTCACATTTTTTACACATATTCATAATATATCGCGTCTGTATATCAGTGTATATAAAATGTATAGAAGCCTGTTTTTTCGACTTTAAAAGTTGAAGACTCCTTTTCAGAAGCGTATATTCACTTCTACAAACCCAGATTCGAACTTGGATGTCCTGTGCATTTTTTGACCTGTATATCAGCGTATATACTGTGTATATAGCTGGTATACAGCTACCTGCAATTTCGATTTTTCAACACCGAAGCTGCTGGTTTCGCAACCTGTACGCCAGTTTGAGGAATCTACGACTCGAGGAGGATGTTTTGAGCCTTCATGGCTCAGCGAGGAATGCAAGAATGGAATCCAAAGTGGACTCGAATCGATGTCACACAAGAAAACAAAACAAAGAATTAGCAAGGTTGCATGACAACATGTAAAAAAGAAGAAAAAAAAAAAAAAAAAGGATTTTACCTTCTTCGGGGCAGCGAGCTGGAGACGAAACGAGCAAGGGGACGACCTTCCACTACACAACTTCGAATTCAAATGATAAAAAAAAAAACCCCGCAATCCTTTTGTTTTTAATTCAACTTTAATAAGATATATAGGTGTGCTTAAACTATTGTAAAATCTTCCTATGAATAAACTCTTTCAATAATTTTTTTTTTTAACAAGACGTAAAAAAGTTTCTCTCTTTTTCTTTCTATTTTCTCCCAACAAAAACAAAAAAACCTTTCCCTCTTTCTCTTTCTCTCTAAAAAAAAAAGACCCCTTTTGAAAATGAAGAAGATGAGATTTATAAGCCAAATTATGGCCAAAAGAGGGGGAAATATTATTTAAAATTTGAATTTTGAATTTTTGAATTTGAATTTTAAAATGGGTAAGGTTGGAGGGAAAGGGGAAAAAGGAAATTGGGCTGGAAGGGAATGGGGGTCGGGCTGGAAATGTTTGGAAGAGTTGGGCTAGGGAGATTGATTGGGAAAGGGAGAGTTGGGCCTGAGAGGAATTGAAGTGGGCTGCTGATGTGGGAATTGGGTTGAAATTAAAGTGGGCCGGGAAATTAATTAAAAGGGAATGAGTTAATTTAATAAATAGTCAAATAGAGTTAAGATGATAAATTTGGCTAAACCTTAAATAAAATGAATTTGTATTAATTAATTAACGAGCTTCTTATTTAGTAATATAATTATTTAAATTGTAAAATAGTGATTCAAAATATAACCATAATTTAAACTAAATTAGCTAAATTAGAATACTTACTAAAATTTAAAATATTTTGAGAAATAATCGTAAAATTTATAAAACTAATTATTTTTAAATTGTTTGGAAATTTAAGAAGCTCGAGAACTAATTTATACCGGGGAGGGTCAAAATTGGGTGTCAACAAAATGTTATTGTTGCCATCCCTCCTCGTCTTGCTGAATATCTTAGCAATTGGTGTGTTCCTTATTATGGGTTTGGTGAGGTTCTCTATATGGCTGACTATTGGGAATGGGTAGAGGATGTGCTTGCCCACTGCAAGGAGACTTTGGATAACGTCAAGACTTATGATGCTATATTTTCTTCAATGTTCACATACAGCCACCACGAAAAATGTTCTCCAGGCCTTCTGTAGAATTGGCGTCCATCTACCAATACAGTCTCTACCTTCATCGGAGAGTTATCTATTTCTTTATGGGATTTGAGAACCATTGGAGTTCTTCCTATTCATGGTTCCTTTTATGATGAAGTTATGCCCTCGGTTAAGGAGTTGACACATGTAGATGATCAAAGGAAGTCTTTTCTCGCAAGAAGCTTTTCCTTCTTATTTTCGGCGTTCTACCGACTTGCCAAAGGTGCCATCGACGAAGTCTCTTTTCGAGAATAGATAAAGTTTTGGTTTAGAGGGCCAAGAAAATATGTCGAGACTTCGCTAAGGACATCATGAATCATACAAAACCAAGGATTAATCATGATTCTTCTGTAAATAGTGACATGAGATTTTTGCCTTGAACCGAAGACGAGAATACTCCTTTTGTCGGCTAGGCGTAGAAAAATTATTCAAGGATGAGACTTATATGGCGGCTTTACAAGTTCGTTCTTCCTAAAAATAAAGTTGATTGTATTTGTGCTAGTGTCTTCAAAGTCACAAGCTTGATGGCTCTTGGAGAAATATTTTCTTTAGCGGATCCGTTCCTAGCAAGAATGTATCGCGTCCTCAAGGATATATCCAGTTCTTCAAACTTGGGTGCTTGTAATACATTACTTCCCTTCCATTATGTATATGGATGGATATGTGAGTATTTTGATACCTACGTCCGTGTTACTAGTCCTTAACGAGGTGTGCAAATGTGGGAGATTTATGGAGAAAAGATGGTGAAACATTTTGACCTTGTTGATGCTCGCAAGTTATTTCAATAGGTGAATGTGCATAACCTCCACAATCTAGCCATGCTACAAGGAAAGGAGCTGCATATAGATGATAGTGGAAAACTGTCCACTCCCTGGAGCGATTTCCTTATAGGCCTTCATTCAAGTTTTGTCATTTTGAGGCTGATGATGAACTGATTGTGGAGCCTTATAGCCCTCACCGATTCAATCGACATTTGGATATTGTCAAGATGTTTCTGGTTTACTCATAGAGCACTATTATGATGGTTCACTGCTAGCTTTGATGAAACTATGGGGTTCATGTGTTCATCTTGGAAGTTCTTCAAAGATTATCATATCAATGCGTCCATCGAATAAGGGGCCTTTAATGACTCGTGAGTATTCAAATTGGTGGTCATCTCATCTAGAGATTTAACTGAGACAAAGTACCCACATAATTTGGAGAGGTACGAAAAAGGGTGATGATTCTTTACCAACCAAAGGTGAAAAACTTCAAGAAAGTTCCCTCACTCTATAAAGTCCAAGGTGACACCAAATATACCTTCTCAATTTGTCAGAGTTGTTTTCAAGTCTAAAAGTTTGAAGGGCAAGGCTACACATGTGGTTAACAGAGTTAAGGGTCCTTTACAGGCTCTTAGGCTGACATCACTAATAAAGAGGTGATCGACGTAACTCTCAGGAGGAAAAAACCTTTCACCTCATCAAAAAAAAGTGTTGTAAAGTCACTTGGCATTGCACCATCTTATAGAAACACGTCAAAAATATCTATTTCACTCCGTGATATTGATATTGGTGCTAGTGCAGCCTTTAGCTCCAATGAGAGCAATGTTAGACAAGAGCTACATGGGAAACGTTTGAAGAAAAAGCCTAAGGACTTGAACACTCAACAATGCGAGTTCTCTGAATTGGATTCCATTAGTATTGATACTGCGATCTTTGAACTTGGTGCTGCTGATTTTACAATGCCCTTGAAAGAATTGGCACATCATGTAAAAGTCACCTCTTGAGTATTTCTCTAAACTTGCCTCCCCTTTTTTTAATCATTGGATATTAATTCTATTTTCTTAAATTATTCAGTTGGGTCTTCGGGACATCCCTAGAGATGTAGATGTATTTGAAGATTGTATTACAAGCTCAAGATCTCTCAATGTGGCGAAGAGTTCTGATCACCCCCTCCTGTTCAAGTTAAGAGTAAAGTTGCATATGAGGTTCAACTAAGAAAGCTGGTGGTCCCTTTTTTTTTTTGAAAAGGTTGAAACTTCTCAAAATATTCCAACTACTAATGTAGAGGTTGTTGAAACTTGTCAAATTGGATGTTCAAATGTTTCCAAAGGATTTGGTCCGCCCTTTTCTGAGAACTGCCTCTCATTTTGAACAACAAAAGATTATTTCCAGCTTCGAATTGTCTTTCATTCTGGAAGTGGTGTACCTTATGTGAGTGTATCACTCAATTCTCTATTGAATCTTCAGAGAACCTCAAAGAGTTGGAGGGAGGTGTTGCCTTGATTCTTAATGGGCTTTGAAAAGTTAACATCATCAACCTTAATCCTTTAGAATCTTCTTGAAGATCTTTTCAAGAAAGATAGAGATTATGATGTTTCAAGGTTGTCCACTTCTCAAAAGATAGTGAGAATCTCTCACTAAGAGTTGTTTTATTTCTGCTGCACAACAATGTCTTGATACCACAAATCAGGAGAGAATCCACATGAACAAATAGTTGAAAGAACTTCAAAAGGTCCTTACAAGAGCTTAAAAAGACCTAAAAGTGTGGACTTCAAAGAATAAGAAAACCATCTCTTATCGAAGATCATCAAAAGAGGTTGTCTGAAAATCAAGAGACTATCACTAACCTTGAAGATGAAATTCATGCCATTGAGAAAATCATCCCCTTGTCAGAAACAGAAATAAAAGAACTAGCTAAGCTAATGAAGGAGGCTGAGACAACTCGTCACCAAATCCTTAGTCATGAACTTTTTCCTTAGTCTTCTTCCTCATAAGGACATTCTCTTTCATTTTCTTATTCTATTGTGTGTGTTTGTTTTTTTGTCTTGTTTATTTCTAGAACATTTCTATGATGTAGTAACAATCCTTCTTGAATGAATAAACATGTTGTATTTTTTCTTCTCAAATGCTTTTTATTTCTCTGTTTCAAATTCTTGTCGTGTGATTGTAACTTGCTTTATCTGCCAAACAACTTTTCCCAAGATTTTTTCTTTGAGCTATTTTATGTTTGAAACTCAGTAACTCGCAGTAGGAATATTCAAATAGCGAGTGCTTCATTTCATTGGAAATATAACTCACACGAAAAAAATATATTTGAAACACATGACCGAAAGATTTTCAGGTTAGTACGACTATTATTCCAGAGTTAGCTCGAATGCTGCCTTGACCAACTTTTTAGCTTTAAGCATCTGCAGTAAAAAAACAATAACTCAATGTGGGAGCATCGAAATAATATGATTCTTCTTTATTGGAAGCATAACTCATATAAATAAAACATCTGTAGAAATCATGCCTAAAGCTATCCAGATTAATATAGATATATTTTCAAAGTCAGCTTAAACTCTGTCTCCCTCAACTCTTTAGCTTTGAGCAACTTTAAGAGAAAATGAATAACTCGGCATAGGAGCCGTGAAATGATGTGATTCTTGTTCTGTTGGAAGCATAACTCATAGATGACTCTCTCTCTCTCTCTCTCTATATATATATATATAATATATATATTATATATATATATATATATATATATCATGGACTAAAGCTTTCAAGATTAGTAAATATATATTTTCAAAGCTAGCTCGAATTTTGTCTTCCTAAAATTTTCAGCTTAGATCGACTTTGGGAAAAATTCAATAACTCGGTGTAGGCGCCTTGAGATGATGTGATTCTTGTTATATTGGAAACATAACTCATAGAAGTAGCACATTTGTAAAAATCTCGGATAAAAGCTTTCCGAAATAGCACATCTCACTACAACATTTTAAGTCTTCAACTACACTAGAAAAGTGTGGCCTAAACTATCAAAAAGTGTAACCTTTGATCAAAGGCCACATTTTTCGACTTAAGGCTACACTTTTATGGGGGTTGCATAAAGCAGCGTTACCTTAGACTTTAGGCCACGCTTTCCAAGTGTTGTCTTATCAGCTACACTTGAAAAGTGTGGCCTAAAAAGTGATAAGGCCACGCTTTGCATTACCTCTTATAGCAACATTTCTATCTCCTACAACTACACTTTTAAGCGTAGCCTTTGCTTCTTTATTGGCAAGACTTCTAAAGCGTGGCATTTCCTAGCTTATCAATAACAACAGTTTGAAGTGTAGTCTTTGCCAATATACATATGAAAATATCCAATTAATAAGCTACACAATTAGCGTCCCTTTGACAACACCTTTGAAGGGTTGCAATGTTATTTCAATAAAAATATTTAGATGCCAAAAGTTTGTAATTGAAACATGAGAATATTGTTTCACATTAAATATGCATTAAAATAACAAATAAATATTCAAATGTACAGATCTGCAATAAACATTAAATAAAAAACAATTTGTCTTGTACTAGACATACCTATAGAGCAATAATTTATGTACTACCAATAAATTTCACAAAACCAAGTATAATATATTAAAACTTCTACAATAGTTCAAAAGATCTTCATCATCTACCTCAATCAATCGAATGAATTGCCAACACTTTCCTACACATTCAAAATAAAATTAAAACTTAGAAAATAAATCACGATCAACAAATCAACCATTACAAGGAAACCATGTTCATTGTTTTCATCCTCTGTATCGTCGTCATTATAAAAATTACTTAGTTAAAGAGGTTGAGAAGTTAAGCACTCACCGCCTTTGAGTTGAGCCCTTATGCTCGAGGATCATTTCTCATATGTTTTCTGAAGGAACAACTAAAATTACAACAATCAGTTTGTTATTTTCTTTCACTAATAAATCAAGTTTCAGTTAAAGAGAACATGAAGAGGTCGGAGCGAGCAACCAAGCAGACTTAATATAGAATATATTGGTTACCTGCTTATGGTAGCTGCAATATGTTCCACGTAACCTGCAAATGTTCTCAATCCATATGTTTTATAACGAGTACAACAACAAAAATGAGTTTCCATAGAAAGGAGAAATGTGAAAGCATTTTATGTATTTTTCTGACATGCGTACGAGCAGTCTCTATATGTAAGCTACCTGTGATAATGCCTGCAGAAAAATAAATATGATCATAAACCAATAAAGGAACATATATAGCAATTGCATACTGGCATTTTCATCCAAATAACTAAACCAAATGATTGTAAATACTACTAGATACACAATATGCAAATGGAAGCAAGGACTCCAACAATTCATATCAAATAATGTTTGCATCTTTTCTGGTGGAATCTTTCAAACACAGGACCTCACATTTAACCAATCAGTAAGTTACTAGTTAAAAGTCATAGGCATACTAGCTTAAAGAGCCATTTCTACTTGCAACGCACCAAGCTCATGTTCTTCACCTGTACAATTCTAAAGAATGGGCCAAGTAGGCTGCTTCCCTGCAGAAACATGGACTGGAGCAGCAGCAACAGTAGCTACTGATTGAAGTAGCTACTCTTCTAATTGTTCAAGTTCTGCCTCCAATTTATCCTGCAACAACAACATGCAAAACTGACATTCATTTTGACGGTGCAACACATTATTGAATCAGTCAGTAGATGGTATAATTGCTTTAGGACATCATCACTGGTAGCTTGAGAATTCACCTGTAGCATTTCTCCACCAGTATGATTTCTGAAATACATTAAATCAATAAAACCAGGTACAGAAGCTAGGGAAAATGTTAGAAGTGTTCCATGAGTACATCAGGTTGCGAGTTAATGGATGGGTTGTTCCACATTTCTAAATAGAAGGGTGCAAATGAATCAGATTGGCCTCAGTTTTGAAAATAAATCGATAACCTTTCATTCATACTATGCTACACACATGAAGATATTTATCGGCATACATTAGGAATCACAAGTTCACAAATTGGTGGTACAAAACTCAGATAACTATGAATTACTGTTGCAAAGAACATAGAAGTTAGAACCCATACATATAGTTACTGCAAATTCATCCCCCAAAGTGACAGTTTATAGTGACCAAGAGAAAGATTTTGGTGTCAACTGCGAGCAGAGTTGAGAGGGTGCAATAGCTATAGCAACTTCTGAACAGAGCCGACAATGCTTCATACATATTTACGAGCCATAGCAGCAATATTTTCTCGATAGTTATTCTAAAAAATAAACTGGAATGCAATTGTCAAGATTGAACGATGGTTGTAACATCTTCCTTGAACTTCACTAGGTGGTCGTGTCCCACTAGTTCTAGTTTCAAGAGTTGAAAGCTGAATCTGAAGTCTGAGCAGCACTAGGAGAATCCTGCATCATAAGTAGTAGCAGTACTAAACTGTAAGAATAAACTAAGAAATTAATTCACATATCCATAACAGTATTTGAATGCCAGGTGACTTTTAAAACAAAAAATTGCACCTTAATATGCTAATAAACTTTTCAATGCACCATAAATAATCTATAATTATCAAAAAGATGAAAGGCAGAAAAAGTTTGTGTATAAAAAGCTTGAAGTTTCGACCTTATTGCAACTCAAATTAACTACAAGCCCATGGTTTATGATCAACCAATCTGGAAATCCAATGCAAATGGACAATTCACTTTCTTATCTTGTTGGGATCAGATTAGAGAGAAAAGAAACCAAAGTTTCTGCTATCACAACCTGTCAACTGTTTCTACTGCTATAAATAGGAAGTAAACTTATCCCTTCACACAACAAAACAATCATATATTGTTCAAACTAAACGCACAAAAAGAAAACCACTTGTTGTTCCTACCAACTGTAATGAGAAACGGACTGAAGGCCCTCCAAGAACCATAGCTTGACTTTGCTGTGACCTAGTGAAACCGGGCTTTCTTTCTCTGTGATTAGTAGGCAAAACCTTATTCACTCTATGTGTTACTATTTATCTTTTTCTACAACTTTGAAGAATTGTTAGATGCCATACATAAATGAAAAACAGAAGGCATATAATTATTATGGACAATACATCTGTCAACGAAAGTATACTAAACAAAAACCATGCGCGTGTTAGGTAAATTTATGCCACATTGCGTATCAAGCCACCATCGAATACCATCCAAATATCGGATGAGCTTTTAGGGTTACCACACGCTCATTTGTTGATTTAACTCATTCAACTAACATAATTTTAGCTCAACCTGTTCATTTAGTATCCCTTATAGTAAGTTGTAATAAAAAATTGATTAAAAAGATAGTAAACCTTTCAAGATAAAAATATTCTCCAACTATATTAAAAAAGGTGCACACTATCTCTCTAAGTCTCTTGAAAACTAAATAAACCTTTCTATAAGAATTGCGGAAAGAGAATATAACTGATCTTTTAGAGTTCTCAACAGCTCATTAACCTGAATATGACAAAATGAAAGCAAAAACTCGAGAAACACCAGAATTCCATAATCTCAACCCCTAAATAAATTGATGAAAGAAGTTCAAAGAATGTCTGTAGTACTAACTATTGACTGTTCTAAAAAATGTCCTAAAGTACTAACAATTTTAACATTTTTTAATATGGGCTAGCCACATTTTGGCTGCTCTATGCTTTGTGACAAAGCTCCTCAAGGAAGGTTCATAACAAGAAAAAAAAAACTCTATTAAACTACATAGAAATGAGCAGACCTAGATTAAAATTATCGATTCTTAATTTAAGTTCCAATTCTGTAAATGTATAAACTAATGAAAGAAAAATTGACAAAGCTCTCCCAGGAAGGTTCATAAGAAGAAAAAAAAACTTTATTACACTATATAGATATGACAAAACCTCGAATTAAAATTGTTGGTTCTTAATATAAGTTTCAATCCTACAAATAGAAACTAGTTGAAACAGAAATTACTGAAAAATCATATAAAAATTTGTCAAAACATATCAAATATATGGAAGAAAATTAACTCGAAATTTTAATTCTCCAAAGAAATTCACAAAGAGAACAACTCCTCTTCCACAAAACATTATTAAAAGGTTGTGGAAAAGAAAACATTCAGAAATGGCCAAAATTTGAGGGAAAATCGAAACCCTACCTGAAGCAGAGTCAATGAAGCCAGATGTTCTTCCTTCGAAGCAAAGTATTATGGGTAACCCACTTCTCTAAAACATGACAAAAAATTTAAATCCTAACAACAAACCGCAACCTAATTTATTCTAAACTTTGGGAGTAGATTCGAATTTCTCATAGGTAGGGATAGAGTTCAAATCAACAGATGAAAATAAATGGGTCACTGGTGGAACCATAGATGCATACCTGTCGTAGTAAAAATATCTTGGAAAGGATTAAAAAGAATCCCCATTTATGAAGTAACGATGTTGTTCTGAAATTGCTGCACCGGTTGCAAAATTTTAGACTATAAAGACGATGGATGAGTATATGAAGGAACGAGAGAGATATGGCAAGTTCTTGTGCAGCTATCCCATGGAGAATCCACCGCTAATGAAAAACAAACATATTTAATGTCTCCAATATTTCAGATCTAGGGCAACTAGAATCTCTTTCAGAAAGTTGGAGAGCTTTTATTATTGTTTATGAATTTTTTTTGGTCAAATAAAATTGGGAGGGAGAGTTAAATTTGTTGGAGGGAGAAATATATTTTAGTGAAAACTACAAGGCTACACTTGACAAGTGTTGTTTTTATAATTATAAAAATAGATCACTTTAAGAAGTGTAGTCATTTACATAAATAAGTGTGGTTAATAATATTATGATATGACAACACTTATAAAGAGTAATCTATACTACTAAAGAGCACATTTTATAAGTGTTGCCAATATTATCGTGGCCAAAAGCTAAAAGCTAAGGCTACACTTTAAAAGTGTAGCCTTAAAAGATTTAGGCAACACTTTACAAGCGTTGTCTTGACATAGAGTTGCTTTAGGCCTAAAATGGTGTAGTGTCTATATTTTCAAAGTTAGCTAGAATTCTGTCTCGCTCAAATCTGCAGCATTGAGTAACTTTGGGACTAAATCAATAATCGGCATAGGAGCCTCGAAATGATGTGATTCTCGTTCTGTTGGAAGCATAACTCATAGATGTACAACATATATAAAAGTCACAGCCAAAATATTACCATATTAGCACAGATATATTTCAAAGTCAGCTTTATTTCATTGTGAGGAGCGCATCTTCATTGTGAAATCCAAAATTCATTGTAAGAGTGGTGAAATTATGAGCTTCTTATTTCATTGTGAAGAGTGCATCAAGAAAAACTATAAAAGTTACTACAAAGTATATTTCAAATTGACGAGGATGATATATTCAAGTTGATTATACGCCCAAAATGCCAATTCCTCAACTTTTTGCGCTCTTGACAACAACAACAAAATTGTCTCTTGAACTTGGAGTGTTCATATCATGATATTTGCGGTTATACCATTTCGACGTAGAGCTTTGATCCGAAGGATATCCTGATTTGATGTTGTAGGTAAAGATGCCCCTAATTTTGAGTAACTTACTGAAGCACCAGTGAATGATACAAAAGTATCCCCACCGTAAGCAAAAAAACTCAAGTAGAATCGCAAGTTGCTTGATTCAATACCAATGAATTTCTCGGCCTGTCGCATATCAATGTTTCAAATAAAAATTCCTTTGAATTGATCAGATTAATATTCGAAGTTGAATTCCAAATTTGGCATGTTTAGTATGTAACTTTGAACAATCATAGTTGAAGATCATGACTCGATGTGGGAGTCTTAGTATTACGAGCTTCTTCTTTTGTTGCGAAGAGTAATTTAAGAACTTCAATGTGTGTAACAATGATGATCAAGGTCTTTACGAATTTCCACTAATAGGCCTTTGAAATTCTGAGATCAACTCCAAAATATGATGATTATTTTTTGTTTTTTTTACCCTTGAGTGGCCATGGTAGAAAATTCACAAGTTAGCGAAGAAATGTCTGAATCACGAGCCGATTTTCACGCTGGAAATTAGGATCCAAAAATCTTCTCCTGTGATCATTGATGACACATTTGAACTCATGTGCTAGATACATAAAATTTAAAGAGCTAGTGTGATGATCACTCAAGTCCACCAAACTTTTTTTTGTACTCATTTGACTGAGCTTAGAGTGATTACTCCAAGCGCGTAGGTATCCTAGTCAAGAGGATCAAGTCATATCTTAGTTCAAGATTATGAGTTTTATTTTTAGTTTTTTTTGGGTCATACACAGTTATACTCTTGCGGGCCAGGAGTAACATGCACTTTATGCTCATACTTAAGGAGTGTATACGACCTTCATGGTAAGTATTGCTTCAGAAACTTGGCGTTTATGCTTACTTCTCCAGACTCCTAAGACTAAGTCTTCCACTTGAAATGATCGAGTTTGCACCTTATTATTGAATGCTCTCGCAAATCGATCTTGATAACACTCCAACCTTTGTTGCGCTTCCAATCTCTTTTTATCCAATGTCTCCTACTCAACTAGACGAAGTTGAGTGTTGCTTTCACTTGTAAATCCCTCTTGGACTGCTATTCGCAATGATGGAATTTTCTTCTCCAATGGAAGAACTACTTCTACGCCATACACCAATGAAAACAGAGTCGCTTGCGTGCCCGTTCTAAAAGTTGTACGATATGCCCACAAAGCTTCACCAACCCTCTCATGTCAGTCCCTTTTATTCTTTGCAACTACTCTCTTCAATAGGTTACCAAGTATATTGTTAAAAACTTCAGTAAGACCATTGGCAGGTGCATTGTATATTGAAGACTCATGTTGCTTAAAACTAAACTTCTCACACAAACTAATCATGATTTTATTGTTGAAGGACAAAATTATGTTTGATTTGATAAAATCAACAATATTTTCCTTCTTTACCGCTTTTAATGGTACAACTTTGGTCAATCTAGAGAAATAGTCTATGGTGGCCAAGATATACATTTGTCCTTTTGAGGACTTTGGAAGAGGTCCAACAAAATCAAGTGCCCATGCATTGAAGGTCCATGAGGCTACAGTTAGATGCAGGGCCTCTGGAGATTGATGGATATAATTAGCATGGAATTGACACGCTTGACACTTTTTAGCATGCTCTGAGCAGTCTATCACCATTGTTGGCAAATAGTAGCGCATCCTCTTGATGCGAAAGTGAAGTTTAGGCCCTGATTGGTGTGCTCCAGATGTGCCCTCCTCCATTGTTTGTTGAGCTTTTTCTTTGTCAAGACACCGCAAGAATAGTCCCTCAAAAGAACGACAAAATAGTATTCCATCGTGAAAGATGAATCATTCTCTCTTAATGTCTCCTCTTACTCGTGGATCCTCAAGAAGTCTTCCATGTTCAAGATAATCAATCAATGGTTTTCTCCAATCTTCTTCTTTAACCACTTGAAAAGATATATAATTGCTTTCATCGATTTGAAGATCAAGACAACCAGGAATAACCCATTGATGACCTACGCGACCTTTGTTGTCTCATTTTGTTCGAGTGACATTGTTGTAGCCAAGTAAGCCGAAGCATCTGTCATGCAATTTTCTTCTCTTGGGACATGATTTAAGAACATCAAACCTTTCGTGTAAGAAAGTAGCATATTGGTAATATGATAAAAAAATCTTCTTGCTTCACCTCGTAACTACCCGAGAGTTGATTGATGATCAAATTGTGAGTCAGCGTATACATCTAATTGAGGAACCTTCATATCTGGTGTCATTTCAAGGCCCACAATCAAAGCTTGGTACTCTGCAACATTGTTAGAATATGGTTTACCTAGAACAATGAAAGTGGTTAGATTAGTCGTTCTAGAGATATCAACATCACTCTTACCCTACACCATCTCAACGTGCAGATCCATCAAAGAATATTGTCCATGCCGGTATCTCTTCACTAAAAAAAATGCATCTTCATCAGGGAACACATTTGAAGTTTCCCATTTTCCCTGAAGAGGGTGATCAACAAGGAAATTAGCAAGTATTTGACCCTTCACAACTTTTTGAGGCGCATATATGATATAATATTGATTAAAAAATATATGCAATCTTGATAGACATCTTGAGAGAACTGGTTGAGTCATTACGAATTTCATGGGATCAGCCCGAGAAATTAGCTTGATAGTGTAAGCTTCAAAATAATGACTCAATTTTTTTATCGCATAAAGCAATGTTAAGCACATCTTCTCAATCGGTGTATAATTCAATTTAGCTCCTAGCAATGCTAGCTTCATTCTCTTGAGCAAGAAGTGCCCCAAGTGATCGTTCTTGCGATGCAATGTATCATATCAATGGCTTTCCAAGACTCGGTACCTCTAATATAGGTGAATTCATCAAGTATCTCTTGACGATTTCAAAGGAATTTAGAAATAATTGGTCCCAGTGGAAAGGAACACTTTTTTCATCAAATGGTTGAAGGGTTGACATCATCCAGCCAGGTTAGAAATGAATCTCCGAATGAATGTCAAATTTCTTTGTAGACTGTGAATGTCTCTCAAGTTCTTTGGCTCAGGCATTTTTTGAATGACATCAACATTTTCAGGATCAATTTCAATTCACGGTGACGCACAATGAAAGCAAAAAGCTTTCCTTAGGTAACACCAAATGCACATTTTAGTGGATTCATCTTCAAGTCAAACTTTCTTAACCATTTAAAAAAAATTCGAAGGTCTTTAAGATGGTGTTCCCTTTGCTTCGTCTTTAGAACTAAGTCATCGACATAACATTCCACCCTCTTATGAAGCATGTCATCAAATATGTTTTACATTGCATGTTGATAGGCGGCTCGGACATTCTTTAGATCCAAGGGCATCACTTTGTAACAATAAATCTCTTTTGGAGTTCGGAATGCAATGGATTATTCATCTTTTGGAGACATTCTATTTGATTATATTTAGAAGACCCATCAATAAATGACATAACTTTATGCGAGTTGTAGCATCAATCATGAGTTTAATGATTGGCAAAGGGAAGTCATCTTTTGGACATGCCTTGTTCACATCTCAAAAATCAACTCAGACACGATTTGACCATTCTTCTTCATAGAAGGTACAATATTCGAGATCCACAATGGGTACTTCATTTATCGGATATATCCAGCTCCGATGAGGTTGTTGACCTCCACTTCAATTTGTGTTACCAACTCAGGGCGAAACGCTCATTGTGACTACATTATAGGACACACTCTATTTTTTATCCCCAAATGATAAATATCTATCTTGGGATTAAGGTCCGACATTTCCCTCTATGACCAAGAAAAAATGTCTATGAACTCAATCAATAACTTGAAGTATTTCCTTTTTTCTTCTGGTGTAAGAAGTGCACTAACGAAGATTGGACGTGGATATTTTAGAGTGCCTAGATTTAGTTCCTTGAGGTCGTCTATAGTTGATTGAACGTCATCCTACAGTTAAGGGGGAGCCTTTTGAACATCATCATTTGTATTATCAATGTTTGACCTTCTTCCACCATTATGTGATGGGATAATTGTGTCAAGTTTGAATCTTCCATCTGAATTCCCATGAATATTGTGATGGTTTCATGAAACTGGTTGGTGACCACAATTGTGCTTCTTTTCACCTTCAAAGAACCATCGTTGTGATTAACAATTTTTTTTTTATCATACTTGATGGGAAAACATTTTAAATCTCTTTGTCGTCAGTTGCACCACAAAATTCTTTACTTTTATGATCCAGAAACCTCCTTTCGGATAATGACTTTCTTTGGATTCCAAGCGATGAAATACAAAAGTCTTTGAGGTGGTGGCATATTCGTCCACTTGTTCAGAGGATCCTTTGTCATCCTTGCGGCTCAATCTTTCAAATGAAGAGACACGGGGTGTTAATCTTCCAATGCGTTCAAACACCGAAGTCATTCGTGGTACTTTACCCTGCTTAGATTCCTTTGTCTTTTCATTAGAGGTCTGGTGGGATAAAAATATTTCCTTTCCTTCTTAGATGAAATCCGAAGAGGCTCCGACAATCTAAATCCTAACCCAAATCTAGGAGTAGAAAAATGATATCTTTGCTTTTCTCAACTGCATTTGAGACTTTGTAAGCACGTGTATATTTTCACCAGTGAATTCATCCTTAAGTTCTCCAAACTTTGATAGATTTGAGAAGTCGTAACCTGATATTTCAAACAATGTGAAGACCTTTTTATCAAAGTTTCTTTTTATCTTACCAAGTTGGATATTGACTTTGAGGGCTCTAAAGTGATAGATGATACTTCTGCAACTGTGATAGGCTTTTTCTCCTTAAAATCTTGGAATGTTATGTCCACTGAGTTCCTTCTTAGGTGGGTGGACTTGTTGAGTACACTCCTCTAGCAGTGGCTGTCCCTTTTTTCGACGCTCAAGTGGAATGTAGCAAAAGATTGCTCGCTTATTATCAATATTGGTTTGCATGTCTTCTTCATATGGTGGGAGCTTAATGGAAACTTCTTTTTTTCTCTCCCTATACATCTCGATAGCGGCCCATTCAACTTTACTATCTTCGACATTAATTGATTCGATTTCTACATGTTTGTCCATATTTTCTCTTCCACAATCTAGCTAGAATTTTGCATCTGCAAAATATGACTCTGTCTCAGTGAAAGGCTTTGATGTCTCCATCTATTTTGACTACCTTAACATCTTTCATATACTTCATGCATTGATGCAAAGTAGATGGCACCATTCCATTTTCATGAACCCAAAGACGCCCGAGCAACAAGTTGTATGATGTTTTGGCATCTATGACATGAATCAAAGTGTTTGATTTCACGTTGCCAATGGAAAATCCTACATGAATTTTTCCTATGGATCGTTGTCCTCCTTGATTCAACCCTTGGATCGTCAGATTTCTTTTGGAAAATTCATCAACAATGATCCCAAGTTTTTTCAAGACAAATTTTGTCATAATATTCACTGTCGAACCACCATCGATTAGTATGAAATTGAGATATTGTTCTCGAATAGACCCTACAGCAAACAATGGTCTATTATGTAGCTTAGACTCTAACAACAAGTCATCATCTGTGAAGGCAATTGTAGCACAACATAGGGCAACTTTTTCATCAGTTTGATATTCTTATGTGATTGCTGGATTATGCTCACCTTTGCTTCGCTTTGTTTCGTCTGTGCTAGAAATAACATGTGTTGCACCAATTTGGCTACCACATAAGAATTTTTCAGGAAATAATTATCCAATGTAATGGGCCTTCGAACCTTTTTATGAAAAACCAATAATATTTTTGCTAGTACAAGCCTTGACGTTTTTGATGGTTATAGTTGATTCACATCACTCCTTCTTGCTCTTGTCTTAAGAAGTCGTATCCTAAGGATTTCTTGATGTCTCTGCTTCTTATGAGTAACTAGAGTTCAACCATCAACTTCATTGTCGTCTATCTCTAGTGAACCTTCAGGAGTTTTTCTTGAAAAGTCAACTTCAATAGGTGTTAAACTTCCAAATTGAATGAAAGTGGACCTTGATCACTTCTTTTGATTTGGTGCTACACTAGCATGATTTGCCTCTATAGTTTCATCTTGGTCAATGATTATTTTTCCTTCATTTACTAACATTACGATTTTCTCCTTTCATATAAAACTTTTACTTGTCGGGTGGCCAAGGATGCCATGGAACTTGCAGTATCTAGAATCACCAATTTTATTGATTTCTTCGGATCTTTTTGATTCAAGAAGATCGATAACTTTTTTAGCTAGAAATTCATCAAAAATCATAGGTACATCTGAATCTGGAAATGGGTAAACCTTTGCCTCTAACTCCTTCAAGGTTGGACGTCACCTCTCCTCCCTCGGTTATTGACTTATTGCTTCCTCCTCTTTTAGTTTACTCTTGGTAGTGACCATTACAATAGTTGCTTTCACCGCTATAGATTCCTTAGTTTGGGTCTTTGAGGTCATACCCTTTTAGAACTCTTTTTTTTCTTTTGTCAGATCAGCAAAAGAAGATGTCTTCCCATGACTTATGAAGCTCAACTCCATGTCATGAGCTCGGGTAGCAAACTCTATAAGAGTTCACGATTTTGATTCTTTGTAGTATGTATAGAAGTTCCCAATACATACCCTGAATGCACATTTCCACAATAGATATTTCAGAAAGAAAATCTTTGCAGTCTAGACTCAATGATCTCCAACGATTGATGTAATCCATCACAGGCTCATCCTTTCTTTGCTTAGTGCCGATCAACTCTATCATGCTTACGGTTTGGCGATTACTGTAGAAACGATTGAGGAATTCCTTCTCGAGTTGCTCCCAACTATCAATGGACTCGTATTCCAGGTTGATATACCAATTGAAAGCATCTTTCAGTGAATGAACAAACTATTTTACCAAAAAGTCACTATGTGTTCCAGCATTACTACAAGTTTCAACAAAGTGGGTGATATGTTGTCATGGGTTCCCCTCGACATCAAATTGTTATAGCTTTGGTGGTTGATAATTTGTTGGCATTGATAGACAATCAATCCGTCTGGTATATGGCTTGGAGTAATACAAGGAACTTTGTGATTTTCTGCCATATTGAGCCTCGATAGTGTTTGTTATCATGTCTTGCAATTGTTGGACAATAGTGCAACAACTAAAGCAGATTGTTTCTCCTTTTGAAAGTTTGACTTTGCTAGAGATTCCTCAATGTCCTTGTTTCGTTGATCAAAACCAGATGGACAAGTGGGGATGTGACTTGACTCTTCAGGTGTGAAGACCTCCAACTTGTTCATAAGTTGAGCAATACGAAGATTTTTGTCATCAGCGGATTTCTTTAAGGCCTCAATAGTTTGCTCCATCATCGGAAACTTCTCATCCATGTTAGTTGAGTCAAATATCAAAGCATTGACATTTATTGAAGTTGGAGAATCCTTTGATTCTTTAGATTCACCAAAGTTGGAGAGAAAATTCTCCAAAGAACACAGACAGAAGATTTCCCCTAGCTGTTGCACTTACGACCATCGTATGAGAGTTGTTTTTATTACTCGCCTCCAAAGAAGTAAAGTATATAAATCCATATAACCAACTGTTCTTGAACTTACGCCGAGTAACCAGGCCAACATGACTGAGATCAGCAGATACGACATCAGCAGAGTTCTTTTGTGAAAAATCACTACTCTTTTTGCAGTCCATTGTGAAGGTTGCCTGTGTAGTTTTTGATTTGGAATAGAAAGAGATGAAGAGCAAAATCGGTCTCACTAGGCGTGCCAAATTTGTTCGCAACAAATTTCGCGCTGAAAATTATCTGCAAGCAAAATAAATAAAAGAAAAAATGTGATTTTATTAACGATCGTTGTGAATATAATTCTATTGTTCTCTTGATTCTCTCTCCTAAGTTTCTCCGTGATTCCAGGGCCTTCAGTAGTGTATTTATCGTGTTGTTGGATGATGTAGATATCCTTAAGATGTTGTCGATATCCGAGATATCGAAAAGCGCTTCGTTGTTTCAAGTCGATCTCCGAAAAGAACTTCCCTGATCTCTCCTTCGAAGAGCTATGTAGTATATGGCATAGCTTTCTCCAATTGCAGAATGTTTGTTGAAGAATTTTCTTGATGCCCCTAGAATGTTATGTACATCCCCTATTTATAGTCATAAGGGGTGGACAATGTTGCTTGTGATTGGCCTAAGGATGTCACTTTGACACTTGGTTCTTGCATTTGATTGGTTCTTGCATTTGATTGGGACTACCACTTAATTTGGACATGTGGCGTCACCTTGTTGGTCTTGGATGCCTAGTCACTATGACATGTGGCATGGGTTTGTGCTTCAAGGTGAAATGGACCATGGATTTGAATTGAATAAGATGGACTTTTTTATTTGTAAAGCCCTAATGAACATGGATTTAATTCAAATATTTGTGAATTTGATTCAATATAATTTATGTGTCTACAAGTGTATAACTAATGTATTAGTTACACATACGTTGAAAAAGTGTATCAAACAAGATATTAGTAATATACAAAAGTTCTAACCCATTGATGACTACCTAGAGTTGACATCAATTTTCACTTGGACACTGCAAGTACGCATTATTCATTTTAAACACCTTAAGTAGGGGAACGTTGGGTCATATTCACGTTTTTGACAATCAGCCAAATATATAGGGTGAGTGTATTACACTCATTGATGACGTGTCAAAGTAGCGAATTAAATAATGACATGTATATATATATTAAAAATTATTTAGAAAATATATTGTGAATAAAAACCCATTTTAAAACTATTTAATTAATTAATTACTTTAAAAATTACCTTTCAATAAAAAAGAAAAAGGGAAAAAAATAAAACCTACAACACCTTTATTTTTCTCCTCCACTATTTCCATCCTTCACCATTTCCACATCTCTTCCTCCTCTAACCACTATTACTATGATGCCTTTTTCTTCAAGTTTGAAGTATATCACAACGCTCATCTTTTACTTTAAATCTATATTAATCAATTTGGGTCATAAGCAAAAATACCATAATCTAAAAACTATCATACTATTACCATCTCTTCAATCCTTCAAATTCATCTTCTTCTTTGTTTTTCTTTAATCACCTTCACCATTGAAATTGCTCGTTTTGAAAGTTTTAAAGTGCTCCAAACAAAAAATTTATCCATGATAAAATCAGATCTATTTATGAATTTACTTGAAATTGGTTCATCAAAATAGAAAAAGGTAAAAGCTTTGAAAAGTCAAAAATTAGTATTTCAAAAATTAAATTTGAAAAAAATTAACTCAAACAGAGAGAGGTGAAAATAGACCAACAAACATTTGAACGATTCGGTAAACTTTCCGACAATGAAACTATTTAAAAAATTAGGTGAAAAAATTTGATATCATGAAGAAGATATATGCTCTAGCCATATTTTTGGTCCTTTCTGAAATTATTTGTGTTGATATATATAATTAATTTAATTTTTCACATCAAGAAATGACAAAGAAATGAGAAAGTTGAATATACAATGGTGGCAAGTTGGTGGTATATGGTGGAGGAAGTACGGGAAGGAAAGAGAAGGAAGAAAAAGAAATAAAAAAGTCTAAAAATCATAAAATTGTGTCTTCCACGCGCTCAAAGTGTAACACACGTGATATGTCAACTCAGCATAAAGTGTCAAAATGACATAATATGATCCTAGTCTAAAATGAACATCGTCTTGTTGAGGTGCCTATGTGAAATTTGGTGCCAATTTTAGAGAGCCACCAATGGGTTTGGCCTATACAAAAATTATGCATGTATTCTTTTTTTTAATGCATCCTACCGAATGATCCCTTATAGCATATTGAGAATTTTAAGGTAAAAACATATTCGTTCTGTTTCAAAAACAATGATCTACTTTCCTTTTTAAATTCTTTTTAAAAAGAACGACCTACCTATTTTCATTTTTACAACATTTAAATTTTAGCTTATCAGGTGATATGTTTATGACTACAAGATTAAAAGATTTTATGGTATATTTGTTATAACTATAATATAGGACACAAGATTAAAAAGTCTTTTATTTTCTTAAACTTGATATCAAATCAAACTAAACCATTATTTAAACTAGGGAAAATGCACAAGTACCCCCTCAACCTATGCCCAAAATCCTAGAGACACACTTATACTATACTAAGGTCCTATTACCTCCCTGAACTTATTTTATAAGTAATTTTCTACCCCTTTTTAGCCTACGTGGCACTAGTTTGAAAAAAAAGTCAACCATCGTTGGGCCCACAAGATAGTGCCACGTAGGTCGAAAAGGGGTAAAATATTATTAATAAAATAAGTTCAGGGGGGTAATAGGTCCTTAATATAGTATAAGTGTGTCTCTGAGATTTCGGGCATAGGTTGAGGGGGTACTTGGACATTATCCCTTTAAACTATTATGGTTTGTTCCCCAATTGAAGCAGTTAGGCATATCTATTGAGCTGGTAATGTATTAGTAGCAACATGTGATAATTTCACACCCATTACAGTAATCCTCAAAATCTTGCTTTACAAACTGACCAATTTTTTTCTTCTTTTAACGTGCTAACAGTCGTATGATATGCCTCAATAAATCAGAAGTATTCTGTACAAAATAATCACACCACAACTATTATGAACAACCTAATCTAAGATACACCTGGTGTACAAAATAATCACAGTTTCTTTGGCAAGTTGTATTTCTTCTTTAGAAACTTAGAAGCAATTTTATCATTTCGATAACACAGAACGCGCATAATGGTGCTGAGCTCATTTGGACTCCAGTTACCTGATGTAGGAGGCAAGGGAAGTCTGGATTTAGCTGAAGTGCCAAAATTATCTTCAGTGGCATGTTCAAGTTGCTCAATCAGAATAGCGGTATCAGTATGGAAAAGAGGAAGAATGCCTTTCAAAGTAGCTGAATACTTGTCTATAAGGTCAGTAGGTAACCCATCCCCATCAGACCAGAATAGATCCATTAGGAACTTCAAATCTTCATCTATAATTGCAGCATCAGCAAGTGAAAAAGCACGACAAGGTCCTCCAGCCAACAAAATCAACAAGAATCCATCAAAAGAGGCTTTCATTACATTAGTGATAACACGTGTCCGGACCCTGTCATGAACTGTTGCCGATATGATCTCAAGGTTATTCTCCAGCTCCTGGAGGAAAGGTTCAATCCGGGATGATGAAACATCTGCTACATATAGATAATCCCAGAAGATATGCCTCAACTCATGGAAGATGATTTTATATGAAATTGCTTCAGAAAGCTGCTTGATCCCTTCCAAACAAGAAGCTACTGACAGCTCAAAACATTTGCCCAACCCATCAACAATACTATCATTATGAACACGTGTATTATCCCTCAATTGAGAAATTGTCCTTTTCTCAAGTACATCTAATTCTTTTAGTATGGAATGCAAAGTATTTATACGGACACACAACTGAGGTATGCTGAAAGAATCATCTCCATTAGTGGTCCCACTTTGAGATTTCCTATACGAAACCATAGGAGATCTCTCTTTCTTCCTGAACACACGGAACTTTGACCCAGTTGAGCATCTAGTCAAAGCAGGCATAGTCAGAACAAAGGCACTTCGAGATCCTGCAACACACTAGAAATTAGTGATCTACAATGTCAACTATCACATCATTTATCAATACATGGCAGCCAAAATTAATATTTACCACAGCCAGATATAGCCTTCAATATGTAGTTCTGCAGGCATCTGTCAAGACCATTCATTAATTCTGGAAGCAAATCTGGATGCATAGGTATCGGTAACAAAAAAAATGCTTCAAAAGTCTCATCAATACTGCGTAGGACCTCCACTCCAGAGGGAGCAACTCGCTCTTTATTTGCACGAGGGTTCCAAATCTACAAAAGGAAGTGAAAGATCAGGTGATGATGTACTACCACTTTAGCTATCTGTCAAGGTTTGTATACAGCACATGACCAAGTAGCACCAGCAGACCATATCCAATATAATAATAAGATAATATAAATATGACTTGAACTTCACAATTTCTTTTAATCCTCCGCCAGGGGAAAAGTAAGAGACTCAGGAGATAAAAATGTTATTTGGACAATCTCTTTTTCTCTCTCTCCTCTCCTCTCTGTTTAGTTGGACAGGGGATGAAGGACAAAGAACAATGATAATGAAGACAGATCCTATCATTATTTTCACCCTTTTGACTTGGCAGGAAGCTTCCAGGCATACCGGATGAGCGAAGGAAAATCTGAGACTTCAGTAGTTGGTTAGAGTTTTGGAGGTATTAGTACGGTAGGAAATAGTAATGAATGAACCTGTGTATTATTTTATGCATGTGTTAGTTATGCAGGAACTAGTTATTCATGTACTTATTAGTTATTCCACCTTCTATCCTACATAAATAATACATACATTCTCTCATAACTTATAAATGTATTAGTTATGCAAAATTTTAAATTGTTACCTAATCATCGTATTAATTTTATATATAAATAACTTGTTTATTATCTACCTACCAAACATCATATTAGTTATACACAAATTAATACATGGAATAACTTGTTTCTTATCCAGCTACCAAATGATCCCTAGGTTAGAGCTATGCAGGTATTAGTAGTACTTGAATTAGTTATGAGGAGATCTCTATACTATTTTATGCAGGATTTCAGTTATTCATGAATTAGTTATTTATTCCATCTTCAATCCTGCATAAAATAATACACATGTTCTCTTATAACTTATACATGTACTAGTTATACGAGTTTCTAAATTGCAAACCAAACACCATATCAAGTCAATTGAATTTTATACATCGCAAAAGAATATTAACAAACATGATATTACTTATGCACGACCAAATACATGAATAACTTAGCGCGTAACCAGCAACCAAACGACCCCTAATTACAAGATAGTTGTATAATACTGGGTATACTTGATACTATACTTTTTGCTGTGGAGAGCGGACTCTCCCTCTTTCCTTTTGTATTATTACTCAATAATAGGACCAAAATATATAATACAGGGAAAAGAATTATCTGAAAGAAATTTTTTCAACACCATGACCCCAAAACCTTCATTTTCTTACATCTAGATTTGACGAAAGAATGTAGTGTTCAATGGTGATGGTCCATGGCACTAGACATAGTTACAATCCGGCAACAGAGAAGGAAACATACCTCTTGTTGCAGATTCCTGGTGACCCATTCCTTAAGTCTGTCCACTCGAGTACTTATCCATGATTTTACAAGGTTTGCGATCACAGCTTCAGCTTCATAAGGAGTCATCTCTGTCATTAATGACTTTCCTCCATCTTCACTGTCAACAGCATCCACAACAGCCATCTGTACAAGATCTTTCTCCAACTTGTCAGCTGCTATCAGCACCTGTACAGCATCTGGAGTCAACTCACTTATCCCGGAAACAAACTTCTTCAGCTCATTTCCATAGCAAGCATGAAGTGTCGCAACAGCTACACCAGTTGCAAGAGGGTGCCATCTCTTCAGAACAGCACTATATATCTCTTTCTCATTAAAAGCCAGATCACTAACATTTTGGGCAAGGATAGAAAGGATAGGAAGAGGATTATGCTGTTGTTTAGAGGACTTTCTGCTTGATATCAACCTCTCTTTTCCCTGTCTTTAGGCAGAGTAAGCAGAGTTAGTCACTTTTCCACCAAAGGAGTAAAAGTTTAACTTATGAAAGTAAGAGGTCTTAAATAACAAAGTACAGACAGGATGATTAAAACATCAAGTGTACAACAGCTAGATGGAGGATGATTGCTGCACTGAAACATAATATTCAGCACAAATATAGATTATCAGTAGAATCCTTATGAAGCTCTACACTATCAGGAGATTGTAACTGTCACAATGACAGAAGCAATCCTCTCTACAAGGGGGAAGAAAAACTCTCACTTCAAGTCAAAGTGTAACTGAGATAAGAAATATAGGGGAAGCACCAATGACACCATTCTAGATTCATGAGAAAGAGAGCCGAACACTGAACTACCCTTAAATTAATAATGCAAACTGGAGTTCCTGACATGATGTGTGTACTCCATGATGAGATTTACCAAAGCAGGAAGACTAACTTGCCTGAGAGAAGTTGTGGATCATCGAAGCCCTGATGTAACTATCAACTCTGCTAAATGCAACATCAACCTCTTTACTCCTTTTGTGATAGTTGCCTGAACTGTGTTCGACCAAAATTTCCGTAGCGGATAAACTCATAGAAAGAAGACTTTGCATGCTATCAATGTTGTCCCTGTAAAAGCTATCATGATATACAAGCAGCCTTTTCTCTGCCCAACCTACGATCAGACCAAGTAGAGAACTCAAGGTCTGAGAGCAAGTTGGGTGTTTTACTGTCTTGGAATCCTTTGCTACATCTGACAACAGATTATCAGCGGCAAAGAGCAGCTCTTTTTGAACTTGGCTGGTTGCAACATATCGATGAAATAAAACCCATGAAAAGCAAATATTATGGAACATCTGGTCTATACCAAGAACAACCCAAGTTTTTTTAATGATTTCTAAGACCTCATCAACTTCTTCAATAACAGAGATCTTATCATTCACATCAAAACAAGCTTCAAGCAATATTTGGTAGAGTCGGAGATTCAATGGTGTTCCATCTGCCCAATGGCATATCTCAGGGCTCGACCCATCAAATGATCTGCAGGCGAGGGACGTGGAAAGATTTCGTAGTTCTAGCATTGATTCACTGTGCTTCGTAGTTTCCATGGGTTTCACCAGAGCCCCACGTATAATCTGCTGAAGCTGTTTAGGACGTGTATCTATCTCATCCAGCGGCAAGCATGGATGCAAGACAAGTCCAGCCTCTAGTAGCTTCAAGTTTCTCCTCTGCCACACTTCATATTCCTGCGGATTTGGAAAATCTGAGATTTTGAACTGCTGTAAGAGCTCCAGTGGTAGAACCATTGACTCAAGACGTCTTCCAAGCTGGTAAGTAGAAGAAACAAACTAATCACTAAGCAGCAGCATAAAGAACATTGCTGTAGAATATTGATCTATAGTGTATATCGAATTCCTTTTAAATGAATCCATCAAGTTTAAGTAGCTGAGCATACATCGCATCAACAAGCAAAAGCTTTCTCCCTCCATAGAATTAATTCTCAACCAATCAATGATAAGTAAGATACCCAAAATGTAAATAATGGAGGAAAGATCATACGTCTGTTGCTGCAAATTAGTTAGTGTCTCCTTTGCTTTTCCCAGTAAAATACCAAGCTTTGGGAGCAACAAAAAAAAATTAAAATCAATCAATGAAGGCACAAATAAAGTAGTATAAACCTGTCCAGCAGCAACTCTCAAGAAGGCTCGTCGGACCCTAGTATCAGTTGGCTCTGAAATCCCCATTTGTACCCTCATAAGCTCAGCAACACCAACAGTAGAAGCCTTTTTCCCACTCACCGATTCTGAATTCTTCTTCAAACCAAGCGCCTTCTTCACCTTACTAGCCGCCTTGGACGATGATGATGAGGTAGACGATTTAACGGAGCTGGAAACATATTTTAATGTCTTGCCAGAGTTAAAGCTCCGGCAAGCACCGACAAGGATCTCATATGCAGTTTCCCGGAGCTCCGATTGGGTCAAGTCTACGGCCAATTCTCCAAAGGGGTAGGTAAGTTCATCGGAGGGTGAAATGGCAACTTTTTTTGTTGATACTGTCTGTGCCGCTGCATCTCTGTATGCATAAGACACCATATCCATGAACAATGAATATCAAAATTTCAGATTATTTTTTCGTTGTAGGTTCGGTTTGTAAATCAAATGAAATGTGATGCAAGAAATTGAAAGCGTATATATATATAAATTATAGAAATAAAAAAAGGGTTGATGATGAATGATATTCAGGTTTGAGGTTTTCAGAAAAAGGGAATTGTTGAGAGTGGGTCCTACTAACTTGGCGAGCGCGTTTGGAATTTTTCAGCCTTGGTCAAAGGTTTCATCTCAACAAAAAATATTACGTTTTGATTTTTTTTAAATCAAAATTATCAAGCATAACATTAAAAAATCACAAATAAAAAGTATTTTATAGGCACAATATAATATCAAAATGTTTCTTAAGTATGATAAATAAGAGTTAAAAAATAATAAATAAGGTATCATATTATTAGCGCCTCACATATAGTTTGGCTAATTAGAAAAACTAAATAATTCTTATCTTTTTTCGATAAGCTTAATCTAATTCTCTAACTTGTGAACCTCTAACGTCATTATATATACTAACACGTGTATTGTATGATGACTCTTCTCATCCAAGTCCATCTAATTTTTTCATATATTCTTCAAATGTAGGTGGCGAACCCAGGATTTGAACATAGGGGTGCACTACTATGACTGACCCTAGGAGTGACACAAAGGTAACTTTAGCAATATAAGCAAAATACAACATCTTTTTTCATACTATACTCCAACTATCAAGAATATGAACTCTTAAACCATGTGTTTACAAAATCGATGCATTTTCATTTTGAATCTAGTTTGGGAATATTCATTATTACTAATATCCGGTTGACAAGGCCCTTGTTGAATTTAGTGTCTTTTCACTTCATTTCGTATTCTAGGGCTATATTTATCAATTGGATTTTTCTCCAGGATCCGATTTAAGCGATTGCACATCAAACACGTCAATAAAAACGCGAAGAATTGTCTATAAAACTAGCACTTAGTTGAGAAGAATTATTTTTCGTCAAAAGTCTATCCATCTAAATCATAAGAATCAACAACAAATTATTGCAAAAAAATGCTTATAAAGAAAAATTTACCAATTTACGCAGAGATAAAATAATAGGGGTAGGACTTTAATTATGCACTCTTATATTTTGTTTAGAATTGTGCTAGGAAAAATTATGATGTCAACTTTGTATAATAGAGGTGTGTATAAGTTGAATAGTAATGGGCAATACTCAATATCTTGCAGTTATAATGCTCTACTGGAAAACATGAATGTAATGAGGGAAGCAGACCTGATTTGGAATTGCATAATGTTACCAAGACAGAGAATGATTAGTTGGTTGGCGTATCAAAACAAGTTGTTGACTAAAGATAGGCTACAAAGGATACATATTCAGGTAGAACACACAGTGTGCTGCTTATGTGATGACGGAGTGGATGTGTAACATCTCATAATCCTAAATAACTAGGATTAAAAAAAAGAAAATAAGAATAGTTATTTTTGGAAAGAACAAGAAAATTTTGAAAATTTTCTAAGTTTAGAAAGTGAGTTTTGGTCATTTTCAAATGACCATAACTTCTAGCTCAGTAGGAGTTAGGAGCAGATCTTTATATGGTTGGAAAATCCTTGGGAAGATATTCCCAATCGTGTCAAGTTTATGCATTTTCGATGTTGTATGAGGGAGATACACCTTTCGTAAGTTGGGATGTTGGACTGAGGAAAGTCCAATCCGGATTTAGTAAGGGTAAAGTAGTCTTTTCACCCAAGTATTTGCTAATTCATTTTAGGGTTTATTAGGGGTAAAACCAAGTCTCAATTCAGTTTTAGAAGAGTTGAGAACGCTTAGGGCTTGGGGAGAAGAGAGAAGAGAAGAGGAAGATCAAGAAGTCTTCAAGACGCTAAGGTTTCACTAATGAAATTCGTCGGGGATGATCCCTATCGAGGTATGTGAGATATTTTCTGTATAGATTCATTCATTCACACACCAATATGTTTAATCAACAAGTTTTGCATTGATTAAATGATGAATCTTGAATTTCTAGAGGAACAATTGTTGAAAATTGTTGGTAGAATCGTAGTGTACCTTTAGTGGATTGTGATTATACTTCCACGTTGTTTTACGAGTCTAAACTACTGGATATTGAGGATATTAGTGATCCTAAGTGTTTGGGGAAGATCCGTGGAAGTTTGAGAGGTTTAGAGTTGAAAATTGGAGAAGAAAAGTTGGAAAACCCGTCTGACAGGCTCTGGGGCGCTGTGCCTACAAGAGCCCCTTAAAACAGACTTTGTTCATTAGGCTCTGGCGCGCCGCGCCAGCCAGAGTGCCTGAGGACAGTGTTTTTCCGTCAGGCTCTGGCGCCCCGCGCCGGTGTCACCTGGAGTTCCCATTTCTCCCCCATCTTTTCGTACTAGTTCCTAAGTGATGTACCTATCATTCCGAGTTGATTTCAACACTCTAAAGTACATCTAAACATCATGAAATCATCCATAAACATGAGATCATGATCCTTGAATCCATAATACAATTCAAGGAAACTTAAAGATCAAAGTCAAAGAAGCTAAGAGTCAAGTCTAAAAGTTAAGAAGCAAGTCAAAATGAGTTCTTAAAATTTCTAACAAACTTTTTTAACTTTGTTTTAAGACTCAAGTTTCAAGTTAAGCAAGAGCAAAGAGTTGAGTTTATTCTGAAAGAAGTATAAGGGGACTAAGTAATCTTTAATTTAGAGTTGCAAATATTTTTACATATAAACAAGTAAAGAGCCTTCGGACTAGTTTTCAGATAGAAGTAATTGTTTTAAAAAACGAAGCAAGCATGGAGACTATGATTTTGAAGAGAGCTTTTAATGCTAAGTTTTGAGCACCAATCTCAAGCTACAAAATCAGTATATTTTTAAAACATAAGAGTCAGTATATTTTTGGAATTAGTATTGAACTCCAATGTGGTGATGCGAGTTTCAGATTAACTCAAGTCTCAATGAAAACCATATAGTCATCATGGCTAGAAAAGGGTCATACTTTTTAGATGAATCATTTTCACAGTTTAATAGTGGATCCATTAGACACTTCAGGTCCTATACTCTGGCAAGATTAGGATGGCCGGATAGCGTGGGCTGAATAACGATGTATCATCATTATAGCTCTTAAGTGATGGTTGTCGGTTAGAGAAGCTTCCACAAAAGTATTGTATTTCCATATACATCAGTTATTTGTATTTTACATACATCTCAGCTATTATTTGTATACTTGTATACATTCATAGGTTACAACATGTTTTAGTCAGTTTTTTTTATATTATATTTACTTTTAAATTGCTATATTGAATAAGAGTTAGTAAATAATGAGTTGAACAGAGCCAAGGTAAGTGTTCTTTCTTACCCCTTTTCAAGCTTAAGTGTCATTTATCATTCTAACTCGCATACTCGTACATTCAATGTACTGATGTCAGTTGGTTGCATCGTATCACGATGCAGATGTAGGTAACGATGATCGACATCCACCGCACCGTTGATCCGGTTGAGCATCCCGAAGTTATTTGGTGAGCCTCTTTGCATTCCGGAGGACATCTTTTATTGCTTTCTAGTAAGTTCAATAAATGTTGTGGGGTTGTCCCAACATTCAATCACAGTCAGTTAAGAGGCTTCATAAATAGTTAGTAGTTCAGTATTTTTTACATTTTCATTCTTATGCTAAAGACCCGTGTTGCCATTTTGTCCAAGTTGAATGTTTAAATTTTTAGAACATTACAAATCAGTTCAGTTAAGTTCTCTTATCTTTATAAGTATGATTGTTATCTTCCGCTGAGTTAAGTAAGTCAGGTCAAGAGTTCGCTCAAGTGTCAACCCGCCCAGGGTGTAGGCTTGGGGCATGACTGGATGAGACTGATCACCATTTGTTTGTTGAATGCAAATGGATTAATGAAGCAAGGACTGCATTAGCAACATGGATGGGAATGACATTCCATAAAAATATTTTAAACAAACTCTACATGGATCAAAGGAAGACACTTGAAGCAATTCAAAAAAGAAGTGATGGCTGCAATTTGAGGAGCATTAGTATATTATACTTGGCAGGCTAGAAATTGAAAAGTATACAAGCAAACAATTGTAAATAATAGAGGTATAGTGACATAGATTCAAAGAGAACTGAAAGAAATAGTGAGTATGTTTAGTTGTACAAGAAATCTATGCTTGATAAATAGAATTTGTAACTAGAATAGGCTGTTGGTTTGTTCCTTTTGCGAAGTCTAGGTTATTCTTGTACTCTTCATAGAAGGTAGCAGGGAAACTAGATGCTCTTAGTTTGTATTCCTTATTGGTATTATGGTAAAATTTCACATTTCATTAAAAAAATAGTCTTATATTTTGTTTAGTAGAATTGTGCTAGGGCTTTTATTTGTTTTTAAATTCAAGTTAGAAAGGATTGTGACCGTATGACAAAAAATGGTGGTTAATAAAGGGAGTGGGGCCAGATGAGGTGGCAAAACGAAATTTTATAAAAGCAATAAAAAGTTTTTTAAGAGAAAAAAAATTATTGTCTTTACTGGTAATCGATCTCACGTTTTCACGCAAAGAGTTGACGAGTTAGACCAATGCACCCACAACAACTTTTAGTTGTTAGCTAGCACAAATAAATAACGGAAAAGGACCTAATTGGAAATGGTACACAATTACCCTCATCCACCTATTGGCCCCCAAATACCCTTTCCATCCACCTTTGGGTCCAAATTTACCCCCTTCATTAACATAACATAATTTAAAATAATTAAATAATACTTTTAATTACGTAGCACCAAACCATTGGTTGTATTTTAATTATTTAATATAATTTAAACAAATCCATTATCCATCCATTTTTAACTAAACCCGCCCCAAATGTTATTAAACCCGCCCGACCCACCTAATACAAAAATCCATCTAATTAAAAGAACCCTAAAACCTTAATAAACCCTTTAGTTCTTCCAAAAAGAAAAAAATCACGATCTACAGAGGGGGGTTTAGAACATCAGTGTTCTTCTAGTTTGCTAAAGACAAGGAGAAAAAGTAGTTGACGAAATACAAGGAGAAAAAAATTGGCAAGCCTAAGGCAAAGAGGGGCAAGCATTAGAAAGTAGTTGCGAAGTAGTGATTTTAAGTTTTTGTTTAGTATGTAATGGCACAATAAAACTTCTTAGTTTGCTATATTTGGATACTTAACTCTTTATCAGTGGCCATTTATATTAATGACAAATTAGTTTGATAATATTTTGTGGGTTGAAAATGTTGTGACCTGAAAATTTTATGAATGCATTCAATAGTTTATCTATAAAATGTCTTGTGAGATTGCTTGATTGAGTATATTATGAATAATGTTTTCTTCCAGAAGTATTGTAGTTTTGAGTAATGTTGCGTAGAGAGTGATTATTGTTCATTATACTTTCATTTATTAGTTTATCTGAATTGAAATGGTAGATTGTTGGTAAATTGTTGAGTTCTGTTCTCAGTTTTGATGTCACTAAAGAATGCTAGGTTGTTGTCAAACTGCATACAACTTAACTTATTAGTGCTGCTTCATTAATTGATAGGCATTTTGATTAAGTAGTCGAAGTGGGTAACATGATTTTCTGTATCCATTCTGCATTATTCAAGCTGTAGGGCATTTGCTAGTTCTTTTTGCCTTTTTTCTTTCGGTTTCCATGCATTTGAGAACTATCTGGTGCCGGAGTAATCCATGAGTTGAATGTTGTTGGGGTTTAGCAAGTGTGAATGGGAAAAGAAAAGAGAGAATATGAAAAGTGAGGAAACTATTTTGGAGGGAAAATGAAAAAGTCATTTGCAAAGTGCAAATGAAAAGTCATTTCTCCCATATCGGCAAAAGAAAGGGAAATTGTTATACTTATATAAGGAAACACTTTCATTACCTCTTAAAGAGCTAAGAAGAAGATGCCCCCTCGCGCCGCCGTCATCGTCGCTCACTCAGCCTCGGCTTCGGCTTTTGGATTTGGCAAATGATTTGGTTGATAAATTTTTTGGACAAAATTTATTTAATTATTTTTGTTAAATCAAATAAATCTTGTTAATATTATCTCCTATAAATTTGCGGGTAACGGTAACAATTCAAAAAGTCGTTACTTTCCAAAAAGTCGTTATTTTCCTAACAGACACATTTTTCCGAAAAGTTGTTATTTTTTCCAAAAGACACAACTTTCTGGATAAAACGAGTCTGAACAGATTTCTCTGAACAGACACGTTTCTTGCTAAAAATGGCTATAAAAGGAAGTCAATTTTTGATTTTTTAAACACTGAAATTTTCTTTCTCTGCATATATTTTTCTCTCAAATAAATCAAAGTGTTGATCGACTGAATCTGTGTGACTTGTTCCTGTTCTGAAGTTCGCTGAAGTTAAAGGAGTTTGAGGTACCGCTATTCCTTTAACAGGTTTAATCCGTTTTATCTTGGGAGAAATTAATCCATAACCTCGGGTACAGTGAGGGGATTAAATTTCTTAAGGAGACACAGTAATTTTTGTGGACTCGGATTATTTTGTATTTTTTCTGCTTCATCTTAATTCTGTTTCTGTTTATTGGTTAACCTTACAAAAACAGGTTAATATAACAATCTTAAGAAATTTAAACAAAGTTTCTGTATTTGAGGTTTCTTGGGATTAAAACCTTTATGGTTTTCTACTCTGCTTGAATTTTTAAAATCCATTCAATTAACGATTAAAATAACATAAAATTTTTATCGTTAAATCAGAAACAATTTGGGTAAAGATTTGTTCTTTACTGTTAGTATTTCAAATACTTAACTTATCTGCCATTTATGACTAAAAAAAGAAAAAAAATGACTAATTCAAGTGAAACAAATGCTGGAACAGTAAGTGTTGCAATAGTAAGTGCTGCAACAACATCGGTTGCACATAATCGTTCAAATACTGCCTTAGCGCCGGCTGAGAAACCTGCAAAAATTTTTGGAGTCGACTTTAAGAGATGGCAGCAAAAGATGTTCTTCTATCTCACTATGTTGAGTCTGCAGAAGTTCATTAATGAGAATGTTCCTGTTATGTCAGATGAAACTCTGCCTGATGAACGATTCTTGGTAACAGAAGCATGGACACACTCAGATTTTTTGTGTAAAAATTATATTCTGAGTGGTCTGCAAGATGATCTGTACAATGTGTACAGCAATGTCAAAACCTCAAAAGAACTCTAGGATGCTTTAGAAAAGAAGTACAAAACAGAAGATGCCGGAATGAAGAAATTCATTGTGGCAAAATTTCTGGACTATAAGATGATAGACAGTAAGACCGTCGTCACCCAAGTTCAAGAATTGCAGGTCATAATCCATGATCTCATTGCTGAAGGATTGATTGTGAATGATGCCTTTCAAGTGGCTGCAATTATTGAAAAATTACCTCCATTGTGGAAGGACTTCAAAAACTACTTGAAACACAAACACAAGGAGATGACTGTTGAAGATCTAATAGTAAGGTTGAGGATCAAAGAGGATAATAAGGCTGCAGAAAAGAGGTCACGTGGTAATTCAGCAATGTCTGGAGTAAATTTTTATTGAAGAAGATCCCACAAAATTAAAGAAAAGAAAGAAAGCATCTGGTCCAAAAAGCAATCCTCCTAAGAAGAAATTCAATGGAAACTGCTTCAACTGTGGTAAACATGGTCATAGGGCTACTGAATGATGGGGTCCTAAGAAGAATAAGAAAAAGAAGGATCAAGCAAACTTGGCTGAATCCAAAGGAGAAATGGACGATCATTGTGCAATGCTTTCAGAATGTAACTTGGTTGGAAATCCAAGAGAATGGTGGATAGATTCCGGTGCCTCATGACATGTTTGTGCCAACAAAGATTATTCTCATCATATACTCCAGCACTTACAAATGAGAAGTTGTTTATGGCAAACTCGGTTGTTGCAAAGGTTGAAAGAACTGGCAAAGTCCTATTAAAGATGACATCAGGCAAGGTGGTGACTTTGAAATAGGGTCTCATATGTTCCAGAATTGAGAAAGAATTTAGTTTCAATTCCAGTTTTGACCAAGAATGGATTTAAATGTGTATTTATTTCTGATAAAGTAGTAGTAAGCAAAAATGATATGTATGTAGGAAAAGGCTACCTTGGTGATGGACTTTTCAAACTCAATGTAATTGCAGTTGATATGAATAAAGAATTTGCTTCTTCTTACTTCCTTGAGTCTAAATGTTTATGGCATGAAAATTTGGGACACATTAATAATAAAACCTTGCAAAAACTGATTTACTTAAATATTTTGCCAAAATTTGAGTGCAATAAATCAAAATGTCAAATTTGTGTTGAATCTAAGTATGCTAAGCATCCTTATAAATCTGTTGAAAGGAATTCAAATCCTTTAGAATTGATTCACACTGATATTTGTGACATGAAGTCAACACCATCACGTGGTGGGAAAAAGTATTTCATAACTTTTATTGACGATTGCACTAGATATTGTTATGTCTATTTGCTAAATAGTATGGATGAAGCAATAGATGCATTTAGGCTATATAAAACTGAAGTTGAAAATCAGTTAGATAAAAAGATCAAAATGATCAGAAGTGATAGAGGTGGAGAATACGAATCTCCATTTGCAGAAATATGTTTAAAAAATGGAATAATCCATCAAACTACTGCTCCCTACACTTTTCAGTCTAATGGAATTGCAGAAAGGAAAAACCGAACTTTAAAAGAAATGATGAATGCATTACTTATAAGTTCAGGTTAACCACAGAACTTGTGGGGGGAAGCTATCCTTACAGCAAATCAAATACTTAACAGAGTGCCTCACTCAAAGACAAATGTAATTCCATATGAGAAATGGAAAGGTAGAAAATCCAACTTGAAATATTTCAAAGTGTGGGGGTGTCTAGCCAAATTCCAAGTTCCTATACCTAAGAGGGTAAAAATAGGGCCTAAGACTGTGGATTGTGTATTCATTGGATATGCCACAAACAGTAAGGCATGTCAATTTTTGATTCATAAGTCCGACCATCCGGATATTCATGATAATACAGTAATGGAATCAGATAGTGCTGAATTTTATGAACATATCTATCCGTATAAAACTAGACTTGAGTCATCTAGTGGGGAGTCTAAAAAACTCAGAGAAGAACCAAAAGAGAATGAACCTAATGAAGAAAGTCCAAGACGCAGTAAACGTCAAAGGAAATCTACTTCATTTGAATCTGATTTTATAACATTTCTTCTTGAAAGTGAGCCTCAAACATTCAAGGAAGCAATGTCTTCTAGCGACTCAACCTGTTGGAAGGAGGTTGTTAGTAGTGAAATTGAATCAATCTTAAGCAATCATACTTGGGAGTTGGTTGATCTTCCTCCAGGGAACAAACCCTTGGGTTCAAAATGGATCTTTAAAAGGAAGATGAAAGATGATGAAACTATTGACAAGTATAAAGCAAGACTTGTTGTCAAAGGTTTTAGACAAAAAGAAGGTCTTGATTATTTTGACACATACTCGCCAGTGACTAGGATTACATCAATTCGAATGTTAATTGCACTAGCTGCAGTATGGTCTTGAAATTCATCAAATGGATGTGAAAACAGCCTTCTTAAATGGAGAGCTTGAAGAAGAAATTTACATAGAACAGCCCGAGAGTTTTGTAGTTCCTGGTAAAGAAAAGAAAGTGTGCAAACTTATTAAGTCACTTTATGGACTAAAACAACCACCAAAACAATGGCATGCAAAGTTTGATCAAACCATGTTGTTAAATGGATTTAAGATCAATGAATGTGATAAATGTGTTTACATTAAAGATACTCCAAATTAGGAAGTTATTTTATGCCTATATGTAGATGACATGCTTATAATGAGCAAAGACATTGCTAATATAAAAGCTACAAAGCGTATGCTTGCTAGTAAGTTTGATATGAAAGATTTGGGAGTTGCTGATGTGATATTAGGAATTAAAATTCTTAAAACTCCTAACGGTCTAGCATTGTCTCAAACTCATTATATTCAAAAGATACTTGAAAAATTCAAATTTTGAATTTTAAAAGGGCAAAGACTCCAATTGATGAAACCTTCATCTTGCAAACAATAAAGGTGAAAGTCAGTCTCTATTGGACTATGCTAGCGTATTGGGAAGCTTAATGTATGTCATGAATTGTACACGACCAGTCATAGCTTGCGCTATCAGTAAACTGAGTCGATACACAAGTAATCCTAATCAAAGTCATTGGTTGGCAATGAAGAGAGTTTTGGGAAACTTATATGACACTCAAAATTATGCTTTACATTACAACAAATATCCAACCGTTCTTGAAGGATATAGTGATGCAAATTGGATTACTGGGTCAACTGAAACAAAATCCACAAGTGGATACGTCTTTACTATTGGTGGAGGAGCAATATCTTGAAAATCATCCAAACAAACATGTATAGCTCGTTCTACAATGGAGTCTAAATTCATTGCTTTAGACAAGGCAGGTGAAGAAGCTAAATGGCTCCGGAATTTCTTAGAAGATATTCCATTTTGGCCCAAACCAATGGCTCCTATATGCATACACTGTGATAGTAAAGCTGCATAGGAAGGGCTGGAAGCATTATGTATAACGGCAAGTCACGTCACATAAGACGAAGACATAAATCTGTAAGACAACTACTCTCTAGTGGAATTATCACAATTGACTATGTGAAGTCAAAAGATAATGTGTCGGATCCACTTACAAAAGGCCTAAATAGAGAAGGAGATGAGAAATCATCGACGAGGATGGGACTATGGCCGAGAACAAGTGATCGTGGCAGTAACTCTACCTAGAAGACTGGAGATCCCAAGATCTAGGTTCAAGGAGATAAAACAGAGTCATTGGTGACGGTTCAACATTGTCAAGAAAAAATTATTATTTTATGGTCCATTCTCATGATGAGACAATGTTTAGTAACTAGGATAAAAACATAAAGACTTTTTAATGGTTTCTAAGTTTGATACAGGGAATATCAAATGGTGTATCTATAGGATAACACATTTAGAAATCACCTACGTAAGTGTGAAGTGTAAGCCACTTCAAGGAGAATTCGGTAAGGTCAGTTCTTTAAGCACTTACTATCCAAGATGTGTCCATGGCTGAAACGAACAAAACAATGAGAACTAAGAACATTTGAAGGGTTGACTGTTTGACATATGTTGTCTAGGTATACACCAAAGCTCGACGGTTCAAAGATATCAAATCTACCGATTGACCGAGTATATCCGATATATGTTCACTACGGAAAGTTTAAAGGGAAACCTACTTATCCAGATGCGATTAACCTTTACCTACAAGACACACAAGTTTTTTTTCTCATGCATATGTTTTAACAACAGCCTTCCCCATTCATGTGGGGGATTGTTGTGGTTTAGCAAGTATGAATGGGAAAAGAAAAGAGAGAATATGAAAAGTGAAGAAACTACTTTGGAGGAAAAATGAAAAAGTCATTTGCAAAGTGCAAATGAAAAGTCATTTCTCCCATATCGGCAAAAGAAAGGGAAATTGTTGTCCTTATATAAGGAAAAACTTCCATTACCTCTTAAAGAGCTAAGAAAGATGCTCCCTCGCGCCGTCATCGCTCGCTCGGCCTCGGCTTCGGCTTCGGCAAATGATATGATTGAATGATAAATTTTTTGGACAAAATTTATTTAATCAGTTTTTGTTAAATCAAATAAATCCTGTTAATATTATCTCTTATAAATTTGCGGGTAACGGTAACATTTCGAAAAGTTGTTACTCTTTCCAAAAAGTCGTTACTTTCAAAAAAGTCGTTATTTTCCTAACAGACACATTTTTCCGAAAGTTGTTATTTTTTCCAAAAGACATAACTTTTTGGATAAAATGGGTCTGAACAGATTTCTCTGAACAGACACGTTTCTTGCTGAAAATGGCTATAAAAGGAAGTCAATTTTTGATTTTTCAAACACTGAATTTTTTTTTCTCTGCATATATTTTTCTCTCAAATAAATCAAAGTGTCGATCAACTGAGTCTATGTGACTTTGTTTCTATTCTGAAGTTCGCTGAAGTTAAAGGAGTTTGAGGTACCGCTATTTCTTTAACAGGTTTAATCCATTTTATCTTGGGGGAAATTAATCCATAACCTCGGGTACAGTGAAGGGATTAAATTTCTTAAGGAGACACAGTAATTTCTGTGGACTCGGATTATTTTGTATTTTTTCTGCTTCATCTTAATTATGTTTATGTTTATTGGTTAACCTTAAAAATGCAGGTTAATATAACAAATGCTTGATTGAGTATTCTATTGCACCTACTAAATAGGCATCTTGCTTCTGCTGCAAACTCTTGTGTTCCACAAGAACTGGGTACACACATAGCTTTCAACAATAGATCAGCCAAGTACGTCAGCATTTGCCAAATCGTCCTAAAGTACATCAGCATCGCCACATTAGAAACATTCACACATTCATCCCAAGCCCCATCTCTTGCCAAGCCAAAACTTTTCAGAATCTTGTCGCAAGTAATATTCAACAAGTTACACTATTAAAATCAAAAGAATAGTAGTTTGCAATTAAAAGTAAAACCAAGAATTGGGAACAACAATCCGTTTGCATTTATACACATTTTTAACAATTGGGCATACTTCATCACTATAACAAGTTCATCTGAAGTTTGCCAAAACCAAAAAAATGAACAGGTTTCTACCATATTAACAACAATCCATTTCTAACAAATTTCCAAATAGTAACAATTGGGCATACTTCATCACTATGACACAACTTACTCCTTTTATTGATCTTTTTTTTTTAACTTGTTATTGCCTACCAACTTAGTGATATTACCATCAACAACTTCACTTAAAATTACCATCATCTTCACTAAAAATTACCATCATGAGGATTAACAAAATGCACAAACTCTGCATAATCAAAATGCAACAAAGTGCAGGTTATCAAGCTGCAAAATTCTTCATTAGTAGACGTAACAACAACCTATATCATCTTGACTAATTTTCATAATAAAATGCAGCTTATCAAGCTGCAAAATTCCGTCATTACAATAACAAAAAATCACAAAACGAACATAATCTAATAATACTAACTTAACAAAAACAATAACACCACACTACATCATCTTGGCAACTACAAAACCAACAATAATAGACCAAGAAACTACAATCAAACTTATTAATTGATGAACCATGAACTCTAACTTTGAAACCTTATCATCCAAGCTAGATACTTTCTTCATCAATCCAATTCCAATAACCACAAGAATTTGTCCAAGACGACGACATTTGTAGAATCGACGTCCACCATTTTCAAGAGTTGTAGCAGCAAGATATCTTGCCTTAAATCCATCCACACTTACATATACGGTACTCTTTTCTGACGATTCGAAATTCTCGTCGTCGGCTTCCTCTCCCTGTAGGTCGAGCTGAATTACATCCACCCTCGAGGTAGAGTTCGTTTTGTAATAGGAGCCCCGTTGGGCCTTTACGGAGCTTGGCCTGCTTTCGCATTAACTCACCATTTGGTGATTTGGTTCGTAGCAGCCCAAGTATATCCAGGAGTTCCTTTTACACGCTACGCTATCCTCGGCGACGATATCGTCATCGGAGATGAGCGGGTGGCTGAGCGTTATCGCGAGCTAATTCCGCCACTGAATGTTCCATTTTCATTAGAGAATGGCCCGCCCGTCTGCTCCTAGGTCCAGAAATGACGCCGGGCGAGGGCGTCTCTATGCCCCTTAATGAATCGAATGGTCCTTCGACCTTCGTTTGATTCTGACGGCGTCGTTAGTATCGTCAGTTGGGGCTTTGGAGTTTGCTAAGAGTTTCATTGTACGCGGAGTGACTAAGGACTTTTTTCCTGTCTCCTGTCACATGTTAAGATCCTTAGTTAGTTCCATATCCCTTGTTCCTGTAATGAGGGCTATTATGTCTAAGAATCTTCCATTGTCGTATCGTTTACGGGAAGCTGGGTACCGGGTGTATACTCGACGCACGGCGCCTCCTAGGAGACACTGGAATCGGCATTTCCTCGTCTTTCACTCACCGAATTGAAGTTCTTTAAGGGAAGAAATCGAAGAACAAACAGACATTTATAACAAAATGAAGAGAAGAACACTGATGTTCTAAACCCCCCCCCCCCTCTATTGATCGATTTTTTTTTGGAGTGTTACTTGGGTTTTAGGATTCTTTTAATTAGATGGGTTTTCCTATTGGGTGGTCAGGCGGGTTTAGTTAAAAATGAATGGTTAATGGATTGGTTTAAAATTATATTAAACAATTAAAATACAATCAATGGTTGGGTGCCACGTAATTGAAAGTATTATTTAATTATTTTAAATTGTGCTCTGTTAATGAAGGGGGTAAATATGGACCCAAAGGTGGATGAGAAGGGTATTTGGGGGCCAATAGGTGGAGATGGAGGGTAATTGTGTACCATTTTCAATACTTCAAAGGTATTTTAGGCCCTTTTCCGTTAAATTTATGTTTATCGTAGCAACTGTCTACATACACACATAGAGAGAGCAGTAATCATCTTCTCATCAATTTCCAATTCAGACGAATAAGTTTTTTTTCTTCCCAATTTTTTTTCCAGCTAAAACTAAAGATTGAGATGGAGAATTATTAAGCTTCATTATTTTGGTCATCAACTAATTCAACAACAATAATATATTATGTTATCTCATAAACAAAATTTGATGATCAAAGAGTCTCAATAAAATTATTGGCTTAATACAAAATTCTAATAAGAGACCTCAAATATATATACATAGTTATTACTTTTAATTATGAACAGTATTTCTTCACTCAAAAATCTTGATGAACATCAATACACTAAAACAAATTTTTGCAACAAGTGTTCTTGACAAATATCAATACACCCCAAGAAAATTATAAATATAAGAAAACACTTGTAAAGATTATGAAAACTTACCAGTTCAAGAGGAAAAAATTGGTGGTTGATTGAGAAAAGAGAGAAAGAAAGTTTGTAGTTGTGAGAGCAAAAGTCATGCAAAGACTGAGAGAGACGATACAATTTTATTTTACTTATTAGGCTGAATGGTGTTAAGACTCTCCTACAGATCTGATCCGTTCTGACCTTTCCAAGTCCATTAAGAGGCTTTTTAAAAGAAGAAACAAACGAACTCAATGGTTGAATATATATATATATATATATAATATATATATATATATAATATATATATATATATATATATAATATATATAATATATATATATAATATATATATATATATATATATATATATATATATCGCCCCTGGTTGCACGTGAGCGCACATGTCTATCCTATCATATAGTATACAAAGTTGTAAAATAGAATAAATTTTATTAAAATTAAAAAAATTAGTAAATAATTATAATCGAAAGAATATTAGACCAGATTTAAATGATTAATACAAATTTTCATGGAGTTAATTGTTTTTCTGAGACAAAAATGACCAAATGTCATCAAAACATTTCAAAAAGCATTCAAAAAATTTAAATATGGGGAGAAAGTAATATTTCATAAATGGTATTGTTCTTTACTTTACTTAATTTGTAAACGAACTTAACCAACAAGACAGAAAAATAATATCAAGGTGAAAAAAATGGTCAGCAATAACTATTCCTCTAGAGGTTATGACTATAAATGATGGACATCATTTAAGTACAACTATTCTCTTAGATATTAATACTTGAAATTTAATATGTGCATGACAGTAAGAACAAATGTCATAAGTATTTTAATATTTTATCTTTAAACGTGATACATCTTTTGCAAAATATTATTATTCAATTAATATTTGAGTAAGGCTATAATATAGATGTAATTTTACAAAAAAAGAAAGTGCACTTATATAGTGAATGTCAATAATTTTATAAGTAGAATGTTATGAGAAAAATATATCACATCAATAATTAGTTGTAAAGAAAATTATCTTTTATTTTGCCGCATACATATCATATAGATGTTGTCTAAGGAGAGTATCTATTATCTTATAAATATTCTATCGTGATATAAAAAAATTATTTTTTTTTCAATTAAAAAATTTATAGATAAATAAAATTTAAAGTATTATTCACAAAATATTTATTTTTATTTAAGATCATTTTATGATCAATCACTATTTCTTATCATATTTATATAGCTAGCAAAGAGTTATCTTGTGACATACCATTTTCTTAGATTAAAATGAACACAAAATAACATGAAATTCATACTTAAAAAATTCATACTTAAAAAAAATATATAAAAAAGTGAAAATATGTGGATCAATTCATAGCCAATGAAGAAGGAAGACGAAAATATATGTTCGTGATATATTCACCCTAGTGTTTCATTTGATTGAAATTCCTTGTCACCAACTCTTTACTTTCTCCGTTCTTTGTTACTTACATATCTATTAAAAAATTATTATTATCATAAATATATTATTATATTATAAGTAAAAGTAAAAATCTATTTTTGAAATAGTAGACTTTACATCAAAACTACTAATTCAATCGGCTACGCTAATGCCCAATGTTTTAGAAATAATAGGAATCAACTCCTTCATTTGAGGTTAAAAGAATAAGAAATATAAATACAAAGAAGAACTATCTTACCCCAATCATATACCTTTTTTGTATTTGTTTATGAATATTATTTCTCCCACATCTTTATTTATTTATTTCATTGAAAAAAATCCACAATGTGTGTATTTAATTTCTCTCTCGAATGAAAACACAAGAAATTATTCAAGAAACAAAATAAGAAAAATAAATAAAAATTTCCGCACACTATATAGAAGATTTTTGTGTGAAGCAATATTCATAGATAATTACATATTTCTTTGTTCTCTTCTTTTCTTCTTTAATAGAAAATAAGTACCTACATTTCAATGCTAAGAACTTTGGTGAAACATAAAAATGAATTGGAGATGAATCATTTGTGAAAATTTTAAATGATCTCAAATAAGAGATCCCCAACATTTTATAAGGAGTGAATGATTGTTATATATGACCAAATAAACATGAAGGTAGAAATTGTTGTGACTATTCATAAGAAATTAGTCTTTTTTTAATGAATAAAACATGTAGGTTCATTAAAGTATTAATATTCTAAAATAATATAAATAATATTGATGCATGTATGTGATGAAAATCGTCAGAGAAAAATATGAGTGTGAATTGATGAATGATTTGCTACAATTTGTTCACCAACTCTTTCGTATGTAGTACCTCAAATTTCTTTAGGTTTCGAACTTAATCAACTATTGTGAATAACAGTTGAGATTTTTTAAGAAGAAGAGTATAAAACCTTTGAAAATTGTAGTTTAAAAAGTGAGAAAAATCCCTCTAATTATAGCTAACAATAGTAGTATGAATATAATCTGATTGTGCCTTATCAGATAAGACACAATCCTTCAAAAAAGTCCTTGCTCACCGGAAAAGAAATAACCATTTAAAAAATTTAAAACTCATAGGATAAGGTACAATCCTTTGGTAAAGTCACAATTTTTTGAAAAAATTACAACTCGTCAAAAATGTCGCAACCCGTCAAAAAAGTCACAACCGTTTGAAAAAGTCACGATCCATTAATATGAAAAGGTATCAACTTTTAATATAAAATAATGAAATAAATTGAGTATTATAGTAAATCAATATTCATGCTTAGGAGCTTATGATTTTAAGGATGTGCGTCCATGCGTGTGTTAAGCTTAGAAGAGGTGATGCAATACGACTCCAAAGTGAACAAATTTATCTTCTCTTGTATCTTTTTTTTTTTTTACATTCTTTCCTTTCTGTTTGTTATTTTTAATCTCATTATGTCTATTTCTCAATCATGTTTATCCATGTATTAATATAACAAATTGTCATGTGGTATTTGTTATATATTCTACACTACTGAAAAATTCTATCCTAACTCTACCCCAATAACGGGTTGGTTGGACCGGCTTTATGGGCTTAGTTCATACGGACGGTTTTACATAAAAACGTAAATAAAATCAACGTTAATAAATAGACAAAGTATGCAGGAGGATCAAAAGTGCATCAACATAGCAAATATGAGGGACTATCAGTGCTCCATGTGAAAATTTAATGATAACTTAAGTATTAACCCAAGATAAGAAACTATTTAAATTATTTTGAGTTTATTTGCATTGATTTTAAATTACTTGTCAAAAGGAAATTAAGTTACTCACTTTCCTAAGTAGTCCTCCAAGATAAGATTTTGTTACCTTACCCAATCTTCAATATAATTTCCTTAATTAATTGGAAGACTCCACAAAGTCTTCGAGGGTCGGAGAAGGAGTTTTTCCGTAAAATCATCCCTTTTAACTATGACTCAAATCTAATGTACATCCTTATATTATGAGAAAAAGAATTCTTTTAGTATCCAAAAAATAACAAGATTCATCCTTCAGTCTATTTTTGTCAAATTTATCTTATTTAATATTTTACTATTTCTCCCTCAACCAGATGACTTTGTTTACCTATAAATACATTTCTAAGAGTGATAATTATAATCAATAATATCAATCACATATATAGCTAATTACTCTTGTGCTACCACAAAACTTAGAAGAGAAAATGGAGAAGGCAACATTCCTTAAGGTTTTCTTGAACTCCTTTTTGCTTATGTTGTTTGGTAAGCAATTTTCTAATCTATTGCAAATTATATTCTAGACCAGATATATATAATAATCTATTTGTTTGTTCACTTTTTCAATGATGATGTTGGTTTATGAAAAATCTTGTGTACATCACTGACTTGTTCAACAATATCGTCGATTTTGATAGGCTTGAACAAGAAAATTGTGGTAGTTCTTTCATTTGTTCACTTTTTCAATGTTGATGTTGTTTTATGAAAAACTTGATGTACGTCACTGACTTGTTCAACAATGGTGTCCATGTTGGTAGGACAAGGAAGTCATGTGCAAGGAGAATGTACTAATGATGCCGATTGTGCTAAGGTTATGAAATGCATACAAGCACAACCTATATGTGACTTGACAAGCCATCAATGTGTCTGTCCACGAGCTCCACCCGCTAATTATGGAATAAGAAACATTTACAAGACTCACCAAAACTGATTTTATTATGTTTTTCAATTTCATAAGATTCAATAAAGATCTCTTGTTTTTATATTAATCATGTTTGAAAAGGGTGTTATTTGCGCGATATATTGTATCTTAAAAGTAATTTTTTCGATCCATTTATGTTTTACGAATTTCAAATAGAGGTTTATGCATTTAGATTTTACAATAATCAATAAGTCGTAAAATGTCAAACAAGTTTTAATTGAAGTTGATGTGTATATTAAAGTAGATGACATTAGTTTGCTTAATTCATATACATTGATGTATAATTCATATGAACCAAATAGCTCTTAAGTAAATGCCTATTTTACAGTGTCAAGTTCCAATAATGTGGACTTATGAATGAGATAAACCTCCAATTTCCTTGATTGGCTTTACTCTTCTGTACATGTCATGAATAGAATAGCCATATATATAAAAGGAAATGATATGGCATCCCGGGGATCTTGGGCCCACGCAAGGTGCAAGAAAGGATCGTAGCTCAAGGGGATGTAAATAGAATAGTCATGCATGCATATATTCAAAAAAAACATGAACTTGCACCTCCTGAATGCAAAATGAAAGTGATTCAATTCTCAAAAAGATGAACAACAAGAACATACTTAGACAAAATGGAGTCTGGGATGTATACCTTATTCAACCTTAAAAGACAGAGAGGTCGTTTTCGATTGATGACTTGTCTTGACTCTTGCATCTACAAGCTAAGTGTGCCCATTTGGATTGACTTATTTTAGATGTGTTTTTTTAGCCGAAATAGCTTTTAAACAGTTTTAAGATGTCTGGGTAAAATTAAAAAGTACTTATAAGCACTTATTTAAAAACCAATGAATTTTCTGCAATTTTGGAATGCCTTCTTCAATGGATCAAAACATATGTAAAAGCTCTGAAATACTGGCCTACCTAGAGCATCAAGTTTAACAACACAAGTCCTCCCTGAATTGGTCCTCAACAGTTCATCTTTATAGTCAAGAATTTTCCAAATTTCACAACATGATCACCCATGATCACTTTCAACACTTTAGCTCTTGCCCTCTTAACAGTAGTCTTGGCAGCATGAATTTTAAATTTTTTCTTTATCAACTCTTGCAACTTGAAAACTCTTATATTTGGTTGCTTATTAATCCTCTTTCTAAAATGTGTAGCTATGAACTTTGCATTACAGAAATAGTTTCTAGTTGTGTTGTTACAATTATGCTTTGAATTGTAAGTCTTTATCATGAAATCATTTGTTGTTTTGTCAAAACATGCAAACAAAAACCATGGATAACCTTCTTTGCACCTACATCGAACTCTTTTTGGCTCATTCACACAATTCTCTATTTGAACTCTCTTTTGGACAACATATTTACTTACTACTCTTCTAAATTCATTCACATATGCAAAGACCATACCAACTACCATACAACTTTCTTGGCAGTAGGATCATGTATAATTTTTTGATTATTGGGCCTCCTGTCTTCTTGGTAAATTTACACTTCTTGGTAAATTTACTCTTTCATATTCAACACATTCATCACTAAATTCACCTTCATCTATTTCAAAACTTTCATTATCAGAACTTGCAAAATAAGGCTCATCACCTCCTGATCTTCCTTCAACACTTACTTTACCTGTTTGAGTTTCATCAAAACCTAAATCTGGTCCAGCTTCACCTACTGGTACCTCTTCAGTATCAGTTTGTTCTCTTTCTTTTATTTTTCTTCTTTGAAAAGATCTCTTTTCATCCCTCAACTCCCTAACCTCTTCATGTACATAACTACCATAGTTCCTCCTCATCTCCCACCAATCCACATTCAGACTCAGAACTATCTTCTGTTGAGTAATCAGAACCATCTTCTTCTAAGAAATTAGATTCAACAGGACCTGAAACTAGATCATCAACATCTTCAATGACAACCTCAGTAGTGGAAGGAGATCTAGGAGGAGGAGCTGTAGTGGTAGGATTTGTAGTGGAATGAGTGGCAGTGAAAGGAGATTTAAGAACAACAACTGTAGTGGGAGGAGTTGGGGTAGAAGCAGATCCAGTAGAAGGAGTAGTGAAAGGAGTTGGGGTAGATTGAGATCTAGTATCAAGGGAAGTAAAGAGGTCTTCACCTACCCACTTTGGTCATTTACTTTATTAAAAGTTGAACTAGATTCCTTCATATCCCCATGAGGGACATTTTCTAATAAAATAGGGGTGGGGTTCACAACTGCATCATCAATTAAGTGTTTTACATATACCTCCACAATATCTCCATCTTCCAAAGAACAACTTAACTTTAAAATATCCATATCATTATGAATATCTTCCAAAATGCCATTGTTAGGAGGTTTGATACTAAATGTGCAAGTTGTTGTGTATCCCAATTCTTTTATGTACCCTCTTAATTCAAAATAGGACAGTCTATCCACGTCAACATCCAAAAACTCTGTGAGTCACCCACCACTGTAAACTAGTTGTCCAGTATTCAAATCTAAGACTCCACCATGATACCATCTTAACGTAATCAAAGTAAATTCACTCATCTTCTACTTGAACAATGTAACACTAGTAAGGAAATGAGAGACTATGTTTTCTAAGAATTATTTAGTTACTTAAAAAATTCAGAGCCAGCAAAACTAGGGAGAAAAGAAAAAGAAACAAAATCCCTAATCAAACACTAATAAACAAAACCCTTAATACGACGACAGACATGTCAAAATGGCATTTGAATGCCGAGTTCAACAAAACCCTAATAAACATTAAAATTACACTACCATCAAAACTAAAATCAAATATCAATATAACATTTAGTTGGTAAAGAATAACCTTAATAAACATTAAAAGGCTCAAATAAACTACAAACTATAGCACACCAGTCAAAATAACATTTGAATACGCAGTAAAAATAAAATTCTAATCGAGCACTAACATCAAAATAGTATTCAACTAGTAAAGATCTAACCTTTTTATCAGAAAAAATCGCAAGTAAGCTTTGCGATTCAACAATGGCTACTCAATGTGACTCGAAGAAAGAAGAAAGAAGAAAGGAGTTTTCTTTGGATTTGGAGTGAAAGAAGACTTTTGTCAAAAGGTAAAGGTAAAGATGTCACACTAGTCACTTTTTTCAAGTCTCTTAAAGTCGTGGGTCCACGATTATACACGTGTACAGTGCGTGTACACAAACAATTTTTATAAATCTGGTATAGGTGACTACGTCAGCGTCTGAGGGTGAAATAATATATATATAAAAAAATGTTAAGTGTGTAGTTGGAAATATGGCCAAAGCTTGAGGGGGCATTTGGCCCTTTTCTCATACCTAAAAATGTTTCTAGAACTATTTAATTTTCTTGTTATCATTCTTGGTAGATTTTTGCTTGCATGGTTACATTTTTACGTTTGATCATCATTCACTTCGTACAGAAAGATGTTTCTAAATTATTTATTCTTGATAGATTTTTGTTAGAATGAAATTACATTTTTATTCTTGGTCATCTTTAATACAAATATATCATCCTATTCATTTTTATTTGTAAAGTTACTTTTCACATCTTTTTCTTTAATTTCAATCTAATATATATTATTAGTTTTATCACACTAATTTATTTTCAAGTATATTAATTAGAGCCAAAATAAAGATTGAAATAATTAATTCATGATATTTGTATATAAAATGTAGGCTTTTTTATAAGCATAATGAATAGAAAAAATATTAGGAATTAAATTAAAGTAATAGTAAAATAGAGTAATAATAAAATAGATATACTCACAAAAGAAATAAAAAGAAATGAAGTAATAACAAAATAAGTTATAATGGTAATAAGAATAACTTAAGATATTTCTAGAATTATTCAATTTTTTTGTTATCATTTTTGATAGATTTTTGTATTAGCGTGAAATTACATTTTTAGTTTAATCATTATTCACTTCATATATAAAAAATAGTTCTAGAATTATTTATTTTCTTTCTTCATAGACTTTTATTAAAGTAAAATTACATTTTACCCTTGATCGTCCTCCCATTTTACTCTTCTATATAATAGAAATTAATATCACGAATTGTCATTTATTGGTATACATTCTACAATAGACATTATTATACATGGTCAAAGAAAGTCTACCGAACAAAATATTAAATAGGAGAACCCGTGGATGCGCTACAGGAACAAATTACCAACACAAGTGATTGAACTCAAAAGGTTTGGCATATTTAAATTAATATACTCCTCGATTAACTTTTAATTATCATGTTAAGACAATATAACAGATTTTTAAATTAAATTAAATTATATTTATTTAATAATTTAAGTAAAAAATTTAGATATTCATATAAATTTTAATTTTTTACATTTCAATTGTAAAATTTTAATTGAAGTTATTATTGTTTGACTTTTTTTTTAAAAAAAAACTATAACAATTAGAAGTGAAAAAACTATAAATGTTAAAAAAGAAATTAGGACAATTAAAAATGAAGATAATAATTTATAATTTCCAATAAATCAACCTGACATTGTTGACCAATGTCATGTTAACTAATGACTTGCAATTTGAATTCATGTTTCTTTTTTCTGAGGTGCCACACAAGATAGTTGAAAATGAACTTCTCATAGATAATACGTACTAACTAAAACAAAACCACATCTTGACAGAGTAGGTTGGAAAAAACATCTGATGTTTCAGTTTCATACATCTACTTATCAGGGAACTTCATTGTTCAAATGATTTGATCTAACATCGCACACATAGTTAACAAAGTACTTCCTTTCGTTTCATACCGAGTTCCACGAGCATAGTTAAGAGAGCCTCACACATTTCACTAGCGTCCGGTTCATTTGGGTCCTTCCTCCACGACGAATAAACCATCCAAGCATGATCAAGCTTTATGTCTGGTTTTACAACAACTGAGCCGGGAACTTCAGCATCACGACAGGTCACTAGACCATCACTCTTCTCTCCATACCTTAGTTGCAGGTGCAGAGCACAAAGAGCCAGTGCAGCAGAAACAGGAACTATGACAGGCACCTTACAACCTGCTTGGATCACATTTTCCGACTCATCGTCACCGAATCCGGGCAAAGGTAGCCACGGAAGTTCTGCATGTGCTATATGGGACATTGTTGCTATTACATTCAGTGCTATACTTGCTTCAGAATGGAAGGAGATGAGTGGAATATCATCGGGAAGCTTGTGGTTTTTTAAGAACTCCTTTCGCTTTTCGTATGTTAGATCCTCTAATGCCCGTATATCACCCTAATACAGAATAGTTCAACTTTGTCAATCAAAACATCGCACATACTCATAGAGACATACGCCAATGGATGTTTAAAATATTGAGCATACGTACCAACGAAACAAAGCTGAACAAAGTGAAAAAAAATGTGAAACATGTACACGATGGGTATGCATATGGATCATTTATCATCACGACAAAATTCACCCCATTAAGCAAATTTGTCTAATAGTAGAAGAATCAGTAAGTCATCTCACAAATGCTTTTTAAAACGCCTTGTGCATCCCTCAGTGAATGTTCATATTTTAGTTTTCGATGTTATTAAGATCTGAGGGAAATTTAGGTACTCAAGAACTTATTATGTATGCATTAAAAGAAATGTATGACCTTGTAGTACTACCAAATTTTAAAGTACAGTATTAAGTACACCAATACTTAGCAAACTGGTGTCAATCCTAGTGTTAAACAAATCACTAAATTGTCTACATCCCAACATTGAAAAAATGGGACACTTGAGCATTATAGTTTTTAACTAACCCAAAAAGTTGTGGACAAAGGAATTACCTTAATTAACTTGCACAGTAGAAACTCCATGATCCTTCGTGTTTCCTTGTCAGCAATCTGTCCGTCACGAAGAATATCTGATGCAACAGGTATTCCACCATAAGGGCTCTGCACAAATGCCAGTCCTGCAACTTTATCCTTTAAATCATGCCAATATTTTGACAAAGCAGCGGCAGCATCAACCCCACCCTTACTGTGACCAAGCAGCATGACATGTTTTCCTGATCCCCAGTGTAACTCCTCGATACATTGCTTCAGTTCCCACGCATTTTGTTCCACGGATGCCTTCATTTGGTGATCAATGATCCAACAGTAAGAAAAGCATAGTTGGAAGAACATTAAAAAGAATTTCAGAGAGCAAGTTGATATGTTAGCAGACTAGACTTTGAAAATCTACTAGTACATACCTCACTGTGTATCTTGGCAATATGGCAAGCTAACCCCATCTTCGAAAAAAACTTTTTAGTGCTCACAAAATACAAAGGACCGTGATTGCTGAAAAACCCTGTTACAATTATGTCACCAAAAGAAAAGCTCTAAGAGAACGAAATTCAGAACATATTGACAACAATCCGGTAAAAGTATTGTTTCTTTTTTAAAAAAAATAAAAATAAAAATAGTGCGAGTAACAAAAAGATCTAAAATGATTAAAATTGTTTCTCAATATTTTTATTAATCATAGGGCTGCTTTAAACAGCCAAGTAACACATAATAAATACAGACAATAAAATAAACTAAAATATCTCAACTAAGAAGCCTAGTAAAAATGTAAATTCATCCTAAACCAAATTAACTTACTAAGCTAAAAATTACTGTATTAACTAACTGTAAATTTCAACGCGCCTCCTTAGCTTTAATTACTGCAATTTAAAGAATGCTCCTCAATTTCTGCTTTGAGAATTAGTTTCTTTTCATTATTTTTGAACTTGCACACATTTTTTGATATTTGATCTCTCTTCTTGTTTTGGTTTTGTGCTTAAAAAAGCCTCAATAATCCTGTCTAGTTCGAAAGCTTTTATCTAAGTGCCTTAATCTAGACAATGATAGGTTCCAAAATGTGATTTCATTCAGAAAGCTTTTGCAATGAATACTTGTGGGACATTGAAAGATACTGTTGCTTGTCATGACTGAAAAATGGATTAAAATTGATACTGGTTGAAATAGCCTTGGGCATTAAAATAAGTACGGATTGAAAATAGCCATGTGCGCTAATAATAAGCACTAGTTCAAAATGGGTTGAAAATAATTTTTGAGAATAGTTCTACCGAAGAACTCATAGATTCCATAAGATCAATGAGGCTCTTGATACAATTGCTGGGTTTTTTTAAAAAAAGATGGAGCAACAAAAAAGATTTAAAAGGATTGAGAAATTGTTTCTCAATATCTTTATTAAGCATAAGAGGGTTTTAAATAGTCAATTTGAACACATATTATGCAGAAAATCTGCAATTCAAAAGAGCTAAAATATCTGAACAACCTAAATAACCTTAACAAAAATTTAAAATAATTAAAATTCATCCTAAACTAAGCATGTGCTAAAAATGACTGGACTAACTAAAAATAAATCTTAACAAAGTAGTATTCAGCCGGAGTTTTATTAAACCTGGAATCAGTAGATAAACAAACGAATCAGGCAGTGCGTGCTGTCCATTCCTAAAAAGGAAGAAAAAAAATCAAACGAAAATTGTCGTTAATTGGCAGTTAGGCAGTTGCAAGGAAATATTAAAATTAATGTGAAGACTCAACCAGCGACAGACATCTGAGGAACGCCTTACCGAAATAATAGGACTAACTATCATTGATAACAAGAGATAATCCTGTTGGGTTAGCACAGTTGTATTGTGGCATAGGACTACAAAAGAATGTTGACCAAAAACAGTCGAGAGAAATGAAGATAACCTTCATATATTTTTGCATATACTTCAGTAACAAAAGCCACTTGCTAAGGAATCTAATCGTTGGACAATATATACACAATGGCTTTTTACATATCCTCAGCTATATTGTTTAAAACACGAATCTTTCCAATATTAGAAACTCGGAAGTAAACAAAAGCAAAGCATTCCCCCACTAATATCAACATGCCAAAATGAAAATGCAGAATAAAATGTCCTGGTGCCTCCTTTCATTTGTAGTTGCTACTAAGAATCCTTCAATGAAACCAAAAACTGATGGGCATAGAGTAATACAACTCAACATTAAGATCTTTTGGTTTTTCTGTTAAGATTTGAAACAATAATGGTGTTTCAGGACTTGTCATATTTGCAAAAATTCATATCAGACAAGTTATGATAGTAAATGCTAAAGTAAGAGGGTAATGATTCATACTGCTGAAACACAGCTTTTCATATTGCTGTGTTCCATATTTCAAAATTTCAAAACGACTTTGTCAATCTATTACATAGAAATGAAAAGCACATAATATTGTTTGGTTGGATCTCAATTCAAAATTGGTAGGAGTATCCTACTAACATAGTTAATATCACGACCATCACTTTAAGTAGCTAAGATACCTTCTTTCGTCACTACACAGAGTAGCCAAAAGAAGTAGAAGAAAACACACATTCCGAGCAATAAATCATCAGTCCTGGAGTGTTAAGGTCGGCCAGTAAAACCAAAAACTCAAAATTAACATGAAATATGGCAACAGCCTGGAAAAGAATATCATGAGCTAAACACAGAACCCCATGATGATTGATAGTTTAATATAGTATGCAGTTGGTGTGTTTTCATTTTCATGTTATTCAGCACCTATCTCAATTGATAAAAAAGAAAAATGACCAAGAACTTACCGCTGACAAGATATGTGGTCTTTATATTGGGAGACATAATTATTCAAGGATATCTGGCTTTGTTTCTATTTTCGAAGTGACTAGTAAGATCCATCATCTTACCTAATACCTTGTAGTAGTTCTCTAAATCTAGCTGAACCATCAACAACAGGAGACATTTCAGGAGCTTGTTGCAACCACCCAATGTCATCAGAAGACCCACGCAAAGTTGTACGTACACGGGATATAACACTGAAAAGATTAGTGAAGAGTAAGTAGTAGGAAACTATAAGTAAAGGTGTTGAATGTCAAATGTAAGAAATGATCTAAAATACTCACCGATCTTCACATATTTATCATTTACCGACAGTCAGGAAATGATTACTAACCTCTGAACTTGAACTAGAGCACATCTGATATGAGATACAAAACACCTCCAAGATGCCAACGTAAGTTTCCAAGTGAATCTCAGACCATATACTGGAAGCATCAACCTACAACCAGATCAACCAACTGCAGAATAAATTAGGACAGTCATGACTATGTAATGGCGGAAAGAGATATGTGCTACTAGAAAATAAAACAGAAATAAGTTGAGTTTTCAGAGTTCTAATTCTGATTCTGAATATCGATGAATCCATAGATATCCTGCATAACGACCTCGAAGGGTGATGGGAAAAGCATATACATGAAAAGTTTACCCTTCAAAAATGAGTCTGAAACCTCCATAACTTTGATTACTTCTTACAATTTCTAAGAATGAATTTACAGGCAAGTTATCATTGACATAGGAGGATCTTCTCCCGTGAAATCTAAAGCTTGTTCCTGTGTCAGATACTCTTGAAGGAAATGAACAAGCCTCGGGAACAGTTGTAAAACCCCCGTCACTGGTAAAGTTTACAAGCAGACCACCAAAATCAACTAAATATTCTGACCACCCAAGTAGATCTCTGCAGATAAGATCCTCTGCAATAGAATCAAACCTTTATCAATAGGAAGCCATAGACAGCGAATATAAAAGAATAGATGTTCAAGGACTTCATACATTGCACGTGCATAATTTTTTAGAGACCTCACCAATAAATTGAACAAATTGCTGGGCTATATAAGAGCTCAAGCTTGCAAGATGTAGAAAGGGGTCGTCCATGTTGCATCAGAAGATAAGTTAATCAAGATCTTTCTGTTTATGAAATACAATGATCAAGTAGAGACGAAACCTGCAAAGAAGCACCAAATCAGATGAGGTATTCATTCAAGCAGCAGAAGAAAAGATCAATACACTGATGCAAGTCAAAGCTGACATTAAGTAATGAGTATAACACACTTCACAATTACTTCTCAGCGAGCGCTGATGATTTCTCCAATAGATATACTACATTCAGATGAGACCTCATTTAAAATTACGACAGAAATGAATTCAACATATCCGAGGGAAGAATAGAACACGCGGAGTCCTAGTATTTCGTTAACCTCAACACTCATCAGTTCAATCCTAAGTTACTCGGACTCGTCTGTCATGATCTAAATTATACGGGAGTCCCGTACAGATCTAGGAATAGATTCGGCTTAAACGTCCATTTATCCTACATTATTTGAAAGGAAAGAAATACAAATGCATCTCCTTACCATTCTTTTTGGATGATAAACTGTTCATTCAACACTAATACAACCTCTGGTTGCAGAGTTGTAAATACAAATAAAATCTTTTAAATATGGAAACACATTTCTCTTTTCTTTTTTGATATATTTCACAAAAATCATTTCACTATCAAATACACAAAATCGATGAACCATATCCGGTACAAATTCCACACCTATGTTATGTCATGTTGAATTTTTAAAGGCTGAATTTATCAGCATAACCAGATAATGGTATTAGGAGAGAAATTGATCAAATTACTCAAATAAAAAAAAAGAAACGGAGCGCAATGAACTTACATACATATAGATAGAGTGAGAATTGAGAATGAAAGGCCAAGCAGTTGATGAGAAACCCAAAAGCATCCTATTATAAATATAGCCAAAATCTACATCTATCCCATTTCCCAATAAAGCACAAATTTACCAATATAAAAAATGAATAGTACTATCACGATCTGCTTGTGATTTAGATTGGAAAGAGAAAATGGAGTTATAAATAGTAGTGATGTAGCCAAGCTATCTTTAACATAATGGGGGATGGCCCACTTTCACACCATAAACAAATGGAAAGCTCTCCAGATTTCGAATTAAATTGAACTGTAAAAATGTATAGATAATTTGGGACAGCGTGAGGTTGTAAGAGGACACGTGTCGACCGTTGAGGAAGTAAGGAGAAAGGTGTCCACTTTGATTGCTTTGTGAGAGGGGAAAGTAGAGATGGGAGATTCTTCATTACAAATGATATTTTATTTGATCATCTCCATTAATTTAGAGCGTCTCTACAACATTACACATTGGGGTCCAGCTTTTCTAGTTTGGGGTTAATTTTATTGAATGTGTGTTTTATTTTTACTAGATATACTAGATGGTTCACATTTGTTTATTTAAATTGATTATTTTTATTTATTTTATAAAAAAAAAACAAAACGAAAAGGCTATAAGCCATTTAATTTATTATTAAGCAAAAACCGTACAAGAGGTCTAAATCAAGACCCAAATAAAATAACAAAAACAAAAAAATTAGTAAACAAAAAAGGAAATTGAAGAGCCACTCTTCTAATTTATTGTACTTCTAATTATTCCATCTTCTTCTTCTCTAATCAATCCAAGTTGTTGTCTATTGAGATCTCTTAACCCAAAAGCAACATTTGAAAGGAAATATAAGTTGGAGCTTGGTCGAATTTCATTTAGTCGCTCAAAGCCCTCACGAACGTCATGAAATCGATACCAAAGAAGACATCTTCAGCTCCATTTATCTCCATTTTCGATCAACTTCACGGTAAGATCTTTCTAACACTAAATTAAATCAGTTAACATAGCTTCGAAAACTTACCAATTGATCTTTTCCTCAACAGGTTGAACCCTAAGAAGGTTGATACCATTGCTAAAGGTCCAGATCTAGAGGTTCGTCTCTTAGACTCCTACTGTTTTGTATATGTCAACCCTATCTCTGGCTGCAATACTATCCAATCCCTTGACTAATTGTGTTTGTTGTTGTGTTGTCCGTCAATTTGTAGTTCATGTTTTGGCATCTTGCAAATCAAAGGTTAGGAGGTCTGCTCTTTTCCATGTCATCTAAACTTGAATTAAATTGCTTTGACATTATACCTGCAAAACAAAAGGCTAGGTTAGCAAAATAATCCGCCAGGGAATTCCCTTCCCTAAGAGTGTGTTTCACCTCAATCAACTGATTTTCTATTAGCCTCCTAATCTTTAATATCCTCGGAGAAATGACCCATGGTACTTCCCATATCCCATCGAGGATCTTGATAGAAGTCAACGAATCAGTCTCCAAAATCAAAGGAAGCAAATGATTATTGATGTAGTATTGTAAATCCATTATGAAAGCTTCATCCTCTGCTTTCAAAATAGTTCTATCCCCAATCATTTTGTATTCAGCAAATATTAACTCGCCTTCCCAATCTCTATTACAAAAAGCACTAGAACTAGTTTCAGGATTTCCTTTTGTTGATCCATCTGTGTCACATTTATACACCCTATTATTGGGAAATTCCCAATAAACAATTTTGCATTTTAAGATGGGTGTATAACCTTCAAGCAATTGCACTATCTTTGACCAGTCCCTAGGCAATTCTCTCAACCTTGGAAATAAGTAGGAAACATATCGAACTAAGTTTTATTTACCTCCAAATGCATAGTATTGAAGATCTTTTTCCTCCGCGAGAAATGCAATTCCTTCTTTTCCAAATCTCCCAAATTATAAAAACAGGAACAACTTTAACAATACACTTCAATTTATTTGCACAATCAGCCTCTACCATATCTTAACTGTATAAATGGATCTTGAATGCCTACGACATTTTCATAACCCGCCCATAGCATTTGAGTTGCTGGACATGAAATGAATAGATGCTCTGTAATCTTTGGTACATTAGAATCATAACAACAATGAACTTCATCTACCATGCTTATTCTGTAGAATTTCCCCCACCAATAGTCTTTGTTTACATAGCCTCCAAAAGAGAAAACTAACTTTGAAAGGTAACCCTTTGATCCATATATTTTTGAAATCATCATTCACCTCTTGCCTCTGCCTTATTAGATACCAAGCACTTTTGACGTAGAATCTACCTGAATTTTTTGCATCCACCAGGGCTTATCCTAATCTGTAATTCTGTCCATCACTTGGACCTCCTGAGTTATGTATGCCAAACCTCTAACATCTCCTTATTCCATACCCCTTGTGTCATCAAGGACTTCACCTCCTCCAAATGATAATGGTTATTGACCCCAATAGGTAAGTAGTAATGAAGAGCACCAAGTTTAGTCCAGTTGTCAAACCAGATACTTGAATTACCATATCTTGGTTCCCAAAAAATCTCTTGATCAACCTGATTTCTAGCTTCTAACATGAACTTCCACACTTGAGACCCTCCATTCCAATCAACAACATGTGGTCTATGTCTTTTGCAATATTTGTTCCATAGAAAATTAGCCCACATAGACTTCTTTGTTCTAAAAGACCACCAAAGCTTTGCAATAAAGCCTTTGACACATCAAACAGTGATCTAAAACCCAACCCTGCTCCCTCTTTAGGTAGACGGATACTATCCCAAAATACCCAGTGCTTATATTTTCTTTTTTCATTAAAATACCATAAGAATCTTGCAAAGATTCTATGTAGGTCTTGAATAACACACTTCGGCGGAATAATTGCAGCTAACAGATAGATCGGGATGCTTTGTAGGACTATAGTTATGAGCATATTTTTACCTCCAAAGGATGAAATTTTAGTTTTCCAAGCCTTAAGGTTATTTTGTACTTTTTTAACTAGATCACATAAATGTATTTTCCTCCTCTTGGCATGACCAATTGGGCATCCAAGATAAATTAGGGGAAAGTTTCCTCTTTCAAAACAAGTGGCACTCCCATCTTCTTAACAATAGTCAAAACAATTTTATTAAACATGTAATATAAGCTCTTTTCTTTATTTATTTTCTGATCCGATTCTTTCTCATATCTCTCCAAAATATCCATCAACAATACCAAAGATCTATTGTTTGCAGATACAAATATTATGGTATCATTTGTATATGCAAGGTGATTAATTTTGTCACTCCACTTAGGCATGCCAAAACTCTTAAAATCCTTGTTATCCAACAACAGATTGTTCAAAGTTCTTAACAGTACCTCAAAAGATATAATAAATAGAGTAGGAGATAAAAGATTTCCTTGCTTCACTCCTCTAGATGAGTGAAAAAAATCATGGGCCTAACCATTTATAAGGATAGAGTACTACTTGTTAGCCAATAATCTCCAAATTTCTTCAATTACAAATGCATTAAAACCCATTTTTTCCAGAACCTTTATCAAGAAGAATCAATTCACACTATCATATGCTTTGGTCATGTCTAAGTTATTCACCACATTAGTAGGTTTCCCCCTCTTTTGGATGTCTGTATGATTTTGAGCCAATAATACATTTTTGATAATACTCCCCCCTTTCACAAAGCCAGGTTGATTTTGCGAGATTAGTTTCGGTAATACACCTTCGTTCCTATCATATATCAACCTGGATATGACCTTATTCAAAAAATTACTCAAGCTAGTAGGCCTCAGATCTATAAAACTCTGCACCACCTCTTTCTTAGATAATAAGATCAACTTGTGTGAGTGATGGATTTAGGAATGGTGTGCCCTTGAAAGAAGGAATGAACCACATCTACAATATCAGTACCCACAATGTCCCAACAAGATTGGTAGAAAAGACCAGAAAGACCATCAGGTCCACTTACACTATTTAATTCAAATACTAACCTTTTAATCTCTTCTACTGTGGGTAATTCATTCAGCATATCATTTTCTCCAGCATCTACCATACATGGAATATGGTTCAGTAGTAGCCCCTCCAGTGAACTATTTTTAATAGAAAGCTTCATTTATCAATTTTTCTTCTCCTTCTGTCCAATTGCCATCTTCTTTTATTATTCTGTGCAAATATAATCTCTTCCTTCTTTCATTTACTAGGTTGTGAAAAAATATAGTTTTCCTCTCTCCTTCTGAGAACCAATGAGTACCTGCATTGTGCCTCCAAAATTCCTCTTCATATCTTAAGTATTTGTTGAATTTAGCCTACGCTTGTTGCAAAATGGATCGGTTTTCAGTAATAGTCAACCATTTTAATTAAGGTCAATAATTACATATTACTTCTCCATTACAATCCACTTTCCTCTGCTGGAATAATTCAATATTAGAAAAGGGAAGAAAAATAACTCAAGTTATAACTTTTAGCAAAATCAAGTGAAGAAAAACGCAGAAATACTATCCCATCGAATCTTCACTATTTTTGACTTTAAAAGAAAGGAAAAGAGAACAAGTTTGGTAACCAAAGAAATGTTAAGTTATGAGTTTTTTTTATCATCTTTTTTACCATTGATGAATCTCAATTAAAGTATAATTCTTTTCATTTTTCATCTTCTAGTTCTATCCTCCTCTTCATATATGAAAATATAAGAAAATATATCAACCCAATTAATACATCATCGTAATTCCCGATAAGATTCAATTGGTGTCGCTGGCTATATGAGTAAGAAGTAATATTTTTAGCTTTATATAGACTAGAGAATTCTTTTGAATTTTAGGTGACGTGATAAAAACCCATCAACTTCCATTTTTTCATACTTATTAGCTTCAACAATTTTTTTTGCAGATATTTCAAATCTTCACCTGATGTACTATCGAAGGTACCTGCTAATTTTGATTTAAGTTTTAAATTGACGAAAGTTTTTTGTGTGCAATCTTGTAGATCTGAAAGGGAAAGGAGAAGGTTGGAAATTTTTGGAGAGAGAAGGATGATAATGTTTGATTGTGGTTAAATGGTTAGTTTTAGAAATAATCAAAATCATTTATTAATTTGAGGGACACATGTTGTAAAATTAAACCCCACCGGAGAAGTGGACAAATGGGCCACTTTAGGGGGAGTCAAATCCAATTTAATGTGCATTTTGGTGGGCAATACATTGATAGTTTCCCATTGTGGGACTCCGCTCCCCTCCAGTGGTCCATCTGTCCAGTTCCTCTAGTGGGGTATTAATTTTCCCCCAAATTAATAAACAGTTCCTATTATTTGCTAAAACTAACCATTTAACCACAGTCAAACCTTATCATCTTTTCCTCTCCACAAATTCCCAACCTTCTCCCTTCCCTTTCAGATCTACAAAATTGCACACCAAAAGATTTCATCAAGTTAAAACTCAAATCGGAACTAGCGGGTACCTTCAACGGTATATCAGGTGAAGATTTTAAGTATCTGAAAAAAAAAACATGTTGAAATTGTACACATGATAGGCTAATAAGTATGAAAAAATGGAAGTTGATAGTTCTTTATCACATTAATTGAAATCCAGGAGAATTCTCTAGTCTATACAAAGCAAAAAATATTACTTCTTACTCATGTAGCCAGAAGCACGAGTTGAATCTTATTGGGAATTAGGATGGTGTATTAAATGAATTGATATATTTTCTTAAATTTTCATATATGAAGAGGAAGATAGAATTGGAAAATTAAAAATGTAAAAGATTATACTTTAGTTGAGATTGGTCAATGGTTAAAAAAATGGTGAAAAAACTCATAACTTAACATTTCTCTGGTGATCAAACTTGTTCGCTTTTCCTTTCTTTTAAAGTGAAAAATAGTGAAGATTCGATGGGATAGAATTTTGAGTTTTTCTTCACTTAATTTTGCAAAAGTTTATAACTTGAATTGTTCTTCTTCCCTTTTCTAATATTAAATTATTCCAGTAAAGGAAAGTGGATTGTATTGGAGAACTAATATGTAATTATTGAACATAGTTAAAATGGTTTGTTTGGGTAAACAAATCTGAACCATCTAGTAAAATGAAGAGCACGTGTAGCAAATTAACCCCCAATTTGAGGAACAGGATGGATTGGCCACTTGAAGGGAGCCCAATCTGAATAAATTCAACTTTTATGTCTATATTTCTTAATATTTTTTATTTTAAAAAATTTATATTTATTTCCTTTATTTTAGTTGTCGTTAGGGCTATCAATATGGGCTACGCTTGTTGGGCAGGTTTGGCCTAACTCGTAATTTGATAGGGTTGAGCTATTTTTAGGCCAATTTAAGAAAAAGTTTTTTAGCTCGACCTGAATAAATTTGGCGATTTGTGAGACTTGAGAAATATGAATAGGGCGGGCCCGCGAGCTAAACAAAAATTAATTAAAAATAAAAATAAATAGAATATTAAAAATAACAAGAGTGTAAACTAAAAATCTATTTAAAGTTTGAAAAATATTACAATTCAAATACAAATAATGTTTATAAAATATGGACTACAAAAAATAAAAATTTCTAGGGAATCACTACATAGGCTAGCCTATGAAATATTATCATCTATTTATGCTTTTACTTTAAAACAAACTTAACAAATATTATAAAGATAATTTTATTTATGGATTTGATTGAAAAGTAGTAACACTAACACTATGTAACGTTGTTTTGTTGATATTTATGATAATATTTTTTTAATTATAATTTAACTAAAAAAATTATAAAAATATACTTTTTAGAAAAAAGGATTGACCTGACAAAGCCCGTAACTCATGTACTTGTGGGCTGGGCTGATCATTTTCTAGCCCACACCAAAAATAGGTGGACCCGACTTGGTCAGTCAAATTTCAAAGCATCTGTGAGTTATCCGTGATGGAGTGGGTCAGTCCATATTGACAACTTTAGTTGTCGTAGGTTTTTTTTATAGTTAAATGATATAAATTCTAACTAACATTTTAAGTTGTATTTTTCATCATTAATAAAAAAATTGCAATTTATAGTATTTTTCTTATAATTTTGAATATCTAAATTTTTATTTTAAAATATTGAATAAATGTGATCTAAATTTAAAATTTAGTCAAATTACTGTCGAAAAATTTAACATGACAACTAAAAAGGAACCGATGGAGTACACAAATGATAAAATTCTTCATATTTTACCTTTGAAAGTTATTATCCTTGAAAATATGAATTTGACTTGATTCATGTTCATTTGTCAATTTAATTAATCAACATATATTAATTTATGTTAATTTGTTGAAAACTTGACTTCAAGATAACACTAAAATAGGGTACATTAGTAAACTTAATAAGTTTCTTAAAGGGCGTGAAATAGAAAACGATGACAATTAAATAGAAATTGAGGGAGCATAATAAAAGATGCTAAATAGACATGTCTCAACATAAAAAAAAAATTAGAATCTATCTATTTCTCTATCATTCTATATAAGACATATTTTCTTCGGAAAGTCAAACGAGTAAGTCGGTAGTTTTCCCCTTTCTCTTCCTTCTTTCTTTACGACGTGCTTACATATTAATGAAAAATAATCCACGTGTTGCATCTTTCATCTTCCACATTTATTATTATGAAAACTTTCTTTTATGTTCCATAGAAAACAACATATTCATTTTGTGCTCAAATTCGGAGGGCAAATGTTTTATTCTAATTCCTCAAAGATTCGCTCCTACAAACAAAAAAATATGCATCCTTTATTTCATGTGTTTCCTTTTCCCATTCATTGTTTTTTGGATTTTCCTTTCAATCAGAAATTTTTCCTCTTGAATTGTTACCTTCCTTTTAAAGTTAATGTTAATTTGGTTGACTTGTTGAATTCAAAAAATTTCTTCGACTTTGATTTTCCTTAGATTTACTCGATTTGCTTCTTCGTTTTCATATTTCCCGATCTTTTAATCCTTATATAATGGTTGAATTAGTTCTTTTGCTATGTGCTTTGGAACACACAATTTAATATGTCAAGAGCTATGATCTCTTGGTTTTCGCAAACTTTCTTCAATGAAATAAACTGTGCTAGACTTCATGTACAGTGATGTACAATTGAGAACTTAACAAATGATTTCAGGTAACACTTTTTCATTGTGAGTGTTGCAAAGTACTTTTATCGCGCGTCTCAGATGTGATCTTGTAATTCTTCTTATTTGAACCATAGTTCCTCAAAATGTAATAAAAAGAATGAACAAGTTACGTAGTTCTAACTTGTGAGAATGTGCAGAGCCATTTTATGTGTAACTTCTCCTAACTTGTAATAGCCAAGAATAAGATAAGAAACTAAAATTTATCATTTTTTGAAATAATAGGAAAAATCTGGAAAAATTTCCTTAAGTGTAAAAAATGGGTCTTTGGTCACTTTCAAATGTCCATAGCTTTTAGCTCAGGATCAGTTAAAGTCATTTCTTTATATGATTGGAAATCCCTTGGAGATATCTTCCTAACGCCGCCGAGTTTGCGCATTTTCGATATCATATAAGGGAGATATGCCTACCAGAAGTTAGGTTGTTGGATTGAGGAAGGTCCCACTATTCATCCTTTTGTGGAATCCATGAGTCGGACTCCTAAGCGTGAAAGTCTATGCACTTCTTTTGCTAGTTCCTTCTTCTCTTCCTTACGGTGGGCGGTACTACCCATAGACAACCTGCTTAAGGCTTGAGCAACAATATTAGCCTTACTTGGGTGGTAAAATATGCTCATGTCATAATCTTTGAGATATTCTAATCACCTTCTTTGTCTGAGATTAATCTTATTCTGAGTGAACACATATTGTAAGTTGTTGTGATCAGTGAAGACATCCACATGAACACAATACAAATAGTGACACCATATCTTCTAGGCGAATACTACAACAATCAACTCTAAGTCATGGGTTGGATAATTCTTCTCATGAACTTTCAACTGTGTGGAGGCATAAGCTATAACCTTGCCATTCTGTATTAACAAGCAGCATAAACGAACTCCAGATGCATCACAATACACCACAAAACCTTAAGTAGCTTCTGGTAAGGTCAAAACTGGGGTCGTGGTCAACCTCTTCTTCAAATCGTGAAAGCTTTTCTCACAAGCTTCAGACCATTGAAACTTAACTATATTTTGAGTCAACTTGGTCAAAGGAGACGAAATAGATGAAAATCCCTCAACAAACCTTCTATAGTAGCCAACAAAACTCAAGAAACTCTTTATATCAGTTGGAGATGAGGGTCTACGCAAACTCTGAATTGCTTCTATCTTTTGGGTATCAACTCTAGTCCTATCATTGGAAACAATGTGGCCCAAGTATGCCACATACTTAAGCCAAAACTCACATTTTGAGAACTTAACATATAATTCCTTATCTTTCAAAGTCTGAAGGACTGTTCTGAGATGACTAGCATGATCCTCTTCATTCCTTGAATAGATTAGTATGTCAACAATGAAGATGGTAAAAAACATATCTAAATAAGATTTGAAGATTGAATTCATAAGATCCATGAATATTGCAGGCGCATTGTTCAACCCAAATGACATGACCAGAAACTCATAATGCTCATATCTAGTTATAAAAAGCTGTCTTTGGAATATCACATTCCCTAATTTTCAACTGGCGGTAGCCTGATCTAAGGCCAATCTTGGAAAACAAGAAACACGCTAAAGTTGATCGAAAAGATCATCTATCCTTGGAAGAGGATACTTATTCTTGGTGGTAACCTTGTTCAATTGACGATAATCTGTACACATCCTAAGGAAACCATCTTTCATTCTCACAAACAAGACCATGACGCCTCAAGTTGAGACACTTTGATCAAATGAAACCCTTATCAAACAGATCTTTCAACTCTTTCAACTTAGCTGGTGCCATTCTATATGAATGAATAAGATTGTCCAAGTATATTGATACGCTCAAACTTACTTCTCAAATAAGAAGTAAAGCGGTCGTATCAAGTAAAGAACCCAACTAATGAGGTTGAGATCGTTCCCACGAGGAAAATAGTTCAGACTTAACTTCAATCTGTTATTACTACTATTTAGTCAATTATTTCCTTGGAAAGCAAATACAATAAAAAGGGGAGTTTTTTACTTCTAAATGAATGAAAATAACTAGCTAAATTAAAGGAGACACTAACAGCTTCAAATGATGGAGTTTAATCAATTAATAAAAGTAACTAGGTTTTACGTGTTCCCCACAGGTTCATAACTTGATAATTCTAACTATAACAGTTCTTTCCTAGTATCTTGTATGCAAAGTGATAAGTTATGTATTTCTAAATTCTTGGTCCGGCATCTAGAAAATTTCACTCCGCACCTTGGTCCGGCTACGTGTGTTGCTATACTAACCCTTACCTTTACCTCATATTAAGCATCGTATTCGATATTTGACTAATTTATTACCTCGTACCAATCAATATTAGCCTATTAGATAGTATACACTAAATCTATGTTGATAATTCTTTTCCTATTGTCTACCTCCTTAGTCCGGCAAGTAGCATTAAGGCGAGTTCTAACGTTGGCCATCCGTTAAAAAGACTTCTAAGCGAAAGAAATATCAATACATGCAAGACACTATTCCAAAATTGTTATTTTAGTTAGGTTTTACCTCATTATTCACCTATGGTTCACACAACCCTAGTTATGGAGTTTAGTTACTCATAGTCATAATCACAATATTCAAATATATAATATAAGAATTCATGCACTTACTTCAATGAGAAAGAATGAAATCCAAAAGTTCACTTGATTAATCACCAAAAGTCACCAACGAAGACTAAAGATTCTCCAAAAGTGTAACAATAATCACCAAGTCTAATCCACAAAAGAAGCTCAAATAACCAAGAGTCTAACTATATGAAAATCTAACTACCAAAGAGTCTAACCCCAAAAACGAGGTTTTTTGAACTATTTATAAAAAAATAAAAACCTAATTAAATAAGGACTCTATTTGCTGGAAATCTGTCAAAACGCGACTGGGTCGACGGACCTCGCGACGGATCGTCGTGGTCACGACGGGCCGTCATGGATTCCGTCGTCCCATACTTGTGCAATTTCTTCTGATGCTCTCTTTATTAGCCTCGACGGCAGATATGCTGGATCGTCACAGGCACAACGGTCCGTCGAGGGTCTCCGTTCCAAAAAACTTGAACTCTTGGAATTTGGGTACTGGGATTACTTCTCTGATCTTCATGACAAACCAGCAGGACGGACAGTCATGGATACGACGGTCCGTCACGCACTCCGTAACCCCACACTTGGTCTGAATTCTCCATCTTCCTTCAGCAGTTGCACTACGATGCCACCTACGGACCTTCAAAAACCACCGCATTCATCTTTTAGATAGATTTCCTGCAAATAAAGAGAAACTTACATAAAAATTAGTACAAAAAGGCTTTTTGGATACACTAAACTTAAGGAAAAAGTCTTGAAAATACACTGAAACCACAGTATATCAATACCCTCAACTTAAATTCGTTGTTTGTCCTCAAGCGACGCATTATGACTCAATACAAAAATATTTTTACAATAGTATCCATGTTTTATCTTTCGCAACCATTTGTCTATCAATCCCGATCAGTCTCATCATGTTTATGCATGCTATCACTATTAGGCTTGAATTATGTGGAATCAGACCATGACACAGTTTACCCCACCCCCAACAAAAAGACATGTAATTGTCCCCAATGCATAAAAAATTGAATCACAAGAGTGGTAGGTGAAGCAAACCTGGGGCACAAAGCGCCGACGATCAGCAAGTTGGTGGGTCCGGTTCCCCGGAACCCACTACCTCTGTAATCTGGACACCCTCAGTAGTGTCCACAACATCAACAACACTATCAGCAGTGCCTCCCGCTATCTCCAAATTTCTGGAGCTAGATTCCCCATCAGCTAACTCTACTGCCCTCATCTGACGCGCCTCCTCATCGGCAAGAGAGGCTCTCCTCGCAGCCTCCATCTCACGGCGCTCCTTCTTCCGTTCTCAAAACTCATCCTCTTCTCGACCCCTACGCCTCTTGGCATGCTCTCGAGGGGGTGGTGGTGGAATCTCAGAAGTGGCGAATTAGGTCGCCATCACTATGTCTTCAGCAGGCTCTGCAGAAGGGGCCTCAGACTAAGGCACCCTAGCCTCTAAGATCATATCAATGTATGCGCAAAGACTGTCGACTGCAGCCTGAAGGGTCGACACATCCATGTGAGGGGCTGGCCGAGCTAGCACCCGCAACTCAAAAGCGTCCAAGCGCTAATGAACCTCAACGATCTTCCACTCTGTGTGCTGGACCATTCTCCGCTCCAAGCGCTCTTCTACCTCAGAAATAAACCTCTGTATCCAAGGCTGGATATGATGCAGAAGTGTAGCCATCTGTTCTTCTAATTTCTGTACCCTAGCAAGCGGGACAGAGTAGGGAAAGGGGCTTAGCGAGATGAGCTCGGGGCAGTGCTACTACCCGGGATAGACTCGACCGGGGTAGTATTAGTGGAAGCCGCCTGCGTAGCCGTGCGGGTTTGTTCTACTGTATCAGCCAGATTTTCACTAAGTGGAGGCAACTCTGGGCAGGGTTCTCTTAGTGGAGCCAACTCATTGGCCTCATCCCTGATGAAGCCGATATCAACAGTGCCCAGCGGGGTCTTGAGCTGATCAACGTGCCATATAGACACACTTGCGGACCTGCATAGAGAAAATATCATGCACGCGAAAGGGTAAGTAGTTGTGACCTTAAAAGCGTAGAAGCCAAGCAAAGTCCACCTCAAACTCGGTTATCATCGCCGCCATCAGTACTGCACGATCCCATGTGGTTATATTATCAGCGGCTGTGGAGGAAAGGCAGTGGCGGACAATCAACCATAAAATCTTCACCGTGAAGGTCAGGTTAGCCTTTTTGATGTCTCCCTTCGGCTCGGTCACCCAGTCATTACCCTCTCCATCAACAGACAAGTGCAGGGCCATCCACCTCTTGGAGGTCTCTCTCAGCGATGGCTCACGCAGGAATTGGCCATCTTTGACAATTTGTCATCGGTAGCCAAACTCGCCTGTGAAAGGGATCCGGTTGGCATCAACATCCTCGCCGTATAGATACCGGTGGATGGCAGGCAGGGAGATATCAACCTGAATGCAACGTACTCGGACATGCTCCAGTGGGGCCTGTTTGGCGGGGGCAGCCCGCCCATCAATCTGTGATCTGAGAGTAGCCACGTAAGAGGCCTAGAACTCTCTGACCAACTCTTCACTATAAAGTTCTAACGAACGCGCTGTCCACTCCAGTTGATGTTTGGTGAAGAGATTGTGGATCTTTGTCATAGTCGGGAGACTTCCCGTAAGGACCCGCCGTTCCAATGTAAGTGTCCGTGTCATGACTCCTTTGTCATTCAGAAAATTTGCATCGGAATAGACTTGATACTGCCAGTCAACACACCACCAGTTGGGCTGGTCAGCAACCGGGGTGAGAGCACGAGTTGGTGAATCGGGTGTAGATTCCGAACTGTCAACCTTATCAAACGAGGCAGACTGTGCAGCGGTGGCGGGTGCAGGGACCTCAGCGGAGTCGGAGGCTTCCTCCGACCACGAAACTCCTAAGGAGCCAGACGCTCCTTCTTCATTAGTAGCTGACCCAGAAGGTGTGCCGATCAGTGTGCGCTCCTCATCAGACTGGGAGGCAGTGACTTCGCCGGACGCCACCTTTTTGGGTGTGGCTCTGGCAGCACGTGCAGCTCGAGATGGGGTGGAAGTGCCTGGGGGCACATACTCGGGGTCACGCTCATCATCAGAGCCAATGACCAGGCGGGCAGACAGACTTTGATCACCCACTTGTGTAGACTCGATCTTGTTTTGGTGCCATTAGAGATAGTACCTGTAACGAATCAATATTAGTACTAGAAGGAGCAAACAAGACAAGCAAAACGACACAAAATAAATAAAAGAGTTAAGGTGTAATGACATTTCTATAGTAACAGTGAAACACGACGAACTAGGTGACGGCTCGTCGTGAATACGACGGACCGTCATGGGGCTCGTTATGTCTTACTTAAACTATGTTTATGTGGAGAACCCTGAAGGAAAGTCTCTGACAAGTATGACGGTATATGCAGGATGGACCGTTGTGATTATGACGGTCCGTCGTGGGACACTTAGAAAAAAATGGGGAACCTTAGGAGAGGGGTCTCTGACCGTCATAACGGTTATGCAGGACGGACCGTCGAGGGTACGCCGGATGTCCGTTGGAGGACACTTAGAAAAAGTGAGAGACCTTTAGGAACAGGGTCTCTGACAACCAGAATGTTTGTGCAGGACGGACCGTCATGGGAACGACGGTCCGTCGCAATTGTCTGTTGGTGGACACTTAGAGAAAATTGGACAGTGGTGTGTTAGGGATGTTGTAACAGACCCAATGACGGTCGTGGGTACGACGGTTCGTCATCGGGGTCTCATTCTGTCATTCAGTGATAGAACTAGGGATGCCCTATTCATCCCCTATGACCCAAATGGAATTGTTAGTGTTTTAACCTACATTTGTCTAACCCAACTTCCTAGTAAACTAGCAATGCTAAAGCACCTATTTCTAGAGTTTTAACACGACAATTTTGAGGATTCTCAACCTAGGTCAGACAGAATTTTATTAATGAATGAACCCATCAAGAAGAACTAGGCTAATACTAATTGATAAACAAAAATGGAACGTAAATGGGTAGAAATCAGAGACACATACCTGAGAATTTGAGAAAAACAAGCGAGGAAGGTACTTGGTGATCAAGTAAAGAACCACAACAGCAGACTCCGACTAGTAGATAGTGAATTTTAGGAATTGGGGAATTTGGGAAAATGATCGGTTGTAAGAGAGGAAGGTATGACGGATCGTCATGGATTCCGTCGTCCCATATTTGTGTAATTTCTTCTGCTGCTCTCTTTATTACCCTCGACGGCAGGTATGACGGATCATCACAGGCACAACAGTCCGTCGAGGGTCTCCGTTCCAAACACTTGAACTCTTGGAATTTGGGTACTGGACTACTTCTCTGATCTTCATGACGAACCAACAGGACGGACCGTCATGGCTACGACGGTCCGTCACGCACTTCGTAACCCCACACTTGATCAGAATTCCCCATCTTCCTTCAGCAGCTGCATTACGATGCCACCTACGGACCGTCACGAGCACGACAAACCGTCACAGGCTCCATAGGTGGTACTTTTCTGTATTTCTTGCTCAAAAACCTCCGCACTCATCTTTTAGACAGATTCCTGCAAATAAAGAGAAACTTACATAAAAATTAGTACAAAAAGGATTTTTGGACACACTAAACTTAAGGAAAAAGTATTAAAAATACCGTGAAACCACGGTATATTATATATGGAAGAAGATCTATACCAAAGTCTATCTCTCTCAGGAGGGACTCCGGGAAGATCATCTGGAAAGACTTTTAGGAACTCTTTTACTACTAGAATTAGTTGAATATGAGATATCTCAACACCAAAGTCATTAACTTGGACTAAGTGATAGACACACCCCTTAAAAACTAACTTTCCCGCCTTAAGGTACGAAATAATACGACCCTTAGGCACTGCTGAACTGCTTGTCCACTCAAAGACTAGATCATTTGGAAACTAAAGCTTGACTACTCGAGTTGTACAATCAACTGAGGCATTACATGCATCAATCCAGTCCATACCAATAACGACATCAAAGTCTACCATGTCTAACTCAACTAAATCATCCATGGTAATCTAATGATTAACGAAAATGGGAAAATCACGATAGACTCTTTATGCTAGATTGTATTTACCAGCAGGTGTGGAAAAATGGAATGATTCACTAAGTTGCTCAAGTATAATATCAAAGTCCATGGAAACATATGGAGTTATAAAATATAAACTCGCTCATGGGTCTAGCAATGCATAAACAGTAAAGTCAAAGACTTGAACCATACTAGTGACAACATCTGAGGAATTCTCATGCTTTTCGTGATTGTTGAAAGTAAACAATCGATTTGTTCCCCGCCAGTGCTGTAAATAGCTCCTTTAGGTGCAACCATGTCTAGTGGAGCAACTTATTAAGATTGGGCTCTATTGCCCCTATTACCACAACCTTGCTTATTCTTTGGACACTTTCTCATTAAATGCCCGATCTCACCGCACTTGAAACAACTAGTGGAGCCCTCATGAAAAACGACGGAGTGGTTTCTACCAGACTAGGCGCAGGCAAGAGGCTTACTACCTCTTTTCGCCACACTACCCTGTGAATATGCAGGTTTAGCTCTGGAATTCTGATCATAGTACTCATCCTTGTTCTTAGGTGCAGGTGCACTAACAGATGATGGGGCATAACCCTTCTTTTATTGTTGGAAGGATGATCGGTTAGCATTACTCTTTTGATGCCTGGACTCATTCCATGTCTTAGCTCTCTTGCTTATATAATCTTCTATCTACCTCAAATTTTCCTATTCAACCTACTGTACATAGACCATCAACCTGGATGTGTCCATTTCACCTATTAGCATCGCAGGCCTACCCTCCTTGCTTGATGAACGACCCAAGCCAGTGATAAATAAGCTCATTATGCTCCTCATGTCTTTAACTATTTCAGGAGCATAGCGGGACGGTTGGGTGAACTTCAACCCATACTCATGCACACTCAAAGAGTCCTATTTCAATTTAAGAAACTCCCGTAACTTAGCTAGCATTTGGCCATCGATTTCCAAATATTCTTGGCAAATATTATTTGAGTGAAAATTTGGGTGAAATTTCACCATGTGTTTGGCCATAAAATTTGGGAAATATATTTCACCTTTTTAGAAAAATATGGTTTATACACACAAGTTTTAAAAACTATCAAAACTAACTAAAAGTTTGTATTACAAGTCAATTGAATGTTAGTTACAACAATAACAAATAATGTCCATGACATTAAAGCAATGTGATAATTTGGAGTGAGTGCAACAAGAATTATTTCATACATCGTGAAGTAGATAAAGTACATGACTTTGTTACCTAAAGCCAATTTTTAATATTTTTCATCAACAATCATATCATTATTTAATATTCACTAAATATTTCATCACTATTTGGTGTTCAGGTAAAAAATGATATAATACAACGAAAGCAACTACTAGAGAGGGTGTTTTTGTAAAAGATAAAAGATTGGGGTAAAATTTTAATTTTAAAATATCCCAATAATGATATTTGGCCCAAATACTAGAAAAAACTGTATTTGGAAATTTGGGATATTTGCCAAAAATATTGCCAAATAATGACAAATTGTATGGACAAACATTATTTGCCAAAATTTTCCCAAATATTATTTGGAAAATTTATGGCCAAACGGGCCCTTAGCCTCTTTCAATTCACGGGGAAAGAAACGCCCCAAGAAAGTTTCTTCAAAACAGGCCCAACTCAAATGTGGTGCATCCTCATCTCTACCCTCCTTCCACTGATTGAACCAAGTCCTAGCCACATTTTTCAATTGATATGTAGCTATCTCGACTCTTTCAACACTAATGACATGCATCTTGTCAAAAACCTTTTTCAGTTCCTCAACAAAACTCTCAGGATCAACAGTAGTGATCGAACCCATGAAACTTGAATGATTCATTCTTAAGAATTCATGAACCCTTGAAGTGCAGTCTCTTCTTGTCAATTTTCCCTTTCCTATCCAACTTGATTAGTTACTACTTGGCTTAATATCTTGATAGCCTCACGGAACTCATCGTTGGTAACTTTCCCTTGAGGTTGCACTTTAGGTCGATTGGGCGACCCTGGTTCCTGTACATTCCTCCTTACTGGACGACCTCTTGCTGCTCTTCGTGGAGGCATGGTTATCTGAAAACACGCGCAAACACGATAGAGACACTTTTAGAGATAAAATCTAATGCATAAAGGGAATATGAAAGAACTGAAGTATTTCCTAAATATTACAACCTTCTAATTATAGATGTAGCGCGCTTCACACCGATAACTAGAACTCTACAAATACGAATTCATAGACTCCCTAGGACTCTTGAATTTTGTGTTCTTATACCACGTTTGTCATGCCCCGAGCCTACACCCTAGGCATCGTTGTCACTCAAAGACTATTGCTGGCCTTGAGCGGACCCTTGTTCTGGCTTGCTTAACTCAGCAGAAGACAATAATCAATAACTATAATGATCAAGCTTAACTAAACTCATTAAGCATACTAACTGAGAATGTTCTAAAGGTGTAAAACATTCATCTGGCTAAAAGTGGCAACTCAAGTTTTAACAAATAGAAAGAAATAGAAAGACAAAAGGACGAACATATAACTGTCTATTTATAAAGCCTTCTAAAACTGAGATGGATATTGGGACAGAACCCACAACATCCTAATAAGTAAAATAATGTAAAAACAATAAAACGAGCCCTCTAGAATGCTAGGAGGCTCACCAACTGATTCAGGAGTGCTTAACTAGATCAATCGTGCACCAGATGACGATCCTCGTTACACGTGTCTACATCATGATACGATGTAGAGCAACTGACATCAATAAATTGAATGTACGAGTATGCAAATTGGAATGCTAAAACAACTTAATCTTGAAAAGAGTAAGAAGGAACACTTACCTTGGCTCTGCTCAACTTATGAATAATGTAACTCAATAATACGTACTCAATTTCAATATAAAGCAATTTAAAAGCAAGTGCAATATGAAGGAAGGTTGTTTAAAAACATGCTGTAAATTCTGAAAGTATACAAGGATACAAATAACTCCGAGATGTATGTAAAAATACAAATAAACTGATGTATATATATATATGAATACATTTAACTTCTGTGGGAGTTTCTCTAACCGATAACTATTACTTAAGAGCTATAGTGATGATACAACGATCTACCTCACGCTGACAACACATCTTATACCTGGCCAAAGGTATAATACCTGAACTGCCTAATGGATTCACTAGTCTACTATGAAAAGGGTTCATCTAAAATGTATGACCCTTTTCTACCCATGGTGGCTACATGGTTTATGGGGGATGTGACTTGTCTAAACTTTTCCCCATATCAGTGCTCAAGACTACTCCCAATATATACAGGATCGTATGTTATAAAAACATACTTATTCTGTGATTTGACATTAGTGCTCAAAACTTAGCTCATGGGCTATCTTGGAAATCTCAGTTTCCCTACTTGCTTCATTTAGAAAGTTATTACTCTTTTTTGAAAGCTAGCCCGAAAGCTGTTTGGAAATCTCAGTTTCCCTTCTTTTTAAATGTGAAAACATTTAGTACTCATTTGGGAATACTTATTCCCCATATTCTGCTTTAAAGAAATATTTCACTTTACTCTGAACTGAAACTTAAGTCCTAAAACGACATTAAAACATTTTTGAAAGACTTGTGAAACTTGAAATGAACTTCTTCTTATTATATTTACTCCTTACTCAAACTGATCTTTAAGTCTGTCAAGTTTAAAGTATTTGTAAAAGACTTTTTGAAATGACTCTAGGAACTCTATATACTTGTCTCTAACTTTCCTTGAATTTGAAGTTATGGATTCAAGGTTGTAAATCCGTGTTTCTGGATGATTTCTATATGATTAGAATTCATTTAAAGTAGTTAGAATCATTAGGAAGTGTCAAAACACTTTAGAAAGGCTTGGTCGAACTGAATTACGAAGACTGGCGAAAAATGCCAATTTAGCCGTGTTCAAGGTGCGCGCGCCATCCCCACTAACTGAGGCACCAAAATGGCGCACTGCAGGCGCGCCTCCCCAGGCCCTTTGACGAAGATGGGGCGCGCCGGGCCTAGCGTTGCCCAGGTGACGCCTGACGAATTTCTCAACTAATTTTTCAATGCTAAGCCCCCTAAACCTTCGTAGTTCTTTTCCCAAACCATTAGGATCATTAGTAACTCGAAAAACAACCCAAAATTACGAATCAATTCAAATTAGGCATTCAACACCTCAATGAACAATATTTAACCAATGCTCTTGAACAACTTCACCATTCTTGTTCAACCAAGCTTAGTGTGTGGGTGAACTGACCAACACAAAAAGATCACACATAGGGATCAGCCCCGATGAAATCCACTCGCAAATCTTGATGTTCTTGATGAATTCTTGACTTTTCTCCTTTCCTTCTTCTTTTCTCTATTCTCCAAGCCCTAAGCGTAGTTTTGATTTTCCAAAACCGAATTAAGATTTTTTTTTGTAACGACCGGAAGCACCCCTAGACGTAACACGGCATACTCGTCCTCTCGGAGGTCTTATACATGCACTTAGACATCTTTCATTGCATAGACATAAAATAGCAGAAAATTTGGAACTCTTCATACCATAACACAAGACTAAAATTCATCTCATTTAAAACCTTTCTAAAATACAATGGAAGTATTAAGTCTCGATATAGCCATCTTACAACACAACTATAACACAAATGGGACCAACCCTTATAATACAAAAGCAACTACTATCTAATGCTTGAACTTAAAGAAAACTCTTGACATAAAAGTCCTTGAATCTGTAAGGACACACCAAAATATGTGAATAGTAATACAAGCTCTTCATTCTAGGAAATGTCCATAAGCCGCCGCCATCTACACATTGTGTAAAAAGATGAAGAAGAATGGTGTTAGTACAAGAATGCACTAAGTATTATAACCATGCAAAAACATGCTTTAATAGGGACATTTGGTTGGAAAATGCATCATTTCTTTTTTATATAACTTCATGAACATTGATAGAATAGGCACAATATAAACCACATAAATCATCATAGACATGGAAGCCATTTATCAGAATTGAGATAATATTCAATACACACACACATTACCTTCCTTTTTATCTTAACTATTTTCCTTAATCAACTCTTAAGTAATACTTAGTTCAATGTATCACCTAAAGGTCACCAAAGATGATCTTTCATATAGGATTCATCAATACAACCACATATATTCATAAAGAAATAAGCACATCATAGGAATAATTTTCACATAATAACCATCACCTAAGACAACCACAAGTCACACTAGTGTAATGTGCAAGTACCATCCTATAATACTACTCACACCAACTGATCCTAGAAGCCACACTAGACTAGGCACATCATTTTCAACAAGTCACAACATGTTCATTTATCATTACACATAAGACCAACATACTTTATTAATGTTCACATAAGAAATCATTCATTCATTACCTCTTAGTCATAAACCACTTAGTTCATACCATAGGCAAACCACCCTCACAACCCCTTCACAAGCTTACTTGTAAATGTACACATGGAGTCTCATTCCTCCAAATATACTAAGTAAACCCATTAAGAAGTCATAAATGTAATTCACATGCATAATCATACTTCATATCTTAACATAAGACAAGTCAACCTTAACATGCACTCATACTAATCATACATAAACATAAGTCTATCTTTCATAAGAGTCTCTAATCATTTCCTCTCTTAAATCCCACTTGTGGAATGCACGGGTAGGGTCCATAGTCCTACCTATACTAAGTAAACTTCTCAAGGAGTAATGACTAGAGTTTATATTCTTATGTTAGTTCATTTTTTAACTTTCGGGAGACATAGTAATAACCAACATAGACCATGTGAGTTACATGGAATCCGGTGTTCTGCTCCCACACCAAAAAGAGAGGGTACTACTTGCTAAGATAGGACCTTCATACATATTAGCTATCTAGTGGATCCACTAAGCTAAGACCTACGGCTATACGTAGTTATGGAACAAGAAGATTGCTATTAGAAGCCTTGACTTGCTAGACGTGGAGGTTTCTATCTCACGAGACAACATCTATGTTGGGAACCCAGACTTACTAAACGTGAATGTTCTATAGTGGGAAGGCGGACTTGCCAGACGCAAAGCCCCCACTCTTATTTTTCATGTTCAGTCGGTGTGCTAAGCTCAAACTCCCTTTTTAAACATCTTAAGCCTTATTTAACATTAGTTCATAAAGTAGGCTTTAGGGACTTAATTATCTCATACATCATATAGCTAAAAGGTTGCTAAGATGAGAATGACCTTTCATCGTAGAACCTACATTATGTGAGAATGTCCTTTCACATAATCATATCATATCCATAACATAGTCTAGTTTATAGTACAATTGAGGAAATCTTTCAAGAGGCTTACTTTCACTAGATTATCATAAACCTTATTAATTCATACATTTATGTGTATGTATACATATGTGATAAAGTCTTTCACATAAATACTTTTAGACAACACATGTTCATTCTTCACTAGTCATATAATTTTCATACATAAGAAGATATAAAGGTGCAAATTAGATTATCCTTTCAATTAGCACCCTATATATATCATACTTATAGCTATGCACGGGGTGTGCGTACATATAGGTCCTCATAATGACATAATAACAACAACATTGGTATTGAGAAAACCAACTTTGGAAGGATCACAACACCTTTACAATACCCTCAAGTCATGAACAACTCACACATAGAGTATTAGGATTATAGACCACACACCCACATTTCATCATACGAGACAAAAGCACATTCAACATTTGAATAGATAATCCTAAAATGCATAAGATCACATATTCATATAGGGGTCATTCCACAATAGTGCTTAACATAATCAATCATTTAGACCACACTTTATCCTTAATATTATCATACACATTATACTTCACATTATTAATACACCTTAATCGTGATAGTAACATTGAGAACTACATACATAACATTCATGGCACACCTTCATACTCATGTTAATCATAATAACACTTCACTTTACATCTATTCCCCTCATGTCAATGATCACAACATTTATAGATAGACAAGAAGTAAATAACACCATCATAAGTGGACCAAACAATCCTACATCAATTCAAATACTATAGACTAGAAGTTAGGTCACTTACCAATTATCCAAGTGATGATCAACATAGACCAATCCTCCACAATTATAATCATTAGATATAGATAACAATATAATCTAACAATATAATTCAATTCGAGTACAATTGATTAAAATAAAATCATATTCACAAAGACCCACATCGTAGGCCCATTTCAAGAATTAGGAGGATCATGGGTTTTTTAATAAATTACATAATAAATCATCATAAAAACACTAATTTATCATTTATTCATCATTAGAATGACTTAGAAAATTGTTTGACAAGGAACCCATGCTTAGATTGAAAATTTGGAAATTTGATCATGAAAACTCTTTGGAAAATCATTGATAGAACTCCTTGAATGAAAGGTTATCTAAGGATAAAGTGTTATCATACCTTATTGATTGAAGACCCATAAAAATTGGAGAATAAATCGTTAGAATACCCATCTTCTAGCTTGAGCTTGAGCTTGACCTCTAATGGAGTTTTGAGAGAATATATTTGGAGGGAAGGGTTTAGTTTTGAAGAATGAATTCAAATTTGGGGTTTCTATGTTTTAACCCACTTGAAATACCCTAAAATAAGTAGAATAACCATATATGATAAATCCCCCAAGGTAAACAGGACACCCTTACACTTTTTTGGACTTTAGAAATGTCCAACTTGACTTTTAAGCGACGAGACCAAAACTAGGACATAACTGCGCATTGCGGAGGCACCTCCCATATTTATTTTTTGAAATCATTTTAAGGTAGAATTGTTCGTGTTGAGCCCGCGATGCGAGGAAATTTTTTGCATTAAAGTGCTAGGGTGCGCCACACCCTAGCCTCCAAATATGGGTTGCCTGCACGCTGCCTTGGCAGCCTCTTTGCCAACATTTTGGATCCTCCTCAAGGAACCGTAGGGTGGTCCTTGGGGATTCATACCCAAAATTTTTGACCCTAAACATGATCATTAAGACAATAGGGTCGAGTACAAACGACACACCAAAACAAGGAAAACATAGTAGAACACACGAGCACACAAGAGACTAGTTTCTGGACGTCTTGGTCGTCCTTTGACGTTTGACTTCAAACCTGTTCAAATCAACTATTGCAAGTTATTTCTCACCTTATTTACAAGTTATTAACTCTTAAAACTCATGTGAGTCTCTAGTTTATCCTAGTTTGTTTTTAGGGTGTTTCATGTTTTTACCCCCAATAAACCCGTAAAAACGAAATAGGAAGGTAGTTGGTGAAAAGACTAGTTTGCATTTCTTTAAATTCGGATTTGGACTTACCTCACTTCAACATCCCAACTTCTGATAGGCATATATTACTCATATGTTATTGAAAATGCGCAAACGCGGCGGCGTTGGAAAGATCTCTCCAAGGGCTTTCCAACCATATCAAAAACTGCTTCTAACTCATCCTGATCTTGAAGTTATGGCCGTTTGAAAATAATCAAAATTCACTTTCTTAACTTAGATAGTTTTTCAAATTTTTCCTTTTCTTTCCAAAGATGTATATTTTTAGTTTCTTAGCTTATTCATAGACTTTTCAAATTGTGAGATGCTACAAAATCACACTAAGCCAAATAAGGGTAGGAAGCACCTAAAAAGCCCCAACTTAGAACCTAACATACATTCAAAATAACTCAGCATCTACACTTAAATAGTACTTTACAAAGAGTTAGTACCTTGGTCTTAAATTTCTCAAGAAGGAAAGAGATGTGGGTATCTTTTATTCATGTCCTCATCAGCCTCCAATTAGCTTCCTCAACAAATTGATTCTCCACAAGACCTTTAGTGATGCAACCTCCTTGGTTCTCAACTTGCGAACTTTATGATCAAGAATCTAAATTGGCATCTCCAAATAAGATGAATTGTCTTGATACCAATATTCTTGGCAGGCACAATAAGTGAGGGATCACTCGTACACTTCTGTAGCATACAAATATGGAATAGTGGATGGACTGTTTCTAACTCTGATGGTAGCTCCGACTCATAATCTATATTGCCAACTCTCTTGGATATTCAATAAGAACTAATATATCGGGAACTAAGTTTTCATTTCTTACCAAATCTCATAACACCCTTCATGGGTGAAACCTTCAAGTAGACTCAATAATCAACCTCAAATTCGAAATCTATCCTTCTAACATTGGTATAGGATTTTTTATGACTCTGTGTTGTTTTCAGCCTTTCTCGAATAGTATTCACTTTCTCAAATCGCTTGATGAACCAAGTCTGGCCTTATCAACTCAGCCTCACTAACCTCAAACAAACCAATAGACGATTGACATCTTCTCCCATAAAGAGCCTCATAAGGATCCATTTGGATACTTGAGGGATATCTATTATTGTAATCAAACTCTTTAAGAGGCAAGTGGTCATCCCTATTACCTTTGAAGTCTATGACACATGCCCTCAACATATCTAGGGTTTGGGTTGTGCGCTCTACTTGACAAGTCTGAGAATGACAAACAGTACTCATATTTACCTTCGAATCCAAACCTTTTTGGAAAAGACTTCAAAAATTGAGCAGTGAATTGTGCACCTCTATCTAAAATGATAAAAACATGAACTCCATGAAGATGTATTATTCTTGAATGTACAATCTATAATAATCTTGTGTTGAATTGGTAGTCTTTACCGGCAAAATATGGGATGATTTAGTTATCTGATCTACAATTTCCCAAATTGAGTTTAGTAAAATCTGAAGAATTTAACATCAAATGAGGATTCATTTAGTTCCATCAGTTTCGAAAGAGATATTTTCGTCTCGTAAGATGGTTGGTTTGGGTTTTGAGGTTGTTTTGAGTTTGTGCAGTTAGGCCTTTCATCTTTGAAGTTTTGGCCAATGTTTGACTTCGATCAACATTTTTTATAAACACACTCGAATGAAAATTTCATTAGCGTGATTAGATCTAAAGGACCAAATTAGGTCTACAATGACCTTTGGTTTGGATCCAATGTGTTTGGGATGAGTGTGTGGCCAAATTTAGGTAATGTTCCCAAATTATTACTCTTAAAGCCCTTTTTTCGGCAAATATTTTGTGCCTAAAACCTCAGCAAATCTGCCCAACACATTTTAACTCATACAACATTACATTCAAAATACAACAACTCAACATCAGCATAACAGCCACATACAACAATACAGCGATGATACACACGCATACACTATACACACGACCCCGTACTCTTCTTCGTCACCTAGCGAACACGACCCAAACCCAGCAAACCCAACTCGCATAGCCTTGTCTCTCTTGTCTCTACCTTATCCTCTCAGTACAAGAACCTTATCGGATCGTCCAAATGTTTCATCATGTACCTCAACAAAATCAAAGGGCATCTATTCTCAATCTGTTGAGAATCGTTCAAGATTGGTCCAATTTACAAATCACTTAGCCTTATTGTCACGACCCAAAGTACACCCTAGACGTTACATGACGTATCAAACCCCGAGAAGTCCTACACAAGACACTTGACATATATATGATACAACATAATGAAACAATTTGCCATAAAAGTGTAAGTCTACACATGGTCTTGACAAGATAATCTGATACATCAAAAGAAGTGGCTGGGACGTAACACGTACACCACGTAGAATGTATGAAAACTAAAACATAAGAAATCAAAGTAAAGGTGACATAGTCCTCGGAACATGAGGACTCACCAAGTCTTCAGCCATTAAGAATTCGATCACTAGCCACGAGCGGGGGGAGGAGAAGCGTCAGACTCTACATAATGAGACAATGTAGGCTCAATTATGCATTAGTTCATGAAATGTACTAAGTATGAAGTATATGCATAAGAACGTAAAACATTACAATAAGAGGACATAAAGAAAAACATGATATGCATAACCAAGATACAACATGTATAACCTTCAAAGAATAATCATAACTCATGAACTTAGTCAATCCATCTTAAAACCATAACGAAAGCTTCTTAAAACTTTCAAGTGATTTTAGTTCATTTTGTGGGATATTAACTTTAACCGACATTAGACCATGCAAGAATAACATGAAATTTGATGTAACTCCCACACCGAGAAGGAAGAGTCTACTTGCCATGTATAACTCCATATCATTTATTCATATGTTATTTGTGGATCTACTAGCAAGATCATTTAAGATAGTCATACAGGTGCACATAGTTTGAAGCTAGAGGTTGCTACTAGAGACTACTTTATTTGCTTTCACCTCAAAATTGTCTCAGTGCTAAGTTAAATCCCAATGAAATAGACAAAGTCAATTATCAAAACGTAAAATCATACATGGAGAAGCACAATTAAGTTACTAGTTCAAGATTAAATCATCATAGAGTAGCTCTTTATCTCATGAATAATGCATGTGCGAGAAAACCTTCACCAATCATGATCTCTTAATAGGAGATAATCTTTCAGAATTTCATTGATACTTATCATGAATCAACCTTTAGATCATAAAATATTTTTTATAAATCATGCATAACTTTTCATAAATTATCATTCATAAGTTCATAATTTTCTTCATAAAATCATATCTTCATAAATTCATAATAAAAAATAATGAATGATGCATGGGTTTGTATAGAATCAATTGAAAAACATGTAATTAAATCAACACATGCATAGGAAGATTAAAATTGAACAATAAACTCAAAACCAAACAAGACCCATGGAGATCGCATGAACCCTAATGAAAATTAGGTGAAACTGAATTGGGAAGATAAGATCTTTTCGAACCCAATAGATGAACGAAATCCATTGACGAATTCACACATACCTTGAAGTTTAAAGCCCAAAAGCAATGGAAGGAAAAAGAGACTTGAAGTATGAACCCTAGTTTCTTCCTTGAAGCTTGAGAGAATTTGGAGGAGATGAACTTGAATGAGATTTGAGAATTTGAGAGAATGAGATAGTTACAGGTCTTTACTTTAAGGTAAAAAAACACATAGGAATAGACCCTAATACCCTTAAAAATTTTAACTGTTGGATTGTTTCTACTGTTTGTCTGTACTAGTCAATTGTAGAACCAACTTTAGAAACCATTAATTTATCTTTTCCATGAAACCAATTTACGACTCATCGTTCATCCTATTGTCCATAGACCCTATCCGTCGAACCCAAGTTCAACAAAATTTTAATAAGTGTGGAACCTTTCAATGAGACCCCTCTACGATCTGTAGAACCAACCACAACCCCGTCAAATCCTTCCGTAGATCTGAGGTTCAAAATCGAATCTCTGAATCCTTTCTATGAAGGTCATCTACGACTCGTCAAAATTCTTACGGTCAAGTCATAGCTCAAACTTCAAAAATTTAAAATTCCAAAAACTCAACTTGTGTCGTGCGAATCCTTCCCTGTGGCCCGTAGGATTTTCTACGATCCGTAGGTCAGTCCTGTGGACCACTGCCTTAGTGGAAAATTGTGCTTTTCCTTTTGATAACTTTACTTTTCAATTTCTGAGATGTTACTCTTATCTCCAAAAAAAATTGAATTCCTAATTCGAACTCCCTAAATCTTTTAAGTTCACTCACATGTTATTCCCCCTAAACCGACCTAATTTTCCCCTATAAATGCTCTTGCTTGGTCACTGTTGAGGAGGGGAATTTTTGTACTCCCTTCATCCCATTTTATGTGGCATCATTTGACCCAACACGGAGTTTAAGAAATAAATGAAGACTTTGAATTGTTTATCAAATTGTCCTTCAAAAGTGGACTCACTTTTCTCTCTCCTCATGAATGTATTAAAGTACTATTTAAAATTAAGTGGGACCAACAAGGGTAAAAGAGGAATTGTACCTTTAAATACTTACCATATAAGGAAATGTGACATTTTTTTTTGGACTGACAAAAAAGAAAATGGTGTCACATAAAATGGGACGGAGGGAGTATTATTTAGCTAATATAGTACAACACCCCCCCCCCCCCAAGTTCATGAATTTGTTTATTTAGTTGGTTAAAGTGCGTAAAATATCTTCCAAACGTGTGATTTAAAACTCTTTATTAAAATGGTGTTTCTTGACATTTTATTTCTATTATGTCCAATAAAGTGTTTTCATGGTTTACGTTCTCTCCATAGTAAATGGATTGTTCCTTGTTTGAAGATGTATTGTGATTTCAACTCATGTATGAAAAATCATGCCACGTGGTTTTAAAAATATGAAAATTTGATAGTTAAGACATATTTGTTTCTTTTCCATGTTTGAGATATTGTTTGGTGTATGTTAATTGACCTATTCTATTCAAAGTAATGTTTGTAATGATATGGTTAAAATTTATTAAATAATTGATACCTTCTGTGCAAGCTATGGATTAATTCCTTTCAAATATATGTGTTTGTGTGAATAATCTAAGCTTACTGTCTCACTTTTGTTTAATCATCCAAAGAGTCGTATATGCTAATCCCTTCCTCTTTTTTATGCAGGAATTTGGTCTCGAGAGTCCAGAATTGAGTTGTATACATCAGTATAGATATAATATATAGTACTCCATTCGTTTCAAAAAGAATTATCTAATTTGACTTAGAACGGAGTTTAAGAAAAGATAAAAGGTCTTTTAATTTTGTGGTTTTAAATTAAAGCTATGTCAAATGTACAAAAATGTTCTTTAATCTTGTGGCCTAAAACATGTCACGTAAAAAGTTAAAATTAAAATTTTGCTAAAAAAAGTTATTTTTTTTATGCAGACTAAAAAAATTATATCATTTTTTATAAAAGAAGAGAGTAATATACATGTAAACTATTGTATGCACAGGGCCAAACCCATGAAGATCAGTAATTGAAGGCTCAAAATCAGTCCAGGCACAGAACCTGACTTTTGGGCCTAAAACAGTTTTCTTTGAACATTTTTAGTTTTGAACATTGAATTGTTGTTTTGTTTGAATATTTTTTAGGGAAATTTTTCAAAATGTCAATATTTTAGCATTTAAGAGGGCTCATTAGCAACACTTTCAATATTTAGTAAAAATGTCAATTTTAGTTTGTTATGTATCTTATTTATGTTTTATTATTTGTTTTTATTTGAAGAATATAATTATTTAATAACAAAATAGAGAAAATTAAGGGAGAGAATATTTCAAAAATGTAAGGATCCTTAATTTTCTCATCAGTTACATTTTCAAATAAAATTTAAATTTTATTTTTTTTTTCCTCTAGAATTTTTACCTCTTTAAAATTATATTCATTCCACAATATATTCTATTTATATTATTATAGTTATTGATTAGTATGTACTCATTCCAATAGGTATGCCGAATTTATTATATAGTCATTTAAGAAATATATTTGTATTTTCATATATTTTTTTTCCCTATATAGTTATTTTTCATAAAAAAATCTTGCATGTATTCATTTCAATATGTATTTTATTTGTATTTCTATTTAATCTAGTTTTTATTTAGAATTTTGTATAGTAATATATAAATTACAAAAAATTAGTATGATGAAAAAGGGAATGAAAATATAAATTGAAAAGAAATAATTGAATATTTGGTGTACTCATTCTTATAAAATACATAACTAGTTGACATACTTTTAGAATAAATACGACTTAGAAAAAAATGTCAAATTCAGAAACAATGCAACATTTTTGGAATGAAAACAACTGTTAATTGTAAAAACATATTGACTAAAACAATATCAAAATTCAATATATACTTCCTAATTTATGAATACAAAAAACAATAAAACCATGAAATACAAAAATAAATACTAACTGTGGTACATTGGCATAACTATAAAAATAAACAGAATACAAAATGAATTAAATGTATGAATACGATTCCAAATCTATGGATACAAAATACAATAAAACATGAAATACAAAATACATACTGACTAAAACAACAACAAAATTCAATATATCGTTTCAAATTTATGAATACAAAAAACATCAAAACTATGAAATATACACAATCAAACTCATATAATGTGTTACATCGACATAACTAACACATACGAAAAAATTGAATCAAAATACAATAGATATATGAAATACAAAAATAAATACTAACTATAACATATAAAAATTCCATATACACTTCCAACAGCATTTTAACATGAATTTTTTGAATCAAAAAATTACTAAACAAATTAAATAATCATGCAAGACACAGAACATGCAATAAAAAACCATTCTCCAACAAATTGGTCTTCTTCAACTTCATGGTTATGAATTTGTGTGGGATTTTTCCCCGTCGTATATCCTCCTTAGATTTAGAAGCGGAACCTACGTTGTTGTTTAATTCTTGAGTGAAAAAAAATTAAATGATGAAAAATCGGAAGAACTTTGATTATTTTGTCCAATACCTCTAGTTACTCTCTTGAAAACGTCAATTGAAGAGAGAATTATGTAGTCTCAAACCCTAAAAAATGTTCTAAGAACAACAACAAATTAAAAAAAAACAAAAAAAAAAACACAAGTAAATAAATAAGGAATCTGAAAAGCATAATACCCAAATCAATGTTAATCTTCAAATCAAATCTTGCAACGAAATTAAATGAGAATAATAGAAAACATTAATATATTGAATCGAAAATCTGAGGAATTAATTTTGAAGAATTTTAGAGAGAGAAATTGAAAAGAATAATAAGAAAAAAGAGAAAAATTAAAAAATTTGATTAGGAAGAAAGTAAGAGAGAAAAATTGATAAATTTAAGAAAATAGAGAGAAAAATTCAAATGACATTGATATCTATCCAATTACAAAAATATAGGAAAATGTTTAATCTATGAGAGAGAAAGAAAGGGTGTAAATAATGAGAGAGAAAATATTAATAATATCATAATAAATATTTATTTCAAAAATAATGACATTTTTGACATGTTTACTAATATTATCAAAGTATAGATATTATCACTAAATAAGTTGATTTTTTTGACTAGTTAACTAAATTTTCCTATTTTTTAACTAGTGAAATAGCATATTTTATAATAATATACTCAAATCTATAGCATTACAGTTTGTCTTTCAATATATAATATTTAATATAGCAAGTTATAGCATATTATTAAAAGTAAAACTTAAATTTTAAATAATTTAAAATAATTAATTAAAAAAAGGGACCAATTTTGAAATGGAAAATAGCATTTTTTTATTTAAATTAAATACATTTAATAGAAAGATAACTGATTAGCACCTTTTAAGGAAATTTAAAAAAAAATGATTATATCTAGTTACTTTAAAACACTCAATTTAGTTGAAAATCAAATTAAGTTGTGATTTATTTTCTTAAAACACTCTAACAAATTGATATCATTGTAAAATCTATTTTTTTTCTCGCGTTTCTCTCAATTTTTTCCTACAGATTTGATTTCGTTTTTTTTGTATTGATTGAATATATTTTGCTGTTGAAAAAACGTGATTTGCTGTGATGGACAATATTTTTTTTTATCAATAATCAAACATGGTGGAAGGTGAAACTCATCAGGTTGATATTTGTTACATTTTGTTGGTTTGTGTTCATTCTTTTTAATCAATATATATAATATTGCTTGTTTTGTATGAAGCATTGTTTTAGTATAAATCATATTTCAAAAAAAGCACGTAACTTTATAGATGTTTAATTTATAATAAAACTGAAGATTCTGATTTGTTATGTTATTAAAGTACGAAGTTTATTGTGAATAGCAATTTTTGTGTGTGACATGATTTTTTTTTAAAATAATTGTGTATGAATTGTATGTAAATTATGTATCATGTTAGTATCTAGTATATTTTGAATATATGTTACTGTTTGGTAAACAAAGGTAAATTCTGTATGAAATGTTTTCAATATGTCTATGAAATTTATATTTATTTTTGTAGATATTTTGTTTGTGAATGAATTATGTATTATGTTAGTATTTAGTATATTTTGAATATATGTTACTATTTGGTAAATGAAGTTAAATTTTGTATGAAATGTTTTCAATATGTGTATGAAATTTGTATTTATTTTTTGTAGATATTCTGTTTGTGAAAATAATGTATATATGTCATGTGATGATGAAATGCATATTAATTGTGTATGAAATGGGTATGAATTTATGATTTTATGTGTATGAGCTATCTTTTCAAAGTAACTTCGGTATGATATAGTTTTTTGAAAGGTATAATAAGTGTGTAGGAATTGTGTATAAAATATTTTGCAATTAATATGTATTATATTGTACTAATTTTTATTTTAATGTTGTGAAACAAGTAAATATGTCGATTTTCGGATGAAGGGCATCATATATGATGTGTCTACTCTGTATAGTGATCTAGTTAGTGCGATAATATCGCAACTTAATATAGATGTTACCAGTGGCGGACCCAGGATTTTCGTTCAGGAGGTTCGAAATGTCTTTTGGAATGGGCCTATTGATGTTTTTTGAGTTTAAAATCACACTTTTGGCACGTTTTTAAAATAAAAAATGCTTGAAAAGAATAACTGACTTTTTTAAACATAAAACTATAAAGGAAAATAAATAAATGTTGTTGCAGGAATTCGAACCTAGGGTGTGCAGCTTAATATTCAAGGATCTTACCATTGAGGCATCTATTTTTATTTGTTATTGAGGAGGTTCAAAATATATGCATCTACAAAAATATAAAAAATTTACCTTATATATATCATGTATTATTTTGCCGAGGGTGTTCAGGTGAACACACTGGACCCAACGTGGACCCACCCCTGAATGTTAATATAAGTGCTATTGAGATAAAATATATTGTTAGCGATATGTGTCCACCTATTAGTATTTACAATGATGTTGGGATAAACGTTTTTTCAGATCAAAAGAGAGTAAATTTAGATTTCTTTACAAAATATCTATTGTGCATCTCTTTGAAAGATTATAAGATATATAATCAAGATTCTGGAGTTATTACTGATAAAATACATTCTGAAGTTAGTTTAACACAAATTAACGTTGATTTATACTCTAACAATTTTATCCGTTTGACCGGAGTGAATTTAGACGAATATGTCGATGAGAATAGTGAAGGAGATAATAACGTAATAAGTGACCATTCCAACCTATTTGTAGCTGAGAATCAGATTTACAATAATAGGGAAACACTTAAGGAGGTGATGAGGCATGTTGGACTTGTCGAAAAATTCAATTTTCGGTAGCGCGTTCTAATGCATCTAAGTAAGTACACGTCATTGTTTTAATTTATGTTTTTTATTTGATTTGTTTTGCTTTATAAAATTTAAATGTATATTTTTTATTTGTTAAACAGTTATCACATTATTTGTCTTTCTGAGAGTTCTTCTTGGATGATGAGAACATCTAGTTTGAATAAATCAAGTTTATTCAAAGTTAGGAAGTACAATGCTGAACACACTTGTTCTGTTAGAGATAGAGTGTATGCAAGACGTTAGGGGATAACTGACGTTGTAGCTGTCTTAATGATGGATAAGTATATTGATTCATCTACCGTATACACTCCAAAAGATATAGCTGATGATATGTTGAAATTGCATGGTGTTTCGCTAACATACATACAGGCGTGGAGAGCTAGAGAAAAAGAAATAAAATTGGTGTGTGGAGATCTGTAACGACCTGTTTAGTCGTTTGGAGCAACAGATTTTAATTCTGGAAAAACTGGCTGGGACGACGGAAGTCACGACGGACCGTCGTAGTCACGACGGCCCGTCGTGGAGGTTTCGTTCCATGACACTTAGAATTCTGAAATTGGATACTGAAAATCGACTCTCTGTAAATTGTGACGGACCTGCAGGACGTGCCGTCACATCCACGACGAACCGTCGTGAGTTTCCGTTGCAAAACACTTCAACTTTTGAGAATTTGGTATAAGAAACGAGTTTCTGACCGTCAGGACGGAGGTGCAGGACGGACCGTCACTGGTGTGACGGGCCGTCACAGCTCACCTGGATGCTGGGAGGCTGCGACGACCTGCGTGACGGACCGTCGCAGGCACGACGGCCCGTCACAGGTTTCGTCAATCCCAGGCAAATTAGGATTTCTCTACACGTTTTAAGGGTCGTTTTGGACTATTCTTTCCTTAATTATAAAGATTGAGGGTTAATATTAATAAGTCTAATTACTTGGGGGTTAAAGAGATAACCTTAAGTTAATTAGTGGGTTTTATTGTCCTCTTTTACACTTAATTATATGTTAATTAGGGTAAGAGAAGGAGGGTTTGAATAAAACAAAGAGAAAGAACAGGGAAAGAGAGGAATCAATCGAATAGAGAGAGGAGAAAACGAAGGGAAAAATCAAAGCTTGGGAATTTGCTTGTGGATTCCAATTCTTCGGTGGAGGTAGGTTATGGTTATTTTCATGCTACTTGTAGTAAACTCTTAATAGTGAATGATATGTGTTGATAAGTATTGTAAACCCTACTATATGCTTAAATTGTATGCTTGCATGATTATGATTATGTGATTTTGATAAAACAAAGCATGATGAAGCTATTGAATCCCAAATCTTGAAAGAAACTTTAATCTATGATATTAATGATGATGCCTTGGTATAAAAGAAGGCTTGATGAATTAAAGTAATGGATTGATGATGCCTTGGTATAGAGAAGGCTTGATGAACGGATATATAAGAGATTAGTGGATCGGAGTGTCACGTTCCGACACATAGTAGTAGTGGATCGGAGTGTCACGTTCCGACACATAGTATTAGTGGATCGGAGTGTCACGTTCCGACACATAGTATTAGTGGATCAGAGTGTCACGTTCCGACACATAGTATTAGTGGGACGGGTGTCACGAACCGACACGTAGAATTAGGGGATCGGAGTGTCACGTACCGACACATATAGGGGATCGGAGTGTCACGTTCCGACACATATAGGGGATCGGAGTGTCACGTTCCGACACATATAGGGGATCGGAGTGTCACGTACCGACACATAGTGATAGGGGATCGGAGAGTGTCACGTACCGACACAAGAGAGGAGAAAGATAGTGAATCTTGAAAGAAGATAATATACTCAATCTAATGAACTTAATTCCCAAATGAGTATGGTATTGAGGCTTGAGCCCTCATGGATGAACTTGATGGTATTTATTGACGATTATAATACTTGTTGTTGCTACATGTTGAGTATTGTAGTTGATTTACATTATTATTGATATATACTGTTCCCTATTTTGAGTTGGCCGATGATATCTACTCAGTACTTGTGGTTGTACTGACCCCCTACTTTTATGTTTTCTTCTTTGTTATTTGTGTAATGCAGCAAACGTTCCGTCAACTTCAACTCAACAGTAGATCTAGCCAGTCTTCACTTCATCAGAAATTCAGGGTGAGCTAATGCGTCTAGCTTGGACTGGGTCTTCTTCTTCAAGTCTTGATGCCTTGAACTTCCGGCATGGACTAGCTTTTTAGTTATTTTTGTTCTTAGACATTCCTAGTTTAGTAATTTGAGATAGATGTTCTTGTGATGATGACTTCCAGATTTTGGGGAATATAATAATAGTTTGAATTGTTTTTATTAATGAGTTTAAGTCTTCCGCATTATTTTCTGTTGATGTATCTTGAAATGTTAAAGTTAGATGGGTTGGTTCGCTCACATCGGAGGGTAAATGTGGGTGCCAGTCGTGTCCCCGTTTTGGGTCGTGACAAACTTGGTATCAGAGCATTAGGTTCGTTGGTCTCATCACACAAGAACAGGTCTAGTAGAGTCTTAAGGAACGGTAGGGGGACGCCTTTACTTTTCTTTGAGAGGCTATAAGACTTTAGGAAAATTTCATTCTTTCATTCTTTCTTTCGTGCTACTACTTGAGTCCAATTGGTATCTAGGTGATACAAATTGGTATCTGACCATCTTCACTCTATTCGCAGATGGTTAGAACTAGAACAACGACCGCGCCAGCAGCAGCAACGGAAGACAAGAAACGACTGAGCCAGCCACTGGGGCTGTGGCTCGAGGGAGAACAATGGCAAGAGGCCGTGGAAGAGGTCGTGGGAGGACGTCCTCTAGAGGAGAGGACGAGCCCCTAGCCCATCTGATACTAGGGCGGTGACTCCTCCACCGACCGAGGAGGTGATAAGAGAGGGTGAGGAAGGGGAGAATGAACAAGTGCAAAATGAGGAAATGCCACCCCAACCTACCCCAGAGATGATCAACAGGTACTTGCTTATCTTAGCGGGTTATCCGATCAGGGTCAGGCACCTCCAGTGGTTTCCGCACCAACACCTCCGGTTTCAGAGATACGACATGCGGCTACTATGGCTCCCCGCATGGATGCATCATTGGGAATAGGCACATTTCCACGTCTGACTACTGGGCCTATTATGACAAATGATCAGCATGAACTTTTCAGTAAGTTCTTGAAATTGAAACCTCCAGTCTTTAAGGGCGCAGAATCAGAGGATGCCTACGATTTTCTGGTTGATTGTCATGAGCTACTACACAAGATGGGGATAGTAGAACGGTTTGGCGTTGAGTTCGTAAGCTATCAATTTCAAGGGAACGCCAAAATGTGGTGGCGATCACATGTTGAGTGTCAACCAACAGAGGCACCACCTATGACTTGGGAATCATTCTCTACCCTGTTTATGGAGAAGTATATCCCAAGGACTTTGAGAGATAGAAAAAGGGATGAGTTCTTGAGTCTCGAGCAAGGGAGGATGACAGTTAACGCATATGAGGCTAAGTTTCGCGCACTATCCAGATATGCCACCCAACTCTGTTTCAGTCCACAAGAACGGATCCGCCGTTTTGTGAAGGGGTTGAGGTCAGAATTGCGGATTTCAGCATTACAGATAGCGGAAACGGCAACATCCTTCCAAGATGTGGTAGACTTTGTGATAGAGGTGGAAGGAGTGAAACCAGATGACTTCACCACGACACCGACATCAAAAAGGTTTCGAAGGGGAGGTGAGTTTAATGGTTCTTACTCTAGAGGACAGAACTCCGGAGGTCACTCAGTTCGACCAATTCAGTCTTCACTACAGACTGTAGTTGGGGGTCCACCTCAGAACGGTCAACACTACTCCGAGAGACCTATGCCTGACTCCAGAGAGTGCTATGGATGTGGGGAGATTGGACATATTAGGAGGAATTGTCCAAAACAGAGTTACAGACCCCCGATAGCTAGAGGTAGAGGTGGTCATGGTAGAGGCCGCTTTTCTGGAGGACGTGGTGGTCGAGGTAATGGTGGTCACCAAAACGGCAGGGGTTATGGGCAAAACGGAGCCACTACTACGCAACATGGTAGGGGCAACGGACAGACAAATAATGGGGCCCATTGCTACGCTTTCCCTGGGAGATTTGAAACGGAGGCATCAGATGCTGTCATCACAGGTAACCTTTTGATTTGTGATTTCATGGCTTCCGTATTGTTTGATCCTGGATCCACGTTTTCATGTATCCTCATCATTTGCTAATGGTCTAAAATTACATTGTGAATTACTTGACATACCTATTCGTGTTTCTACTCCGGTGGGTGAGTCGGTGATAGTTGAAAAGGTATATAGGTCTTGTTTGGTGAATTTTGTGGGGAGCAACACTTATGTAGATTTGGTTATTCTAGAAATGGGTGACTTTGATGTACTTCTGGGTATGACTTGGCTTTCTCCGAATTTGCGATTTTGGATTGTAATGCTAAAACTGTGACGTTAGCCAAGCCTGGGGCAGATCCGTTAGTGTGGAGGGCGACTACACTTCCAATCCGGTGCGTATCATCTCCTTTCTTCGTGCTAAGAAAATGGTGAGAAAGGGTGTTTAGCTTTCTTGGCACATCTCAAGGATGACACTGCTCAAGTACCTTCGATTGAGTCAGTTTCGGTAGTCCGTGAGTTTTTGGATGTGTTCCCTGCAGATCTTCCTGGTATGCCACCAGATAGGGATATAGACTTCTGCATTGATTTGGAACCAGGTACTCGCCCCATTTCTATACCCCCTTATAGAATGGCTCCCGCAGAGTTAAGAGAGTTAAAGGCACAACTTCAAGAGTTGTTGAGCAAAGGCTTCATTAGACCAAGTGCATCTCCTTGGGGTGCTCCGGTCTTGTTTGTAAAGAAGAAGGATGGGAGCTTTCGAATGTGCATAGATTACCGACAGTTGAACAAAGTAACTATTAAGAACAAGTACCCCATTCCTCGCATTGATGACTTGTTCGATCAGTTACAAGGTGCTTGTGTCTTCTCAAAAATAGACTTGAGGTCCGGTTATCACCAATTGAAAATACGCACAACGGATGTGCCAAAGACTGCTTTTCGGACTAGGTATGGGCATTATGAATTTGTAGTGATGTCCTTTGGTCTTACGAATGCCCCTGCTGCTTTCATGAGCTTGATGAATGGGATTTTTAAGCCATATTTGGACCTCTTTGTGATCGTATTTATAGATGATATATTGGTATACTCTAAAAGTAAGAATGAACATGAGGAGCATTTGAGAATGGTGTTAGAGTTGTTGAGGAAGAAAAAGCTTTATGCGAAATTCTCCAAGTGTGAGTTTTGGCTAGATTCAGTGTCCTTCTTGGGGCACGTGGTTCTAAAAGATGGGGTGATGGTGGATCCATCTAAGATAGAGACGATGAAAAACTGGGTAAGGCCTACTAATGTGTCAGAAATAAGGAGTTTTGTGGGGTTAGCTAGCTACTACCGCCGATTCATCAAGGGATTCTCTTCTATCGCTTCCCAATTGACGAACTTGACAAAGCAGAATGTTCCATTTGTATGGTCGGATGAGTGAGGAGGAAAGCTTTCAGAAGCTCAAGACTTTGTTGACTACCGCACCTATCCTCACCTTGCCGGTAGAGGGTAAGAACTTCATTGTTTATTGTGATGCATCCTATTCGGGTTTGGTGCAGTGCTAATGCAAGAGAAGAACGTGATTGCTTATGCTTCAAGACAATTAAAAGTGCATGAACGTAACTATCCAACTCATGACTTGGAATTGGCCGCGGTAGTATTTGCATTGAAGCAATGGAGGCACTATTTATATGGGGTCAAGTGTGAAATCTATACGGATCATCGTAGTCTACAGTATGTCTTTACTCAGAAAGATTTGAACTTGAGACAAAGGAGATGGATGGAACTACTGAAGGACTACGACATCACTATTTTGTATCATCCGGGGAAGGCGAACGTTGTGGCAGACGCTTTGAGTAGAAAGGCGGGAAGCATGGGAAGTCTAGCTCACTTGCAAGCTTCTAGACGCCCATTGGCTAGAGAAGTGCAGATTCTGGCTAATGACCTTATGAGGTTAGAAATAAATGAGAAGGGAGGATTGTTAGCTTGTGTAGAGGCAAAATCTTCTTTCCTTGATCTGATTAAGGGGAAACAGTTTGATGATGAGAAGCTAAGTCGAATCCGAGATAAAGTGTTACAAGGGAGGATAAAGAAGCAACATGATGCGGAAGTGTTTTAAGTATTAAGGGAAGGGTATGTGTATCCCGAGTTGATGATTTGATCAACACTATTCTGGCAGAAGCTCATAGTTCAAGGTATTCTATACATCCGGGTGCAACCAAGATGTACCGCGACCTAAAGCAACACTTCTGGTGGAGTAGAATGAAGCGTGATATTGTTGAGTTTGTTGCCAAATGTCCAAATTGTCAACAAGTAAAGTATGAACACCAGAGGCCCAGGAACACTTCAGAGAATGCCCATTCCTGAATGGAAGTGGGAGAGAATCGCGATGGATTTCGTGTTGGTCTTCCAAAGACAATGGGTAAGTATGACTCCATTTGGGTGATTGTTGATAGGTTAACTAAGTCTGCTCACTTCATTCCTGTCAAGGTGACCTACAATGCAGAGAAGTTAGCCAAGATCTACATCTCAGAGATCGTTCGGTTGCATGGAGTTCCACTCTCTCATCATATCAGATAGAGGTACGCAGTTTACTTCTAAGTTTTGGAGGACATTACATGCTGAATTAGGTACTAGGTTGGACCTTAGTACTGCGTTTCACACCCCTCAGACTGATGGTCAGTCTGAGCGAAAGACGATTCAAGTGTTAGAGGATATGCTTCGTGCTTGTGTGATAGAATTTGGTGGCCATGGGATAGCTTCTTACCTTTGGCAGAGTTTTCATACAATAATAGCTATCACTCCAGTATTGATATGGCTCTATTTGAAGCATTGTATGGGAGGAGGTGTAGATCTCCCATTGGGTGGTTCGATGCATTTGAGGTTAGACCTTGGGGTACTGACCTCTTGAGGGATTCGTTAGATAAGGTGAAAGCTATTCAAGAAAAGCTTCTAGCGGCGCAAAGTAGACAAAAGGAGTATGCAGACCGAAGGTTAGAGATTTGGAGTTCATGGAAGGTGAACAAGTCTTGTTGAAGGTTTCACCCATGAAGGGGTGATGCGTTTGGTAAAAGAGGTAAGTTAAGTCCAAGGTATATTGGACCATTTGAGTGCTTAAGCGAATAGTAGGGGAGGTGGCTTATGAATTAGCCTTGCCCCCAGGGCTGTCCGGAGTGCATCCGGTGTTTCATGTGTCCATGTTAAAGAGATACCACGGAGATGGAAACTACATCATCCGTTGGGATTCAGTTTTGTTGGATGAGAACTTGACTTATGAAGAGAACCGTTGCTATATTAGATAGAGAGTTCGCAAGTTGAGGTCGAGAGAGATTGCATCCATCAAAGTTCAATGGAAGAATCGACCGGTTGAAGAGGCTACTTGGGAGAAGGAGGCAGATATGCAAGAAATACCCACATCTGTTTACAGATTCAGGTACTCCTTTTCGCCATTGTTTTTCTTCTTTTGATCGTTCGGGGACGAACGATGGGTAAATTGGTATCTATTGTAACGACCTGTTTAGTCGTTTTGAGCAACAGATTTTAATTCTGGAAAAACTGGCTGGGACGACGGAAGTCACGACGGACCGTCGTAGTCACGACGGCCCGTCGTGGAGGTTTCGTTCCATGACACTTAGAATTCTGAAATTGGATACTGAAAATCGACTCTCTGTAAATTGTGACGGACCTGCAGGACGTGCCGTCACATCCACAACGAACCGTCGTGAGTTTCCGTTGCAAAACACTTCAACTTTTGAGAATTTGGTATAAGAAACGAGTTTCTGACCGTCAGGACGGAGGTGCAGGACGGACCGTCACTGGTGTGGGTGTGACGAGGCCGTCACAGCTCACCTGGATGCTGGGAGCTGCGACGACCTGCGTGACGGACCGTCGCCAGGCACGCACGGCCCGTCACAGTTGCGCCAATCCCAGGCAAATTAGGATTTCTCTACACGTTAAGGGTCGTTTTGGACTATTCTTCCTTAATTATAAAGATGAGGGTTAATATTAATAAGTCTAATTACTTGGGGGTTAAAGAGGTAACCTTAAGTTAATTAGTGGTTTCTGTCACGACCCAATTCGGGGACGCGACTGGCACCACATTTACCCTCCTATGTGAGCGAACCAACCCATCTAAACCTTACATTCAAATATAATATCAACAGAAAATAATGCGGAAGACTTAAACTCATAAATAAAACAACTCAACTATTATTAATATTCCCAAAATCTGGAAGTCATCATCACAAGAACATCTATGATCAAATTACTAATCTAAACTATCTAAGAATGTCTAAGAAGCTAAAAAGTACATAAAAAACTAGTCCATGCCGGAAGTCAAGGCATCAAGACTTATAGAAGAAGATCCAGTCCAAGCTAGAAGCGTTAGCTCACCCTGAGATCCGGTATGACGAAATCTGGCCCGAATTACTGTTGTGTTGAAGTTGACGGAACGTTTGCTGCATAACACAAATAACAAAGGGAAAACATAAAAGTAGGGGGTCAGTACAACCACACGTACTGAGTAGATATCATCGGCCAACTCAAAATAGAAGATAATATATATCAAGTAATATTATAAATCAACTATAAACTCAACATGTAGCAACAACGAGTATTATAATCGTCAATAACCACCAAATTCATCCATGAGGGCTCAAGCCTCATTACCATACTCATTTGGGAAATAAGTTCATTATGTTGAGTATATTATCATCTTTCAAGATTCATTATCTTTCTTCCTCTTGTGTCGGTACGTGACACTCCGATCCCCTACCACTATGTGTCGGTACGTGAACTCCGATCCCCTACATGTGTCGGAACGTGACACTCCGATCCCCTATATGTGTCGGAACGTGACACTCCGATCCCCTATATGTGTCGGAACGTGACACTCCGATCCCCTATGTGTGTCGGTACGTGGACACTCCGATCCCCTATATCTACGTGTCGGTTCGGACACCCGTCCCACTAATACTATGTGTCGGAACGTGACACTCCGATCCACTAATACTATGTGTCGGAACGTGACACTCCGATCCACTAATACTATGTGTCGGAACGTGACACTCCGATCCACTACATTCATTCTATCCGTTCATCAAGCCTTCTCTATACCAAGGCATCATCAATCCATTACTTTAGTTCATCAAGCCCTCTTTTATGCCAGGGCCATCATCATTAATATCGTAGATTAAAGTTTCTTTCAAGATTTGGGATTCAAGGGTTTTCATCATGCTTGTTTTATCAAAATCACAAAATCAATTTCATACAAGCATACAATTAAGCATATAGACAGGTTTACAATATCATCAACACATATTATTCACTACTAAGAGTTCACTACGAATATCGTAAAATAAACCATAACCTACCTCCACCGAAGAATTGAAATTAACAAGAAATTCCCAAGCTTGTTATTCCTCTTGCTTCTCCTCTCTCGTCGATTTCCCCTTTCTTCTCTCTTGTTCTTTCTGTTTGGTTTTCTTATGTTCAAACCCTCTTTTTTTACCCTAATTAATCATATAATTAAGTGTGAGTGAAAAAGGACAATAACCCCACTAATTAACTTAAGGTTACCATTTTTTAACCCCTAAGTAATTAGACTTATTAATGTTAACTCTCAATCTTTATAATTAAGGAAAGAATAGTCAAAAACGACCCTTAAAACGTGTGGAGAAATCCTAAACTGCCTGGGACTGCGCAACCTGTGATGGGCCGTCGTGCCTGCGACGGTCCGTCACGGTGGTTGTCGCAGCTCCCTCGAGCTTAAGTGGCCTGTGACGGCCCGTCACAGCCGTGACGGTCCGTCCTGTTCCTCCGTCATGACGGTCAGAAACTCGTTTCTTGCACCAAATTCTCAAAAGTTGAAGTGTTTTGCAACGGAAACTCACGACGGTTCGTCGTGGATGTGACGGCACGTCCTGCAGGTCCGTCACAATTTACAGAGAGTCGATTTTTAGTTTCCAATTTCAGAATTCTAAGTGTCATGGGACGAAACATCCTCGACGGGCCGTCGTGACCACGACGGGCCGTCGTCCCATCCGTTGTCCCAGCCAGTTTTTCCCAAAATTACAATCTGCTGCTCAAACGACTAAACAGGTCGTTACAGTTTTATTGTCCTCTTTTACACTTAATTATATGTTAATTAGGGTAAGAGAAGGAGGGTTTGAATAAAACAAAGAGAAAGAACAGGGAAGAGAGGAATCGATTGAATAGAGAGAGGAGAAAACGAAGGGAAAAATCAAAGCTTGGGAATTTGCTTGTGGATTCCAATTCTTCGGTGGAGGTAGGTTATGGTATTTTCATGCTACTTGTAGTAAACTCTTAATAGTGAATGATAGTGTTTGATAAGTATTGTAAACCCTACTATATGCTTAAATTGTATGCTTGCATGATTATGATTATGTGATTTTGATAAAACAAAGCATGATGAAGCTATTGAATCCCAAATCTTGAAAGAAACTTTAATCTATGATTAATGATGATGCCTTGGTATAAAAGAAGGCTTAGGCTTGATGAATTAAAGTAATGGGATTGATGATGCCTTGGTATAGAGAAGGCTTGATGAACGGAAATAATGAGATTAGTGGATCGGAGTGTCACGTTCCGACACATAGTATTAGTGGATCGGAGTGTCACGTTCCGACACATAGTATTAGTGGATCGGAGTGTCACGTTCCGACACATAGTATTAGTGGATCGGAGTGTCACGTTCCGACACATAGTATTAGTGGGACGGGTGTCACGAACCGACACGTAGAATTAGGGGATCGGAGTGTCACGTACCGACACATATAGGGGATCGAGTGTCACGTTCCGACACATATAGGGGATCGGAGTGTCACGTTCCGACACATATAGGGGATCGAAGTGTCACGTACCGACACATAGTGATAGGGGATCGGAGTGTCACGTACCGACACAAGAGGAAGAAAGATAATGAATCTTGAAAAAGATAAATATACTCAATCTAATGAACTTATTCCAAATAGTATGGTATTGAGGCTTGAGCCCTCATGGATGAACTTGATGGTATTTATTGACGATTATAAACTTGTTGTTGCTACATGTTGAGTATTGTAGTTGATTTACATTATTATTGATATATATTGTTCCCTATTTTGAGTTGGCCGATGATATCTACTCAGTACTTGTGGTTGTACTGACCCCCTACTTTTATGTTTTCTTCTTTGTTATTTGTGTAATGCAGCAAACGTTCCGTCAACTTCAACTCAACAGTAGATCTAGCCAGTCTTCACTTCATCGGAAATTCAGGGTGAGCTAATGCGTCTAGCTTGGACTGGGTCTTCTTCTTCAAGTCTTGATGCCTTTGAACTTCCGGCATGGACTAGCTTTTTAGTTATTTTTGTTCTTAGACATTCCTAGTTTAGTAATTTGAGATAGATGTTCTTGTGATGATGACTTCCAGATTTTGGGGAATATAATATAGTTTGAATTGTTTTTATTAATGAGTTTAAGTCTTCCGCATTATTTTCTGTTGATGTATCTTGAAATGTTAAGGTTAGATGGGTTGGTTCGCTCACATAGGAGGGTAAATGTGGGTGCCAGTCGCGTCCCCGTTTTGGGTCGTGACAAGATCTGGTCAAATCATATGTCAAACTACCAGGTAATTTCGAAGTAAATTATGAATTAGAATTTTTTTTAATTGTGAAAATGAAAAAAATTACCATACAGTTTGTTTTTAGACTGAAATAAAATTTTCTGTGTAGTATTCTTTATGTATGAATTTTGTATCATTTATGTGTGTATCTATATTTAAATAGGTATTAAAGCATCTATCAATTAAGTGTTCTTTATGTATCCATTCAATAATGTATATGATGTTTTGAACTATCGTATTTTATAATTGAAAATTGTTTAGGTTATCTATATATATTGGAGCAAACATATCCGGGATCGATTTTGAAAATAGAAAGGAAGGAATGTGATAAATTTATATACGCATTTGTTGTATTAGAAGCTTGTATTAGAGGCTGGGAGTATTGTAGATCAATTGTACTTGTTGATGGGGCCGGATTAAAATGTTCATATAGTGGTACAATGTTCACTGCCAGCACCATGGATCCGGGAGGAAATTTTTGATCCCTCGTATTTTTACCCTTATACAATAAAAAATTATATGATATTACGTATGTTTCCAATTTGTGTGATACTTTTTTCAAAAAATGAATCAGGTCATATACTTCCGTTGGCGTATGCGATAGTAAATTCTGAAAACGACGCTTCATGGACCTGGTTCTTTGAAAAGTTTAAGGAAGTGTATGGAGTTAGAAAAAACATGTGTTTTATGTCAGATTGAAATGAGAGCATATGGAAAGGGACTACTTTTGTATATCCTGAATGTGAACATTATGCCTGCATATGGCAACCATCAGTTAATGTGTTGAGAATTTCAATAGAAATACTGAAGATTTGAAGATTTTATTTTTTACACTACCAAATGCTTATACAAAACAACAGTTTGAGACGATTATAAAAAGAATAGACCAGATTGATCCACGAATAAGACCATACTTATTTGATATTGGTTATAGCTAATGGTCAAGAGCTTATTCGAATTGTAAGCGCACATGGACCATGACTTCAAACATCGCTGAGTCGTTGAATAATGACAGGTTAGCAAGGAGGTTACCAGTGTTTCACTTTTTGAATTTAGGAGAGTAACAATTTAAAGATGGATTCACAAGCATAATGAGGAGGCTGATAAAACAACATTTGATTTGACAAAAAAATGTGATATGTATCTCCAGAAAGGTATTGCTTTGTCTTGCAATATGAGCGTATGTTTTTTTCTCAATTCAATAATAATTAAATGTATTTTATTTCAAAAATTTTAGTAGCATATATATATTTACAATTTCACATTGAAATTGTTGTTAAGGTGATACCTTTGACACTTGATATGCATTTTGCAACTGAAGGAGCAAAGAAGTACATAGTAAACTTGAACACAAAGATGTGTAGTTGCGGGAGATTTCAACATTATGAAATACCATGTAGTCATGTAATCGCAGTTCTTAGATACAGAAAGTTGCAAGAAGCAGATTTCTGTTTTGCTTTTTATAGCCTGAAGAATTTCAAAGATGCATATGTCATCCTGTTGAACTTATCCCTTGCAAAAATATATAGGATACACCAAGTTATATTTCAGAGCCTAAAATGATGTCACCGGGTCCAAAGAGAACAGTGGAAAGATCAAAACTTGAACGATAAAAAGGGTTTGCTGACGTGAAATTCAAAAGGTCAAAAATGACTTGCAGTAGATTCCGTCAAGTTGGACACAACAGAAAGACATGTTCAAATTATCCAGTGATTAAAAAATAATATCTTGTGTATGTTTTTTTCACTGTTAGACACAAATTTTTATATATGTATTGGATTTTGGTATCATTAACAGTGAAACACACTATTTATAGATATGAACTAACGTATACAATTATTATTCAAATTCCATACATAGTACATAGTGATTACATGAATACTATTGAAAGACAAATTTCATACTAAGCTCATACAAAAATAAAATAAAATAAAATAAATCATACATCAATTAACATCTATTAACTATGGCATACGTAATTAATACGAAGTTTCATACATAATGATAAAATATTTTTCAACAAATATTTCAAACAATATGCATACATAGTTGATACATATTTATACGAAGGTGATAATATATGTGTATCAAAAAATATATGATATTTATCATACTCAAAATATAAGATGGTAAAAATGTGAAATAATGTATACAATTATTATTAAAATTTCATAGATAGTACATAGTGCTTACAACATTCATATTATATGGATCAACTAGTTTTTTAAAATTTCTAAAATGTACAATGAATCCCGCTGATATACAAATTGTATACAAAATTCATAAAAAAATCAAATACAATAATGATACAAAGTTCATACATATTTCATAAAAAAAATTCATAAACAATTCATACATATTTCATACAAAAGTTCATATTTCATACAAAGTTCATATATGATAAACTATTTTCAACATATTTTGGTACATGAATGTATTGTTAAATTAGTTCATATAAAGTTGCAATATATTTCAAACAATATGCATACATATTGGATACATATTTATACAAAAGTGATAATATATGTGTATCAAAAAATATATGATATTTGTCATAGTCGAAAGATAAAATAGTAAAAATGTTGTGTTGTATGTATAAACGTAGTAATCAGTTCATACAAAAATAAGGGTAACATTGATAAATTATATAAACAAAACTGAAATTCATATTAATAAAAAAACTGGAAAATAACATAAATTGTTATATTGTTAAAAAAAAGGAAAATTATGTGAAATGACAAACATCCCTAAGTAATTAGCCAATATGGGTATAGTTTAATTTATTTACTCTCAATAACTATAGTTTCATTTTTTTTTTTCCATAATTAATGGGACCCACCACCTCTTTATATATAATTTTATCAAATCAATTTTATCTCTCCTACACTCATTCCATATCTTTCTCCTAAAATCACTCCTCCACTCCTATTTTGAATTTTAAATTTTGAATTTTGGAAAATTTCACGATATCCCTGTTGTCTTACTTTCATTAATCCAATTTTTTTTAATTTTTTTCCTTCATCAACATAATTATATATGTATTATTTTTCTTAGTTTTTTCATATATATTTTTTAAATTCTTTCTTTCTTATCAGTTTAAAGTTCTTCAAATGAGAATAAAGGATTCATCTCCATATATGAGGATTACCAGAGGTAAATCATTGCATGTCAATATTGTTGATAATCCACCTTCATTTTCAATTGAGTTATTTCAGGATTTTGGGGTCAATGTAGGGTATATGACAAAACATAAACAAGTTCAAGTTGAACAATATTTTGAATAGAAATTCAAGAAAAAAATGACCCAATGACAATTCAGAAAGTCATCAACAACGCGAATCTAGCGTCATTAAGATAGTTGAAGGTTAAAATAAGAGAAAAGTCAAACATAAATTCAGACGAGATCAGATCTATCTCATCAAAACTGGACAGAACTAGACAAATCTGAAGAACATCAGGTTGTGTAATTTATATACAAATTACTAAAGTTATGTATATAGTGGGTTGTGTATTAAGGTAATATATACAAAGTATTATGAGATAATTGTTATTTGTATACAAATATTTGTATAAAAGAAATTTGTTAATCATTGTATAATACATATATAAAATAATAGTATATTATACAAATTCGTCGATATATACAGAAAATTATGAACATGATAAAATATTGTATATATAAACATTACACACTAAATACACAAACATATTTCAAGTTTACCATATATACAATTGACAAATGAATATTATACAATCATTTTGATCATTAATTTTTTAAAAAAACATGAAATTACATATGTACATATACAAATATAATTCATATACAAAATTATTGTATATTATACAAATCCGTAGATATATACTATAAAAAAATAAACATAATAAAATATTGTATACAAATAAACTACAGAAAATAATTAAGGACAAATACAACACACTTTTTATTTATAAAAACAAACATGATTATCATATATACAATTTCCATATTTATGATGATCGCATATACATTTAATAATACATAACAAAATAACACATGAAATTGTATAAAAATTATTTACAATTACTCAAATATATACAATATAATCAATGTATATATATATATATATATATATATATATATATATAGATATATATATATATATAATCATTAACGTCTAAGTGTTTCATACGATTTATTTTTAACAAAATTGAAAAAATATTTGATTTTGAATGATTAGCTTAAATAATGGGATTGTGTAAATGTTTGTTACCTTATTTAGCGATATTGTTACCATTCAATGAATAAGTAAAATATTAAATAAATTAAAAATAAAAAAATATTTTATACAAATTAAAAGATACATAACAAACTAAACTATATCTATAAAATGTAATAATGTAAACTACACCCATATAATGTTATTTAATAAATTATGTTTGCTATATATGAAATTTTCCCTTAAAAAACAAGAAGTTCAAAAAGAATGCAAAGTGTGCACTGAACTTTTTCTATTTCCTATTCCGTGGTCTTGGAGTGGGATAATTGGTGGTGTCCATAACTTGTTCTTTTTGCGTGCGAGGTCCACCATACTTGCTGGTAACTGTACCCGTAACTTCGCTGTCGCTTATTGCTCCCTCTTCATTCTTTGATTTTGCATACTGTCAAAGCAACGTGGCATACCTCTAACGATGATATGTTGCATCCATATCAATATTAGACACATCAAAAAGTACCATTGCTAATATATTCCGCAAAAAGAGAGGTGTATAGACCATAATCGGTGTAACCAATTTGAAATTAGAAAATTTTATAATAATTAAATATATGAAATCAATATAGTATAGAGATTACATACTTGGAACTGTCTTCTTGTTGAGGAACATCTGTTACATGTTTGATTTCGAGAAGTTCGGGTTGAGACTTGTTTTGATATTCAGGGATATTGTTTGCATATATATCAAGTATTTTACCATAAAACCATGTACTTGTCAGAAATAATTGTATCATGGTTGCAAGTTTATCAACAACTTCTTTAACTAATTTGTTGTGAACAACTCCGACACTCATTGAATCGTATACATGTAGACATCTATGCTTGATTCGGAGTACAACAAGAAACCAATGAAATTTCTAAACATTGACAGGGATAAGGACTTCGTCAATTTTGTCCCAAACAATGTTAGCAAGCAGCTTAAATCCTCTAATGCACTGACCAACATCGTGGTCGGGGGCCAATTGATCTCAAGTTGCAATCTGACAATCTCCACTATTTCTCAATGTTATCAATCCACGCTATAAACCAACAGTCAACAGTGCTGTATGAAATTGATGTTTGAGAGTATTTTGTCTTCTTTCAAAGATAATACATAATTGTATTAATATGTTGTTACAACAAAAAAAAAATAGAACACATTCGATTTTTCATACATTGTCGTATCATATATACATCTATATAAGTACATGCACACATTATATAAACATGTATATACATGTTTCATACACATTTCATATACACATAATGCTAACATAAAAATTATCTCATACATAATTCATAGATTAATAATGCATTAGTTGTTACTTAAATTCGTACATCAATTATTACACAAGATTCAAACAATTCTAAAAAATAGCATTTATTACGTAAACTAAAATAGAGTTCAAGCAAATACTAATACAACATATGGATATCAAAATATACAACGTGACTTTATAAATAATAAATAGCATGGATATAAAATTTTACTCAATTCATGTACAGTAAAGTTCATTATATACCTCAATACATACACAAATCATACAACATTAAAATACAACAATTCAAACATCAAGTAACATATAATTCAGATATATTAATCATAATATTGATTCAAAGTATGTCTTACCCCGTCCTCCTAAGGTCTACCCGGTTGACTCATTATGTGAAAAAAATCCTTTTCTGCGATTTTGACAACGTCAAAGTCCATTTGAGGATGAAAGGTATTTTCACCTTTGTATATGCCGCTTTCCTGTGAATATTGCAATAAATTTTGTATAAGATTTGATATTGTTAAATATAAAATAAAATAGTATTATTTATATATATCTATACCTGTCACGCCTATTTGAAATATCTTTCATAACCCATTGGTTGAACTGGTCAATCATATCTGCTGGAACGTCAAAATCATTTTGACATGCGAATGAATGTTTGATTGGGAAGAAAATTGGAACTCTTTTTGAACTGCTTCGGCTTTCGACAATCGAATATAAGGAGAAGATTCATATTTTCTGGGGTTTATGTGTCTTTTTTGCACATCTGGTGTTGTGGTGGCGTTTAGATTAGGATCAAGTGCAATGATTTGTGTCATAGTAAAATCAGGGTAATCATCCAAAGTTGGTGATTTTGAAGTTGATGATCCAGATAAGTCGGCGTTGAAAAAATCACCAGTTGACTTTTGAGCTTCATCTAGATAAGAAAAATCGTTAGCTCAAAACAAATTTGTAAAAGAACAAACATGTCATAATATTGTATATAGCATACCATGTGTTTTTGAAATGTGAACATATTCACCTATTGAAATCGAAGGTTGGTCCGTTTGAGGTTTATCAGACTGGCAACATCTAGAGTGACATCATCCTAATATTATTTTTTTAAACAATGTCAATATATTCTAATTTTTTTGAAATAAATTAAATTAAACATTAGTATAATAGTTTCATTAGTATATAATTTCACAAATATGAATACAATAATTAAACTAAATTTAAAATAATCTAAAACTGTAAAAGCAGTTTCATTACTATATAGTTTCACATTAATTAATACAATATTTATACACTTTTCATACACATGTTAAGAACAAATTTTTATATATTTTTAACATATCATTTTTGCAGTGCTCATACATAAATGAAAAACAAAGGTCATGCATTTCTACACAAAAGTTATACATAATTAATTAATTTATATATATATATATATATATATATATATATATGAAAAACATTGATCCATACCTGTCGTTGTGCATGGATGTTGGTTGACCTCTTAACAATCTAATCTCTTCAATTATCAACATAGTCGAGTTATCAACGTAATTCTTGATTTCAACCACGTGTTTGTCAACCTTATGAATGTAAGAAAAAAATATTAAAATAGTAAAATAAAACATATAATAATTATATTATTAAATTTAAACGTGATTGGAACTAACATTAGCTTTGAACTCTTTTAATTCCGCCTTAACCTATTATAATCAAAAATCTTAAAAATATTTTAATCGTAAATTTCAGTTATACCTCTGCAATTTCTGCTTTCAACTCTATGCATTTTTGTTCAACATCAACGCCCTGCTTTTCCGAGATTCCTTGCTCTTCAGAATCATGGTGACTGGGAGATAAATTTAAAATGGTTTCATCCATGACATTTAACTCTTCTTCAGTAAAAATTATATTTCTGAATTTTTGCTGTAGAAAAGAAAAATATGAGATTGTGTAGTAATTTAAAATTACTTTAATAACATTCAATAAAAAAATTACCTGATTGCCATGTATTTTGAATATCATTTTCTTCAAATGATCAAAAAATAACATCATTTGTTGTCTTCCAGTTCAAGATACGCGGTGTGCGATCTGAAGCATGGATAGCAATTGTGTTGTCAAATGGATGACAACACTCATAAACCATACCAGCAAGGCTATATGGAACTGGCTAAACTTGAATGACGAAGGATTTTTTTGTAACTTATAACTGCACGCTTTAAGTGTTAAATTAAAACACTCATTCCCCCATGGAAACGTGGCATACTGGCCAGACTCAACTAAATCAAAATATAATTTGGGAATTGTTGTTTTTGAAGGGTCTAAATGTCACGACCAAAATCGGGGCCGCGACTGGCACCCACATTTACCCTCCTATGTGAGCGAACCAACCGATCTAACCTTTAACATTTTAATACAATATCAACAAAAGAAATGCGGAAGACTTAAACTCATTAATAAAAACAATTCAAAACTATTATTATTATCCCCAAAATCTGGAAGTCATCATCACAAGAACATCTATGATCAAATTACTAAACTAAAAATGTCTAGGAAACTAAAACAACTAAAAGCTAGTCCATGCCGGAAGTTCAAGGCATCAAGACTTGAAGAAGAAGATCCAGTCCAAGCTAGACGCGTTAGCTCACCCTGAATTTCCGAAGGTAGTGAAGACTGGCTAGATCTACTGTTGAGTTGAAGTTGACGGAACGTTTGCTGCATTACACAAATAACAAAGAAGAAAACATAAAAGTAGGGAGTCAGTACAAACACAAGTACTGAGTAGATATCATCGGCCAACTCAAAATAGAAGATAAAATATATCAAGTAATATTATAAATCAACTATAAACTCAACATGTAGCAACAACAAGTACTATAATCATCAACAAGTACCATCAAGTTCATCCATGAGGGCTCAAGCCTCAATACCATACTCATTTGGGAATTAAGTTTATTAGATTGAGTATATTTATCACCTTTCAAGATTCATTATCTTTCTTCCTCTTGTGTCGGTACGTGACACTCCGATCCCCTAATTCTACGTGTCGGTTCGTGACACCCGATCCCCTATATGTGTCGGTACGTGACACTCCGATCCCCTATATGTGTCAGAACATGACACTCCGATCCCCTATATGTGTCGGAACGTGACACTCCGATCCCCTATGTGTGTCGGTACGTGACACTCCGATCCCCTAATTCTACGTGTCGGTTCGTGACACCCGTCCCACTAATACTATGTGTCGGAACGTGACACTCCGATCCACTAATACTATGTGTCGGAACGTTACACTCCGATCCACTAATACTATGTGTCGGAACGTGACACTCCGATCCACTAATCTCATTCTATCGGTTCATCAAGCCTTCTTTATACCAAGGCATCATCATTAATAACGTAGATTAAAGTTTCTTTCAAGATTTGGGATTCAATGGTTTTCATCATGCTTGTTTTATCAAAATCACATAATCATATTCATGCAAGCATACAATTAAGCATATAGACAGGTTTACAATACCACCAATACATATCATTCACTATTAAGAGTTCACTACGAATATCGTAAAATAACCATAACCTACCTCCACCGAAGAATTGGAATCAACAAGCAATTTCCCAAGCTTTGATACTCTTCTTCCTCGTTCGACTCTCTCAATCGATCAATCTCTCTCTCTCTTTTCTTTTCTCTTTTTCTTATTCAAACCCTCTTTCTTTTACCCTAATTAACATATAATTAAGTGTAAAAGATGGCAAGAATGCCCCACTAATTAACCCAAAGTTACCTCTTTTATCCCTCAAGAATTTGAGTTATTAATATAAACCCACGAAATCTATAATTAAGGAAAGAATAGTCCAAAACGTCCCTTAAAACGTGTGAAGAAATCCGATTCTGCCTGGGATTTGCGCAACCTGTGACGGCCCGTCGTGCCTGCGACGGTCCGTCACGCAGGTCGTCGCAAGGGCCAGGACTCTATTTTTCACCAAGGATACTGTGACGGTCCGTCACACATGTGACGGTCCGTCCTGCACATTACGTCACGAAGTTCAGAGAGTCGATTTTCAGTACCCAATTTCAGAATTCCTAAGTATATTGAAACGAGACCCTGTGACGGTCCGTCACACCCGTGACGGTCCGTCGTGGGGTCCGTGGTTTCAGCCAGTTTTCCCAGAAATAAAATCTGCTGCTCAAAACGACTAAACAGGTCGTTACACTAAAGCAGTCAGAAATGACGAAATGAAGTACAGCATTCTGATTTTTAAACGGACGTCCTCTTTCAAAAAGTTTTCCAATCTAAACTTGTGGTAAAAATTTGACTTGGGGAGTTTGTCCATATCCCCAAAATTTTCTGAGATAAGTCTATTTGAAATAAACGGGTCAGAAACAAAATAATAAATTGGTCCAGATGTCAGACTGGTTACAACGACAAACTCTTTTAATCCAAAGTGTAACTCTGTACCATTTACGTTGATAACAAACATGTTATCTCTGTCATTTTCAGTTTCAAGAAGGAAAATATGGCGCAACAATTGACATTGAATTTTTATGTTATGTAAATCATAAAAAAAATTCAAATGGTGTTTCTCGTAAAAATTGTTGGAACTTATCTTGACCGAGGAATCTGATTCCTTCACCGAGAACAAGAAGGAAGTCTTATAGAACGAACAAGCGCTAAAGAAGGGGGTGGGATCTCTCCTAAAAGAAAGAATTGACCTTGTCAACAGATTAGCGAACACATTTCATGTTAATACATGAAGACAAATGTGTTTGTACCTTCTTCTCCTATAAAATTGGTAAAACTAAATTAATACTTTTAACATACTATATAATTTCATAGAAAAATCATATATACATTGCTATATTAAATGAATAGTCAATTCAATTCATACACAAATCATACAAACTAATACATCAATTCATACAATATTAATACATATTAGATTTTAAAAAAAAATTAATCAGTGACTTTCAAACTACAAGCTAAAACTCATACAGTACCAATACATCAGTTCATACATCAAATCAAAACATAAAATATATAGTGGCAATACGTATTATAATAGTCAAAATTATACGATATACAACACTAATACATCATTTATACACTAATATTCTAATGGACAATGAAGTCATTTCATACACATATCATACAAGGTTAATACATCATTTCATACAAATCATACAAAGTGAATGCATCAGTTCATACATAGTTCATGACAGTCAATGCAATTCATATACAAGTCACACAAATGGAATACATCAGTTCATACATAATTCAAACAAAATTAATGCATATTAGATTTTTTTTAAAATTATAACGTGTTCTGCATACAATGTTGAAATTCAATTCATACACGATTATACATAACTCATATAATATTCATACATAAAAAAAATTCAAGTAAAATAATGAATAAACAACCATACAATACAAAAATAGCAACTCATACAGAACTCATTCAAAATTCATATATTATACGATTGCCGAATAAAAATTTAAACTCAACTACATATAATATTTTAACAAAAATTTTAAATAATCTTTTTTACTAAACTTGACAATGTGGGTTTCTTTCTGCGTTTTATCTCTTATTCCTTCTTTGAGGACGTTCTTGTCTATCAACCAATTTTAGTACCTTTTTATCTTTTATTTTCTAATTCATCAACATAGTCAGAATCTAATCTTGACGATGTTTGAATTTCTTTTCCCTTCCTCTTCATACTGCTTTCCTTTGCATCTTTTTTTTTGTTTTTTACAGTCTTTGATTTACCAGAACTGGCAGTTGATTTTTGCGTTTGAGTCTGTGTCAATATATTGAATGAAGAAGCATGAAAGTCATCATCTGATGACTTCTCAACCAATTTTCTACTTTTACTAGTTCTTCCACTGGCTTTCCTCGACATTCTTAACGAACTTAACAAAAAGTAAAATAATTTATGAAGATGATGTGGAATGAAATCGATCTTTGATGAAAATGGTGATGAATCAATTCGTAATGGAAAAGATGATGGGTGAGGACGATTTAGGGATTGCTGGTGAATATGATGATGATTTAGGACGATTTGGGGAAGTTACTTGATTTAGGGGTTTTGAGTAAGTTTGAAAGGTGTTCGGGTATAGGGTGTAGTGGGGGTGGGTAGTTATTGGACAACGGTAAAGTAGGGATTTAATTAAAATTAAATCCCTAATATTTAGATTTTGATTTAAAAAGGTAACACTATCATTTGAACTTTAATTAAAAATAACTTATTATTTATTTTAAAAACTGTAAAAGGTAACTGTTAAAAAAGGTAACTAAAAAAATTTATTATTAATACTAATCTGAAAAAAAATTAAGATTTTGTTTCAAAAAAGGTAACTGAAAGACTAAAAAAATATTTAAACATATTAATTATTATTTACATAATTACTTATAATTTATTTTTAATTAAATATATTTTTAATTGAAATGTTATAACTTGATAATAATATGCTATAAGTAATTTATTTATAAAGAGTGTGTTTATAACTTGATATATGTGGTCTTAAATGTGTATGGGGTGTTAATTTTTATTTTTAACTACACCTTTTGTCCTTATTTACTTATTCATATTTCCTCCTTTAGTTGATCCTATTTACTTGTCCATTTTGACAAATCACATAATGAAAAAAAATTATATTATACTCTCATTTAAACTTCTTGAAAATTTCTAAGTTTTAATTCATGTTTTTTGAAACCATAATTAATAAGGTACAATTGTAACATCACTATGTTAATTATTGTTATCTTAATATGTGTGTTATTTCTAAAGTGGACAACTAAATAGAGATGGAGGGTATATAATTTAACTTAGATAAATTCTCTAAAAGAAGAAGTTATTTCTTTTGTGCGGGTTCATTCGATTAAAAGATTTATCAACTCTTGTATTTATTTATTCAAATATTTTTGTACAAATTCTTTACTTGTTTTAAAATTTAATTCAAGCTATTATCTTTTCAAAATGATTCAAGTGCTTTTCTATAGTTAAATCATATTTTTTCAAGTCTTAATCACTCTCAATTTGCTTAATGTGTTTAGTAATTTTTTTTCAAATATTTTTATTTACTTTTTAAAGTGTTTTTCCAAAAGTTAGTCAAATAAACCTTTCAGCTATAACTCCACGTTAGCTGATATTTTACGTGTGTAAAACTTTTTTAAAATGAAAAATAAGAACCTTGTACCCTTTCTTTGAAATTTCGAAAGAATTCACTAGCTTAAATCTTCTTGAAATTAATTAATATTTTGTTAAAATTCCTTTAAAAATAAAGAGTACTTCTTTCAGAAAAGTTGAAACCAATTTTGGAAAAAAACAAGTTTTTTTCTTTCTGTAAAAACACACCATGAAACCTTATCTATTTGTGGTGTACATTGGATAAGGGTAACCTTGTTGACTTTTTAATATCCAACTTACAATTTCTTATCTATTGTATCATCAGGACAACCATCAACTGAGACTATTAATTATAATACAACTACTTTGTTTTTACTCAAAAGTCATAGGTACGTCCATTACAATACTAAACTCAGTATTAATAAAATATAACGATCTACCTAACAAAAGATGTATTTATCTGAATAATTTATGTCTATTACAAGTAACTAGCAATGAATATTTTATGAATACCACATGATACTTTAGATAACTTAAAAAGGAACATTTTTCCTTTCATCTTTGACAGAAGAATCACAGAAGTTATGGGATGTTCCCTCAAAGTTCATTGACAGAGTAATTCAAATTTGCATCAGATAAATAATGCTTTTAAAAAATAAAAAAACAATTATTTTATTCTCTTAAATCCTATTTAAATAAAAGAAATTATTTTGTATTCTTACATTCTTTTTGCTAATATTCCTATTTTTTTGGAACTCCCTTTGTATTTTCCTTCTTCATAATTTTGATTAGTTAAAATGATAGTGTGACGAAAATATGAATCAATAGTCAAAATGTATTGAACAAAGTGAATTAAGAATATTATCCTTATATCTTCTTAAACTTTCAAACATTACAACAAACATATTTAAGTGTGGACCAAATTATCAAATTCTTGAATTAGATTCTATAGTTCTAACTCTGTCTTTATTTAAAATTTGTCACTTTTTTAACTTATAAAATTATGTTAACCATTCATATAACGATTGTCTAAAAAAGGATATTTTACAACGTTAAATTGATAAAAATTTACCTCAAACTAATAATTGACAAAAAAAAAGTAAAAAAAGAATCATTTATAGAAAAATTAAATAATATTTTCCATATAAAAAAGTATCAAACAAAATAAAATATTAAATAAATATATATGACATTTAATTAGATTTTAGACATCTAATTAATATGAAGGTTAGGTATCTCAGAGTTTTGAGTAAAGTAATAAATTATCAAACATATCACATCCACACAAGCGTCATTACACGTGAATAATAAGGGAAGGTTTGTATATCTACTTAGGTACGAAATTGTCTATATTAGGAAACGATTTACGCTCTAACGTGAAATTTTCAACTACAAATTCATATTTAGTCAAACTCTAATATAGATATCGAACATCGATTAAGAAAAAAAAAAAAAGAGAGAGAGAGAAGGTTAGTATGTAGTCAGTTAAGACTGCCAGCAATTTTCTATTGTTAGGACTGTTGGGTCAACGCTATAGACAATAATGGTAGGAGATCAAAGCAATACTCCAACTTGCCTTAGAAAATAAAGAGAGCAACGTACATAACCAGCCATATATTTACATTTCTACCCAATGATTAATATTTTATCCGTTTTTATTTGTCTTAATCTATTTCCTTAAAATAATTTAAATATTTTTACTTTTGTGACAATTGAAATAGAGATATTATCAAACACTTTGACTAAAAGAGTGCAAGTGGATGTAGTAAAGATATGCATAAATAGAAATACATTAGTTTCTACATTTTTGAAAATCAAACAGAGAAGAAGAAAAGTATGGCTGGTGGAGGATTTAGTGATGATAAAGGAGGAAAAAGAGCTCATCTCTATGAGTATAAGATAACTGGCTATTTTATTTTTGCTTGTGTGGTTGCAGCAATGGGAGGATCTCTATTTGGCTACGATCTCGGTGTTTCTGGTGAGTATTAATCAAAAACCATCTTTTTTTTTCCTGATCTGTTTAGGAAAGTATTTCTCAAGTCATTGTTTGAAAACAACGAGACACCTATATTTGTTACTAGATGTACAAAATACAAAGGCTTGTAGATATCAGTAAATTGATTTTTTGTGTCTTTTACTTTATGAATCAATTAGTCAGATAGGCAAAAAAAAGAAAACACTTGAATTGTAGAAAGAAAAATTCTGATTCTAATTTGTGGTTTTTAAGGTGGGGTGACTTCCATGGATGATTTCTTGAAAGAGTTTTTCCCCAAAGTGTACAGAAGGAAGCATGCACATCTCAAAGAAACTGATTACTGTAAATATGACAATCAGATACTCACCTTGTTTACTTCCTCTTTGTACTTTGCTGCACTTGTTTCGACATTTGGTGCTTCACATGTTACCCGCAACAAAGGGCGTCGAGCTAGTATACTTTGTGGAGCAGTCAGTTTTTTTCTTGGTGCAATACTTAATGCTTTTGCAAAGAACATTGCAATGCTGATCCTTGGTCGATGTCTTCTTGGAGTTGGCATTGGATTTGGCAATCAGGCAGTCCCTCTGTATCTCTCAGAAATGGCACCTGCAAAAGTTCGAGGAGCAGTTAACCAACTGTTTCAACTCACAACTTGCTTGGGGATATTGATAGCCAACTTCATCAATTATGCAACTGATAAAATTCATCCATGGGGATGGAGATTATCACTTGGCTTAGCCACAGTTCCTGCTACAGTTATGTTTATTGGTGGGCTTTTTCTACCTGAGACCCCAAACAGTCTCGTAGAACAGGGTAAATTACAGGAAGCAAGACAAGTATTAGAGAAAATTAGAGGTACCACAAAAGTTGATGCTGAGTTTGCGGATCTTAAAGATGCAAGTGATGCTGCGAGAGCCATAAAAGATCCATTCAGGAATCTCCTCAAGAGGAAAAACCGTCCCCAATTGGTAATAGCAGCTTTGGGGATCCCAGCATTCCAACAGCTTACCGGCATGAACTCCATTCTTTTCTACGCCCCTGTCATATTTCAGAGTTTAGGATTTGGCTCTGGAGCATCATTGTATTCATCTGCTATAACCAGTGGTGCACTTGTTCTAGCTACATTCATTTCAATGGCTTTTGTTGACAAGTTTGGAAGAAGAGCTTTCTTTCTGGAAGCTGGAGTTGAAATGATATGTGTTTTGGTAATTTTCTGCTTTGAAATTCTTCCTGACAAGGCTTTCGTTATAGCATATACTTGACTGGAAGTTTGTTTCACAGGTAGCGGTTGCTGTTACTCTGGCTTTGAAGTTTGGAGAAGGTGAAGAACTCCCAAAAGGAATTGGCATCTTCCTTGTAGTCATAATCTGCATATTTGTTGTCGCATATGGAAGGTCTTGGGGTCCCTTAGGTTGGCTGGTGCCAAGTGAACTATTTCCCCTGGAAACAAGATCTGCAGGACAGAGCATGGTGGTTTGTGTCAATATGATCTTCACAGCCCTCATTGCACAATGCTTCCTTGTGTCTCTCTGTCACCTCAAATATGGAATCTTTCTGCTGTTCGCGGGCTTGATATTCATCATGAGCTGCTTCATCTTCTTCCTCTTGCCTGAGACAAAGCAGGTTCCCATAGAGGAAATATACTTGCTTTGGCAAAATCATTGGTTCTGGAAAAGATACTGCACCCCAGAAGAGAATGAACATGGTTTGGACGCAAAGTCTCTACCTCCAATCTAAGAGAACCTGGATTCCAGAGAAAGGAGATAGGATTTGTTCCATGAGTGAATGAAGTGGACATTCTTCAAAGATTATACTACTACTACTAGTGTAAACACACAATGGATTCCTTCAGGAATGAAAACTATATGAACATCTCATCTCTTCATGTTTTTCAATATGCTCTCCAAATATCAATTTTTTAGCATGTGTAAGTCTTACTCAACAAAATTATCATATCGCCACGTGTAATTAAGCCTATTTATATGGGTTTACAAGTTATCAAATGGCAGAAATACTTGAAGAGAACCAGCATGACTAAAAGAACAAAAAGGAAAGACAGTATATTGACATATATAGATAAATTACAGGAAAACATACCATGACATATCGACATTATAGAAAAGAATAATTGACTTGATCGTTGAAATATTGTTATTCATTCATAAAGCTATGCTAGCAATTTGGCAAGCTCGTCTACTCCTAAGCTTCCTTTTGGTACTACATTCAGATAATCTTTTCGAATACCCTTTAACTTCTCCTTTCTCGTACTCGTTGTTGAATTGACCTTTCTACTCGAAACAACAGTTTCTTTTCTCGAAGAAGCTGGAGTATCTAATTTGGTGCATCCTACCTCCAAATCACCAATTTCCTCTTCCCCGCGTCTTTGAACTGATACTTTCTTAGGTTGATGCTGAAAAACTGGTCCAGGTGGGATAGATGTAGAGAGAGCAACAGCCCTTTGATAGACAATGTCAGCATCGATACTAGAATCATCTAATACAACTGCACTCCCACTTTCAATAGCCTGCTTCCAAAGTAGTAAAATTCCCTCCGTACACGACGTGATAGAGCTTACCAGCTGACAGTTTTGGTTCGTATCTACCGTTAGAGAATGCACCTTGTAACCAGTCAAGGGAACCAAAGATGAGGAATCAAACTTGTTTTCTACATCATCTGAAGCGCTCTCAAACTCACTTTCTTTATCCACCACTGAATCATCCGACCTTGTTTTGCATTCACGGCAGTCACTCAGAATTCTAGAATTGTCACCTGTATCTCCTGCATACACCAGAGGGATTTCGCTTTCACTTATCCCGGTCGTTGTAACAGAAACCTTATTGGAAGATTCCGGATAGTGATCCTCCGATCTATCTTCCTTCGTTCCATCCCTTCTAACATACTCTGCCTCTTCATCACCCAGAGGAAAAGTGTTAGCACTGAGATTGCAAGTATTCACTTCTGTAACTGGTAAAAGTGAACTTCCAGAAGTAGATGCAACCACTTGAACTTCAAAGGATCGGTTAGTGTTAGCAGCATTAACAGATTCCGAGCCCTCCCTTATCTCTGGATTGTCTCCGTCTTCAGGTAGAGAGGATACCCAATCCCGTCCTCTCCATATGAGTATGTGCTCTTGCTCAAAAGAGATTAACACACATGGGACAAGATCCTACAGTTAAGAAAAAGCAATTTACAGTAATGAGGTCATAATTTCTTGCAATTCTTTTTTCTTTCCCAAAAGTAATTGTGTGCGCATACTAAAGCATTTACTACTATAACTGGGCATACCTTAAGCTTGGCACCTATCTTCCTATAGTCGCTTGGGTTCAATCCTTGACAATTTATACAGACCAATTCACAAGCTTCAAATGCTTCTCTGACATTCTTTACAAGGTCACAATACACCCCATTTTTTGCTGCAAAACATTCAAGACTTATTATCAGAGAGATTTCTTGTAGAGTTAAACACGCGTAGGAAAAACAAATGGAAAACAGACCAAGCTTGCAGATAGGTATCAGATTGCGTCCTTTTTTGCGCATTTCAGTTGCTTCCTCTAAAGTCAGACCCTCTGGAACTCGTCGAACCAACCTTGGGTAGACAGGAGTTACAGGCCGCCATAACATGAGAGGAAAGCGTGGCCGAGTCATGTAGTTGTAGTTTCGACCACGGAAAAGGTATATCACACCACCTTTATGGTAGATAATTTTTCCACCTGTCTTCTCCTGTACATATAGGATACCAAAATTAAAACCATGTCAAATAACTAGGCGAGGAGTCTGTAAGAAAAAGAATAGTAGTAGAGAAAAACAAGATAAACTTTAGTACTGACAGAAATTCTATTTAGCCTTCAATGAGAGAAATAATTAGAAAGGTTTCCTTTCCGGGAAAAAAAAGGAACAGTTAGAATGGCAGGTGTATTTTCTAGTTAGTAGAACTTCTTCAGCAAGAAGTGCAGATTCTTCACTTTAGGAGGAAAAGTCAATACCTTTCTTTAGAGCAGATTAGTTCTCATTAATAGTGTAATGGATGATATGATGTCGTTGTTTCCTGTACCACCAAAAATAGAAAGGAGAATGGATGCCCTAAGGAGAAACTTTCTATGGCAAGGTATAAAAAAATAGAGTTCATTTGGTAAAATGGAAAACCATCACACTTAACAAGAAGCAGGGAGGCATGGGGATAAAGAACCTGAGGAGACAAAACCAGAGATATACAAATGAAGAACAATCTTTAAGAAGGATGGTAATGAAAGACCCTCGTGGGGAGGAAGGGCCTTGAAAAACTTACATATGGGGTAAATGTTTGGAAGTCAATCAAAATTCTCTGGCAAATATTCAATGACAATATCAGCTATAGAGTGGGCAATAGGAAGAACACTCCTTTTGGGGAAGACAACTGGTTCAGACAGGGCCTCTGAAGACAAGGTAATTTCCTGATCTTTTCTCAATAAATCAGCAACAGAAGGCTACCATCTATAAAGTCTGGTCAACTCAAGGATGGAATCTTAGCTGCAGAACATTCCTAAATGATTGGGATATCAGAAGATTTTCTGAATTCTACAATAAACTCAATCAGTTCACAGGTTTTAGTCAGAATGATGATAAGATATGGTGGTTTGGTCACAGCTCAGGTAGATTTCTGTCAAAGCTTCCTTTCAGATGTGATAAATCCAACCAATACTATGACTGATATTTTATCCTAGAAACGTATTTGGAAAGCGAAAGTACCCTACACACTGTCTTGTCTTGTTTGGTTGGTAGCTAGGAATGCCTTTTTAACAGAGGACAACCTAATGAAGAGGGAAGTACAACTGTGTTCTAGATGTCACCTATGTGGTAGAGAGGCTGAAACTATCAGTGATTTGTTCCTTCACTGTGCAGTGACTATCTAGTCTGGAGTATTTTTCTAGCACTAACAGGGACACATTGGGTCATGCCAAATAGCAGTAAAGATATGTTGTCGTGCTAGAACAAGGGGAGAAAACCTGCAGCTCAAGAGAATACTTGGATTTGATCCTTGCTTGCATATGGTGGACTGTTTGGAAAGAAAGGAACTCAAGATATTCTGAAGATAATGCAAACACAATTCAGAAAATAAAGATGAATTGTCTAATGCTATTTCATTTTTGGTGTAAACATGAATATACACAGGCCTCTGAAACTATAATAGATGCTCTAGGTTCTCTATAGAATGATATAAATTGTGTATGTTAGAATAGAATAAGTATTTCCTACTTAAAATAGGAATAGGAATAAGAATGAGAATAGGATTCCTAGTCGGAAAAGGATTCTAATGTAGTGCCTATAAATAGGGTCTCAATGTAAAATTTAGATACACAATTCAATAATATTTTTCCCATACATTTTTTTTTTTGAGAAAAGTAACATTTTTCCCATGTATTTTTCACATTGTAATAGAGCATTGGTGAGAACTCCAAGTCACTGGTGTCAAATTTCGGTGACGACGGTGGGACTGATTTGCGTCATCTTTCATTCTGAAGGTGTTGTGCAAAAGACAACAACGTCACGAGGCTCAGGAAGCGCAGGCGACCAAACCCCAACCAGACCCACTCACCCACCGGAAAAAACGCGCCCCCACGCGCCGGTAAGAGGTGGGAATTTTTCGGCGAGATCTGTTCACGCGCCAGCACGTGTGTGGTTCTCTGGTCACTTTTTTTCGAGAATTTTTCTTCTGTTGGGGTCGCCCAGTATTTCCAACCAGAACCCCACCAGTTTTCTCTAGATCCAATCACCGGAATTAGGGTTCCGGTGATTTTTGGGCCATTTTCGGCAAGATTCCAGCGAAATTAGAATTTTCAGGCCACTGTGGGCAGATTCCGGCAGCTTCCAATATTTTCAGACTAGTGTAGCACTTGCTGCAGTTTTCAGCGTACATACGAGTCTATGGAGAATAGACGAGGGAGAGAACATTTTGGAAACCATCGATCCAGGTGTAGTCATTGTCATAAACATGGACACACTCGTGATATATGTTATATTTTGCATGGTCCACCACCTAGTTATGATCCTGTTGTTCTTAAGGAATATAGAGAGTTCCTTCGGTATCGTGCAAATAAACAAACGTCTCCACAAGTAGTTTCGGTTGCACAACCTCATGTTTCTGTTGCAGGTAATTCTTTTACTCGTGTGTCACAGTCTAGCACTCTTGGATCATGGGTCATAGACTAAGGGGCTTCTGATCATATCTCTGGTAATAAATCACTTTTGTCTGATATTGTTTATTCACAATCTCTTCCAGCTATTACTTTAGCCAATGGGATCCAAACAAAACCAAAAGGGGTTGGAAAAGTCAAACCCGTATCTTCTGTCACCCTAGACTCTGTTCTTTATGTCCCTGGTTCTCCTTTTAATCTAGCATCGGTTAGTCATTTGAATAAATCCCTACATTGTAGCATAACTTTTTTTGATGATTTTTTTCTCATGCAAGACTGTAGTACAGGAAAGACGATTGGAACAGGACATGAATCACAAGGCCTTTACTATCTTACCTCTTCTGATTCGCTAACAGCATGCTCCGTTACAGATTCCCCACATCTAATTCACAAACGTTTGGGACATCCAAGTCTATCCAAACTGCAAATGATGGTGCCTAGTTTGTCTAGTTTATCCACATTAGATTGCGAGTCGTGTCAACTTGGAAAACACACTTGTGCTACATTTTCACGTGCGTAGTACTGAGGTTCGTTCAGAGTCTATTTTTTCATTAGTTCATTCTGATATTTGGGGTCCTAGTAGAATCAGTTCCACCTTAGGATTTCGTTATTTTGTTAGTTCCATTGATGATTATTCGAGATGCACTTGGGTTTTCTTAATGAAAGATCGTTTTGAGTTATTTTCTATATTCAAAGGTTTCTTTGTTGAAATACAAAATCAGTTTGGTGTTTCTATTTGTACTTTTCGTAGTGATAATGCCTTAGAATACTTATCATCCCAGTTTCAGGAATTTATGTCTCACCACAGAATTATTCACCAAACATCTTGTCCATACACTCCTCAACAAAATGGTGTCGCAGAAAGAAAGAATAGGCATCTCATAAAGACTGCTTGCACTCTCCTCCTTGAATCCTTTGTCCCGCTGCGTTTTGGGGGCGATGCAGTCCTTTCATCTTGTTATAGTCCTTTCATCTTGTTATTTAATTAACAGAATGCCCTCTTCTTCTATTCAAAATCAGGTTCCACATTCCATACTGTTTCCTCAGTCACATCTCTATTCTATCCCCCCTCATGTCTTTGGGAGCACATGCTTTGTTCATAATTTAGCCCTAGGGAAAGATAAATTAGCTCCTCGTGCCCTTAAATGTGTCTTTCTTGGTTACTCTAAGGTTCAAAAAGGATATCGTTGTTATTCACATGATCTTCATCGACACCTTATGTCCGCTGATGTTACATTTTTTGAGTCTCAGCCTTATTATACATCTTCTGATCATCCTGATGTATCTATGATCTTACCCATACCTCAAGTTTTACCGGTGCCAACCTTTGCAGAATCTACAGTTACTTCTACATCTCCGGTTGTAGTGCCACCACTACTAACTTATCATCTCCGTCCATGTCCAGCCCTAGTCCCAGATAAATCATGTCATGTGCCAGACCCTGCTCCTACTGCGGACTTGCCTCCTCCTAGCCAACCACTTGCACTTCAAAAAGGTATACGATCCACTCAAAATGCTAACCCATATTATACCTTCTTAAGCTATCATCGTCTATCATCACCCCATTATGCCTTTGTGTCGTCTTTGTCCTCTATTTCCATCCCTAAAACTAAAGGTGAGGCACTTCCTCATTCTGGATGGAGACAGGCTATGGTTGATGGATGTCTGTTTTGCATAAAAGTTGCACTTGGGAGCTTGTTTGTATTCCTGCAGGTAAATCTACGATTGGTTGTCGTTGGGTTTACGCAGTCAAAATTGGCCCAGACAGTCAGGTTGATTGACTTAAGGCTCACTTGTTGTCAAAGGGTATACTCAGATATTTGGTCTAGATTATACTGACACTTTCGCTCCTGTGGTTAAAATAGCATTTATCCGCCTTTTTCTATTTATGGTTGTCGTTCGTCATTGGCCTCTTCATCAGTTGGACATTAAGAATGTTTTTCTGCATGGTGATCTTGAGGAAGAAGTCTATATGAAGCAACCACCTGGTTTTGTTGCTCAGGAGAGTATAGTAGCCTTGTATGTCGATTGTGTAGATCACTCTATGGTCTGAAACAATCTCCTCAAGCTTGGTTTGGGAAGTTCAGCACAGTACTTCAGCAGTTTCATATGACTCGTAGTGGAACTGATCACTCGGTGTTTAATCGGTATTAGGCACAAAGTCGATGTATCTATTTGGTTGTTTACGTTGATAATATTGTTATCAACGGTAATGATCAAGATGGTATCACCAATTTAAAGCAACATCTTTTTAAGCATTTCCAAACTAAATACCTTGGCAGATTGAAGTATTTTCTAGGTATTGAGGTTGCTCAATCTAGTTCAGGTATAGTTATTTCCCAACTTAACTATGCCTTATACATTCTTGACACTCCTATGGATCCCAATGTTAGACTCCTTTCAGGACAGTGTTTTGGATGGCGAGAGGCGACAAAAGGCGATAAGGGCCTACCTCGCTAAGCGGCGAGGCGCTCGCCTTTTTGAATCGTGGCGCCAATTAATACCAAAAATTAAATACATTAAATTGCACATATAATTTCAAATTTCATAACAATTACATATTACAAATACTATAATATTACAATAGAAGAATAAATTTTTTCAAAAAATAATGGACAGCAGTCACAACACAGTGAAAGCAGAAAGCATTTTACTATAATCCGGACAAAACAGAGAGCGAAAAAAACAAGGAAAAAGAAGAGTAGTGAAGGCAGGGAGCAGTGAAGAGTGAAAGAGAAGAGACGAATGGAGCTCGAGGAAAGAGACGAAGAAGAGAGCGCGGCTGAGAAGAGAAGAACATCGACTGAGGAAGGGAAGAGGGATACACGAAAGTTGATGAAAGTTTGAAACTAGAAAAAAAAACTAATATTATTATTAAATTTTTTTAAAAAATCAAAATGGCGACGCCATTTACGTCGCCATTGGTCCCCTCGGGTTGCCTCATATTTGAGGTCGCCTCGCCTCGTGGATAATGGCGACACAATCGCCTTGCCTCGCCTCGCCATTCACAAAGGCGCTATGGCGAGCGCCTTTCACAACACTATTCACGAGGGGAGCCACTTTGTAATCCTGAAAGGTATAGACGGCTTGTTTGAAAGTTGAATTATCTCACAATGACTAGACCTGACATCTCTTTTCCTGTGAGTGTTGTAAGTCAGTTTATGACTTCCCCTTGTCAAAGTCATTGGGAAGCAGTGGTTCGTATTCTGCGATATATGAAGTCAGCTACTGGGAAAGGACTACTCTTTGAGAATCAAGGCCATGAGCATATCATTGGATATACAGACGCTGATTGGGCAGGATCACCCTCTGACAGACGTTCAACATCCGGATACTGTGTTTTAGTCGGAGGTAATTTGGTGTCGTGGAAGAGTAAGATGTGATTGCTCGATCTAGTGCGGAATCAGAATATCGAGCAATGGCGACAGCAACTTGTGAGCTAGTTTGGATCAAAAACAGTTACTAGGAGAACTAAAATTTAGCAAAATTGATCAGATGGAACTTGTATGTGATAATCAAGCAGTTCTTCATATCGCATCACATCCAGTGTTTCATGAAAGGACTAAGCACATTGAGATTGACTGTCACTTTGTCAGAGAAAAAATACTCTAAGGAGATATTGTTACAAAATTCGTGAAGTCAAATGATCAGCTTTCAGATATTTCACCATGTCCCTCATAGGTCCTCGTATTAATTACATTTGTAACAAGCTAGGTACAGATGATTTGTATGAACCAGCTTGAGTGGGAGTATTAGAAAAAGAATAAGTATTTCCTACTTAAAATAGGAATAGGAATAGGAATAAGAATAAGAATAGGAATCCTAGTCGGAAAAGGATTCTAATGTAGTGTCTAGGGTCTAAGAGCCCGTTTGGATGGGCTTAATAAAAGCAGCTTTAAAAAAAGTACTTTTGAAAGTGCTGAAACTTATTTTTAAAATAAGCAGTTATGCGTTTGGATAAAAGTGTTGAAGTTAAAAAAAAAAGTTATTGATGTGTTTGGCAAATAAGTGTTGATAAACAGCTTTTTAAATCAAAATGTCTGAAATACCCTTAAAAGTTGTTAACATAATAAAAGTTAATTAATTTATATTTTACAGCCATAAACAATTATATTTTGCTATCATTCACATATTTCTTTCTCTTCACAAATTATTTATAAGAGAAATATAAACTTATTATAGTTTTTAAAGATATATAATTTGAATACATCAAAGAACGATTTAAGATTTTATTTTAGTTTCATCCATAGGTAATAATAATTGTCTATCATTCACATATTTCTTATTATCACAAATTATTTATAACAGGAATATAAATTTTTATTTAAGTTATATGTGCAACTTATTTTACATTTTAATAATATATAATTTGAATAGATCACTTGAAAGATTTAAGATTTATTTTATTTTCATTCATTAGTAACAGTAATTGTCTATCATCCACACGTGAAAAGGGAAAAATGGTAGAGAGAGATGTTAAGGTTATGTGGGTAATTTGGAAATTGTATAAGAATATTAAGGACAAAAAGGTAAAAATGTGGTCAACTTAAAACAGCTTATAAGCTAAAAAAAAAAAGCACCCCTACCCCAGCTTTTAACTTTTGGCTTAAAATAAGTTTTTTTTTTAACTTGAAATAAGTTATTTTGAGTATTGTCAAACAGCTAAATAAGTCAAAAACTAGCTTTTAAGTCAGTTTGACCAGCTTTTAAGCTGAGCCAAACAGGCTCTCAATGTAAAATTTAGATACACAATTCAATAATATTTTTTGCCATATATTTCTCACAGTGTATACTTTAGGTTCTCTCTATATATAATTATGGTCTGCATAGCCTTTGTGCTTCTAATATAAATTGTTACCTTCTCAAAAAATGTGCGGATTCATCAAAGAAAAAGAAAATAACATATCTGATTCTGTGCCTCAAGTTTCAACTTGACAGGGCAATTATCAATGCTTGGAATAAAGTAATTTACAATGACATTAGAGCTTGCAATGACCTTGATTCACTGGGAGTGATAATATTCCAAAGAAACAGAACAGTAACAACATCTTGCTAAGGGTAAAATATATAAACACCACCAACCTCTAACTTTTCACAGACATTGTCCATGTCCACGGTACACACACCCTTGCATTTTATCTTGCACACCCTTTTTCGCTTCCAATGAGCATGGATGTTCTCTAACATGTTATGTGTTAAGCCGTCTCGTCCTGGAAACAGAAAACGTATTGAGAGTCAAAGCAAACAAAATTCAGTGTCAGTATATTTTTTTACATGAATGGACAAGAGTGGATCTATAAAGAGCATTTCATGAACTTTATAAGGACCATCAATACCTTAATGTAAATCCAACTACCAACACTAATGCACTGAAATTAAGAAAAGACAAAACCTACGGTCAGAAGAAGCCTTTTAATGAGAATTGAGTTATTCACATTGAGTCCGGGGTAAACGTTTCCAAGAATGAATCAAATCATCCTGATATAGTAATATATATATGCATCAGAACACACCCTACAACACCCACCTCCCAAACGCCCTCCTATCTTCTCCTTCTCCTCAAATAATCAATTTCATAGAAACAAGAAAACATAAAAAATAAGTAAAAATTAGGCATCTCTGCGAGTACAACCTGACAACAGCAATTAAGCTTTGCAAACCTAGAAGAACTTGCATATACTTGGAAACAATCGAGGGGATTAAAAAAGTAAGAATGAGAAGTGTCTCGCACGATTGCATGTTTCCAAAACAAGATGTGGAACCACTCAGTTAAAAGAAACATTATTATTAGTATATGCATCGATGTATCCATTCTGCTCTATTCAGTATCAGAATGAAAAGGGTGACGACTGGGATTAAGGGACAAATCCTTCAATGATAATATATGTGCCAAATGTTTTACGTTGCAAAAAGATTAAAATAGCTCTTCAAGCTCTTAAAGTTTCTACTTTTGTCCATAGAAAATTCACATTCAAAAACAAATTCACAGTAAAACACAATCTTCCAAGTCTAAAAATAATGTAATTTACCATGATCAACAAATAATCTCACATAGAATGATATACCTATATTCATTTGCCGTGTTGTTTTCTTACAACTATTTATAAGCTCCATCATCTCCTCCTTTGTCAATGGCTCTCCCAATACCTCCTCTCTAGACTTAACGTACTTCGGCCCAGAACCCGCCAAGAATGGTCCAGGAGCCTGAACCGGCTTGACCCCTTTCTTATGGGGAGGAGGCAGCTGAAATGAATCAAATTCTGGAAGCTTCTTCTTGCTCGGTGGCAACGGCTTCCGACCTGTCCATGGCCTCTGCATTGACTCCGGTCCAAATGGTGAAACTAATGGTTCACGCAACTTTCTAGGCTTCACCTTTGGTGTTTCAGTATAGCTATATTGATATACAAAAGGGGCTTCTGGAAATTCATAACAAACCCCATTTTCATCAACTTTGATATCAATATCTGATTTTCCTGCTGTTTCATCAGGGGTTTCAACTGGAATCTTGCGGGTTCTAACTAAAGGTTTAAATGCGGGGTGTATTTGACGAGGGTTGTTGTGGAAATTTCTGGAATACTTGGACTTTTTCCCAGGGATGGAAGGTGAAGAAGGAGTTGAAGGAGTGCCAGTGGATTTGAAGGTTTTTTCAGTGACTGGTGATGGAGGGGCAGGGTTGTAATTATTGGCAATGCTAAGGACAGAATCGAAGCGCTTATGGAAGCGGATTTCATTTTCAATTTCCTTCTGTGTTCGTTCATGGCGGATGAATTTTTCGGCGTTGGCATTGTTCCACCGTGAGAAGCGGATTTCAGTCGCCGGACGGTGGCTGTGTGGTGGAGCTGGTGGTGAGAAAATTGGGAATTGGATTAGGGTTGTTGAACCCATTTCACTACGTTTTTGCTACAAAAAGATGAAAGGCATTCAAAAATGCGAACGAGAATTTAGGATTACTATTTTTCTCGATATTTCTAAATGAGGAATGAAAAATAAAATCTATATTATTGATTAGAGGAGAGGGACCAAAATTATTATTGATTTTATTTGATGATGATACATATAATATAATATGATAATTTTATAGAAAACATTTACTTTTAACAAAAAGGGTGAAAATATTATTGGACTATTTGAATAGGTTAAAATATATATTTATTTATGAAAAGTTATTTGGATAATTGTATAGAATGACAAAGTAATACTATAAAATGAATATAGTAATTACCCTTTGATTTATTTGTGTTCGACAGCAAATTGTTTGTCAGTCCCTCTCTCTTTCATATTCTCGCCCATTACTCTCCTTCTCTCTCTTGCTTATTCCTGTCGCTCGTCTTTCTCGTTTTATACAATATAATTGTATAAATTGTGTCTCTAATTGTATAAATCGAGAGAAAATTGTGTAAACGCATGCAAATACATATATTTTCGTCCTATACACTTATAATTATACAATACAAACATTTCTCTGCCCATGTCTCTTTTGTCTTTCTTGTTTTATACAAATTCAAATTTTGAATAATTTTTCTCTTTCTCGTTTTATACAATTCGATTCAATTGTATATTCCCTGCACAAGTCTATTTTTGTCTTTCTCTCTTTCTCGTTTTATGCATATTCAAATTGTATATAATTTCTCTCTTTCTCGTTTTATACAATTCAATTTTGTCTTTCTCGCTTTCTCGTTTTATACAATTCAAATTGTATATAATTTCTCTATTTCTCATTTTATACAATTTGTTTTATACAATTCGCTTCAATTGTATATGTATAACGAATTATACATATATAAATTTGTTATGAGCGCAATTATGCATACTTTGCTATAATATAAAAATATGAATTTTATGTTTGCTATATGTGAAAGTTGCCCAAAATTATTTGGATGAGTATTTTTTTTTAGTAAATAATTACGGATTCTAGCAATAATTTTATTTATTATTAGTTGTAGCAATAAATAATAATACTATTTTAAATATGCAATATGTATTGAAATTGAACTATGTATGTAATATATATGTATTAGAACTATTTTTAAAAAAAAATATTATGTTTGTTTGGTAAGAATTTGGTATATTGTATTATAAGTGTATTAAAATATGTGATAAATATATTATTCATCAATAAAACTTGTATTACATGTGAATAATAAATTGTTATTTGTAATGTGTATTAAAATTGTATTATATCTATATTATTATTGTATTAAAAGATATAAAGTGAAAAGAAAATATTATTGTTATAAATGATAAATATTTTTTTAATTTAGTATATTTATGTAAGTTTCTCCATTCTCTATTGGTTAAAAATATCGCGCACTCTACATATTTGGTCACTCTTATACTCAAAACTAACACACTTTTATTAAATTAATTTTATTATTTACTATTTATTATGTGGCAGATTTCTATTTACTTAATTAAAACCCCACCTACGCCTCTTTATTTAATGGAAAAATTACTTGTACACACGACTTAAGTTTTTTTATTCTCAATTTTTCCCTATATTGTTAAATATATTTTAAAATATTCTTTTTTATCTCAATTCTTAATACTTTTAGATACATAAGTGAAACTCACGTTTACCCGCTTCCTTTTAAACTTCTTTAATCTCACTTTAAATTCTCTCCAAATTGTTAGCAGTTATCAAGTTGATTTTAAAACGATTCTCTCTCTAGTCAACCAATTTCAAACATCTGAATAAGTAGAGATTGTCTTCTCCGTTACTCTTTTATCCGAGTTTTTGTTTAAGTTTAAAATTTTGTTTCTGATATATATAGATAAGGGTGATTCTTATAAGGTTGGGGTTACTCAATCAATTTCTTATAAGATAATTGAAATATATTATTTTGACGATGACAAATAGATTAAAAACAGATTCAAAATTTGAACGATCGAGTAGCAACCAAGAAAAATCAAAGTATTTTCAAGTCGAAAAAGGAAGCACAATCATCTTCAAAATTAAATGTTGTAAAAAAACCAAAAAAGGAAGAAAACAATACAACCAATCTCCAAGCTTTTACTGTTCAAAGTATGTGTTTTTATTTTTTTTTCCTTCAAATTTTGGTGTTTGATAACTATTTGGTATGTTGGATCTGAACAAAGTGATACATTATTTGCATGTGCTATGTTATATGGGTTATTTGGAGCAAAAATAATACGTTATTTTACATTACAATTTTCTAATATTTTGTTGGATACTAATCATTTGTAAAAGGTTGATACGTTAAAATTTATATTCTCATATGTATCAAATTACAAATTTTACAGTTGATTTTTTGTTAGTTATATTCATAATAGTGTATCATATACAATATATTATTTTCATAATATATAACAGGTCTTTTGTGTTGATTTGATGTTTTATATTCATGTATCATATACAATATAGAGTGGTCATGTTTCAACGTATTTTATTATGTACTAGTAAATGTCAGTTGTATTCATCTGCTTTAATATCCCAGATCATCAAAAGATTTTCAATTCTTACTGGATTACCATTGTATCATGTAGATGACATTTAAATTTTGATTAACTGTGATAGACAGTTTCATTCGATCTTGTGCTACTATGTTGTGGAGATATGCCATCGACAAGGCCAATGATGGATTCGCTAGCGAAAAATGATAATCCACCGAAGCTTAAGGGTCAATTCACACCACTATTCGAAGAAGACTTGATTTACATAAAATAGTAATTAAGTATCTATGCATAGACAATATTTTTATGCTTTTTATTTTAAAGACAATTTCAATTAAGTTTTAATGTGTTTCTCTAAAAACTTATTCATCTTATAGTATTTTATAATTTCCTAAATTTCGTGTTTTCAATATATGATATTGATACATATTGTACCACTTTATTCTTAGAGTAGTAATCATTGTTCTTTTAAATTTTTTATCTTCTTCAAATTTCTAACAAATATTGAAGATGCACTATCTTTTAGTCTTATATTGACACAACATGTGTTTGATTATGAAGATATTAGTTGGGCTAAACGTATATCTAAAAACCTTCATGATACTTTAGTAATTAAAGGTTAATATTGAAAAGTTGAGAAGGATGTCCCTTCATCTTTGAAAGCAGAGGTTGTTAAAACCTATTTTGCGCGGACTCTTTATTTTTGCAGTCGATCCCGTCTCGACGCGACACTGGTGCAGGTGCGAGGTGCGTGTCAATTTCGATCAATTTGATCCAGATACTATGACTAGAGCCAAGAAAAAGAAATGAGGAAGAAGAGATCAATTTCATGACCGCACTTTTTCTCTAACGAAGTTGTCACATGGTCTGTTGCTCCATGAAAAAGAATAGCGACACAGAGAGAGAGAGAGAGAGAGAGAGAGAGAGATAGAGAGAGAGAGGAGAGAGAAGAGAGAGGAGAGAGAGATAGAGGAGAGAGGAGAGAGAGGAGAGCAGACAAACTTTTTTCTCTTGTAAGAGGAGCTAAGACTTCATGGGAAAGAAGAAAGAATTCTAAGTCTTTTTCTGAAAAGAAGAGAGAAACATTCTTTCTTGAAAAGGAATAAAGCATGCAAAAACTTTCTATGAAGAAGAAACGTCTTTCTGGGGGAAGAAAGGCAACACAACACTTAATGAATTAGTCTATCTAATTTAAGTTAGTATATATATATATATATATATATGATTATTATCATTTTATAATAAAAAGAATTATAATTTTAAAAAAAAAATAAGTAGGAACAACTAACAAGTCATAATTAATTTATACTTTTAAATAGGTCATGTAAGAGAGTGCATTATTGGACTAAGATGAAAAATCAAATTAAAGTGAATCAAATTCTGATTTGGTTTAGTTTATATTTTATGTTTGTACATCTATAATTGATATACTTCTACATATATTGTTTTTCAAGAAAATTATTATTATTATTATTATTATTATTATTATTATTATTATTATTATTATTATAATTATTATTATTGTTATTGTTGTTATTTTTATTATTATTCTATAAATATATTTTGCAATATTGAATATTTTTAGTCGAATCCCCGCATCCGTATTCATGATTGGATCACAATCCCAATCTTAAAATTTAAATTTTGTCGAATTCGACTCTCGAATTCGCATCCGTCTCGGATATTCACACCGAATTCCGAGCAACTTATATTCAATAAGTATCATGTTAAATGTTGTATTACTAAAAAACGTGTGTCATTTTCATTGAACATTCACATTAATTGTGTTTCATAAAAAAATTTCTTCTACAACATGTGTATCAGAGACATTGTATCCAATTAAATAAGTATCTAATACAAACATTTTATGTTATGTTTAATGAGTACTTGCTTGATCAGAATTGTACACAAGATTGAAGATATTAACATGTCAATTTATGATATCAGAAATTTATCATCTAATAGTAAATTGTAGTGTATACCAATATAACAGTTTAAAATTTAAAAATTGAATTGATCTTTAAACTTAACTTAATGTGTATGAAACATAATAGTAATCCAAAAAAAGATTATCAATCATCTTTCTAAGAAATTACAAGTTCTTCTATTGTGACCATTTTGTCCACAACATCGAAAACAATTTGTGTCCTTGCTTAGATTTTGATGTGATTTTTTTCCTTTACCTTGATCGTCTATGCATCCTTTTGTACCTATGTGGTAAGACAACTTCATCAAAAACAAATTTTGAAGATGACCAATCGTCTTTATCCCACATTGAAACCATTGGAACTTAATATGTGCTTGCTTATGCATCTGAATTTTAGCAATCAGAGCAGTATAGAGATGTATATCTGTATTTTCTATTAGAGGCCTTCAGTTTCCATGATTAATCATCAAATGAACACACTAATACATAGCTCCAATTTTATTTGATACATTATAAAAGTTATTGTATCATGTATCATTAAAAAATTAGAGAAGAAAAATTAAGTCCACATGCTAAATTGAATAACATATACATTAACACTATTTTAATAATACATTAAAAAAATAAAGAAATTCATATACTGATAATTTTAAAAATCATAAATTCACAACACACTCACTCTAACTGTATGAAGTTGTATCCAACAATTCACATGCATAAAACTACAAGTGTATCATTTTTGTTTTCATTATGTATCATTTGCATATATATCCTTTTACAAATTCAAAAAAAAAAAAGATCACATGTATCTGTAATTTATCTAAACAACAAAATATCTCACAGATATGAAAACTCATTACATGCAAATCTAATTAGTATCTTATCAAATTCTAACCATTAATGTATCATGTCTTATATATCGATAGATAAATTTGTTTTAAAAAAAGAATGATTGAAATGGATAATGAATACATTAAACATTGAAAGTAATTCAATTTTTGATACATTTAAAATTCAAAAAATCACATGTACATGATACATTAAATTAAGTACGTACAAGCTATAATTGTATCAAATTCTTTCCAATAATTCACATGTATCAAGTTACAATTGTATCCATCTTTGTAGTCAGCAATGTATCGTGACACAAGGTATTTCATCTAGTTGAAATTTCACATGTATCAAAGAACAATTGTATGTGCACAAGGCACTTCGTCTAGCTGAAATCTTCCATAATTACATATTTTTTGTTCAAGGCTAACGATGTATCTTCTTTCAAGAATAACAATATATCAAGATTTATGTATCAAATATAAAAATACTAATTCACAACTTAAGAACTAGACAATATACTTACTTCAATACCTGAAGTATTAAATCATCAATGCTGCAAATTCATTTTCTAGGCAATACATGGTTAACTCTACAAAAAGATGAATAGCCTCCATAACTACAAGTTCAACTCGCTCAACTGTGATAATATCAAATAAGTCGTGGAAAAAAAAATTCTGCTAAGTATATTAAATTAATAACCTGGAATTTATAAAAAATATATATATATCAAAGAAAGAAAATAGATTTTTTAAATGTATCTATTATCCAATTTAGACACACAAATATCTTGGGTATCATTTTCACCAACTTCGACACATAATTTCACCGAATGTAGCATCAAAGCATGCATCTCTCCCGCCACCTTGTCGTCTATTAAATCAATGGAGAATTCAAGATTCACTTCAACTATAATGGTGGATTTAAGATTCATGAAAGCGGAAATATTCTCGAGATTCTCAATCGCTCTTTTTAGTGGGGAGGAATAGTGCGGGAAGGGGGCGAGACCAAGTCGAGCCACTAGTAGAGTAAATCGTTTGTCCAACAACTATTTCATCACTATTGCATTGTTCATAACTCAAATCGCACACCCAAATTTCTGAATATCTCAACAAAATCGATACATTCATCTATTTCGGATCTGTTATGATTGGGATAGATGGAGGAGTAGAAAATTTGAATTTTGAATTCTCTGAATTTGTTACAAATTAGAATAGATTGATATCAATTTATTTAATCTGATTTGTGGGATCTGTTTTGCGTGATTCGTGGGACTGCTAATTAATTTTACGTTTAGACTCCTTATTAAGCGTAATAATCAAGTTATTTTATGTATCAGGCATTATGTATCCAGTTCAATATAATATTCGGGATGCTATAATTATTGAGGGATTATTGTATAATAGAAATAATAGGGATAAGATGTAGTATAAGTTTTACATTATGGGATTTTATGTAAGTTATACTTATTTAATCCACCCCATGATTCAATTACCCATCTAATTAAACAACCTGTCTCTTTCATTTTGAAATCCAAAACATACTCTCTTTTTTCCGAAGTGGAGACATATTAGTTCTTCATTGACAAATTTTGACGGCGGCGAGTGGTTCACTAAAATTTCTTCAAAAAAATATAGTATATATCAAAGATAAAAAATTGTTACTCCTAAATTACTATTAGCATAGAGTGATTTTTTTTTGGGGGTGGGGTAACTGGACAATTTTGTTATCAAATCAATAGTGACAAAATCAGTCAAACCCGACCCTGTCTCTCAAAATTAGACGACTAAATAATCCTTTTCCTACAATTTTATTTGCAACTATTAGAAACAGAATTTTAAAGGTAGTACAATACAAAGAAACGAACTACTACGACTAGTTAAAAACTATGAAAATTAGCTTGCCGCTCCAAAGGATCTGTCAATCGGCACTGCAATAAATAAACATCACGAAGGCCATATTTGCAACTAGAATAATACTAATGTCACTTTTTCTCTCTCTAACCTCTGTATGTTCATGAATAGTGATCTTTTTACTAAGTATGTCCATATTAGATGTCAAACCGAATTCTGATCATGTTCCTCTCCTTCCATATAATATAAACAGTCATATCAAACACACAACAAAAGATGACACCCCTTACTAGACTTCTTCTTTACCCATTGTGACATCCATTGAGATTCAGTTTGTCAGTCCCATAATATTCTTTGGATATCCATCCAATTTAACATTCGTCGTCATGGGAGTTTTGTCACACAACATTCATAAAACAAGTGTGACATTGTTTAATCGATCAGGTTGCAAAAGACATACTAAGAGACTTGTATTCCAATTTTAAGCAATCTTTCAGCAGGCAACCTTTTCCAGCAGGTCAACCATAAGATGAATCTAAACCTAGGTGACTACTTAGATTCAAATCAAGGTTCTTCCTGTACACTCTAGGATATTGTGGCGTTAGTGTTAGATACAATCTCTTAATAGAAAAGCTACCCATTTGTTCTATAATAAATAGTCTCCCGTGTAGGTTTCCCTACAGAACTAGAGCTTGCATCATAATCTGTCTCAGACTAAAGATCTATCGTATTACCCATGTGGCATTACTACGGATATGTCACGAACCAAAATCACAAATCGTGATGGTACCTATGTTCCCAATCGATAGGTAAGCCAACCCCATACCTTACCAATTTAATTTAGTATCTAAAGTAGAAGGAAGCGAAAATATAATATCCAAACACTAAATGATTTACAAGTATTAAACAAGGAAATCTAAAAATACCACCCAAGATTTAGTGTCATAAGTACAAAAGCCTCTAAACTACTATACAAGTCTGGAACTAAATGACCAACCTAAACGCAAGGAATACCTTAAATACTAAAATAAAATGATAACGTCTAAAGAGATAGAGGGAGGTGTGGGCCACAGAATAGCCAAGTAGCTCACCACAACTCCAAGATAATTCAAATACTCAGCTCTGAGAGCTCCACGAAGTACACTTGAATATTGAATTACAATCTACACCACAAAAGAGTGCAACAAGTGTAGTATGAGTACGAAATCACATGTACCCAGTATATCTCATTGACCGACAACGAATAAGTAGTAACTGGAGTGTATAAGAAAATAGTCCTTTAATTTTACAAGTCCATAATATATTTATCAGCCAATTTATCATCAATATGGACAATCAAATTTCACGAAATGTCTAACCACAAGATAAGAATATAATAAACAAGAATGAAGGATGTAATGAGATGCAATGCAATGTGACACCATGAAATGATATGCCTTAGATGTCCAATACTCTCTCAACCGTATATACATGATACTCCTTGAAAATACATCGACAGTTCATGACCCATGAGGTATTCGCAGGTCCATATATCGATACGGACATTCTTCAAGTGTCTGTGCGGACGATCTCAATGCACTATCATAAAATCAAATAGTCCCTAGCACGGATGATCTCCACGTGCCCAACTTATAATCATAACCAATCACTCGCATGACGATCTCCACGTGCCCAAATTATAATCATAACTCGGTCTCAACACGGACGATCTCCAAGTGTTAGATATTTACTCATACTCAGTTTCATATCAATGCATATGCACAATATGATATTAACCAAGGGGATGCTGCAACATTTCAATAAATCAAATGTCGCTATGACATATAATCACCTCAATTATCACAATTATATGGGTTCAACAAAGAAACACAGCCACATACAAGAAATCAAGTCACTAAATACATCAGCTAATGCCCATATGCTTTGGCATTCTCAAATTACAATCTATCATACTATAGTAATAAACTTTTCCATTAATCACACCGGTACTCGTACCAATGTCTGTCACATCATTGGTACGAGACCCCCATCCTTCAATCATTACCCATTGTCTATTCCATTTTTAATTTTTTATTAGAAAAAGTCCCTCAAAGAAGTCTATAAAGTCTTAATATACCTCGGATGCTAAACACGTTTCATAAATCCTCAAGATTTTGGCCTTCACTTTCATAAAGCTTCAAAATGTTCACAATCTATCACATATGCATTATTTGTAAGCACACGAATTTGTAGACACGACCCAAAAACTCACTTAACTCTAATCAAGATCCTAATTTTGATATAATTTATACATCAACAAATCAAATTTGTTAAATTTCGAGCCTAAGATTAAGCCTCGATCTCTCCAAATAACCTACAATTCAAAGTTAATCATATAATATACACGATTAATTACCTATCTTAATATATATAGAAAAATAAAATTGATTACACAACAATAAAAATAATAATAGAAATATTCTTTCAAATTATGTGCTACACATAATCACAGAACCTCGAAATAACTTCATTTATATCCCTATGTATAAATTCTAAATTTCACATATTACTACCTATGTCAATAATTAGCAAATCATTGGCAGTTCTATAAATAAATAAAAATTAAACCTTAGCAATCAGTAGGAAATTATTAGCAATTAATGTAAAAACAAACCCTAGTGAGTAGGAATTCACAAAGTGAAGTCACACATTACGTACTTCTCAATATACTCCAATATTCCCGTATAAAATTTAATCTAAGCAAAAATTATTATTTACTTACTTTACTTGAAGATCCAAATTTTATTGCTTTTGTCCTTCCTGTTCGTTGTCGTTGGAGAGTTTCTTCTTTATTCCTTTTGTTTTTTCTTCTTCTTTTCCCCCCTTTTCTCATGAATATAATTAGGTATTAAAGTGTAAATTCCCCTTAACTTAAAGTCAATACATGAGTCAAGTGGTAACTATTAATTAAGGATGTGACCCACTAACTATTTAACTATAATACTCATTTAATCAAAATTCATCAACTAGATACTTGTAGTTATCGAATAGTTTAAAATACCCCTTTAATTTTTTTGAAAAGATTCAAAATAGTTCTAGTTCTCAAGATGATCTAGCGGGTCGTTACATCATCTACCACTAAAATAAATGTTCGTCCCCGAAAGGTAAAAGAATAGAAAGTTTATTAACGCTAAAATTTTTGTAGATAATTGATCCACATGTTTTACCCCATCCCTCAAGTAGCTTTCTCAGTCACACAATTGTTCCATTGAACTTCTACCAAAGCAATTTTCTTCGACCTCAATTTCCACATTTATCTATCCAATATGGTTGTTGGTTCCTCCTTAAAAGTAAAATTCTTATCAAGTAACACCTAATATTATTAAATTACATGAGCACCAACTTGATGATACTTCTTCAACATCAATATATTAAACACAAGGCGGACACCTTATAAGCCAAGTGGCAAAGCCAATTCATAAACCACCTCACCTATATGCTTAACAATATCGAGGGACCGAATATACCTCATGTTCATCTTGCTCTCTTTTCAAAATATCATCACCCACTAACTCCTCCAAATCCTGAACCTTTTCGATCTGCGTAACTCTTCTTCCTACTCTGAACCATGAGGAACCTACCCTGAATTAACTTGACCTTATCCAAGGACTTTCTCGATATATATTTGTACCCACAACTAACATCATTTAGACCAACCCAACCAATTGAAAATCGAATCACCGACTATATAAAGCCTAAAATGGTATCATCTCGATGCTTAAATGATAACTATCATAGTATGTAAACTCCACTAGAAACAAAAACTTATTCCAATGGCTATCAAAATTGATCACACATGTCATAAGGAACCTATATAGTCCATTCAAATACACCATCAATCTAAACGTGGAAAGTTATCCTAAGTTCATTTGAGTACCCAACTTCATCGGCATAGACTTCCAGACATGAGATGTCAATTATGTACCTCAAAGAAATCTCATACAAGTGAACTATCTCCCGAATGTAGATCTAGGCTAACTTATCTAAACTACAAGTAATCTGAATTGATATAAAATATGTACAATTGATATATCGATATATAACATCAAAATTGCACAAGATACGTGGCAACCTACCACAAATTCATAGCAATATGTTTCCACTCCAACTCTAGTGTAAGCATCATTTACGTCATACATTCATGCTTTTGGTGCTCATAATTTACTTGATAACAATTCACGCATGAGATGCAAATTCAATCCTATATTAATATTGCTTCAAGTTAAAATATACTCCAATAGCCTCTGGATGAATAAAATATTTGAACTATCGGCATCTTCCATGATTAATCTAGTCAGCTCACATATTGGAAGAACATAATAAAATCCCTTATCCTTAAAACTCACTCACCACCAAGAATTTCTTCCTTGACTTCTCCTTGTAACACCTTATCATAAGTCGTACACAAATTTTCATCACCAAAATATCCAATAAGAATCTTCTCCAATAAGGATTATCTCACCTCCATGTAACAAAGATAGACTACCTATATTCACTGTATTTCATCCTAAGTTATCTACTATCACATTTGCTTTATCCAAACGACAAACAATAATCATTCCATAGTTCTTGAGAAACATTCATATCCATTGTCTTAAATTTAAATTCCTCTTATTAAATATTATTCTAAAACACCTTGCAATACACACTATAAATATAATGTCCCTACAATTTTACTGCAATCACCACCACCACCAAGTTTAAGCTATAACTACGACAGTTCTTTTCATGAACATTCAATTATCTCGAAGCATCAGTTATCACTTACCTTTCTACATTAATACCAACCAAAAGATAAATAGAACGAAATACCATCCAAACATTGCTGCTGTTCGGGACCTAAAACAGTATTTTGGTGACCTCCAAATCCGATCTCCACCGTTGAAATCAACTAACATGATGTCAAAAACACTCAATCCAAATTTCAGCTCAATCCAACTGTCACGACCCAAAACCGAGCCGCGACTGGCACCCACACTTACCCTCCTATGTGAGCGAAGCAACCAATCTAAACCCTAACATTTCAATATAATATCAACAGAAAGTAATGCGGAAGACTTAAACTCATTAATAAAAACCAATTCAATAACTTCTAAAATTCAACATCTATTATTCCCCAAAATCTGGAAGTCATCACCACAAAAACATCTATGATCAAATTACTAAACTAAGATTACTCTAAGAAGCTAAAACAAGTAAAAGCTAGTCCATGCCGGAACTTCAAGGCATCAAGACATGAGGAAGAAGATCCAGTCCAAGCTAGAAGCATTAGCTCACCCTGAAGATCCGGTGTGACGAAGAATGGCTAGAATTGCGGTTGAGTTGAAGACGACGGCACGTTTGCTGCACTCCACAAATAACAAAGAAGAAAACATAAAAGTAGGGGGTCAGTACAAACACAAGTACTGAGTAGGTATCATCGGCCAACTCAAAATAGAAAACAGTATATATCAAGTAATATTATAAAATCAACTACAATACTCAACATGTAGCAACAACAAGTTCTATAATCATTAATAAGTACTGCCAAGTTCACACATGAGGACTCAAGCCTCAATACCATACTCATTTGGGAATTAGGTTCATTAGATTGAGTTTATTAACATATTTCAAGATTCATTATCTTTATTCCCCTCGTGTCGGTACGTGACACTCCGCTCCATATACTATCCTGGTGTCGGAATGTGACACTCCGATCCTCATATACTATCCTGGTACCGGAACGTGGCACCCGATCCATATACTATCCTGGTGTCGGAACGTGACACTCCGATCCTCATATACTATCCTGGTACCGGAACGTGGCACCCGATCCATATACGATCCTAGTGTCGGAACGTGACACTCCGATCCTCATTTTATCTTGGTACCAGAACGTGGCACCCGATCCATATACTATCCTGGTGTCGGAACGTGACACTCCGATCCTCATTCTATCCTGGTACCGGAACGTGGCACCCGATCCATATGCTATCCTGGTGTCGGAACGTGACACTCCGATCCTCATTCTATCCTGGTACCGGAACATGGCACCCGATCCATATGCTATCCTGGTGTCGGAACGTGACACTCCGATCCTCATTCTATCCTGGTACCGGAACGTGGCACCCGATCCTCATTCTATCCTGGTACCGGAACGTGGCACCCGATCCTCTATTTCTATCCTGGTACCGGAACGTGGCACCCGATCCCCTAATCTCACTACTTTCGTTCATCGAGCCTTCTTTTCTACCAAGGCATCATCATTAACAAAGTAGATTAGGGTTTCTTTTCAAGATTTGGGATTCAATAGCTTCATTATGCTTATTTTATCACAATCATATAATCACATTCATGCAAGCATACAATTAAGCATATAGAATATGAGATAATATTACCAACACATATCATTCGCTATTAAGAGTCTACTACGAATAGTATAAAAACCATAACCTACCTCCACCCAAGATTCGTGATCAAGCAAGCAATTTCCCAAGCTTTGTTTTTCTCCTCCTCTTTTCGTTCGACCCTCTCTCTTTCTCTTTGTTCTTTCTATTTTCCTTACTCAAACCCTCTTTCTTTTACCCTAATTAGCATGTAATTAAGTATAAAAGATGACAATAATAACCCACTAATTAACTCAAGGTTACCTCTTTTAACCCCCAAGTAATTAGACTTATTAACATTAACCCACTAACTTTATAATTAAAGAAGGAATAGTCAAAAACGTCCCTTAAAACACTTAAAGAAATCCGACCCAGACTGGGATTATGCAGCCTGTGACGGCCCGTCGTGCCTGCGACGGTCCGTCCTGCTGCTCCGTCACAGAGTTCAGAGACTCAATTTTCTTTAAGAGTCTATGACGGTCCGTCCTGACATTCCGTTACGAAGTTCAGAGAGTTGATTTCAGTACCCAATTTCAGAATTTCTAAGTGTTTTGAAACGAGACCCTGCGACGGTCCGTCGTGCCCATGACGGTCCGTCGTGGGGTCCGTCGTCTCAGCCAGTTTTCCAGAAATAAAACATGCTGCTCAAAACGACTAAACAGGTCGTTACAATAGATACCAATTTACCCATCGTTCGTCCTCGAACGATCACAGGAAGGTAAACAAGGGCGAGAAGGAGTACCTGAATCTGTAAACAGGTGTGGGTATCTTTCTCGCATATCAGCCTCCTTTTCCCAAGTAGCCTCTTCAACCGGTCGATTCTTCCATTGAACTTTGATGGATGCAATCTCCCTTGACCTCAGCTTGCGGACTTCTCTATCTAGAATGGCAACAGGCTCCTTGTCATAAGACAAATTTTCATCAAGCAGAACTGAATCCCAACGAATGATGTAGTTTCCATCCCCATGGTATCTTTTCAACATAGACACATGAAATACCGGATGCACTCCGGACAGCCCTAGAGGCAAGGCTAACTCATAAGCCACCTCCCCTACTCGCTTAAGTACTTCAAAGGGACCAATATACCTTGGGCTTAGGTTTCCTCTTTTACCAAACCGCATCACCCCTTCATGGGAGAAACCTTCAACAAGACTTATTCACCCTCCATGAACACTAAGTCTCTAACCTTTCGATCTGCATATTCTTTTTGCCTACTTTGCGCCGCTAAAAGATTTTCTTGAATAGATTTCACTTTCTCTAAAGAATCCCTCAAAAGGTCCGTACCCCAAGGTCTAACCTCAAATGCATCAAACCACCCAATGGGAGACCTACATCTCCTACCATACAATGCTTCAAATGGGGCCATGTCAATACTTGAGTGATAACTATTATTGTATGAAAACTCCGCTAAGGGTAAGAAGTTATCCTAATGACCACCAAATTCTATCACACATGCACGAAGCATATCCTCCAACACTTGAATCGTTCGCTCAGACTGACCATCGGTCTGAGGATGGAACGCAGTACTAAGGTCCAACCTAGTACCCAATTCCGCATGCAATGTTTTCCAAAACTTAGAAGTAAACTGCGTACCTCTATCTGATATGATGGAGAGTGGAACCCCATGCAACCGAACCACTTCCGAGATGTAAAGTTTGGCTAACTTCTCTGCATTGTAAGTCACCTTGACCGGAATGAAGTGAGCAGACTTAATTAACCTATCAACAATCACCCAAATGGAGTCATACTTACCCATTGTCTTGGGAAGACCAACCACGAAGTCCATTGCAATTCTCTCCCATTTCCATTCAGGAATGGGCATTCTCTGAAGCGTTCCTCCGGGCCTCTGGTGTTCATACTTTACTTGTTGACAGTTTGGCATTTGGCAATAACTCAACAATATCACGCTTCATTCTACTCCACCAAAAGTGTTGCTTTAGGTCACGGTACATCTTAGTTGCACCCGGATGTATAGAATACCCTGAACTATGAGCCTCTGTCAGAATAGTGTTGATCAAATCATTGACGCGGGGTACACATACCCTTCCCTTAATCCTTAAAACACCTTCCTCATCGATTGGTTGCTTCTTTAGCCTCTCCTGCAACACTTTATCTCGGATCCGGATCAATTTCTCATCATTAAACTGATTTCCCTTATCTTGTCAAGGAAGGAAGATCTTGCCTCCACACAAGCCAAAATCCTCCCTTCTCATTTACTTCTAACCTCATAAGGTCATTAGCCAGAATCTGAACCTCTCTAGCCAATGGGAGTCTAGAAACTTGCAAGTGAGCTAGACTTCCCATGCTTCCCCCCTTTTCTACTTAAAGCATCCACCACAACATTCGCTTTTTCCCCCGATGATACAAGATAGTGATGTCGTAGTCCTTCAGTAGTTCCATCCATCTCCTCTGTCTCAAGTTCAAATCTTTCTGAGTAAAGACATACTGTAGGCTACGATGATCCGTATAGACCTCACACTTAACCCCATATAATAGTGCCTCCATTGCTTTAATGCAATACTACCACGGCTAATTCCAAATCATGGGTCGGATAGTTACGTTCATGCACCTTTAATTGCCTTGAAGCATAAGCAATTACACTCTTCTCTTGCATTAGCACTGCACCCAAACCCGAATAGGATGCATCATAATAAACAATGAAGTTCTTGCCTTCCACTGGCAAGGTAAGAATTGATGCAGTAGTCAACAAGGTCTTGAGCTTCTGAAAGCTTTCCTCACATTCGTCCGACCATACAAATGGAACATTCTGCTTAGTCAAGTTCGTCAATTGGGAAGCAATGGAAGAGAATCCCTTGACAAATCGACGGTAATAGCTAGCTAAACCAACGAAGCTCCTTATTTCTGACACATTAGTGGGTCTTACCCAATTCTTCACTGTCTCAATCTTAGAAGGATCTACCATCACTCTATCCTTAGAAACTACATGCCCCAAGAAGAACACTGCATCTAGCCAAAACTCGCACTTAGAGAACTTGGCATAAAGCTTTTTCTCCCTCAACATTTCCAATACAATTCTCAAATGCTCCTCATGTTCCTTCTTACTTTTAGAGTATATCAGTATATCATCAATAAATACGATCACAAAGAGATCCAGATATGGCTTAAAAATCCCATTCATCAAGCTCATGAACGCAGCAGGGGCATTCGTAAGACCAAAAGACATCACTACAAATTCGTAATGCTTATACCTGGTTCAAAAGGCAGTCTTTGGCACATCCGTTGCCCGTATTTTCAATTGATGATAACCGAATCTCAAGTCGATCTTAGAGAAGACACAAACACCTTGTAACTGATCGAACAAGTCATCAATGCGAGGAAGAGGATACTTGTTCTTAATAGTTACCTTATTCAGTTGTCTATAGTCTATGCACATCCGAAAACTCCCATCCTTCTTCTTTACAAACAAAACCGGAGCACCCCAAGGAGATGCACTTGGTCTAATAAAGCCTTTGCTCAACAACTCTTGAAGTTGGGCCTTTAACTCTCTTAACTCCGCGGGAGCCATTCTATAAGGGGGTATAGAAATGGGGCGAGTACCCGGTTCAAGATCAATATCCCTATCCGGTGGCATACCAGGAAGATCTGCAGGGAACACATCCAAAAGCTCACGGACTACCGAAACCGACTCAATCGAAGGTACTTGGGTAGTATCATCCCTGAGGTGTGCCAAGAAAGCTAAACAACCCTTACTAACCATTCTCTTAGCACGAAGAAAGGAGACGATACGAACCGGATTGGAAGTGTAGTCACCCTCCCACACTAACGGATCTGTCCTAGGCTTGGCTAACGTCACAGTTTTAGCATTACAATCCAAGATCGCAAAATTCGAGAAAGCCAAGTCATACCCAGAATTACATCAAGTCAACCATTTCTAAGATAACCAAATCTACATAAGTGTTGCTCCCCACAAAATTCACCAAACAAGACCTATATACCTTTTCAACTATCACAGACTCACCCACTGGAGTAGAAACACGAATAGGCATATCAAGTAATTCACAATGTAAATTAAGACCATTAGCAAATGAGGAAGATACATAAGAAAATGTGGATCCAGGATCAAACAATACAGAAGCCATGCAATCACAAACCAGAAGATTACCTGTGATAACAGCATCAGATGTCTCCGCCTCCGATCTCCCAGGGAAAGCATAACAATGGGCCCTTTAATTTGTTTGCCCGTTGCCCCTACCATGTTTTGATGTAGTGGCTCCAGTTTGCCATCACCCCCGGCCATTTTGGTGACCACCATTACCTCGACCACTGCGTCCTCAGAATGACGGCCTCTTCCATTACCACCTCTACCTCTGACTGTGGGAGGTCTGTAACTCTGTCTTGGACAATACCTCTTAATATGTCCAGTCTCTCCACATCCATAACATTCTCTGGATTCAAGCATCTGTCTCTCAGAGAAGTGTTGACCGGTCTGAGGTGGACCCCCAACTACAGTTTGTAGTGAAGACTGAATTGGTCGGACTGAGTAACCTCCAGAACCCTGTCCTCTAGAGTAAGAACCATTAAACTTACCTCCCTTTCGAAACCTTTTTGAAGTCGACGCCATGGTGAAGTCATCTGGTTTCACTCCTTCCACCTCTATCAAGAAGTCTACCACTTCCTGAAAGGATTTCGCTGTAGCCGCTACCTGTAAGGCTGAAATCCGCAAATCTGACCTCAACCCCTTCACAAAACGGTGAATCCGCTCTTGTGGACTGAAACAAAGCTGGGTGGCATATCTGGAAAGTGCACGAAACCTAGCTTTATATGCAGTAACCGACATTCTACCTTGCTCTAGGCTCAAGAACTCATCTCTTTTCCTATCCCTCAAAGTTCGGGGGATATACTTCTCCATGAACAAGCTAGAGAATGAGGCCCAAGTCATAGGTGGTGCCTCTGTTGGTTGACACTCAACATGTGACAGCCACCACATTTTGGCGTTTCCTTGAAACTGATAAGTCACAAACTCAACACCAACCGTTCTACTAACCCTCCCCTTATGTAGTAGCTCATTACAGTAAACAGAAAATCGTAGGCATCCTCCGATTCAGCACCCTTGAAGACTGGAGGTTTCAATTTCAAGAACTTACTGAAAATTCATGCTGATCATTTGTCATTATAGGCCCTGTAGTCAGACGAGGAAACGTGCCTATTTCCAATGAGGCATCCATACGGGGAGCCATAGTGGCTGCATGTTGTACCTCTGAATCCGAGGGTGTTGGTGCAGAAAACACTGGAGGTGCCTGACCCAGATCAGATAACCCGCTAATATAAGCAAGAACCTGATTGATCATCTCTGGGGTAGGTTGGGGGTGGCAATTCCTCATTTTGCACTTGTTCATTCTCCCCTTCCTCACCCTCTCTTACTACTTCCTCAGTCGGTGGAGGAGTCACCGCCCTAGCATCAGATGGGCTAGGTACTTGTCCTCTTCCTCTAGAGGACGTCCTCCCACGACCTCTACCACGGCGTCTTGCCACTGTTCCTCTCCGAGCTACAGCCCCAGTGGCTGGCTCAGACGTTTCTTGTCTTGCCGATGTTGGTGTTGGTGCAGTCGTTGCTCTAGTTCTAACCATCTGTGAAATAGAGTGAAGGGTCAGAGATACCAATTTGTATCACCTAGATACCAATTGGATCCAAGTAATAGCACGAAAGAAAGAAAGAAAGAATGGAATTTTCCTAAAGTCTTATAGCCTCTCAAAAAAAGTAAAGGCGTCCCCCTACCGTTCCTTAAGACTCTACTAGACTCGTTCTTGTGTGATGAGACCAACGAACCTAATGCACTGATACCAAGTTTGTCACGACCCAAAACCGAGCCGCGACTGGCACCCACACTTACCCTCCTATGTGAGCGAACCAACCAATCTAAACCCTAACATTTCAATATAATATCAACAGAAAGTAATGCGGAAGACTTAAACTCATTAATAAAAACCAATTCAATAACTTCTAAACTTCAACATCTATTATTCCCCAAAATCTGGAAGTCATCACCACAAGAACATCTAGATCAAATTACTAAACTAAGAGTATTCTAAGAAGCTAAAACAGTAAAAGCTAGTCCATGCCGGAACTTCAAGGCATCAAGACATGAGGAAGAAGATCCAGTCCAAGCTAGAAGCATTAGCTCACCCTGAAGATCCGGTGTAACGAAGACTGGCTAGAATTGCGGTTGAGTTGAAGACGACGGCACATTTGCTGCACTCCACAAATAACAAAGAAGAAAACATAAAAGTAGGGGGGTCAGTACAAACACAAGTACTGAGTAGATATCATCGGCCAACTCAAAATAGAAAATAGTATATATCAAGTAATATTATAAAATCAACTACAATACTCAACATGTAGCAACAACAAGTTCTATAATCATTAATAAGTACTGCCAAGTTCACACATGAGGACTCAAGCCTCAATAACATACTCATTTGGGAATTAGGTTCATTAGATTGAGTATATTAACATATTTCAAGATTCATTATCTTTATTCCCCTCGTGTCGGTACATGACACTCCGCTCCATATACTATCCTGGTGTCGGAACGTGACACTCGATCCTCATATACTATCCTGGTACCGGAATGTGGCACCCGATCCATATACTATCCTGGTGTCAGAACGTGACACTCCGATCCTCATATACTATCCTGGTACCGGAACGTGGCACCCGATCCATATACTATCCTGGTGTCGGAACGTGACACTCCGATCCTCATTCTATCCTGGTATCGGAACGTGGCACCCGATCCATATACTATCCTGGTGTCGGAACGTGACACTCCGATCCTCATTCTATCCTGGTACCGGAACGTGGCACCCGATCCATATGCTAATCCTGGTGTCGGAACGTGACACTCCGATCCTCATTCTATCCTGGTAACCGAACGTGGCACCCGATCCATATGCTATCCTGGTGTCGGAACGTGGACACTCCGATCCTCATTCTATCCTGGTACCGGAACGTGGCACCCGATCCTCTATTTCTATCCTGGTACCGGAACGTGGCACCCGATCCCCTAATCTCACTACTTTCGTTCATCAAGCCTTCTTTTCGACCAAGGCATCATCATTAACAAAGTAGATTAGGGTTTCTTTTCAAGATTTTGGATTCAATAGCTTCATCATGCTTATTTTATCACAATCATATAATCAACATTCGTGCAAGCATACAATTAAGCATATAGAAGATGAGACAATATTACCAACACATATCATTCGCTATTAAGAGTCTACTACGAATAGTATAAAATCCATAACCTACCTCCACCGAAGATTCGTGATCAAGCAAGCAATTTCCCAAGCTTTGTTTTTCTCTTCCTCTTTTCGTTCGATCCTCTCTCTTTCTCTTTGTTCTTTCTATTTTCTTTACTCAAACCCTCTTTCTTTTACCCTAATTAGCATGTAATTAAGTATAAAAGATGACAATAATAACCCACTAATTAACTCAAGGTTACCTCTTTTAACCCCCAAGTAATTAGACTTATTAACATTAACCCACTAACTTTATAATTAAAGCAGGAATAGTCAAAAACGTCCCTTAAAACACTTAAAGAAATCCGACCCGGACTGGGATTACGCAGCCTGTGACGGCCCGTCGTGCCTGCGACGGTCCGTCCTGCTGCTCCGTCACAGAGTTCAGAGACTCAATTTTCTTTAAGAGTCTATGACGGTCCGTCGTGCCCACGACGGTCCGTCCTGACATTCCGTTACGAAGTTCAGAGAGTCGATTTCAGTACCCAATTTCAGAATTTCTAAGTGTTTTGAAACGAGACCCTGCGACGGTCCGTCGTGCCCATGACGGTCCGTCGTGGGGTCCGTCGTCTCAGCCAGTTTTCCAGAATTAAAATCTGCTGCTCAAAACGACTAAACAGGTCGTTACACCAACGGCTCATTAATTCTAAAACATGATCTAAAGGTTGATGGTCGGAGAAAAAGAGTGCAATAAAACAAGTATTTTTCTTCTCTCTCTTGTTGAAAACTCTCTCAAAACTCTCTTATGTCCTAATATCTTTCAAAGAAAATACTAATGAGTAATTGAATTATTGTCTCAGGACCATCCTCTATTTATGAAGTTGTGCTTTCCTTACAATTCAAAACCAACTACAAATAATAATAAAATTTCAATCATTTTCCTAATATATTTGGAAAAAAAATTAAGTGAATAATTTTAATCATTTTTTAAGTAGGATTAGGCCATGAGCCCTTTGACTGGAACATGGACAATAACCCAACATTGAGCTTTAGAAATCTCACCTCACACACATCAACCATTGAAAAATCACCTACTTCTAGGTTAATCTAGTCAATGCAAACGTAATAAATGAGAGCACCCTCGACCAACTAGGCCTAGGAAACTAAATATCGCAACTAAAATAGGTTAGACCTAATTTCAAATTGCCTCAATTCTCTTTGGATCCCTCATTATACATTTCTTGATTACTACACATTTCAAACCACGACACCAAACTAATCGAAAGCCACACTTTTTTTAAAAAATATTATTTTTTTTCCAGATTTTAAAGAACTATTCTCAAATAATGCTTGTGACCCTTCCTACTATGGGAGTATACCAATATATCCTCGATGAAAATAACGACAAAGGAATCTCAATATGATATAAACACCTAATAGAAGTATACTTGATCCAACAAAATCTCTTACTCAACAAGTCTTGTTACCTTTCTTTCAAATTCACCGGAGTATTCTAATAAGAAATAATAAAAATAGGCCAAGTGTCTAATAATAAGTCAATACTAAATCTGATATCAAACTCACATGGATTACCCTAAAAAAAACCAAAAAAACTCTTTCACTATTGAAATTGGCTCTAAAGGAACATATCATCACTAGTATCACAAACATAAGACGAATATGTGAAACAACACTTGTTCCCACAAATTGAAACTTAAGAGACAATAATGCCTTTTCTTGTATGGGTACTGAGATTATCCAACCACTTATATTTTGAAATATTAGACATATTTGAAGTTGTATGAAAGTGTATGATGTAGAGAAATTTATTCCCTTTTCGAAATGTTATTGAAGTCTACCACACTCAGAATAGTTTAGTATGTCCACGTGTCATATACTACCAACTCAACAACATAAGATCGATGTAATCTATCTACCATTAAGAATAATCTACACGTTAAAAATATGTGCAAACATAGAAGAAGAGCTTCAAACATATTCAAATCTAAATATGAAGTAAATCTACACTTGAAATAAAACTATAGTCAACTGAGAGCATCTCGAATTATACCTTGAACCACCCTGATTATCTCGATACAACTAGTTATTTACGAAGGTAATATTTCCAAGCAATACTATATTGGTCTATGATCTAATTAGATATCCATAACCACTATGCATACATCTCTATAGGTGTCCTCATGTAGCTTAATACAACTATCCATTCCAAAATCCCTTAACTAAAGAATCATTTCTCTCTTTTATTTTCAATTGATATTACTAATCCTCAATTCAATATGTGGAAAGCTCCTCATAATATGTAATTATCACTAATTATCAATAACCCTCCATTTAAATGTCCTTACTAACTGATATTCAATATAACCTTTTGTAATCTTTTAATATATTAGACTTAACCAACCTTGTGACTTCTATAAAATAAACATCAAAATGGTCATAGTGCTATTCAACTTGAACTATCCAATTTATCTTCAGTACATCTCCACTATAATGGATAAAGAAAAAGAAATTTTTCATACAAATCATATAACAAATCCTACCCTCTCAAACGTCATGAGAAGTGATCACATTTTATATCTCTATTCTTTCTCAACTTCTCACTATAGACTTACCATAATCACTAAACTCTTATTTGATCAATTGAATCTTTCAAACCTTACACTTATCTTCAAGAAATCGACATATTAATTTTTCATTACTTAATTACTCACTAATCGTAAGCATGAGTCATAAAATTTTCCTAATAAATTCAAATGAAATTCCAGTATCCTTGTCTAAACAATACCTCGAGAAAAGTCATTCTTACTATCTCCAACCTCGTTATTTCCTTCTTTTGAATAGAAAAGCTCATTATCAACATATTTTCTAACCACATAACATATGTACTCAACCAAGAAATGTCATCCCCTTTCACAAGGGTCAAATTTGAAAATGTCTCCTCACCATTGATGAGAGAACGGACCGAGAAATTTTGACCTTAAACCAAACCACACACGCACGATAAAGATTGAAAGAAGAAACTTTCCTAAAGTACTATATCCTCTCGAAGATAAGTAACGGACCTCTCCACAAGACTCTACTAGACTCAACTCTTGTACTCAAGAGACCGATGAACCTAGGGCTCTGATACCAATTTTTCATGACCCAAAATTACAAGTCGTGATGACACCTATGTTCCCAACCGATAAGTAATCCAACCCCATACCTTTACCAATTTAATTCAGTATTTAAAGTAGAAGGATAATAAAAAATATAATATCCAAACACTTAATGATTTACAAGTATTAAATACAGAAACCTAAAAATATGCCACCTAAGATTTAGTGTCATAAGTACAAGAGTCTCTAAAGTACGATACAATTCTGGAACTAAATGACCAACCTAAATGCAAGGAATACCCTAAATACTAAAAAAAATAATAACGTATAAAGACATAGAGGGAGGTGTGGGCCACAAAATAACCAAGTATCTTACCACAACTCCAAGATAATTCAAATACTCAGCTCTGAAAGCTCCATGAAATGCACTTGAAATCGAAATCCAATCTGCACCACAAAAGAGTGCAGCAAGTGTAGTATGAGTATGAAACCACGTGTGCGCAGTATAACTCATTGACCACAACGAAGAAGTAGTAACAGAAGTGTACAAGAAAATAGTCCTTTAATTTTACAAGTCCGCAATATATTTATCAACCAATTCATTATCAATATGGACAATCAAATTTCACAAAATATTCTAACCACTAGATAAGAACATCATCAACAAGAATGAAGGATGTAATGATATGCAATGCAATGTGACACCATGAAATGATATGCCTTAGATGTCCAATAATCTCTTAACAATATATACATGAAACTCCTTGAAAATACATCGAGAGTTCATGACCCATGAGGGAATCGTGAGGTCCATATACCGACACGGACGATCTTCAAGTGACAGCGCGGACTATCTCAACGCACTATTATAAAATCAAATAATCCCTAGTACGGACGATCTCCACGTGCCCAACTTATAATCATAACCAATCACTCGCGTGAATGATATCCACGTGCCCAAATTATAATCATAACTCGGTCTCAACTCAGACAATCTCCACGTGTTAGAATTTTACTCATACTCAATCCCAGGTCAATCCATGTGCACAATATGATACCAACCAAGGGATGATGCAACATTTCAATAAATCAAATGTCGCTATGACATATAATCACCTCAATTATCACAATTATATGGATTCAATAAAGAAACACAGCCACACACAAGAAATCAAGTCACTAAATACATCAACTAATGCACATATGCTTTGGCATTCTCAAATTACAATCTATCATATTATAGTAATTAACTTTTCCATTAATCACACTGGTACTCGTACCAATGCCCATCACATCATTTGTACGAGACCCCCATCCTTCAATCATTACCCATTGTCTATTCCATTTTTAATTTTTAATTAGAAAACGTCCCTCAACGAAGTCTAGAAAGTCTTAACATACCTCGAATGCTAAACACATTTCATAAATCCTCAAGATTTTGCCCTTCCCTTTCGCAAAGCTTCAATATGTTCACAATCTCTCACATATGCATTATTTGTTAGCACACAAATTTGTAGACACCCATATTATTATATATCTATCCTAGACCCAAAAACTCACTCAACTCTAATCAAGATCCTAATTTTGATATGATTTGTATATCAACAAATAAAACTTATTAAATTTCGAGCCTAGGATTAAACCTCAATCTCTGCAAATATCCTAGAATTTAAAGTTAATCATATAATATACATGTAATAATTAATTACCTATCTCAATATATATAGAAAAATAAACTTGATTACACTGGAATAATAATTATAATAGAAATAGTTCAAATTTTCAAACTATGTGCTACACACTAATCGCAGAACCTCGAAATAACTTCATCTATATCCCTATGTATAAGTTCTAAATTTCACATATTACTACCTCCGTTAATCATTAACAAATCATTGCAGTTCTATAAATAAATAAAAACTAAAACTTAGCAATCATTAGGAAATTATTAGCAATTTAATGTAAAAACAAACCCTAGTGATTAGGAATTCACAAAGTGAAGTCATACATTACGTACTTCTCAAGATACTCCAATATCCCATTGATACGTTAAAATTTACTTCTCGAAACGAAGTGAAAGTGGTAGCATCAAGTAGAGAACCCAACTAGTGAGGTTGGGATCGTTCCCACGAGTAAAATAGTTCAGACTTAACTTTATTTTATTATTACGTCTATTAGTCAATTGTTTCCCATAAACAAATAATTAAAGGGGGGGGGTTTGATTAATGAAAGCAACTAGCTAAATTAAAGTAAACAAGTGACAGGTTCAAGTATTGGAGTTTAGTTAAGTAATTAGAGTATAGGGCGTAAGTGTTCCCCACAGGCTCTAACTCGGTAATTTTAGCTATAAGAATCCTTTCCTAGTATAAAGTGATAATTTAGGTATCTCTAAATACTTAGTTCGACATCTAGATAATTTCACTTTGAACCTTGGTCCGGCTACGTGCGTTGTTTTACTAAACCTTAGCTTTATCTCATATTACGCATCATATTTGATATTTGACTAAGTTGTTACTTCATATCAACCGACACTAGCTTATTAGATAGTATACATTAAATCTATGTTGATAATTCTTTTCCTATTATCTACCTCCTTGGTGCGGCATGTATTAATAAGACGAGTTCTAACGTTGTCCATCCGTTAAAGAAATTTCTAATCGAAAGAATCAATACATCCAAGACACTATTCTAAAATTGTTATTTTACCTAGGTTTTACCTTGTTATTTACCCATGGTTCCCACAACCCGAGTTATGAAGTTTAGTTACCCATGCTAATAATCACACAATTCATAATAATAATGTAAGAGTTCATGCACTTACTTTGATGAGAATGAACAAAATCCAGAAATTTACTTGAATAAATCACAAAACACCAATAATCGTTCCGAAAAAGTAATATCAAATCCCAAAATTGAAAGTTCAATACTAAGACAATAAAACTTAAAAAGTAATATCAAATCCCAAAATTGAAAGTTCAATACTAAGACAATAAAACTGAAAATTATCCAAGAGTCTAACCCCAAAAACGAGGTTTTTCGGACTATTTATAAGAAACAAAACCTAATAAAAGAGGGAAATCTATTTATGGAAAAATCTGCTCAAATGGAATCTGAGTCGACGACCCTCGTGACGGACCGTCGTGGTATTTCGTCGCTCCATACTTAGCTCTTTTTCTGCTGCTTTTCTTCATCAACTCTCTGTTACCCTCGACGAACAAGTGTGACAGACCTTTGTAAGTACGATGGTCTGTCGAGGGGCTTCATTCCACGATACTTAAAATCTTCTGAAGTTGGGTACTGGGACTACTCTCTGTTAGCATTGACGAATGTGTAGGACGGACCATCGTGAGCTTCCGTAGTCCCACACTTGGTCAGAATTCCCCAACTTCCTTCAGCAACCATTATCTTCTCATGACGGTTGACCCCTATGGACCGTCATAGTCACGACAGACCTTCGTGGGGTCCGTAGGTGGTCAATTATGCAATTTCAGCTCAAAATCTCCACGTTCTCCTTTGGACAGATTTTCTTGAAATAAATAAAAAACTTCATCAAAAATCAATACAAAAAGGTTTTAGACACACACTAAACTTAAGAAAAAGGCATTGAAAGTATCGTGAAACCACGGTACATCAACACCCTCAACTTAAATTCTTTGTTTGTCCTCAAGCGAAGCACTATGACTCACGACAAAATCTTTGTACAAGAGTATCCGTATTTTACCTTTCGCAATCATTTGGCTATCAATCCTGATTATTATCATTATGTTCTTGCATGCTATCACTATTAGGCTTGAATTATGTGAATCAGACCATGACACAGACTCACCATAAATTGACACCTATCCTCTTCGGTCTCTCACCTAGGTGCTAATTTTTCCGGTATTGCAACTAGTGCCCTCACTTCAAAATAACATTCTCATTTTTCACATAATGATTACAATTTGAGTATAATGATTAATTTTAAACTCTCACTCTCAGAACAACTTCACAACTCATTTACATATATTGTCATAGGCTTGCCCTTATTTTCACTACTTTAAGTTCGCCATAACAACTCTTAGGATTACGATAGGACTTTCTTAGATTGTAACATAGGCTCAGGGTCAGGTAGGGTATATTTATGTATATTTTAGTGACTTGTTGTCCTCCTTGACATATCGGCTAAGCATCCTACCTTTTTATCATTTTATTTCGCCCTATTTCTCAATTTTCTTTCACCATGCTATTCTCCCTTTCTTCTCCTTATGTGTAAGTGACTCTTCTCTTTTCTTGTGTTTATTTTGTTTTTACCTTGAGTTACTGTTGTTTTGTTCTTTCTTCCTCTTTATTCTTTCAACCCACTTTCCAGAGTATTCCTCATACAGCCACCCTCAACTCATGGCTTTGCCACGAGTCAAGGTTCACAATACCCAAGATTGGGTCAGTGCCACTGATATACCATGGTTTCACGGTATTTTTAATGCTTTTGCCTTAAGTTCAGTGTGTTCCCAAAAGCCTTTTTGTATTAATTTTTATGTAAGTTTCTCTTTATTTGCAGGAAATCTGTCTAAAAGATGATCGCGGAGGTTTTTGAGCAAGAAATGCAGAAAAGTACGACCTATGGAGCTTGTGACAGTCCGTCGTGCCCGTGTCCGTAGGTGGCATCGTAGTGAAGCTATTGAAGGAAGATGGGGAAGTCTGACCAGGTGTGGGGTTACGGAGTTCGTGACGGACCATCGTAGCCATGACGGTCCGTCCTACTGGTTCGTCATAAAGATAAGACAAGTAGTCCCAATACCCAAATTCCAAGAGTTCAAGTTTTATGGAACGGAGACCCTCGACGGACCGTTGTGCCTGTGACAATCCGTCATACCTACCGTCGAGGATAATGAAGAGAGAAGCAGAAGAATTTGCAAAGTATGGGATGACGGAGTCCACGACGGCCAGTCGTGACCACGATGACCCGTCGCGAGGTTCGTCGATCCAGCCGCGTTTTGACAGATTTTCAGCAAATAGAGTCCTTCTTTGATTAGAATTTTGTTTTGTATAAATAGTTTGAAAAACCTCATTTTTGGGGTTAGACTCTTGATTATTTTATCTTCTTTTGTGGATTAGACTTGGTGATTATTATTACACTTTTGGAGAATCTTTAGTCTTCAATTAATTTCAGTAACAGATTGTTGGTAATTTTGTTGATTAATCAAGTGAACTTCTGGATTTTATTCTTGCTCATTGAAGTAAGTGCATGAATTCTTATATTACATATTTGAATATTGTGATTATGACTATGGGTAACTAAACTCCATAAATAGGGTTGTGGGAACCATAGGCGAATAATAAGGTAAAACCTAACTAAAATAACAAGGAGGTAGATAATAGGAAAAGAATTATCAACATAGATTTAGTGTATACTATCTAATAGGCTAGTATTGATTGGTATGAGGTAATAACTTAGTCAAATATCGAATACAATGCTTAATATGAGTAAAGGTAAGGGTTAGTATAGCAACACACATAGCCGGATCAAGGTGCAGAGTGAAATTTTCTAGATGCTGGACCAAGTATTTAGAAATACATAACATATCACTTTGCATGCAAGATACTAGGAAAGAATTGTTATAGTTAGAAATATCAAGTTAGGAACCTGTGGGGAACACGTAAATCCTAGTTACTTTTATTAATTGATTAAACTCCAACATTTGAAGCTGTTAGTTGTCTCCTTTAATTTAGCTAGTTATTTTCATTCATTTAGAAGTAAAAACCCCCCTTTTATTATCTTTGCTTTCTAAGGAAATAATTGACTAAATAATAGTAATAATGGATTGAATTAAGTCTGAACCATTTTCCTCGTGGGAACGATCCCAACATCATTAGTTGGGTTCTTTACTTGATACGACCGCTTTACTTCTTATTTTAGAAGTAAGTTTGAGAGTATCAAATTTTGGCGCCGCTGCCGGGGTGTTTTATTGGGAAAATACTTTCGAAAAGAGTTTGTTTGTTTTTAAGGGTATTTTCGACTTTTAGGAGTCGCCAATTAATTTTTTAAGAAAAAATCAAGAAAAACTCATTTCCAAAACAACTTAAACAGAAAAATTTGTTTTGAAAATATTTTTAAGGGGTTCGGGATTCTTATTAGCGTCTTAGGAAGGTTTCGAAAAAGCACCTATGACGCTCCGCTAACTACGATTATCCGACGATTAACTACTTGACTATTATAAAAAATTTGCGAATTCTAAGTTAAATTTCTCAATTATAACGAACTTGCAAAATATTGTTGTTTTAAAATTCTGTTTGAAGTTAAACCTTTTAAACTTTAATTCTAAGCAAACTTGCAAATTTAAAATTTTATTATTTTCAGATTCCGTTAACAGTTAAATTTATTAGAGTCTTACTTAGACAACTTCACGAGTTTGAAATTTTTATCGTTTTGAGATTCCATTTTCGTTTAAAGGTTTGACAAAATAGATAGACGTTTCGAAGGGGTTTGGAGTTTTCTAATCCTAAGCTAACGACGTGTAAGAACCGCACATAAGCAAGTAAATCAAGAGAGAGAGAGAGAGAGAGAGAGATTTTGGGTCCAGAATTGGGTTCTGTTCGCCTTGACCGAATCTTGGACCCAGCTGCTTTTGGGTGTTTGACCCATTTTTGTACCTGTCCTAATCTAAACATACAAATAAAATATAGAAAACGAAAAGGCGACAAGAGGGCTTAGGCCCATTACAAAAATATACAAAGTAAAAATAAAAATGAAAGAAGAGTCTTCTAGTCCATCGTCTTCAATCTCCACGACACTTGTCTTTCTACATCTGCTCGTTTTGACGGATTGACTCGATAAAAGTTCCGAGTCTTCATGACTCTCCCGAAATGCGAGGAGGAGAATAGAGTCCCAAAGTGGACTCGCGAGGGATTTTCACGTGCAAAAAAAAGAAGAAATTTTAGCACAGAATCTACTAGAAGTAAGAGACAAGATGGATAGAACACTTGATTTCATCTTAGACAAAAAACACATTTCCGAAGAACAATATTCTGCCAACGATTTCAACGAACAATATCCCAAAGAATACCAATTCACACCAAATAGCAGGTTGGTTGAACGCTTTATCTATTTATATGCATAATACAATGAATTTGCAGCCAATGGAAGTCGAAATCCTCTATGGAAAAGGATTTCAAGCTTCGTGACTGAATAATTTGATGTTCATGTAATATATATCATAATTCTTCCCTTACATAGCCACTCAGCCATCAAGTCATAATGAATCAGGAATTGTGGAAAGGGAAGATCTATGCAAAGTTTCTAAAATATAAAAAAGAAATAAAGACACAAGAAACAGAGGTATATTAGAGGTCTTCATAGCCAAGAATTCTAAATGGCAGAACCAAAGCAGCCAACAATATTTTCGAACTGTGGAGAAAAGCTAAACCAACTATGTATATTCGTATTCGATTATTTCAAACACTCTTGGCCGTAAACGAAACAGAAGACCAGCAAGGTGATGAACAACACCACATTATCGAGCTATGGGTCTTCAGAGACACAACAAAACAAGACCAATAAATGATAGGGGTACCGTGACGAAACAAGAAAAACAGGTAGCAACATAAACAAGCAAATGTAACAAAACACCACGATATGCGGCTTGACTTGAATGAAAACAAAGCCAACAAATGTAATCTTCCATATTCACTGCGAACGAAACATGTATTCGACATTCAAACATGTCGACACATTTATTCCAAAACAAACGGGAGACATCCTAATTAATCGACAACCAACATGTGCAATATGTTCATAATTACTGCAACACAGACTCTATACTCAACATTCGAATATTTTGACATAACATGACCCCCAAAATTAAACACAGAAGCAACAATATGATAAGCAAACATCACGGAATTTCAAACACTAGATGGAGGTCGACAGGTATTCAAGAATTCTCATTCCATAACCTGTTCTGAAACGACCCAAACACACACGTTCAGGAGTATCAACGGCTAGCGCTCATACTTAGAAAAACAGAAGTGAAACACCACAACGAAGGATATGATTTTACCTTTCTACACGCAGCAAAGCTGGGACGAGAATGAGCAGGGGATGGAGATGACTACCATCGTGCGAGTACGAACACCAGTCTAACGCTCCGTCGATAAACAACGAAGAACGAGAGTCTACTCTAACTTGTTTTCGGCCCGAAAATCTCTCTGTTCTTCTACACGGATAGAACGGGAAAAATTCTTCAAGATTTCCTAACCAAGAATTTCTCACCACCCAAAAAATCTAACCCAGAACTTCTCAAATTTCTTTTTTAGTTCCCTCAACAAATGAACAGAACGAACATAAGAGCTTTTCGAAAGAAAATTCCAACCTAAATTTTCCAACCAAATCGTCCTTCTACGACAAACAGAAAGGAAAAAAAAGTATTTTCTCAAAATTCGTCTCAACTCTTTTATGATAAAACTCTCCAAATTGCCCAGAAAAATCCTCCAATCCCTTTTCAAAAGAGGAATGGGGTTTATATAGAAGGGGACTTTAGGGTTTTGATCTTGCGATGGGCTGCTGAAACTTGGCCCATTCGAATTCAAAAATCCCAAAAACCCTACCCTCATACGGACGAACATGCCCTTGATGCCAAAATTGCCAACGGCTGGAAGATGAGATGGAGCGACGAGATCAATTGGGCGTCCTTGCGTGGCAACGTGGAGTCATCTCGCTATGGCAAGGACGGAATCGCGTGCAGGTGAGGACGAAAACGCAGGTTTGCCACAGCCAAAAGCGCTGCACTGCTGCGAGGCGTACTGGCTGCTCACTCCGCACCCACGCGAGATAGAGGGAGGAGGGGGGAGAGCGTGGGCATTTGGAGGGAGGGAGCGTGGGGGGGACGCAGGGCGTGTGGAGATTTCGCGTTTTGGGGGTAATGTTTTTTTTGAGCGCTCTGTTTTTTTGCTGGGATTTTGTTGACTTTTTCCGAAAATGGTGTGGTGTGAGGGGGGAAGAAGGCGGAGGGGAGAGGGTCTGGGTCGGGGGCGGGTCGAAGGGAATTGGGCGGGTTAGGAATTAAGTTAGTGGGTTGGGTCGGAGGGGAATTGGGCTGATGGTGGAGTGGGCCGCCTGGGAATTAAATAGGGTGGAATTTAAGAAGTGGGCCGTCTGAGGGAGAGTTGGGCCTTGGGCGGCTGGAAAAGGGAGGGGGGAATTGGAGATTTGAGTTGAAGAGGGATTAGGTGGGTCGTCTGAAGGGAATTGGATTGGGCTGGGTTTGGGTAAGTCGAGATGGGCCTGGGAATTAAATCACAATGGTTTGGAAACTGGAAGGGATATTGGGAAAAAGGTATGGGCCCAAATCTGATATTTGGAATGGATCAAAGGCAAAAGAGTTGGATTTAAAAACTGGCCAAAATAAAAAAAAGGCTATATCTTGAATAAAAAATGAATTTGTATTAATTAATTAACGATCCCCCTTAATTTAGTAAAATAATTATAAAAATCGTAAAGAGTGATTCAAACGTATAATTATAATTTAAATTAACTAGTTTAATAAAATCTTTAAATGTATATTTTGATGATTTTTGAATAATCATTAGATATACTACTTACATACATTATTATATAAATATGTATATTACCTAAAAAAATTAAGACAAAAGGCATTCGAAGTAGCATGACATTTATGTATTATATTATTATATTCACAAAATTTATGAAACTAATTAATTTAAATTATTTGGAAAAATTTAGGAAGCTCGATAATTAATTTATACCGACGCGGGTCAAAATTGGGTGTCAACAACTGTCCCTCATTTTACTTGGGTTGATGCAAGCAATTCGAGGAAAATGAAATTGACCAAACCAATTTTGACCAACCCCATTCATATTTAAGGAAAGGATTCGACAAAGGGTTTGGGAATCATGGCCGAACCCTTGAAACGGGTTTCCTACATATCTCAGGCTATATGAGAATTCCGGCCACTTGTAGTTCGATAAGCTTGATTTACCGCATGATTTTGAAAAAAATTTAATCAAAAGCCACTTTGATACCGGATTATAAAGGTATCGGAATGCTCGAGAACAGAATTCGAGAGCGAATGTTGGAATACAGCCGAGTTTTCAACATTGAATGCCTACATATCCTTAAACCTTCGGAATCAGGCTATGTGTAGTTCGACTCAATCGATGGAAAAGGAAACCTATTATGCTAGATAACCTTCGATTTTGGAAGAGTGATACATTAACGAGTATGAAAAGGAGGCTTGTAACCTCTTAGCCATGAATGTGGCGCGCTTCACACCCATAATTAAGAACTTACGCGGACATAATTTCCAAAGCTCTTGACGCATTGTCACTTAGATTGGAAACTTGCTTCCGATAAAACAAAACTTCCGGATGCGAGACAGAAACTGACAGAACTAAGGAAAATCCGCATGCCTCGAGAGGGTGGTTCGATTGTGGTGGAAGTCGCTCCTCTGCTCGCGTCCTAAGAGTTTGGCACTCCTATTTGGACTGTGTCCCAGTTCGCTGCTAAGAAAAAGTTCCACGTTGTGCTGCATCCTTTTTGATGTCGTCCGCACCTGTGGTTTTGGAGAATTCATCCTTTTGGATGCTCTCGACAAAGACTGAGACAAAACTCGTCAGCTTAAAATGCAATTAGGATGGAGACAGTGTCTTTTTACCGTGCCGACACTTCGTTGTTCTCCTCAAATCGACGTCGACTCGATCGGTCTGGCGTCCAGCAAATAAAGCTTATGTCTTGTGTTTTGCAATACACTCTTCAATGTACTCTATATTTGATGTCGAAATAAATAAATAAATAAATGTTAATGTGATATTGATGCCTCTTTGTCGTTATCTTCGGTGCTCTCCTTGATATTTATTTTTTTATCAAAATAAAAGATGCAGTTGAGGTTGATGGATAAATGTTGTTCTTGGGATACACAACTTCCCTTTCTTTATCCGTGTATGTCCTCTTGCGGGGCATGAATATCTTCCCGCTATGTCTAAATTTCGGCGAGGCATAAAATCTTCTCGCGATGTATAAATTTTGACGAGGCATGAAATCTTCTTGTTGTGTCTAAATTTAACGAGGCAAAAATCTTCTCGTGGTGCACAAATTTTGAAGAGGCATGAAATCTTCTCGTCGTGCATAATTGTTGACTCGCAATGCATGATTTTCCGCGATGCATGATTTTCAACGAGGCATGATTTTTGCGGTATGACTTCCGCGATGCATGATTTTCAACGAGGCATGGATCTTTCTCGTGATTCACAAATTCCAGCGAGGTATAAATTCTTCTCGCGATGTCTAAATTTCAGCGAGGTATGAAATCTTCTCGCGATGTATAAATTTTGACGAGGCATGAAATCCTCTCGTCGTACATAATTGTTAACTCGCAATGCATGATTTCTGCAGTATGACTTCCACGATGCATGATTTCCGCAATGCATGATTTCTGCAATGTGACTTCCGCGATGCATGATTCTTCGGTGTATGAATTCCGCGATGCATGATTCTTCATCAGTATATGACTTCCGCGATGCATGACTTCCGCGATGCATGATTCCGCGATGCATGATTCCGCGATGCATGATTCTTCAGCAGTATATGTCTTCTGCGATACATGGTTCCGCGATGCATGATTCTTCAGCAGTATATGACTTCCGTGATGCATGACTTCCGCAATGCATGATTCCGCGATGCATGATTCCACGATGCATGATTCTTCAGCAGTATATGTCTTCCGCGATGCATGATTCTTCAGCAGTATATGACTTCCGCGATGCATAAATCATTATATCGCCCCCGTGGATAATAACGGCAAGGCGATCTCCAAATAATATATCGACTTGATCGATAATGGTAAAATAATAATAGCATAAGCATCTCTTCTGAGGTAATACATTGTCTTGATCGACAATAATTATCTTCCCTTGATAACGCAATGCAAATAGCGTCCTCTACAGAAATCGTGAAATCTTTGCTGAGATTCTTGTTTGATTCACCTTTGAATCTGGCCAGACACTTTTGCAAATTTCACATTGTTGAGAATGGTTTGAAATAGACAAACACATTCACAAACATCTTGACACAAACTATATGAATTGCCTCCTGCTTTCAGTAAGATCACTGATTTTGGAGGTAGTTTTCTCCTCTTCGGAAGCTCTCCGTATTCATCCGTCGGGATAATTCGGCCGATTTTAAATCAAAGCTATAAACCTGCATCCATAGAAAAATTGTAAGTTTTAAAACCTACTGATCTGTGTCGATCCCTTCGGTTGTTTGCTCCCTGTCTTGATATCTCCGGTTGATTTCCCGATTTCCCGACTCTTAATAGATAAGAAAATATCTTATGCCAAAACAAATGAAACATAAAAGAGAAATTTTAAGAGAAACAAGGAATTTTTAAGAAATAGTATCTTGAAAAAGTCACTGCCAAGTCATGTCACGTCAGGGTCAACGAGCTCCTTTGAATCTAACACTCGCTGATGAGTTTCAGAGGCACTCTGGACTTGTAGGGAAGACCCATAACGAAATTTTGAGGCCATCCTCAAAATTTCTGTCCCAGTTTACTGTCCTGCTTATCTTTCCATTGTAACTTAACATATCGCGGAATTTTTGAGATCTTCTCAAAAATTCTGTCCCAGTCGCAAATCTCGAAATGTCTTTAGTTCGATCTGCTGAAGAGAAGGTCCCTTCTGGAGGATTTTTGAGTCCCTCTCAAAAATTCTGTCCATTCTATTGTAAAGGGGGGAAATAGAACTTACCAGGGATATGATTGAGCCCTTGTGGCGCCTACGTATCCCGTTGAGGCAGGAATCAGGTCAAACGTAGTTCCCCTTAAGGTTAACAAGACTAAAATTTTAAAAAGAAACCGACCGAGGCTGACAAAGGCCGACTACGTATCTCATTCTTGGGAATTCAGGTCGAACGTAGTTCAGATATAAAGAAATAATTAAGGGGGTAAATGGGGTGACCGAAGCCGACATAGGCCACCTACGTATCTCGTTCTTGAGAATTCAGGTAAGACGTAGTTCGTTACAAGAGGGATAATAATTCAAATTGAACAAATACAAGCTAGCAGAACGATTACAAGTAAATGAAGGAAAAATGTAAAGCAAAACTTCACGCGTAGTATCTATTGACCGCATCTGAGTTGATAGGTTTGGGCCATACAGTGCCATCCATTTCTGACAAGACCAAAGCAACTTTAGATAGTACTTTACGAACCATGTAGGGACCCTGCCAGTTTGGCACGAAATTTCCTTTTGTGCTCGTCTTGATGAGGAAAAATACGCTTAAGAACCAACTGGCCGACTTCAAAATTTCTGGCTCTTACTCTTTTGTGAAAAACACGAGTCATTCTCTGTCTATACAACTGGCCATGGCAAACGGTGACCATTCTCTTCTCATCAATCAAAGCTAGTTGATCAATCCGTTTGCTAACCCACTCAGGTTGCTTAACTCAGCTTCTTGGATGATCCTCAATGACGGTATCTTGATTTCAACAGGTACGACTGCCTCTGTTCCATATACTAGCAAGTATGGAGTAGCCCCAGTCGATGTTCTGACCGTCGTTCGATAACCTAGCAATGCATATGGCAACATTTCATGCCAACCTCGCTGTTTGTCAATCATTTTCCTCAAAATCTTTTTGATGTTCTTGTTGGCGGCCTCTACAGCTCCGTTCATTTGGGGGCGATAAGCTGTTAACCTTTGATGAATAATCTTAAATTGTTCACACATCTCTTTCATCAAATGGCTGTTGAGATTTGCGCCGTTATCAGTAATGATGGATTCTGGAACTCCAAATCTGCATATCAAATTGTTGCAGACAAAATCGGCCACCACTTTCTTGGTTACTGACTTGTAAGAGGCTGCTTCCACCCACTTGGTGAAATAATCAATGGCAACCAAAATGAATTTGTGTCCACTAGAAGCGGACGACTCTATAGGACCGATGACATCCATTCCCCAAGCTACGAATGGCCAAGGTAAACTCATAGCATTAAGCTCGTGAGGCGGCACCCCTATCAAATCGCCGTGCACTTGACATTTGTGGCATTTTTGCACGAATTTGCAACAGTCATTCTCCATAGTCATCCAGAAATAACCAGCTCGAAGAACCTTTCTTGCCAAAGTAAGCCCATTCATGTGTGTACCGCAAACTCCAGCATGTATCTGTTCAATAAGCCTCACAGCTTCAGCAGCATCTACACATCTTAAAAGACCCAAATCTGGAGTCCTTCTGTACAGGACCTCTCCATTTAGGAAGAAATTAAGAGCCATACGACGTATCGACTTCTTCTGACCACATGTAGCATATTCTGGATATGTCCCAGACTCCAAATATCTCTTTATGTCAAAATACCAAGGCAAACCGTCTGGTTCTGATTCAACGTGTGAACAATGGACTGGGTGTTCCTTCAAGTCTATATCCAACGGGTCGATGTAATCAGTATCCGGATGTTTGATCATTGAAGCGATGGTGGCGAGAGCGTCAGCTAATTCATTCTGTATTCTGGGAGTATGTCTGAACTCGATCTTGTGAAACCTTTTACACAGATTTTGCACATATTGTACGTAAGGTACAATCTTCGGGTTCTTCACAGCCCATTCTCCTTGAACCTGATGAATCAAAAGGTCTGAATCTCCAATAACCAGTAACTCGTAAACATTCATGTCGATGGCCATTTTCAAACCAAGAATACAAGCTTCGTATTCAGCCATGTTGTTTGTGCAGTTGAATCGCAGTTTAGCTGCCATAGGATAGTGATGACCAGATTCTGATACTAAGACTGCTCCAGCACCTTTACCTTGGTGATTCGCCGCTCCGTCAAAGAATAATCTCCAACCTGGATACGCTTCAGAAATATCTTCCCCCACAAATGACACTTCTTCATCGTGAAAATATGTCTTGAGAGCTTCATATTCTTCGTCAACGGGATTTTCCGCAAGATGATCAGCCAAAGCTTGTGCCTATTGCCTTCTGAGTCACGTACACGATATCAAACTCACTCAACAACATTTGCCATTTAGCTAGCTTTCTGGTCGGCATCGCTTTCTGGAAAATGTACTTCAATGGATCCATTCTGGAAATGAGATATGTAGTATATGACGACAAATAGTGTCTCAATTTCTGGGCAAGCCATGTCAGAGCACAGCATGTCCTTTCCAGCAAAGTGTACCGAGACTCGTACGGAGTAAATTTCTTGCTTATGTAGTAGATAGCCTTTTGCTACTTTCCTGTCTCGTCGTGCTGACCGAGTACACATCCAAAGGCACTATCTGAAACAGACAAATACAACAACAAAGGACTCCCTTCTCGCGGAGGAACCAATACCGATGGGTTAGACAAATAGCTTTTGATAGCGTCGAAATCGGTCTGGCACTCCTCAGTCCACTTAGTCGGGGAGTCTTTCTTCAGCAACTTGAAAATAGGCTCAAACCCCACTGTCGTCCTTGTGCTTAACCGGCTGATGTAGCTTAACCTCCCCAAGAAACTCATCACCTCTTTTCTCGTTTTCGGCGGAGGTAACTCTTGAATTGCTTTAATCTTTGAGGGGTCAAGCTCAATGCATCTTCTGATGACTATGAACCCCAACAACTTCCCAGCTGGGACTCCAAAAGCACATTTGGCGGGATTTAGCTTCAAGTTGTACCGACGCAAACGTTCAAAGAATTTTCTCAGGTGTGTCAAATGATCCGAACTCTCGCAGGATTTGATTATGACGTCGTCCACGTACACCTCAATCTCTTTGGGAATCATGTCATGGAAGATAGTCGTCATGGCTCTCATGTAAGTAGCACCGGCATTCTTGAGGACGAACGTCATTACCCTGTAGTGATATACACCCCAAGGTGTGATGAATGCCGTTTTTTCTGCGTCTTCTTCATCCATCAAAATTTAGTGATAACCCGCGTAACAATCCACAAATGACTGCATCTCATGTTTGGCACAGTTGTCAATCAAAATATGGATATTTGGCAATGGAAAATTATCCTTTGGACTAGCCTTGTTGAGATCTCTGCAATCAACGCAAATCCTGATTTTTCCATCTTTCTTGGCGACTGGAACGACATTTGCCAACCAAGTAGGATATTGTGTTACTTCTACCAATCAAGACTCTATATGCTTGGTGATTTCCTCCTTAATCTTCAAACTCAATTCAGGTTTGAATTTCCGAGTCTTTTGTTTTACCGGCTCGAACCCTGGGTTGATAGGCAGCCTATGAGATATGACATCAGTACTCAACCCCTGCATGTCACTGACCTCCCAAACAAACACATCACTGTATTCAGCAAGCAAATGAACCAGGCTCTCCTTCTGAGTTTCATTCAGGTGAGTGCTGATCTTAACCTCTTTGACACATTCTGAATCTCCCAAATTCACCGTCTCTGTTTCCTCCAGATTCGGTTTATGTTGATTCTCGAACTGTCGAAATTCTTCTGCAACATAGTTTGGTTCCCCACTTTCTTCGTCGTAGTCATCAACCTCATCATCATTTGCCTCATTTTGCTCATGACATGACATGACATTGGCAGGTTTGTAACTTACGTTACTGAAATCATAAACAGACAAAATTAGGAAAGTAAAATATAACAAACAATTAAATAAACAAAGTCAAAATAAGGAGGCTTTCATTTAAATCAAACAAAATGCAAACTTGGGTAATGGCACAGGGCCATGTCGCCATTTAAACATCACAACAAAATTCAAAATCAAGAAAAATGCAGAAATGGTGTGTCTCGGGCCTCTTCCGGATGACCACCGATTTTGGTATGCACAAAATAAATCCTTTATACCACAGAGTTTGGGATATCAGGATTGGCGTGGACGTCCAATTTTGCAGCATCTCCCCTGGTTCAGCATCACGAATGTCAGCTGGCTCGACCTTCTCCTCGATAACAACGTTAATCTCCTTGAAAAGGTCACAGATTCCTTCCCCGTTGTCTTCAGGCTCGACATGCTCCCGGACTGGAAAGGATTGATAGAGATGTGGGATCGGCTCAGTCAACTCTTGATCCCTTTTCCTCTTCATCTTCACATCATCATCTGTGGGGATGTACCCCAAACCATACTTTGATCCTGTAGCGAGGACTGGAACTGGCTCAATGATCCCTTGGGCATTCCTTCCTAATCCGAAACCTGGTTCGAATCCGCTCTGCAGCATTACCGTGGCGATCATTTTGTACACGGACGGCATGGGAGTTGCGGGGCCAAGCCCTCATCGGTGGCATTTACCAACTCCACCGTGTAGAAATCTGAACTCTGTGGCGTTTCGTCCAAGACCGGCACCTGCTTGCCTGAGCGGCTCCTTTCACCGTGAATAACTAGTTCTTCATTTTTCCATACTAGTTTCATCACTTGGTGGAGAGTAGAGGGGACGGCTCCAGCCATGTGAAGGAATGGCCTTCCCAAAAGAAGGTTATAGCTGGTGGCGATATCCAACACCTGGAACTTTGCCTCGAACTCTGCGGGGCCTATTTGGTAGGTCAAGTTTACCGCTCCTAATGTGTCTCTCTGCACACCGTCGAATGCTCTCACATTGACCTGGTTTTGCTCCAACTTTCCGAGGTCAAAACTCAGCTGCTTCAATGTGGACAGGGGGCATATGTTAAAACCAGATCCGTCGTCTACCAAAACACAGTTGATGACCTTTCCGCGGCATATCACGGTTATGTGTAGAGCTTTGTTATGGGACCTCCCTTCGGCCAACAATTCATCATCGCAGAAACTGATGCGGTGTCCCCGAATGACTTGGTGGATTATAGCAGCTACATTGTCGCTGCTCGTACCTGAGGGCACATACGTGTTATTCAGGGCTTTCATCAAAGCCTGTCTGTGGGACCAGGATCTCATCAGCAGGGCCCACACAGAAATCTGGGCTGGAGTCTTCTCCAAGTGCTTGACGATGGAGTAATCTTTAGGCTGCATTCTCCTCCAGAACCCCTCGGCTTCTGCTTCACTTATGGGTCTGTTAGCATGATCTTTCTTTTGTCCTCCGAGATCAAGCTCATCAGGAGTGTAACATCTGCCAAATCTAGTCATGCCTTGAGCCACAGCCATTTCTATGACAAACTTGGGTTTGTCTAGACTCTTTGAGGGCACCAAAGCAACAACCTTTGCAGGTGTCAGAATGACGAACTCTCCTTTTTCCCTGACGCTTTAAGAAGCGACAACCTTTTCCAAGTCTTCCAGCTCAATAGGAGTAATCCTCTTAGTCTCACGCTCATCTTCGTCTGTTTCTATCATGTTGATGTTTCCACCCCCATGATTCGGCAACGAATTGATGTTGACGTTCGGCGCCGTAGGCTGCAGGGAGACCACTTCCTGGTCGATCAAATCCTGGATCTTGTGCTTAAGATTGATACAATCTTCAGTATCATGTCCAACACTGTTGGAATGATAGGCACATCTCTGCTCTGGTCTGTAGAATCTGGAGTTGACATCCACGGTCTTAGGCCCCACAGGGTGGATGTATCCGACCGCAGATAATCTTTCGAACAACTTGGTTCTGATTTCAGCCAACGCGGTGAAGCTTCTAGAGGGCTTCTTCTTAAACCTGGGGCGAGGGGGATCACACCCGCTCTGTTGAGGGGGAGGGACTTGTTGATAACTGCGGGCATTTGGGCGTGGAGCTTGGGTTCTGGGGTAGGGATTTGTTTGGTAGTTTGGCATTGGAGCTTGGTAATTTGGGAGGGGGCTTTGATATGCTGGAGTTTGTATTTGATATGCGGAGGAAGGTGCTCGATAGCTTGGCTGTACATTACCGCAACTGGGAGCGATATTCTGGTAAGGTGGAGGAATTTGATAAGCTTGGGGGTAATTTGAGTACACGGGGGGAAATTTTTGGAGATTTGGGGGTAGATTTTGATATGATAAAATTTGGGCAGCTGGATAAGTGGGGGCAACATTGTAGTGGCCGGAATGATTTGATTGTGAACGATAGGCTTGATGAGACTTTGATGGAGGGTTGGAGCGGTCTTGGGGAAGTGGTAAATTTCTGGGGACCTTTCTTCCCCCCGTATGAGATATCGGCAACCTCCTCTCTCTTCTTCCTCACAAGTCCAGAAGATCCAGGCGATGCGGACACTCGGGCTATCTTCCCCGACTTCAGGCCATCTTCGATAGTCTCACCCACTTTGACTATCTCGGCGAACTTGGCGCCGACTAACAAGATGATTCGGTCGTAGTACTTGGGCTCCTGTACCCGTACGAACACCTCTACGATCTCCTTGTACGTCATCGGAGGACTCACCCTCGCTGCCTCTTTCCTCCATCTGTATGCAAATTCTCGATACCTTTCTGTGGGTTTCTGCTTCATCTTTTCCAAGGAGTACCGATCAGGGACTATCTCGACGTTGTACGCAAAGCTGTCGATGAAATCCTTAGCCAGTGCGCTCCATTCCAGGGCCTCACCGCACAGACTCCGGCTAAACAACCTCATCAGCAAGGCTTCATCTTTGCCAACTCCTACGAGTTGGTCGCAATACGCTCTTAAATGTGCCATGGGGTTGCCCACCCCTCCGAAGGTATCAAACTTCGGGATTTTGAACCCTTCAGGCAGGTTCAAGTCCGGGTGGATGCACAGTTCCGCATAACTCAATCCCGCGACCTCTGGACTGCATTGCAATTCTTTCATTGCCCTTTTGATCTCCTCCTTTATGTCTACCTTCACTTCTTCCCTCGCCCTCCACTCTCTTTACTGCTCCTCGTAATGGTCCAACTCGGAGCCGTGCACCTCATGCTCGACCGGGACAGGGACTTGAAAAGTGGTTCTTTTGGGGAGGGGTGGTGCTATGGAAGGGCTCGGGACGTTCTGTGCGGTTTGATAGTTTTGCGGATAATATTAAGGATTGGTATTTTGGGTCAAATGAGGATGTGGTGTTTGGGAGTTGAAGGCGGTGGGATTTTGGTTCTGATTTTGGGGTGGTGGGGCTATTTGAGCGTTCTGGTGGTGTGGTGGCATTTGTGGAGAATTGTTTGGAAGTGGTGAGGGAGTTTGATAGGAGACTGACGCGTATTGGGGGTTTTGGGTTGTCATATCTGCCCCAGACGGGTTGTGCACGGGTGTCGATGGACGGTGCTGAGTAGGATCCAAGTTGGAAGAGGGGAAATACGTAGGAGGTCTTGCGTCGATAAAGTTGGGGCCGAATCCGGGTGGAGGCGTGTCCTGCCTTCGTTGCATCTCGACCCTCATGTCAGCTATCTGCTGCATCAGCTGCGCAATTCGCTCATTCTGCTCTGCAACGGTGGGCTGAGCCACCACGACATCTGTGAGGCTGACTTCCTCATTGTTGTCTCCCATGGCTATATTTGCGTTTGGTCCGGGGAAGGAATTTGCGGGACCTTTTGATCTGGTGAAGTAGGGGTGATCTGCTAGCTTTTATCGACACAAATCAGTTAAAGGTACCTGAGAGGTGAAACAACTCAAAGGCAAATTTGTTAGTGCGTATTCAAAGTACAAAATACATAATATCGCATAGAAAGCAGATAAACACACAAGTCGCTTTGTTTGAGGATGTCTTAACCCACGAATGAGGACGGAAATATATTTTGAAGAAATAGGAATTTGTTTGTTTAACGCTATCTCGGGAAGGCTGAATCACGTTGAGCTATGGTACTCTTGCAGCTGTTTGTCGATGTCCGTTGATCTTATCTTCGTATCTCCGAAACATGGAGGAGAATGAAAATTTTTAGCGATAGGGGCCGGGCCAGGAAAGGCTGCCTACGTATCTCGCAAGGAGAATTCAGGCCCAACGTAGTTCGAATAGGATGAAATGTTTTCATTCGTTCTTTCATTGAGATTACAAGGGAATTGAAAAACAACATTGGAATTTCTAGAAGACAACATTTTGGTGATTTCTTGTTTCATGGCTGCGTCATTCCTTTCCTTTCAAACAGTTGGAAACGGAGGTTTGTAGACGATTTCCTCCTCATCGTCCTCCTCAATTACTTCGTGGTCGGAGCCACTGTGATCTGCTCCCTGGTCACGGGCGAGGTATTTTCCGTCCTTTGAGTTGCTGTGGGTCATCAACTCCTCATCGAGTGCCACACTTCTGGCCAACAATACGGCGGTCTCAATATCTATCTTTGCTTCTCTCGCCTTTACTTCATGCGCCTTCAAACGAAGCATGTTTAACCTTCTTCTTAGGCTTTCGATTTCCGTCTCGACCTCTTTCTTTCTTCTTATCTGCAACGCTAGATCTTCATCCAAGGTCGTGACCGTAGCTTTGTAGATTGCCATGGTCATGTCTACTTTAATTCCTTCCTCCGTTATCTTTTGAATTTCTCGAGTGACTCGCTCGATCTTTCTTCGCAATTCCTCCTCAGTGAACTCTATCTGGACGTTCTTGCCTTTGTCCTAGAGGTGATTCACCTTTCCTGAGACGATAGAGCGGTATTCAGGATTTTTGTTATGGGAGACGGTTTTTTGCGTGAGAAACTTGAGACTTGGGAATTTTGGTCGGACATTTGTAATGGTGGCTTCTGTATACTCTTTGGAATTTTGGCTAGGAGTGGGTTTACGATATCCTCATTCAAAGCAACGTAACACATAAACATTTAAGCACATTTATCAAGTCCTAAACATGAATGTGACCCTTTTGTGCCAAGGGTAGGCCTAACGATCTGAAGGATGTATTGCGCCATTTAAACAAGCAATCGTATCCCCGAAACAAATTTCACTAGATATCATAGCGTTCATTACACAATCAAAATCAAACGGGATACATCTTAGAAGGGGGATGTAGTGCAAATACACATATAAAATCAATCCCATGCAGGGGAGTTAAAGGGTCGATGATCCAACTCCTCTTCTGGTCTTCTCCACCTCTTCTCGGATAATGCACTTGCTGGTGAACACGTATGGTTCAGCGAACGCAGCTTTGGAAGATGTCGGTACGGCTCGTAAGGTGTTCATATGCTCATCCAGAATAGTGTCCAAACGCACCAGATAAGCCCTTGTGTCAGCTAATTCTTGTGATGTCACAGCCAAAACCCTCTTCTAATTCCCAAAGCTGGTACTCTCGCTCCTTTTGTTGAAATTCTTGCTCTTTCTTATGAAATTCTTACTCCCTTCGGTCACACTCCTGCTGAAAATGGTACGCGTGAATCTGAAGCCTTGTCTGCACGTCTTCGATATTCCGACCCGTACGTGGTGTTGGATCCACTACACCATGCAAATCATTGTGCAACCATGTCTTGTATTCGTCAACATACCCAGCTCCATACCTGTCTTCGGTAACCTCCCACTTCATGTTGACACGTCCGGCCCATTCCCGGAGGATAATTTTAGCGAAAGGTATTTTGTCCTTCTCGTTGTAATCGACAATGAAAGAGCTGGCATCCCCTTGGACGGGTATGATTTGGACTTTCCCAAATTGCCGCATTACTCTCGTCGGGTTGTAAGGATGATGCCGGGAAGGACTAAAAATGGCAGTTTTGCCCCTTGTGCTGCTATCATCTGGGACTTGAAGCTTGGTAACACCCACTGTATGTCTCCTTCTTTCAAATCATAAAACACACTTGCCCACGCGTTCCTGGTGGTGTGAATTGGAAATTTACGGATACTCAAGTAGAACTCGTTATTATCGAGAGGACTTGTTTGACTCGGTTCGGCCAACTCCTGTGGCTGGGGGTTGTCTCTTTTAAATAAATGTTCCGTCAACCACCATTGGAGTAAGATGTTGCAACCTTGGAAAAATGAGAAACCGTTCTTGCACAGACTCAAGGATCGGTAAATGTCGGACAAGATGACTGGGGCAAAGCAGCAGTATTTCTTTTCTTCAGATCTTCTACCGACTCCTCTGAACATGGCATTCACTACCATCACTACCCGGGTGTCAATTTCTTTTCCTTCGTCTTTAGGGAACAGCATAGTTCCCCAAGAGGCATGGAGAGAAAGCGATAGCTTGAGTTTGCCTCCAAGTACTGTGATCATGGAATTCGTTCGAGAATACTCTGAAATAATTGTCGTGCCCCCATCTCTCAAAAAATCTCATTAATGGAATGTCGTGGGTCTCTAACCAATTTGCATTCACTAGGAATAATATTTCTCTTAGTTCAGTCTTGGTTGGCCTATCTGGCAGGAGAATGTGATGATTGGGACGCTTTTTCCTTTTGCCACACGTCCCAATCGAGTCAAGGCAGTCTTTGATTTCTTCTAGTGTGGGCGTTATTTCGACATCTCCAAATCGGAAGACCATCTTCTCATCGTCCCAAAATCGAGTGATGACCTCGATAAACGTGGGCCATACCTTGAAGTTCATTATCAAAGGTAGGTGACCCAAGTAAATCGAGATTTCTCTCTTCTGACACTCCTTAAGATTGCCCCACCATACTCGAAGAATATCGGGCGCCTGGGTGACCATTTTGAAGTGAAGGAACTGACTCGACATCTACAAAAACATACAATTAGTTAATTTTCAATCCCCCCGATACAATAACTAGTTAAACACGCAATACATCCTTCAAATTTAAATAACAAACATGAACGTCCTATCGAGCCGTAGGCTCTTTGGACTCAAGGTGGTCTTTTCTAATGGGCCCGACACTCCTTGGGTGTCGGGTCGTCTTAGGCCAATGCGCTATTTTTCGGGATTGGGTTTCGCTCTATCCTAGTTTGACTAAGAGTGGGTTGTATTTAGAGTGGAATGGGTAACCCAAGCGGACTACTTGGGCTGGGACAATTAACGATCGTTGACTATCAAGTAGTCAACTACACTCGCCAGGGTGCCCCGAGAAAATCTTTGGTTAATGAACGACTGCGAACCCGCATAATCGTCCTTTAGTGAAAATGTAACAAGTGTCGTTTGACGGAAGTATGTATGTTATGCATGCAACAGTTTAAAAAGCTAAAGAATTTAAACACTTAAACAATTAATCACAAATAATTAAATATGTTAATCCTAGGGTTAGAATCTTCCAAATTCCCTAGCGGAGTCGCCATTTCTGTTTTATTGGGAAAATACTTTCGAAAAGAGTTTGTTTATTTTTAAGGGTGTTTTCGACTTTTAGGAGTCGCCACTTAATTTTTTAAGAAAAAATCAAGAAAAACTCATTTCCAAACAACTTAAACAGAAAAATTTGTGTTGAAAATATTTTTAAGGGGTTCGGGATTCCTATTAGCGTCCTAGGAAGGTTTCAAAAAAGAACCTAAGACGCTCCGCTAATTATGGTTATCCGACGATTAACTACTTGACTATTATAAAAATTTTGCGAATTCTAAGTTAAATTTCTCAATTATAACGAACTTGCAAAATATTGTTGTTTTAAAATTCCGTTTGAAGTTAAACCTTTTAAACTTTAATTCTAAGCAAACTTGCAAATTTAAAATTTTATTGTTTTAAGATTCCGTTAACAGTTAAATTTATTAGAGTCTTACGTAGACAACTTCACGAGTTTGAAATTTTCATCGTTTTGAGATTCCGTTTTAGTTTTAAGGTTTGACAAAATAGATAGACGTTTCGAAGGGGTTTGGAGTTTTCTAATCCTAAGCTAACGACGTGTAAGCAACGCACATAAGCAAGTAAATCAAAAGAGAGGAGAGAGAGAGAGAGAAAGAGAAGAGAGATTTTGGGTCCAGATTCGGGTTCTGTTCGCCTTAACCGAATCTTGGACCCATCTGCTTTTGGGTGTTTGACCCATTTTTGTACCTGTCCTAATCTAAACATACAAATAAAATATAGAAAACGAAAAGGCGATAAGAGGGCTTAGGCCCATTACAAAAAATATACAAAGTAAAAATAAAAATGAAAGAAGAGTCTTCTAGTCCATCGCCTTCAATCTCCATGACACTTGTCTTTCTACATCTGCTCGTTTTGACGGATTGACTCGATAAAAGCTCCTAGTCTTCATGACTCTCCCGAAATGCGAGGAGGAGAATAGAGTCCCAAAGTGGACTCGCGAGGGATTTTCACGTGCAAAAAAAAGAAGAAATTTTAGCACAAAATCTACTTGAAGTAAGAGACAAGATGGATAGAACACTTGATTTCATCTTAGACAAAAAACACATTTCCGAAGAACAATATTCTGCCACCGATTTCAACGAACAATATTCCAAAGAATACCAATTCACACCAAATAGCAGGTCGGTTGAACGCTTTATCTATTTATATGCATAATACAATGAATTTGCAGCCAATGGAAGTCGAAATCCTCTATGGAAAAGGATTTCAAGCTTCGTGACTGAATTATTTGATGTTCATGAAATATATATCATAATTCTTCCGTTACTTAGCCACTCAACCATCAAGTCATAAAGAATCAGGAATTGTGGAAAGGGAAGATCTATGCAAAGTTTCTAAAATATAAAAAAGAAACAAAGACACAAGAAACAGAGGTATATTAGAGGTCTTCATAGACAAGGATTCTAAATGGCAGAACCAAAGCAGCCAACAATATTTTCGAACTGTGGAGAAAAGCTAAACCAACTATGTATATTCGCATTCGATTATTTCAAACACTCTTGGCTGTAAACGCAAAAGAAGACCAGCAAGGTGATGAACAACACCACATTATCGAGCTATGTGTCTTCAGAGACACAACAAAAAAAGACCAATACGATAAAATAAATGACAGGTGTACCGTGACGAAACAAGAAAAACAGGTAGCAACACAAACAAACAAATGTAACGAAACACCACGATATGCGACATGACTTGAATGAAAACAAAGCCAACAAATGTAATCTTCCATATTCACTGCAAACGAAACATGTATTCGACATTCAAACATGTCGACACATTTATTCAAAACAAATGGGAGACATCCTAATTAATCGACAACCAACATGTGCAATATGTTCATATTCACTGCAACACAGACTCTATACTAAACATTCGAATATTTAGACATAACATGACCCCCAAAATTAAACACAGAAGCGACAATATGATAAGAAAACATCACGGAACTTCAAACACTAGATGGAGGTCGACAGGTATTCAAGAATTCTCATTCTATAACTTGTTCTGAAACGACCCAAATGCACACGTTCAGGAGTATCAACGGCTAGCACTCATACGTAGAAAAACAGAAGTGAAACACCACAACGAAGGATATGATATTACCTTTCTACATGCAGCAAAGCTGGGACGAGAATGAGCAGGGGATGGAGACGAATACCACCGTGCGAGCACGAACACCAGTCCAATGCTCCGTCGATAAACAACGAAGAACGAGAGTCTACTCTAACTTGTTTTCGGCCCGAAAATCTCTCTGTTCTTCTACACGGACAGAATGCGAAAAATTCTTCAAGATTTCCTAACCAAGAATTTCTCACCACCCAAAAAATCTAACCCAGAACTTCTCAAATTTCTCTTTTAGTTCCCTCACCAAATGAACAGAACGAACAGAAGAGCTTTTCGAAAGAAAATTCCAACCTAAATTTTCCTACCAAATCGTCCTTCTACGACAAACAAAAAGGAAAAAAAAGTATTTTCTCAAAATTCGTCTCAACTCTTTTATGATAGAACTCTCCAAATTGCCCAGAAAAATCCTCCAACCCCTTTTCAGAAGAGGAGTGGGGTTTATATAGCGGGGGAATTTAGGGTTTCGATCTTGCGATGGGCTACTAAATCTTGGCCCATTCGAATTCAAAAATCCCAAAAACCCTACCCTCATACGGACGAACATGCCCTTGATGCCAAAATTGCCAACGGCTGGAAGATGAGGTGGAGCGACGAGATCAATTGGGCGTCCTTGCGAAGCAACGTGGAGTCATCTCGCTATGGAAAGGACGGAATCGCGTGCAGGTGAGGACGAAAACGCAGGTCTGCCACAGCCAAAAGCCTGCACTGCTGCGAGGCGTACTGGCTGCTCACTCCGCACCCACGCGAGATAGAGGGAGGAGGGGGGGAGAGCGTGGGTGTTTGGAGGGAGGGAGCGTGGGGGGGGGGGACGCAGGGCGTGTGGAGATTTCGCATTTTGGGGGTACTATTTTTTTTGAGCGCTCTGTTTTTTTGCTGGGATTTTGTTGACTTTTTCCGAAAATGGTGTGTTGTGAGGGGGGAAGAAGGCGTAGGGGAGAGGGTCTGGGTCGGGGGACGGGTCGAAGGGAATTGGCGGGTTAGGAATTAAGTTATAGGGTTGGGTCGGAGGGGAATTGGGGCTGATGGTGGAGTGGGCCGCCTGGGAATTAAATAGGGTGGAATTTAAGAAGTGGGCCGTCTGAGGGAGAGTTGGGCCTTGGGAGGTTGGAAAAGGGAGGGGGGAATTGGAGATTTGAGTTGAAGAGGGATTAGGTGGGCCATCTGAAGGGAATTGGTTTGGGCTGGGTGTGGGTAAGTCGAGATGGGCCTGAGAATTAAATCACAATGGGTTGGAAACTGGGAGGGAAATTGGGAAAAAGGCATGGGCCCAAATCTGATATTTGGAATGGATCAAAGGCAAAAGAGTTGGATTTAAAAATTGGCCAAAATAAAAAAATAGGCTATATCTTGAATAAAAAATGAATTTGTATTAATTAATTAATGATCCCCCTTAATTTAGTAAAATAATTATAAAAATCGTAAAGAGTGATTTAAACGTATAATTATATATTAAATTAACTAGTTTAATAAAATCTTTAAATGTATATTTCGATGATTTTTGAATAATCATAAGATATACTAATTACATACATAATTATATAAATATGTATATTACCTAAAAAAATTAAGACAAAAGGCATTCGAAGTGGCATGACATTTATGTATTATATTATTATATTCGCAAAATTTATGAAACTAATTAATTTAAATTATTTGGAAAAATTTAGGAAGCTCGATAATTAATTTATACCGACGCGGGTCAAAATTGGGTGTCAACACGGGGAAAGTAGCTTTTATATTAACTTAAACTTATTACTAAAGTTTAGTCAATATTTTCTTGATTTTACTTTGTTTACTTGTTTTTGATTCTTGCAGAACTATCTTCCTTGTATGCCAAATACACGGAGAGGAAGAGAACCCTTGTTTCCCTACGATCACGAATTAGAGCGTACACTACGCAACATGAATCAAAACTTGGGTATTAATGATGATGATCCAAACTAGAACATCCCAGCTATGATTGATGTTCATGGTCAGTTATTATCGGATGCTCAGGGTGAAAACCAACAGAGGGGACAGAATCCCGCTCCACGTCCCTAAGAATACAACAGAGGCTATGACAATATAGACAACTCCGATGGGCCATTTGTCTTGCCCCATCTACCACCAGGCCACACCTTTGTGGTAACTAGTTGCCTGATGCAAATGCTCACTGCCAGAGGTTTGTTTTCAGGGCTACCTTCTGAGGATCCACATGCCCATATAGCTAAGGTAAGGGCAGTGTATAAAAGCTGTGTAGGGAGGCCTGAGTTGGACTTGGATGTAATAGGGCTAAGAGTGTTTCCTCTCTCACTGACGGGTGAGGTTGCTATTTAGTTCACTGAGCTCCCTTATAACTCAATTTTCACTTGGAACCAACTAAGGGACGTTTTCTTAGCACGCTACTACCTGGTCTCTAAGAAACTAAACCACAAATCAGGAGAGTCAGTTTGTATTTCTTGGGATAGATTCACCCTGTTTTTGAGAAGCATCCCAAATCACCGCATAGATGATGAGTCACTGAAGGAATACTTCTATCGGGGACAGGATGATAATAATAAAGCAGTTTGGATACTATAGCGGGTGGTTCCTATGGGGAGTGTCCTTATGCTGAGATTGCTGAAAAGTTAGAAAAAATCTCCCGAAACAATAAAGCTTGGAGCACTATGAATTCAGATACTGGGAGAAATATGTTTGTAGTGCAATCCACTCACAACCCAGCCACAGATGAGATTCGTGAAGAGATGGCTCAGATGAGAACTGAGCTTGGGTTGGTATTAAAACATATCACTGGGGGTGCAGAAAAGATAAATGCAGTTAACTACTTGTCTAAACCACCACCACCAAATGATGAATGCTATTATGCGGAGGATTCCTATGCAGTAAATGAGTAGACGGGAGGTTTCCGACGAGTGCCCAAGGCTCAAATCAGAATAATTGGCGCCAAGTTCAAGGGAACCAAGGTCGGATCTATGGTAACTATAACCGTGAGGGTCATTATGTCCGAATGGAAACTACAACTGCGACAACAACTTCAACAGAGGTAACTATGGTAACAAAAATGATAGGAATGGGCCCTATGTCCCTCCTCAAAATCGTGAAGTTACTCCTAGGGATGGTGGAGATAGTATGGCCCGAGTTGAGGATATGTTGCACAAAATGATGAGGAGGTTCGATGCTAATGATTAGAACATTAAAGAGTTAAGGAGTTATTTAGCGGGTGTTAGGCAAAAAGTTGATACACATGCAATATCGATTAAGTAAATCGAGTTGCAAATGGCCCAATTATATGAGACTGTGAACACACGGCAACCGGGCATTCTTCCTAGCAACACTGTCAAAAATCCAAAAAATGATGCACACCGTATGTCAATCACTCTCGGGGTGGTAAGCAAACCATTGACCTACCTATGTCGTCTAATGAGGAAAAGGTGAGAAAGGATAATGATAAGGTGGTAGAGGGTAGTGGTGAAGCAGAAGATAGCACTGGAAAAGATGCAGAAGTACCTATAAAGGTAATTCCCATGCCTAGACCACCCCCCTTTCCTCAGAGATTAGTGAAAAAGACCGAGGATGGTAAATATCGGCGTTTTATAACAATGTTGAAGCAACTTTCTATCGATGTCCCTTTGGTAGAAGCTCTAGAACAAATGCCCAATTATGCCATTTATGAAAGATCTGGTTACAAAGAAAAGATCGGTCACTTTCGGGGATGATGATAGAATGCAACATTGTAGTGCTATTTCTACAAGCTCTCTCGTGCAAAAGAAAGAAGATCCAAGTGCGTTCACTATTTCTTGTACAGTCGGGTCATTACATTTTGCGAAAGCAATATGTGATGTGGGGGCAAGCATAAATCTCATGCCCCTCTCGATTTACAAGAACTTGGGTTTGGGTGACCCAAAGCCCACTGCGATGTGACTATTGATGGCCGATCGAACAGTGAAAAGTCCTATAGGGATGCTCCACGATGTGCTAGTAAAAGTAGAGTCATTCATATTTCCAGAAGATTTTGTTATCCTTGATTGTGAAGTCGATTTTGAAGTGCCTATTATTCTTGGGAGGTCATTCCTTGCTAAGGGTAGAACTTTAGTTGATATGGAAAAGGAGTAGATGAAATTTTGGTTGAACAATGAAGAAGCGACCTTCAATATTTGTAGGTCCATGAGGCAGAGTGGTGAGGTCCATTCGGTATCTGCTATATCCCATAAAGAAAAGATGAAGAAGGATTATGATCTAAAAGTGAAAAATGAGAGTTTATGGTTGGGGATTTGGTGCTTTTAGACAGTTCTAGGTTACGTTGGCTTCCGGGCAAGCTCAAGTCCAAATGGAGTGGCCCTTACTTGATTACCCAATTATTCCCTCATGAGCAGTTGAGTTAGAAACCAAGGAGGGAGTGCGGTTTAAGGTGAATGGAGAACAAATAAAACTCTATTTTAGGCATACTGAATCGGCAAATGAAGTGATTAAGGCATACCATCTTGATGAAGGCTGAGTAATCAAGTGTCCTCGGTCGTGTCACGACGTTAAATGAGGCACTTGTTGGGAGGCAACCCAATACTTATAGTTTTACTTTCTAGTAATGGTAGCATTTTATACTAATGGGATTTAAATTTGTAGGCACATCACCAGGAAATTTCTGCAGAAAATCACTCTGCAGCAGTTATGACGGACACATCGACGGACCGTCACGCATGCGAAGGACCGTTGCATGTATCCGTCGTGCCAGGTACGTATTTCAGTTATTTTCAAAACTAGGGCACACGCGACGGAACAAATGATAGACAGTCGCAATTGCGACAGACCGTCTTCGGGGAGTCCTCGCGTCATTAATGAGCGTACCCGACCTGACCCGGTTGGGAACTTTTAAAAAAATTTCAACCTATAAAACCCCCACCCCTTCATTTGAACGGTTTCTTTCCCTCTTTCTCCCATTCCCTCCCTTTTAAACTTCCCATTTCCTACCTCTCTTTCAACCGATCATTTCCCCAAGTTCCCCAATTCCTAAAATCCACTCTTTACTAGTCGAAGTCTGCTGTTGTAGTTCTCTTCTTGATCATCAAGTACCTTCCTTGCTTGTTTTTATCAAATTCTCAGGTATGTATTTCTGATTTCTACCCATTTACATTGCATTTTTGTTTATCAATTAGTATTAGCCTTTTTCTTATTGATGGGCTCAATCTTTAATACATATTTTGTCTGACCTAGGTTGAGAATCCTCAAAATTTCCTTGTTAAAACTCTAGAAATAGGTGCTTTAGCATTGCTAGTTTACTAGGTATTTTGGTTAAACACATGCAGGTTAAAACACTAAAAATTCCATTTGGGTCATAGGGGATGAATGTGGCATCCCCAGTTCTGTGACTGAATGACAGAACGAGACCCTGGTGACTGACCGTCGTACCCATGACGGATCGTCATAGGGTCCTTCCCAACATCCCTTTCACCCCACTGTCTAATTTTCTCCAAGTGTCCACCAGCGGACACATGCGACGGACCGTCGTTCCCACGACGGTCCGTCCTGCACAACCGTTCTGGTTGTCAGAGACCCTGTTCCTAAGGGTCTCCAACTTTTTCCAGGTGTTCTCTTACGGACATCTACGACGGACCGTCATACCCTCGACGGTCCGTCCTGCATAACCGTCTTGACGGTCAAAGACCCCTATCCTAAGGGTCTCCATATTTTTTTCAAGTGTCCTCTGACGGACACCTACGACAAACCATCATACACTCGACGGTCCGTCCTGCACATACCGTCATGACGGTTAGAGACCCCTCTCCGAAGGGTCCCTATTTTTTTCTAAGTATCCCACGACGGACATCAATGACGAACCGTCATTATCACAACGGTCCGTCCTGCTTATCCGTCATACTTGTCAGAGACTTCCTTCAGGGGTCTCCACATAAACATAGTTTAAGTAAGACATGAACGGACCTCATGACGGTCCGTCGTACTCATGACGAGCCGTCACTTGGTCCGTCGTGTTTCACTGTTACTATAGATATGTCATTACATCTTTAACTCTTTTATTTATTTTGTGTCATTTTGCTTGTCTTGTTTTCTCTTTCTAGTACTAATATTGATTCCTTACAGGTACATTCCTTACAGGTACCATCTCTCATGGCACAAAAACAAGATTGAGTCTACACACGTGGGCGATAAAAGTCTGTCGCCCCGTCCGTCCACCTAGTCATTGGCTCTGATGATGAGCGTGACCCCGAGTACGTGCCACCAGGCACTTCCAACCCATCCCGAGCTGCACGTGCTGCCAGAGTCACAACCAAAAAGGTGGCGTCCGGCGTAGTCACTGCCTCCCAGTCTGATGAGGAGCGCACACTGACCGACACACCTTCTGGGTCAGCTACTCCTGAAGAAGGAGTGTCTGGATCCTTAGGAGTTTCGTGGTCGAAGGAAGCCTTTGGATTTGCTGAAGTCCCTGCACCAGCCACATATGCACAGTTTGCCTCGTCTGATGAGGTTGACAGTTCTGAAGTGTTGTTCAGAGAGTTCTACGCCTTCTACGTGGCTACTCTCTGATCACAGATTGATAGGCGAGCTGCCCCTGCCAAACAGGCCCTACTGGGGCATGTCTGTGTACGTGGCATTCATGTTGATATCTCCCTGCCTACCATCCGCCAGTATCTATATGACGAGGATGTTGATGCTAATCGTACCTCTCTCACCGCCAAATTTGACTACCAGTGGCAAATTGTCAAAGATGGCCAATTCTTGCGTGAGCCATCGCTTAGAGAGACCACCAGGAGGTGGATGGACCTGCACTTTTCTATTGATGGAGAGGGTGCCGACTGGGTAACTGATACAAAGGGAGCCATCAAGAAGGCTAATATAACCTTCACGACGAAGTTCTTATGGTTAATTGTCCGCCACTGCCTTTCCCCCACAGTAGCTGATAATATAGTCACATGGGATCGTGCAGTTCTGATGGCGGCGATGATAGCCAGGTTTGAGGTGTGATACGCTCAAACTTACTTCTTATTTGAGAAGTAAAGCGGCCGTGTCAAGTAAATAACCCAACTAGTGAGGTTGGGATCGTTCCCACGAGGAAAATAGTTTAGACTTAACTTTAACCTATTATTACTATTGTTCGGTCAATTACTTCCTTGGAAAGCAAAAACAATAAAAGGGGGGTTTCTATCTCAAAATGAATGAAAATAACTAAAGAAATTGAAAGAGACACTTAACAGCTTTGAATGTTGGAGTTTAATCAATTAATCAAAGCAACTAGGGTTTACGTGTTCCCCACAGGTTCATAACTTGATAATTCTAACTATAACAATTCTTTCCTAGTACCTTGCATGCAAAGTGATAAGTTATGTATTTCTAAATCCTTGGTTCGGCATCTAGAAAATCTCACTCCGCACCTTGGTCAGGCTACGTGTGTTGCTATCCTAACCCTTATATTTACATCATATTAGGCATCGTATTCGATATTTGACTAAGTTATTACCTCGTACCAATCAATACTACCCTATTAGATAGTATACACTAAATCTATGTTGATAATTCTTTTCCTATTATCTACCTCCTTGGTTTGGCAAGTAGCATTAAGGCGAGTTCTAACGTTGGCCATCCATTAAAAGACTTCTAAGCGAAAGAATTATTAATACATGCAAGACACTATTCTAGAATTGTTATTTTAGTTAGGTTTTACCTCATTATTTGCCTATGGTTCCCACAACCCTAGTTATGGAGTTTAGTTACCCATAGTCATAATCACAATATTCAAATATATTATATAAGAATTCATGTACTTACTTCAATGAGAAAGAGTAAAATCCGAAAGTTTCCTTGATTAATCACCAAAAATCACCAACAATCACTTGCAAGAATCTCAAAGTAATCAAGAATCTCACAAAAAGTCTAATGATAATCAAAAGTCTAACACTAATACACAGAGTCTAATAATGATCCAGAGTCTAACTAATAAAACCGAGTCTAACCTAAAAAATGAGGTTTTTTGAACTATTTATAGAAAATAAAAACCTAATTAAACAAGGACTCTATTTCCTGGAAATATGTCAAAACACGGCTGGGTCGACGGACCTCGCGACGAATCATCGTGGTCACGACGGACCATCATGGACTCCGTCGTCCCAAACTTATGCAATTTCTTCTGCTGCTCTCTTCATTACCCTCGACGGCAAGTATGACAGACCGTCATAGGCACAACGGTTCGTCGAGGGTCTTCTTTCCAAAACACTTAAACTCTTGGAATATGGGTACTGGGATTACTTCTCTGAACTTCATGACAAACCTGCAGGACGGACCGTCATAGACACGACGGACCGTCATGGACTCCGTAACCCCACACTTGGTCAGACTTCCCCATCTTCCTTCAACAATTGTACTACGCTGCCACCTACGGACCGTCACAAGCTCCGCAGGTGGTCTCTTCTGCATTTCTTCGCTCAAAATCTCCGCATTCATCTTTGGACAGATTTCCTGCATATAAAGAGAAATTTATATAAAAATTAGCAGAAAAAGGCTTTTGGACACACTAAACTTTAAGGAAAAAGTATGAATAATACCGTGAAACCACGGTATATCAAGGTGGACTTTGCTTGGCTTCTATAGGCGGTTATGCATGAGAGGGATTTTAAGGTCACAACTACTTACCCTTTCCCGTGCATGATATTTTCTTTATGCAGGTTCGCAGGTGTGCCCATCTGGCACATTGATCAGCTTAAGACCCCGCTGGGCACTATTGATGTCGACCTCATCAGAGATGAGGCCAATGAGTTGGCTCCACGCAGAGGGCCCCGTCCATAGTTGCCTCCACTTGGTGACAATCTGGCTAATACGATAGCACAGGCTCGCACGACTACACAGGTTGCTTCTTAAACCACTGACACTACCCCGATCGAGTCTATCCCGGGCAGTAGCACTTCCCGAGCTCCTCTCGCTCAGCCCCTTTCCCCGCTCTGTTCCCACTTGCTAGGGTCCAGAAACTTGAGGCACAGATGGCTACACTTCTGCATCACATCCAGCCTTAGATGCAGAGGTCTATTGCTGAGACAGAAGAGCGCTTGGAGCGGAGAATGGTCCAGCACACAGAGCGAAAGATCGTTGAGGTTCATCAGCGCTTGGACACTTTTGAGTTGCGGTTGCTAGCCCGGACAGCCCCTCAGGTGGATGTGTTGACCCTTTAGGCTGCGGTTGAGAGTCTTCGAGCAGACATTGATATGATGTTAGAGGCTAGGGTGCCTGAGTCTGAGGCCTCTTCTGCAGAGCCTGCTGAGGACACAGTGATGGCGGCCTTATTCGCCACTTCTGTGATTCCGCCACCTCCCCCTCGAGAGCATGCCAAGAGGTGTAGGGGTCGAGAGGAGGATGAGGCTAGAGCACGGAAGAAGGAGCGTCGTGAGATGGAGGCTGCGAGGAGAGCCTAGTTTGCTGATGAGGAGGCGCGTCAGATGAGGGGTGTAGAGTTAGCTGCTGGGGCATCTAGCTCCAGAAATGTGGAGATAGCGGGAGGCACTGCTGATAGTGCTATTGCTGATGAGGACACTACTGAGGGTGTCCAGATTACAGAGGTAGTGGGTTTCGGGGAACCGGACCCACCAACTTGCTGATTTTTTGTGCTTTGCGCCCCAGGTTTGCTTCACCTACCACTCTCGTATTTCAAAATTTTTTATGCATTGGGGACAATTGCATGTCTTTTTGTTAGGGGTGGGGTAAATGGAAAGTGAGTGCTAGGGTTAAGTCTGAGTAGCCCAATTCACTATCCTCTTTTGGGGTTTTCTTGCTTGTGTTCTTTTTCCCCAATAGATTGATTATTTTACTGTTGAACCGTCATGTCTATATCTTGTGTACATAGTTTAACTCTGAAGCATGATGGCTAAAATGATATCCTGATGAAATCAAAATGATGCATGACTAGGCATAGTAATTGATAAATGTGTGGCTCTAAGCATGACATAGAGATACACCATTTCATGACCTTAAGTCTAAAATTCGAACTAGGTGTCTGATAATCTGGTAGAGTAATGAGATGTCAAGTGAGTGTGAGGAAGATTTGAATACTCCACTATTTGTACTGAGCTAGAACTTTCCTGGTTAGTCATGCTAAAAGTAAGTTGTAATAGATAATTAGGAAAGGATTATAGGCCCTTGTTCAATATAGCCCATTTTTTAGCCTAAATAAAACAAAAATGAAATTAATCCTTCTTTGATCCAAATGAGTTGGCACACAATGGCGAATAAGTCAATCGGAAGAACTCCTATACAAGTATGGCTCATCCCAAAAGAACTTTTTCACATCACACATGAACTTTTTCCTTTGATGAAAGGACAAGTCCAGTGGGATGATATCGCTAGCCAGATAATTCGCAAAATCTGCGAACCATGGAATCAAGTCTTTAGAGGCGGCGAATACATGCTCATCGGGGAAAGTATCATCAGTTTCTGTCTTATCCCCCAACTCTCTCATTGCTTCGTCTTCTAAACGGGACAAGTGATCCGCAACTTGATTATCGGTCCCTATTCTATCAATCACCTCAAAGTTAAATTCTTGCAATAGTAATAACAAACGAATCAACCTCAGTTTCACATCCTTCTTTGCCATCAAAATCTCAAAGCAAAATGATCAGTATGCACTATAACCCTAGTACCAAGGAAATAAGAGAAAAATTTCTCAAAAGCAAAGACTACTGCAAAGAGCTCTTGCTCAGTCACAGAGTAGTTTTTTTGGGCTTCATTTAGGGCTTTACTAGCATAGTAAATGGGGTGAAGGATTTTGTCCCTTCTTTTCCCGTACCACACCAAGAGCAACCCCACTAGCATCACATATTACCTCAAATGACTTGCTCCAATCCGGCGAAATAATGATAGGTGCAGACACCAACTTTTCTTTGTACTCACCAAATGCCTTAAGACAGGATTCATCAAAATAAAATTTACACTCTTTTTCAAGCAACTTGCACAAAGGATGCGCAATTTTTGAAAAATCCTTGATGAACCTTCGGTAAAAACCTGCATTCCCAAGAAAGCTTCTCACACCTTATACAGAGATAGGTGGGGGAAGTCTCTCTATTACCTCGACTTTTGCTCGATCAACCTCTATATCCTTCTCTGAAATGCGATGCCCCAATATAATACCCTCTTTCACCATGAAGTGACATTTTTCTTAATTTAGTACTAGATTGCAGTCTCCACACCTCTTAAGAACCTCAACAAATGACTCAAACACCGCTCAAAGGAGTCACTCACCATAGAAAAATCATTCATAAACACCTCAATGGTGTCCTCCACCATATTAGAGAATATCGACATCATACATCTTTGAAATGTGGCGGGTGCATTGCACAACCAAAACGACATCTCTTGAACACAAAGGTCCCATATGGACAAGTAAAGGTGGTTTTCTTTTGATTTTCTGGTGCAATAGAAATCAGGTTATACCCCGAATAACCATCAAGAAAACAGTACCACCCCTTTCTGGCAAGTCCATCCAACATCTGATCCATGAAGGGCATATGAAAATGGTCTTTTTCGATCCATGCATTTAATTTTTGGTAATTCATACACACCCTCACACCAGTCACCGGTCTCATTGTAACAAGCTCATTTTTCTCATTGGGCACCACAGTCATTCCCCATTTCTTAGGTACACACTGAACAGGGCATACCCAACTACTATCAGCGATTGGATATATCACTCTGGTATCCAACCACTTAATAATTTCCTTCTTCACTACCTCTTGCATAGGTGAGTTTAGACGTCTCTGATGCTCAATACTTGGTTTATGATCGGGTATGAGTTGGATTTTAGGAGAACAAATACCGGGAGGGATCCCAATAATATCCGCAATAGTCCACCCAATAGCTCTTTTGAACCTTTTTAACACTTTCACCAAACTCTTAACTTGATGGACATTCCAATCTGATGCAACAATAACCGGCAACTTGTCATCTTTTCACACGAATACATACCTTAAATGAGGTGGTAGAGGCTTAAGTTCTAATTTTGGAGCCTCCTTAATAGACGGTTTCGCGGGTGGAGATCCGCGATGTCGCATATCTAACTCAAATTTCTTTGGTTTAAAACGAACATTACCTCAATCAAGTGCCGCGACCAATGACTCATACTTTTCAATGGCATTACTATCAAAATTCATGATCACTGCCGCGAATGCTTCTACACCCAGACGTTCTTCAATTTGTACCTCAGATGACTCTTCAACTCTGTAGGATATAGAAGATACCGATTGGAGCTCACCACTCTGCCTCATGGACCTACAAATGTTGAAGGTCACTTCTTCATTGTTCAATCGGAATTTCATCTGCCCCTTTTCCATATCAACAAAGCTCTACCCATAACAAGGAATGGCCTCCCAAGAATAATAGACACCTCTAAATCGACCTCACAATCAAGACTCACAAAATCGGCCGAAAATATGAACGACTCCACTTTTACTAGCCTATCGTGGAGTATACCAATGGGCTTTTTTACCGTTCGATCGACCATTAGTACCCGCATCGCAGTGGGCTTTGGGTCACCCAAACCCAACTTCTTGTAAATCGAGAGTGGCATGAGATTTGTGCTTGCCCTAAGATCACATAACATTTTCGCAAAATGTAATAACCCAATTGTACAAGGAATAGTGAAAGCACCCGGATCTTCTTTCTTTTGCACTAGAGATCTTGTAGCAATAACACTATAGTGTTGCATTCTATCATCATCCTCAAAAGTGACTGATTTTTTCTTTGTAACCAAATCTTCAATGAACTTGGCATAGTCGGGCATTTGTTTAAGAGCTTCTACCAAAGAGACATTGATAGAAAGTTGTTTCAACATCGTTATAAAATGCTGATATTTACAATCCTCGGTCTTTTTTACTAACCTTTGTGGGAAAAGAGGTGGGGTCTAGGCATGGGTCACCTTTTGGGGCACCTCAACATCTTTTAACATTTTATCTTCTAACTCACCACTAACCTCCACCACCGTATCATCATCGCTTGTCACCTTTTCTACACAAGACGACATAGGTGGGTCAACGGTTTGCTTACCACCCCTAGTAGTGATTGTCATACAATGCCCATCATTTTTCAGATTTTGGACAGTATTGCTAAGAAGAGTGCGTGGTTGCCGTGTGTTCACAGTTGCAGACAATTGGGCCATTTGCAACTCAAGATGCTTAATCGAGATTGCATGTGTATCAACTTTCTACCCTATACCCGCTAAGTCATTCCTTAACTCTTTAGTGTGGTCATCACTAGCATCAAACTCCTCATCATTTTATGCATCATATCCTCAACTTGCGCCATACTACCTCCACCATTCGTAGGAGCAACTTCATGATTTTGAGGTGGAACATAGGGTCCAATCCGATCATTTCTGTTACCATAGTTACACCGATTGAAGTTTTTGTCATGGTTGTAATTCCCATCTTAGACATAATGACCCTCACGGTTATAATTACCATAGTTTCGACCTTGTTTTCCTTGACCTTAGCGCCAATTCTCCTGATTGGAGCCTTGGGCTTTTGGTCGGAAATCCCCCGCCTGATCAGTCACCGCATAGGAGTCCCCCTCATAGTAATATTCATCATTTGGCGGTGGTGGTTTAGACAAGTAGGTCATAACATTTACCTTTTTCACACCCCCAATAACATATTTCAACACTAACCCAAGGTCAGTTCTCATTTGATCCATCTCTTCACGACGATCATCTGCGACTGAGTTGTGTGTGAATTGGACTGAGAAGGTGTTTCTCCCACTATCTGATTTCATAGTACTCCAAGCTTTATTATTTTGGGAGATTTCTCTAACTTTTCAGCAATCTCGGCATAAAGACACTCCCCATAAGAACCACCGCTATCGTATCCAACACCGCTTTGTTATTATCATCTTGTCCCCGATAGAAATACTCTTTAAGAGACTCATCATCTCTGTGGTGATTTGGGACACTTCGTATGAATGAGTGAACCTATCCCAAGAACTTCTAACTGGCTCTCCCGTAGTCCCACAAAGTTGTTCACTCTGTCTTTGTGGTTTAGTTTCTTAGACACTGAGTATTAGAATGCTAAAAAGCATACCTCAGTTGATTCTAAGTGAACATTGAGTTATAGGGGAGCTCAGTAAAACAGATAGCAGCCTCTCCCATCAGTGAGAGAGGAAAAACTCTTAGCCCGATTACATACATATTCAAATCGAGCCTCCCTACACAACTTTTGCACACTGCCCTTACCGTAGCGATGTGGGCATGTGGGTCCTTAGAAGGTTACCCTGAAAACAAACCTCTGGCAGTGAGCATTTGCATCAGACTACTAGTTACCACAAAAGTGTGGCCGTGTGGTAGAGGGGGCAAAACGAGTGGCCCATTAGAGTCTGCGATATTTTCATAGCCCCTATAGTAATCTTGAGGGCGTGGAGTGGGAGGTTGTCTCCGTATTTCACCTTCCCCATGAATATCAGGTAATACAGGGTCATGAGCGTCGACCAATGGTGGCATTTGCGGGTCGACCTCATCACCTTAGATGCCCAAATTCTGATTCATTCTTCTTAAAGTACGCTCTAATTTGGGGTCAGGTTCAATTACGGGTATTCTTCTACTTCGTGTGTATGGAATATAAGGAAGTTAGACCTACAGGAGACAAAAATAAAAATAAAAAGTAAAATTTTGAAAATGTTGTCTAAACTTCGGTAATAAGCTTAAAGTTAATCTAAAAGCCACTTTCCTCGGCAGCGGTGCCAAAATTTGATATGCTCAAATTTACTTCTTGAAACGAAGTAAAAGCGATGGCATCAAGCAAAGAGCCCAACTAGTGAGGTTGGGATCGTTCCCACGAGGAAAATGGTTCAGACTTAACTTTATTTTATTATTACTTCTATTTAGTCAATTATTTCCCGAAAACAAATAACTAAATAGTGGTTTTGATAAATGAAAGCAATTAGCTAAACTAAAGTAAACAAGTGACAAGTTCAAGTATTGGAGTTTAATCAAGTAATGAGAGTAACTAGGGCATAAGTGTTCCCCATAGGTTCCTAACTCGGTAATTCTAGCTATAACAATCCTTTCCTAGTATCTTGCATGCAAAGTGATAAGTTAGGTATCTATGAATCCTTCGTCCGGCATCTAGAGAATTTCACTCCGCACCTTGGTCCGGCTACTTGTGTTGCTTTACTAAACCTTATCTTTTCCTCATATTAAGCATCATATTCGATATTTGACTTAGTTGTTACTTCGTACTAATCGACACTAGCCTATTAGATAGTATACACTAAATCTATGTTGATAATTTTTTTTCTATTATCTACTCCCTTGGTCCGGTAAGTAGCAATAAGGTGAGTTCTAACGTTGGTCATCTGTTAAAAAAACTTCTAAGCGAAAAAATTATCAATACATGCAATACACTATTCTAGAATCGTTATTTTAGATAGTTTTTACCTTGTTATTTACCCATGGTTCTCACAACCCTAGTTATGGAGTGTAGTTACCCATTTTAATAATCACACTATTCATAATAATGAGAAATTCATGCACTTACTTTGATGAGAATGAAGAAAATCCAGAAATTTACTTGAATAAATCACAAAACACCAATAACCGATTCCAGAAAAGTAATATCATATCCCAAAATCAAAAGTTCAATACTAAGACAATAAAACTGAAAATTATCCAAGAGTCAAACCCCAAAAACGAGGTCTTTCGGACTATTTATAAGAAACAAAACCTAATAAAAGAGGGAAATCCATTTAAGGAAAAATCTACCCAAAATGCGTCTGAGTCGACAACCCTCGTAATGGACCGTCGTGGTCTTTCGTCGCTCTATACTTAGCTCTTTTTCTGCTGCTTTTCTTCATCAACTCTCTGTTACCCTCGACGGACAAGTGTGACCGACATTTGCATGAACGACGGTCCGTCAAGGGGCTTTGTTCCACGACACTTAGAATCTTCTAAAATTGGGTACTGAGACTTCTTTCTGTTAGCAATGACGAATGTGCAGGACCACCGTCATGGCTATGATGGTCCGTCGTGAGCTTCTGTAGTTCCACACAACTTCTTTTAGCAGCCATTATCTTCTCACGATAGTTGACCCCTACGGGCCGTCACAGTCACGATGGACCATCTGGGGTCCGCAGGTTGTCACTTTTGCAATTTCAACTCAAAATCTCCGCGTTCTCCTTTTGACAGATTTCTTGGAAATAAATATAAAACTACATCAAAAATTAATACAAAAAGGCTTTAGACACACACTAAACTTAAGGAAAAGGTGAAAGTACCGTGAAACCACGATACATCACCCGTATAAAATTTAAGCTAAGCAAAAATTATTATTTACTTACTTTACCTGAAGATCCAAATTTTATGCTTTTGTTCTTCCTGTTTGTTGCCGCTGGAGAGTTTCTCCTCTATTCCTTTTGCTTTTATCTTCTTCTTCTTCTTCTTTTCCCCCCTTTTCCCCATAAATATAATTAGGTATTAAAGTGTAAATTCCCCTTAACTTAAAGTCAATACATGGGTCAAGTGGAAACTATTAATTAAGGATGTGATCCACTAATTATTCAACTATAATACTCATTTAACCAAAATTCATCAACTAGATACTTGTAGTTACCGAATAGTTTAAAATACCCCTTTAATTTTTTTAAAAGATTCAAAATAGTCCTAGTTCTCAAAATGACCTAGAAGGTCGCTAGAGGATAGAATAATCTTCCAGGGAACTATTCTTCACATAGCAAATGTGAATCTATAGAGGTTCTATCTTTTTAAAAAGGCCCATAAGTGTTTTAAAATTGCTACTTTGTTCCACATGAGAAACCTTATAACATTATGACCCCAGCTACCTCAGGCATACATATCTTTTCCCATGAAACCAATGATCTCCTAGATATAGTTTCTTTTCCAATACAAAAAAAGACCTACACGGACTCTCCACATTTTTCATCATCTTTTTAAGGAGAAGAAAAACTTCAGCCCAATAACTTTGACAAATAAAATATGTTCTATCAATTGCAACCTAACATCATACTAGAATACTTGGCTGATCAATATTTCATATATCAATGATTTTTCCATAAGAGGAGAACACTAACTAGTGAGAAGCTTTCTAGAAGACAGTTGGAAACCCAAAAATTTAAAAGGTAGGTTTCCTTCGCACTATCACAAAGAACAGTCTTTTTAAGTTCAGATTTAACCCCAGAAATATAGATAAGAATCTTCCCAATGTTGGCTTGGAATACTGAAACACTTGAAAGCTTGACAAAGGCAGCCTGACACAACTTTATAGATGTAATGTCAGCTTTGCAAAACACGAGAAGGTCATTAGCAAAACATATATGTACACACTTAGCTTTTTGCGCCTGTGTGGAATATGAATTAAGCATAGATAAGAACTTGATTCAACTCTCTTTGAAGGTTCTCTATACCAATGTCAAATAGATAAGAGGACATCAGGCCCCCTTGCCTAATCCCTTCCTCATCTTGAATGGTTAAATAAGCCCCTCACCATCAACAAAGAGTATGAGATCGAGGTGACCTAGTCCATAAAACATTGAATGACTTTATTAAAGAAATTAGCTCTAGTAGTATACTTCTTAAGAAACACCATTCAGTAGAGTCATAAGCCTTCCTCAATCCACCTTTATGACACGTGTAGGTGAGTCTCTTCGTAGCATACCACTTCAAAACTTCATGGTTGAATAACACATAGGATGCTTCTCAACTTCAATAAAGGTCGTTTGTGAAAGACTCATAATGTCACTAATAACCTCTTTGATTTTCTGAGTTTAGATCTTAATTATGATTTTACACATTGTTGTGCAAAATGAAATGACATATAATCATTCACTTTTTTTTATTGGGGGGGGGGGGGACTTTAGGAATAAGTGCGATTACACCACTATAACTAAAAGACTTGAAAAATTTACAAGAATTGAAGAACTCTTTAACAACTAGAATGAGCATTTCCTCAACAATAGTCTAGTTTTTGGTGAGACACTCCACCAGAAACAACTCATTCCTGGGGCTTTGTCACGTGGCTAGGCATCGACTTCATATTTAATCTCTTGGTCTGCAACATGAGTGATTAGCTTATAAATTTGTTGGTATGGTCGAACACTTCCCTCTCTGTCAGTGAGGAATCCAAATAAGGCATTAAATCAGTTTCAACACACATGAGATTCTTAAAGAAAGTTATATATTCATGTTTCATTTGTACCGGGTGAGTGAGTTTGATGTTAGAGTTTGCTAGTGATGGCATTTCTACTTACTCAAAAATTTTCATTGAGCATAAAAATACGCCGAGTTAACACCCCTACATTATATCCGTAAAGCTCTAGCCTTTTATCGAATCAAGGACCTGTCCTCTACAACACTCCATTAATTCTGGGTTTGGAGAATGGCTTCTTTATCATCTTCAATAAGTACCTGTCCAAAGGTCTACCCATCATTTCAGTCTGAATAAAACGTTAATCATTGTCTCACATGGGCTAGTCTTTAGGATTATGCCACATATATATTAATTCTCTTCAAGCTAGTCTTTAATAGCTTCAGTTTTTTTACTCAGTTTGAATTGCTTTGTGCCATGACATGATCTGGTCCATACGTCAGCTAAAACACTTTCAAAATCTGAATGTTCCATCACCATCTTGAATAACCTAAAAGGCTTAGAATACAAATACACTATGAGTTCATGTTGTAAGTAGGTGGAAAATTGATGTGACACTTCAGGATTGAGAAAATCAGCCTTGACATGGCTATAATCTTGGATCCATTTGAGATTCCCAAGAGCCCAATCAATCTTGGAATATACTAGATACTTTAAAGTTGTGAGTTGGATGGTATCAAGGCAACTACGGAAGTATTGAGTTTCAGCTTGTGTGACATGTTCCCAACCTATCCTCATTAGATAGGACAGTGTAGAAATCTCCCTTAATAACCAGACACCCTGAACAGTTTGATGGATATTGCACAAGTTCTTCCTCTATTGTGGTTTTTCTTTGCATAGAGAATTGTATGGTCTCTAAAATATGTACCCACATCCTCCACATGATAGTCTATACATTGTTCAACCAACCTCAATATCTGCAATTGAATGTGAGGCTTCTATAACAATCATATCCTCCATTAGGAGCCATAGGATAATTAAAACACAGTTATTTGTGTATTAAAAATTATAATTGGAGATAAAAAAAAATAATATCATAGTTATCATAAAAAAAAAATTAGGGAAATAATTAAAAAAAAAGAGAAATAATTTGAAATTAAATCACTAAATTAAATTATAAAAGTTAATTTTTCTCCTATGTTTGTATTTTTTAAAATTACATTTGTAATTAAAATGAAGTATGTGCATATGTTGTTAATTTAAGTCTTAAGTAGCTTATTATTGTAGTTTTCACATTTTTAAACCACATAAAACTTACTATCACATACAATCCTAATACGATCAGATTTTGAATTAACTTTCAAGAACAACACACCTAATTTCATCTGTAACACAAAAAAGTATATCAACAGAATTTGATGTATTTTTATCATCAATATTATCAAATACACAAACACCATCAAATACAACACTAATATTTCTAGATTAGAAGATAAAAATGATAAGAAAAAATACCAAATATGTTAAATGCATAATGTAAAAGAATCACAAATTCAGTTACAATTTATTACACATAGATAATGCATCCCATCGTTGGGTTAAATTATAATTGAGACACTTTTGATATCAATAATTGTATCTTTTTGAATTTAGGAGGTAGAGAGTCTTTTTTAGTTAAAACCCTTTTTTTATGGGAGAGAATGAAGGTAAAAGTATAAGAGAATCAGGGAATGGGAAACATAAATTATTGAAAATATAAATATATTCTTACTTTACTTACATTGATATAATAAAAAAGGAAGAACAATACTTAAAAACACTGAATACCATGTGTATTATAAACTATAATTAGAGAAATTAAAAATAAAAAATTAACACCATAATTATCATCACCAAAAAGGCACATAATTCAAAAAAGAGGAGAGAAGTAAATCAAAATTATGTAGTTAAATTAAATTCATAAATGATTTTTTTTATTGTGTTTGTATTTTAAAAATTATGTATGTTATTAAAATGAAGCATGTGCATATTTTTTTAATTAATATATTCAGTAGTATACTATTGTATTTTTCTCATTTTCAAACCACCTAAAATTTTCCACCACAATTCACAATTTCACATACAATCTTAATACATTAAGATACGATTGTAACACACAAAATTATACCAACTGAATTTGGTATATTTATAATTTCTATACTATACTATATCAAATATACAAATATCATCAAATACAACACTTATATTTTCATATTATTACAAATTAAACAACACGAAAAAAATACCAAATATATTAAATATATTATGTAAAAAACCACCAATTCAGTTGTGGTTTATCACACATACATAATGTGTCCCATCTTTCGTTGTATTTATTTAGGACTGCAACATTATTGGTATCCATGATTGAATAATCGTTCAGAATTTAAGAGGTAGAATTTATTTTTTTTTAATGGGAGAAAATGTATCACCAATCTGAGTAAGATTGAAAAGTAAAAGAATGAGAGAAAATAAGAAAATAAAAAAAAGAATAAATTATTGGAAACATAAGTACGTTTTACTTCACTTACGTTGATTAATTATATCAAAAAGAAAGAAAAAAACAAAACAATATTTGAAAAACACAGTTACATGTGTATTACAAACTGTAATTGGAGAGATAAAAAAGAAAATAAAATTTACTACCATAAATATTTTCCAAAAAAATTAGGCACATAATCCGAAATAGAGGTTAGAACTAAATTCAAATTAAATAGTCAATTAGATTCCAAAATTAATTTTTCTGCTATGTTTGTGATTTAAAAACAACGTTTATAATTAAATAGAAGTATGTGCATATATTGTTGATTAAAATCTTAAGCAGTACATCATTGTAATTTTAACATTTTTAACTCACCTAAAATTTACAATAACATACAATCCTAATATGATCAAATTTAGAACTAACGATCAAAATCAAAACATCTAATTCTGTCAGTAACACAAAAAAATATCAACCAAATTTGTTGTATTTATATTATCTATACTATGTCAAATACACAAACACCATCAAATACAATACTAATGTTTTCATAGTATAAGAAAAATTCACGAAAAAATATCAAATATATTAAATACATTATGTAAAAGAATCACCAATTCAATCATGCTATATTATTGAGAATCATAGCTAACTATTTCCCTAGCAGCAGAGTTAGTTAATATTTTCTTGTTAGTTGTTAGTTAGTTAGTTAGTCACATTGTTAGTTAGTTAGTCACATTTTTTCTTCTTCTTGGATTAGTCTAGAAACTTCCAAGTCACATGTATATAATGGAGGAGTCATAGATGAAATGAAAGATGATTTTGGAATGAAATAGATTACTATTCTCTTCTTCTTCTTCCTCTCTACAATGGCTGTTAGTTCACTGCATCAGTGAAGTCATTGGAGTTGTTAACTCACTGTATCAGTGAGTTCTTCTTATGGTATCAGAGCAGGGTTAGATTCTCTCATTTTTGTACCTGTAGGATCTGCGTTTGATCCTAATTCTACATCCAAATTCATTGGTTTGCCATGACAGAAGTCACAACTCAAGCAACTGCTACTAGAATTGATATGAACAGTGTGTTCTATGTGCATCCTTCAGATAATCCAGGAACATCACTCGTTCCAGCTCAATTTGATGGAGTTGGATACAGATCATGGAGAAGAGGTATCTTACGAGCTTTGTCTGTGAAGAATAAGTCAGTTTTTATTGATGGAAGCTGTGTGAAGCCAGCTGAAAATTCACCACAAGCTCGTCAATGGCAGAGATGTGATGATATGGTAACTTCATGGATATTGAATTCTCTTACCAAAGAGATTGCAGATAGTGTTGAATATGTTAACAATTCGTGTGAACTTTGGAAGGAGCTAGAAGACAGATATGACCAGACAAATGGTGCAAAATTATATCAGATTCAAAAGGAATTTGATGATTTAACACAGGGAACATTAGACATCACTGTCTATTACACAAAATTGAAGAAGCTGTGGGAAGAATTAAATACTTTGAACACCAAGAGCATATGCACATGTACATGTACCTGTGGTGCCAAGGATAGTATGCACAAGTCAGAACAGCACAGACGATTGATACAATTCCTCATGGGATTGAATGAAGTTTACACTATGATTAGAGGTAACATACTCATGATGAGTCCTCTTCCTTCTACTGCACAGGCTTTCTCTCTGTTAATTCAAGAGGAAAAACAAAGAGAATATAGGCCTACCAGTCGTACACCTATGGAGTCAATCTTACTAAATGCAAATGCTGGCAGAGGATCACAAGGTGGTAGAGGATATAGAACAAATTTCTCAAGTAGTAATGAATTGAGTAACAATGGTAATAGAAGTGTTTTGATCTGTGATTTTTGTAAGAAACAAGGTCACATTAAGGAGAAATGTTATAAGCTACATGGATATCCTCCAAAGAATAATGCTCTTAATAATAGAACAAACAATGCACAACAGTTCAATGCACAACAATTCAGGCAGAACAATAATCAAAATTTCAGAGGAAGAAGGATTGTGGCAAATGCACATGGGGAAGAATGCTCACAAGAAAATAGTAATTCAAATGCTGTCATCACACAAGAACAATATGGTCATATTATGAGCTTGTTACAACAGTTCCAGATTGATAGTTCAGGAGAGGATTCCAAGAATAATGCTGAATCTAACAAGTTTGCAGGTACAATACTATGCACTTCTTCTATTGATTTTGGTACTGCTTCATGCAAATGTTCTAGATCAAGCATTGACTTGTGGATTATTGACTCAGGAGCTTCAAACCATATGACATATAATAAATCTTCACTAACAAACATTCAAACATTACCCTATCCTATACTTGTTTCACTTCCAAATGGATACAAGGTCAAAGTGACAGAGTTTGGTGATGTACATATTACACCTAAAATGGTCTTAAGTAAAGTATTACATGTTCCTTCTTTCAAACATAATCTCATTTCAGTCCAGTCCTTAGTTTCCTCAATGAAGTGTATGATTTCTTTTACTGATACAACCTGTCTATTATAGGCCCCTTCAGTGAAGAGGCCTCAGACAATTGGTAGTAGCAACGATGACATTTACTACATGTGTGGAAGATGCTTGAAAAATGCTACTCAAACCACTGATTTTGTTTGTAGTTGTCTACCTCATGTTTGTAGGAGTATTCATTTTCCAAGTTCAGTTTGTAATGAATCATTTGTGGAAGAATCCAGAAAACTTCCTGTGATGTCTGTTTGTTCATCTACTGAAAATACAAATGTGTTGAATAATTGTGCATCTCTTGAATCTCTTAAGGATGATGTGGATTTACTGTGGCATAACAGACTTGGCCATGTACCCTTTGTGAAAATGAAAAACATGCCTACTATTCCAGTTAAGTTTTCTACTAGACAGCCCTTCACTTGCACCATATGTCCAATGGCAAGACAAACCAGGCTACCATTCACTCACAGTACAACTCATTCTAAGAGTATTTTTGACCTTCTTCATATTGATTTATGGGGCCCTTACCATGTTCCTACGTATGATAATTGTAGATATTTCATCACCCTTGTAGATGACTATAGTAGAGCTACCTGGACATATTTGTTGAGCACCAAAAGTAATGCCATACAGGTGCTTCAAACCTTTATCAATATGATAGAAAATCAGTTCCAAACAACTATAAAGTGTATCAGATCAGACAATGGGTTAGAGTTCAACAACAATGAAACACTTAAGTTCTTTCAAGCCAAAGGCATTACACATCAGAAGAGCTGTCCTTACACTCCATAGCAGAATAGCATAGTGGAGAGAAAACACAGATACTTGCTTGAAACTGCTAGAGCAGTTCTTTTCCAATCCAAGTTACCTACTAAGTACTAGGGTGATTGCATTCTTACATCTACATACCTTATTAACAGACTTCCATCCACATTTCTTCAAAATAAATGTCCTTATGAGATTTTGTATAAGGAAAAAACAAAATATAGTCAATTAAGATCCTTTGGATGTCTATGTTATCCCACATTACCTAGAGTTCACAGAGACAAACTAGAGCCAAACTCCCCCCCCCCATATCTTTATAGGTTATCCTTCTGGAATCAAAGGGTACAAGGTAATGAGTCTTTCCACAAGGAAAGTACAAATCTCAAGAGATGTAATTTTTCATGAAGGTATCTTTCCATTTTCTTTCTCTTCAGAAAATAGTAATTTTCCCTCTATTTCAAAAACTTGTTCTACTGATTTCTCTGAATCTTATGATGCATTGTTAAACAATCATTTAGATGTAATTGATGATCATCCAACTCTGTCCCTTAATCCTCAGCCCATACATTCATCACCACCTACACAACTGAAGTACCAATCCCACCTATACCATAGAGAAAATCCAATAGAGAAACTAAGATACCTTGTCATTTAAAGGATTATGTCTTGTCATTTCCTAATCTGAAGAACAACTCTGTTTCCAACACCATTCCCAACACTAACCAAAGTAGCCTGATATCTAATGCATTGTTCAGTAATCACAATCACACTAGTTCTGATGTCATTGCTTCTAAAAGTCAAGTCTTGGTTGAAAACATTTGTTGTGATAGTGAACCATATTCCTATGAAGAAGCAGCATTAAGTCCTGCATGGCAAAAGGAAATAGAACAAGAATTTGATGCTTTACATGCAAACAGAACTTGGGATTTGGTTAAACTGCCTATGGATAAACAAGCTATTGGTTGTAAATGGGTATACAAAGTGAAACATAAAGCTGATGGTAGTATTGAGAGGTTCAAGGCTAGATTGGTGGTTAAGGGATACACACAAAAGGCTGGAATAGATTACACAGAAACATATTCACCTGTTGTCAAGATGACCACTGTGAGAACATTGATGGCATGTGCTGTGAAGAAAGGCTGGAAAATGTTTCAACTTGATGTCAATAATGCATTTCTGCATGGTGATTTAAATGAAGATGTATATGACAATACCTCAAGGTCTTGATGTGGGTGAGCCAGGCTTAGTTTGCAAGCTTAACAAGTCTCTATATGGACTTAAACAAGCCAGCAGACAGTGGTATGCCAAGTTGACTGAAGCATTGTCTCTTAGAGGATATACACATTCACACTATGATTACTCTTTGTTCTACAAGAAGTCTAATTCACTGGTGGTGTTTGTGGCAGTTTATGTTGATGATATAGTCTTAACAGGCACAGATACAAATGAGATCACTCAACTAAAGCTATACCTTGATGAGACATTCAAGATTAAAGATCTTGTAAACTTCATTATTTTTTGGGTATGGAGATACTTGACACTGCAGGAGGGGTTCTTATTTCACAAAGGAAGTTTGCACTAGATTTACTGAAGGAGTATGATTGTTTCAGATACACATCTCTATCATCTCCTCTTGATCCCAATGTTAAACTCAAAGCCAAGGAAGGAAGTCCATTGTCTGATCCTACCTATTACAGGAAGCTTGTGGGAAAGCTAAATTTTCTTACTAATACCAGAATGGATATTGCTTTCAGTGTTCAACAATTGAGTCAGTTCATGCAGGATCCCAGAATTTCTCATTTACAAGCAAGCCTTTCACTTGCTCAGGTATATAAAACAAGATCCTACCCTGGGAGTCTACTTATCAAAAGATCCTAGTTGTATTATGAAGGCATATTGTGATTCAGACTGGGCTACATGTCCAGATTCCAGGAAATTAGTAAGTGGATTCTTGGTATTACTTGGAGATAGTCCTATGTCACGACCCAAAACCGAGCCGCGACTGGCACCCACATTTACCCTCCTATGTGAGCGAACCAACCAATCTAACCCTTAACATTTCAATATAATATCGACAGAGAGTAATGCGGAAGACTTAAACTATTAATAAAAACCAATTCATTAACTTCTAAAATTCAACATCTATTATTCCCCAAAATCTGGAAGTCATCACCCACAAGAACATCTATGATCAAATTACTAAACTAAGAGTATTCTAAGAAGCTAAAACAAGTAAAAGCTAGTCCATGCCAGAACTTCAAGGCATCAAGACATGAAGAAGAAGATCCAGTCCAAGCTAGAAGCATTAGCTCACCCTGAAGATCCGATGTGACGAAGACTGGCTAGAATTGCGGTTGAGTGAAGACAACGGCACGTTTGTTGCACTCCACAAATAACAAAAAGAAACAACATAAAAGTAGGGGGTCAGTACAAACACAGTACTGAGTAGATATTATCGGCCAACTCAAAATAGAAGACAATATATATATATATCAAGTAATATTATAAAACCAACTACAATACTCAACATGCGACATTTACCATTATCATAACTCTTGGTCATAACACCAAGCACATCAATGAGGACTCACGCTCCCCATCATACTCATTTGGGAATTAGGTTCATTAGATTGAATTTATTAACATATTTCAAGATTCATTATCTTTATTCCCCTCGTGTCGGTACGTGACACTCCGCTCCATATACTATCCTGGTGTCGGAACGTGACACTCCGATCCTCTATACTATCCTGGTACCGGAACGTGGCACCCGATCCATATACTATCTTGGTGTCGAAATGACACTCGATCCTCATCTATCCTGGTACGGAACGTGGCACCCGATCCATATACTATCCTGGTGTCGGAACGTGACACTCCAATCCTCATTCTATCCTGGTACCGGAACGTGGCACCCGATCCATATACTATCCTGGTGTCGGAACGTGACACTCCGATCCTCATTCTGATCCTGTACCGGAACGTGGCACCCGATCCATATACTATCCTGGTGTCGGAACGTGACACTCCGATCCTCATTCTATCCTGGTACCGGAACGTGGCACCCGCCCTATATCACCACTTTCGTTCATCAAGCCTTCTTTTATACCAAGGCATCATCATTAACAAAGTAGATTAGGGTTTCTTTTCAAGATTTGGGATTCAATAGCTTCATCATGCTTATTTATTCACAATTACATAATCATATTCATGCAAGCATACAATTAAGCATGTAGAAGGGTTTACAATACTACTAACACATATCATTCGCTATTAAGAGTTTACTACGAATAGTGTGAAATAAGCCATAACCTACCTCCACCGAAGATTAGTGATCAAGCAAGCAATTTCCCAGAGCTTTGTTTTCCTCTTTCTCCCTCGATCGATACTCTCTCTCTCTCTTGTTTTTTCTATTTTTCCTTATTCAAACCCTCTTTCTTTTACCCTAATTAGCATATAATTAAGAATAAAAGATGGAAATAATAACCCACTAATTAACTTAAGGTGACCTCTTTTAACCCCCAAGTAATTAGACTTATTAACACTAACCCACTAACTTTATAATTAAAGCAGGAATAGTCCAAAACGTCCCTTAAAACATTTAAAGAAATCCGACCCAGACTGGGATTACGCAGTCTGTGACGGCCCGTCGTGCCTGCGACGGTCCGTCCTGCTGCTCCGTCACAGAGTTCAGAGACTCAATTTCCTTGAAGTATCTGTGACGGTCCGTCGTGCCCACGAAGGTCCATCCTGCCATTCCGTTACGAAGTTCAGAGAGTCGATTTCAGTACCCAAATTTCAGAATTTCTAAGTGTTTTGAAACGAGACCCTGCGACGGTCCGTCATCTCAGCCAATTTTCCAGAAATAAAATCTGCTGCTCAAAACGACTAAACAGGTCGTTACATCCTTTCTGTTGGAAGTCTAAGAAGCAAGAAACTATATCACTGTCATCTGCACAGGCTAAGTACAGGTCACTCAGGAAGGTGGTAGGTGAATTGGTATGGCTGCACAGGCTGATCAATGAGTTAACAATACCTCATTCTTCTCCCATTGTTGTATATTGCGACAGTCAAGCTGCTATACACATAGCACATAACCCTGTGTTTCATGAGAGAACTAAACACATTGAAGTTGATTGCCATTTCGTACGTGATAAGCTGCAGGAGGGGCTCATTTCGATTCAACATGTAACCACAAATGAACAATTGGCAGACATTTTTACGAAGTCTCTCACTGGCATTAAACATGCTGCAGTTTTGAACAAGTTGGCTGTAAGATCATTACCTCCAACTTGAGGAGGGGTATTGAGAATCATAGCTAACTATTTCCCTAGCAGCAGAGTTAGTTAATATTTTCTTGTTAGTTGTTAGTTAGTTAGTTAGTCACATTGTTAGTTAGTTAGTCACATTTTTTCTTCTTCTTTGATTAGTCTAGAAACTTCCAAGTCACATGTATATAATGGAGGAGTCATAGATGAAATGAAAGATGATTTTGGAATGTAGATTACTATTCTCTTCTTCTTCTTCCTCTCTACAATGGTTGTTAGTTCACTGCATCACTGAAGCCATTGGAGTTGTTAACTCACTGTATCAGTGAGTTCTTCTTATATATCACATATACGCATGTGTTTCATCCATAAGTTTAGTTAGAATTGAAACATTGTTGGTATCTATAGTTGATAATATTTCAAAACCGTTTTTTAATGAAAGAAAATGTATAACCAATCGAAGTAGATTATGGAAGATAAAAGAATGAGAGAAAATCACGAAATAGGAGAAAGAACGAATTGTTGGAAATACATATAAATAAAGTTACTTTACTTACATTGACTTCATCAAAAAAGAAGAAAATAAAATAATATTTGAAAAGCACAATAACATGTGTATTAGAAACAATAAAAAAGGGACACTAAAATAAGAAAATCTAATATCATATTGTCGTCTCCAAAAATTAGGCACATAATCCGAAAAAGAGGACTGAAATAAATTGAAATTAAAAAATTAAAAAATTAAATTGAATTCAAAAGTTAATTTTGCCGTCATGTTTGTATTTCAAACATAACGTTTAAATTTTTTTAAAAAGTATGTGCATATAATGTTAATTAAAGTCTTAAGTTGTGTATTATTGTAATTTTAATAGCTTTAGATCACTTAAAATTTATCATCAAATACAATTTTAATACGATCGAATTCGAATTAACTTATAAGAACAAAACACTCGTTTCGTTTGTAACACAAAAACATGTGAATCAAATTTGATGTATTTATATTATATATACTTTATCAAATACAACACTACTATTTTCATATTAAAAAATAAAAATTATAGAAAAAATACGATATGTTAAATACATTAGGCAAAAGAATCACATTTTAGTAGTGATTTATCACATATATATGATGTGTTTCATTGTTCGTTATGTGTAGTTAGAATTGAAACATCATTGCTATTCATTATTGGACAATCTTTCATAATTTAGGAGGTAAAGGATTTTTTTAATATTTAAAACGATTTTTTTTATGGGAGAGAATGTATAACTAATCTTATTAATTGTGGAAGGCAAAGTGAGAAAATGAGGGAAACAAAAAAAGAATAAATTGTTGGAAACATATTGGAGAGATAAAAAATTAAAAAAATTTAATGTCACAATTCTCATCACAAACAATTATGCACAAAATCTTAAAAAGAAGAGAGAAGTAAATTAAAATTATATAATTAAATTAAATTTATAAATTATTTTTTCTACTATGTTTGTATTTTAAAAACTATGTTTGCAATTAAAAAGAAGATGTGCATGTATTGTAAATTAAAGTCTTTAGTGTTATGAAACTATATAAAGTTAGAAGAAGAAAGTAGAGAGAAGAGAAAAGATCTCTTATTCAGGATTCATAAATCTTTCACAAATCTTCTTTACAATGAAGGAAACCCTTTATTTATAGGAAAAACCTTACTTCATCCCCAAGTAAGATATCTAACCATATCCTACAAGGACTCCACATAATTAGACATTCACTATAATACAAATTATTTATAACACTCCCCCTTGAATGTCGGTAAATTAAGTACCTTGTTAAAACCTTACTAGATAAAACCCAGTAGGAAAAAAATCTAGTAAAGGAAAAATAGTATACATATCTAACAATACGCATTATGGATGCCTCATTAAAAACCTTGCAAGAAAAATCCAGTGGGACAAAACCTTGTGAGGAAAAAAGAGTACATCACATATTAACTCCTCTTAATGACAACATCAATTCAGAGACTAGAATCTTCGTTTTCCAAGCTTGTGCACCATCTTTTTGAAAGTTGTAGTTGGTAGAGATTTGGTGAATAAATCAACAATAATATTACTTGAACAGACCTCTTGCATGTTGATATCACCATTCTTGGGAGCTTATGAGTGTAGAAAAACCTTGACGAAATATGTTTTCTTCTATCTGCTTTTATAAATCTTCGTTTTAGGGTCAAAGATTTCTGCAAGTTCCTTACTTCAACTTCTTTAAGCAAATAATCTATTGCCAAGAGTTCCAATTCTAGTCATCAACTTGCATAATAATACTTGTATATGCTCTATGCATTTTGAATCTATTTAATCCTTATGAGGATGATAAACAAGTTTTCCAAAAACTTATATATGCTTTAGATTTTAAACCCATTCGATATTTTCTTATTAATTTTGTCAAGTAACAACATTTAATATTAGATGTATGACATCTTCTACTTCCTAGATTGCAAGTCAAATAAGCTTTACGCTTACCAAGATGCATCATTCCACTTTTCAATTGATAATTATTTCTATACAAGCATGCTTTAATAGATGTAGAGTTCATATCTTCATAATCTTTTACAATATTGCGCGCTATTGTATTAAAGATATCGTCAACGAAATACCATTTTGCATTGATTCACAATACGACAAACTTATTGAGATCTCATCACTTCATTATTTTTAGGTAGCTATCCCTCTCATGAGGTTTCATAAAGTGTTATGTCGTAGGCTCTCCAAGAGCACATTGTCTCCTTATTATGATCATTTCGATTCTATGATCCTCCCCCTTTTTCAAGGATTATTTTATTTACAATTGATTAGTCTATCATGCTTCATGCATGTCATAAACTTTATCCTTAAGGGACATTCAATAGATGTATTTACAACTTTCGTATTGCTTCTAGTCTCCTTCTTATGTTAGACAAACTAACACATATCTCAATCTTTTGGAGAATCTATATTTGTGCATCATTGTATATTCATTAATTATATACCATATATCAAAATAATTAAATGAAAAATATTTGGTCCCCAACCATAAATCAATTGAAAGAAAATTTGATCATAATTTATCGGTCTGATGCGTACAATTACATTTGTATGCAATATCGTATTACATATCAACATATGAAACTTTTTTTTCATAAACAATGATTTTACTATTTGAGACATTTAGTGTCACATCATCTTTAGTATTTATCAATATTATCAAGATAAATTGTCTTGATTACATATTCTGAAATTGTGTTCTTAACTTAATTATTTTTGCACAAACAATTTTGTGAATGTCAAACTACATGTTGACAACAAAAACACATGTGATTTTCTTATAGATGCATTTTTTTTAATATCACATGATAGGTGAACGGGCCCATATTCACCTTTTAGACTTTTCAGAATTAAGAGAGTTAGTCCCAACTTTAGTTGATCTAATCAACTTTATCACGAGAACAAGCAATGTAAAGAATTCTTGAAGAATCTTCCAATTTTTTCAATGTATGTCCATTACTCAGTATGCACATCTTTGGGATGACCAAATTATTCATGCCAACTAATAAAATTATTAGTACTCGTAAACTCTAAGTTTACTACACCATGTGTCTTCTGCTTTAGTAAATTTCTAATTTATTATTATATGAGTAAATTTCAATTTTATTACTCCAAGAGTAATTTTCAGATTTCTTTTTAAATTTCAATTTTATTACTCCAAGAGTAATTTTTATATTTCTTTTTTCTCACTTACTTTACCTTTTAAGTGAATCGTGATCCCATCATTGAATGAACTAATCTGAAGAAAATTTTGCATGTAAACGTATTATTTATGCCAATATTTTTGCAAACATCAAATCGCGAGATAATAATAGGTACACATGAGACCATACAGAAGAAACATTTATTAGGACCATTAAATATCTAAACAATTCACTAGGTGAATGACTAGGTCCACAAATATCTGTATACGTTCCTAGAACGCAGAGAATTCAATCTCAACTTTCGTTTATGATGGTATCACAATTAACTTGCCTTGTTAATAAGCAGCACAAGCAAATTTTCGTCTAGCATGGTGGCTTATCACCCCATTCCCTTTAAAGAATGGATCTGTAATTTTTACCATTTATCAAAGACTCATTCTTCATGAATGGAAAATAATCATCTAAGTACATCAAATTTTGATAACTTAGTACATTCCATATTCATGTGCATCATTTAATCAATTATCTTCTTTTAGACATTTATGCACTGCTACATTCACTTTGGGAAATGATTCAGCTTCAACGAGATTTTTTTAATGACTAATTTTATCAAAAGCTCATAATTTCCCTTAGTCATCATGATATCATCAATATGGTGCATTGGGACTCAAATCCAACGTCTTATGCCATAAATCAATGAGGGACTTAAACTCAACATCTTTCATCACAAAGCATCAAGACTCCTGATATCTTACCCTCTTGGTGCGATTGAACGTAAATCCATCGTCTTATTCTTTTGGTGCGATAAAACTTAAATTTATCGTCTTACCCACTTGATGTGATTGGACATAGATCCATTGTTTAACTCTTAATTGAAACTCATTCTAGAGTTCTTAATGATTATTTTTTTTCACTTTATAAGCTTTCATATTGATACCCTGAATCAATAAGCTTCTTCAAATTTAATGAGCAAATGAATTTAATCACCAGCAAGTAACGATAATAATATTAAATGATCAACAAGCTAAAAAAAAATGATCCATACTACTTAACCTGTGTAAAGTTGATCATTTCAATCTTTTCCCACATATATATATATTATCATATTTAATAAGCTACAAACCTCTTAAAGAACAATAATTATACTTGTAACATGAACTGGTAATTTCGATTATGAGCAGGGAGGATTTTTTTTTAACTATAGTCATCTTAATTAACTAAGTAACATCTCCCAATAGATAAATGTGATACATACCTTCATTAACGTTGGTTCCGTTAATCACACAAATGGAACACTACGAGCTTAATTAAAAGATTAGAGACTCGTGTTGATAACGTGTTATGAAACTATATAAAATTAGAAGAAGAAAGTAGAGAAAAGAGAAAAGATCTCTTATTCAGGATTCATAAATCTTTTACAAATCGTCTTTACAATGAAGGAAAACCCTTCATTTATAGGGAAAATCTTACTTGATCCCCAAGTAGGATTTTTAACCTTATCCTACAAGGACTCCACATAATTAGACATTCACTATAATACAAATTGTTTATAACATTTAGTAATATTTCATTGTAATTTTCACATTTTAAAACACTTAAAATTTACCATCATATATAGTCTTAATGGAGTGACATTCGAACTAACACCCAAGAACAAAACATCTAATTCCGAGTCTAACACAAAAAATATAGCAACCAACTTTGGTTTTTTATGTTATCTATACTATATTAAATACATCAATTCTATTATTTGGCTAAAATCATCCCTGAAGTATGACTTAAACCTAAAATATATCCTTGTATTATATAAGTGAACAAAAAACATCCTTGAACTATCCAAAAAGTTGCAAGTTTCATCCTTGTGTCTAATTTTTTTAAGAAACTCATGCCACTAACAATAAAAAATGTTTCAAATTGAATGAAAAAATGTACGCATGGTTAAGCTAGTCAAGTTGAATTTTTTGAATTTTTTTAATTTTTTTTTTGAAATTGAGGGTTTAAAATCATATTCAGACAAAATATATTTATATTCTAAATATTCTTTGTAAAAAGTATAGTCAAATACAAACTCCAACTTCGAAATTTTTAAAATAAAGTAATTATTTTTATTTTCATAACAAAACGCTAGCATTTATGTACGTTGGATGAAATGTGAATTGCATTGTATATAAGGTATAACTACTAATATTTTTATTCAAAAAATCTCTAATTAATTGGGAGCAATATTTTTAAAATGAATTTTTTTACAACTATCGAACCTACTGTATAAATATTTAAGACTTATGTATTATTGAAAATCAATTTACTTGATAATGCAATAAACATTTAGATTAACAACACACAAAAATTAAATTTTGGGAATGAAGGATTCATTTCCTATTCATATCTTATCTTCTCGTCGTGGCTAAGACATGACCAAATTAAAAAAATATTTTTTTACTAGTTCAATTAGTTCTTTATAAAAAAAATAGAGTGAAGGATGATTCTTGTTGTTATTTGAATAGTATAAGGATGTTTTTGGCCCACTTAAATAATGTAAAGATGTACATTAGATTTGAGTTATATTTGAGGGATGTTGTTAGCCAAAATCTCAATACAACACTAATATCTTAAGATTACAAGATAAAAATTGAAAAAAATATCAAATATGTTAAAAACATTATGTAAAAGACCCGATCGTGATTTATCACACATACATAACGTGTCCCATCATTCGTTCTGTTTAATTAGAATTGACACCATTAGTATGCATATTGAAATAATCTTCCAGAATTTAGGAGGTAGAATTTTATTTTTTAAAAAATAATTCTTTTTTTTATGAGAAAGAATGTATAGCTCATCTGAGTAAATTGTGAAAAGTAAAAAAAAATGGAGAGAATCAGGCAATGGAGAAAGAATAAATTGTTGAAAACATATAAAAATTTTACTTTACTTACATTGATTGTATCAAAATGAGAGAAAAACGAATTAACATTTGAAAACACAATAACTTATGTATTAGAAATTGTGATTGGAGAGAAAAAAATTCAGTACCATAATTATCATTCCCAAAAAATAGGCTCATAATTCGAAATAGAGGTGAGAAATAGAAATTGTAATTGGAGAGAAAAAAAATTTAGTACCATAATTATCATCCCCAAAAAATAGGCTCATAATTCGAACTAGAGGTGAGAAGTAAATTCAAATTAAATAATTAAATTAGATTCAAAAATTATTTTTTTTGCTACGTTGTAATTTTGAAACTATGTTTGTAAGTAAAAAGAAGTATGTGCAAATATTGTTAATTAAAGTCTTTAGTGGTATTTTTGTAATTTTCACATTTTTAAACCACCTAAAATTTATCATCACATGCAATCCTAATACAATTAGGTTTTGAACTACCATTCAAGAACAAAACACCTAATTTTATCTGTAACATAAAAAAATATACTCATTAAATTTGGCATATTTATATGATCTATACTATATCAAATACACAAACACCATCAAATACATCACTAATATTTTCAGAGTACAAGATAAAAGTCATGCAAAAAATCATCAAATAATTTGTAAAAGAATTACCAATTCAAACGTGATTTATTACACATACCTGATGTGCATCATCATTCATTCTTTTAATTAGAATTGAAACACAGTTGATATACATAATTGAACAATCTTTCAGAATTTAGGAGCGAATGTATAATAAATTTGAGTAAGCTGTAAAATATAAAAAGATGGGAGAAAATAAAATTGTTAGAGACATATAAAGATTTGACTTTACTTGATTGTATCAGAAAAAAACAAGAAAATAAATAATATTTAAAAAATACAGTTGTCACGACCCAAATCGAGCCGCGAGTGGCACCCACACTTACCCTACTATGTGAGCGAACCAACCAATCTAAACCCCAACATTTACCAATAATAAACATGAAAAGTAATGCGGAAGACTTAAACTCATTAATAAAAATCGATTGAAGAACTTCCAAAACTCAAACACTTATTATTCCCCAAAATCTGGAAGTCATCACCACAAGAACATCTATCCTCAAATTACTAAATCTAAGAGTATCTAGAAAGCTAGAATAAAAAATAAAAAAAAGCTAGTCCATGCCGAAACTTCAAGGCATCAAGACATGAAGTAGAAGATCCAGTCCAAGCTAGAAGCATTAGCTCACCCTGAACTCTGGTGTAATGAAGACTGGCTAGAGTTGCGGTTGAGTTGAAGACGACGGTACGTTTGCTGCACTCCACAAATAACAAAGAAAGAAACATACAAGTAGGGGTCAGTACAAAACACAAGTACTGAGTAGGTATCATCGGCCAACTCAAAATAGAAAATAATATATATCAGATAATATCATAAATCAACTACGATACTCAACAGTAGCAACAACAAGTACTATAATCATTAATAAGTACGCCAAGTACACCCATGAGGACTCAAGCCTCAATACCATACTCATTTGGGAAATAGGTTCATTAATTGAGTATATTAACGTATTTCAAGATTCATTCTCTTTACTATCCTGGTGTCGGAACTTGACACTCCGATCCTCATCATCTACATCCTGGTGTCGGAACGTGACACTCCGATCCTCATCATACTATCCTGGTGTTGGAACGTGACACCCGATCCATATACTATCCTGGTGTCGGAACGTGACACTCCGATCCATATTCTATCCTGGTGCCAGAACGTGACATTCCGATCCATATTCTATCCTGGTGCCGGAACGTGACACCCGATTCATATACTATCCTCCTGGTGCCGGAACGTCACACTTCGATCCATATTCTATCCTGGTGCCGGAACGTGACACCCGATCCTCTAACCTCATTCTTTTAGTTCATCAGCCTTCTTTTATACTAAGGCATCATCATTACAAAAGAGGTTTTCAAGATTTATGATTCAATAGCCTCATCATGCTTATTTTATCTCAATATATAACCACATTCATGCAAGCATACAATTAAGCATATAGAAGGTTTACAATACTACCCAATACATATCATCCGCTATTAAGAGTTTACTATGAAATAGCATAAACCATAACCTACCTCCACCGAAGAATTCGTTATCAAGAAATCTACTTTTCCAAAGCTTTGCTTTCCTTCTCTTCGTTCTCTCCTCTTGATCGATCGTTTCTCCCTCTCTCTGTCTTTCTATTTTTCTTATTCAAACCCTTTTTCTTTTACCCTAATTAGCATATAATTAAGTATAAAAGATGACAAAAGTAACCCACTAATTAATTCAAGGTTATCTCCTTAACCCCCAAGAAATCGAATTATTAATATTCAACCACTAACTTTATAATTATAACAGGAATAGTCCAAAACGCCCCTTAAAAACATTTAACAGAAATCCGACCCAGGCAGGGTTAAGCAGCCTGTGACGGCCCGTCGTGCCTGCGACGGTCCGTCCTGCTGCTTCCGTCACAAAGTTCAGAGACTAAATTTCACCAAGGGTCTGTGACGGTCCGTCGTGCCCACGACGGTCCATCCTGCCATGTCGTCGCGAAGTTCAGAGAGTTGATCTCAGTACTCAAATTTCAGAATTCTAAGTATTTTGGAACGAGACCCCCTCGACGGTCCGTCGTGCTCATGATGGTCCGTCGTGGGATCCGTCGACTCAGACAGTTATTACCAGAAATTACTCTGCTGCTCAAAACGACTAAACAGGTCGTTACAATAGATACCAATTTACCCATCGTTCGTCCTCGAACGATCATAAGAAGAAAAACCAGGGTGAAAAGGAGTACCTGAAACTGTAAACAGGTGTGGGTATCTTTCTTGCATATCAGCCTCTTTCTCCCAAGTGGATTCTTCAACCGGCCGATTCTTCCATTGGACTTTGATAGATGCAATCTCCCTCGACCTCAACTTGCGGACTTCTCTATCTAGAATAGCAACAGGCTCCTCCTCATAAGACAAATTCTCATCAAGCAGAACTGAATCCCAACGAATGATGTAGTTTCCATCCCTGTGGTATCTTTTCAACATAGACACATGAAATACCGGATGCACTCCTGACAGTCCTGGGGGCAAGGCCAATTCATAAGCTACCTCCCCCACGCGCTTCAGAACTTCAAATGGACCAATATACCTCGGACTAAGCTTACCTTGCTTACCAAACCGCATCACCCCTTTCATGGGCGAAACCTTCAGCAAGACTTGCTCACCCTTCATAAACTCCAAGTCTCTAACCTTCCGATCTGCATATTCCTTCTGCCTACTTTGAGCTGCTAAAAGCTTTTCTTGAATGCATTTCACTTTATCTAACGATTCCCTCAGAAGGTCAGTACCCCAAGGTCTAACTTCAAATGCATCAAACCACCCAATGGGAGACCTACATCTTCTCCCATATAGTGCTTCAAATGGGTCCATATCAATACTTGAGTTATAGCTATTGTTGTAGGAGAATTCTGCTAAGGGTAAGAAGCTATCCCAATGGCCACCAAATTCTATCACACATGCACGAAGCATATCCTCCAACACTTGAATCGTTCGCTCAGACTGACCATCGGTCTGAGGATGGAACGCAGTACTAAGGTCCAACCTAGTACCCAATTCAGCATGCAATGTTTTCCAAAACTTAGAAGTAAATCGCGTACCCCTATATGATATAATGGAAAGTGGAACTCCATGCAATCGCACAACTTCCGAGATGTAAAGTTTGGCTAACTTCTCTGCATTGTAAGTCACCTTGACCGGAATGAAGTGAGCAGACTTAGTTAACCTATCAACAATTACCCAAATGGAGTCATACTTACCCATTGTCTTGGGAAGACCAACCACGAAGTCCATTTCGATTCTCTCCCACTTCCATTCCGGAATGGGCATTCTCTGAAGTGTTCCTCCAGGCCTCTGGTGTTCATACTTTACTTGCTGACAATTTGGACATTTGGCGACAAACTCCACAATGTCACGCTTCATTCTACTCCACCAAAAATGTTGCTTTAGGTCACGATACATCTTGGTTGCACCAGGATGTATAGAATACTTTGAACTATGAGCCTCTGTAAGAATAGTGTTGATAAAATCATTGACGCTGGGCACACATACCCTTCCCTTAATTCTCAAAACACCTTCCTCATCGATTTGTGCTTCCTTAGCCTCTCCTCGCAACACCTTATCTCGAATCCGGATCAGTTTCTCATCAGTAAACTGTTTCCCCTTAATCTTGTCAAGAAAGGAAGATCTTGCCTCCACACAGGCCAAAAGTCCTCCCTTCTCATTTACTTCTAACCTCATAAAGTCATTAGCCAGAGTCTGAACCTCTCTAGCCAATGGGCGTCTAGAAACTTGCAAGTGAGCTAGACTTCCCATGCTTCCTGCCTTTCTACTTAAAACATCTGCCACAACATTAGCTTTTCCCGGATGATACAAGATAGTGATATCGTAGTCCTTCAGTAGTTCCATCCATCTCCTCTGTCTCAAGTTCAAATCCTTCTGAGTAAAGACATATTGTAGGGTACGATGGTCCGTATAGACTTCACACTTAACCCCACATAGATAGTGCCTCCATTACTTTAATGCAAACACTACCGCGGCCAACTCTATATCATGGGTCGGATAGTTACGTTCATGCACTTTTAATTGCCTCGAAGCATAAGAAATTACATTCTTCTCTTGCATTATCACTGCACCCAAACCTGAATAGGATGCATCACAATAGACAATGAAATTCTTACCTTCCACTGGCAAGGTAAGAATTGGTGCAGTAGTCAACAAGGTCTTGAGCTTCTGAAAGCTTTCTTCGCACTCGTACGACCATACGAATGGAACACTTTGCTTAGTCAAATTTGTCAGTTGGGAAGCAACAAAGGAAAATCCCTTGACAAATTGACGGTAGTAGCTAGCTAAACCAACAAGCTCCTTACCTATGTAACATTAGTAGGTCTCTCCCAATTCTTCACTGCTTCAATCTTAGATGGATCCACCATCACTCCATCCTTAGAAACCACGTGCCCTAAGAAGGACACTGAATCTAGTCAAAACTCACACTTGGAGAATTTGGCATAAAGCTTTTTCTCCCTCAACATTTCCAATACAATTCTCAAGTGCTCCTCATGTTCTTTCTTGCTCTTTAAGTATACCAATATATCATCAATGAATACAATGACAAAGAGATCCAGATATGGCTTAAAAATCCCATTCATCAAGCTCATGAAAGAGGCCGGGGCATTTGTAAGCCCAAAAGACATCACTAAGAACTCATAATGCCCATACCTGGTCCGAAAGGCAGTCTTGGGCACATTCGTTGCCCGTATTTTCAATGGATGATAACCAGATCTCAAATCAATTTTTGAGAAGGTACAAGCACCTTGTAACTGATCGAACAAATCATCGATGCGAGGAGAGGATACTTGTTCTTACAGTTACCTTATTCAGTTGTCTGTAGTCTATGCACATCCGAAAACTTCCATCCTTCTTCTTCACGAACAAAACAGGAGCACCCCAAGGAGATGCACTTGGTCTAATGAAGCCTTTGCTCAACAATTCATGATGTTGAGCCTTTAACTCTCTTAACTCAGCGGGAGCCATTTTATAAGGTGGTATAGAAATGGGGCGGTACCCGGTTCCAGATCAATGCAAAAGTCAATATCCCTATCTTCTGGCATACCAGGAAGATCTGCAGGGAACACATCCAGAAATTCACGGACTATCGAAACCGACTCAATTGGAGGTACTTGGGTAGTATCATCCCTAAGGTGTGCCAAGAATGCTAAACACCCTTTAATAACCATTCTCTTAGCACGAAGAAAGGAGATGATACGAACTGGAGTGGAAGTGTAGTCGCCCTCCCACACTAACGGATCTGTCCCAGGCTTGGCTAACGTCATAGTTTTAGCATTATAATCCAAGATTGCAAAATTTGGAGAAAGCCAAGTCATACCCAGAATTACATCGAAGTCAACCATTTCTAGGATAACCAAGTCTACATAAGTATTGCTCCCCACAAAAGTCAACGACCAGACCTATATACCTTTTCAACTATCACAGACTCACCCACCCACCGGAGTAGAACAAATGAATAGGCATGTCAAGCAATTCACACTGTAAATTAAGACCAGTAGCAAATGAGGAAGATACATAGAAAATGTGGATCCAGGATCAAACAATACAGAAGCCATGCAATCAAAAACCAAAAGATTACCTGTGATGACAACATCAGATGTCTCCGCTTCAGATCTCCCAGGGAAGCGTAACAATGGGCCCTATCGCTTGTCTGCCCGTTGCCCCTACCATGTTTGTGCTGTAGTGGCTCCGTTTGCCCGTCACCCCGGTCGTTTTGGTGACCACCATTACCTCGGCCACCACGTCCTCCAGAATGACGGCCTCTTCCATGACCACCTCTCTACCTCTGACTATTGGAGGTCTGTAATTCTGTTTTGGACAATACCTCTTAATGTGTCTAGTCTCCCCACATCCATAACACTCTCTGGATTCAAGCATGGGTCTCTGTGAGAATGACGAAGTCTGGGGATAACCACCAAAATCAGAGAAATGTTGACCGGTCTGCGGTGGACCCCCAACTACAGTCTGCAGTGAAGACTGAATAGGTCGGGCTGGGTAACCTCCTGAACCCTGCCCTCTGGAGTAAGAACCATTAAAGTCACCTCTCTTACGAAACCTTTTTGATGTTGATGCCATGGTGAAGTCATCTGGCTTCACTCCCTCCACCTCTATCACGAAGTCTACCACTTCCTGAAAGGATTTTTGCTGTAGCCGCTACCTGTAAGGCTGAAATCCGCAACTCTGACCTCAACCCTTTCACAAAACGGTGAATCCGCTCTTGTGGACTGAAACAAAGCTGGGTGGCATACATGGATAATGCACAGAACTTAGCCTCATACGCAGTAACCGACATCCTACCTTGCTCTAGGCTCAAGAACTCATCTCTCCTCCTATCCCTCAAGGTCCAGGGGATATACTTCTCCATGAATAAGTTAGAGAACAACGCCCAAGTCATAGGTGGTGCTTGTGCGGGTTGACACTCAACATGTGACCGCCACCACATTTTGGCATTTCCCTGAAACTGATAGGTTACAAACTCAACACCAAATCGTTCCACTATGCCCATTTTATGTAATAACTCATGACAGTCAACCAGAAAATCGTAGGCATCCTCAGATTCAGCACCCTTGAATACTAGAGGTTTCAATTTCAAGAACTTACTGAAAAGTTCATGCTGATCACTTGTCATTATAGGCCCTGTAGTCAGACGAGGAAACGTGCCTATTTCCAATGAGGCATCCATGCGGGGAGCCATAGTAGCTGCATGTTGTACCTCCGGAACCTGAGGTGCTGGTGCAGAAAACACTGGAGGTGTCTGGCCTTGATCAGATAACCCGCTAAGATAAGCAAGAACCTGATTAATCATCTCTGGGGTTGGTTGGGGTGGTAATTCCTCATTCTACACTTGTTCATTCTCCCCTTCCTCACCCTCTCTTACTACTTCCTCAGTCGGTGGAGGAGTCACCACCCTAGTACCAGATGGGCTAGGTGCTTGTCCTCTTCCTCTAGAGTACGTCCTCCCACGACCTCTTCCACGGCCTCTTGCCACTACTCCTCTTCGAGCTACAGCCCCAGTGGCTGGCTCAGACGCTTCTTGTCTTGCCGGTGTCGGTGTTGGCGCGGTTGTTGCTCTAGTTCTAACCATCTGCGAAATAGAGTGAAGATGGTCAGATACCGATTTGTATCACCTAGATACCAATTGGATCCAAGTAATAGCACGAAAGATATAAAGAAAGAATGGAATTTTACTAAAGTCTTATAGCCTCTCAAAGAAAAGTAAAGGCGTCCCCCTACCGTTCCTTAAGACTCTACTAGACTCGTTCTTGTGTGATGAGACCAACGAACCTAATGCTCTGATACCAAGTTTGTCACGACCCAAATCGAGCCGCGAGTGGCACCCACACTTACCCTACTATGTGAGCGAACAAACCAATCTAAACCCCAACATTTACCAATAATAAACATGAAAAGTAATGCGGAAGACTTAAACTCATTAATAAAAATCGATTAAAGAACTTCTAAAACTCAAACACTTATTATTCCCCAAAATCTGGAAGTCATCACCACAAGAACATCTATCCTCAAATTACTAAATCAAGAGTATCTAGGAATCTAGAATAAAAAAAAAAGCTAGTCCATGCCGAAACTTCAAGGCATCAAGAAATGAAGGAGAAGATCCAGTCCAAGCTAGAAGCATTAGCTCACCCTGAAATCTGGTGTAATGAAGACTGGCTAGAGTTGTGGTTGAGTTGAAGACGACGGTACGTTTGCTGCACTCCACAAATAACAAAGAAAGAAACATACAAGGAGGGGTCAGTACAAAACACAAGTACTGAGTAGGTATCATCGGCCAACTCAAAATAGAAAACAATATATATCAGATAATATCATAAATCAACTACGATACTCAACAGGTAGCAACAACAAGTACTATAATCATTAATAAGTACGCCAAGTACACCCATGAGGACTCAAGCCTCAATACCATACTCATTTGGGAATAGGTTCATTAAATTGAGTATATTACATATTTCAAGATTCATTCTCTTTACTATCCTGGTGTCGGAACTTGACACTCCGATCCTCATCATACTATCCTGGTGTCGGAACGTGACACTCCGATCCTCATCATACTATCCTGGTGTTGGAACGTGACACCCGATCCATATACTATCCTGGTGTCGGAACGTGACACCCGATCCATATACTATCCTGGTGTCGGAACGTGACACTTCGATCCATATTCTATCCTGGTGCCGGAACGTGACACTCTGATCCATATTCTATCCTGGTGCCGGAACGTGACACCCCGACCCTATTACTATCCTGGTGCCGGAACGTGACACTCCGATCCATATTCTATCCTGGTGCCGGAACGTGACACCCGATCCTCTAACCTCATTCTTTTAGTTCATCAAGCCTTCTTTTATACTAAGGCATCATCATTAACAAAGAGGTTTTCAAGAGTTAGGATTCAATAGCCTCATCATGCTTATTTTATCACAATTATATAACCACATTCATGCAAGCATACAATTAAGCATATAGAAGAGTTTACAATACTACCCAATACATATCATCCGCTATTAAGAGTTTACTATGAAATAGCATAAACCATAACCTACCTCCACTGAAGAATTCGTGATCAAGAAATCTACTTTTCCAAAGCTTTGCTTTCCTCTTCGTTCTCTCCTCTTGATCGATCGTTTCTCCTCTCTCTGTTCTTTCTATTTTTCTTATTCAAACCCTTTTTCTTTTACCCTAATTAGCATATAATTAAGTATAAAAGATGACAAAAGTAACCCACTAATTAATTCAAGATTATCCCCTTTAACCCCCAAGAAATCGAATTATTAATATTCAACCACTAACTTTATAATTATAAGCAGGAATAGTCCAAAACGCCCCTTAAAACATTTAACAGAAATCCGACCCAGGCAGGGTTACGCAGCCTGTGACGGCCCGTCGTGCCTGCGACGGTCCGTCCTGCTGCTTCCGTCACAAAGTTCAGAGACTAAATTTCACCAAGGGTCTGTGACGGTCCGTCGTGCCCACGACGGTCCGTCCTGCCATGTCGTCGCGAAGTTCAGAGAGTTGATCTCAGTACCCAAATTTCAGAATTCTAAGTATTTTTGGAACGAGACCCCCTCGACGGTCCGTCGTGGGATCCGTCGACTCAGACAGTTATTACCAGAAATTACTCTGCTGCTCAAAACGACTAAACAGGTCGTTACAACAGTAACTTTTGAGAAAGTTTAACTGGGGAAATAAAAAGTAAAAGAATTTAGTATCATAATCGGGGAAATAAAAAGTAAAAGAATTTAGTATCATAATCTCAAAAAGAGGAGAGAAGTGAATCGAAATTATATAATTAAATAAATTCATAAACTATTTTTCCTAGTATGTTTGTATTGGGCAATGCTAAATGACCAGAAAAAACTGGTCAGAACTTGGCCAAAAAGATAAAAAGACTATTATATCCTTATTTTAATTTTTGCATTTATTTCATTAAATTTTTGCCTCCAAAACAAAAGTAACTTTTTTCTATTTCTCTAACTCCTTGAACTACTAAAATACAAACTTTTTTACTACCAAGGAAAATAAATGTGGTTTTTGTGTAAATTTATGTATGTATAGTTTATTTGATTTATTTCTAAAAGCAAATATTGTTCCATTGATTAAGAAATTGTATGCAAAGTTAAAAAAATATTTTTATTCGTCCATTTTTATGCATTAATTTTTTAATTTTGTTTTTATACACGAATATTGTTTTCAATACTATACCATATAATTATGTTCTACATATATATAAATATAACATACACTCCTTCCTTTACCCCTTCCCCGAACTCAATTATGTACACAATATACTAATGCATACCTTTTAAAAAAAAATATTCGCTTAAAATAAATCTCTTTATTGAAGAAGACAATTAAGTTTCTCATTGATAATAACTACAAAGATTATCTTATCTACTTAAGATTATACTTAGCTAGTAAATTTAACGACGTTATGCACAATTTCTTTTTAATCTTTAATTTCAAATAAATTATACGATAAATTTTAACACTTAGATGTGTAATCATGATTCATAGATTTGATTTTATCCAAAATAAAAATAAAAAATCTTAAATTATAACCATATAATACCTATTCTTTAATAATTAGCTTCTTAGGTATTTAAATAAAGTATTTGATAACGTAGATAAATGAATATATATATATATAATATATATATATATATACACCTCCGAATCTCTCGTTCGATATATTAGACAAACAAGAATAATAATAAAGAAAAATAAGGCCACAACAAATTTAAAGCTCAAATAAAAACGGTTAATATATTAACACAGTCTTCTATGATTATTACTCTTGATCCCTTTTAATTTGGGTTAATAAAAAGAAAATTATTAAATTCCAATAGAAAAAAAAAAAGGTTAAACTAATTGAGCGTAATGTTTATTGTCGAATTATGATTAAATTTTTCTCTAAATATAATTAACTAAATAGATTCTTGTATATAATGAATGTTTTTGAAGAGAAAAAATAATGTAATATTGAAAGTTAGATATTTATAAAATAAAAAAAAACTGAAGAAAGACTTTTGTGATTGTTAATAACACGTTAATTTTTTATATTATAATAATTCCAAACAAGAATTGACCTATATAGAAATTGCTGGAATTATTTTACTAATTTTAACCATGAAGAAAAAATTAAAGTAATCATATAATACTAATTAAGAGGATGTTTCAAAAAGAATAAATAAAAGATCACTCAAAACCTAAGGATCAATTATAATACTTTAAAATAGATGTATTTTATGTAGGATTCTTAAATTACAATATGCTTAATGTACGTAAATAAAGTATAACATAAATAGTGTATTTAATATTGAGTTTTATATCGAGGGAGACAATTAAAATTCATGTTAATAATAGACAAATTAGATTATTCTCCAATTAAAAAATATAATAACTACTCGTTCATACATAATTTAGTTGAATTAAGTATAACTTTAAAATATTAATTGACTTTTATTTAAATAAAATCAATGAATAAACTTATATATACCATGATTAATAGACTGATCATATAAAGTGTATATTATTTTTTACGAAGAAAATAAGAATATAATTTTGAAAATTATATGTTTTAAATATGAAAAAGATATAATCAGACATTTATAACTATAAACATATCAAATTTTGTATATTCTAATTGCTCTAAACAAATTTATAATGACTTATAATAATTGTTAAAATTATGTTACCATTTCTAACCACGAATACACTATTAGTTACTTCAATTATATTAATTTAAAAGATATTGCAAAATAAAAACGTAAATATAAATAAAATTGTATATATATATAATATATATATATATATATATATAATATATATATATATATATATATGGTTATAAATAGTTAAGCCCTATTCTTAATTAAATAATCAATAAAATCATATATATAATCACAAAATTCTATCAAGACATATTTTTTAATTATAAAATCAAAAAGTTATATTAACTTTAGTTATCAAGGTTAAAAAGTATATATTTAAACAATCAAATGATTACAAATACATATTTAATGTATATCGATTGATTTGATATAACTTAAACAATTATTTTTGAAAAAAGTTGAACATATAATTGAATTTATTTAAATATATGAATCGTAAAATTACTTAATTAGAGGTTATATTAATACTTAATAAATATAGTTTATCATGTTCAAGTTATAAAATAGGCATAAAATATGGGCGCGAAACTACAACACTGGTACATAATTCTCTGAGGTTTTTGTTAATTATTATATATAACTAGGATCAATACATATGAAATATATGATTCTTATAATTTTTATAATATATTGATATCCATAATATCTAAAGTGTATTGAATTTTTAAATGTCGTTATTGAAATGATTTTAAATAACGTTTAAATATAAATTAATTCAAAATAGTTTCTTTTATGATGTGTTGATTTCTAACATATTTTTTTATTTTTATAAAAATGTTATGCAAATTATGCTGCATTATTATTATTATTATTATTATTATTATTATTATTATTATTATTATTTATTTTGAAAAGGGTGAAAAATAAAAAGAAAGAGTGAGAATGGAATAAAAGAGAGAAAAGAAAAAATACTAAAATTATTTTCTTTTGCAATGATATTTATAATTTTATAAGTATTTATTTTGTAATGTAAATTTTATATTCTAAATTTTAATTTTTGTATTATAATTATCAATTTAAATTTTGTATTATTTACAGATTTTTATGACAAAATATGTATTGCTCTTTGACCATTTCACAATATTTCTATAAAAAATTAAAAGTCATATATGTATGGAAGTTAGAGAAATTTAAATATTAGTCAATTTACTAAGTATTGAAAAACCTTTTCATTTATTGAAACATAATTAATGAATGAATTACTAATAAATATAAATTTGAGAAAAAAAGGATAGAATTGTAAAAAAAATAAATCACTTTATAGTGTGAACACATATTTGGACCATTATGGTCAAATTATGACCAAATTTTCTGACCAAATGGATTTATCCTTATTGTAATTATATATGTATATACACAGTGGAAGGACTCAACAAGCGAAATTTAATTTGCAATAACTTATAATGCTTTGGATACAAAATTTCAGTATTATATCATCACAAATAATAAAGGCAAAATTAAACTTGCATTTATATCTTAGTGAAAGTTTCTGTAATCAGTCTAGGCGCAAAAAATATTCTAACAAAAATTTAATTTTCATTAATATCTGTATTTGATCAGACACAAAAATTAAAATTCAACAACGTTAGACTAAAATTAGCTTTTGTATTGTTTATAAATTTGAGTTTGTTATAAATCAAGCCCATGGCAATATAAATATAAAGAGATGAAGACAAGAGAAGTAAGATGGAAGATAAGACTTTATTCTTATTCAAGTGTATTGTAAGTCTCATATGTCTATCATACAATAGTGAATGAACAATCCTATTTATAGAGTGAGAAATTACTCCAACAGTCACTATATTAAGTATCATAATAAATAGGTACATTCTTATCCAAAAAGGTTCATGAACCTAGTGAATATGGATGGTTGTTCATGTACCAACTTTATGGACTATCCACTTAATTCAATGTATTTATAACAATCCCCCTTGGATGTCCATAGATAATGTGCCTCGTTAAAACCTTATTAGGAAAAACCCTGTGGAAAAAATTCTAGTGAAGGAAAAAGAGTTCACATATCTTTTGATACGCACTATTTGTTGCCTCATTAAAAACCTTGCCAGGAAAACTCAGTGGAAAAAAAATCTCGGTCAAGGGAAAAAGAGTGCAACGCGTATTATACTCCCCCTGATTAAAACATCACTTAATTTCTTGTGATGATGTCTCCAATCTTTGTACGTTGTGGTTGGTATATTCTTTTTCAAAGAAAAACCACACATTTTTTGAATATGGTGTGTCATTTATCTCAACCAGACGCACTTTCGACTTGCTTCATGGAGGACTTTTATTTCTGCATAGCAACATTTGCTTTATTGATCGCCAGGATATTATTGTGCCTCCACATGCAAACACATAGCGTGCTTGAGATATAGTTTTATGCGGATCAGATAAATATTATGCATCTGCGTAACCAATCAATTTTGTCTTGGATTCCTCGAAATAGAATAAACTCATAACTATGGTCCTTCGAGGATATTCGATCATGTGCTCCACACCATTTCAATGTCCTTTTATCGGGGAGAAACTGAATCTTGCCAGTAAATTTACTGCAAAATAAATATTTGGTCAAATATTGTTAGTAAGATGCACTAGTGCCCTGATTGCACCAAGATAGAGTTTCATCACTAAGAAAATCTTCATCCTTCTTTTGAGATCAAATTGAATCATCATTTATGTCAAGTGATCTCATAATCATTGGGTTACTCAATAAATGTGATTTATCCATATAAAATTGCATCAAAACTTTTTAGTGTATATGCACTGTTAGACAAATATTTCATTTATCAAATTATCAATCTGTAGGTCAAGACAAAATTTTGTCTTACCAAGACCTTTTCATAAAAATACAAGGACAATTAGGGTCATTCTTTTGTACCCTTTTTCTTCCTTGACTATTTCAACTACATTAGGATTCTTGAAGCTTTAGCTTTATTGAAAAAATTTCTTTCAAACTCTTATATGCTTCAGACACCTCGATTGTTTCAAGGATTTTCATATAACCTTCATTGTCTAGCTAGATATTACAATTATACATTTACATGCATTCAAGTTTTCATATGTTGCAAGATCAAAACAAACCTCATTGCATCCACCAAAGGAGAAAACATCTCCACTAATGTCAGGATTTTTGCGTTAAACCTTTATGCCCCAAGGCACAACCGTATTTGATATCTTACGGTTATACTATCGCATAATAATTTATTTGTACCCCATTGACATTATACCTTGATTTATGGACTACCAGTCCAAAATCACTTTTCTGAGTGAAACAAAATATACTTGAATTGTGCATTTTACTTGGCCAATATTTTATTTGTCCACACTATATGTCAGATTTGAATTCAATCCTCATCACAATATATCATCGAGCGCTACCCATATCAAGATACCCTCGACTTATTTGATATCGATTCCAACAAGACATAACTTATCGAGATCTCTTCATTTTTCATTATTTCAGGTACCTAAGCTTTTTTCAAGATTTTATGAAATGTTATGTCAATGTGCTCTATTATAGCACTTGCCTCATTATCATGACCATATTGATCATTTGATCCTTCCTTCTTCAAGGAATTTTATATTTGGAATCGATTGGTCTATTACGCTTCCGGCGTATCATAGTGTAATGACCTGTTTAGTCGTTTAGAGCAGTAGAGTTTATTTCTGGTAATAACTGTCTTGGTCGACGGATCCCACGACGGACCGTCACAGGCACGACGGACCGTCGAGGGGGTCTCGTTCCAAAATACTTAGATTTTGAATATTTGGGTACTGAGATCGACTCTCTAAACTTCACGACGGAATGGCAGGACGGACCATCGTTGGCACGACGGACCGTCACAAATCTTTCCACAGAATTATCTCTCTGAACTTTGTGACGGACCTGCAGGACGGACCGTCACAGTCATGACGGACCGTCACAGGCTGCGTAACCCTGACTGAGTCGGATTTCTGTTAAAAGTTTTAAGGGGCGTTTTGGACTATTCATGCTTAATTATAAAGTTAGTGGGTTAATGTTAATAATTCAATTACTTGGGGTTAAAGGAGATAACCTTGAAATAATAGTGGGTTATTTTTATCATCTTTTATACTTAATTATATGACAATTAGGGTAAAAGGAAAAAGGGTTTGAATAAGAAAAATAGAGAACAGAGAGAGAAAGGGAGAACGAACGATCGAGAGAAGAGAGAACGAAGAGGGAAACAAAGACTTTGAGGAGTAGCTTGCGTGATCACGAATTCTTCGGTGGAGGTAGGTTATGGTTTATGCTATTTCATAGTAAACTCTTAAGAGCGAATTATATGTATTGGGTAGTATTGTAAAGTCTTCTATATGCTTAATTGTGTGCTTGCATGATGTGATTATGTAATTGTAATGGATTGGAAAGATGAGGCTGTGAATCTTAAATCTGAAATCCACTTTGTTAATGATGATGCCTGGGTATAAAAGAAGGCTTGATGAACTAAAAGAATGAGAGTAGAAGATCGGATTGTCACGTTCCGACACCAGGATGGTAGAGGATTGGAGTATCACGTTCCGACACCAGGATAGTAGAGGATCGGAGTGTCACGAACCGACACCAGGATAGTAGAGGATCGGAGTGTCACGTTCCGACACCAGGATAGTAGAGGATCGGAGTGTCACGTCCCGACACCAGGATAATAAGGAGAATGAATCTTGAATTATGTTAATATACTCAATTTGAAGAACCTAATTCCTAAATGAGTATGGTGTGGAGGCTTGAGTCCTCATAGAGGTTTTAGTGTTGTTGCAAATGATTCTTGACTTGTTGATTGTCACCTGTTAAGTATTGTGGTTGATTTTATGTTATTGTTCAATATATATTGCTTTCTATTCTGATTTGGCCGATGATACCTACTCAGTATGTGTTCCTTGTACTGACCCCTACTTGTAAATTGTTTTCTTTGTTATTGTGGAGTGCAGCAAACGTGCCATCGACTTCGACTCGTCCCAACTCTAGCCAGTCTTCATCACACCAGATTTCAGGTGAGCTATTGCTTCTAGCTTGGACTGGATCTTCTTCTTCACGTCTTGATGCCTTGAAGTTCTGGCATGGACTATCTGTTTTATTTATTTTAGCTTCTTAGATACTCTTAGATTTAGTAATTTGAGGATAGATGTTCTTGTGGTGATGACTTCCAGATTTTGGGGATAATAGTTAATAAACATTAGAAGCTTGTTTAATGGTTATATTAATTAAGATTTTGAGTCTTCCGCATTATATTCTATTTATTATGTTTGAAATGTTGGGGTTTAGATTGGTTGGTTCGCTCACACAGTAGGATAAGTGTGGGTGCCACTCGCGGCTCGTTTTGGGTCGTGACAAACTTGGTATCAGAGCATTAGGTTCGTTGGTCTCATCACACAAGAACGAGTCTAGTAGAGTCTTAAGGAACGGTAGGGGGACGCCTTTACTTTTCTTTGAGAGGCTATAGGACTTTAGGAAAATTCCATTCTTTCTTTCTTTCGTGCTATTACTTGGATCCAATTGGTATCTAGGTGATACAAATTGGTATCTGACCATCTTTACTCTATTTTGCAGATGGTTAGAACTAGAGCAACAACTGCGCCAACACCAACACCGGCAAGACAGGATGCGTCTGACCCAGCCACTGGGGCTGTAACTCGAAGAGGAACAGTGGCAAGAGGCCGTGGTAGAGGTCGCGGGAGGACGTCCGCTAGAGGTAGAGGACAAACACCTGGTCCAACTAGTACTAGGGCAGTGACTCCTCCACCGACTGATGAAGTAGTAAGAGAGGGTGAGGAAGGGGAAAATGAACAAGTGCAAGATGAGGAATTACCACCCCAACCTACCCCTGAGATTATTAACCAGGTTCTTCTTATCTTACTCAGTGGTTATCTGATCAGGGCCAGACACCTCCAGTTTTTTCTGCGCCAGCACCTCAGGTTCCAGAAAACAACATACAAGCTGCTGTGGCTCCCCGCATGGATGCCTCATTGGAAATAGGCACGTTTCCTCCTCGACTCACTACAGGGCCTATAATGACGAGTGATCAGCATGAACTCTTCACTAATTCTTGAAGTTGAAACCTCCAGTCTTCAAGGGTGCTGAATCTGAGGATGCCTATGATTTTCTGGTGATTGTCATGAACTGCTACATATATGGACATAGTAGAACAATTTGGTGTTGAGTTTGTGACCTATCAGTTTCAGGGGGATGCCAAAATGTGGTGCGGTCGTATTTGAGTGTCAACCAGCACAGGCACCACCCCTATGACTTGGGCATCATTTTTCTAACTTTTTTATGGAAAGTATATACCCCGGACCTTGAGGGATAGGAGGAGAGATGAGTTCCTGAGCCTAGAGCAAGGAAGGATGTCTTTGCTGCTTATGAGGCTAAGTTTCGTGCATTATCCAATATGCCACCCAGCTTTGCTTCAGTCACAAGAGCGGATTCGTCGCTTTGTGAAAGGATGAGGTCAGATCTACGGATTTCAGCCTTACAGGTAGCTGCTGCAGCAAAATCCTTTCAGGAGGTGGTAGATTTTGTGATAGAAGTGGAGGGGGTGAAGCCAGACGACTTCATCATGGCATCGAAATCTAAGAAGTTTCGTAAGGGAGGTGAGTTTAATGGTTCTTACTCCAGAGGGCAGGGTTCAGGAGGTTACCTAGCCCGACCTATTAAGTCTTCACTGCAGGCTGTAGCTGGGGGTCCATCGCAGACCAGCCAACATTCCTCTGAGTTTGGAGGTTACCCCCAGACTTCGTCATTCTCACAGAGACCTATGCTTGAATCCAGAGAGTGTTATGGATGTGTGGAGACTGGACACATTATGAGGTATTGTCCAAAACAGAGTTACAGACCCCCAATAGTCAGAGGTAGAGGTGGTCATGGAAGAGGCCGTCATTCCGGAGGACGTGGTGGCCGAGGTAATGGTGGTCACCAAAACGGCCGGGGTGATGGGCAAACTGGAGCTACTATAACAGAACATGGTAGGGGCAACGGGCAGACAGGTGATAGGGCCCATTGTTATGCTTTCCCTGGGAGGTCTGAAGCGGAGACATATGATGCTGTTATCACAGGTAATCTTTTGGTTTGTGGTTGCATGGCTTATGTATTATTTGATCCTGGCTCCACATTTTCATATGTATCTTCCTCATTTGCTACTGGTCTTAATTTACATTGTGAATTGCTTGACATGCCTATTCGTGTTTCTACTCCGGTGGGTGAGTCTGTGATAGTTGAAAAGGTGTATAGGTCTTGTCTTGTAACTTTTGTGGGGAGCAATACTCATGTAGACTTGGTTATCCTAGAAATGGTTGATTTTGATGTAATTCTGGGTATGACTTGGCTTTCTCCAAATTTTGCAATTTTAGATTGTAATGCTAAAACTGTAACTTGGCCAAGCCTAGGACAATTTCCGTTAGTGTGGGAGGGTGACTACACTTCCACTCCAGTTCGTATCATCTCCTTTTTTGGTGCTAAGAGAATGGTTAGTAAAGGGTGTTTAGCTTTCTTGGCACACCTCAGGGATGATACTACCCAAGTACCTACAATTGAGTCGGTTTCGATAGTCCGTGAGTTTCTGGATGTGTTTACTGCAGACCTTCCTGGTATGCCACCGGATAGGGATATCGACTTTTGCATTGATCTGGAGTCGGGTACTCGCCCCATTTCCATACCCCCTTATAGAATGGCTCCCGCTGAGTTACGGAAGTTAAAGGCCCAACTTCAAGAGTTGTTAGGTAAAGGTTTCATTAGACCAAGCGCTTCCCCTTGGGGTGTTCCGGTTTTATTTGTGAAGAAGAAAGATGGGAGTTTTCGGATGTGCATAGACTACATGCAACTAAATAAAGTAACTGTTAAGAACAAGTATCCTCTTCCTTGCATAAAATGATTTGTTTGATCTAATCAGTTACAAGGTGCTTGTACCTTCTCAAAAATTGATTTTGTCGCTGGTTATCATCAATTGAAAATACGGGCAACGGATGTGCCAAAGACTGCTTTTCGGACCAGGTATGGGCATTATGAATTCTTGGTAATGTCTTTTGGGCTAACGAACGCCCCTGCTGCGTTCATGAGCCTGATGAACGGGATTTTTAAGCCATATCTGGATCTCTTTGTCATTGTGTTTATTGACGATATACTAGTATACTCAAAGAGCAGGAAAAGAACATGAGGAGCACTTGAGAATTGTGTGGAAGTATTGAGGGAGAAAAGGCTTTATGCTAAATTCTCCAAGTGTGAGTTTTGGCTAGATTCAGTGTCCTTCTTGGGGCACGTAGTTTCTAGGGATGGAGTGATGGTGGATCCTTCTAAGATTTGAAGTAGTGAAGAGCTGGGTAAGACCTACTCATGTACAGAGGTAAGGAGCTTTGTTGGTTTAGCTAGCTACTACCATCGCTTTGTCAAAGGATTTTCTTCGGTTGCTTCCCAATTGAAAATTTGACTAAGCAGAATGTTCCATTTGTATGGTCAGATGAATGTGAGAAAGCTTCCAGAATCTCAAGACCTGTTGACTACTGCACACAATCTTACTTGCCAGTGGAGGCAAGAATTCATTGTTTATTGTGATGCATCCTATTCTGGTTTGGGTGCAGTGCTAATGCAAGAGAAGAATGTAATTGCTTATGCTTCGAGGCAATTAAAAGTGCATGAACGTAATTATCCGACCCACGATTTGGAGTTGGCTGCGGTAGTGTTTGCATTAAAGCAATGAGACATTATCTATGGGGTTAAGTGTGAAGTCTATACGGATCATCGTAGTTTACAGTATGTCTTTATCAGAAAGATTTGAATTTAAGTCAGAGGATATGGATGGAACTACTGAAGTACTATGATATCACTATCTTGTATCACCCGGGAAAAGCTAATGTTGTGGCAGATGCCTTAGTAGAAAGGCAAGGAGCATGGGAAGTCTAGCTCACTTGCAGGTTTCTAGACGCCCATTGGCTAGAGAGGTTCAGACTCTGGCTAATGACTTTATGAGGATGGAAGTACTAGAGAAGAGAGGATTTTTGGCCTGTGTGGAGGCAGATCTTCCTTTCTTGACAAGATTAAGGGAAAGCAGTTTACTGAAGAGAAACTGATTCGGATCCGAGATAAGGTGTTGCGAGGAGAGGCTAAAGAAGCAAAAATCGATGAGGAGGTGTTTTGAGGATTAATGGAAGGGTATGTGTGCCTCGTGTTGATGATTTGATCCACACTATTCTTACAGAGGCTCATAGTTCAGGATATTCTATACATCCTGGTGCAACCAAGATGTATCGTGTGACCTAAAGCCAACATTTTTGGTGGAGTAGGATGAAGCGTGACATTGTTAATTTTGTCGCCCAATGCCCGAATTGTCATCAAGTAAAGTATGAACACCAGAGGCCCGGAGGAACACTTCAGAGAATGCCCATTCCTGAATGAAGTGGGAGAGAATGCAATGGACTTCGTGGTTGGTCTTCCAAAGACATTGGGTAAGTTTGATTCTATTGGGTAATTGTGGACAAATTAACTAAGTCTGCTCACTTCATTCCAGTCAAGGTGACTTACAATGCAGAGAAGTTAGCCAAACTCTATATCTCAGAAATTGTTCGATTGCATGGAGTTCCACTTTCCATCATATCAGATAGAGGTACGTAGTTTACTTCTAAGTTTTGGAGAACATTGCATGCTGAATTAGGTACTAGGTTGGACCTTAGTACTGCATTTCACCCTCAGACCAATGGTCAGTCTGAGCGAACGATTCAGGTGTTGGAAGATATGCTTCGTGCATGTGTGATAGAATTTGGTGGTCATTGAGATAACTTCTTACCCTTAGTAGAGTTCTCATACAATAATAGCTATCACTCAAGAATTGATATGGCCCCATTTGAAGCATTGTATGGGAGGAGATATAGGTCTACCATTGGTTGGTTTGATGCATTCGAGGTGAGGCCCTGGGGTACTGATCTTCTGAGGGAATCATTAGAGAAGTGAAATTCATTCAAGAAAAGATTTTAGCGGCGCAAAGTAGGCAAAAGGAATATGCAGATCGAAAAGGGTTAGACTTGTAGTTAATGGAGGGTGAACAAGTCTTGCTGAAGGTTTCACCCATGAAAGGGGTGATGCGGTTTGGTAAAAGAGGTAAGCTAAGCCCAAGGTATATTGGACCATTTGAAGTACTTAAGCGAGTAGGGGAGGTGGCTTATGAATTAACCTTGCCTCCAGGACTCTCAGGAGTGCACCCGGTATTTCATGTGTCTATGCTGAAAAGATACCATGGGGATGGAAACTACATTGTTCGTTGGGATTCAGTTCTTCTTGATGAGAATTGTCTTATGAGGAGGAGCCTGTTGCCATTCTAGATAGAGAAATCCGCAAGTTGAGATCAAGGGAGATTGCATCCATCAAATCAATGGAAGAATCGACCAGTGAAGAGTCCACTTGGGAGAAGGAGGCTGATATGCAAGAAAGAATACCCACACCTGTTTACAGATTCAGGTACTCCTTTTCGCCCTTGTTTTTCTTCTTGTGGACCGTTCGAGGATGAACGATGGGTAAATTGGTATCTATTGTAACGACCTGTTTAGTCATTTAGAGCAGTAGAGTTTATTTATGGTAATAACTGTCTTGGTCGACGGATCCCACGACGGACCGTCACGGGCAGGACGGACCGTCGAGGGGGTCTCGTTCCTAAACACTTAGATTCTGAAAATTTGGGTACTGAGATCGACTCTCTGAACTTCACGACGGAATGGCAGGACGGACCGTCGTTGGCACGACGGACTGTCACAAATCTTTCCACAGAATTAACTCTCTGAACTTTGTGACGGACCTGAAGGACGGACCGTCACAGTCATGACGGACCGTCACAGGCTGCATAACCCTGACTGAGTCGGATTTCTGTTAAAAGTTTTAAGGGGCGTTTTGGACTATTCATGCTTATAATTATAAAGTTAGTGGGTTAATGTTAATAATTCAATTACTTGGGGGTTAAAGGAGATAACCTTGAAATAAATAGTGGGTTATTTTTATCATCTTTTATACTTAATTATATGACAATTAGGGTAAAAGGAAAAAGGGTTTGAATAAGAAAAATAGAAAGAACAGAGAGAGAAAGGGAGAACGAATGAGCGAGAGAAGATTGAACGAAGAGGGAAACAAAGACTTTGAGGAGTAGCTTGCGTGATCACGAATTCTTCGGTGGAGGTAGGTTATGGTTTATGCTATTTCATAGTAAACTCTTAATAGCGAATCATATGTATTGGGTAGTATTGTAAAGTCTTCTATATGCTTAATTGTGTGCTTGCATGATGTGATTATGTAATTGTAATGGATTGGAAAGATGAGGCTGTGAATCTTAAATCTTAAATCCACTTTGTTAATGATGATACATGGGTATAAAAGAAGGCTTGATGAACTAAAAGAATGAGAGTAGAGGATCGGAGTGTCACGTTCCGACACCAGGATAGTAGAGGATCGGAGTGTCACGTTTCGACACCAGGATAGTAGAGGATCGGAGTGTCACGAACCGACACCAGGATAGTAGAGGATCGGAGTGTCACGTTCTGACACCAGGATAGTAGAGGATCGGAGTGTCACGTTCCGACACCAGGATAATAAAGATAATGAATCTTGAATTATGTTAATATACTCAATTTGAAGAACCTAATTCCTAAATGAGTATGGTGTGGAGGCTTGAGTCCTTATAGAGGTTTTTGGTGTTGTTGCAAATGATTCTTGACTTGTTGATTGTCACCTGTTAAGTATTGTGGTTGATTTTATGTTATTGTTCAATATATATTGCTTTCTATTCTGAGTTGGCCGATGATACCTACTCAGTACGTGTTCCTTGTACTGACCCCTACTTGTAAATTGTTTTCTTTGTTATTATGGAGTGCAGCAAACGTGCCATCGACTTCGACTCGTCCGCAACTCTAGCCAGTCTTCATCACACCAGATTTCAGGGTGAGCTATTGCTTCTAGCTTGGACTGGATCTTCTTCTTCACGTCTTGATGCCATGAAGTTCTGGCATGGACTAGTTGTTTATTTATTTTAGCTTCTTAGATACTCTTAGATTTAGTAATTTGAGGATAGATGTTCTTGTGGTGATGACTTCCAGATTTTGGGGATAATAGTTAATAAACTTTAGAAGCTTGTTTATTGGTTATATTAATAAAGATTTTGAGTCTTCCGCATTATATTCTTTTTATTATGGTTGAAATGTTGGGGTTTAGATTGGTTGGTTCGCTCACATAGTAGGATAAGTGTGGGTGCCACTCGCGGCTCGTTTTGGGTCGTGACACATAGACTCTGTCCTTCAAGGACTTCACATTGGAGCATTTGTAGCTGAATTATATCATAGGGTCAGTGCATTCATCTGGCAACTGATTTGCAACATTATGCAACTGAATTATCCCTTGAACTTTAAGTTCACATATTTATTTAACGAGGATATAGATAATTCATAATTAACCTCACACATAATTTTCAGTTGTCAATCATATCTCCCCCTAATGTTAGAAAATCTAACATTCATTCCAACCTTATTTGGAAGTTCATCTTTGTGCGTGGTGGAGCAATTAAAATCATAACCGCACATTCAAAATTTTAGATGAATATTATATGGTTCCTGACCCTGAACCAATTTTAATGGGGAAACCTTGTTGGTTTGATGCATACATGTATTGCTACATGTTAATTAAAATTATCTCATACCAAATCTTATTTGAGAGTTTTGTTCTCATAACTATGATTTAGCTATAATTGGAGGCATACAATTTCTGCTAAATCAACCAGCATTATCAATATAATTTCATAGTTTGGAACTGTGCTCTTAATTTTAACAATTCGAGCAAACAACCTTACAAGAATCAATTTGTAAGTTGACAACAAAATACATGTGACCATCGCATAGATGCATCAATCATATAGTTGCAAATGATCCACATGACAGGTGAACGGGCCCATATTCACCCTTATATATGTTCCAAAAAATTTAGGGGATTACAATCCCAACCTTAGCTGGTACAATGATCATTTTATCAAGAGAACAAGCAACACAAGAGATTCTCAATCACGTTTGCATCACATTTAATCGGAATGGTCAACTAGTCATGCCAACTGATCTTTATTTTAGTACACTTATAATTTACTTTTACATGTGATTTCATCAGCATGTACATGTTTGTATGGAACAAACAAGAGGAAAAGTGGGGTAATCTTTTATATAACATTTATAACCCTCTTCGATTGTAGTGATTTATAGTCTCTATATTTATTTTCATTCATCCGAAACTTAAAAAGTTTCTTTTGAGACTTACTACAACCCCAATATTATTCCTCTGATAATAGCACAACTCGTTAGAGCTTGAAGTTAATTTTGTGTACTATCACATATTGCATGACACCATCCCTATGGTGAACATCTCCTTCAAGGATGAAATTTTATTATTATTGTCATAGTCAAAATCATTACGAGTAAGACGTCTTTCTTGCTTTACTTTTGTTGTACCATAGGTACACAACCAATGACAAATTTGTATTGCCACACAATAATGACCACAACCCTTATAGGCAAGAAATATTTCTTTCTTTTGCTCTTTCGGTAGTTCACAATAAACATACCATAGCGACGTATAAAACGTAAAATACAATTAGTCATTTCTGCCAAATAAAATTTATTTCCTCTCAATTCTCCCGTAGAGATGAGAAGTGACATATATCATTTTTATTCTCAAACCTTCCATAGAGGTGAGTTGTGGCATATATCCAACCCATAATGAATTTATCACATTTGCACTCATTTCTCTTATAGAATGGTCGAGCATTCACGATACTCATCACAAGTCACATTCTCTTCAAGGAATGGACTAATTATTTATATGTACTTCATAAATTTGCATTTTAAGCACATTGTCATGACTTTAAAATTCATCATATTTCCATGACACACCTCAACATCACTTTGAAGGATCAAGTGTACCATCACTTTATCTTCTTGTCTTTTGATGGAGAATTTATACACTTTTCAAATTATTAGGTCGACAACATTCACAAGTCTAAGACCTTTCATACCATTTTGATAATAAAAATTGTCTTCACATTTTGAAGGACTATTTGAAGAACTCATAGTATTCTTCCTTTTATCATTACCATAATGATGACTATTATAATTCTCTCCCTCCACGCCCTTATTCATATCATTAATTATTTGTCATCTTTCAGACTAATCATTCACTGCTATCACATTCATATGATTGAATGGAGCAAGTCAACAGGCGGATTTCAGAGTTATCACATGTTGCTACCACATTCTTCTCAAGGAATGTAGCGAATCCAATATGATGAATTTCAAGACATTTCATCAAAAATATATTTTTTCTTAGTCATCATTTTATTCATCGCTATGGTGCATTGTCTCAAACTCAATGTCTTACCCTTATAAGGCGTGTTACGCCATATTTCTATGGGACTTGAACCCAATCACAGCTCAAAACTCTAATTGATGTCTTACCCTTTTGGTGCGATAGAACTTGAATCTATCATCTTATCCTCAAATATTTTTTATTATGGTGCATCCGGACTTAAACCTGATGTCTTACCCTTTTGGTGCGATGAAACTTGAATCCATCGTCTTACCCTTAACCAACGATATAATAGACCAAAGTACAACATGACTCACCCTTTGAGTCTTTCAAAACAATCAAAATAATATTCAAACTCATGTTATTAAAATACTATTCCTTCTTCCATTTAAGAAGTTTTGTATAGCATGTCATATTCAACCAATAGTATATGCCTTCGGTTCCTGATAATTGTTAGTGACTGAATACTATTTTATTCTAAATCATAAAATATTTTAGAAAATACATACCTGATTTTATGCATATAATACTTTGATCTTCATAACGAGATCAAACAAAACATAAGTCAAAGAAAAACTAAAACTCAATCTTAATTGGCTACAGACTCATGTTGATAACGTGTTATAAAATCAAGCCTATAAGAATATAATCATAAAGAGAAGAAGACAAGAGAAGTAGATAGAAGAAGAGGAATTTTCTTCTTATTCAAGTGTATGTAAGTCTCATATGTCTATCATACAATAGTGAATGAACAATCCTATTTATAGAGTGAGAAATTACTCCAAAAGTCACCATATTAAGTATCATAATAAATAGGTACATTCTTATCCAAAAGGTTCGTGAACCTAGTGAATATGGATGGTTGTTCATGTACCAACTTTATGGACTATCCACTTAATTCAATGTATTTATAACGGAGTTATATAAACTAGTGTTATTATTAAAGGGTCGGGTGTTTTAATTAGATAGGTAATTGAGTCATGGGGTGGGCTAAATAAGGGGATGAATGTGGAATTTTAATTAGCAAATAGAAATTGATTACATAACAATAAAAGTAAAACTTACGCAAATGACATACTATAAATGACGAATTACGTTCTATACCTATAATATTAATATTTATCAAAAATCCCTTCTTTTTTAGAAATCTGGATATTTTATGAAACAAAATGATACGTAAATAGAAATGGCCGGATACTTTAATTATTTTTTTAATGGTAACTGTACAGCACAAAAAAAGGTAACAACTTTATCATGATTTACGTTAATTTATAACAAGATTACCGTCAAATCTGCACAGAAAACGTACCAATTTATTGCATTATTCAATTTCATGATATTAAAAAATTCAGATTTGCGTAAAAAAATTCTCTGGAACGCCAATTCTGAATTTTTAAAGATGAATATTTCGATCTTGTTTGGACATTCTGGAATATGGAAAAGTGATATTATGTATGAGCGATACAAAAGTGATGGGATAGTGGTTGGTGAAAATATTTCATTCTTGAATCTTATTTCAGCAATTGCGGCTGAGCTGGGTATTGACGAATCGGAAAAAAAAATATAGATATTAGATATGTTGTTGAAGGGAATTCGTCTCCATTGTGTATTCAGACTAATGTAGGTGTAAAATTGTATATAGAAATTAAGAAACATGAGGCTAGTTTCAGAACTTATCCTTTATTCATTGATACTTCAGATAAAGATGTTGAAGAGATAACAAAATTCGATACAACAACAGGTGTCATCATGTGTGTTGAGGGTGAAAAAAGCGACACAAAGGCTCTCAATATTGTTGAATCATCAATTGATGATGCATATTACATACCAGAAGTGGATATTGATAAGCATATATCAGACACCCAATAATTCAGTTGTGGAAGAGAATCATATGTATAATGATAAGTCAACTCTCAAGGCGGTAATGGAAAATTACAAAATAAAGAATAGTTTCAACTTTTAAAGTTAAAAGATCTGATAACAAAATGTATGTTTTCAATTTATATGTTAATATTTTTAATAATATATTATTTGTTTGTAAAAATATTTAGTATAATACATTAATATTATATGTTGCGTGTAGTTTTCTGTGTAATATGATTTGATCGTAATGATATTTTTCACATTTTGAATGCTAAAATCAGTAAATGTAATATTTCTGATCAATTTAAAGAATAAGTTATCAAGGTGTTACATATTTATTATGGAGTATCGTTTCTGTTGTGAAAATGAAATAAAGTATCTTTTTTTAATTTTTTTTCTTTTTTGTTTATTAAAACAGTCAACCTAAGCAAATAATCAATATATATTTTTTATTGCAGCTACGTATTAGTTTGTCATTCATATGATTGTTGTTGGAAATTGAAGGCATCTGCTAGGAAGAATTCAGAAACATTCATAGTGAGATACTTTAATAGTGAACATATCTGTCCATTAAGGGATAGGGTATTAATCAAGGTACAAGCCACAGTTGAATTTGTTAGTGGTGTGACAGCGCCTAAATTAGGGAATCATAAAAGAAAACATACTCCAAGCGATATAATTGATGATATCAGAAAAATGTATGGCGTTGAGATTTCTTATCATCAAGCATGACGCACAAAAGAGAGTGCATTAGAACTTATAAGAGATAAACCTTCTGATGGATACATAAACATGACAAGATACATATATATGCTTGAAACTGTGGATCCAAATTCATATATAAGGATGCATAAGTCTGAATACAACGAATTTATATATCTTTTCATATCATTAAGTCCAATAATGAGAGGATTTGAGTTCTGTAGGCCAGTTGTTGTTGTTGATGCTTCACATCTTAGTGGAGCTTATCGAGGTACATTTTTGTCTGCTAGTACACTCGATGGAGCAGGCATGCCATATTGTTTATGAATTTTTTTTTTTTTTAATATTAATTAGTTATTTAATATATATTGTTTTGTGTTTATATATTAAGGTTGCATATTGCCTTTGGCGTACAAAATTGTTGACACGAAAAATGATTGTTCATGGACCTGGTTCTTTCAACAATTTAAGAATGCATTTGGTGAGAGGGAAAAATGTGTGTTGTATTTGACAAAATGAAAGCATAAAGAAAGGTGTGAGTATTGTTTATCCAACTGTTCCTCATTGTGCATGCATATAGCACCTCTGGGAAAATGTGTGTTCAAACTTTAGGAGAAGGAGGACCATTCTAAGTGATTTGTTTTATTCAATGGCTAAGGTTTATAGAAAAGATGATTTTGAAAAATTGATGGCTAAATTGGATAAAATAGATGGAAGAGTAAAAAAGTATCTTTAAGATGCTGGGTATGAAAGGTCGTCTAGGTCTCATGCAACAGTGAACCGTGGGAGAATGATGACTTCAAATATAGCTGAATGTATCAATAGTTGCCTTGTTGATGCAAGACAACTTCCTATTATAGATTTTTTGGAGGAAGTTAGAATTCTGTTTGGTTCTTTGAATTGCAAAAATAGAGAAATAGCTTCTTATGAAAGAAACATTGGGTAGAAGATTTGAAGAAATATTGATTTTAAATGCATCAAAAAGTGCAAAAATGAAGGTACATAATTGCTTTGTATTTATTATTTTATTGTTAAACAAAAATGAAAAAAAAACTTGTTGACTGTCTCTATTTTTTATAAAATTGCAGGTTGTTGCATCTTCTGAGTTTATTTTTTCACTGTATAAAGGTGGGATTAGATACATTGTTTGTCTTGAGAGGAAAAGTTGTTCATGTGGAAGATTTCAACTTGAGGAGATACCTTGTCCACATGCAATAGCCATCTTGAAGAAGAAGAATATAACAGATGTACACCCCTAAAGCTCTGATTATTATAAACACAATGTATTATCAAATACTTATGCAATTCCAATAGAACCAATGCCAGACAAAAGAGAATGGAAAGCTTTGGACTGTGCTTTGGAAGAAGTGGTCTTGCCACCTAGATACAAAAAAATGCCTGGAAGACCAAGAAAAAAGAGAAAGAAAAATCCAGATGAAAATATAACAACAAAAACAAATTGTTGTGGACGTTGTGATCAAGAAGGTCATAATAAAAAAAACGTACCTTCTTTCCAAATATTCTTGATTTAAATTTTTTTAGTATCATTGATGTTTAATAATGTTTCTGGATATTTTTAATTTGATAATAATATGTGAACTTTTTATATTTGATGTGATTAACAACTGTGAATGATTTAAGCTTCAAATCTGATTTGATACTAAATATATCAAATTTTGACTGTATTATATTACGTCCAAAGACATTTACAAATTTTTAAAAATATATAACTTCTTTAATCTTAATTACATAAAATGGTAAACGTATTATGGATCTGAAAACAAAAATTTGTCATCCCATTCTAAACAATAATTGATATCAAATATTTATAATTTATTTTATGATTTGTAATTCTTAACGATACTAAATATATTATGTTCATAATGTTGTATTAATTAATAAAACTATATAAATTGAATTTTTTATGTTGCTAACACGTGACATATTTGTGTATCTGATTGTAATATAGTATCATACATTTTGATTTGCACGAAAAATACGACATTTTCGAGTAACGAATTTTGTATAAACTAGTTGTAGACAATAAAATTCTCGTCAAGAAAACAATAATCAAGAACGGAAAATTATAGCAACACGATTTTATTATTTCAAATGCGAGTGTTACAATCTCTATAATTCCTCTGAATTCGCCTTTTCAAATATAAATTCAAGGGCTTTAAAGCTTGTTCTTGAATCTATGATGAACTTGAACTTGAACTTTATCTTGATCTTGACTTTGATTTGATCGTTCTTGAACTTGAATGCTTGAATTCTTAAACTTGTAGCTTTGTAGAGAATTAAATGGCGTTTGTACCACAGAGTTTCTCTAGCTTCTTGTTTAGAATTTTCTGTCTCTTTTCTGAATTATGAGGACCCCTATTTATAGTTTTAGAATAGAGAAGTTGCGATTGGAATAGGATTCCGTTCAGCCAATCAGATTGAAGTTACATGGTATTTTGGCTTTACGGAGCGGGCTTGTCATCTTTGACACATGTCATGATTCTATTGGTTTTCTTATTTGACTTGGCATGCCACATCATCTGCACACGTGGCGCCAAGATGGGCTCTAGAATGAGATGAGATCGGGTTTAACAAATTGGGTTCATCCAATGTAGCCCAAATCAATTAATTTAGACTTTAATTAAATCCATATTTATTGGACTTAAATATTTAGCTCAATTATATCAATCAACAATATTTATTTGGATTAATATATTTATGAATTCAATATAATCCGAATCATTTTATAAATTTATATTTAATAAATTTTAAATGATTACAAATGCCCCCTGCTTCAAGTCTTGTCGAGATATTTTATCTTTTAGAGACTAGGCTTGAAGCATTAACTGGTTACTAAATTCACCTTAGTTAAAAATGAATTATAATTGAATTACAATTGTAATCCTACTCAATTTCATATTCATATATATGTTTTATTGCCCAAGCCAAAAAGAATTGTAATTGAACTAGGAATTGTAATCCTACTCAATTTCATATTCATATTATTTTTTATTGCCCAAGCCAAAAAGAAATTGTAATTGAACTAGGAATTGTAATCCTACTCAATTTCATATTCATATTATGTTTTATTGCCCAAACCAAAAAGAAATTGTAATTGAACTAGGAGAAGGATTCTATCCCACCACATGACATCTATAAATAGATACATTGTCTCCATAACTTTATCTTCAATTACGGATTGTGAGCCTACGACGAAAAGGGCATACTCAAGGTAATTTTCCTTCTTTTTTATTTATTTTCGTCACTTTTTTTTTTTACAGCTTGACATGTCTGTCGTAGAAAATTCATATCTCATTGTAGAAAAATCGAAATCATGAACCGTTTGATTTTTCAGAAACTAGATTGTTCGATATCTAACATACCAAAATTTAAAATTTAATACCTTCATAATCTTTCTAGATGATTTTTTGAAGTTAGCTATAGATTCTGTCATGCTAAAAATTCGTCACTTTTTTACAGCATGATATGTTCGTCGTAGAAAATTCATATCTCATTGTAGAAAAATCAAAATCACGAACCATTTGATTTTTCAAAAAATAGACTTTTCTATGTCTAACATATCCAAAATTTAAAATTTAATACCTTCAGAATCTTTCTAGATGATTTTTTGAAGTTAGCTCTAGATTCTGTCATGCTAAAAATTCGTCACTTTTTTACAGCCTAACATGTTCGTCGTAGAAAATTCATATCTCATTGTAGAAAAATCAAAATCATGAACCGTTTGATTTTTCAAAAACTAGACTTTTCGATCTCTAACATATCCAAAATTCAAAATTTAACAGCTTCAGAATCTTTTTAGATGATTTTTTGAAGTTAGCTGTAGATTCTGCCAAGCTAAAAATTTTCAGATTTGTGTGACTTACTAAAAGATCTCGTGTCATGACGTAGGAACAACGAAATCACAATCCACATGGTGATTCCTAATCTAGACATAAAGGTATACAACACATCTAAGATTCAAGATTTAATACCTTTCGAGTCTCAAACATCTTGACAGATAACAATCTCTCATTCACTTGTATTTCTTTCTTTTTTTTTTGTAGATCAGCAAAAGGAATTTTATATTTTATGGAGGCTACATAATGGAAGGATTTATCACATAAAAATGTGCTTAACGTCCATGCCTTAACAAAATAAATAAATAAAACTCTCAAGGTGTTCCATGGCCCCGAATGCTTAACCAACTTGATGCTTTACTAAAATACTGTGTAATGCTTCCGCCTTGAAAAGAACCTCAAGGTTTGACAAGGTCCCGAATGCTTAACCAACTTGAAGCTTTTACTAGAATACCATGTAACGCTCCAGCCTTGAAGATAACCTCAAGGTGTTATAAGGTCCCGGATGCTTAATTATGAAGCTTTACTAAAATACCGTGTAACGCTCCCGCCTTGAAGATAACCTCAAGGTGTTACAAGGTCCTGAATGCTTAACCATGAAGCTTTACTAAAATACCGTGTAACGCTCCTGCCTTGAAGATAACCTCAAGGTATTACAAGGTCCCGAATGCTTAACCAACTTGAAGTTTTAATAGGATACCATGTAACGCTCCCGCCTTGAAGATAACCTCAAGGTGTTACAAGGTCCTGAATGTATTACCATGAAGCTTTACTAGAAAACCGTGTAACGCTCCCGCCTTAAAGATAACCTCAAGGTGTTACAAGGTCCCGAATGCTTAACCATGAAGCTTTACTAAAATACCGTGTAACGCTCCCGCCTTGAAGATAACCTCAAGGTGTTACAAGGTCCCGAACGCTTGACCAACTTGAAGCTTTAATAGGATACCATGTAACGCTCTCGCCTTGAAGATAACCTCAAGGTGTTACAAGGTCCCGAATGCTTGACCAACTTGAAGTTTTAATAGGATACCATGTAACGCTCCCGCCTTGAAGATAACCTCAAGGTGTTACAAGGTCCTGAATGTTTGACCATGAAGCTTTACTAGAATACCGTGTAACACTCCCGCCTTGAAAATAAACTCAAGGTGTTACAAGGTCCCGAATGCTTGACAAACTTGAAGCTTAATAGGATACCGTGTAACGCTCCCCCTTGAAAATAATCTCAAGGTGTTACAAGGTTCCGAATGTTTAACCAACTTGAAGCTTTAATAGGATACCGGGTAACGCTCCCGCCTTGAAGATAAACTCAAGGTGTTACAAGGTCCTGAATGCTTAACAAACTTGAGACAGGATAAACCCGTAAAAGACCAGTTTAAGGTGCAAAGGGACAAATATTGTCCACCTTAAGTCATGGAAATTTAAAGATCCTTTTAAAGATAAATCCGTCGAAACTCTAGCTTAAGGTGCAAAGGGACAAGTTTGTCCACCTTAAGGCATAGAAATTTAAAAATTCGTTGAAGGATAAGCTTGACCAACTTGAAGCTTAATAGGATACCGTGTAACGCTCCCCCCTTGAAAATAATCTCAAGGTGTTACAAGGTTCCGAATATTTAACCAACTTGAAGCTTTAATATGATACCATGTAATGCTCCCGCCTTGAAGATAAGTTCAAGGTGTTACAAGGTCCTGAATGCTTAACCAACTTGAGACAGGATAAACCCGTGAAAAGACCAGTTTAAGGTGCAAAGGGACAAATATTTTCCACCTTAAGGCATGGAAATTTAAAGATCCTTTTAAATATAAATCCGTCGGAACTCTAGCTTATGGTGCAAAGGGACAAGTTTGTCCACCTTAAGGCATAGAAATTTGAAGATTCGTTGAAGGATAAGCTCGCAACAAAGCTAGATTAAGGTGCAAAGGGACAAATATCGTCCACCTTAAGGCATAAAAAATTTAAAGATCCTTTTAAATATACACTAGTGAAAATGTCAACTTAAGGTGCAAAGGGACACATATTGTCCACCTTAAGACATGAAAATTTAAAAAGATTTTTTTAAGTATACATCCGTGAGAAGGCCTAGCTTAAGGTGCAAAGGGACAAGTTTGTCCACCTTAAAACATAGGAATTCAAAGATCTATTGAGGGATAATCCGTAACAAAGCTAGCTTAAGGTGCAAAGGGACAAACCTCGCGCACCATTAGGCATGAAATTCAATTACATATGCATTTGGAGGCTTCTACTTATATACTTGAAGTCTTACCTTCATACTTAAAGTATTTGAATACTTCAACCTGTATACTTAGAGAATTTGGATACCTCAAATAATAAACTCGAAGAATATAAAGACTCCAATTTGCATACTTGATCTAATTTAAAGACTTCCACCGTACTAATAAGAGATTCAAATTTTATAAGGGTTTGCCTCTTCCATAGACCCATCAATACTTTGTGCAAGTCTTAAGTTTGATGAGACAAAAGATAAAAATAAAATATATATCGCTTTGACTTTCATGCAATAGATCAAGTGGGAACATTTTTTTTTGACACTCATGAAACTGAACTTAGAATATGGTTCTAAGCGCCTACATACCTCAATAGAGAGGATCAAGTCACAACGTAGTTCTGGAGATTTTAGTTATTATTCTTTTTTTTTTGTGGTTGTGCCGTACATTGTTTATACTCTTGCGGTCAGGACTGACATGCAATTTAGGCTCGTACCTTAAGGAGCATCATCTTCCTTCAAGGATAGTATCTCTTTAGAAATTTGGCATTAATAGGACCGATCCTTAAGCCATCAGCATCAACAAGCTTGTAAGCACCATTTGAATATGCATCTTGTACGACATATGGTCCATCCCACTTTGAGGTAAATTTTCCCCCAGACTTGTGCGAAGTAATGATTGGTCTTCTTACCGCGAGAACTTGATCTCCTACTTGAAAGCACCTCAAGCGAACCTTCTTATTAAAAGCACGAGATAGACGAGCTTGATAACATTCAAGGTTTTGTTGGGCTTGTAACCTCTTTTCATCAAATGCTTCTAACTCAGCAAGACGCAATCGAGCATTTTCTTCCTCAGTGAGCCCTTCTTGAATAGCAAGTCTTAAGGAGGGTATTTGACGATCGAGTGGCAGGACTGCTTCAACTAAAAGCAAGTGAATATGGTGTTGCTTGAGTTGGCGTGCGATATGTTGTCCTATATGCCCACAAGCTTCTTCCATTCTTTCATGCCAATCCCGTTTGGATTTGGAGACAACTTTCTTGAGCAGGTTGCATAGAGTCTTATTGAATGCTTCAGCAAGACCATTAGCGGCAGCATGGTACATAGAAGATTTACGCTGCTTAAAGTCAAAAAGATCACAAATCTTGTTCATTAACTTGTTATCAAATGGTTTGCCATTGTCTGTTATTATATAGCGAGGGATGCCAAAGCGATAGATAATATTTACTCGGATAAAATTTGCAACATTCTCTTTCTTCACCTCTTTAAGAGCGACATCTTCAACCAATTTTGAAAAGTAATCAGTTGCAGCCAAGATGTACAAGTGTCCACCAGAAGACTTTGGTAATGGTCCTACAATATCCAGTCCCCAAGCATCAAATGGCCAAGATGTGATGGTTGGGTCAATACTTCGGGTGGCTGATGAATGAAATTCGCATGAAATTGACAAGCATCGCATTTTCTGGCATAATATAAGCAATCTTTCACCATGGTTGGTCAGTAATACCCCATCATCTTTATGTGAAAATAAAGTTTTGGTCCAGATTGATGTGATCTACATACTCCTGAGTGTGCTTCTTGCAAAGCTTGAATCGCTTCTTCCTCTGCCAAACATCGTAATAACATACCCTCAAATGATCTTCTATATAATGTATCCTTGTAGTAAAGGAAACGAGGTGCACGACGACGTATGTCAGTTCTTCTTCTTGGATTTTCTGGAAGTATCCCATAACATAGGTAGTCAATGATGGGTTGTCTCCAATCTTCCTTCGCAGCTTCAACAATGGCGACGATATGATCAAGCTTATTTTCAATATATTCTTCCTCATTTGACGGTGGTACTATCCATTTTGACAGACAGTTACTTGCGTTTGATCAGGAAGGGTTAGCGTTGAAGCTAGAGTAGCCAATGCATCAGCTTTCTTATTCTCTGTTCGACGCATATGTTGAAGGGTTACATCCCCAAGCCATCTTATTAACTTTTGAGCATAATCATGATAAGGTCGCAATTCAGGCTTTTTTACCTCATAACTTCCTAAGAGTTGATTAATCACCAATTGAGAGTCACCAAAGACCTGTAAATATAATTGTTTCATGTCAACGGCCATTTCAAGTCCAAGTATCAGTGTTTGATATTCAACGACATTATTGGAGCAACATTGTTTTAGAGTAAAAGAGAATGGTAGAATCTCTTCTTGTGAAGTGATGAACACCACGCCAGCACCAGCTCCGCCGCGATGTGGAGCCCCGTCAAAGTACATTTTCCAAGGAGGTTGAACTTCAATTAACATTGTATCTTCATCAGGAAACTCATCAGTTAACTCCCAATCATTTGGCATAGGATGGTCTGCTAAGAAATCCGCTAGTGCTTGTCCCTTCACGGATTTTTGAGGGACGTACCCAATCTCAAATTGTTGGAATTGGAGATACCATCTTGCTAGTTGGTCACTAAGGACAGGTTTTGACATAACAAACTTGATGGGATTTGCTCTAGAAATAAGGCGGACAACATGAGCTTGAAAATAATGCTTCATCTTTTGAATTGAGAAGACCAGTGCCAAGCATAACTTTTCAATTGGCGAATAATTTAGCTCATTTGGCGTCATCGTTCTACTTAAGTAATAAAGAGCATTTTCTTTGCCTTCACTATTCTCTTGAGCTAACAGGGCTCCTACAGACCTTTCTTGTGCTTCAATGTAGAGTATCAATGGTTTTCCAGGTATAGGGGCTGCCAAAACCGGAGGTTTCGCTGGATACGATTTGATACTTTTAAAGGCTTCGCTACATGTTTGGTCCCAATTAAAAGGAGCACCTTTCTTCATGAGATGACTGAATGGTTGACATCTCCCTGCTAGATTTGAGATGAACCTTCTCAAGTAGGCTAACTTTCCTTGGAGACTTTTTAACTCATGAATATCTCGAGGTTCAGGCATCTTTGATATTGCATCGACTTTGGCTTGATCAATTTCAATCCCTCGATGTCTCACAATAAAGCCAAGGAACTTGCCGGAAGTAACTTCGAAGGCACATTTCAATGGATTCATCCTTAATTGATATATTCGGAGTAACTCAAACACTATCCTTAAGTCTTTCAAATGATCACCCTTTTCCTCGACTTCACTACCAAAAACATTTTTATGGAGCAAGTCGTCAAAGATATTTTGCATAGCCCTTTGATATGTGGCGCCAGCATTCTTTAAACCAAATGGCATCACTTTGTAGCAATAAATACCTTTTGGCGTGTGAAATGTAGTGAGTTCTTCATCTTTTGGTGACATGTGGATTTGATTATATCCATAAGAACCATCCATTAACGACATTGCCTCATAACCAGTGGTGGCATCAATCATCAACTCTGGAATGGGAAGAGGAAACTCATCTTTAGGGCATGCATTCTTGAGATCTCTAAAGTCAACGCAAACTCGAATTGACCATTCTTCTTCCTCACAGGAACAATACTTGAAATCCATGTAGGATATTTGACCTCACGAATAAAGCCTGCCTCATGAGTTTGTTGACTTCATTTTCTATCAATGGAGTCAAGTATGGTCTAAAATGTCTTTGAGCTTGTTTAACTGGACGAGAACCATTTTTGACTGCCAATTGATGGACCGCTACTCTAGGATTCAATCCAGGCATTTCTTTGTAACTCCAAGCGAATATATCTCTATATTCTTTGAGTATATTCATGTAAGCGACTTCTTCATCAATTTCTAGAAACGCACTCAAGTAAGTTGGCTTCGGATCTTCATCAATGCCAAGGTTAACTTCCTTTAAAGGATCTATTGTGATCTTTACTCCTTCTTCAAGTTCTGGAGGAGCATCTTTAGCATCTTCCTCTTCCACAGGATCATTATCATTGACTGATATATGACAACACGAGACAATATCTTCTACCTCTTCCATAATCTTCTTTTGAGGCAAAGAATCGTACTCATTTTGGATTGTAACATGATTTGAGGAACCTACACTTTCTTCATCTTCCTCGCGCTCTTTGGTGTAAACCACAGTATGAACGTTTGCCTTGAGTTCCTCTTTACAGGGTGCCATAAGTTCCACTCGTCGCCTCATCCTAGAAGGAATCAAACTTCTGAAATCTTTTCGAATCAAATGTGAAGCACGCGTTGTAACTTTTAAATAACTTCTCAGGTTCTTGTTATTCTTCTTTAGAGGACCTAACCTCTCAAACACAGAAATTCTTGTTGTCGCTTCGCCAAGTCGATCAAAGACAGAAGGCCTTTTATTGGGAGCAGTGACATCGTCTTCAAAATTTATATGATTATTACTGGCCCTTCTTATGGAAATGCGAATTGGCGGCGGTTGGCTATAACCTAGGCCTTCACGCGCTTTCCTAGTTGTATCTTCTGATGGGAGTTTCCCTAGTGCTGATGGCTCGCTAGGGTTGTATCCTGCCTTCACAAATAACTTGTAGGCATTGGGATCAAAATCTTCTCTTGTGCGCTTTGTAGGGAGAGCCATATCTAGCACTTGATCTTGAGCGACTAACTTTTCTGGCAACTTAGATGACAAGTTTATTGCATCAATCCGTCTGATAGGAAGAGTTAGCCCTCTTAATGCATTTTCTTCATGGTTAAATGGTTGATCTTGTTCTTTCTTCACTTTTGAAACATAGCAAAACCTAGAAGTCTGCTTCTTTTTTGAAGACAGGATCTTCCCTTCATTAAGGATGGGACAAGAGTCTTTAGTGTCAATTTTCACCTTTTCCATAGCTGCATCAATTCTTTTGCTTACGATATTATCAATCTTGATTGATTTGACATCATTGGATTTGACCCCTTTAACAACATAACTTCTCATATAGAATTTTGCATCCGCAAAGTGTGTCTCCACTTCGGTGAAAGGATTATCATCTGCAACTATCTTTCTTTCAATTCCACCTTCAAGATATTTCAAACATTGATAGTAAGAAGATGAGACAATTCTATTCTCATGTACCCAAGGCCTACCAAGTAATATATTGTATGATGTCTTTGCGTCAATCACATGCATCCATGCGCTTGATCTCAAATCTCCCATGTGGATCTCTAATTTAATAGAGCCTATGGACCTCTGCCCGCCTTGATTAAATCCTTGTATCAACAGACAACTTTCACTAAGTTCCCCAGTCGTGATGCCAAGTTCCTTCAATGTGTGGATAGGTAAAATGTTGACTCCAGATCCTTCATCTATTAAGATTCTATTTATATTCTTCTCTAGCACATGACCCACCATATACAAAGGACGATTGTGTAGTGCTTCACCAAATAGAAGATCGTTATCTGTAAATGTGATTTTAGTATCACACACATGTGCTTCTTGGGAAGAAAGTTCAATAGATTTTTCAGAACAAGAAAGAAACATCATTTCTGAGATTTCCCTTGTTTCTTTTTCTTCTTCCCCAAGAGACGCTTTTGGTGAGGATTCACTCGTTGTTCCTTATTTTACAATAGGAGGCACCTTCATTGTTTGTTCTTTATCCACATTGAAACATGATGCCTCGACATTGCCTTGAGTAGACTTTGTGTCGAACGAGCTTGGCAAGAATTCCTCCAGAGTCACAAGACGTCGAGGTTTTTGGTAGTGATGCCCTTCAACCTTTGCCCTTTTGGGGCGCTAGATTGATTTTTGCTTCTCTGATTTGTTCACCATTTTTCCTCTAACCGGTTGCTCGGATAATTCTTTTCGTAAGCTTGACTTGTTGCGTCTTCGCCTAGTTACAAGAATCCAACCCTCATCACCATCTATGTCAACGTCCTGTTCTACTGGCTTTTCTTCATGCTTTTCAGAGATATACATTTGGATTGGATCCAATGACCCAAACGTGATAGAGATCTGGTTAGAACTAGCCTTCTCATCATCAAGGATAATTTTATTTTTGTTTACCAATCGCATTACTCTATCCTTAAAGACAAAACATTTTTCAAGAGGATGACTCACAAGTCTGTGATACTTGCAATAATTTGGGTCGTCAATTTTTCCAGCTTCATCGGGTCGCTTCATCTCTGGCAAGTCAATGAGCTTTAACTCAAGTAATTCATAAAAAATTTCAGAAACGTCAGAATCCAAGAAGGGATACTTTTGTCCTTGCATCTCCCTTAGCGTCGACTTTTGATTTGAACGTGCTTGGAAAGTCGTTCTAACATTTTGTCTTACGCCCTCATTCATGGTGAACTTTGCGGGTGAAACATTTACACTCATGGATTCTTTGTTGTCATTTTTGGGTAGAAACTTGCTCCACCTCTTAGGTTCCTGTTTGTCCCTTCCTTTGCGAGGATCATAGACAATAGTCATATCTTTTCCAGCAGATGTCATGCTCAACTCCATATCATGAGCGCGAGTAGCTAAATCCTCGAATGATTTTGGTTTTATTCCTTGCAAGATGTAAAGAAGCTCCCAGTGCATTCCTTGAATACACATTTCGACTACAGAAGCTTCACTAAACCTGTCCTTGCAATTTAGGCTCGCGTTCCTCCATCGATTTATGAAATCTATGACCGGTTCATCCTTCCTTTGGCGAGTATTCGTGAGTTCTACCATGCTCACTGTGCGCCTTGTGCTATAGAAGCGATTGAAACTCATGTTCTAGTTGCTCCCAACTATCAATAGAGTTAGGTTCGAGATTTGTGTACCAATCAAAGGCATTTCCTTTTAGAGAGCGGACAAACTGTTTGACAAGATAGTCTCCATATGTTCCAACATTATTACATGTCTCCACGAAGTGCGCGACATGTTGTTTCGGATTTCCTTTTCCCTCAAATTGTTGAAATTTTGGAGGTTGATAACCAGCAGGCATTTTAAAGTTATCAATCCTAGCAGTGTATGGCTTACCATACATATGAGAAGACTTGGTGGAGACTTTATACTTATCTTTGACAGTGCCTTCAATAAACTCCTTCAAGAGATCGAGTGGGATCATTCCTTCAGAAGATCATCTCTTTAACAAACGGGGCTTTCTTAGTAGGATCTTCGATTTCTTGAACTTCAATGCCCTTTCCAGGTGCATGGCTCGCATGTCCATCTAAAAGTCCTTCTATCCTGTCCATCAAATTGTCAATTCGAGATTCTTGGTGTTGTACATGCTTCGTCAATCCTTCAACCAACTTCGTCAGATTTGCGAGTTGCTCCTCAGGAGAGGAAGCAGCAGTCACCATCGTTTGCATGATCATTGGAGATGCAGGAGAGTAAAATGGATTGTCGCGTAAGTTAATTTTCAGTGGACTCAGATTACGCGATATACGTGGAGATGATTCACAAGTTTAATCACAGTTCTCCCTTGTGGTAGAGTTCTTGGAACCAGATTGCTCAAGTAGAGCCAATGTCTTCTTTATCTTTTCAGCAACACTACTTCCTCCTTCTAGAGAATTTGTGGAGGAACTTGCTCCTTTTGGAGTCGAAGAACCCAAAACAGGAGTTGATGCAGACGACACTTGAAGCGTTTGTTGCCCTAGTGTAGCAGCCTTGCTTCTCGTAACAACTCCAAAACTTCCAAAGGTAACTCCAAGGATGTCTTCAACTTCAGTAGAGAACTTGGAGCTAGTGACCTTAGAGGAGGTTGATCGAGAGTTGTTGTTCATGGAAGTCATCTTGATATTCTTTGACGTTTGAAAAGTTGAGATGAGAGGTAGAGATTGTCCCACTGGGCGTGCCAGAATTTGTAGACAATAAAATTCGCGTCGAAAAAACAATAATCAAGAACAGAAAATTATAGCAACAATCCATTTTATTATTTCAAATGCGAGTGTTACAATCTCTATAATTCCTCTGAATTCGCCTTTTCAAATATAAATTCAAGGGCTTTAAAGTTTGTTCTTGAATCTATGATGAACTTGAACTTGAACTTTATCTTGATCTTGACTTTTATTTGAACTCAAGGGCTTCGAGCTTGTTCTTGAATTCGGTGGTCTTGATCTTGATCGTTCTTGAACTTGAATGCTTGAATTCTTAAACTTGTAGCTTTGTAGAGAATTAAATGGCGTTTGTACCACATAGTTTCTCTAGCTTCTTGTTTAAAATTTTCTGTGTCTCTTTTCTGAATTATGAGGACCCCTATTTATAGTTTTAGAATAGAGGAGTTGCGATTGGAATAGGATTCCGTTCAGCCAATCAGATTGAAGTGACATGGCATTTGGGCTTTATGGAGCGGGCTTGTCATCTTTGACACATGTCATGATTCTATTGGTTTTCTTATTTGACTTGGCATGCCATATCATCTGCACACGTGGCGCCAAGATGGGCTCTAGAAATGAGATGATATTGGGTTTAACAAATTGGGTTCATCCAATGTAGCCCAAATCAATTAATTTAGACTTTAATTAAATCCATATTTATTGAACTTAAATATTTAGCTCAATTATATCAATCCACAATATTTATTTGGATTAATATATTTATGAATTCAATATAATCCGAATCATTTTATAAATTTATATTTAATAAATTTTAAATGATTACACTAGTATAGTGTGTAAAAATAGTATCAGATATACTCTGAAAATAATTTATTATGGTATCATCATTTATTTTGTATATATTACTCATATAAATTATCTAGTATCTTATAATAAATAAACTAGTAACAAGCGTGTAAAAATATTATCAGTTATATTATGAACATACTTTATATGATATCATACATTGTTTTGTAGAACTAAATTTTACAAAAATTAATTATATGTACTGTTAATTAACTAATATAATGAATTCAAACAATTGAAAAAAATATAAACTAAAATAAATGTATAGATATAAGTATTTTATTCAAACTCTTGAACGATACTAAATATGATGAACACAATAATTTGCATTATTTAATAAAGATATACTTATTTTATTTTTTGATACTAAAATAAGAATCATATTTGTAATAATTCTATTGTTACTTCGTATTTGATTATTATATAGTATCATATATTGTTATTTATCGAATAATTAATAAATTTTATCGAACTAATTATGTGTCATTTTGTGTCATAATTGATAAATAACTTAACAGTTATATTGTTAAAAAATTCAATATAGTAGCATCAGCTATTTGAGAAGATAAATTATTAAAACTAGAAAATGCTTAGTAATATTGAATGAAAAATAGAAGTTGAAATACAAAATATTCCATTCCAATAATAGTTAAAAAAAAATATAAACCTAACTCATCAACATCAACCAATGCATCTTCTGCCTGTTTAGAAAACTCATCCTTTGGCCTTGTTGGATCATCGCTATGACTAACACATCCAACCTTGAATTTTTCCATGCCATACTTCCAAAACAATGTTCCGTATCTGTTGCAAAGATAGTCACTTTGAAGACCAACGGATGGAATTTTGATTTCGTCGCTCAAATATTCTGCATAAGCAGCTACGAACAGTCCACAATCACTGGAAAAAATGAAGATACATTAAAAAGGATTTTAATGTAAAGGAAATCTAAAAACATTTTATCAAACAAGAAAAAATTGATTCACAAATACTTACAGGCTTGTAACGACCTGTTTAGTCGTTTTGAGCAACAGATTTTATTTTGGGAAAAACTGGCTGGGACAACGGATGTAACGACGGACCGTCGTGGTCACGACGGCCCGTCGAGGAGTTTCGTTCCATGACACTTAGAATTCTGAAATGGGATACTGAAAATCGACTCTCTGTAAATTGTGACGGACCTGCAGGACGTGTCGTCACATCCAAGACGAACCGTCGTGAGTTCCCGTTGCAAAACACTTCAACTTTTGAGAATTTGGTATAAGAAACGAGTTTCTGACCGTTAGGACGGAGGTGCAGACGGACCGTCACAGGGGTGACGGGCCGTCACAGCTCACCTAGATTTGGGAGGCTGCGACGACCTGCGTGACGGACCGTCGCAGGCACGACGGCCGTCACAGTTGCGCAAATCCCAGGCAGAATGGATTTCTCACACGTTTTTAAGGGACGTTTTGAACTATTCTTTCCTTAATTATAAGATTGAGGGTTATATTAATACTCAAATCCTTGAGGGATAAAGAGGTAACTTTGGGTTAATTAGTGGGGTTTTATTGTCCTCTTTTACACTTAATTATATGTTAATTAGGGTAAGAGAAAGATGGTTTGAATAAAACAAATAGAAAGAACAAGAGAGAAAGAAAGGGAGATCGAACGAGAGAGGAGAAACGAAGAGGAATAACAAAGCTTGAGGATTAGCTTGATTGATCAATTCTTCGGTGGAGGTAGGTTATGGTTATTTTCATGCTACTTGTAGTAAACTCTTAATAGTGAATGATATGTGTTGATAGTATTGTAAACCTACTATATGCTTAAATTGTATGCTTGCATGATTATGATTATGTGATTTTGATAAAACAAAGCATGATGAAGCTATTGAATCCCAAATCTTGAAAGAAACTTTAATCTATGATATTAATGATGACGCCTTGGTATAAAGAAGGCTTGATGAATTAAAGTAATGGGATTGATGATGCCTTGGTATAAAGAAGGCTATGAACGGATAGAATGAGATTAGTGGATCGGAGTGTCACGTTCCGACACATAGTATTAGTGGATCGGAGTTAACGTTCCGACCATAGTATTGTGGAGGGACGGTTGTCACGAACCGACATGTAGAATTAGGGGATCGGAGTGTCACGTTCCGACACATATAGGGGATCGGAGTGTCACGTACCGACACATATAGGGGATCAGAGTGTCACGTACCGACACATATAGGGGATCGGGTGTCACGAAACCGACACATAGAATTAGTGGATCGGAGTGTCACGTACCGACACATAGTGATAGGGGATCGGAGTGTCACGTACCGACACAAGAGGAAGAAAGATAATGAATCTTGAAAGATGATGAATATACTCAATCTAATGAACTTAATTCCCAAATGAGTATGGTACTGAGGCTTGAGTCCTCATGGTGTGAACTCGTGTATTTATTGATGAATTAATACTTTTATTGCTACATGTTGAGTATTGTAGTTGATTTACATTATTATTGATATATACTGTTCCCTATTTGAGTTGGCCGATGATATCTACTCAGTACTTGTGGTTGTACTGACCCCCTACTTTATGTTTTCTTCTTTGTTATTTGTGTAATGCAGGCAAACGTTCCGTCAACTTCAACTCAACAGTAGATCTAGCCAGTCTTCACTTCATCGGAAATTCAGGGTGAGCTAATGCGTCTAGCTTGGACTGGGTCTTCTTCTTCAAGTCTTGATGCCTTGAACTTCCGGCATGGACTAGCTTTTAGTTATTTTTGTTCTTAGACATTCCTAGTTTAGTAATTTGAGATAGATGTTCTTGTGATGATGACTTTCAGATTTTGGGGATATAATAATAGTTTTGAATCGTTTTATTATGAGTTTAAGTCTTCCACACTAATTTCTGTTATTATAATTGAAATGTTAAGGTTTAGATTGGTTGGTTCGCTCACATAGAAGGGTGAATGTGGGTGCCAGTCGCGTCCCCGATTTGGGTCGTGACAAACTTGGTATCAGAGCATTAGGTTCGTTGGTCTCATCACACAAGAACAGGTCTAGTAGAGTCTTAAGGAACGGTAGGGGGACGCCTTTACTTTTCCTTGAGAGGCTATAAGACTTTAGGAAAACTTCACTCTTTCATTCTTCCTTTCGTGCTACTACTTGAGTCCAATTGGTATCTAGGCGATACGAATTGGTATCTGACCATCTCACTCTATTTCGCAGATGGTTAGAACTAGAGCAACGACTGCACCAGCAGCAACAACGGCACAGCAAGAAACATCTGAGCCAGCCACTGGGGCTGTGGCTCGAGGAAGAGCAGCGGCAAGAGGCCGTGGTAGAGGTCGTGGGAGGACGTCCTCTAGAGGAAGAGGACGAGCACCTAGCCCATCTGATGCTAGGGCAGTGTGACTCCTACCGACGCGAGGAGGTGATAAGAGAGGGTGAGGAAGGGGAGAATGAACAAGTGCAAAATGAGGAAATGCCACCCCAACCTACCCCAGAGATGATCAATCAGGTTCTTGCTTATCTGAGCGGGTTATCTGATCACGGTCAGGCACCTCCAGTGGTTTCTGCACCAACACCCCCGGTTTCAGAGATACGACATGCGGCTACTATGGCTCCCCGCATGGATGCAACATTGGGGATAGTCACATTTCCACGTCTGACTACTGGGCCTATTATGACAAATGACCAGCATGAACTTTTCAGTAAGTTCTTGAAATTGAAACCTCCAGTCTTTAAGGGCGCAGAATCAGAGGATGCCTACGATTTTCTGGTTGATTGTCATGAGCTACTACACAAGATGGGGATAGTAGAACGGTTTGGCGTTGAGTTCGTAAGCTATCAGTTTCAAGGGAACGCCAAAATGTGGTGGCGATCACATGTTGAGTGTCAACCAACAGAGGCACCACCTATGACTTGGGAATCATTCTCTAACCTGTTTATGGAGAAGTATATCCCAAGGACTTTGAGAGATAGAAAAGGGATGAGTTCTTGAGTCTCGAGAAGGGAGGATGACGGTTAACGCATATGAGGCCAAATTCGGGCATTATCAAGGTATGCCACCCAACTTTGTTTCAGTCCACAAGAACGGATCCGCCGTTTTGTGAAGGGGTTGAGGTCAGAATTGCGGATTTCAGCATTACAGATAGCGGCAACGGCAACATCCTTCCAAGAGGTGGTAGACTTTGTGATAGAGGTGGAAGGAGTGAAACCAGATGACTTCACCACGACACCGACATCAAAAAGGTTTCGAAGGGGAGGTGAGTTTAATGGTTCTTACTCTAGAGGACAGAACTCCGGAGGTCACTCAGTTCGACCAATTCAGTCTTCACTACAGACTGTAGTTGGGGGTCCACCTCAGAACGGTCAACACTACTCCGAGAGACCTATGCCTGACTCCAGAGAGTGCTATGGATGTGGGGAGATTGGACATATTAGGAGGAATTGTCCAAAACAGAGTTACAGACCCCCGATAGCTAGAGGTAGAGGTGGTCATGGTAGAGGCCGCTTTTCTGGAGGATGTGGTGGTCGAGGTAATGGTGGTCACCAAAACGGCAGGGGTGATGGGCAAAACGGAGCCACTACTACGCAACATGGTAGGGGCAACGGACAGACAAATAATGGGGCCCATTTACGCTTCCCTGGGAGATCTGAAGCGGAGGCATCAGATGCTGTCATCACAGGTAACCTTTTGATTTATGATTTCATGGCTTCCGTATTGTTTGATCCTGGATCCACGTTTTCATATGTATCCTCATCATTTGCTAATGGTCTAAAATTACATTGTGAATTACTTGACATACCTATTCGTGTTTCTACTCCGGTGGGTGAGTCGGTGATAGTTGAAAAGTATATAGGTCTTGTTTGGTGAATTTTGTGGGGAGCAACACTTATGTAGATTTGGTTATTCTAGAAATGGGTGACTTGATGTAATTCTGGGTATGACTTGGCTTTCTCTGAATTTTGCAATTTTAGGATTGTAATGCTAAAACTGTGACGTTAGCCAAGCCTGGGGCAGATCCGTTAGTGTGGGAGGGCGACTACACTTCCAATCCGGTGCGTATCATCTCCTTCTTCGTGCTAAGAAAATGGTGAGTAAAGGGTTGTTTAGCTTTCTTGGCACATCTCAAGGATGACACTGCTCAAGTACCTTCGATTGAGTCAGTTTCGGTAGTCCGTGAGTTTTTGGATGTGTTCCCTGCAGATCTTCCTGGTATGCCACCAGATAGGGATATAGACTTCTGCATTGATTTGGAACCAGGTACTCGCCCCATTTCTATACCCCCTTATAGAATGGCTCCCGCAGAGTTAAGAGAGTTAAAGGCACAACTTCAAGAGTTGTTGAGCAAAGGCTTCATTAGACCAAGTGCATCTCCTTGGGGTGCTCCGGTCTTGTTTGTAAAGAAGAAGGATGGGAGCTTTCGAATGTGCATAGATTACCGACAGTTGAACAAGTAACTATTAAGAACAAGTACCCCATTCCTCGCATTGATGACTTGTTCGATCAGTTACAAGGTGCTTGTGTCTTCTCAAAAATATACTTGAGGTCCGGTTATCACCAATTGAAAATACGCGCAACGGATGTGCCAAAGACTGCTTTTCGAACTAGGTATGGGCATTATGAATTTGTGGTAATGTCTTTTGGTCTTACGAATGCCCCTGCTGCTTTCATGAGCTTGATGAATGGGATTTTTAAGCCATATTTGGACCTCTTTGTGATCGTATTTATAGATGATATATTGTATACTCTAAAAGTAGAAGGAACATGAGGAGCATTTGAGAATGTGTTAGAGTTGTTGAGGAAGAAAAAGCTTTATGCGAAATTCTCCAAGTGTGAGTTTTGGCTAGATTCAGTGTCCTTCTTGGGGCACGTGGTTTATAAAGATGGGGTGATGGTGGATCCATCTAAGATAGAGACGGTGAAAAACCTGGGTAAGCCTACTACATGTGTCAGAATAAGGAGTTTGTGGGGGGTTAGCTAGTACTACCGCCGATTCGTCAAGGGATTCTCTTCTATTGCTTCCCAATTGACGAACTTGACTAAGCAGAATGTTCCATTTGTATGGTCGGATGAGTGTGAGGAAAGCTTTCAGAAGCTCAAGACTTTGTTGACTACCGCACCTATCCTCACCTTGCCGGTAGAGGGTAAGAACTTCATTGTTTATTGTGATGCATCCTATTCGGGTTTGGGTGCAGTGCTAATGCAAGAGAAGAACGTGATTGCTTATGCTTCAAGACAATTAAAAGTGCATGAACGTAACTATCCAACTCATGACTTAGAATTGGCCGCGGTAGTATTTGCATTGAAGCAATGGAGGCACTATTTATATGGGGTCAAGTGTGAAATCTATACGGATCACCGTAGTCTACAGTATGTCTTTACTCAGAAAGATTTGAACTTGAGACAAAGGAGATGGATGGAACTACTGAAGGACTACGACATCACTATTTGTATCATCCGGGGAAGGCGAATGTTGTGGCAGATGCCTTGAGTAGAAAGGCGGGAAGCATGGAAGTCTAGCTCATTTACAAGCTTCTAGACGCCCCTTGGCTAGAGAAGTGCAGATTTTGGCTAATGACCTCATGAGATTAGAAGTAAATGAGAAGGGAGGATTGTTAGCTTGTGTGGAGGCAAGATCTTCTTTCCTTGACCAGATCAAAGGAAAACAGTTTGATGATGAGAAACTAAGGCGAATTCGAGATAAAGTGTTGCAAGGAGAGGCTAGGGAAGCAATGATCGATGGGGAAGGTGTTTTGAGGATCAAGGGAAGGGTATGTGTGCCCCGCATCGGTGATTTGATCACCACTATTCTGACAGAGGCTCATAGCACAAGGTATTCTATACATCCGGGTGCAACCAAGATGTATCGCGACCTAAAGCAACACTTCTGGTGGAGTAGAATGAAGCGCGATATTGTTGAGTTTGTTGCCAAATGTCCAAATTGTCAACAAGTAAAGTATGAACACCAGAGGCCTGGAGGAACACTTCAGAGAATGCCCATTCCTGAATGGAAGTGGGAGAGAATCGCAATGGACTTTGTGGTTGGTCTTCCAAAGACAATGGGTAAGTATGACTCCATTTGGGTGATTGTTGATAGGTTAACTAAGTCTGCTCATTTTATTCCGGTCAAGGTAACTTACAATGCAGAGAAGTTAGCAAAAATCTACATCTCAGAAATCGTCCGATTGCATGGGGTTCCACTCTCCATTATATCAGATAGAGGTACACAGTTCACCTCTAAGTTTTGGAAAACATTGCATGCGGAATTAGGTACTAGGTTGGACCTTAGTACTGCGTTCCACCCTCAGACCGATGGTCAGTCTGAGCGAATGATTCAAGTGTTGGAGGATATGCTTCGTGCATGTGTGATAGAGTTTGGTGGCCATTGGGATAGCTTCTTACCTTTGGCAGAGTTTTCATACAATAATAGCTATCACTCTAGTATTGATATGGCTCCATTTGAAGCATTGTATGGGAGGAGGTGTAGATCTCCCATTGGGTGGTTAGATGCATTTGAGGATAGACCTTGGGGTACTGACCTCTTGAGGGATTCGTTAGATAAGGTGAAGCGCATTCAAGAAAAGCTTCTAGCGGCGCAAAGTAGACAAAAGGAGTATGCAGACCGGAAGGTTAGAGACTTGGAGTTCATGGAAGGTGAACAAGTCTTGTTGAAGGTTCACCCATGAAAGGGGTGATGCGGTTTGGTAAAAGAGGTAAGTTAAGTCCAAGGTATATTGGACCATTTGAAGTGCTTAAGCGAATAGGGGAGGTGGCTTATGAATTAGCCTTGCCCCCAGGGCTGTCCGGAGTGCATCCGGTATTTCACGTATCCATGTTGAAAAGATACCACGGAGATGGAAACTACATCATCCGTTGGGATTCAGTTTTGCTTGATGAGAATTTGACTTATGAGGAGGAACCAGTTGCTATTTTAGATAGAGAGGTTCGCAAGTTGAGGTCGAGAGAAATTGCATCCATCAAGGTCCAATGAAAGAATCGACCGGTTGAAGAAGCTACTTGGAGAAGGAGGCAGATATGCAAGAAAAATACCCACATCTGTTTACAGATTCAGGTACTCCTTTTCGCCATTGTTTTTCTTCTTTTGATCGTTCGGGGACGAACGATGGGTAAATTGGTATCTATTGTAACGACCTGTTTAGTCGTTTTGAGCAACAGATTTTATTTCGCGAAAAACTGGCTGGGACGACGGATGTAACGACGGACCGTCGTGGTCACGACGACCCGTCGAGGAGGTTTCGTTCCATGACACTTAGAATTCTGAAATGGGATACTGAAAATCGACTCTCTGTAAATTGTGACGGACCTGCAGGACGTGCCGTCACATCCACGACGAACCGTCGTGAGTTCCCGTTGCAAAACACTTCAACTTTTGAGAATTTGGTATAAGAAACGAGTTTCTGACCGTCAGGACGGAGGTGCAGGATGGACCGTCACAGGGGTGACGGGCCGTCACAGCTCACCTAGATTTTGGGAGGCTGCGACGACCTGCGTGACGGACCGTCGCAGGCACGACGGGCCGTCACAAGTTGCGCAAATCCCAGGCAGAATGGGATTTCTTCACACGTTTTAAGGGACGTTTTGAACTATTCTTTCCTTAATTATAAAGATTGAGGGTTTATATTAATAACTCAAATCCTTGAGGGATAAAAGAGGTAACTTTGGGTTAATTAGTGGGGTTTTATTGTCCTCTTTACACTTAATTATATGTTAATTAGGGTAAGAGAAAGAGGGTTTGAATAAAACAAATAGAAAGAACAAGAGAGAAAGAAAGGGAGATCGAACGAGAGAGGAGAAACGAAGAGGAATAACAAAGCTTGAGGATTAGCTTGATTGATCAATTCTTCGGTGGAGGTAGGTTATGGTTATTTTCATGCTACTTGTAGTAAACTCTTAATAGTGAATGATATGTGTTGATAGTATTGTAAACCCTACTGTATGCTTAAATTGTATGCTTGCATGATTATGATTATGTGATTTTGATAAAACAAAGCATGATGAAGCTATTGAATCCCAAATCTTGAAAGAAACTTTAATCTATGATATTAATGATGATGCCTTGGTATAAAAGAAGGCTTGATGAATTAAAGTAATGGGATTGATGATGCCTTGGTATAAAGAAGGCTTGATGAACGGATAGAATGAGATTAGTGGATCGGAGTGTCACGTTCTGACACATAGTATTAGTGGATCGGAGTGTCACGTTCCGACACATAGTATTAGTGGGACGGGTGTCACGAACCGACACGTAGAATTAGGGGATCGGAGTGTCACGTTCCGACACATATAGGGGATCGGAGTGTCACGCACCGACACATATAGGGGATCGGAGTGTCACGTACCGACAAATATAGGGGATCGGGTGTCACGAACCGACACGTAGAATTAGTGGATCAGAGTGTCACGTACCGACACATAGTGATAGGGGATCGGAGTGTCACGTACCGACACAAGAGGAAGAAAGATAATGAATCTTGAAAGATGATGAATATACTCAATCTAATGAACTTAATTCCCAATGAGTATGGTACTGAGGCTTGAGTCCTCATGTGTGAACTCGGTTGTATTATTGATGAATTAATACTTTTATTGCTACATGTTGAGTATTGTAGTTGATTTACATTATTATTGATATATACTGTTCCCTATTTGAGTTGGCCGATGATATCTACTCAGTACTTGTGGTTGTACTGACCCCCTACTTTATGTTTTCTTCATTGTTATTTGTGTAATGCAGCAAACGTTCCGTCAACTTCAACTCAACAGTAGATCTAGCCAGTCTTCACTTCATCGGAAATTCAGGGTGAGCTAATGCGTCTAGCTTGGACTGGGTCTTCTTCTTCAAGTCTTGATGCCTTGAACTTCCGGCATGGACTAGCTTTTTAGTTATTTTGTTCTTAGACATTCCTAGTTAGTAATTTGAGATAGATGTTCTTGTGATGATGACTTCCAGATTTGGGGATATTAATAATAGTTTTGAATCGTTTTATTTATGAGTTTAAGTCTTCCGCACTAATTTCTGTTATTATAAATTGAAATGTTAAGGTTTAGATTGGTTGGTTCGCTCACATAGGAGGGTGAATGTGGGTGCCAGTCGCGTCCCCGATTTGGGTCGTGACAAGGCTATCATTTTGTTGTTGCATAATCTCGTGCGCATATTCAACTGTAAAAAAATGTTGAGGACCCAACAGTTCACCTGTTTCCTTGTCTTTGTACGCCTCCAATGATAACCAATTAATTCTATCTGTTTTATCAAAAAAGCCGCTATCATGTAGATAGTTTGGAAGCATTACAAACAACTGATTAATCTCTTCAGAAGACACTCTTTTCCTTCACCCACCAGATGAGTCATACACACGTATTAACCTTTTCTTCAAAACAACCACAACCAATACCAAATGAAAATCTCTGTCACAATTAACATTAATAAAAACCTCATCAACTAGATGCCATGGTAACGAAGTAGGTATCAAAAATTCATTAATGATGTCTTTTATAGACCTTTCATAACCAGCTATAGCAACACCATGACCAATATGTTGTTGTGTAATCAGAGATTTATCAGCTTGAGCACAATAATACCTATTATATAAAATATTAATATATGATTTAAACATGCAGTTGACCGTAGTGTATCTGTATTGATTCAATCCTCTTGATTTTGAATTTCTCCGTAAATAGTAAAAAATTACATATAGATGTTGTTACATATATAAAAAATCTCAATATGAAATCTGCACACTTTGAAAAATAAATATAGATTGAATAACGGTGTAGATAAATTTGTAAGTAGATGTCTAAATAATATGAACGATCTATAAATTGTATTATTTAAATAATTTAAATGCATAATGTACCTGATCAGTCCAACATTTCATTGGATGTGACATGGTATAAAATCAGTTCTTGTCAACTGAAAATGCGACAACAAAATCCATATAATCAAATCCAAATTTAGCAGATTTGCCTCTATATTTATCATCATCAGGTTTTCTATAATAATTTTTTTTTCAAAATTAAAGTACTTAAAAAAAATAATTTTGTAAAGAAATTTTATTAATAAAACTTACTTATTGACGTTTGATTTAAGGAGTCCCTTTTGAATCCAATCTAATAACTCTTGCATAAATCCGGCGATACTGGAGATGTGATTCAGCAATCATCAAATGGAGTAAATTGACAGATATGATCGTATATTTTGTCCTTGCCCTTATCAGTTGATTCAAACGAATGGACATAGGGAGACTGCAAAATCTTAGAAGGCATCATGTTACGCTGAGCAGGAGTTTTAGTATCAACATCACTGACACCAAGCTGGGTGGGTAGCTGACTGTCTGATAATAGATCATCACTCCAGATGAGTTGTAGAGGAATGACAAAATCCAATGGGTTGACATTAATTTCCCGGTTTGGTGGTCCATGTGCAAATGCATTTGTCACCGCTTCATTTTCAGGTGTGAAGAAGACCGATGAGGTAGAATCCTGTGTGAAGTCAAATAATTAACACAATATAATATTAGTAACTTATGAAACTTAAAATTTACTAATTTTTTCAACTTATTTTTTAATTATGTCAGCAGCATGATCCAAAATAAATAATAATATTTGAACAAATAAAGTATCTGTTAGTCTTTTAATATATATCATGCAGTCTGCGATACTTACAATACATTAATCAATTTGATAGAATAATTTATATACCAAAATTCATGATAAAAAAATCATATATATTTTTACTGTAAAAAAATTACGCAATTGCTGATGACATATAGTTTTCAAAGACAAATTGATGGAATAAGGTATCAACCATATGAAAAGAGACTTTATTAAAAGTTTTACTATTTAATAAAGTATCAATCATTGTATTAAGTATCAGATATTTAATTACCTTTATTACATCTTCAATAGACCCCTTTTGTTTTCCAACCTCATATGCAGTTTCAGCAACATCATCAAAAGTTGCAAATTTCATAAGCTTTGGTGAAACAGTAGGATGATTAGAGTTATTCTATTAATGTGTGTTGTGCAGTCAGTGATACTTAAAAAACAAAGTAATCAATTTCATAAATTAAAGTATATACCAAATACATGATTTAGATCATCATTTATAGTTTAAAACTAAACAATTAGTTAATCAATGATACACAATTAGCATATAAAAATTGATGGATTAGAGTATCAAGCAAACAAAAAGAAATACTTTATTAAAATTTCTAATGCACAAAAATATTAAGGTATCATTTAATAAATTAAAGAGTAATATACTTAAATACCTTTGTTACATCTTCAGAATAAACCTTTTGTTTTTCAACAACATCAATATTTTCAACATCATCGTCTATAGTTTCACAATCCTTATGCTTATGTGAAACAATTGGTTCATAAGAGTTATCAGAATTGAATTGTGTACCAGCATTGTCTTTTGCCACAGAATCATCCATCTTTGTGGCAATGAGACTCCTCCCGTATCCTTCAATTTTTTTAAAAAATCAACATCAATTAAAAAATCAGAAAGAATTAAAAAAATAAATTAAAATATAACCTCTCATATTTGTTTCCTCTCGCAACAACAACTTTCAACAATTCTGAATGGTTACACTTTATTAATGCCTCAAGAGCTTCAACTTTACTATCAAGATCTCCAAATTTTTTGTCAACCTATAATCAAAATTAACATATATTAAATAGTAAAAGTAAAACATATAAGAGTTTAAATTACTTGATTACTTACATAAGACTTAATGAACTTCTTCAAATCATCAATTTCTGAACTGCCAAACTTGTTTTTTCATTGAATGATTTTAGAGGAACACCAACACCAGATACATTCTCAGATTCTTTTTGTTGTGGTTCTGGACTTTGGAATGAATGGTATGGTTGCTGTTCTGGTGCCTTATGTGATTTTGAAAGTTTTGATAGATCATACTTATGTGGATGTACAACCTTTATTCTCTTGCGTTTTAGTGGGATTGTTCCTACATTAGCACCTATTGATGTTTTCTTTAACAGAATATCTGGAGATTTTGTTGTGAAGTCTTCAAAACCAGGAACCTCCTCTGGATGAACATCATCATTATCTTGAATTGATGAAACTGGTGGGTATGGAGGTACATAATTGTGATCTGGTAACCCAAGTGATGCTATTTCCTCAGGAGTTGACTGAATATTAGAACATCCAATCTAAAAAAATAAACAATTAATTAATGACAATAAACATATTAAAGTTGTATCGCATAGTTAAACTAATTAATTAAGAATATTGTATTGAATTAATAAGCTCTAAAAAAATTATTTTCATAAACAACTCAAACTTGAGCTTCAAACCAACAACTTGCCAGTTGTGAATTTTCGGTATAGTGTTTCCTTCTTTGACAACAATATCAGTATTTTTCATAGAAGCACATTCATAAATCCATATATTAAGTGCATATGGAAATTCATCCAACCGATGCAACTTCTTGGAGGGTTTATACTTTTTTCGAAAAGATTTCATTAATTTTTGAAAAACAATTATTCCCCAAGGAAACTGTCGGTAACTAACATCTTCCACCATATAGAAATCTTCAATAGGAATTCATGTATCACCAAGTTGGGAATACAAAAATGTATGGATAAAATACAGTATAGCCATCTGAAGGGCATCCTCATTAATGTCCCATTCACCTACCATAAATCGATCTACCAATCTTTGTTTATTAACATTATATGTAGTATCAGGAAAATATCTTCCAACTAACCTACTAATTTTTAAGTCCGGATATGTAAAGTCCTTTACATTACCTTTACAATTCAAACCAGTAGTAATGACAAAATCACTGATACTAAATTTTAACACATTCCCTTTGGCATGACGAATGTGAATCTCTTGATCTAAATTATCATGCTCAATCTCTAACAAGTATAAACACTTAGTAATTTGGCATTGGCAATTGCATGTAGGGATACTTAGCTATAGTGCAAAAATTGTTTCTTTAAATAATTTCATACCTTCATCCTTAATAGATGATGATACTAAGTGTTCAACAAAATTCGTGTTGTATGTTGGACCAAACTTTAATGCATTAGTTGGAATATGTTTAATGATGTATTCATATTCTGCAATAAAACAAATAAAGTTTTATTAAATTGTAACATATATAAAAAGTTTCTAAACTATTGATTGCATATAATTATGTTTCTGTTTTAAATGATATTAAAAATTGCCTAATACTGATACTAAATATAACTAAACATGTTAACATGAAACTTACAAATACTATTTGAAACTATGTATAAACGAAACAATAAAGTTAAATATATTTCTTTGATACATTAGATTTCATGTCCAACACATCAAAAGATACTCAAATTCACAATTTCAATTAGATATATAAAAATGATATACTTGATTTAGGACTCAAATTCGGATGAATATTGATAATAATCCATAGAATATTTTGAATTTCAAATTTGATTTACAATTGTAACTGAAAATTAGGGGAGAAATTTTGGGAGAAAATTGGGGAACGCGAGATCTTTGGGGGAATTGAATTAATTTTTACTTGGGACGGTAACTTCTGACTTTGTGAAGGTTGATATAACTTTTTAAGTTTCCAACATGTAAAGTTAATTAGTATCATTGGGGGGTAAAAAAATTTTAAAATTTAATAAATTAGTAGGAAATTAATGAAATTAGATAAATTAAAGTAGTGTAGTTTAGTAATTTTCCATAATAAAATTAATTTAAGAAAAGTATGTTCGTGCACTAAAAAAGTGGAGATGAAGATATTTTTAGTCAAATAAGTGGATTGAAGTATATTTTTTTTTTGAATGGTCCAATAGTATTTTTGATACTTTTTTTATTTTCTAATTGGGTTAAGAAAAGAGGAAATGAAAATCTTATATTTTTATCTATATATACTAGTATACGTATTTCTCCGATGCATAAATAATATTAAATTTTTATTTTTAACGCACTTTGAGTTAATGATGTCTTGTTGAAACATTATAAAAGATATTATTTTTAAAAAATAGACGTACTATTATATTGTTTCTCAATAAAATTTTCGCCCCTACCCCTTCTCCCACATCCTAATCCCCCATAATTAAAATATATGAATATACATAGACAACGAATCATGTAATTATTATATAATATTTGTAGAAAATGAAAAATATTGAATAATGCAGTTAATAAATTCACAAATTACAAATACATTGAATTAAGTAGATTGTCCATTAAGCTTATCATAAACTTATCATCATCATGAATGTGTTCCAAGGTGATATGAACCTTTTTGGGATAGAAATGTATCTACTAATGTGACATTAAACATGATGACCTTTTGGTTGATTTCTCTACCTATAAATAGAGATATCATTCACCATTGTAATATACACTTGAATAAGAAGAAAAATCCTCTTCTTCTATCTACTTCTCTTGTCTTCTTCTCTTTATGATTATATTCTTATAGCTTGATTTTATAACACGTTATCAGCACGAGTCTCTAGCCAATTAAAATGAGTTTTAGTTTTTCTTTAACTCATGTTTTGGTTGATCTCGTTATAAGAATCAAGGTATTATATGCATAAAATGAAGTATGTATTTTCTAAAATATTTTTATGATTTAGAATAAAATAGTATTCAATCACTAATAATTATCAGGAACCAAAGACATATACAACTATTGGTTGAATATAACATGCTATACAAAACTTCTTAAATAGAAGAAGGTATAAAACTTTAATAGCATGAGTTTGAATATTATTTTGATTGTTTTAAAAGACTCAAAGGGTAAGTCATGTTGTACTTCAGTCTATTATACCGTTGGTTAAGGGTAAGACGATGGATTCAAGTTTCATCGCACCAAAAGGGTAAGACATCAAGTTAAAGTCCGGATGCACCATAATGAAATATTTGAGGATAAGATGATAGATTCAAGTTCTATCGCACCAAAAGGGTAAGACATCAATTTGAGTTTTGATGCACCATGATTGGGTTCAAGTCCTATAGAATTATGGCGTAACACGCCTTATATGGTAAGACATTGAGTTTGAGTCAATGCACCATAGCGATGATAAAATGATGACTAAGAAAAATAATATATTTTTGATGAAAAACCTTGGAATTTGTCCTATTGAATTTGCTCTATTCCTTGAAAAGAATAGAAAAGAATGTGGTAGCAACATATGATAACTTTGAAATCTGATGTTGACTTGCTCCATTCTATCGTATGAATATGATATCAGTAAATAATTAGTCTGAAATGTGACAAATGATTAACGATATGAAAAAGGGCATGAAGGGACGGAATTATAATAGTCATCATTGTGGTAATTATAAAAGGAAGAACACTATGGTTCTCTAAATAGTCCTTCGAAATGTGAAGGCACTTTTCATTATCAAAATGGTATGAAAGGACATTGGACTTGTGAATATTGTCGACCCAATAATTTGACAAGTTTATAAATCCTCCATCAAAAGACAAGAAGATAAAGTGATGGTACACTTAATCTTTCATAGTGATGTTGAGGTGTATCATGTAAATATGATAAATTTCAAAATCATGACAATGTATTTATAATGAAAATTTATGAAGTACATATAAATTATTAGTCCATTCCTTGAAGAGAATGTGACTTGTGATGAGTATCGTGAATGCTCGACCATTCTATAAGTGAATGGGTCAAGATGTGATAAAATCATTATGGGTTGAATATATGCCACAACTCACCTCTATGGGAGGTTTGAGAAAAAATGATATATACACCAAAATTCACCTTTACGGGAGGTTTGAGAGAAAATAAATTTTATTTTCCAGAAATAGTTAATGGTATTGTATGTTTATACGTCACTATGATATGTTTATTGTGAACTACTGAAAGGACAAAAGAAAGAAATAGTTCTTGCCTATAAGAGTTGTAGTCATTATTGTGTGGCAATATAAATTTGTCATTGATTGTGTACCTATGTTACAACAAAAGTAAAGCAAGAAACACGTCTTGCTCGTAATGATTTTGACCATATCAATGATAATATAATTTCCTCATTGAAGAAGATGCTCACCATAGGGATGGTGTCATGGAATATGTGATAGTACACAAAATTAAATTGCAAGCTCTAACGAGTTGTGCTATTATCAAAGGAATAATTTTGGGTTGCAGTAAGTCTCAAAAGAAACTTTTTAAGTTTCGGATTGTCACGACCCAAAACAAGCCGCGAGTGGCACCCACACTTATCCTACTATGTGAGCGAACCAACCAATCTAAACCCCAACATTTCAACCATAATGAACAAAATACAATGCGGAAGACTTAAAACTCATTAACGAAATCAATTAAATAACTTCTAAAATTATCAATTATTATCCCCCAAATATGGAAAGTCATCACCACAAGAACATCTATCCTCAAATTACTAAATCTAAGAATGTCTAAGAAGCTAAAACAAATAAACAGCTAGTCTATGCCAGAATTTCAATGCATCAAGACATGAAGAAGAAGATCCAGTCCAAGCTAGAAGCAATAGCTCACCCTGAAATCTGGCGTGATGAAGACTGGCTAGAGTAGAGGTTGAGTTGAAGACGATGGCACGTTTGCTGCACTCCACAATTAACAAAGAAAAACAAATACAAGTAGGGTCAGTACAAGGCACAAGTACTGAGTAGGTATCATCGGCCAACTCAAAATAGAAAGCAATATATGTCAGATAATAACATAAAATCAGCTAATATTCTTAACAGGTGACAAAAACAATTACCATAACCCTTGGTCACAACACCAAGCACATCTATGAGGACTCAAGCCTCCACACCATACTCATTTGGGAAATAGGTTCTTTAGATTGAGTATATTAACATATTTCAAGATTCATTCCATCTTCTATCCTAGTGTCGGAACGTGACACTCCGATCCATCTACTATCCTGGTGTCGGAACGTGACACTCCGATCCATTTACTATCCTGGTGTCGGAATATGACACTCCGATCCATCTACTATCCTGGTGTCGGAACGTGACACTCCGATCCATCTACTATCCTGGTGTCGGAACGTGACACTCCGATCCATCTACTATCCTGGTGTCGGAACGTGACACCCAATCCTCTAATACTATCCTGGTGTCGGAACGTGACACTCCGATCCATCTACTATCCTGGTGTCGGAACGTGACACTCTGATCCATCTACTATCCTGGTGTCAGAACGTGACACTCCGATCCATCTACTATACTGGTGTCGGAACATGACACCCGATCCTCTAATACTATCCTGGTGTCGAAACGTGACACCCGATCCTCTAATACTATCCTGGTGTCGGAACGTGACACCCAATCCTCTAATCTCATTACTTTAGTTCATCAAGCCTTCTTTTATACCAAGGCATCATCATTAACAAAGTAAATTTAGGATTTAAGATTCACAGCCTCATCTTCCCAATCCATTACAATTACATAATCACACCATGCAAGCACACAATTAAGCATATAGAAGACTTTATAATACTACCCAACACATATCATTCGCTATTAAACCATAACCTACCTTCACCGAAGAATCGCGATCAAACAAGCTATCTTCCAAAACCATTGCTTTCCTCTGCGTTCTCCTCTTTCTCTCGTTCGTTTCTCCCTTCTCTCTCGTTCTTGCTCTTTCTATTTTTTTATTCAAACCCTTTTTCTTTTACCCTAATTGTCATATAATAAGTATAAAGATGATTATAAAAAATAACCCACTATTTATTTCAAGGTTATCCTTTAACCCCCAAGTAATTGAATTATTAACATTAATCCACTAACTTTATAATTATAAGCATGAATAGTCCAAAAACGCCCCGAAACTTTAATTGAAATCCGACCCAGTCAGGGTTACGCAACCTGTGACGGTCCGTCATGACTGTGACGGTCCGTCCTGCAGGTCCGTCACAGAGTTCAGAGAGTTAATTCTGTGGAAAGATTTGTGATGGTCCGTCGTGCCAACGATGGTCCGTCCTGCCATTCTGTCACGAAGTTAAGAGAGTCGATCTCAGTACCCAAATTTCAGAATTCTAAGTGTTTTGGAACGAGACCCCCTCGACGGTCCGTCGTGCCCATGACGGTCCGTCGTGGGATCCGTCGACTCAGACAGTTATTACCAGAAATACTCTACTGCTCAAAATGACTAAACAAGTCGTTACAATAGATACCAATTTACCCATCATTCGTCCTCGAACGATCACAAGAAGAAAATCAAGGGCGAAAAGGAGTACCTGAATCGGTAAACAGGTGTGGGTATCTTTCTTGCATATCAGCCTCCTTCTCCCAAGTGGACTCTTCAACCGGCCGATTCTTCCATTGAACCTTGATGGATGTAATCTCCCTTGACCTCAACTTGCGGACTTATCTATCTAAAATCGCAACAGGCTCCTCCTCATAAGACAAATTCTCATCAAGCAGAACCGAATCCCAACGAATGATGTAGTTTCCATCCCCATGGTATCTTTTCAACATAGACACATGAAATACCGGATGCACTCCTGACAGTCCTGGGGGCAAGGCTAATTCATAAGCTACCTCCCCTACGCGCTTCAGAACTTCAAATGTACCAATATACCTTGGGATTAGCTTACCTCTTTTACCAAACCGCATCACCCCTTTCATAGGCAAAACCTTCAGCAAGACTTGCTTACCCTCCATAAACTCCAAGTCTCTAACATTTCGATCTGCATATTCCTTTTGTCTACTTTGAGCCGCTAAAAGCTTTTCTTGAATGCATTTCACTTTATCTAACGATTCCCTCAGAAGGTCAGTACCCCAAGGTCTAACTTCAAATGCATCAAACCAACCAATGGAAGACCTACATCTCCTCTCATACAGTGCCTCAAATGGGGCCATACCAATACTTGAGTGATAGCTATTGTTGTAGGAGAACTCTGCTAAGGGTAATAAGTAAACTGCGTACCTCTATCTGATATGATGGAGAGTGGAACCCCATGCATTCGAACAACTTCCGAGAGTTAAAGTTTGGCTAATTCTCTGCATTGTAAGTCACCTTGACCGGAATGAAGTGAGCAGACTTAGTAAACTTATCAACAATTACCCCAAATGGAGTCATACTTACCCATTGTCTTGGGAAGACCAACCACGAAGTCCATTGCAATTCTCTCCCACTTCCATTCAGGAATGGGCATTCTCTGAAGTGTTCCTCCAGGCTTTTGGTGTTCATACTTTACTTGCTGACAATTCGGGATTGAGCAACAAACTCAACAATGTCACGCTTCATTCTACTCCACCAAAAATGTTGCTTTAGGTCACGATACATCTTGGTTGCACCAGGATGTATAGAATACCTTGAACTATGAGCCTCTGTAAGAATACTGTGAATCAAATCATCAACGCAGGGTACACATACCCTTCCCTTAATTCTCAAAACACCTTCCTCATCGATTTTTGCTTCTTTAGCCTCTCCTCACAACACCTTATCTCGGATCCGAATCAGTTTCTCATCAGTAAACTGTTTTCCCTTAATCTTGTCAAGAAAGGAAGATCTTGCCTCCACACAGGCCAAAAATCCTCCCTTCTCATTTACTTCTAGTCTCACAAAGTCATTAGCCAGAGTCTGAACCTCTCTAGCCAATGGGCGTCTGGAAGCCTGTAAGTGAGCTAGGCTTCCCATGCTCCCTGCTTTTCTACTTAACGCATCTGCCACATCATTAGATTTTCCTAGCTGGTACAAAATAGTGATATCGTAGTCCTTCAGTAGTTCCATCCATCTCCTCTGTCTCAAATTCAATCTTTCTGAGTAAAGACATACTGTAGGCTACGATGATCCGTATAGACTTCACACTTAACCCCATATAGATAGTGCCTCCATTGCTTTAATGCAAACACTACCGCGGCCAACTCCAAATCATAGGTCGGTAATTACGTTCGTGCACCTTTAATTGCCTTGAAGCATAAGCAATTACATTCTTCTCTTGCATTAGCACTGCACCCAAACCCGAATAGGATGCATCACAATAAACAATGAAATTCTTACTTTCACTGGCAGGGTAAGATTGGTGCTAGTTGCAACAAGGTCTTGAGTTTCTGAAAGCTTTCTTCACACTCGTCCGACCATACAAATGGGACACTCTGCTTAGTCAAATTTGTCAATTGGGAAGCAACAGAGGAAAATCCCTTGACAAATCGACGGTAGTAGCTAGCTAAACCAACAAAGCTCCTTACCTCTGTAACATTAGTAGGTCCTTCCCAACTCTTCACTGCTTCAATCTTAGATGGATCTACCTCACTCCATCCTTAGAAACTACGTTCCCTAAGAAGGACACTGAATCTAGCCAAAACTCACACTTGGAGAATTTGGCATAAAGCTTTTTCTCCCTCAACATTTCCAATACAATTCTCAAGTGCTCCTCATGTTCTTTCTTACTCTTTGAGTATACCAGTATATCATCAATGAATACAATGACAAAGAGATCCAGATATGGCTTAAAAATCCCATTAATCAAGATCATGAAAGCGGCAGGGGCATTCGTAAGCCCAAAAGACATTACTAAGAACTCATAATGCCCATACCTGGTCCGAAAAGCAGTCTTGGGCACATCCGTTGCCCGTATTTTCAATTGATAATAACCAGATCTCAAATCGATTTTTGAGAAGGTACAAGCACCTTGTAACTGATCGAACAAATCATCGATGCGAGGAAGAGGATACTTGTTCTTAACAGTTACCTTATTCAGTTGTCTGTAGTCTATGCACACCCGAAAAGCTTCCATCCTTCTTCTTCACAAACAAAACAGGAGCACCCCAAGGGGATGCACTTGGTCTAATGAAGCCTTTACTTAACAACTCTTGAAGTTGGGCCTTTAACTCCCCTAACTCTGCTGGAGCCATTCTATAAGGGGGTATGGAAATGGGGCGAGTACCCGGTTCAGGATCAATGCAAAAGTCAATATCTCTATCCGGTGGCATACCAGGAAGGTCTGCAGGAAACACATCCAGAAACTCAACGGACTATAGAAACCGACTCAATTGAAGGTACTTGGGTAGTATCATCCCTGAGGTGTGCCAAGAAAGATAAACACCCTTTACTAACCATTCTCTTAGCACGAAGAAAGGAGATGATACAAACTGGAGTGGAAGTGTAGTCACCCTCCCACACTAACGGATCTGTCCCAGGCTTGGCCAACGTTACAGTTTTAGCATTACAATCTAGGATTACAAAATTTGGAGAAAGCCAAGTCATACCCAGAATTACATCGAAGTCAACTATTTATAGGATAACCAAGTCTACATGAGTATTGCTCCCCACAAAATTCACCAGACAAGACCTATATACCTTTTCAACTATCACAGACTCACCCACCGAAGTGGGAACACTAATAGGCATGTCAAGCAATTCACAATGTAAATTAAGACCAGTAGCAAATGAGGAAGATACATATGAAAATGTGGAGCCAGTATCAAATAATACAGAAGCCATGCAATCACAAACCAAAAGATTACCTGTGATAACAGCATCAGATGTCTCCGCTTCAGAGCTCCCGGGGAAAGCGTAACAATGGGCCCTATAACCTATCTGCCCTTTGCCCCTACCATGTTGTGCTGTAGTGGCTCCAGTTTGTCCGTCACCTCGGCCGTTTTGGTGACCACTATTACCTCGGCCACCACGTCCTCCAGAATGACGGCCTCTTCCATGACCACCTCTACCTCTGACTATTGGAGGTCTGTAACTCTGTTTTGGACAATACCTCTTAATATGTCCAGTCTCCCCACATCCATAACACTCTCTGGATTAAAGCATAGGTCTCTGTGAGAATGACGAAGTCTGGGGATATCTCCAAACTCAGAGAAATGTTGACCGGTCTGCGGTGGACCCCCAACTACAGCCTGAAGTGAAGACTGAATAGGTTGGGTTGGATAACCTCCTGAACCCTGCCCTCTGGAGTAAGAACCATTAAACTCACCTCCCTTACGAAACCTTTTAGATGTCGATGCCATGGTGAAGTCATCTGGCTTCACTCCCTCCACCTCTATCACGAAGTCTACCACTTACTGAAAGGATTTTGCTGTAGCCGCTACCTGTAAGGCTGAAATCTGCAAATCTGACCTCAACCCCTTCACAAAACGGCGAATCCACTCTTGGGGACTGAAACAAAGCTGGGTGGCATACCTGAATAATGCACGAAACTTAGCCTTATACGCAGTAACCGACATCCTGCCTTGCTCTAGGCTCAAGAACTCATCCCTCCTCCTATCCCTCAAGGTCCGGGAGATATACTTCTCCATAAATAAGCTAGAGAATGACGCCCAAGTCATAGGTGGTGCCTGTGCGGGTTGACACTCAACATTTGACCGCCACCACATTTTGGCATTTCCCTGAAACTGATAGATTACAAACTCAACGCCAAATCGTTCCACTATGCCCATTTTATGTAGTAACTCATGACAATCAACCAGAAAATCGTAGGCATCCTCAGATTCAGCACTCTTGAAGATTGGCGGTTTCAATTTCAAGAACTTACTGAAAAGTTCATGCTGATCACTTGTCATTATAGGCCCTGTAGTCAAACGAGAAAACATGCCTATTTCCAATGAGGCATCCATGCGGGGAGCCACAGCAGCTGCCTGTTGTACTTCCGGAACCTGAGGTGCTGGTGCAGAAAACACTGGAGGTGTCTGGCCTTGATCAGATAACCCGCTAAGATAAGCAAGAACCTGATTAATCATCTCTGGGGTAGGTTGGGTGGTAATTCCTCATTCTGCACTTGCTCGTTTCCCCTTCCTCACCCTCTCTTACTACTTCTCAGTCGGTGGAGGAGTCACCGCCCTAGTACTAGATGGGCCAGGTGCTTGTCCTCTTCCTCTAGAGGACGTTCTCCTCCGAACTCTACCACGGCCTCTTGCCACTACTCCTCTTCGAGCTACAGCCCCAGTGGCTGGCTCAGATGCGTCTTGTCTTGCCGGTGTTGGTGTTGGCGCAGTTGTTTCTCTAGTTCTAACCATCTGCGAAATAGAGTGAAGATAGTCAGATACCAATTTGTATCACCCAGATACCAATTGGATCCAAGTAATAGCACGAAAGAAGAACAAAGAATGGAATTTTCCTAAAGTCTTATACTCTCCAAGAAAAGTAAAGGCGTCCCCTACCGTTCCTTAAGACTCTACTAGACTCGTTCTTGTGTGATGAGACCAACGAACCTAATGCTCTGATACCAAGTTTGTCACGACCCAAAACAAGCCGCGAGTGGCACCCACACTTATCCTACTATGTGAGCGAACCAACCAATCTAAACCCCAACATTTCAACCATAATGAACAAAATACAATGCGGAAGACTTAAAACTCATTAACGAAATCAATTAAATAACTTCTAATATTTATCAATTATTATCCCCCAAAATCTGAAAGTCATCACCACAAGAACATCTATCCTCAAATTACTAAATCTAAGAATGTCTAAGAAGCTAAAACAAATAAACAGCTAGTCCATGCCGGAATTTCAAGGCATCAAGACATGAAGAAGAAGATCCAGTCCAAGCTAGAAGCAATAGCTCACCCTGAAATTTGGCGTGATGAAGACTGGCTAGAGTAGAGGTTGAGTTGAAGACGATGGCACGTTTGTTGCACTCCACAAGTAACAAAGAAAAACAAATACAAGTAGGGGTCAGTACAAGGCACAAGTACTGAGTAGGTACCATCGGCCAACTCAAAATAGAAAGCAATATATGTCAGATAATAACATAAAATCAGCTAATATTCTTAACAGGTGACAACAACAACTACCATAACCCTTGGTCCCAACACCAAGCACATCTATGAGGACTCAAGCCTCCACACCATACTCATTTGGGAAACAGGTTCATTAGATTGAGTATATTAACATATTTCAAGATTCATTCTCTTTACTATCTTGGTGTCGGGACGTGACACTCCGATCCACTACTATCTTGGTGTCGGAACGTGACACTCTGATCCATCTACTATCCTGGTGTCGGAACGTGACACTCCGATCCATCTACTATCCTGGTGTCGGAACGTGACACTCTGATCCATCTACTATCCTGGTGTCGGAACGTGACACTCCGATCCATCTACTATCCTGGTGTCGGAACGTGACACTCCGATCCATCTACTATCCTGGTGTCGGAACGTGACACCCGATCCTCTAATACTATCCTGGTGTCGGAACGTGACACTCCGATCCATCTACTATCCTGGTGTCGGAACGTGACACTCAGATGCATCTACTATCCTGGTGTCGGAACGTGACACTCCGTTCCATCTACTATCCTGGTGTCGGAACGTGACACCCGATCCTCTAATACTATCCTGGTATCGAAACGTGACACCCGATCCTCTAATACTATCCTGGTGTCGGAACGTGACACCCGATCCTCTAATCTCATTACTTTAGTTCATCAAGCCTTCTTTTATACCAAGGCATCATCATTAACAAAGTAAATTTAGGATTTAAGATTCACAGCCTCATCTTCCCAATCCATTACAATTACATAATCACATCATGCAAGCACACAATTAAGCATATAGAAGACTTTATAATACTACCCAACACATATCATTCGCTATTAAGAGTTTACTATGAGATAGTATAAACCATAACCTACCTCCACCGAAGAATCGCGATCAAACAAGCTATCTTCCAAAACCTTTGCTTTCCTCTGCGTTCTCCTTTTTCTCTCGTTCGTTTCTCCCTTCTCTCTCTGTTCTAGCTCTTTCTATTTTTCTTATTCAAACCCTTTTTCTTTTACCCTAATTTTCATATAATTAAGCATAAAAGATGATAAAAATAACCCACTATTTATTTCAAGGTTATCTCCTTTAACCCCCAAGTAATTGAATTATTAACATTAATCCACTAACTTTATAATTATAATCATGAATAGTCCAAAACGCCCCTTACAAACTTTTAACAAAAATCCGACCCAGTCAGGGTTACGCAACCTATGACGGTCCGTCATGACTGTGACGGTCCGTCCTGCAGATCCGTCACAGAGTTCAGAGAGTTAATTCTGTGGAAAGATTTATGACGGTCCGTCGTGCCAACGACGGTCCGTCCTGCCATTCCGTCACGAAGTTCAGAGAGTCGATCTCAGTACCCAAATTTCAGAATTCTTAGTGTTTTGGAACGAGACCCCCTCGACGGTCCGTCGTGGGATTCGTCGACTCAGACAGTTATTACCAGAAATACTCTACTGCTCAAAACGACTAAACAGGTCGTTACACGGATAAATTGAAAAGAAATACTGAGACTAAATTATGAAAAGATTTAATATCTTTAAATTACTATAATCAAAGAGGGTTATAAATATTAGTCATTTTTCCCTCGTTTTTGTTGCACACAAACATGAATATGCTGATGGAATCACATGCAAAATTAAACTATAAGTGTACTGAAATAAAGATCAGTTGGCATGATCAGTTGACCATTCTGATTAAATGTGATTCAAACGTAATTGAGAATTTATGTGGCTTATATGATGAAGAAATAAAAGATTCTTCAAGAATTCTCTTGTATTGCTTGTTTTCATTGTACCAGCTAAGGTTGGGATTGTAATCCCCTGACGTTTTTGGAACATATAAAAAGGTGAATATAGACCCATTCACCTTCCATGTGGATCATCTGTAACTATATGATAGATGCATCTATGCAATGATCACATGTGCTTTATTGTCAACTTACAAATTGGTGTTTGTAAGGTTGTTTGCTCGAATTGTTAAATCAAGAGCGCAGTTCCAAATTATGAAATTATATTGATAATGCTGGTTGATTTAGTGAAAATTGTATGCCTCAAACTATAGCTAAATCATGGTTATGAGAACAGAACTCCCAAATCAAATTTTGGTATGAGATAAATTTATTTAACATGTAGCAACACATGTATGCATCAAGCCAACAAGGTCTCCCCATTAAAATTTGTTCAGGGTTAGGAACCATATAATTTTCATCTAATATGTTAAATGTGAGGTTATGATATTAATTGCTCCACCACGCACAAAGATGAATTCTCAAATAAGGTTGAAATGAATGTTAGATTTTCTAACATTAGGGGGAGAGATGATTTTGACAGCTGAAAATTATGCATGATCTTAATTATGAATTATCTAGATCCTCGGTAAATATATATGTGAACTTAAAGTTCAAGGAATAATTCATTTGCATAATGTTGCAAATCAATTTTCAGATGAATGCACTGACCCTATGATATAATTCAGCTGCAAATGCTCCAATCTGAAGTCCTTGAAGGACAGAGTCTATGATACGCCGGAAGCATAATAGACCAATCGGTTCCAAATATAAGATTCCTCGAAGAAGGAAAGAGCAAATGATCAATATGGTCATGATAACGAGGCAAGTGCTATAAAATAGCACATTAACATAACACTTCATAAAACCTTGGAAAAGGTTGAGGTACTTGAAAAATAATAAAAAATGAAGAGATCTCGATAAGTTGTCATATTGAAATCAATATCAAATAACTGTCGACGGTATCTTTGATATGAGGTAGCGCTCAATGATATAAATTGTGACGATGATCTTGAATTGAAAACTGTCATATAGTGTGGACATATAAATGGTTGGCCAAATAAAATGCATGATTCAAGTATATTGTATAGTGTGGACAGATAAAGGTTGGCCAAGTAAAATGCATGATTCAAGTATATAGTTTCACTTACAAAAGTGATGTTTTGGATAGATAGTCCATAAATCAAGGTATAATGTCAGTGGGATATAAATAAATTATTATGCAATTGTATAACCGTAAGATATCAATACGGTTTGTGCCTTGGGACATACAAATTTATCGCAAAAATCCTGACATTTTTGAAAATGTTTTTCTCGTATGGTGGATGCAATGAGGTTTGTTTTGATCTGACAACATACGAAAAATTTGAATGCATGTAACGAATAATTGCAATGTCTAGCTAGACAACGAATGTTATATGAAAATCCTTGAAACAATCGAGGTGTCTGAAACATATAAGAGTTTGAAGAAACTTTTTCAATAAAGCTTCAAGAATCCTTTTATGGATTGAAATAGTCAAGAAAAAAAAGGTACAAAAGAATGACCCTAATTGTCCTTGTATTTTATAAAAATATTTTGGTAAGACAGAATTTTGTCTTGACCTACAGATTAGTAATTTGACAAATGAAATATTTGTCTAACAGTGCACAACTGAAAAGTTTTGATGCAATTTTATATGGATAAATCACATTCATTGAGTACCCCAATGATTATGAGATCACTTGACATAAATGATGATTCTATTTGATCTCAAAAGAAGGATAAAGAGTTTCTTGGTGATGAAACTTCATATCTTGGTGCAATCAAGGTACTAGTGCATCTTACTAATAATATTTGACCAGATATTTGTTTTGCAGTAAATTTACTGGCAAGATTCAGTTTCTCCCCGACAAAAGGACATTCAAATGGTGTTGAACACATGATTGAATATCCTCGAAGGACCATAGTTATGGGTTTATTCTATTCCGAGGAATCCAAGACAAAATTGATTGTTTATGCAGATGTAGAATACTTATCTGATCCGCATAAAGTACGATCTCAAACACGCTATTTGTTTTCATGTGGAGGCACAATAATATCCAGGCGATCAATAAAGCAAATGTTGCTACGCCGAAATAAAATCCCTCCATGAAGCAAGTCAAAAGTGCGTCTGGTTGAGATAAATAACACACCATATTCAGAAAAATGTGTGATTTTTCTTTAAAAAAGAATATACCAACCACAATGTACGAAGATTGGAGACATCATCACAAGAAATTAAATGATGTTTTAATCAGGGGGAGTATAATACGCGTTGCACTCTTTTTCCCTTGACCAAGATTTTTTCCCACTGGATTTTCCTGGCAAGGTTTTTAATGAGGCAACAAATAGTGCGTATCAAAAGATATGTGTACTCTTTTTCCTTCACTAGAATTTTTTTCCCACAGGGTTTTTCCTAGTAAGATTTTAACGAGGCACATTATCTATGGACATCCAAGGGAGAGTGTTATAAATATATTGAATTAAGTGGGTTGTCCATTAAGCTTATCCTAAACTTATCCTTATCATGGATATGTATTCCCAAGGTGATATGAACCTTTTTGGGATAGAAATGTATCTACTAATGTGACATTAAACATGGTGACCTTTTGATTGATTTCTCTATCTATAAATAGAGATATCATTCACCATTGTAACATACACTTAAATAAGAAGAAAATTCCTCTTCTTCTATCTACTTCTCGTGTCTTCTTCTCTTTATGATTATATTGTTATACCTTGATTTTTATAACAACCAATAAAAAATATAAAAAATGCAGTAAACACAATTTATCAATAAAACTAATAATTATTAACTAAAAAAAGTATGACGACTTTATTAGGACTATATATAAGAGAAGCTAGAAAAGTTAAAATTCTATTACAATTTAAATTTCATTTAAATTTGATTTCAAAACATCATATCTATTTTTTAAAATAAGATCTTTTAGTTTTGCTTCGTTATCCTTAAATTTTAAAGGAAAATTTATATAAATATATTATAATAAAAAATATCTACCATTTATTGCAATAACATTTTTTTCACTTGATCACTTTTAATATATTTATAATACACTTTTAATTCATATTACAAAGAACAATTTATTATTCACATATAATACATTTATTGATGGATAATACATTTATCATACATTTTAATACTCTTATAATAAAATGTGTCAACTTCTTACCATAGAAGCATAATATATATATATATATATATATATATATATATATATAGATATATATATATATATATATATATATATATATATATATATTATATATATATATATATATATATATATATATATTGCAAATTTAACTTAATTCACTTAATACATATTGCAAATTTAACATATAATATTGGTAATAAATAAAAAAAATAGCTACCCTCAACCAAATCAAGTATTTGCTTTGGCAATCCCTCCTTAATCGGCTCTCTACTAATTACTACCTCAACACCTTCCTATTCTCCCATCTAATATATGTTTAATTTGTCACAATGCCGTAGAAGACTCTAAACAGAATGTTGTATTGCATTGGATATTTTGAACCAACTTGGCATACTTATTCCTATTCCAACGGACAACCAATTAATTCCATTGGATTCTCCAAATTAAAAACCTTCACCCAACCCCCATAACCCTTCTCCTCTCGTGCGAGTCTTCAAATTAAACATGGATAATGCTTTTGATCATGACAATTTGCCTCTATTCACAAATATAATCTCTTGTTGAGGGAATGCTCTTATCATGCATAAGGTAGCACATACTTTGGCAGCAAAAGCTAAAATAAATGCAACTGATCTTCAATGCTCTTTTTGGAACCTCCTTTGTACATGTTGCATACGCTAAACGAAGATCAGCTTAGTACTAATTTAGTTACTACAAGTATTAACATATCTAATATTAGGAATAATAAATTACGGGATAAATCCACTAACGTTATGGCTGACTAAACCTTTTATACTTTCTACTACTATATAAATATATATAATATCCTTTCTTACAAAATAAAATAATATTGAGAGAAATAATTAAAATCCATAAAATATCCCCCCCCCCCTCTGTTTCCTTTTTTCCTCATTTTGTCTTCTTTTCTTATTTGTTATTTTTTTATTTTTTAAAAAATTATTTTCACTACTATTACTACAACTATTTATTATTATTACTATTTTTCTTATTAATAATATTACTCTCGCTATTATTGCCATCGTTATTATTATTATTATTATTTTATTTTTTTTTATTTTTTTTGCCATCACTACTGTTGTTGTTGTTGCTATTGTTACATATTAATACTTTAATTTCATGTAAAATTAAATATATTTAAATTTATTTTACAATACCTTGATAAGTCATTGAAATAAAAAGAGTTCATTTAGATTCTTTTGCCTAAGAGTTTTTATTTTAAAGCTAATAAAAATATTTTTTAATTTAAATTTAAAATTTCAAGTATCATATAAATATATTTAATGAAGACCTTTTTATAATGCTTTCTTATCCTTCATTTTTTTTAAACTGAAAAGGGTCATATTTGCCCTTGAACTCTTAGAAAAAGGTTATATTTACCTTCGTCATGCTTTTTTGATATATTTGTCCTCATTATCCAACTTAAATCACATGCTTGTCCTTGCATAGTTAAGTATTATGTCAACATTTTTATTAGTCTACCTGGTGCCTACATGTGTCTTACGTGGTGTACACATTTTTATTATAATTAAAATTTACTTTCTATTTAGTATTCTATTCGATCCATTTGGTAAAATCCGACCTAACCAAAATAAAGACCCATTAACCCGATTTCAAAACCCATTCACCCTAACTTCTATGCTCATCATTCTTGCAACATTTCATATATAGAGAAAAGTCATTCATGTCTTGATTGAGAGAGAAGATCCAACATAGGTAAGAGTTTTATCCTTAAATTATCTCTTTACTCTTTTGTATTGTATTTATTTCTTGAATCTTTTCAAAATTTGGGCAAAAGATCTCAAAATTTGTATATCTTCTTTTATTGCAATTAGGGATCGTCAATGTTAACATTTATAAACTTAATAATTGCAGTGATTGTTATTTCGTCTATTTTATCTCTTTACTATATGGTAAAAATTAGGGTTGTCAATTATCAATATTTATGGGCATTTCGGTAAGTGTTAGTTTATAATTTTGGTTTAGAATTTGGTGTTTAGTGATTTAGAACTCACCGGATATAAATTTAAACAAAATTGTTGGTTGTATGGGCTATCTTTTTTTTTAAATGTATTTTTGTTTCCTAATTGAATGACACAATGTGAATATTATAATGTTACTGAGACTTTTTTCTTTTTTCATGGTTTGTGTCCTTGAATGTGTTACTATTTTGTGGTCACATAACCTCAAATAATTGAAGTAAAACGTGGAACTTTTCAAGGCTTCAATGCACATCCGATGGCATTTTTGAAGAGTCCAAGCAATATAGATGATCACTATATCAAACTATTTGATCAAAACACAACATTAACAATACTATGCGACATGCATGTCTCTTTTTTTGTTTTGTTCTCGAGGATATCAAAGATGACCTTGGCGGTCATAATCTTCAATTACGGTGAAGAGTGGATTAAAAAAACAAATGACATGTATTCAATGAAATTAATCGATACTTGGACAGATTCTGATCCTAGCCTCCTTTGCTTTATTGATATTGTAAATGAGTACAACAGTAAGTTTTAATATTTAGGTGTTCAACGACAACTTATTATTACTGTTCTTTCTGGTAACTATTTCAAGATAGATGGTGATAATGATATAACACAGTTATGTACTTAGTGTCTGAAGAATTTAAGGTCCTTAACATATATATTGTAGATGAAAGTGAGAATTAATAAATGTTCATAATATTTCTCGACATTCTAAGACATATGTTGCAACAACTAAAGTTGAAATTGACGGTGAGAGTGATAATGAGAGTGATGATAATCATGTAGAGGTAGAGTATGATTCTAATGACTTGAATAAGATTGCCTTTCAAAAGTGATCCATCAAGGTTGAGGTATGAGTGTGTTGCAGAATGTCATTTTCATTACATATTTCTGGAGATAAAGACATCTTGGGTGTTAGGATAAAATCCCTGAAAAATACGCATGATTGTAACAAAGCATTTGACAATGAAAGGGTTGATACTCCGTTACAGTCATGCATTTTTCTAGGGTTATTATTCAAACCCGTATGTCTTTATCTCCAGAAATATGCAATGAAAAACGGCATCATGCAACACACTCATATGTCAACCTTGATGAATCACTTTTCAACTGTTTCAAATTTCTTTTGTTTACAAGAGCATACAAGTTAATTCATAATCTATCTTCGGGTATATCTTTGAAACTCATACCTATGCATAACTCCTTGTAATCTAAGAACGTTTCATCAATATCCTTTTTTTTTTTTGAAACACAATCTTATTCAAGTTATCAGAATCATACTCTACCTCGACATGATTATCATCACTCTTGTTTTCACTCTAACTGTCATTTCCAACTTCAGTTGTTGCAACATATAACTCAAAATGTTGAGAAATATTATGAACTTCTATTAATTCCTCACCTTCATCTACAACATATATGTTAAGGACCTTAGATTCTTTAGAAACTAAGTACAATATTCGTCTCATACCATTATCACCATCTATCTCGTGATAGTTACCAGAGGGAATGACAACAATTAGTTGCTGAACACCTAAATATCCAAGCTTACTATTGTACTCGTTTACGATATCAAAAAAGAAAAGGAGATCAAGATCATAACCTGTCCAGTAACGATTAATTTCTTTGAATATATGACATTTGATTTTTCAATTCATTCTCCATCATAATTGAAGATTATGTCCACCAAGATCACTTTAATATCCTGCAAAATAAAACAAAAAAAGAGACATGTATATGACGTATTATTGTTAATGTTATGTATTAATCAAATAGATTGGTATAATGATCGTCTATGTTGCTTCGAATCTTAAAAAATGTCATCCAATATGCATCACATCCTTGAAAAACTCTAAGTTTGACTTTAAATCGTGTGAACTTATGTGAACACAAAATAATAACACATTCAAGGACCACAAACCATGAAAAAAGAAAAAAGTTTCGGTAACATTATAATATTCACATTGTGTCATTCAATTAGGGGACAAAAATTACCTTAAAATAAATGGATACCCCATATACAACAAACAACTCTGTTTAATTTCAAAACCACTAAACACCAAACTCTCAATCAAAAAATATAAACTAAAACTTGTCAAAATGCCCATAAATATAAAAAATTGACTACCCTATTTTCTACCATAGAGTAAGGAGATATAAAATAGCTGAAATAACAAGCACTACAATTATTAAGTTTAGAAATGTTAAAATTAACGAACCATAATTGCAATAAAAGAAATATATACAATTATTGAGATATTTTGTCCAGATTTTGAAAAGATTCAAGAAACAAATACAATACAAAAGAGTAAAGAAATAATTGAAGAATTAAACTTTTACCTATTGTTGTATCTTCTCTCTCAATCAAGACATGAATGGCTTTTATCTCTATTTGAAGCGTTGCAAGAATGATGAGTATAGAAATTAGGGCTAATGGACATTGAAATCGGATTAATTTCTTTATTTTGGTTAGGTTGTATTTTACCAAATGGTTCGGATAGAATATTTACTAGAAAGTAAAATTTTAATTATAATAATAAAATTTTAATTGTTATTGTTGTTGCAGCTGTTGTTGTAAATTAAAAAAAAAAGTAATAGAATATAAAAAATACAATAAACAAATTAAAATCTTTTATTCTTTAAATTAATATTCTTTTGAAAAAAATATCTTAGATAGTTCAATGATGTAAGAATATAAAACAAAGATCAATGAATTGTGTACCTTATATTTGCAGAGGATGTCCTCGATTTTGCTACAAAAATAAATTGCTCCACAGTCACTCTTCGAGTCACTAAGAGTTAAAGATACATTTCACAAACTAAATATCAATTTATTTTTTGACGTTCTCATGAAATTAGGCATATTAGAGTTAACATTCTTAATAGAGAAACTCTTCCAGACATCGATGTAGTGTTTGGAGAACTCATTCATGAGGAGACTCGCATCAATACTAGCATCCATGGATTCTTCCTACACAATTGACACGACTATGTATACATCAAAAGGTACCCATAACTCATAACTCATATCTCAATTCAAAAGTTTAGACCACAATGCTTTGAATGCAATGAGTACGACAATATTGCGTCACATTGCAAGAAAAGAAACATACGCAATTATTGTAAGAAGCCTGGCCATATAATTTGGAGTGTGATCGATGCCCAAACACGTTTCAAACCAAGCACAAAGCTTATCAAGTGTCTGAAACTTATGCACCATCTTCTTTGAATCCGAATGCACTTCAAAAGATGATACAAAATTCAGTTGCATCTGCTCTCCCCGGGGCTATTTCTAGTGCTCTACCGTTGCCTATCCTGGTAAGAATTTAAATAGGAATTCAAAAGTTTAGCATGTAGATTCGGTTGCGTCTAACCATATGACAGGAGATACTTATAATTTACACTCTTTATCAACTCCATAAAAAATCATCTTATTTTCACAACCAATGGTGAAACTTTACCTGCCTCTAAGATTGAAAAATCATCTTGCTTCATTAATGTCCTTTTTGTCCATAAACTTACTGTTAATCTTATTTCGGCTGGACAGTTAGTGGAACAAAATTGTCTTGTTATTTTCTCATGTCTTGGTTGTTGTAACGATCGGGGAGCATCCCCTAGAATTTATATGACGTACTTAACCTCTCGGAGGTCGTGTACAATCCCTTAGACATCTTTTATTTCATATATATGAAAAGTAACACAAAATTGAGAACTTTTTCTCAAGAACATAACGCGAAATCATATCATAAAACGAAAGTATTTCTAACATATGTCTAAAAAACCTTTGATGACAACATGAGTATAAAATGTCTTCGAACGCAACCCACAAAAGTCTAAACATAGCAAAGAACATAAAAGGCAACATAGAGGTGGTGTCCTAGGATGCTATGAGGACTTATCAATCTTCACTCCTTGAAAGTCTTGGAAACTTTACCCTTCAAAGCAACTCAATCTCCTCAACACCCTACATTGGATTAGAATGTAGGTAAAATATTCGTTAGTACGAAATGTACCAATTATGAAAACTATCATACCAAACATAAGATATCTCAAAGGGTTAGTCAACAATAGACATAATCATAAGATATAATAGCATGAACATAACATGAATATCATTAGCATAATAAGTCATCATAAAGCATATACAAGTTCACACTTAGATCATTTGTCCTTCTTACTCAAAGTGAATTACTTCATAAGCCACCTCCAAGTATACTTGTGCAAGGCTAAGTTAGCATTCCATGCTACTACCTAAGCTAAGTACCTCTCTTTGGTCATTATTGGTCATAATCCACTCTCATAGTTAAGACCTAAGTTCTTCATAACATATGAGCACTATCCCCCTAGATCATCTCAAGTCACACTTGTGCAATGCATGTGGGGAATCCCATTCTACCTCACACACTAAGCATATCTTGAAGTCACCCTATTCCCTTTCATCAACTTTAGGTGTAACTTGTAAACCTACTTTATATTGATAAGGACCTATCATATCAAATCAATAATGTCATGGAAAGCAACTATAGCAACCATCAAAGCTAAGCATACATCACTTAGGGGTCATGTCATAGGTAGCTTCAAGTCATACTTGTGCAATATATGAATGACATCCCATACTACTATCCATACTAAGTACTTCTCTAGACTATGCTAATCCAAGCTAACTAATCTTGCATCCTTGTCTATTAAGATCAACATACTAACATAAGAGAGTTACCATCATGGAAAGTATCTTAAAATACCAACCAAGCTAACAAACGAAGGACACAAAAGTACCAACCTAACCACCATGAAACCAATCATGTAGATGCAAGCTAACCATAGGGTAGCATGAATCCTCAACCCTAAGCTACCATGAGGCTACTATCTCAAGTTGTTCCATGAAATTCACCTTGCATGCAAATCAAGCTACCATTAGGAGAGTATAGGTCTTTCCCCTAAAAAGCTGCCATGAAATGGTTTTGTCCTATCCAAGTCAAGCTAACATGAAGGTACTTTAATCATGCACGTCCATTGTTCTTATCAGAGATACCCATTTTGGGGGCTTATAGACCATGCCTATGTGCGGAGTGACTCCTCAATCAATGGGGCGTATGTCTAAACACGAGGGGTCGCTTGGCTAGGCGTCGTTTGGGACTACCTTGGGCAGTTTCACGCCAAAGTTTGGGTCCTCCTCAAGGACCCCTAGGGTGGTTCTTGGGGATTCGTACCTATGATTTTGGACATAAACACATTCATCTAGATGTTAGGAACATCTCCTATAAATTTGAACCCCAAACAACACGTAAAACATGCAAAGGCCCACAAGAACACACTAGTACACTTTAAGGCTAACTTTCGAATGTCTTGGTCGTTCTTGGACGTTTGACCTCCAAACTCTTGTAAAATCCTAAAACTAACTTCTAATGCAATAATTCACCCTTTTACACCTTATTAGCTCATGACACACATGTTAGGATCTTGTTTGACTGAATTCATTTTGAAATTCTAACAATATCCCCACATGGGAAACATTTGTCCTTGAATGGCACCTTCCTAAACATTTCTTAAAGGACCAACTCTAGACTAAAAGCCCATCGTGTATACATTATTCCTAAATATACACACCCATATCAAGGAAACTTAATTCCATTCTAGACATGTCTAATGCAACTCTACATGCATGAAGGAAATATTCTTACTAAAACCCAAGGAGAAACTAACATCTCCTAGCTATGACATGCTTAACATACTTCATGGAGCCTAGATTGCTTATTGACCCACTTGTGTCACAACAAGATACACTCCATGAAACTAGGTTAATCTTTAACAAGGTCTTCACACCTTCATAACATTCAATGAAGACCATAGCAACATGTAATCATATAAAGATCTTATGAAAAGGCTTAATATCCCCCATTTGTGAGTAAGACACACATGTCTTTCTAACATTAATTCATCATAACAAGGAAAATATCAAGTTTAACAAAGCAATTCAAGGCAACATGCAAATCTAAAATTTTCACAAATCATTAAGGAAGCACATACCGGAAAAGAACATGAGGAGATCATTCTTGATCACCCTTGGATCGAAGAGCATAAAACCTATTCCTATTTGGAGGACCATATTCCACATCATTAGGAGCAACTTGCTTGCCTTACCTCACATTAGCCTTTGCCTTAGGGAAATCCTTCCTCATGTGGCCACTCCCACCACACCCATAACAACCATCTCTACCGGCCAAACACCTACCCTCATGTCTCTTACCACAACTAGGGTAAGTAGGCCGTGAATATCATTGATCTTTCCTTGAGGCCTAGGATTAGACACCCTCTCATCCTCATACATAGGATCATTAAAATAGCCTTTTTCGTAAAACTTTTATTGATTTTTAGAACGACCATTTCCATCGGACCTATCATTATCCATTCTACTTCTCTCTTTCACCTTCTTAAGTTTAGATTCCTCTATTTGTTGGGAAAACACCATGAGACGTGAGAAATCAATATAATCAACAAGCATTTTCATACGACACTCTTCTTCTACTAGTTCAGACACCCCGTCATGAATCTAATCATCAAATCTCAAGGGTTCGCTACCAAGCTTGGAGCATACATAGTCAAAGAGTGAAATCTAAGGCATACTCCTTAACACTCAAATTGTTTTGCTTAAGGTTTATGAATTCCTTCAACTTAGCCTCCCTCAATTCTCTAGGAAAGAACCTATCAAAGAAAGCCGACTTAAATGTCTCTCACTCTATGGACCCGCCCTTATGACCTAGAATCTTTCCATTATTCATACAAACTTGAGCTACATCTTTCATTTGATACGCGGCTAGTTTCACTTTCTCCCTAGAAGTTAATCCCATAATAGCTAAAGTCTTTAAACCTCATCTATGAACCCATTTGGATACTCCTCCACCTTGGAGCCACTATATTTTGGAGGGTTCATCCTCAAGAACTCCCTAATCCTATAGGAACTCATTCCTCCTATAGGGTTTTCCACCACGTCCCTATTTTCTTGGGCTGTCAAGGCTTGAGCCAACAAATTCATAGAAGTTCTAAACTCTTTTAGAGTGACATTCCCCACTTGTTGATAATTAGGAACTTGAGGAGGAGCTTGATTTCCTTGGGGAGGAACCTCTTGATCCTCATTGTCAACTCCTTCCCATCTAGAATTAGGCCTAGTGTTAGCCATAACTTGGACAAAATCATAGGAAAATATTAGAATAAAGGCCTACTAAAACTAAACTCTATGGCACGACTTGAAGAATGAAGAAGCGGAATTCCTAAGCATCCCATAGCCTCCTACTAATAGATGTGTTGCGAATCAAATCGATGAATAAAACTCTACTAGATGTGGTTTTGAGACATCCTAAGACCATTTCGTAACCTTATGCTCTGATACTAAGTTTGTAACGACTAGAGAGCACCCTTAGACATCTTTCATTATATATATATGAAAAGTAACATGAAATTTAAAACTTTTTCTTAAAAACATAATGCGGAATCATTTCATAAAATGGAAGACTTTCTAAAATATATTTCAAAGACCTTCTATGACAACATGAGTACAAATGTCTTGGGACACAACCCACAAAAGTTTAAACATAGCAAAGAACATAAAAGACAACATAGGGGTGGTCTCCTCGAATGCTATGAGGACTCACCAATCTTTACTCCTTGAAAGCCTTGGAAACTTTACCTTTCAAAGAAACTCAATATCCTCAACACCCTACTTTGGATTAGAATGTAGGCAAAATATGCGACAGTACGAAATGTACCACGTAAGACTATCATAACAAACATAAGATATCTCAAAGGGTTAGTCAACAATAGACATAATCATAAGAGATAATAGCCGAACATAACATGAATATCATAAGCATAATAAGTCATCATAAAGCATATGTAAGTTTATAGTTAGACCATTTGTCCTTCTTACTGAAGTGAACTACTTCACAAGCCACCTCCAAGTATACTTGTGCAACGCCATGGTAGCATCTCATACTTCTACCAAAGCTAAGTACCTCTCTTTGGTCATTCTTGATCATAATACAATCTCATAGTTAAGACCTAAGTTCTTCATAACATATAAGCACGATGCCCCTAGATCACCTAAAGGCACACTTGTGCAATGCATGTGTGGCATCCCATTTCACCTACACACTAAGCATATCTTGAAGTCACCCTATTCCCTTTCATCAACTTTAAGTATCACTTGTAGACATACTTCATATTGACAAGTACTTATCATCTTAAATCAATCATGTCATGGAAAGACATTATAGCAACTATCCAAGCTAAGCATACATCACTTAGGGGTCATGTCATAGGTAGCTTCAAGTGATACTTGTGCCATTTATGACCGACTTCCCATACTAGCATCCGTTCTAAGTACTTCTCTAGGCTATCCTAATCCACTCTAACTTATCTTTCATCCTTGTCTATTAACCTCAACATACAAACATAATAGACTTACCACCATGGAAAGCATCTTAACAAACCAACCAGGATAACATAGGAAAGACACAAAAGTACCAACCTAACCACCATGCAATAAATCATGTAGATGCAAGCTAACCATAGGGGAGCATGAATCCTCAAACCTAAGTGACGATGAGAATACTATCTCAACTTGTTCCATGAAATGCACCTTGCATGCAAATCAAGCTACCATAAGGAGAGTATAGGCCTTTCCCCTAAAGCTGCCATGAAATAGTTTTGGCCTAACCAAATCAAGCTAACATGAAGGCACTTTAGTCATGCTACTTCAAGATAATCCTATTAGATTATCGATCCTCCATCCTAGTTTGCCTTACCTACGACTAATGCAAGCTACCATGATTAAGCATCCTAGCAGCAAAAGATTAAGCTAAACATTGTAGAATTTGATTCCTCCATCCCAAGCTATCATGAGATTCATCACCTCAAGCTACCATGAAAGAGTCATAACTCAACCTCAAGCTATTAAAACTTGGTCTTATCTTACCAAGTCAAATGTACAAGAAGTGACTCTTCAATACAACTTCAAGCTATTCTAGTGTATCATGCCTTGATTCATTTTAGGTTCTTAGGTTAACCTAGAATTCATATATGTAAGAGAACTTTCTTCCCCTAGCTTGTTCATGTCTAAGTGTATAGGAGAAAGAGAACAACTTATCACAATACCCTCACCAAAGCCCTAACAATAATGACATACAAGCCCTATAATCAAAGATAACTTCATTTTATCATTATCCATATCCAATTACAAGTTATTCATTCAATTTGATCATTAGAAGGTAATTTTAGTCATACTTGATCATATAGGTTCAGTTCCAACTTTAAGTCAAGATCCTCATTAATTGATTAGCCTAGTTCAATTCATATCTAGGTGATTCTATTATGATCAATTGGAATTCTAAACAATTGAAATAGGAAGATCAACTTAGAACCTTCAATATTGCCTTTAATGGCCTAAATCCACCATGATCACCTTCAACATCAAAAAACTAATTCATCGAGGAAACCACATGAAAACATCATATTATCATTTTATAAACATAATTGAATTTTACCCACTAGATTGGGATCACAATCAAGCCTTACCCACAATGCAATCACAACCCTTCCTAGATTGGGGTCTTTTAGATTCATAATTGAGGGGTATCTGTGGGGGCTCTATGAATGGAAGAATTCATGGATGAATAAACTTCAAATACCTTTGATTAAAGCCTTAAACCCTACTTGATTCAATGGAGAATTTTGTCCTAGAAGTTGCCTCCTATTTCTCTTCTTCTTCAATGGTGTTCTTGAGAGAGTTTTAGGGAGGGAAGGTTTTGATTTGGAGTCTAGAGTCTAAATGACTATTTTATTGCTTAAATATACTTAAAATACCTGAGAACTCTAAAAATAACCGCCCAAGATCTATTTTCAATGTGGGGTGAATTTCCCAATTCACCTCTAGCTAAGCTGAGACACTTGCAGGAAAGTTGCAGGTTCAATCAACGGTGCAGTTGATTGGCCATTGTTTGGTTGTCGTACCATCCTGCACGTCCGTCGTTCTTGTCAGAGACTCTCATTTTGGGTCTTAGCTTCCACGCCTAAGTCTTGAGCGATGCCCCTAATCGATGAGGCGTAAATCAAAGCACGAGGCATTGTTTGGTACTGCCTTGGTAGTTCATGCCAAAGTTTGGGTCCTCCTCAAGGACCCTTAGGATGATCCTTGGGGAGTCATACCCCGGCGTATCAACCCTAAACACGTTAATCTAGATTTTAGGAACCTCTCCTATAAATTTGAACCCTAAACAACACGTAAAACATGCAAAAGCACACTAGAACATACTAGTACGCTTAAAGACTAACTTTCGAACGTCTTGGTCGTTGACGTTTGACCTCCAAACTTTTTCAAACTACTAAAACTAAATTCTAATGAAATATTCACCTTTTTTACACCTTATTATCTCATGACACACATGTTAGGCTCTTGTTTGACCTAATTCATTTTGGGGTCCTTACAGTTGTGTTGTTCAGAATCTGGAGACAGGGAAGGTGATCGCCAAGGTTCGTTCGTGAAGTTCGGAGAATGTTCCACTTGTCCATTTCTGAAACACCTCACCGTGCTTATTATATGTCTGCCATTAAAGGAGACATCACTAACTCAAATAAATTGTGGTACTTGTGGCATCATTGGTTGGGATACCCACATGCTCAAAAACTTTCTTCCATGTTACAATATTGTCTTCATTTGAATAAGGAATCATGAGTTTTATAATCAAAATTTCCTTTTGAAAATTGTGTTAAATCCAAAAGCCATAAACTGCCTTTTGCTTGTAGTACTACTTCATATACTCTACTTTTGATTTGATTCACTGTGATGTATGGGGTCCTGCACCAATTTCATCTAGATTGGGGTATCAATATTTTGTCTTGTTTATTGATCATGTTTCTCGATATACATGGGTATTCCTTTTTAGAAACAAAAGTGAAGTTCATAAAATCATACAATAATTTGTCACCTATGTTGAGACTCAATCAATAAGCGAATAAAATTTTTTCGCTCTGATTCATGTGGGAAATATATGAAGTCAGAACTCATAGATTTTTTCAATGAGAGAGGCAGTACTTTGCAACACTCTTGTCCATACACACCTGAGCAAAATGGGGTTGTAGAAAGGAAAACTAGGCATGTTTTGGAAACCACATTAGCTCTTCTTGATACATCAAATGTTCCTAAAATATTTTGGGTTGAAGCCATCCAAACTTCTGTCTATTTGATAAATAGACACATCATTACCATTAACAAAGATGATAATTCATATTCCATTCTTTTTGGTAAACTCCCAGATTATTCTCATCTAAAAGTTTTTGGTTGTGTGTGTTTTGTACATTTACCCAGACATGAACGTCATAAATTATCTGCTAAAGCTGTGAGGGTGTTTTCTTGGGTTATAATGATGTTCAAAAGGGCTATCTTTGTAATGATTCTTCTAGACGACGGTTGCGGGTTTCTAGACATGTAATTTTTTTTGAGCATCAGTTTGGTTACCCCATTACCACTTCAACAATATCAGAATCTCTCTCCTTTCTGTACAAGTTTAAGAATCAACATGAACAAAATCTCACATCTCTCAACGAAGACCCTAATGGCATTATTGATGATCCTGGTCATTCAGATGCATTCCCTACGAATAATTTAGGTAATAGTCATTTAAACACAAATCATTGAATACCTCTTTCACTGACTCATATGACAATAATGATAACTCTGATGGTGAACCAGTACCAGGGTGCCAATAAATTCTTCCATTCCTTCTCTTCGTCACTCTGAACGTAAAACATTTGCCCTAAATTGATATGGATACTCTCCAGGTAGATACGGTCGATCTTATGCCTTACTTGCTACTTTGAATTCTATTTTTGTCCTAAATACTTACCAAAAAGCATCTAGTCATGACTGCTGCAAAAATGCAATAAAAAGGAACTTTCCGCTTTAGAAGAAAATCACACATGGATTTCATATCCAAACCGGTTAAAGCTTTTGTTATTGGAGACAAATGGATTTATTCTATGAAAATTAATTCTGATGGATATTGGAGAGGTACAAAGCTCGACTAGTAGCTCAGGGATATAAACAAGAATATGGATTGGACTATGAGGAGAACTTTGCTCCTGTTGCAAAGATGATGACAATTTGTGTATTGCTCGTTATAGTATCCATCAAACGGCGGAAACTTTATCAAATGGATGTGAAAAATGCATTCTTACATGGTGAACTACATAAGGTTATATACATGAAGCCTCCTCCAGGGTACAACCAAGCTTAACTTGATATGGTTTGTCGTCTTCGAAAATCTCTTTATGGTCTCAAGCAAGCACCACGTGCATAGTTTGAGAAGTTCCGATCTATCATCATAAATGCTGAATTTACTCAATCTGTTTCTGATTATTCATTATTCATTCGGCATTCCAATATTGGTATGGACAATTTTACTATTGTATGTAGATGATATAATTATAACCGGTAATGATGAGAATGGAATTGTACAACTCAAGGATCTTCTTAATGCAACTTTCAAAATGAAGGACCTTGACAGGTTAACATATTTTTTGGGGGTGGGAGGTTGAGTATTTACAGGATGGTATCGTGCTAAGTCAAAGGAAGTATGCAGATGATCTCGTCATACAAGCATGTCTTAATGATCAGAAGGTAGCTCACACACCTATAAAGATCAATGTGAAGTACAAAAATGATGATGGTGACGATCTTGTAGAACCAACATTGTACAGGAGGCTCATTGCTAATTTATTTGACAATAACAAGACCTGCATCTCTTATCCAGTTCAAGTCTTGAGCCAATTTGTTACAAAATCCTTGCAAGCATCATTTTTCTGCCCTCCTCAGAATCATTAGCTATGTTCGGAGTACAATTAATCGAGGTTTTTTATTTCATTCAGCATCATCTCTAAATCTCGAAGGATATGCAGAAGCAGATTGAGTCGGATGTCCAATATCGAAAGTCTACGATAGAATGATGTATGTTAATCAGACCATCACTTATATCATGGAAGTACAAGAAGCAGCCAAGAATTTCAAAGTCATCAATGGAGGTAGAATATCGATCAATGTCAGCCGCTTGCTCTGAAATTGTGTGGATACGTCGAATATCTCTGTTGATGGTTCCACTACATTACATGCTGACAATACTAGTGCAATATAAATAGCAACAAATTTGGTCCACCATGATCAATTGACAAACTTGTTTACAAAAGCGATGACAAGGACCAGACATCAACTTCTTGATAAGTAGCATCAATTTGAGAGGGGATATTGACCATATCATATATGAATTGATATGATTCTAAATCATATCTAATACAATTCCAAATATCGATATGATTCTAAATCACATCAGATATTGATTTGATATGATTTCAAATATCTGATATGATTCTAAATCATATCCGATATGATTTGATATGATATTATGCTAGAATTAGGCTTTAACCTTTGTATATAAATAGTGGATAGTTTATCAATTGTAGAGATAAGAAAGACAAAATAGTTTTCAAACTCTTTTTGGTCTGATTTCTCTACTGTTATCAGCACAACCCCGCGACAGGTTTGTGTTATGACCAGACCAAAATTCATAAGGTGTCGAAGATAGAGATTTTGAAGACACCTTATTCAATATGTAGGCTGCAATCAGTAATGCATCTCCCTAAAAAGAGATGGACAAATTTGTTTGGGTCATCATTGACCTAGTTATCTCTAATAATGTTCTATTCCTTCTTTCCACTACACCATTTTGTTGAGGTGCATAAAAAGTAGTTAATTATCTGATATTCTCTTTTCAATAAATAATTATTTAATTTTTTTTGACAAATATTCACGTCCTCGATCAGTTCATAAAACCTATATGCTTTTATCTATTTATTTAAGGAAAAATTAGTAAACTAGTCAAAATACTAACATATTTAGTAAAAATATCCATACTTATAAATATTAGCAATAATGTCAAAAATGTCATTATTTTAAAAAATTTAGTGTCCCAATTTTCTTCCTATTTTATCTCTCTTTTTCAATTAATTCTATATATCCTTTTTTTAAAAAAAAATCATTCTCTCTCATATTTATCTTTTTAAATTGTTAATTCTCTCTCCCTTTAATTTTTTTTCTCTCTCATGATTATCTTTTTTGATTTTCCTCCACATTCAAGTTGCAAATATTTTTTTGCCATATATTTTGGTTTTTTTTTTTAATCCAAAATTGAATCAACAAGAATCCCTTTGATTAAGTATCTCTAATCTTTATCCTATTTTCAGATTTCTTTTTTAATTTTATTTTTGTTTAAATCTTAAAAAAATGTGTTGTATTTTTCAATTTCGTTATGATTTACTCTCCATGGCTGAATCCAAGAGGCTTATAGAGTATTCATCTTAATCAACCAATTTCTGGTGATTTTCATCCTTTAATTTATTTATTACTTAACAAATAGGGTATAATGTTGATCCGTTGTTAAAATGAGGGAAGAAAGATGGTAAGAACATTTACAAGACTCATTGGTGTGCAAAACCTTCCTCAAATTCAGAACGCAAATGTAGAATCTTTGTCTACTCATGAGGATCTTGAAAAAGACGACGAATATCGGATATTTGTCGAACAATTTTCTATTAGTTATTTTGATTTATATTCTTTTTTAGAATTTGGTATGCTTTCTTAATTTGTATTCAAATCACTATGTATACTATCAATATTGTATTTATTAAAAAAATTTCATGTTGCATGGTTTTTTGAATCTTGTATTTGTCCTTAATTTGTATTCATCCAAATGTATGTTAACTAGTTATTATTTTTATTATAAGAAGAACAACTTTCTATTAGTTTATTTGTATTCGAATACAAATACAAATAATAGACAATTGGAATGAATAATGACTTAGAAAAGGAAACAAGATTTTGAAAAGAAAAAATATACACACACCGTGAAAAATATACAAATACAATGTATTTCTTAAATAGCTACATTTTATTTGACATACATATTTGATTGAATACAAATTAATAAAGAGTATGTCAAACTGAATTTGACATTTTTTTCTAATTTGTATTTATTCTAAAGGTATGTCAACAGTTATGTATTTTATTTAAGAATGAGTACAACAATATTTCAATTATTTCTTTTCATTTTATATTTCATTCACTTTTCATCATACTAATTTTTTGTATTTTATATATTATTATACAAAATTCTAAATAAAAACTAGAATAAATAGAAATACAAATAAAATACATATTGAAATGAATACATACATGTTTTTTTTAAGAAAAAAAATAACTGTATAGGGAAAAAATATATGAAATACAAATACAAATATATTTCTTAAATGACTATATAGATATATTCGACATACCTATTGAATGAATACAAACTAATAAAACTATAATAAATATAAATAGAATATATTGTGGAATGAATATAATTTTAAAAAGGTAAAAATTCTGGAGAAAAAAAAACAAAATTTAAATTATATTTGAAAATGTAACTGATGAGAAAATTAGGATGCTTGCCTTTTTTTGAAATAATCCCCCCCTTAATTTTCTCCCTTTTTATTAAATAATTATATCTTTAATAAAAATAAATATAAAAACATAAATAAGATCCATAAAAACTAAAATGACTTTTTACTAAATATTGAAATTGTTGCTAATGAGTCCTCTTAAATGCTAAATATTTGATATTTTTTGAAAAATTTCCCTTTTTTAAAACTTCATTCATATATCTTTTAAAGCACTCAAATGCTTTAGATTTATGAGAAATGAAATAGACATAACGAAAACACATGAAATCATCAATAAATGTAGTAAAATATGTAGTATCAAACCTTACCCTCACATTCATTGGACCACAAATATCAAAAAGATCAAATGAAGTGGGAACTCAGATCGGCAAAGAATACTAAGATTCACATGATTCTAAGTGCCATATCGATATCCAAATATGCCTACTTAGATAGCCAAATAAAGCAGAAGATTTGTTAGGGTTGTACTTAACATCCCATATTAGGTAAATATCATTTTGTGCTTTTCTTCCATCTTTTCTATTAAATATTTGTTTGTCGACTCAACTGAGAGTAGTGGGGCTACAACTACTATTACAAAATCTTCACCATGCAAGGGGCTATTTTGCAAACAATAACTCATATGCAATTACAAACAATATAGCAAAAGTTAACTAAGCTAAAGAATATGTCCATCAATCCATTTGTAGTTACTCCCTCAACAAACCAAATGCAATCAGTATCATGCTTTTGGTGAAATCTCCACCACTCAATACAAAGCATAGGGAACCTCAATAACAACAACAATACGTTCAAAAACAAAGAAACACAACTCCAATTTGGAGAATACCTTATAGAACAAAAAGCTCTTCATTTTTTAAAAAAAATAAATATAAATGACCAAAAATCTGATAAACTGGGTGCAACATGGCTTCTCTCTGCCATGGACACTTTTAAGAGATACATATCTTCTTTTTTGATGGAGTGGGATGGGGAGACTTGTTAGGATGCAATAAAAGGATTCTGTGTTTGATTTACATATTACGTATTTACATAGGCATGGAAAATTTTCACAAAAGAACACAAGTATGAACCTTATAAAACATCTAGCATAAGCAAATAAATGTCCAAGAAAAGCAGCAAGACAATTTCTCTCTAGGAGGGTCACATGTTGATGAACAGGAGAACATGATCTAGATGCACCACCTTACTCAGTTCATTTGAATTGAGTCTCTAATAGGGACAGTTATGAAACAATAAGCTGATCAATTTTGTTGGTAGCGTCATCATGGAATGTGATGGGCAGAACTCCAATAAAAAACGTGCTACCAGTCTTGAAGCCACTCTGGAGTGTTAAGCTCCTCCATGTCACGATTAGGGGAATGTAGGGAAGCTATGTTCTCATCACCATGGTTTTCCAAGCGTTGACTTATACGAGAGAGAATCTCTGCAGGAACAGGACTTCGATGATCTGCTATTGCTTTCCAATCCACATCAAGAAACCAGGGATGACTTTTAATAGAGTCAACACCTTGGCTTCCGAGTCTTAGATTTTCATCAACTTGAAGTAACTGGCACAAAATTTATGTCAAGATACTGGAAAGGATACCAAGAAATTGGAGAACTTGTATTTAAAAAATAAAAAGCCAAAAGCCTTGCTGTTGTTTTGAAGGACAAATAGAATGGAATCATAGATAAGAAAGTAATGCATTATTAAGTCATGTATATATTCAGTAATTTTTCCAATTCCAATCCTCTAATGTATAAAAGCAATCAATTCTTTTAGACCTGGTGATACCTTGGCAATGAGATCAAGAGCTTCTGGGCTGAATGTATGTGGAAGTGTCAACTGTCCTTTAGCAATCCTAGCAAATGTAAGCTCACTCTCTCTCCATGAACCAAATGGCATTTCACCTTGTAGCATGAAGTAGATCAATGTTCCCAAAGCCCACCTGCCAATTTCAACTAGCAAATGTCAGGCAAGAACACAAGTTGGACAAATAGCTTGTGCCACAAAATAAGCACTCATGACATTTTGAGAAATCTAATGTAGCTGAAGACTCGAAGAAGCATGATATCTCTACATAGTTTCTTGCTCAAAAAAGAAGTCTGTCCAGTGAAGCAACTAAAAGACGCTTCCGAAGACATGATAGTCAATGCAAGTGGAGGAGGGTGGGGGGTGGGGGGGCACTAGGAAATTTGATTTACTCCTCTTCAAGGAGAAAGACACAGAGGGAAAGTAGGAAATGCTTGAGTAGGTGTCCTTTCAAGTCACTCATCATCATCTTCCAGTTAACTCAATTTGCAGCAGCTTCTCCCTTCACAAACTAACCAACCTGAAACATTTGTTCCTTCAAGGGTTTTAAGAATTAACTTACATTACTTCTACCTGTTTTCACTATACACCTTCATCATTTTGAAGAGTTTGGATTGTTTCTAAATTACTTTCACCATGAAAGAGCAACCTATCTAACTTCATTATCTCCTCATTCCAAATCCCAGAAAAGAAAGAAGAGAAGAACAGACAGGTACAGCTGCAAGTTTGCCTTCCAAATACTGCTCTAACTCGAGTGAATAATCTCTCATGAAAAAGTAATCTTCATTAGATTAAGTACAATTCTAGAGGCAGTAACGATCCTATTGTGCATGCTTTCAGAGTACAAGTCGGGTACTGTAAAGCTAAACTCATACCTCATGACAATGAGGTCATGGGTAAAATATCTTTTCCCCCTTTGATGTATCACACAAAATATTTTTACATGCACACAAAACCACTCACTACATAGAAGATAAAACAAAATGATAGATTCACATTTGTAATCTTACAGTCAGAAGATATGGGACACACTCATTTCAAGATTCACAACTTCCAGATAACTGCCATCTTAAAATAATTACCTAAGCATGATAACTGTACACTTCTTTCAAGTTAATCAATCAGACTAAGAACCTCTTGGTGGAGTCCAGTCCCCAGGAGGAGAATCTGGTCTGGTAGTATGTGATGCATTAGAAGCCTATTGTAATTATTTCAAGCTTTAAGAAATTCCAAAGGTAAGAGGGATAAATGGCTGCTGATGCTCGTTAGTAATGTTTGCATCACATCATTATACTCACTGAATCACTTGGATAACCAACTATATTTTAGACATTACGATAGGCCGAACCATGCATCTTTGTAAATCTTATCTTAAGCATTTCAATAATTAGGGAAATTTCGCCCCCAAGGCCTAGCTCGAGTGGCAAAAGGTGGAGGATTTGTGCCTTAGTTTGAAAGTTCAAGCCCCACGCCATGCAAAGTGACGCCCGGTATTCAAGTGGAGCAGGGTAGAGGGGCGGGCCCATTATCCACCGAGTTTAGAAGGCTGCGATTGGTCCAAAAGGAGGCGGGTCACAGACGGATTTCTTGGTTATCAAAAAAATAAAATAATAATAATTAGGGCAATTTCAAAATGTTGCACTAATTGCTTTCTATTGCACTTCTTTTCTGTTAAACTAGGTTTCCTCAGAATAGATCCACGATAACCAATTCTTTACCTCCATAATTGCAATCCTTCAATTACTGAATTAGCTTTTTTCAGTCATACGTAGTACTAAAACAAATTTTGGATGATAGGGAAGTAGGATTTTACCAGTCAGCAGCAAAGCCATGGCCTTTCCCTTGGACTATTTCTGGAGCTAGAGAATCTGCCATTCCGCATATGGTAAATGTCCTCTCATCCAACTCAGAAGAAATCTTCTTGGCAAATCTGAATTCCACTAGCTACAGAAAATCAATAAAGGAATATCATTATTGAGAAAAACAATAATCCAGCAACATACTCTCCAGGGTTATTTAGAGGAAAGAATCTAAACGGTCTCCGATGTACAGTGGTAAGTTTATTGGTCCTTAAATACGTACCACTGAATACAAATAGTCCCCTAAGTGGCTAAGTATGTAAGAGTTAAACTGGCAGAAAACCTCCATAACCAAGGGAGAATTGCAAGCATTTAACCGAACAGCAGTTAAAAGTAAAACAAGCAAACAAACCAGACTTCTTCTCCAACTGAACTGACTAAACCAAAATGTGGGAAAATCAAAAGGACCTTAATTTCATAGAACCTGAACTGAAGTTTATCTGGCTTATCACTAAAGTAAATATCTTCAGTAGGTCACAAAACTGAACGAAACATAGAATTATCTATGGTACAAGTGCTTCTCATTCCCTGTATATAGAACGAGCCTGTAAGCTATTTTTGCCATGCAAACTGTTTGGTTAAATTGTTTCAACAGGCAGCATAATAAGTTCGAGTTATTTTTGTTGATGCTCATCAAGAGGGCTAATCTGCAGTAAGGGTGTCTAGTGAGCCCAGCTGTCTCCATCCCACTTTGACGGGAGGGTAGGGGTATCAGGGTGGAATGAGGAATTGGAACTTGGCGAACCGGTCTCGGTTAGCCCATCTAAATTCTGGTCCTGTTATAAAAGGAATTCTATTTTAAAAAGTTGGACCAAAATAGTTGTTACCCCAACAGCCCTTCAGAAGAAATATCTGTTTGAAACGGCAAGAAACGGCCCCCAAAACCCATAAAATTTATTTTTATCCACAAGTTTAAGAAATTACACTTTGGCCTTGATTCTCAACAATAAATACTCCATTTTCATTTCTCTTCCTACCGTCTCTTTAATCTCTCTCAAAAATTGCCCGAGTATTGAAATTTTACTATGTAATTTGCAACGTCCTACTCCATATTGAAATATTTTATATGCTATTAATTATTTGGAAATTGAGAGTGAAATTGGCAACTAGCTTGGGGAATGAACAAGTTTCAACTATCAACCTCAATTATACGTCTACGTTTGGCACACAGGTTACATCTCGAAAAGCAAAGACACTTGTTGGCGGGGGACAACTTAAACATTGCAGACTCATTCAGAGAGTGGATCAAAGCGGAGAGAAGAAACTTTGGCCACCGAGAGGTTAATGATGAAGATGACACGATTTATAATAAGATCCTACAAATAGGAAGCTGCAACTGTGAATGCGAGGAATTTGACAAAGATGTCCCAATTTTAATGGAAGAGATGCACGAATCTATAGCACATTGGATGGAGTCTCTAAAGTTATGTATTTTTCTTTGAAGGCAAATTTTACAGAGTAATTTGCAACTTTTGAACTTGAAATACTATGTTGCAAACTAGAAATTGTATAAAAAAATATAAAAAACTTTTTTTTATCTAAAATAAGAGGCTTTTAGCCTTGGAATTCTTTTTGTTCAAATAGTCCCGTGTTTATATACAATTTTAAAAAAAGATAATGCCACTGGATCCCATCCCATCCTGTCCAATCCCAATCCACCCATCATGTCCCGATACAACCCGGCCCACCAGGCACCGGAATGTGGGCCGGTGCAGTAGCCCTTCCCAGTCCCCCCTTATACTCAATCATCCCTTTTCCCCTACCATGCTCTGTCCTATCCTGATCCCCCTTACACGTCCTGTTCCGTTTCGTCCCAACTAACAGGCCCACTCTGCAGGCATTCCAAAGGATTCCATTTATATGGTTCCAACAGGGAGTTCAAGAGGTGAGCAGAGGTATTACTGCTAGAGGATGGACCTGCTATGGCAGTGGGCTAGTAAGAGATCCTGTTGGAGCTCTCATTGTTATTTTTGAGCTGCAAATCACTAATTTCACCAACAACTCATCCTTTGAATGCTCCTCACTATTCTTGTACAACCATCAGCTTAACTAAATACGGCAATATGTCATTGTTTCCCCTCTCTCTCTCTCTCCCCCCCCCCCCCCTCCACACACATTGAATCCATTATGTACTATTGACATAAAACATTTTTAGCTGTAAACATAAGTATTTCTCCTTATCTTTATATCTTGGAAGAAGGTTTGGTTTTTTTATTTGTTTTAATTTTTACTTCAGATTTGTTGCCACTTGCCTTTTTCCGTTAATTGTAGGGTGTTAAACTGACTTGGACAAAAATTGTCCACTTTTTGCATATATAAAGGATAATATATTCACTAATCATTAATATATGTTAAAGATAGAAAAAGTCCCATATCAGTGGTTAATAATATGGTGGTCTCCTTATAAGGTTTGGGCAATCCTCCTCCATTTGAGCTAAGCTTTTGGGGTGTGAGTTAGACCCAAAACCTAATTTTATAGTATATATCGAAGACCAAAATAAACCTTATCACTATAACTATGGACCATTTGAGGTTATCACTGTTGTTTCACGAAATAGTTATGTAGGTATACGGTATTATATGTTGGAGTTATGAGAAATATAGAAAAAGAATATTATTGAATTGTTGTTATATCTACATTGTTACATAGAGACTCTATTTCTACTCCTACTCCTATTCTAATAGGATTGTATAAACCTATTCCTATTCTAATAGGACTGTGTAAACTTATTCCTGTTCTTATAGGATTGTATAAACCTAGTCATATTCTAACACTCTCTCTCAAGCTAGTGCATACAATTCATGTACCTAGCTGTTACATATGTAATTAATACAAGGACCAATGAGTGGCTTGGTGAGATGTCTGCAAGTTGATCAATCGACTTCACAAAATTGACAGTCAATCTCAATGTGCTTGTCTTCTCATTAAATGCTAGATTTGATGCATAATGTCAGTCAATATCAATGTGCTTAATCTTCTCATGAAATACTAAATTTGATGCATAATGTTGATAAAACATAGAGTGATAAAATTACAGTATTGAACTTCCTAAACCAAACTTGCAAAGACTGACTCAAACCATAGAGTGATTCAGATAATCGACATACAAGGCTACTAAACTACCCCGAGCAACAAAGTGCTCAAAATCTAGTATAAAGTATATGGATCATGTTGAAATCAATAGATGAGTCAATACTAAACAAGCCCTTGAAAAACCGGCCGGGAGCATGCTCATATGCTGGAGTATTAGATATGATGGCTAAAAGTGATCACAATCTTAGAATAAAATTATATGGATAGGGTCAGAATGATGTACGACCCAATTAAAAAATAGAAATTCTATAGGATAGTGTGAATGGATGGAACGACCCCATTGAAAAAGAGAAATATAATATGGATAAGGGTCAGAATGATGGCACGACCCTGCTGAAAAGAGAAATTATACGGGTAGGGTTGGAATGATGGCACACCCAACGCAAATCAGATTTGAGGAGTCACCGGCAAGAAAAATTGAACTATGTAAATCAAATCTGAGGAGTCATTGAGAAGACACATGATGCTATGAAACTTAGATATGAGAAAATAGTTTGGAAAAATCCACGGTTCCACACAAATTAAATACGGAAAGTAGTCCGAAGAGATGCACGGTGCTACGCAAATCAGATGCAAAAAAAGGTTGTCACCGAAAGGATGGTACGGTGCTACACAAATTATATATGAAAAAGTAGTAACTGGAATGATGGCCCAGTGCTACACAAATTAAATATGAAAAAGTAGTCACCGGAATGATGGCAACGTGCTACAAAAATTATATATAAAAGTCGTCACCGGAATGATGGCACAGTGCTAGACAAATTAGATATAAGAAAGTAATCACCGGAATGATGGCATGGTGCTACACAAATTAGATATATGAACAAATAGTCACCAGAAAGATACATAGGACCCAAATTTTTCTATAACATAATCATTGGCTTGACGGGCAGCATACATGGGTGCCACCAACAGGCAGCCAAAGTTCTTTGATTTTCTACCAAGATCATAGAGGCTTTGATACCATGTGAGAAATATAAGAAAAGAATATTATTGAATTGTTGTTGTATCTACATTATTACATAGAGACCTACTTATAGGCCCTAGAATACAATTCTTTCCCAAGTAGGACACTATTTAGTATTCATATTTCTATTTCTATTCCTACTCCTATTCTAATAGGATTGTATAGACCTATTCCTATTATAATGGGATTGTGTAAACCTATTCCTATTCTTGTAGGATTGTATAAACCTATTCATATTCTAACAGGAGTTATGCAGTTCAGTAGCAAATAACAAAGCATGAATCATTATGCGATGCAATATAACAAAGCATGAAACATTATGTAATGAATTATACAGCGATTGTTATGAAATGAAAAAAAGATATAGATTCTTGTGCAGAGATTGTAATACCAAAGTGAAGATCTAGCTTTATCCTAGTATTGATATTTCACACGATTGGTTATGCAATGTTTTACATTGGAAGTCTATTAAAAATATAAAGATTTAAAAAGGAAAGCCACAGTGCACGAAGCATCCGGCATTCGCACAGAATCCAGGGAAGGATCGCATCCCAAGGAAGTAAAATGTAGGCAGCCTACCCTAACACAAGCATCAGTGGTTGATTCCACGGCTCAAACTCGTGGACCTATAGATAAAGAAAAAATTTCCCATTCAAAAGTGAAGAGATCTAGATCGGTATTGAATTTTCTTATACAACAAACCATGAAGCCTAGATTGTAATACAAACTTGTCATTTGTAGTGGTCTACAGAAGAAAAACTCTGAAGGCAATACAACTACAAGAGCAATATTTACCTGAATATGGCCAGTTTGGTCTATCATTAGTACGTCAGGAGAAACACCTCTATAAAGTATGTCATTCTGATAATGGAAGAAATAAGGAAAAGAGTCAAATTTTGAAATTACCACGTGCTTATAATAACTAGGACCAGGAGGCAACTTACATTGTGCAAGTCTTCCAGAGCAATGACAACTGATGCAGCACAGAAGCGTGTTGATTCCTCATCAAGGGGGTTGTTAAGTATTGCTACCACAGAGCAAGCCAGGCATGTGTCCAGAACTATGCCAGCATGAATTTCATCAGCACAAGTACATAAAACTTGAGGTACTGAAGCTACTGTATTCATTTGCTTCAATAGATTCTTCTCATTTAACACTTGTGCTTCTTTCCCAAGCATTTTGATTTTCTGCTTTGAAAACCTCTTCAAGCTAAACAGCTTATCTGCAAAAAGACGAGAAAATTTTTCATTCTTTAACTGAATACAATCATCAAGATTCTAGTATGTCCACAAACTGTTTCTAAAAAGCATTACTGGTCAGACACAAAGTAAAACCAAGAGAGGAAAGGCCCCCAAAGGAATGTGTTCTGCATATATCAGCATTAAAAACAAAGAGTAATAATGAGGCCGTAACGAAACAACAAACGAAATGCAGAAAAACAACCTGAGTCTCTTAGCCGAACTAGGCCAATCTCACTGCAGTCAGTTGAATATAAGCAAGTCTGCCACTCCTGGACAAATAGCTAATAGATTCAAAAATCTGTCTATTAACAGGTTTTCTGAAATACATTAGGAAGAAGTAAAAAGAACCTCACCAGATCAGCAAGCTGCAATCTTTCAAGCGTCAAAGTGTCAAAGGTTTGGACAGATTCTGAAGAGAGAATTGTTTGATGGCCCCTTGCCCTACATAAATGTTTGCAAAGCATTTTTAGTCATAGATGCAAAGAAAAAGCAAAGACTGAAATCACTTTACATCGTACATCTATCAGACGCAAAATGTTAAACAAATAAACGAGACGTCTTTTTTCTTTTGCTTTGGTAACTTCTGTTTCACTAAACTTTTGTCATACCTAAGATCATCCTGTGAGAGCTTTGCCAAAGGACCAACAACTGAATCAAACTTCTCCTTAGTTAAGATAGCGCATACCACATCACCAACAGCAATGACACTCAAAGAGGCAACGTGTTCCCCAAGAAGTGTCCATTCCCCAAAGTAGCTCCCTTCACTCTTCTCGACTGTTATGCTCTTTTTGTTCTGTATATCATCCTGCTTCTGGTTTTCACACAGGAGACTTGATGCATTTTCAAATTTTACTAAATCCATGTCAAATGTAATTTTTACAACCCCTTTCTGGATAATGTATAGGCCCAAAGGTTCCTGTTTCTGCAAACAAATCCAAATCATGTGTAAGAGAAAATCGCAAGCAGAAGGCAGTTGTCATAAAGAAAAAATATCATTTTAAATGGAGCAAACTGTAAGCAGGCAAGGGAAGAAATTCGAAATAGGTACCTCATTTACTATTGTCTGTCCATCAGAAAAAGGAACTTCTGAAACCATATCTGCAATATGACTTAGTTGTAAAATCGTCAATCTTGATAGAAGATCTACAGAACGCAGAAGCTTCAATGAAGACAAATTAGAAAACTCTGACACAAGAATTCCTCTAAAATCTTCTCGTTTAAGTTCCCACAAAATTCCATTGGTAACAGCGCGGACAGAAGCTTGGAGTGGTTTATTGTACCTGTAGAAAAACTGAGTTCAGCGCAAAACAGAGATAGCCAAAATAATTCTACAGATGATTCAAAGAGCGGAGGGATTAATCAACTGCAATTAATAAACCAGTACTATGGTCTTGCAATATTTATGAACCACACAAGAAAGATATAATGGCCAAACAGGTAAGTCAGGTGATAGGACACAGCACTTCGTTTGAAAAAGAGAAGGGACATATTGCAATTGCTGCTTCAGATTGTGAGGGGATACAAAAAGAACTAAGAAAACTAGTATATTGGTGCAAAGCTCCAGCATAATATAATCTGAAGGTTGGTTATTTGTTCAGTACCATACGGGCTTTATCTGGGAGTGAAAACTAGAGGGGAATATATAACAGTCGCAAATAGACCCTCTAGCACGGTCTTTCACTTTCCCCTCAAAGAAAGACATCAAATTTGAATTTTAATGAATTCCAATGGAAAGAACATATATCTTACATCAGAGCCAGCTCCCCAAAGGATGACAACTTATCAGCTGTGTAGTGCTGAAGAACCCTAGGAGCTTCGCCGTTTTCCTCATCCTGGCATTTGTAATTCAAAGTTGAAGACTTCAAATTAGATATGACAGACATTAATTGGGACAAGCTTCATTACATGATAATAATGAATCTGATGATTTTATGATTTGGCCGGAGACTATGGTGAAACCACGCACAGCCAGTATGATCACATGTAAACAAAATCAAGCGGAAAAACAATTCCCACCTGTGTTGCTAAGACCTCAAATTCCCCGCTTCCAACAACATAGAAAGAGTCACATTCTCCACCCTGCAAAACATTGATCGTTTGGTAATACTGAGAATTCTCAAAATGTCAGAATTTAGTGCACAAGAAATTGTAAGTCTAAGATCACATGTTTCTTCCTCAAACATGAAATATAAAAATTGAAATCCTCTAAGAACAAAAATACAGGAAAACTTATAAGACTACTGTGCTTTTGATATTGGAGGTTCTTTAACAAAATTATACTGCTGGATCAAAACTCTATTAAGAGAATTTACCTGTTTGACTACAACGTCTCCAACTTGAACCTCAACTCTTTGCATACAATCCAACAAAACTTGACACTGAGAATCTGTAAGCTTTCTAAAAAGAAAATGATCATGCAAAACCCGTTCAATCTGTGCCTGTGAAACAGAGATGTGATTTACTTTTCAACCATGAGATCAATTAAACTGATAACAATTGAGGGAGTGGGTTATAAGATTCTTTATTTTCCAGAACAGCAATCAAACGGAAATAAATAAAGAAAGAACGGTTACTTCTTCTTCCCATGTCTTCCTATGGGCTGGAGATGGGGGAACCCATATCTGCCCATTCTCTAAGGAACTCTCAATAGCACGCAGTCGTGCCCGAGATATATCTTGCCTGGCACGTTGAATCCTAGAATTCCAGTTCATAACTGATGGAGATTCTGATCCAGATAATTCCACAACCTGAGGCAACGGTGGTCGTAAAGCAACATCAGAACTTACTGATTGGCCAACCGCACCCTGACAATAAATTAAATGTAATGAGTGAACATTTTTAAATTACAGAAAGTATAAAATAATTCCGAACAGAGAAATCAAAGCAAAGAAAACATCTTACATTAGTCAATCCATTCACTTGTACAACTATCACGGTAATATCATCTGTGCGAGTTTCATACTGTAGCCAAAGACGGTATGACTCAGCAACAATTGCAGCACAAGCATCACGCGGATCCTTATACTTTGCGACCTACAAGGTCATTGATAGGATGTGGATTATTAACAGGAAAAACACAAAAACAGAGTAAACACCGTGCTTGCATCATGTCGGCATTCTCAACTGATCTTAGGAGACTTGTTGAGGTGGAACACACAGAAATATTAGAGACAGAGAAAACTTACATGAGAGCATACTGGTGTTATACAACAGAAGAACAACATAAAAATGATGATTAATAAGCCTACAAGTGTTTAACTAATTGGCAGTTAAACACCAAGCATACCCACGGTAAGGCCTAGTGGTCAATGAAGTGGCTAGGGAACCATGAGGTCTTAAATTCAAATCCCAGGAGGCAAAAATATCTAGATGATTTCTTCCTATCAGCTCAAGCCTTGGTGGATAGAGTTACCCAGTATAGTCAAGGTGCATGCGAGTTGGCCCATACGCCAGCTTATGGAAACAAAGACACAGGATGCATCAATGGCTAGATAAAGCCTTTGGGATCCAAAAGAACTTTTTTTCTTGAGAAATTTATCTTTGCAGTTTTTTGGTTTAAACATCAATAAACTGTTGTCAGAGCTGTGTTAGTTCAATTGTTTTGAGTAGCACAAATAACTGCTTCTGGAACTCTTTTAAGTAAAATTTATATCATTCCTTTAGTAACAGTGCAGCAGTAGTATCCCCCGCTATGTATTACTTTTTGTCAAGGTAAAATTATATATATATATATATATATATATATATATATATATATATATATATATATCTTGTTGATGCTGTTATTAATACTACTTACTTTATACAAAAAATGTATTAGCAGTAAGAGTATGCTGATATAGACCACTGAGTAAACCAAGTAGCTCTCACAGATTGCATAGAGAGCTAATGAAGTCAACTGCTCCTTCTACTTTTTACTCCAAAAACGGCAAAAAGAAAGTAAAGAAATACATAGCGATATCTACATAATTAAGTATAAAATCCCTGTTTTGCAGACTTTTGTATAGATTAAGGTAAATTTTCGCTTATGCTACTTTACCAGAAATATCCTTCTAATAAATGGTATCGCTACCAAAAGTGACCTCATGGATTATGATTACACTACATCTAGTGTTGTCAAAGGATAAATGCCTATAAATGTAGCTGCTTTACTGCCTTTTTATGTGCAAAACTAGCGCGAGCTTAAGTGAAGAAGTATAAAGAAATGCATGAGAAAATAAGTATAAACAAACAGCAATTATAAGAACAAAGGAATTGTAGAACTGCAGTTAACATTAAAATTGTGATGTTTAAGTTTAAATTCCTTCTAAGATTTTTATTCAGATGAAAAGATGCAGCTTCTGATTTGACTTTCTTTATAATCAAGAAAACCATTATTTATAGTTTCAAAACTCAGCGGATAGTAGGCCCTCGTCTTCTCTTCTCCACTTGTATTTTAATCATGGTTCACCAACAGAATTCAAACTAGTGATGTGTGTCTACCACACATACAACATTGTACCTTTACCGTTAAACCAAAACCTTGGGGCAACTTTAAGTTCCAATCTAATGACTAGATTCTTACCGTATATTTTCTAGTCTTAATCAACTACATATCTAACATATATTAACAGTTATCATATCAATTCGCAAGCAATATTTATTGACTATTAATGTCTGTTCAAAATTATAAAACAAAATGACGCTTCAAGATAGAGACTGTGTTGATGAGTTGTGCCTCTTGGTGCCTATATTAAAGCATTGGTTCAGTGAGCCCTCATCTTGCACAACACCTAATCTTAGGTCTTATGCACCAATGTAATCAAAGATGGAAAGCGGAAAAAGAAGTGTTGAGGTCTACTGGATCTTTAAGCCCAAAGCGCAAATAAACCATGAACTTCAATGTAGGAAGTTGCAACTTGTTAGAATAGGAATAAGTATTTCTTACTTAGAATAAGAATAAGAATAGGAATTCTAGTTGGAAAAGGTTTCCAATGTAGTGTCTATAAATAGGGTCTTCATGTAACAATTTAGATACGCAATTCAATAATATTTTCTCCAATATTTCTCACATGGTATCAAAGCAATTGTGAGAAAAAAAAAATTAAAAAATTAATATTTTTCGGTAACCTAGTTCCTGTCCGGATAATTATTATTTTCCTTCACTGTTTTCATAAAATTGACACCACCACTACACGCGCCGTCACGCGCCACCAGTAGTATTTTCGCCGGTGAACTGTTAGACCCACGCACCGGCGCGTGTGACTTTTTCCGGCCAGCTTTTTTGACAATTTTTTTTCTATCTGAGTCGCCTCTTCATTCCGAGGCTATGTAATTTTTGTTCTGATTCCGACCAGATTCGATCGCCGGAATAAGGGTTCCAGCTATTTTCAGGCTGTTTCTGGCAAATTTTTTTCGGGATTTGAATTTTTCAACGATTAGATCTCAATAATCAAGACTTTTTTGTTGTTCCCGAGAAAAATTTAGCATAATGTCTTTTGGATGTGATGTTTTTGGTTCTAAAAATATAGGGATTGGAAATTCTAGCCCTATAATCACTTCAGAACTTCTATTGGGAAGTTCAAACTATTTATCTTGGGCTTTGTCAGTTGAATTGTGGTGCAAGGGTCAAGGTGTGCACGATCACTTAACGAACAAGACTTCTGTGGTAGATGTGAAGGCAAAGACTAGTGAGGAAGATGCAAAAGTCAAAGCACATTGGGAGAAGTAGATGCTCAATTATGTAGTCTCCTATGGCGTTCGATTGATTCCAAATTGATGCCCTTGTTTCGGGCATTCCAAATGTGTTATACAGTTTGGGAAAAGGCGCGTGCTTTATACACTAATGACATCTCTTGATTCTATGATGTGATATCTCAATTGACCAACTTAAAGAAACAAGAATCCGATATGTCTACATACTTGGGACAGGTACAGGCAGTCATGGAGGTATTCGACACGTTGATGCCAGTAACTACGGATGTGGAAAAAAACAAAAACATAGACAAACATTGATTCTAGTTCTTACTCTTATTCTATGCGTGATCAGATTTTAGCTAGCCCTACAGTTCCTACAATCCATGAATTATTCTCTCGCCTCCTTCGTCCTGCGGCACCTCCTAGTCACAAAGTCGTTTCATCACCCACTGTTGACTCCTCTATTCTCACATCTCAAACCTTTGAAAAGCGTACATATTAGTCTACGGAGAATCGGCGAGGGGGAGGACGTTTTGGGAAACCTCGATCCAAGTGTAGTCATTGTCATAAGTCTGGACGCACTCATGACATGTCATATTTTGCATGGTCCACCACCCAGTTATGATCCTCTTGTTCTAAAGGAATATAATGAGTTCCTTCGAAATCGCGCAAGTAAACAGTCATCTCACCAGTAGCATATGGTGCTCAACCTAATCAACCATCCAATAATGCTCATATTGCTCAGATAGAATATGATGAATTCCTTCAGTATCGTGCAAATAAGCAAACGTCTCCACAAGTAGTTTCGGTTGCACAACCCGATGTGTCTGTCACGTGTAATTCTTTTGCTTGTGTGTCACAATCTAGTACTGTTGGAACATGGGTCGTGGACTCTGGGGCTTCTGATCATATTTCTGGTAATAAATCACTTTTATCTGATGTTGTTTATTCGCAATCTCTTCTAGCTATTACTTTAGCCAATGGGATCCAGACAAAACCAAAAGGGGTTGTAAAAGCCAAACCCCTATCTTCTGTCACCCTAGACTATGTTCTTTATGTTCCTGGTTCTCCTTTTAATCTAGCATCTGTTAGTCGTTTGACGAGATCCCTACATTGTAGCATAACTTTTTTCGATGATTTTTCTCATACAGGACCGCAATACGGGACAGATGATTGGAACAGGACATACATCACAAGGCCTTTACTATCTTACCTCTACAAATTCCTTGACAGCATGCTTCGTTACAGATTCCCCAAATCTAATCCACAAGCGTCTGGGACATACGAGTCTATCCAAACTGCAAAAGATGGTGTCTAGATTGTCTAGTTTATCTACATTAGATTGTGAGTCGTGTCAACTTGGGAAACACACTCGTGCTACGTTTTCTCGTAGTACCGAGAGTCAATCAGAGTCTATTTTTTCATTAGTTCATTCTGATATTTGGGGTCCTAGTGGAGTCAGTTCCACCTTAGGATTTCGTTATTTTGTTAGTTTCTTGATGATTATTTAAGATGTACTTGGGTTTTTTTAATGAAAGATCTTTCCGAGTTATTTTCTATTTTCAAAAGTTTCTTTGCTGAAATACAAAATCAGTTTGGTGTTTCTATTCGTACTTTCCGTAGTGATAATGCCTTAGAATACTTATCATCCCAATTTCAGCAATATATGTCTCACCACTGAATCATTCACCAAACATCTTGTCCATACACTCCTCAACAAAATGGTATTGCAGAAAGAAAGAATAGGCATCTCATAGAGACTGCTCGCACTCTCCTCATTGAATCCCATGTTCCGCTGCGTTTTTGGGGCGATGTAGTTCTTTCAGCTTGTTATTTAATTAACAGAATGCCGCCTTCGTTTATTCAGAATCAAGTTCCACAATCCATACTGTTACCTCAGTCACATCTCTATCCTATTCCCCCTCGTGTCTTTAGGAGCACATGCTTTGTTCATAATTTAGCCCCAGGGAAAGATAAATTAGCTCCTCGTGCCCTCAAATGTGTCTTTCTTGGTTACTCTAGAGTTCAAAAAGGGTATTGTTGTTATTCACATGATCTTCACCAATACGTTATGTTCGCTGATGTTACATTTTTTGCGTCTCAGCCTTACTATAAATCTTCTGATCATACTGATGTCTCTATGGTCTTACCCATACCTCAAGTTTTACCTGTGCCAACCTTTGAGAGATCTACAGTTATGTCTACATCTCCAGTTGTAGTGCCACCACTACTAACTTATCATCGTCGTCCACGTCCAACCCTAATCCCAGATGATTCATGTCATGCGCCAGACCCTGCTCCTACTGCAGACTTGCCTCTACCTAGCCCACCGCTTGCACTTCAAAAAGGTATACGATCTACTCAAAATACTAACCTGCATTATACCTTCTTAAGTTATCATCGTCTATCATCACCCCATTATGCCTTTGTATCGTCTTTGTCCTCTGTTTTCATTCCTAAGACTACAAGTGAAGCACTTTCTCATTCTGGATGGAGGCAGACTATGGTTGATGAGATGTCTGCTTTACATAAGAGTGGTACTTGGGAGCTTGTCTCCCTTCCTGCAGGTAAATCTATTGTTGATTGTCATTGGGTTTATGCAGTCAAAATTGGTCTAAATGGTCAGGTTGAGCGACTTAAGGCTCGCCTTGTCGCCAAAGGGTATACTCAATTATTTGGGCTAGATTATAGTGACACTTTCGCTCCTGTGGCTAAAATAGAATTTGTTCGTCTTTTTCTATCTATGGCTGCTGTTCGTCATTGGCCTTTTTATCAGTTGGACATAAAGAATGTTGTTCTGCATGGTGATCTTGAGGAAGAAGTCTATATGGAGCAACCACCTTGTTTTGTTGCTCAGGGGGAGTCTAGTAGCCTTGTATGTCGATTGCGTAGGTCACTCTATGGTTTGAAACAGTCTCCTCGAGCTTGGTTTGGGAAGTTCAACATAATAATTCAAGAGTTTGGCATGACTCGTAGTGGAGCTGATCACTCTGTGTTTTATCGACATTCTGCACCAGGTCGATGTATCTATTTGGTTGTTTATGTTGATGTATTGCTATCACCGATAATGATCAAGATGGTATAACCGATTTAAAGCAACATCTTTTTAAGCACTTTCAGACTAAAGACCTTGGCAGATTGAAGTATTTTCTAGGTATTGAGGTTGCTCAGTCTAGATCAGGCATTGTTATCTCTCAACGCAAGTATGCGCCTTAGACATTCTTGAGGAGACAGGAATGATGGGATGTAGACCTATTGACAATCCGATGGATCCGAATGTTAAACTTCTTCCGGGACAGAGGGAGCCACTTAGTAATCCTGAAAGGTATAGACGACTTGTTGGAAAGTTGAATTATCTCACAGTGACTAGACCAGACATCTCTTTTCTCGTGAGTGTTGTAAGTCAGTTTATGACTTCCCCTTGTGATAGTCATTGGGAAGCAGTTGTTCGTATTCTTCGTTATATAAAGTCAGCCCCCGGTAAAGGACTACTCTTTGAGGATCAAGGTCATGAGCATATAATTGGATATACAGACGCTAATTTTGCAGGATCACCCTCTGACAGACGTTCGACATTCGGATATTGTGTTTTAGTTGGTAATTTGGTGCCATGGAAGAGTAAGAAACAAAATGTGGTTGCTCGATCTAGTGCAGAATCAGAATATCGAGCAATGGCGACAGCAACTTGTGAGTTAGTTTGGCTCAAACAGTTACTGGGAGAACTAACATTTGGTAAAATTGATCAGATGGAACTTGTGTGTGATAGTCAAGCGGGTCTTCATCTCGCATCAAATCCAGTGTTTCATGAAAGGACTAAGCACATTAAGATTGACTGTCACTTTGTTATAGAAAAGATACTCTCAGGAGATATTGTTACAAAATTTGTGAAGTCAAGTGATCAGCTTGCAGATATGTTCACCAAGTCTCTCACATGTCCTCGTATTAATTACATTTGTAACAAGCTAGGTGCATATGATTTGTATGCACCAGCTTGAGGGGGAGTGTTAGAATAGGAATAAGTATTTCTTACTTAGAATAGGAATTAGAATAGGAATAAAAATAGGAATTCTAGTTGGAAAAGGTTTCCAATGTAGTGTCTATAAATAGGGTCTTCATGTAACAATTTAGATGCGCAAATTCAATAATATTTTCTCCAATATTTCTCACACAACTGAAGGGAATGAAAAGGAATATATATGCAGTTCAAGAAAATAATAATTATAAACCCATACAAGCAATAATATGGACAAACGAATGAAAAACTACATTTAGGTGAGAGATTTATCGTTTGTTCTGCTATGTTCAAGACATAATTCATGAACTTTAAGGTGCTCTTTAGTGCCTTGGTAAAGCTTTGCTTAAGTAGTGTTGCACAGATATTTTGCATTAAAATATGGGCTTAAACTTGCCTCGAGTGAGACTGGACAACAATATTAAGTAACCTTCAAAATGAGCCTTTTAGCAACACTAATTATGTCATCTTTTTTTTTTTTTTGAACAGGAAAAAGAAAAAGATAATCTTTTACCCTCTAAGTTTAGCTTTTCCTCCATGTCCACATTTTCAAGATTACGACCTCCTTTGGTCATTGCCATTGCTAACTGAACAATGAACTAAAACAAACGCAAAAACTACTACCATATCTAGAGAGATAGAGCTGATTGGAACTCCATTACATATGAATGATAAAATAGTCGTGAATGCTATTAGTAACAATTTCGTTTCACGACCCAACAAGGGATCGATTGGTCGAAAATTGGAAAAGCAACCTTCAAATCATGTTTTGATCCCCACCTGAGGCTATACAATGTGAATAGTTCTTATCTGTCTAAATTTTGATGGACAAAGTTATGGGTACCTTCCATAATGGGAGGTAGTAGGAGATGTGCAAAAGCTAGCTTGGGCACCAGCAGTTTATATATAAATAAATGCACATATGTGTGGGTGTTCACACACACAACAAATATATTGTAGCGCCCGGAAAATTTCAAACACGTGATGGATAGAGGAAACAAGTGAATTCCATAGAGACTAAACAATTGTGCATCTATTTTAACCCAAGCATCTTTAAATCCTTAACCTATAAACCACAACTCAACAGAGGCTGCCCAAGAGGTGTAATTACCACAATCATCTAACTTCACTGTAGAAATTGCAAGTGATTTTGTAGAGGAAACAATTGACTTATCAATCTGATGATCAATTTGGTTGAACCATTTTTTTTTTGTCACAAAAAAACAAGAGCCGAAGAAACCTTAATGATTGAGAAATAGTGAGAGTTACTGAATTTTTAAACATTGTGAACACTTCCACTGGACTACAGCCAGGTGAGGATAAATTGTGGGGACAGGAGATGACAAGGGAGTGTTCAAAGTCAACAAATCCTACTAGTTGATGGATCTGACAGATCACCAGTGCTCAAGTTGGCCTTGGAAGCAAATATGGAAGAGCAGAATCCCTCACAAAGTCTCCTTTTTTGTCTGTTCAATGGCTAAGGAAGTAGTCCTTACACAGGACAATGTTATGAAGAGGGGGAGAACCTTGTGTTCTGGGTGCTTCCAATGTGGTGAAACATCAGAGACTGTTAACCAACTATTTTTACATTGCAAGTACACCCATCATCTGTGGAGAATATTCCTAAGCCTCAAAGGCATCTCCTGGACAATGCCTAAGAAGGTGGCTGGGGCATTACTTTGCTGGGAAGAAGCAGGTGCACATGCTAAGGACAGAGGTAGATGGAGAACTATCCCGGGGGCTATCTGGTGGGCTGTTTGGAAAGAAAGGAATTCAAGATGTTTTGAGAGTATAGAGAGCAATTGCAGAAAGCTAAAGTTAAACTAAACTGCATTTTACTTTTAGTCTTTTGGTGTAATCATTTATACTCGAATGACACTGTCTCTATTATGTCTCTATTATTGATGTGTTAGACTCAATTTAGACGTAGAGAAGTGAAATCAGGAGTACACTTGTATATAAGGTTACAGTACGATCGTTGTACTGTTTTGTGATATAATACAAAGTTACCAAGTTCAGAAAAAAAAAACCCGATGAAACAAAGAAGTAAAAGTCTTAACAGATCTGGGAGATTGATAGGTGAGAAACAAAGAAGTAAACAATCAGATGTAAGAAAAATAATTTTTTTCCTACATGAATATACGAAGATTCAGAGAAAACAAAGAGAACCAATTGAACTAGAATAAGAAGGGAAAAGGAAAGTAAGGAATTTAGACAAAAAATTGACCCAGAGAAAGAGAGGTGAGACTCAACAGTGTTGTGATATAGTAGATTTAGGAAGACCTTAAAGTGTGATAAAAACGATTTGAATTTATGTTTCAAGTTACAAAAGAGGTTATGAGCTAGAGCTATATTGCACTGGCATGATAACAAGTATACGAGGTGTATTGGAAGTGATCTAAGGGTTAAGGGAACTCAAAAACACAATTCGAGTTTGGAAGTGTTTCTACGAGTGAATTTTGTGAATGAGCTCGCACAAAACCAACTTCAAACATGTTATATCTTGGGACATAAGAAGTTAAAGAGTTGAATTACATTAAATTAAAGGTTTACCAGTCTAGTTTCCAAAGTATCAAATCCGTTCACCAATTCGACCTCAGTAGAAAAAGTTCTACGTGTTTTACTACAGTCCTGCATAGTGCCCAAGCATATGCGATGGACATGTGGCACATCCAAGGGTGTCTATAATCAAAACCCAAAAATCGACAATTTATACATGTTTCTTCATCTTCTTCACCTTGATATGAACCCTAGCAGACCTAAATCCCTCCTCATCCATATCTTCAAGGTAAGTTAATCTTCCATGGAATCAAGTTTATTTCTCATCCTAGCTCATGAAAACATACCTTAGTTATGTGGATTTCTTGAAGGTGAAATAGTTTTCCTTATGGATTTTCTTCAAAGTAAAGTATGTCAATTGACTCTATTCTCCTACTCCCATAAATGATATTCTAGTGGCCTTTTGAGAATAGTTTACAGGGGAGACTTACGAGTTCCACCCTTTTCGGTAAATTGAATTATTGAGCTTGATATATGTATTGGGTTGTTTTTGGTTGTTACAGTTTCACCCTTTCCGATAAATTGAATTATTGAGCTTGATATATCTATTGGGTTGTGTTTGGTTGTTACAAGGTTGGAGGGAGGATGAATAGCCTTGAAGAAAGTGGTTGAGCTGTTATTGCTAATGAGATAGCTTAAAAATGAAAAACGTCATGAATTGAGAATTTTGCAAGCTTGTCGGTCATCGAGTGTCGTTATTTTGTATTTGTGTGGCAGAGTTTATTGGTTAGATACTAATGTTAGATTATGATCTGCCGTTCTAATAGATTAACGTATTAAAGGGAGGGTCGATCCTTCATAAGTTTTTCTTAATCAAGAATTGAGGTATGCTAGACTAAAACCTTTCTTCGCCGCTAAGACACAACCTCCCTATCATACATACCCTCTTATATGAATCTATGAGGTCTTATATGCCGAAACGACATAAGCAACTAGAGTTATAGTCAAATCTCTATAGTGGCAGCATTTGTCTGAAAGTTTCATGGCTGCTACAGTAGGGTATTATTATATATGTATATTGACATTTGACATTTAGCTGCTATAATGATGTTTTTCCTACCACCAACTAATGTCTCACCAAATGACTATTCCAAATAAACATGCTCATATGGAAGCTGATCTGCTATTTTTGAGATAAAACTTTGAAATTCATTTCACGAATGTTCATTTCTTCATCTTTAAGCCATATTACTTCAAGTAGTGGATATTTGTGAATCTTTAAACATCTAGGCAGTGGTTTGTCCTCTAGGCTAAGTTGTGGTGGTTTCTGGGTTTCCAATCTATCTTTTACCTTCCTAAAATATGTCCATCTCTTATATAATTTCATCCATCTTAATATTCGACAATCAGAACTTGTTCCAACTTGTTTGGCAGTCATTCTTTGCTTGTTTTGAACAAGTAGTTATTTGTTAGTTTAGAATCTCATCTTCCACCTCGCTCTGGGATCACTTGATTTCGACTTCTACGTCCTTTGTTGTTCTTGAAATCAGACCATCTATGGATTCTATGCATTATTTTCTATTGAAGAACTTAATCCTGGTCGATTGGTTCTAGTCAACTCCAAAAATCACACGTGTCATTTATTTGTACCAACAAAAATTACAGTATCACTCAATCAATCAATTCCGTCTCAATTGGGTCAATAATTTACAATATAAGGTATGAAATGGTCGAGAAGTGCTGAAAGTTCCAGAGCTACATTTTATTTTCTCTATCTTCGGGAAAGCAGTTCAAGAGGATGTTGCCCAAATGTGAAAATGAGACACACTGCTTTTATCCTTCTGGATTGCAATATATTAAAAAATGGGTGCAATAGTCTTAAACTCGCTCTCTAATTTTGTTTCCCACTAGCATCCTGAACTAATCAACAGAGATCGATTAATTCACCCCAACACTAATCTTATGTAGAGTTGAAATACACAAAAAACTAAGAGATTGTATTGGATGTAAAAGATTTCATTGCAGTAATTGTGGAGTCAGGTGTACAGTTATGAATAACGTATAGATTTCATCAAATTTCAAATGCCCCCAAAAGAAAAGATGTTCCATTATAAGGAAAACAAAAGAGTACTTTATGGTAAGCTATTTTATTTTTTTTTGAGTTGTATATGGTAAGCTATTTTGTTTTTGTCAGATATTTCCTTTTGTCAGAATATAGTTTTGCCCTGTATTATTCCTAAATAGTTTGGGGAATTTATGTGTACTGAAGGTTTAGATGAGCTATCCTTTTGTGGTTAGTCGATAAAATATAGTTTCGCACAGAGCTATATCTTCCCATATTATGGATGTAAAAACTGGGCAACGGTCTTACGGCAGCCTCTAACTAATTTCAACAGTCTGCACATTTCCTTAACAGTAATTCAGATATAACCAGATAATCACACATGTCAAGCAAATAGACAAAGTTCTCAAGAGTCCAAAGTACTTTATTTACCATTACTAAAAAACAGACTAATTTCAAGTCCACTTGTTGGATAAATAGAACATACAGATATAGGAATAGAAAGAGAAAGAAGAATTTGTTACCATGTCCACCACAGTTTGGCTGGAAAGAAACTCAAATACCCCATCACTGGCAATCACAAAGAAAGGATGATCTGAGGTGAGCTCCAAAACAACAATTTCAGGATTTGCAACAACACCAATTGTCTCAGCGACAGAATCACCTATACTTCTTGTAAAAGCCGTACCAGGATACATTCCATTTTGCACCCACAACCTAGGAGGATCACCATCATCACCTTCTTCAGTGTCCCAACATTGCACATCTGGATTTTTCAATCCTTCAATCTGATCCAGTGTAAGAACTCTTGCTCCACAAAGCTTAACCCGCTCACTCTCATCAGGCCTAAATGGTGTTTGGTCGATTGAAAGGTCAACAGCCACGACTTCGTTACCCCGTCTCTCGGCTATAACAGCTCTTGAATCACCGCTATTAGCGACATAAAGTGTCGTACCTCGTACGAGTATAGTAATTGCAGTTGTTCCGCTCATGCTATCATCTATAGCATCAGCGTGCAACTGCGAGTTGGTCATCAAGAATGCCGCATGACATGCCTCCACAGCATCTAAATGAAATTTACTGTTCCTAAGCAAATTTTCGCAAATTTTATTTTTCGCAAACTGGGAGCATTGAGCTCCATACTCTCCATGGCCATCGAAAACACCAAAGAAATGATCATCTGGACTTGTTCCAAATGGAGTGTGAATGCATAAACTATCTTGATTAGCTTTATCAAGGGCATCAGGATAGTACCCTCTTTGAGATAAAAACGAACATCGTAGTTCATAATTCCCTGATGGAACTTTTACAACCCGTGAACCATCAGGTGGCAAAAATTGTGCAGACACTCTAGAAAGTCTGGTTATACCAATTTCATTGTCCCTAGATAGACTTAATTGATTAAGCTGATCTCTAGTTTCTCCATCTTCCCCATTTGATGAAGCAGGTGAAAATACAGGAATTTCAGCAGGTTTCACATTTTCCGGCTCTTTAACATCCACATTCCTTGGTGCACAAATCTCCCCAATGCAAGCTCTTGAATAAACACAACCCATAACTATAAACACCAAACCGAGACAAACCCACTCCCCAAAGCTACCAAATAATTCATCACAAACTTCTTACATTCAAATAACCGAACAGAATTTTCTCCCAACTTATAAGCAGCACCTCTTTGAGATTAAAAACAAAAATGCCACAGTAGTAAAGGTGAATCTGAAAAATAGCAAAAAAAAAAAAAACACTATCAAACCTGGGTACTATCCATTCAAATACACCAAAATTCAGCATCTTCAAAACAAACCCAGAATTGCAAGTGATAAAAACTTAAAATTGGAAGCATAAAATGAAAGCCAGTCACCACTAGTATGAAATTATCAATTAGAGATTACAAATAAGCATAATCGGAAGACTCAAAAAAAATTCCTGGAATCCAATTTGTTGAGTAGTCTTGGTTATTGAGAATAAGAATGAGAATGGAGTAATTCATAAACAACATGAATGAATAATTTACCAGCATAAACTGCAATTCTCTTCATATACTACAAGCTATTCATCAAAGTGTTAAATCTGGATGAGAAATAGTAACAGAGAACATACTGTATTGTAAATGCAATTGAACCAAATGGGTTTCGTCCTTGTTTGTCAAACAAAAATAGATAGATGGACAATGCAAGTAGGCAGAGAGAGAGAGAGTGTGCAGAGAGACGTAAACAGTGCATGTGTGGAAGGGCTTGGCCTGTATCTCTTTTTCACTTCTAGTTGGAACTACTATCACAAACCACGCGCTTTTCTTCTACGCGCAACTCTTTTCTCTTCCCTACCAATAAACACACCGTGGCCCAATTTTTTGCTTTATCTATTTTCGAACCAACACCATTTATTATTTTTCCAAAAAAATAAAATACTACTCCATAATTATTTAAACCAAATAAATCATGAAACACTCATTATAAATTATTATGATATATTCAAAAATGTTAGAATATAACTTAACTAAACATTATAATACACCTGAATTGTTGTATATAACTTAAATGTAGTATACATTACGAGTATCACAAGTCAGGAGTATCCCTAGACGTGACATGATGCACAGAAGCATAAGTTATGGTCGTATCATTTTGCATCCAACACACAAGAAAAATCAATTTTGGAGGCATCACAATACACAATGAAACCATCTAAACCTTTCGATAGAGTCAAAACTGGGTTGAAGCTAGTTGAGTCTTCAACTCTTGAAAACTCTTTCACAAGCTTTGGAAGACCAAAATTTCACTTTCTTTTGAGTCAAGGTAGTCAAAGGAGAAGCAAGAGAGGAATATACTTCCACATATCATCCATAGTAACCGGTTAGACCTAAGAAACTCGTAAGATCTTAAGGAGAAAAAGGCCTAGGACAGTTCTAAACTGCATTAGTCCTCTTCGGATCAACTTAAATACCTTATCCTGAGACTACATGGCCTAGGAATTCTACCGACCTCAACTTAAATTAACACTTTCTAAAATTAGCAAACAATTGATGGTCTTTGAGAACTTGCAAGACAATATCTCCTCAAATGATCGACATGTTCATCCTTGCTCCGAGAATAGATTAAGATGTCAAATATGAACACAATGATGAAAATATTTAAATTTTATGTGAATATTTAGTTCATCAAATCTATAGAAGTTGCAAGCGCATTCATTATTTTAAAAGACATAATCGAAAATTCATAGTGATCATATCAAGCCCTGAAGGTTATCTGTAGAATGTCACCTTTTTTTTGCCTTGAGTTGATAACCTAAATTGAGGTCTATCTATGAAAATAAATGCGACAACCCAAGACTACCCCAGATGTGACATAGTACCTAAAATCCTGAGAGACACTAAGCTTAACCACATGGCATGACATGACACTAAGATAACAACATAATTAAAATTAAGACTGGTCAACGGACCGGAACCGGTTCACCGGACCGGAATGAACCGGTACCGGACCGGACCGGAACCCGTTGACCGGTATGTTGACCGGTACCGGGATGAACCGGACCGGAATTACCGGGATGATTCATCGGTTCTGTCCCGTTCCAGTATATACCGGGATGGAACCGGAATGAACCCGAACGGACCGGGATGGAACAGAACGGAATTAACTGGACGGTATTTTTTGGAATTACGAAAATATAATTATTTTTTTTATTTTTTAAGTATAAATTAATAGTTTTTAAATTTATACTATAATTTTTACTTAAGTTCATTTTAAATATATTTTATTATTTTTTTGTTGTTGTTAAGTTTGCAAGTAAAGTCTAATAAAGTTTTCAAAATTTAAATCTTTTGAAGTTTATACTTTATAAGTTAGCACTTATGTCTATCAAATCAGGTCGATGGACTCGAGTACAGAATGGATGTGCTGAATAAGAAAGGCAATCTTGATGAACATCGCCCAAAATGACAGCGTGAGAGGAAAATCTGAATGGTCAAAAGGTGCGCCAAGGTCGTACTCGATAATTCGTCAAACGTGAAAGGCTGACTCAATCTAGTGCACCAGCTTAGGTTCAAACACCTGAATCCTAGACCATCAAAAGGCGAGCTGAGGAGCAAGCTCAACTAATGTCACTGATTTAGTCAGGTAATGAATTTTGGGAAATTATATATATCCAAAAAAAATACAAATTAAAGATCAAATCTTAGAATAGATAATATCATATTAGAGTGTGTGTGAAGAGTTTAGAAAGAGAACATTTTACCTTTAAAGAACACTTTTTCCACCTTTTGGGGTTTTACAACTTTGTGCTTGAAATTGATAAATTGAAGTTTAATCCAAAGTAGATTTACTTGTAATTGCCCAATTTCACGGTACTTGTTTTACTTTTATAGAAGGAATAATTTGTTTATATTTTGTGATGGATGGCTAAAACCTCAAGATCTAGGGGTGCAATTATGGGATTGAGTGTTGATTTAATGCGGTGGATATTGTGTTATGCTCTATTTTGTTGTTGTTATACATGAATTTGGTCTAATTAGAATGAGGTTAATTTATGGGTTAAGGTTTCAAATTTAATTCCTACTTCTGATCTCTGGTTGATACTCGTTTGATTAAAGTGGGTAATTACTTTGATACTAGCAATTTAGGTTTGATGTCTATACCTTGCTAGAAATAAAGGTTACGGGTCAGATCTATTTGTCCTCTTCCTGAAAGAGATAATCGAGTAAGGTATTGAGTTGTTTAGGTTGGCATTTTGATGAGATCGATATCCAAATCCCGCACCCCTAGATTGCTCATTAACTCTTGATTTATTTGATACTTTAGCTTAATTGCGATAATTGATAATCAAAGATTTATATTAAATTGGTAGAATTGTCCCAAATTTCTTGATAGGAATTCTCCATGGTATACCATTCTCTGTGGATTTTGACCCCGACTCTTCGTTGGGTTTTTTATTGACTACGTTGTTGCCCCTTTTAATTAGTTTTAAGAAGGACATTGAGTGTAATCATTAGTAAATAATCTGAACCGCAACCTATTTATAAGAGAGATTTTTATTCACACCAGCACTCTCTAATGGTACAACTGAAGTAAGATCACAAATATATTTCTTCAATAAGGAAACATGAAAGACTAGATGCATCGATGGAAAATCTAAAGGCAAATCCAACTCATATGCCACATTCCTAACATATCTCAAAACATGATGTGGGACTACATAATAGTACTAAGATTCCCCCTTTTTTAATCTTATTATACATTTTATTCATGTGATTTTTAAATAAACTCAATCATCAATGATGAACTCAAGCTCTCTCCTCCTCACAACTGCATAATAATATTTTTATTGACTCTGAGTCATATTCAATTCATCCCTGATAACTCGAACTTTATTCATCGCCTCATGAACTAACTCAATTTTTATTAAAGCGGTCTGGCCAACTTCAAACTAACAACCTACACCTCCTACCATAGAGAGTCTCAAATTAAGTCATCTGAATACTCGAATGATAACTATTATTATAAGAAAACTTCATCAAAGGAAAATGATCATCACAATTACCTTTAAAGCCAATAACACAAGCTCTCAACATATCCTCCAAAGTCTAACTAGTACAACATGACCAGCGATCTGCCGGTGAAAATTTATACTAAGGTTAACTTGAGTGCCAAGACCTTTTTGAGAGAACCTCTAAACTTGAGAAGCGAATTGGGTACCTCTATCAAAAATATTGGATAAGAACACTCTGTACAACTTCACCATCTCCTGAATTATAACGACCTGTTTAGTCGTTTTGAGCAGCAGATTTTAATTCTGGAAAACTGGCCAAGACCACGGGCACTGCGACGGACCGTCACAGGCAGACGGCCCGTCGAGGGTGCATCGTTTCAGCATACTTAAATTCTGAATTGGATACTGAAAATCGACTCTCTGTAAATTGTGACGGACCTGCAGGACGTGCCGTCACATCCACGACGAACCGCCGTGAGTTCCCGTTGCAAAACACTTCAACTCTTGGGAAATTGGTACGGAAAACGAGTCTCTGACCGTCAGGACGGAGGTGCAGGACGGACCGTCACAGGTGTGACGGGCCGTCACAGTCCACCTAAATTTTGGGAGGTTGCGACGACCATCGTGACGGACCGTCGCAGGCACGACGGCCCGTCACAGGTTGCGCAAATCCCAGCAGAATAGGATTCCTCTACACGTTTTAAGGGTCGTTTTGGACTATTCTTTCTTCTGTCCTTAATTATAAGATTGAGGGTTAATATTAATAAGTCTAATTACTTGGGGGTTAAAAGAGGTAACCTTAAGTTAATTAGTGGGTTTTATTGTCCTCTTTTACACTTAATTATATGTTAATTAGGGTAAGAGAAGGAGGGTTTGAATAAAACAAACAGAAAGAACAAGGAAAGAGAGATTGAACGTGAGAGGAGAAACGAAGAGGAATATCAAAGCTTGAGGAATTTGCTTGTTTGAATTCAATTCTTCGGTGGAGTAGGTTTATGGTTTTCATTGCAAACTTGTAGTAAACTCTTAATAGTGAATGATATGTGTTGATAGTATTGTAAACCCTACTATGTGCTTAAATTGTATGCTTGCATGATTGTGATTATGAAATTATGATGAATTAACTAAGCATGATGAAGCTATTGAATCCCAAATCTTGAAAGAACCCTAATTCACTTGTTATTGATGATGCCTTAGTGTAAAAGAAGGCTTGATATATTATATAATGAGATTGATGATGCCTTAGTATAAAAGAAGGCTTGATGAATTAGGGGATCGGGTGCCACGTTCCGGTACCAGGATAGAATGAATATGAGGATCGGAGTGTCACGTTCCGACACCAGGATAGAATATGGATCGGGTGCCACGTTCCGGTACCAGGATAGAATGAATATGAGGATCGGAGTGTCACGTTCGACACCAGGATAGAATATGTACGGGTGCCACGTTCCGGTACCAGGATAGAATGAATATGAGGATCGGAGTGTCACGTTCCGACACCAGGATAGTATATGGATCGGGTGCCACGTTCCGGTACCAGGATAGTATATGAGGATCGGAGTGCCACGTTCCGGCACCAGGATAGAAATAGAGGAGCGGAGTGTCACGTACCGACACAAGAGGAAGAAAGATAATGAATCTTGAAAGATAATGAATATACTCAATCTAATGAACTCAATTCCCCAAATGAGTATGGTATTGAGGCTTGAGTCCTCATGTGTGAACTCGGTTGTATTTATTGATAATTAATATTGTTATTGCTACATGTTGAGTATTGTAGTTGATTTACATTTTATTGATATTACTGTTCCCTATTTTGAGTTGGCCGATGATATCAACTCAGTACTTGTGGTTGTACTGACCCCCCCTACTTTTATGTTTTCTTCTTTGCTATTTGTGTAATGCAGCAAACAATTCCGTCAACTTCAACCCACCGCAGTAAATCAAGCCAGTCTTCATCACACACGGATCTTCAGGGTGAGCTAATGCTTCTAGCTTGGACTGGTCGTCTTCTCTCAAGTCGTTTGCCCTTGAACTTCCGCATGGACTAGCTTTTTAGTTATTTTTGTTCTTAGACATTCCTAGTTTAGTAATTTGAGATAGATGTTCTTGTGATATGGACTTCCAGATTTTGGGATATTAATATAGTTTGAATTGTTTTATTAACGAGTTTAAGTCTTCCGCATTTCTTTTGTTGATATTGTATTAAAATGATAAAGGTTAGATTGGTTGGTTCGCTTACATAGGAGGGTAAATGTGGGTGCCAGTTGCGTCCCCGATTTGGGTCGTGACAAACTTGGTATCAGAGCATTAGGTTCGTTGGTCTCATCACACAAGAACGAGTCTAGTAGAGTCTTAAGGAACGGTAGGGGGACGCCTTTACTTTTCTTTGAGAGGCTAAGACTTTAGGAAAATTCCATTCTTTCATTCTTTTTCTTTCGTTTTCTGTGCTACTACTTGAGTCCAATTGGTATCTAGGTGATACAATTGGTATCTGACCATCTTCACTCTATTTCGCAGATGGTTAGAACTAGAGCAACGACCGCACTAGCAGCAACAACGGCACGACAAGAACGACTGAGCCAGCCACTGGGGCTGTAGCTCGAGGAAGAGCAGCGGCAAGAGGCCGTGGAAGAGGTCGTGGGAGGACGTCCTCTAGAGGAAGAGGACGAGCCCCTAGCCCATCTGATACTAGGGTGGTGACTCCTCCACCGTCGAGGAGGTGATAAGAGAGGGTGAGGAAGGGGAGAAAATGAACAAGTACAAAATGAGGAATTGCCACCCCAACCTACCCCGGAGATGATCAATCATGTTCTTGCTTACTTAGCGGGTTATCTGATCAGGTCAGGCACCTCCAGTGGTTTTCTGCACCAACACCTCCGGTTTCAGAGATACGACATGCGGCTACTATGGCTCCCCGCATGGATGCATCATTGGGAATAGGCACATTTCCACGTCTGACTACTGGGCCTATTTATGACAAATGATCAGCATGAACTTTTCAGTAAGTTCTTGAAATTGACCTCCAGTCTTTAAGGGCCGCAGAATCAGAGGTGCCTACGATTTTCTGGTTGATTGTCATGAGCTCTACACAAGATGGGTATAGTAGAACGGTTTGGTGTCGAGTTCGTGAGCTATCAGTTTTCAAGGGAACGCCAAAATGTGGTGGCGGTCACATGTTGAGTGTCAACCAACAGAGGCACCACCTATGACTTGGGAATCATTCTCTACCTGTTTATGAAAAAGTATATCCCAAGGACTTTGAGAGATAGAAAAAGGGATGAGTTCTTGAGTCTCGAGCAAGGGAGGATGAGGTTAACGCATATGAGGCCAAATTCCGTGCATTATCAAGGTATGCCACCCAACTTTGTTTCAGTCCACAAGAACGGATCCACCGTTTTGTGAAGGGGTTGAGGTCAGAATTGCGGATTTCAGCCTTACAGATAGCGGCAATGGCAACATCCTTCCAAGAGGTGGTAGACTTGTGATAGAAGTGGAGGAGAGTGAAGCCAGATGACTTCCCACGACATCGACATCAAAAAGGTTTCGAAGGGGAGGTGAGTTTTAATGGTTCTCAACTCTAGAGGACAGAGCTCCGGAGGTTACGCAAGTCGACCAATTCAGTCTTCACTACAGACTGTAGTTGGGGGTCCACCTCAGACCGGTCAACACTTCTCTCTAGAGGCCGATGCGTGAACCCAGAGAATGTTAGGAATGTGGGGAGATTGGACATATTAAGAGGTATTGTCCGAACCAGAGTTACAGAACCCCACTAGCTAGAGGTAGAGGTGGTCATGGTAAAGGCCGTTTTTCAGGAGGACGTGGTGGTCGAGGTAATGGTGGTCACCAAAATGGCCGAGGTGAAGGGCAAACTGGAGCCACTACTACGCAACATGGTAGGGGCAACGGACAGACAAATAATGGGGCCCATTGTTACACTTTCCCTGGGAGGTCTGAAGCGGAGGCGTCTGATGCTGTTATCACAGGTAATCTTTTGGTTTGTAATTGCATGGCATCTGTATTATTTGACCCTGGCTCCACATTTTCATATGTATCTTCCTCATTTGCTAATGGTCTAAATTTGTATTGTGAATTTCTTGACATGCCTATTCGTGTTTCTACTCCGGTGGGTGAGTATCTGTGGTAGTTGAAAGGTATATAGGTCTTGTTTGGTGAATTTTGTGGGGAGCAACACTTATGTAGACTTGGTTATTTTAGAAATGGGACTTTCGATGTAATTCTGGGTATGACTTGGCTTTCTCCGAATTTTGCGATCTTGGAATGTAATGCTAAAACGGTGACGTTAGCCAAGCCTGGGACAGATCCGTTAGTGTGGGAGGGTGACTACACTTCCAATCCGGTGCGTATCATCTCCTTTCTTTGCGCTAAGAAAATGGTGAGTAAAGGGTGTTTAGATTTCTTGGCACATCTCAAGGATGACACTACCCAAGTACCCTCGATTGAGTCAGTGAGTTCAGTTTCGTAGTCCGTGAGTTTTTGGATGTGTTCCCTGCAGATCTTCCTGGCATGCCACCGGATAGGGATATTGATTTCTGCATTGATTTGGAACCGGGTACTCGCCCCATTTCTATACCCCCCCCCCTTATAGAATGGCTCCCGCCGAATTAAGAGAGTTAAAGGCTCAACTTCAAGAATTGTTGAGTAAAGGCTTCATTAGACCAAGTGCATCTCCTTGGGGTGCTCCGTTTTTGTTTGTGAAGAAGAAGGATGGGAGTTTTCGGATGTGCATAGACTATAGACAACTGAACAAGGTAACTATTAAGAACAAGTATCCTCTTCCTCGCATTGACGACTTATTCGATCACTACAAGGTGCTTGTGTCTTCTCAAAGATCGACTTGAGATCCGTTATCATCAATTGAAAATATGGGCAACAGATGTGCCAAAGACCGCTTTTCGGACTAGGTATGGCATTATGAATTTGTAGTGATGTCCTTTGGTTCTTACGAATGCCCCTGCTGCGTTCATGAGCTTGATGAACGAGATAATTTAAGCCGTATTTGGATCTCTTTGTGATCGTATTTATAGATGATATACTGGTATATTCTAAAAGTAAGGAGGAACATGAGGAGCATTTGAGATTGTATTGGAAATATTGAGGGAGAGAAAGCTTTATGCCAAGTTCTCTAAGTGTGAGTTTTGGCTAGATGTCGTGTCCTTCTTGGGGCATGTGGTTTCTAAGGAAGGAGTGATGGTAGATCCTTCTAAGATTGAAACAGTGAAGAATTGGGTAAGACCCACTAATGTGTCAGAAATACGGAGTTTTGTTGGGTTAGCTAGCTACTACCGCCGCTTTTGTCAAGGGATTCTCTTCTATCGCTTCCCAATTGACGAACTTGACTAAGCAGAATGTTCCATTTGTATGGTTGGATGAGTGCGAAAAAGATTTCAGAAACTCAAGACTTTGTGACTACTGCACCAATTCTTACCTTGCCGGTAGAGGGTAAGAACTTCATCGTTTATATTGTGATCATCCTATTCGGGTTGGGTTGCAGTGCTAATGCAAGAGAAGAATGTGATTGCTTATGCTTCGAGGGCAATTAAAGGTGCATGAACGTAACTATCCGACCCACGATTTGGAGTTGGCCGCGGGTAGTTATTTGCACTAAAGCAATGGAGACACTATTTGTATGGGGTTAAGTGTGAGGTCTATACGGACCACGTAGCCTACAGTAGGTCTTCACTCAAAAAGATATTGGAACTTGAGACAGAGGAGATGGATGGAACTACTGAAGGACTACGACATCACCATCTTGTATCATCCGGGAAAAGCGAACGTTGTGGCAGATGCTTTGGAGTAGAAAAGGCCGGAAGCATGGGAAGTCTAGCTCATTTGCAAGCTTCTAGACACCCTTGGCTAGAGAAGTGCAGATTTTGGCTAATGACCTTATGAGTGTTGAAATAAATGAGAAGATAGGATTGCTAGTTGTGTGGAGGCAAGATCCTCCTTCCTTGACAAGATTAAGGGGAAGCAGTTTGATGATGAGAAATTAATCCGGATTCGAGATAAGGTGTTGCAAGGAGAGGCTAAAGAGCAACAATTGATGAGGAAGGTGTTTTGAGGATAAAGGGAAGGGTATGTGTACCCCGCGTCGATAATTTGATCAACACTATTCTGACAAGAGGCTCATAGTACAAGGTATTCTATACATCCGGGTGCAACCAAGATGTATCGCGATCTAAAGCAACACTTTTGGTGGAGTAGAATGAAGCGCGATATTGTTGACTTTATTGCCAAATGTCCAACTGTCAACAAGTAAAGTATGAACACCAGAGGCCCGGAGGAACGCTTCAGAGAATGCCCATTCCTGAATGGAAGTGGGAGAGAATCGCAATGGACTTTGTGGTTGGTCTTCCAAAGACACATGGGTAAGTATGACTCCATTTGGGTGATTGTTGATAGGTTAACTAAGTCTGCTCATTTCATTCCGGTCAAGGTGATTACAATGCAGAGAAGTTAGCAAAATCTACATCTCAGAAATCGTTCGATTGCATGGGGTTCCACTATCCATCATATCAGATAGAGGTACGCAGTTTACTTTACTTCGTAGGTTTTGGAAAACATTGCATGCCGAATTGGGTACTAGGTTGGACCTTAGCACTGCATTTCACCCTCAGACCGATGGTCAGTCTGAGCGAACGATTCAAGTGTTGGAGGATATGCTTCGTGCATGCGTGATAGAGTTTGGTGGCCATTGGGATAGCTTCTTACCTTTAGCCAGGTTTTCATACAATAATAGCTATCACTCCAGTATCGATATGGCCCCATTTGAAGCATTGTATGGGAGGAGGTGTAGATCTCCCATTGGGTGGTTGATGCATTTGAGGTTAGACCTTGGGGTACTTGACCTCTTGAGGGATTCGTTAGATAAGGTGAAGGGTTTCAGAAAAGCAAATTCTAGCGGCGCAAGTAGACAAAAGGAGTATGCAGACCGAAAGGTTAGAGACTTGGAGTTCATGGAGGGTGAACAAGTCTTGTTGAAGGTTTCACCCATGAAAAGGGTGATGCGGTTTGGCAAAAGAGGTAAGTTAAGTCCAAGGTATATTGGACCATTTGAGGTACTAAAGCGAGTAGGGGAGGTGGCTTATGAATTAGCCTTACCCCAGGGCTGTCCGGGAGTACATCCGGTATTTCATGTGTCCATGTTGAAAAGATACCATGGAGATGGAAACTATATCATCCGTTGGGGTTCAGCTTTGCTTGATGAGAATTTGACTTATGAGGAGGAACCGTTGCTATTTTAGATAGAGAGGTTCGCAAGTTGAGGTCGAGAGAGATTGCATCCATCAAAGTTCAATGGAAGAATCGACCGGTTGAAGAGGCTACTTGGGAGAAGGAGGCAGATATGCAAGAAAATACCCACATCTGTTTACAATTCAGGTATTACTTCTCGTGACTCCTTTTCGCCATTTGTTTTCTTCTTCTGATCGTTCGGGGCAACGATGGGTAAATTGGTATCTATTGTAACGACCTGTTTGTCGTTTTGAGCAGCAAATTTTAATTCTGGAAAAACTGGCCAGACCACGGGCACTGCGACGGACCGTCACAGGCACGACGGCCCGTCGAGGGTGCATCGTTTCAGCATACTTAGAATTCTGAAATTGGATACTGAAAATCGACTCTCTGTAAATTTGTGCGGACCTGCAGGACGTGCCGTCACATCCACGACGAACCGTCGTGAGTTCCCGTTGCAAAACACTTCAACTCTTGGGAAATTGGTACGGAAAATGAGTCTTGACCGTCAGGATGGAGGTGCAGGCGGACCGTCACAGGTGTGACGGGCCGTCACAGTCCACCTAAATTTTGGGAGGTTGCGACGACCATCGTGACGGACCGTCGCAGGCACGACGGCCCGTCACAAGGTTTTGCGCAAATCCCAGGCAGAATAGGATTCCTCTAACACGTTTTAAGGGTCGTTTTGGACTATCCTTTCCTTAATTATAGATTGAGGGTTTAATATAATAAGTCTAATTACTTGGGGGTTAAAAGAGGTAACCTTAAGTAATTAGTGGGTTTTATTGTCCTCTTTTACACTTAATTATATGTTAATTAGGGTAAGAGAAGGAGGTTTGAATAAAACACAACAGAAAGAACAAGGGAAAGAGAGATTGAACGTGAGAGGAGAAAACGAAGAGGATATCAAAGCTTGAGGAATTTGCTTGTTTGAATTCAATTCTTCGGTGGAGGTAGGTTATGGTTTTCATGCTACTTGTAGTAAACTCTTAATAGTGAATGATATGTGTTGATAGTATTGTAAACCCTACTATGTGCTTAAATTGTATGCTTGCATGATTGTGATTATGAAATTATGATGAATTAACTAAGCATGATGAAGCTATTGAATCCCAAATCTTGAAAGAACCCTAATTCACTTGTTATTGATGATGCCTTAGTGTAAAAGAAGGCTTGATATATTATATAATGAGATTGATGATGCTTAGTATAAAAGAAGGCTTGATGAATTAGGGGATCGGGTGCCACGTTCCGGTACCAGGATAGAATGAATATGAGGATCGGAGTGTCACGTTCCGACACCAGGATAGAATATGGATCGGGTGCCACGTTCCGGTACCAGGATAGAATGAATATGAGGATCGGAGTGTCACGTTCCGACACCAGGATAATATGGATCGGGTGGCCACGTTCCGGTCCAGGATAGAATGAATATGAGGATCGGAGTGTCACGTTCCGACACCAGGATAGTATATGGATCGTGGTGCCACGTTCCGGTACCAGGATAGTATATGAGGATCGGAGTGCCACGTTCCGGCACCAGGATAGAAATAGAGGGCGGAGTGTCACGTAACCGACACAAGAGGAAGAAAGATAATGAATCTTGAAAGATAATGAATATACTCAATCTAATGAACTCAATTCCCCAAATGAGTATGGTATTGAGGCTTGAGTCCTCATGTGTGAACTCGGTTGTATTTATTGATGAATTAATATTGTTATTGCTACATGTTGAGTATTGTAGTTGATTTACATTATTATTGATATATACTGTTTACTATTTTGAGTTGGCCGATGATATCTACTCAGTACTTGTGGTTGTACTGACCCCCCCTACTTTTATGTTTTCTTCTTTGCTATTTGTGTAATGCAGCAAACGTTCCGTCAACTTCAACCCAGCAGTAAATCAAGCCAGTCTTCGTCACACCGGATCTTCAGGGTGAGCTAATGCTTCTAGCTTGGACTGGGTCTTCTTCTTCAAGTCTTGATGCCTTGAACTTCCGGCATGGACTAGCTTTTTAGTTATTTTTGTTCTTAGACATTCCTAGTTTAGTAATTTGAGATAGATGTTCTTGTGATGATGACTTCCAGATTTTGGGGATATTAATAATAGTTTTGATTGTTTTTTAATGAGTTTAAGTCTTCCGCATTTCTTTTGTTGATATTGTATTAAAATGATAAAGGTTAGATTGGTTGGTTCGCTCACATAGGAGGGTAAATGTGGGTGCCAGTCGCGTCCCGATTTGGGTCGTGACAAGGCTTAGCATATTCTTTGACTAAATGTGAAGTCTTTACAAGAAAAAAATGCACCGACTTAGTCATTCAGTCTACAAAAAAATAGCAAAATCATGTAGTCCATGAGTTTGAATTTAATCCGTAATGAAGACCATATTCAAATTTTCCCACTTTTAAGTAGGAATGCTAATATCTTGAGTCATATCTCTGAATTTCAGTTGCTCAACATTCACTAGTTGGCAATTTGAATACTTAGCCACAAATTCCGCAATATCTTTCTTCATCATATTCCACCAATAGACTTCTCATTGATCATGGTAAATCTTAGTTGCTCCCACGTGAATAGAATACCAAAAACTGTGAGCTTCTGAAAAATTTTGTTGTCCAACTAATCAACATCTAAAACACACAAACGATCTTGATGGTGAATCACACTATCTCTCCCTTAATGAGAAAGCCTCAATAGTTTTTTCTGGAACCACTTTCTTCACCTCAACCAAAGGAAAATAATTATCTTATTTATGCTTAACATATTCCACAAGAGACAATTTTGAAACATTTTGCACAATGATGCTACCATAGTCTAAATCAATCGTACACCCAAACGAGCTAGTCTATGCACATAATTAACCAACTCATTATTATTATCCTTGATAAGGGCAAGACATGGACAACCTATTAAGAGCATAGTGTCACGTCCCACCACATCATAGTTAAATTTTGCATCCGTATAAAGGCGGAAGGGTCTAGAGTTGTGGATAGGTTTGCTGAGAACTCTAGAACTTCTAGATTAATCAAGAAGGCTAGAGAATTCCTTATAATTCTGTAGAATAACTTAGACATTTCAAGAAAGTCTTTGGAAGATCCTAGAAAGTATAGACTTTTCTAGAATAGGGACCAAAGTGTAAATAACTTAGGGACTTGTAAATAATTTTTATTTACACTTTAGCCCCTAGGAAGTAGTATAAATTGAGGTTCCTCTCATTTGTAAATCAACCAAGAAAGTTATAAGCAATCTTCCAAAGCATTACAAAAGCCTTCTTCCAAAGTTCTCTTTTGTTCCTATTAAGTCTTTCTTTGCATTATCTTAGCGTTCTAAGTCTTAAAGGCTTACTTGATTCTTACAAGATCGTGAAAGATTCGTGAGTAAGTTGTCAAGTGCCACACAGAGTCTTAGCAAATAGTCTAAGTCCGTGACAAAGTGGTATCAGAGCAAGGTTTGATACTAAGGGAATGGCTAACGAAGGAGATATAAATGACGCTAGCACCACCAACGTCTGTATGGATGGTGAAAAGAAGAAACAAAAGGGGAAGAAACATCAAAAGGGTAATGAGGAGGTGCTACCCGATCCCACACCTAGTGAGGCGCTAAAATCTAATCAACCATCGATTACCTAAGCAAGTGACAAAGAAATGGGCGAAGACGCCATAAACGTCACCACTGGAGAAGAATGGGTCACAAGGGTAAAATTGCAAGGCAGTCCGTGAAGATATTAGGCCGGCGCATGAATGTGGCCAACGACAAGTTCAAGACCCTTTAGGACTTCACCCTTGAGGAGACTGAGAGCATCCTTAAGGAGTTAGAGGGCCGCCAGCGGGCCAAGTTCGAGATGAAGAAGGTTATCACTTCCTTGGAGTGTCATCTAATGGAGACGTTAAGCACGATTGAGACCACGAAGTCCGAGATAAAAGCACTCAAGGAAGGCGCAGAAGTTGGAGGATCGTCGTCGCTCGACCGAGATAGGGAGGCCAAGGTCGAGGCTCCCAAGACACCTTTATTCAAAGGCGTCCGTGACGCGCAAGAGGTGGAGAAATTTTTGTGGCATTTAGAGAATTACTTCAAGTGCAATAGGCTGAAGAGCGACGAGAGTAAGATCAACACCACTGTGTTGTATCATTCAGATGGTCATGTTATGGTGGAGGCATAAATAGTCCGAGATAGGGAAGGGGTGTTACACCATCAATACTTGGGAGCAATTCCAAGAGGAGTTCAAGAAGGCATTCTTTCCTAACAACGTCATCTATGAGGCGAAGCGCAAGTTTAGAGAACTGAAGCATACGGGCAGCATACGCGTATATGTGCAGAAGTTCACCACCCTCACGCTTCAGATTCACAACCTCACGGATGAAGAAATGTTGTTCCACTTCATGGATGGACTGCAGAGGTTGTCCAGGACGGAGTTGGAACGACGACAGGTCAGGACTATCGATGAAGCCATCACGCAGGCCAAAGCTTTGACAGACTTCAAGAATGAAAAGCCTAACAGAGCCGGAGGAGACGAAGTGAGAGGTAGTCATGACCATGGTGGGGGAGATCGTGCCAAAGGCGGGGAGCAGCGACCACATCCTAAGAAACATGATACATATAAATCCGATGGCAAGAAGTCTGGATCATGGCAACACGGAGAGATCGACAGAGGTTGCCAAAAGAGGTGGTTGCTGCATATGTGGTGGACCGCATGGCTATCCGAGGTATCCTGAACTGAAGAGCCTTGGTGCTATCCTGCGAGAGTGGAAAGAGAAGGAAGCACATGAGCAAGAACAAAGTGCGGAAACGACGCAATTGGGATTAATAAGACTATGCAGAACTATCACCAAGCAACCAGAGAAGCTGAGAGTATGCGCGACGCAGTATGTCGACATCACGATCAATGGAAGACCCGCTCGTGCTATGGTCGACACAGGTGTAGAGGTCAATATCATGATCAAGACGACAACAACAAGGTTGGGGCTGCGTTACAGTCCAAGTAACGTTCAACTCAGGATGGTCAATGCACCACCGGCTCCCGTAAGTGGAGTCGCACATGGAGTAAGCATCACGCTAGGCGAGTGGCAAGGTAAAACCAACTTCGCTGTCGCTCCTTTAGATATATTTGATATAATTCTTGGGCAGGAGTTCTTCCAGAGTGCCACACATTGGTTGATCCTTACCTCCAACGACTTCTGGTCATGATGAAAGGAGGAACATGCATGGTTCCCATGGTTAAGGCACCAAAGACAGAAGGGCAGGTCCGACTAACGGTGCAACTCAAGAAAAAATCCTATGAAGGAGAAGTCGACATTTTTGGCCACCATTACAAGTTTGAAAGAAGACAATCGTGCTAAGAAGTCCTTACCACCATGCATGAATAAGCTTCCAAGAGGGAACAATGTCGTGATGCCAAAGAAGCCGCCGAGGCGCTTGACTCCTAGGAAGGAGGTAGATCGTGAGGCCGAGTTAGAAGAGATAAAGAAGCAACTGAAAGAGTTGTGCGAGGGCATTAATCGAGTTAATGGACTATAGGTTGCGTGTACAAGAAGAAAAGACTCGGTCCCCGATGAAGTGACAATGCGACGCGGTTATCGCATCAATAGGTGGGGGAGAGTGTCACGTCCCACCACATCATAGTTAAATTTTGCATTCGGATAGAGGCGGAAGGTTCTAGAGTTGTGGAGAGGTTTGCGGAGAACTCTAGAACCTTCTAGATTAATCAAGAAGGCTAAAGAATTCCTTAGAATTCTCTAGAATAACTTAGACATTTCAAGAAAGTCTTTGGAAGATCTTAGAAAGTATACACTTTTCTAGAATAGGGACCAAAGTGTAAATAACTTAGGAAATTGTAAGTAATTTTTATACTTTAGCCCCTAGGAAGTAGTATAAATAGAGGTGCCTCTCATTTGTAAATCAACCCAACCAAGTTGTAAGCAATCTTCCAAAGCAATACAAAAGCCTTCTTCCAAAGTTCTTTTTTGTTCTTTCTAAGTCTTTCTTTGCATTCTTTTAGCGTTCAGAGTCTTAAAAGCTTACTTGAACTACAAGATCGTGAAACATTCGTGAGTAAGTTGTGAAGTGCCACACGGAGTCTTAGCAAATACACTAAGTCCGTGACTATAGACACCTATATTTCCCTTATTTGAATGGTAAAAGATACTTATGTCAGAATCCTTTCAACAATCCAGGCCACTTCATGGGAAAAAGATTAACATTCTTTTGACTAAACACATATAGAAGGATCTTGTAACTGGTGAACACATTTACATGAAAATCATATACAATGTATCTATATCTTCAAGGAAAACACCATCACCATCAACTCCAAATCGTGAGTTGGCTAATTCTTCTCATGAACTTTAATTTTCCTTGAAAAATATGCTATCACCTTACTATGTTGCATCAAAGCACAACCAAGATCAATTTTGGAGGCATCACAATACATAACAAAACCATCCAATAAAGTCAAGACTAGGCTGAAGTAAGTGGACTTTTTAACTATTGGAAACTCTTTTCACAAGATTCATGCTATTAAAATTTTACTTTCTTTTGAGTTAAAGTATTCAAACGAGAAGCAATAGAGGGAAATCCTTCCACAAGCCATCTATAGTAACTGCCTGAACTCAAGAAACTCTGAATATTTTAGGAAGAGAGAGAGATCTAGACCAGTTCTTAACCACCTCGATCATTTTAGGATCAACTTGAATTCCTTCTTAAGAGATAATATGGCCAAAGAATGAAACTAACCTTAAGCAAAACCTATACCTTATAAACTTGGCAAACAACTAATGAAGGCGCAAGAAAATTCTTAAATAATCGGTATGCTCATTCTTACTCCAAGAATAGATCAATATGTCATCAATAAATATAATTATAAACATGTGTAAGTAGAGCTTGAACATCCTATTTGCCACGACCCAAAGTACACTCTAGACTTGATATACTATATAAGACCCGAATAGACTCTACACAAGCCACTTGACATATATATATACACAACATAATAGACAAATGTAGGAAATTTCATGTGAATAAAAGAGTTTGACATTAAAGCAGAATTCTAGCATAGTCTTTACAAGTCATCTAATACATCAAAAGAAGTGGATGGTACTTAACCCGTACACTAAGTACAATATCTGAAAAAGCATAAGGGAAAAAATAATGAAGATCAAATTGTCCTCGGAACATGAGGACTCACTACGTCTCTAACTTTGAACAATAAAACCTCACCAACTAGCCACGAGCGAAAAGATAGGAACTGTCACTCCCTACACTATTAAATAATGTAGGCATAAGTATGAATTAGTACATGGAATGTACTAAGTATGAGGGATTGCAATAAAACCTGAAATATGATTATAAAAGGACATAGTCAAAAGTATGATATGCATGACCAAGCTAGACATAGTAAAACCCTTAAAGAAGAATCATAGATCATGAATATGGTCAATGCATCTTAAAATTATAAGAAAACTTCATAAAACCTTTAAGGACAACTTAGTTCATTTTGTGGGATATTTGTTTTAACCGACAATAGACCATGCTAGCTATGACATGAAATCTGATGAAAATCCCACATCGAGAAGGGAGATTCTACTTGTCAAGGTATAGCTTTGTAACATATCATATGTTATATGTGGATCCACTAGCTAGTCTATTTAAGGCAATCCTACGAGGGCTCAAAATTTGAAACTAGAGGTTGGTACTAGAGACTACCCTATTTGAACCTCCACCTCAAAGTTCACTCTATGATAAGTTAAATCTCAATGGTATAGTCATATTCATAAATATATTATCATCCAAGGGTGTTTGTATAATGTAATTTTGTATAAAATAATTTATATAATTGTTGAAAGTTTAGATGTTTCTATAGATTTGTTATTTCGAGTTTAAACAAAAATAACTCAATTATACAAACATACTTGTGGATTGTACAACTCGCCCGCAAATTATATTAACTCGCAAATCATGCAAACCAACAAATAGTACAAATGAGGAAACTTAAATAGTAGGTGGAACATGTAACTGTGCACTATAGAGTATAATTAAGTTTATTATAATGGTTATTTGCGAAAATTTCCCAGTTATGAACTCAACCCATTAGTCACTAACTAAATTAATTATTTTTAAAAATATCTGTCAGCTAAATAATCATAGTTAAATGAGTAATTATAAATTCAATTTATAATTTTACGGAAAGGATATTTTATGACAGAGAGTGGCTCATTCTCAAAATAACCTAACGGGTCATTACAACGTTCTACCGATGGAGCACAAGTCTAAAGACAGAACTTGAAGGATCAAAATACGATTATGGAAATTAGTACTTCCTTTGTAAGATTACAAGGACATAACGGAAAATTTCCCAATTATGAATCTTTATCTTATATTTGTAGAAAATATATTCATAAGTTGTTTACACTCAATTTTGACTGACTTATAACCATTGTGAATTGTTATTTGATTAAAAACGTATTTCTAAAATCTATAACTTTTATTATATGTATAAATTTTATTTAGTTAAACATATAATAATCACAAGTATTTACTAATCCATATTATTATTATTATTATTATTATTATTATTTTAACTTGAAAATATATTATTTATGTACCATTTTGCATTTTATCTTATGAATATTGAGAAAATATATTAAAAAGTTATTTTTGTTAAAACTTATTGTAATTATTGCTTATTTATTTTTTATAACAATATATCTATTGATTTAGTAATATTTGTTTTACCTAGTAATTTAATAGACACTTATTTTATATGTTTTTTTATAGAATTTTATTTTGACCCAAACAAACTCAAATTTCAAATTTTAAAATTTATTAAATCTTTTCATATTTGAAAAAATCCTTCTCGCTATTTTTTCCTTTCATGGGTACACAAAAGAACTACAACTATTTAAGAATGATAACTAGTGAAATACATAACAAGGGAGAGTTGTAAGGACCCTAAAAATGAACTAGTGATATTAGAGCCTCGTATGTTAGATTATAGTTGGTAATCTGGTATAAATGCTTAAAAATGAGTTTAAAAGTCAGTTTAGTTGTGTTTGAGGTCAAATGTCAAGGAACAATCAAGACGTTCGGAAACTAGTTGTTTGTGTGCTAGTATGTTCATATTTGTTGTTGTTGAAATGGAGATGTTGTTTGAGGTTTAAAACTTGTAGAATGACCCTAGTACTTTGATGGTAAAATTTAGGGGTTAAATATCCGGGTACAACTCCGTAAGGACCACCCTAAGGGTCCTTGAGGAGGACCCAAGGCTTACCCTAAAACTATCAAATGGGGGTGATCTACGGCTATGACCTACGACCAGTAGGTCATTTGACAGGGCTTGAGAGGTCTCCGTGGGTCATGAATTAGTCTAGGAAGCCTTGGCTCCCATTTATAAGCCTCTTACCAAGACCACGCCCATGGAGGACGGTTCGTCAACCCACCTACGGGCAGTAGGTGGGGGTCGTGGGTAGGCACCTGCAATTTCGCACCTGCAATTTCTGCGTTTAAGTGGCCAAGCCAAGGGTGGTTTGGTAAATTCCACCCTTGTCTAATTAAATATGGGGAAAATTATTTTAGGTGTTTTTAGGTATTTTAAGTATGTTAAATCAATTAAACCCTCACTTAGACTCAAGCACCTAAATCTAAACCCTTCCCTCCCACAGAGTTCTCTTTAGAACTCCATTGAAGGTCAAGGTCAAAGTTCAAGCTAGGGTGATTTCTCAAGTGTTTCTTCTTCAATTTTCGTGTGTATTCATCTAATAAGGTATGAGACTTTTTATCTAAGGTTATCTATCACCTTAGAGCCAATTCCATATGGTTTTCAAGTTTTTCAAAGTTTATGAAAAAGTCGAATTTTCACTCAAACTCATGGGTTCTTGCATGAAATGATTTTAAATGATTAAGTATGATATTATGAATGCTTAATTGATGTTTTGAGATGAAAAACTCCATGAATCCACGATTTCCTCAAAATCCTAAATTTGGCCTATGAAGTTGGTTTAATGCTTATAATTGAATGATGATGGAATTATGCTTAGATTGAATTGTATTATTAATTTATATTGTTATCTATACCTATTGATGATGAATTGTTGGTGAATTGAGTGATGGTGATCATGGCTTGGGCGAAGGGTAAGTTGACCTAATTATTATGATATAATGGAATTGTTCTTATGTGGTATGATCCACTTATGGTGGCGGTGTTTACTTATTGTGTGTGTGTGTGTGTGTGTGTGTGTGTGTGTGTGTATGTGTGTGTGTGTGTATATATATATATATATATATCTGTGTGTGTGTGTGTGTATTGTGATCATGTCCTTGTAGGCATATTATGAAGAATTGAATTGTTATCATTATGTCTTATACTTGAATGAGAAGGATTAATGTAGAAAGTTAATGTGGAGTAAACTGTGTGTGGATTACTACAAATGCAATATGACTATGTTTAATACATAATGATGTGAATGTTGGTGATTATGTGAAAGACTATTATCACATATGTGCACACACACACATGAATACACAAATGAATAAATAAAGCTAATGATGTAATTAATGTGAGTCCATTGAAAGGTTTTCTCAATAGTACTCTAATGAATGGGGGATCTTGAAATGTGTACTTCCCAGTGAGTAAAGGTGGAGTGTCTAGTAACAATCTCAATATTCCTTAGAGATTTCCAATGAATGAATGATAGGTTGGGAAGGGTACTTCTCTATGAGTAGAGGTGGAGTATTTAGTAACAATCTTTTAACCTATAATGAATGAATGTAATGAAAGTCTAATACTTTGTGAGGATTAATGTTAAGCATCGAGAGGATATGAAATGGGGTGGATACTTTCCCGTGAGTATAGGTGGAGTATCTAGTAGCAACCTCTTGATATGGATACTCCCCCTTGAGTTGAGATGGGGTATCAGTAGCAATCTCCCTATCTCTTAACTATGTGCTCACATAGGACTGGCTAGTGGTTTTCCACGTAAAGGCTAAACGAATGACCCTACCTTAGGCAAGTGGAGATCCCTCATACGGTGTGTGTTAATATTGGATTCCATGTTAAGATATCATGGTCTATGTCGGTTAGGCTTATTCCCACAAAAGAATGTATGAACTAGGTCTTCTTAAGGATATTTAACTTAGTATGGGTGGTGGAATGGGATGCCATCTATGCATTGGACAAGTAGGTATTTAAGAGAAGTCTTGGTGTTTTCCTTATGATGTTAATGAAATGAATGGGCTCTTGTGATGAATTTGACGAGAATGTGATCCGTCTTAATGAAAGAGGTGTTCCTAATGCAATGGAAGTTAATGAAGGATGTTGACTTGTACTTAGTGTAAAGATGCATGTTATACTTGGATTTTATTATGAGTTACTTCTTGTCATGTCTTAATGTATTATGAGTGTGCCTTGTATAGAGTGACTCCAAAGGAGTATTTATTTTGAGCGGTAGTATGAGATGCTACTTGCACATTGCACAAGTATGACTTAGAGTTGTCTTAGATGTTGGTCTTAATGTGATAATGTGACTTATGTGATGTTCATGTCTCATAATGTGTTGGTATCTACAGATGAAGGGTTGAATGGTAAATGAACTTGGGTGATCCTAAGGTGGTGCCTTAGTGTGGACGGTGGTATGGAACACTATCCTCACATTACACAAGGCATGGCTTAAGGGTTTAGTTGAAGTGAAGGTGCGAGGGAAAGGTAATGAAAAGGTTTACATGAGATGCATGTTCTAAAGTGATTAATGACTAGTATGTTTGTTATATATGAATGTCATGGCTTTTATACTCGTATTTTCATGAAGTTTTATGAAATGGTATGAAAGCGTGTTTCTCCAATAAATGTCCATTTTTGCATGTTTTTGCATGACTTTCATACTTAGTGCATAACTGTACTAACCCCATTTCTTCCACTTTTTGACTAAAGTGTAGGAATTGGACATGATGGATAGGTTTCTAAGGTGATTGAAGATGAAGACTTGGTGAGTCCTCATTGATTCGAGGACAACACCCATTTATGTTTCTTTTAAGTCGTTAGTATTATTTAAATGTTGTATGGGTAGTCCCAAATGTTGTACTCTAAAGTATTAGATGGTTTTGAGACATAAGTGTATAGAGTTAGAAGTCTTCTCCTTGCTATTTAATGAAAGTATCTTTGTGTATGAAGAAAGTTTTTAATTCTTGTCTATTTTTAAGTATCATATGCTATGAATGATCCATGAGACTTGTATTAGACCTATTCGAGGTCGAGTACGCCGGTTATGACTAGGGGTTGCTCTCGGGTCGTGATAAGAGTATAAACCATATCAATAATGACTAAAGACGATATGGACATACCTTGAACCACAACTATAAGAATGATGTACACGAAACTTGAACCAAGACTATAAGAACAATCAATGAAAGATCTCATAGCATAATTCATCATCTTGAGGGCTACATTTATTAGGGCCCAACTCCATAGCTAACACGAGTCACTCCAAACTTAAATCCAAGACCGATCCCAAAGTAGTCGAATGAAGAACAATTTCACAATCGAATAACATTGGGGACATAACATAAGGTAAGTTATGGCTGAAAGGCCAAGAGAGATGAGTTGTTGCCTAGGTAAGGCTCATACTATCATACCCATATTTGATATATTAGTCTAGAAAGAGCTAAGTTGTCTCAAGAAAAACTTGAGAATTTCTAAGGTATATGGGATCCAAAGTCAAGTCTAAGACCCTATGCCTAGGCTAAGTCTAGGAAAAACATACCAATAAAAATATGAAGAGCAAAACATACTACAAAGCATGGAATAACCAACAAAATTACAGAGATCATGCTCAAGTTCCCAAAACTATTTTAAATACATCTAAGACTTGAATTATGATAACTAAACATGATTCAAACTGCAAAACCACCCAAATCCTAGATAATCAACATGAATTCACAATCATAATCTCAACCTAAAGACCGATAAGTTGTAGCGCACCTCAAACGTAATCACAAAAATCACAATTCGGAGTTTTCCCTTTTGAATGCCCTCTGATAGATGCCATACTATCAAATATATGATTACAACATCAATAAATACATTTCTACACCAAAATTAAATTAATTGAAAACAACCCAAAATTGATTTTAAAAAAATTATGGGACCCATATTGGAAATTATGAAATTGACTCTGTCAATTAGTCCTAGTTAGTTCAAGAAACTTATACCTGGAACAATAGGCACAACCCAAGCTCAGAAATAGACAATTTAGATCATCCAATGAAAAACAAACCAATTCACCACTAAATCTCACACAAAGAAGAAGGGATGGTATCTTACATAATACACGCGATAACTGAGCCCACAATCGCCCTATAACAATCTTGAAGGACTCGTAACAACAATAAGCTAATTCCCACAGAAAAACAAGCTCCAAGAGTTGAAACTGAGTCTCAAGATATGTGAAATGAACTTAAATCGTGTATAATTACTTGCAAATACTGAAAAATTTGTCACTTTGGCTACTTAATCGTCATTGCAAAAGTTGTCTTAACAACTAAAGAGGCTTAGCCACGCACGCAGGCTATCGCCAAGTTAAGTAGTGGTCACTTAAGCGAAGCCAGGGCCGTTTAAGCCGCTAGCTTGAACTTGAAGACCTTGCTTATGTGACACCCAAGCCGCTAAAGAGGCTCCAACTTAGGTTGTGGCAGGGCCTCTTGAGTAGTTGCACCATCATGGTGCAACAAAACTTTTGATTATATCCGAAAAAATTCTGCTCGAGTTCTCTGAATTGATTCATAATTCCGTGCATGCAAATGAACTATGCTACCCCACTAAATTCTACATTTTGAGCTCAAAGGAAATGTCAAAAGGCCCAACCGAGGTGATCTAGATAAAAAGTGAGTTCCACACTCAAACCTCATATTAAGACAAAATCCATGAGGTGGCTTGGAATGAGCTTGAAAGCCTCGGGATCTACATCAAATGCCTTCTAAACCAAACTCGATGCACCTGCGCTAACAAAACTCTCAGAATTATATTCAGAGGTCATTTACCATATGTTTTTATCGAAGTTACTCATTCAAATTTTAAAAGCTTTATAATTTGAAAAATTGCATAAATCAAAATGAAACAAGCAAGCAACCAAACTCTCAATCCAAGCAAGTCATAAATGACATGTGATCTCAATAGAAACGCTCTAAACACCAAAAAGAAAAATACAATAAAGAAGAAATGACCTAGTGGTCATTACAAATTGTGTAGTATCCAAAAGGTAAAATATTAAATTACCAATCCCTAAAAATCAGCCCTAAAGCCCCTAAAAATAGCAACAATGAAATGTCAAAACTAAATTGTTAGTTTTATAATTAAAAACTTTTTTTGGCTTAAAGGATATTTTATATATAATTAAGTACTTACAACATTAGAAGTACTAATGATTACAAATATATTGCCAAAACAAGCTAACTTATTACAAGCACATCTAGTAATTATCTTAGTAATAGACTCCTGCTTGATCTGCTTTTATTATAGTTATAACAGAGTTTGGAGGAGTTGATATATTAGCATCAGGTATGGACGATGTCAGCTTGGCACCCATCTTAGACAAAAGTATGCTACTTTGTTGGCTTGTCGGAAATTATGGCGGATCACTGGATTCCCCAACTTCTTCATAAGCGACCTACAATCATTAACCAGTGTAGAATAAATAGGATGAGCTTGTTGTAAAACTTGTAATATTTCAGTGGAATCATTTTCAATCTCAATGGGATTTTAGTTGAGGTTAAGAGCTAAACGAAGACCCTATAATAAGGCTTCCATTTCTACCATAACATGATTATTCCCCAAGGTATGCTTACTAAAACCTACTATCATTGGACATTATGATCACAAATCACCCCACCAATTCCTCCTCCTTCAGTGGCACTTAAAAAAGAACCATCTGTATTTAATTTAAAAGTCTCGCAAAGAGGAGGAAACCATTTGATGTTGATGAGAGTGGAGGAATTTGCATTATGTGGCTAGGAAGTAGAGTGGACATATTCAATAGTTCTACTTCTTATTATATCCATGGATGGGAAGCCGGTTTTAGTATTAAAAACGTTATTGTTTCTATTTAGCCAAATGTGCCAAAGTGCAAAGGGTAGCAAGTCAGTCCACCTGAAAAATATGTTGGTATTAGTAGTATCTAGGTCTGTTAGTGTCTGGAGCCAATGAATCTCGTTTCCAGTTCAAGATGCATTATATCTATGCTTACGTCAAGCCAAAATTTTCTCACAACATGGCAATGAAGCATGATATGGGTAATAGTTTCAGTAGCTTGCTTGTATATTTGGCAAATAGGATCTTGGGCAATAACAATGTGGTGAAGATAGGCTCTAGTAAGCAGACGGTTATGGGAGCAAAGCCAAAGAAATTTTTTTATTTTACTTAGAGTATTTAGTTTCCAGATCCAAGAGTGTTGGTAATTAGAAATTGGTTTTAGGTTCAATATTTTGTGAATTGACTTTGTAGAAAATATACCATTTGTTGTGGCGGCCCAATAAGGTTTTTCGGGAAAGCTACTATGTAACTGAATAGGAATTGACCTATTAATAACTTCTTGAGGGAGATTGAAGGAAAGTTTTGTCCAATCCCAGTCAGTATCTTTCTAAAGATAGGATAGCTTGGCGTGTTCTTCGTTAAAAGTTAGAGGACCTTGATATAGTGTCTAAGGGGAGGAATATAAGGAATACATCTTTGATACCAAAGACTAATGTGATTGCTTATTCAAAACCCAAGCCATGTTTTCAGAGCAAATCTTACCGCCTTTAAGGATGTTGTTCCAAATGAAGGACTTCTTGAAGGAATTCTTATGATTATAATATTTGTTAATAAAGGCATGAGCTCAAAGTTTGGTATGATTCGTAAAGAGCCTCCAAGATAGGCAACTAAGGAGTATTTTATTTTTTATTTGGGTTGTTTGGAGTCCCAATCCTCCATTCTCTTTGGGGAAAGCTAATTTTTCCCAAGCGATATAGTGATTTTTTTTATCAAGGCTGGTGGTTCCCCAAAGAAAACTCCTTTGGATTTTATCTATCGATTTAGAGGTTGTTGCAGGGATGTCAAAATATTGCATTGCATATGCTGGAATAGTGTTGAGAGTGGATTTTGTAAGAGTGAGTTGCCCAACAGGCAATAGAAAGTTAGTCTTCCAAGAGGAGAGTTTCTTTTTCTTGTTATCTAAGACATATTGGAAATCCTACGATTTTGGTTTGTGGTTCAATATCGGAAAGCCTAAATTCCCAAAGCATGTAGAGGGGTTGATGTCAAAAAATTCTTCATCAATTCTCTAACGTAATTATTACATTTTTATTTTGAAAAGATGGCCTTGGATTTGGATAAGTTAATTTTTGTCCTGATAACCGGAAAAAATGATTTAGGCAGTTACACATTGTGAAAATTGTATTAGGATTTGCTTTGGTGATGAGAGTTAAATCATCTGGGAAAAAAGGATGCGAGAATTGGGGGCCATTTTTGTGTAAAGTAATAAGAATCCAAGAGAGAATATCTACCTGATGATTTATATAAGTGGATAGGATATTCCATACATATAATAAAAATATAAGGAGACATTGGGTCACCTTGACGAATGCCCCTTGACGGTGAGAAAAAATCAGTTTGGGTGTCATTTACTAGAACTGCAATGTTACTATATGTAATACAATTCATAATAAGTTTAGTAATTTTGGGGGAAAATTTGAAAAAACGGAGAGCACGATAAACGAAGGACCATTCTAGCCTATCAAAAGCTTTCTCCAAGTCAATCTTTAACATTAGGCTACCTTTGGAATTTTTAGTTTGATTAATATAAGCCATGATTTCCTGAACTAAAATGGCATTGTCACAAGCTCTACGACCATTAAGAAAACTGGTCTGGTAAGGCCCGATTAGGTCATCGAGGTATGGCTTTATACGATTTGCTATTATTTTGGTAACAATTTTGTAACTGTATTCGAAAGTCCTATAGGTCTGAAGTTCTTTAACAGGTTCGCGTTCTTAGATTTGGGGATCAAGCATAGAAAGGTATGATTTAGGGTACCTAGAATGACTTGGGTGTAAAGATTTCATGGCAGCATTCCAAGACAGATTTGCTTATCGTATTCTAGTGATGTTGGAAAAAGTGAGGGTGAAGGCCATCAGGTCCAAGAGCTTTAAAGGGTTTAAACGAAAATAAAGCTTGAACTACTTCATGATCTGTCAAAGGTCTCCAGATCCTCAAGATCTACTTTATGGAAAATGTTATTAGCTTTTTTTATATCAACCCAATTTGTATGTAAATGTTCCGAAGTGAAACAATTCTTAAAATAACTAAGGGCATGGTCTACAATTTTTTCGTGGCTAGTGATCCAATTATCGTTGTCATCCTTAAAAAAAGATATATTATTTCTTCTTCGTCTATTGATTATGAAGAGGTGAAATTTTTTTGTATTAGCATCACCTTCATTCAACCAATTTATACGAGATCATAGTTTCCAGTAGTCTTCCTCAATCTTGAGGATATCATTATATTCTTTAACAAGGGTTGTTTCAAGATCTTGGAGGAATAGGCTTGTAGGATAACTATCGGAATTTTGAATACCTCTTAATCTAGCGAACAACCTTATCTTATTACCAAAGGTAAGAATATTCCATTCAGTTGCTTTACACCAAAAGTAAGACAGGGCATCACATAGGGTTCTATTATCCCAACAATGGTGTAGGACATTTTTAAAATTAGGATGCTTAGTCCAAAAGTTCTCCATTCTAAATGGTCTTTCATTGCATCTTCTTTGGGAATTCGAGAGGGTAATAAGAAGGGGGTTATGATCGAAAGGTGAGTAATTTGAGCATTTGGAAAGCTGGTGAGCCAACTATCATTAGCAAGAGCTCTGTCAAGTCGTCCCAAAATAAGCCCACTATTTTTCTTATGTCTATGGTTTGACAAGGTATATTTACACCCTTTGAATTACAAGTCAATAAGCTTACAATTATTTATACAGTTTCAAAAATTAGAGCTCCTACTGTTATTAATATTCCCCCACCCCACTTGTCTTGTTGTCTAAGAATTTCATTAAAATCACCAGCCAGCAGCCACGGGGCATTTAAAGAAAAGTTAAACTTTTCAAGATTGCTCCAAAGAATATATCGAGTACAACTATTAGTACTAGCATAAATGAATGAAAAATACCATGAAAGATTATTCAATAATACCTAAATATTGCATGTAGTTCCTGCTCAGTTTGTCTCTTACGAGTTATATTTACCATATTAGTGAGCCACATCAAAACTATACCTCCCGCCCTTTCATTAGAAAGGACCTCCAGGTATTAATCAAAAATAAATTCATTCTCGAGTATTAGGTGATCACTCATTTTAGTTTTCAGTAAAGCAACAAAGCAAGGGTTGTGATTACGGATAAGTTTTTTAAAGTTTCATTTGAAATTGTCTCCATTATCTCCCCAGACAATTAGGCTAGTCTGCCGATTCATTTAAGTATAGGTCATTGTTGGGTTCAAAGCTCCCTCCCGATTTGGATTTGAGGGAGTAGCATTGTGGGGGTCATGACCATCACATATTTCATCAGATCCCTGTGCAGGGCAGGTTTGAGGTCGATGAGCATTTCTTGAGAGATATTGGACAGTTGAGAATATGTTTTTTGTCCTCCTTCTCTGGAAAAACCATAAGGGCTGAGTTTTTTAGACTTGATATTGCTGTGAACGAGGTCCTTTTTTGGAGGAAGCCTTGGTTCCTGAGGTTCGGGCAGCGTGATTGGAAGAATGTCCATTGGAGTTGGATTTTGGTTCACAGTTGGAGCAAACAAGGGATGACTTTGGATGACTGGCAAAGGTTGCTACGGGGAGAAAAGAGGGTGGTTTGTGATCAGATACTGAGGAGTGAAGAAGGGGAGTTGGACCATGTTGTGCATGTTTGGGTATGACGAGAAGTGATGAGGGAGATTCCAAAGAGCTTGAATGGTTTGGAGAAAAGTTGGGGTTGATGATGGAGCTAGGTGTTCCAGAACATTCGCTATCCACATTTGGTTGATAATGTTTTCTGTTGCTAGTTTCATTCCCTCTGTTATTAGTTGGGCAAATAGATTTTTGTTATGTAGGATAATCGAGGTTTCCACTTCGTTGATGTCCATTGTGAAAATGGTTGCATGGCCTTGTAGTGCCATTTCCATCCAAGATTGAGGTTCTTCGGATAGATGTACTAGGGTAGGTTGCATAGAAAAAAGATGCTAGGATGTCTAAGGAGGGAAGAGTGCAGAGTCGTTTGTGGTGGAGTTGAAGGTTCTTGGTGGATGAGAAATACAAGCTACTAGTATTTTTTGGTAAAAAGGAACTGCAGGTTTGGACATCTTTGTTTTTTCACTTAAACTGGTTGTGATAGAGATAGATTTACCTGGCAATGATTGGATATCTTTATAAGGAGATATCATATTAAGGGTATTGGTTGTGGCTTGCGTAAGATTAGTATTGGAAAGTTCTCAGGAAACTCGTTAGTGCAAGTAACAGTGGCCACTTGTTCGCCAAGTTTCGCCACGTGTAATTACATATTGTGGGATGGTTTTGTGGTCTCAATATCCATGTCAGCTGGTATTTCAGAGTGAGTATTCTTATTAGCCACTTGTCTGTCCGATTTTGCCAAGTGTAACTGCATATTGAAAGATGGTTTTGTGGAATCTATCTCCATGTCAGCTGGTTTATTAGAGGAGTGTTTTGCTTGGGGTTAATAAATTGGTAGGGGTCTATGGCAACAAAATTCTTATTATCATTTGATCCCTGAGGGGTAAAGTTTCTTACTCGAGGCAGATTTTGTTGGTTGCAACGAGACAGTAGATTGAGTTTCTCTACTCATGTCAGATTTTGATGATGGGGAGGGATTATCCATGTAAGTTATGGGGATGGATATAAGAGTTTCAGCACCAGAATGGATATTAAATTTATTATACAAGGATTGAGATCGAGTGTTTGATTTGTCATTAGGAATAACTTTAGTATAGTTTTCATTAGCATTATCTTTTTATTGATATTTAGATCTAAAATTTAATTTCTGCAGTTAGGAATTTACCTACCGCTGTTGCATATGGATTAGCTATTGTACCTGATTTGGAGTCTTGAGTAGACGAGGAAGCCCTTTGTTTTTGAGGTGATGGTCATTTCTTCTTGTTGAAGTTGACTGTTTGCTTTTTTTGTTGGGGGTGTTCTATTTTAGAGAGAGTATTTTCCTCGAGAGTGTTGCTTATGGTTTTAATATATGAGCATCGTCCTTGAGTATGGCCTAATCTCCCACAATTTTTACAGAGGAAACCTTCACCTTCATGGATTATATTTTGAATGTCATATCCGATTTGTATTTTCTTCTTCACAGGTTCCTCAAGAGGAATCTGAACGCATAGTCTAGCATATCTTCCCCTCAGGGTTGCACTCCTACATGTATCAATTTTGAGTAATTTTCCAATGGAATTTCCTATTTTGTTGAGAATAGGACCATCATAGAATTCCGTCGTAGTTTCGGTAATCTGATCCAGACATCAACGTAAGTAAGTATTGCTTTATGTGGGACGAAATTGAATCTCCATCTTTGGATAGTTAAGAAGTGACCATTAATGAACCACGGACCATTATTCAGTGCATGGATAGTATTTTGAATTTAACTATGTAGTAATCCACTCCTATATCTATAAGAGGGAAGTTTTCAGATAGTTTCCATAGTTGATGCAGTTTTTTTTAGATATTGATGAGCTATGCGCTTCCCGAACAGCTTGACTATGAGAGAAAACTTCCAAGGGGAGTATAACCTTTCATTGTCTTCCTTGGAGAGTGTAATAGTTTTTATTCCATTGGTTTCTTTTGATATGTGTTCCTCCCTATTGATGGGCTGGAATACATGATTATCATAGCAATCTTTCATCTCCATGTCACTAATTTTTTTCTGCAGCTAGGAGGGCTGTTTTGAATCCCTGCTTAACTCAGGTTCCTCTATTGGTGATTAATTTTTTGTCTTATCTGGAGGTTTCTTTGGAATATGGTTTTGGTTAGTCTCGGGAATGTCATCTATGTTATTCATGATTTTCTTACACCTTCCCAAGAGGCAACTTGAAAAGTTTTTTTATAATTAAAAACTATAGGAGTATTAGTTAATAAAACACACTCCCTCCGCTTAAAAAAGAATTATCCTATATTATTTTTAGTAAATCTCAAAAAGATTGACCCCTTCCGTTTTTTGGAACCACTTTAACTTTAACTTTCCACGTGACATGTTTAAGACCACAAGATTAAAGGGCATTTTGATACATTTGACATAACTTTAATTTAGAACCACAAGATAAAAAGTCTTCTTTCTTTTCTTAAACTCTGTTCCAAGTCAAATTAGGTCATTCTTTTTTAAACGAGGGAGTAGTAGATTTATATATTATGAAATAAAGTGTTAAATAGAATATTCTTTGTATTTTTTCCTGCTCTTTTTTTTTTTACTATAACTGATATTAATATGGTTATTACTATAGTTTTGGTTACATGATCCTGGGTTGAACAAAATCGAATGAAAAATTGCACTAAATCTCTAATCGATACAAGAAAATTGATTAACAATTTAGTTTGACTTGGTTTGGTATTGAAACAAAAACCCGACTATACTTGGAATGATTTCATTTCAACTTTAAAAGGTCAATCCGAGATCAAACCAACTCAATACTATATATATAATTTTTGAAATTTATTTATAACTAAAAAAAGTATCTTTGATACAATTCATAAATATTTTTATATTATTTTCATAGTTTTTATTTGTTAACAAAAAAATTTCATAGTTTTGCATTGATTTAGAAAATTAAAATGCATAACATAAATTTAGTTTTGCTTTAATATTTAGTTATGTAACTAATAATTATTAGACTTATTTTAACATGATTTAGTACTTTTAAATTACGATCATTTACATTATGAGTCATTTATTTCCAATATTTATCTTATGCAATTTCATTAGTATTATTTGTTAAACATTTTAGTATCATCACTTATATTGTATTTTTTGTATTTTCTTAAGAAACAACTTAGATTGTTATGTTTTGGTACACTACAAAAGGAACCTCAATTACCAACAAAAAGTTCGTTGGTAAATTGATCAAATTAGATGGTAAAATGTGTTACCAACAAAATGCCAACTTATATTAATCTGTTGCTAAAAAGCTCGTTGGTAAATATTACCAACTGATTTTAATTTGTTGGTAAATTTACCAACTAAAATTCAGTTGGTAATCACCCAAAGATGTTGTAACAAATTTTTGAAATATGGCCCTGAAATTTTCATTGGTTAATTTACCAACTAATTTTTGGTTAGTATATAGTTAGTGTAACACCCTAAAATGAACTAAGGTGAACTAAAGCTTCGTGATTTTTTCTTGGTAAAAGTTAAGTTAAGATAAGTTATATTGATGTTCTTAGGCAGTGTGTGAAGTTTGGTTAAGTTTGGAGGTCAAACATCTGAGAACGTCCATGACGTTCGCAAAGTGTGCCTTAGAAAGTGCTTGTGTGTCTTGATGTGTTTGAGTGAGTTTTACGTGTTCATTTTGTTTGAAATTGGTGCAAGATGTTCCTAAGACCTATAAGACTATGTTTAGGGGTTAGCATCCGGGTACGACCCCACTTATGACCCACAAGGGGCCCTACAGAAAGGCCCAAGACTTGGACTCAAAATTGCCTAGGCAGTGTCCACCAACGAGACAAAATGACCGCCAGTGGTCTAACCAACGGCTCATCTACTTGGTCCATTTATTGGACCTGCAGGTCTTCAGGTTTGAAGGGTTGCATACCCAACCAACAAACCCCCATCATCGGGGCTTTGGTTGACAAACAGTCCGTCTATTAGGACTCGTTGATGATGCCTGTGAAAGCTGCACTTTTTCTGCCAAGGCTTGGGGTGTTTGGTAAATTCACCCCAAGTCTTTTGTGAACCTTGGATGTTTATTTTAGGGTTAACTAGGTATATTAAAGTGTTTCAAATCCTAAGACCTAATTGTAGACTCCATTTCCTAAAACACAAAACCCCTCCTCTTAAAAGACTCTCTCAAATCACCACAGAAGCTAGAAGTCAAGAAGGAACTAGTAGGGTTGTTGGTCGAACTTTCTTTATAAAAAATCATTGGGTTTTCATCCTTGAACTCTCTTCCATTCAAGGAGCCCTTTATAAAAGATTTCAAAAAGAGTTTTCCAACCCTAACTTCTTCTATCTTTCACTCTAAATATGGGTCTTGCATGAAAACGTTTTAAATTATTCAAATATGATGTTTCTAATGTTAGTTGGTGATTTTAATGCTAAAACTTCAATGAAATCATGTTAAAGTTTTTTAATTCAAATTTTGGCTTAAGAAATGGGTTGAATGAGCATGATATTGTAGTCTTTGAGATTTGGTTTCCTTTTATTTATATTGTTGTTTTGATACTACCCTAAGGGCTATATTATGATGAAATGTTGAGTAAAATGTTATAAGTGATGGAAGCTTGGATTAAAGGGTAAGTTGGTTATGTTGTTTAGCTTTAATTATGAAATGCTCTTGTGTGGTATGGTACACCTTCTTGGTGGCGGTGTTTACTTGAATTTTATGAATGTGTAGTTACTTGTGTATTGTGAATGAGTCCATGAAGGCATATTATATTAAGAAAGATGAAAATGGAGTTATTCTTGTTAATGTGCTTTTATGAAGCTTGAGGAGTATGCTAAGGATTATGTCTAAATGACTTATATGATTATGTGAAGCGTGTAAAGTGTGTGATGTGATGAATGAAGGTCTAAGTATGTATAGAAGTTAAATGTAAATGAAATTATGCTTATGTGCAAGGTGTGCTCACATGTACACACACTCATACTTGAATGAATGAATGGAGCTAAGTTAAGTCAAAAAGGGGGATTTTGAGGTGAACACTCTTCGTGAGTTGAGATGAAGTGCTTAGTAGCAATCTCACTACATCCTAAGAGCTTTCTAAGACAGGTTGGAGGATGAATGCCCTTAGTGAGTTGAGATGTGGTGCTCATTAATTATCCTTAACCTATAGTTTATAATATTGAGAATCCGTGGGGATTTATGCCTAGCACCGAGAGGATATGAAGAAGAGGTGGTTACACTTCGTGAGTTGAGATGTTGTATTTCAATGTACCTCTTGCGATAAGTACTCCTCGTTAATAGAGAATGGGTTACTTAGTAGCAATATCCTTATCCCTTAACTATGCGCCCTCATAGGTGTAGCTATTGGGAAAGCCATGTAAAAGCTAAAACAAAGTAAGACCTCACCCTAGGCAAGTGAAGGGACCCTTCTCCGATAAGGGAAGTAACGGGATTCCATGTTTAGCTCTCATGATCTATGTCAGTTAAGTTAACTCGCACAAAAGTAATGAAATTGCTAAGTCTTCTAAAAGAGTGTACTACCTTGGGTAGGTAGTGGAATGGGACGCTATTTATCCATTGCACTAGGTAGGCATTCCGAAAGGGGAGTCTTGGTGAACCTTATATGAATTGGATGAACTAAGTTTCGTAAAAGAACGTACTACTTAGGGTAGGTGGTGGAATGGGACACAATCTATCCATTGCACTAAGTAGACCTTCCGAAAGTGGAGTCTTAGTGCTAAGCCTTCTAAAAGAGTGTACTACTTAGGGTAGGTGGTTATGGGAGGCTATCTACTCATTGCACTAAGTAGGCATTCCAAAATGGAAGTCTTGGTGTCTTATTTGAGTGTTTTTCTAATGTTTTGTTATGGAGTGGTGGCTTGTTCTCCCGAGGTGAGTAAGCCAAAAGGGCTAGTCTTGAGGATCGCTTTGGTGTGTACTGAAGGACGTGTATGTGCATTTCCTTCATGTCTTACATTGATGAGTTTTAGGATAATCCTTAGTTAGGGAAATTCATAACCGAAATGAGTTCACTTCCTATTTGTTTGGCCTTTGAAGTTCACTATTTTTTGAATAGGATAGTTCACTGTAGTGTTGAAGGAGCTTACTGTAAAATTTGGGTACTTCACGGTAAAATGCTTTTCTTGCTTAAAATTATGGAAATTCTTCTTTAAGTGTTAAATGATGATTCTTATGTTGTTTTACTTCTATATTCATGAATGATTTACTTAATTGGCATGAAAGTATATTTATACTATAATGTCTCTTTTTGCATGTTTTTGCATATGCTATACTTAGTACATTGTTTTGTACTAACCCCATACTTTTCTATACTCTATAAGTATAGGTTTGGAAGCAAGGTTGAAGTCTAAAAGGCAAAGCTTGGGAAAGATTCTCTCAAGACAAAGTATGTCCTCATATATTCAAGGGCATAGTTCTTAATTCTTTAGTTTTATATAAGTTCTTATTATGTATTTCTTTCAAATGTAAAGGGCCGCGTCCCTATGATTTTGATGTCGTGTCTTTAAGATGGCTTGTAACAATGAGACTTTCTTAGTATTTATAAAAGAATCCTTTTTATATTAAATAGGGATAATGCCAAGTACCCCCTCAACCAATGCCCAAAATCTCAGAGACATACTTATACATACTAAGGTCCTACTAACCCCCTGAACATATTCTATAAATAGTTTCTACCCCTTTTTAGCCTACGTGGCACTAGTTTGAAAAAAAAAAGTCAACCATCATAGGACCCACAAGATAGTGCCACGTAGGTCGAAAAGGGGCAGAAAATTATTTAAAAAATAAGTTCAGGGGGGTAATAGGACCTTAGTATAGTATAAGAGTATCTCTGAGATTTCGAGCATAGGTTGAGGGGGTACTTGTGCATTATCCCTATTAAATATCGTAAAGAGTTTTAATTCCGCACTACTTTTCATGTCTTATGTAATGAGCGATAGTTAAAAGGCTTGTACAAGACCCGAAAGGGTCAAGTACGCCCTGTCATGACCCAAGGGTTCTCCCTAACTTCTAGGGGGTGCTTGCGGATTGTGACAGTTAGTACCTTTACTAACGAATTGAAAAGGAGTTAATAAATTTTTTTCTTCATTTTTCGATTCATACATTGATAATTGGTTGGTAATTTTAGTAATAAAAATTTTGTGTTTGTAATTTACCAATAAATTTTAAATATTTTTTAATTTTTTTTTTTTGGTTTTTCATTTGGTGCTCGTACCCACCACCACATTGGAGCCCGACTAAATCTGGATTCACACCGGAAAGTCGCATATTGGATGGTAAAGCACTCCCCAACAAAGATGATTATGTACCCAACGGGAATCGAACCTAAGACCTCTTGGTTAACGATGCAGTAGTACTTACCACTACACCACAACCCTTGTTTGTAATAATTAAAAATACTTTAGTAGGATTATTTGTTTTTCTAATAAATTTACTAATTGATTGTTAGTTTATTGGTAATATATCATTCAAGTTCAATGTTAGTTTAGTAATTGATTGAAAATATGTTCAAAATATTATTAACTGAATAATTATTCAATAGTAAAATATTTATTAATTTATTGCATTTTAAAATTAAAGAACACAAATATAAATCCAAAAATATTAATCAATTTTATAAATCATATTTGAATGAATCAATGCAAAATCTATGATAACAAGTTAAATTAATCTCAATATGACACATATCATTATATCAAAAAATTTAATTTGAGCACGTTTACAAAAAATATTGATCAAGTATAAGTTTTGGTCAAAAGTTAAAACGCCTGACAACACAAACTGAAAATGGAAGTCTCCAAACCTGAAACAATCATCTTGTTAGATATAAAAATGATCTTTCAAAGCTAATCGAACTGACATAATTTTCATCAAAGCACCTTTACAAAAAAATCTAAGCAAATCAAATTTTTTGCCAAAACTTAAAAGTTAAATTACCTAACGGTACAAACTGAATATGAAAACCTTAAAATCTAAATCAATCATCTATAAAGCGAAAAATGATCTTCCATAGCTAACTGCACTGACGAAATTCAAATTTGAGCATGTTTCCCAAAAAAAATTGACCTAATTCAAATTTTAGCCAAAAGTGAATAGTTAAAACGCTTAACGACATAAATTAAAAATAAGTCTCGGACCCGAACCAACCATCTATGATATTAAAACTGAACTTATATGAATAATTGTGGTGACAAAATTTCAATTCGATCATGATTACCAAAAATATTGACTAAAAGTTAAATTTTGGCCAAAACTTTAAAGATAAAATGCCTAACGACATAAACTAAAAACAGAAGCCTCAAAATTCGAACCCTCTATCTTATGACATCAAAAAGGATTTTTCGCATCTAAACTGTCTTATCTGGGTACGTTATCAAATATATTGACCAAAATTAAATTTTTGCTAAAATTTATTTCTTAAACACCAAATGACACACAACAAAAATGAAAGCTTTAAAACTCAAACCAATCATCCTACTAGATAAAAATGACCTTTGGAGTTATTTACGCTAACGAAATTCTCATCTGAGCATGTTCACAAAAATACTGACCAAAGTCAAATTTTGTCGTAAACATAAAATCTAAAACACATAACGGCACAAACAAAAATGAAAGCTTCAAAACATGAATCAACCTTCCCTTTAGATAAAAATCTTTCAAAGCTAATGACACTGACGTAGTTCTAATCTGAGCACCTTTACCAAAAATATTCAACAGAATCAAGTTTTGGTTAAAATTAAAAGTTAAAATGCCTAATGACACAAATTAAATATGAAAGCCTCAACACTAGACGCTGATTTACCAAAAAATTAACTTCAATTGGTAATTTACCAACTATTAAAATATAAGTTAGTAATTAATAATTTATCAATAAATTTTATCAGAGTTGATAATAGTTACTATTCAATTAAACATTCATATGTAATATTACCAACTAATAATTAATATGTTGATAAATTTTACCAATGGATTAATAATCGGATGGTATATTACCAACTATTTTAATGATGTTAGTAATTTACTAACTACAATCTTATTTGTCGGAACTTTTTTTAACTAATTTGATATTGGTTGGCAAGTTTACCAACAAATTACATTTCGCTACTAATTTACCAACACATTTATATTTGGTTGGTAAATTTAGCAACACAATCTTGTCATTGGTAAATGTTTGGTTAGTAATTCATTGGTAATATGTTAATAAATTATATAAATAATTTTTGTCATATTTACCAACCGATACATACTTCGTTGGTAATATTACCAACAAAAGGTGTGCGTTAGTAATATTTTTGTTGGTAATCCATTGATAGAAGGTTGCTAAATCTGGCGCAATTTTTTTCCGCCGTATTTACCAACTAAAATACTTAGTTATTAAGATTTATTTTGGTAATTTGTTAGAATTTCGTTGTTAAGTTTTAAAATGTTATTCGGTTAAAAATATGTTGGTAATTTGCTAGTAGTATACTAACCAACTCAAGTTGTTAGTAAAATCCATTGGCAATTAGAGGTTTTTTTGTAGTGGTAGCGACAAAGAAATATTTGAAGTACAAGTTAATTATATTCTACCATACAAACTTGAAAGAATCTGAAAAACTCAAAAAACAAAGTAGAAAATTTTTAATTTTATTAGTTTGATTTGATTTATAAATTTAAATCCAACATAAATAATTTGATTTTGTATATAAAAAAAAAATCTGAACCAACTTTGTTCATGTACACCCCCTAACACTATCAATGCAAAGAATGTAAGTCTCAATAATATTAAAAATCTAGCACACTTCATGAATATAATTTCACATTCATCATAAATAGAGAAGAAATTTTTTTGGAAAGAATCTTAATAGCTCAATTAGTTGAATACCTAAAATTTCACCTTATTGGTGAAGATTCAATTTCCTACATTGTAATCACTTTGTTGTTTCCCCTTGCTCTGCCCCCATTTTTTTTAAAAAAAAATAAATAAATAGAAACATTCTTAAAATATACTTTTCATTCACAAATACAATTAAGACATGTCACTCTACCATTGAAATGTTACATGAGTAACACAACCAAAAATTTATTTTACCAAATTAGAATTGGTTCAAGCATTATACAATATGTACTGAAATTACATAATCCTTTTGAACTGTAAAAAAAGAATGATGTTGACCAAGAGATGAAGAAAAACAAACAAAGATGACCACTTTGAACTTGACAATTAAAAAGTTGTTAAGGTTCCAATGAATGCATCAAGAAAATTTAGTTTGATGTTTGTCTAGTTGATTTGTGATCCGGAATAAAAGTCCATTTTGAAAGGAGTAATTTTGAAAATGAAATGTGTTGATGTAGTGGCCCTCATATCTCAAATTTCTTTTTTCCTTTCTAGGTGAAAGGATGAATGCTTAAAACAATTAATCTAAGTGTGTTTGATAAAGAACATCAGCATGAGAACATATTTAGATTATTATGTATATAGTTGAAAATGTAGTGATGAGATATATAGATCATATTTCACTAATAATTAGTAGTATCTTGTAAATAAAATATGTATAATACATAAATATATGTTTTATTTAAGTTGTTTTTAGCTGACATTGATGTCTTTCAAGTTTGAGAATGCACAAGTCGCACTTAAATTTATATAAAACTGAATAACTAAACACATTTATAAAATATCAAAAACCAACCATAAATAAATGGGCATGAAATTTCACGAGAATTTGTCACTAAGAGGTAATTAAGTTGAATCTCATGAGTAGTGGTGTGGGAAATGTGTATAAATAGGTACATATGTCTAGGGCTGTGGGGTTCAATGAACAAAATAAATAATTAAGAGATAATTATTAATCTTATTTAAAGAAAGTTATTTAAATATTGTCATGCGGCTTTACTTGTGAAAAATTGGAAAAAATATTCCTGTTATTTTTGGGTTAATTTTATAAAAAAATACAAGAAAATTCACTAGTAATTTACATGTGAAATTTAAATCCATAGGTAAATTAGTTGGAAATTTTGAAATTCATAGAAAATAATTACCTACGAAGATTTTACCTTTGCATTCTTTTATATAGAAAAATTCGTATGAAATTTATTTTCCCACTAATTTTTTATATGTAATCCTCAGAAAAATTCTCATGCAGTTCAGACTTTTCTTGTATTGTTCATTGTATGTATCATTATGTATGACAATTTTATATCCTATCCAATATCTTACGTATGTTATATCATGTAGGATATATCTCTATTTATTTAATTTTATATAAATTAAAATATATATTTGTATACATCCAAAATTAAAATAAATATATATCAAACTAAAGTTGAATTAAAAGCAATCCTTTAGATTGTATTTAACGATTGAATAAAAAGAATTGATTGGTTAGGCAACCACTCCCTTGGAATTTAGCAATGCCTATGAGTAGTTTTGTGTGGATAAGTCAAGTAGAACATTATACATTTGTCGTTAATATGTGATGTGAAGCCTTACCCCACCCCACCCACATCACCATTCCTTTAAAGATGGTTGGCCCAATATGTAATGCTCAATGCCATAAAAGGTAGGTAGTTATGTCCAACCTTTACTTGGCAAAAACAAAGGCTTGGTTTCTTCCACGCCTTTCCGGTCTTCTCTGTTTTTATATATATTTTTTCTTCTCTAGTTTTTTTTTTTAAAAAAACTAAATAAATACTATTATTTTATATTTATACTCTACTAAATAATTACAATATCTATCCCCAATTAATTTCCCTTAATTGATATTATGGACTTATTTGTTTGCATTTAACGGGGATCTGAATCTTAATCATTCATATTCATCTCATTAAGTGTGTTTGTTTTTAGGACTGAATCTTAATTATTCATATTTAGTACATTAAATTTGTTCATTTTATTTTTTTATAAGTCTCATGATGAGTGTGAATAGATCTGAATGAATCAGAATTGTACACAGTCTTATCACCATTCAGACTCAAAAGTAAGACTTCTATCTTCATTCAACTATATCATAAAAAGTCATAATAGTCACGTTGTTTTATTATTTAGTTAATCTTAATTACATGCCTACCGTTATAAGTTTCTTTATTCTTACATCTTAATATACACCTTTTACTTTCGTAAATTAATCAATATATTTGAATTGATAAACACTATTATGGTATAATATTTGCATGGTTTTAGAAAATAAGAAAATATTAACTATTTGATTCATAACAATAACATATATCTATTAGTCCGTTCGTTTAAAAAAGAATGACCATATTTCCTTTTTAATTTGTTTGAAAAAGAAAAAACCCTTTCCTTTTTTGGCAACAATATAACTTTAACTTTTCAGACGACATGTTTAAGACCACAAGATTAAAGGACATTTTGGTACTTTCGACATAACTTTAGTTTATAACCACAAGATTAAAAAATCTTCTTTCTTTTCTTAAACTTCATTCCAAGTCAAACTAGGTCATCCTTTTTGAAATAGAGAAATATAAAATAAAATGTTTACATAAACAATATATTACTACTCTATATAAATTATTTTGCATTGTTACAAAAAATATTCAACATATTATTTTCAGTTTAAAATAATGTTTTACTAAAATGAGGGAGTATAATATTTTATTGAATAGCTTAAATTTCATATGCATGCATATTTAGATTTGAAACAAACAATCCTAATAATTTAATGTTCAGTTTTAGGGACAACATCTTATGTGTATTCAGATTTATGAATCTAGATCTTACTGTACATCTTAATATTAAAATGTTTATTCAGATTCAGAGCTCTTAATCTTAATAAGAACAAATGAGGCCTAAATCGATATCATATATTATATGAATAAAAAATGAATTCAATCAAATATGATTGAGTAAAATGATTATAACCCATTTCAATCTCCTAAAGCCAAAATATACTAAATCAAATCTATATTGTTAATACCTCAACCACTGCACTGCACCCCACCCCCCCCACCCACCCCTATATTATTTTATTTTTTATTTCTATCATGTACCCCACCCCAACCCCACCCCCACCACCACCACCTCTCCACCCCCAAAATATCTTCCAAAAAAAACTTAAATTTTTATAAAAGTCTATATTTGTATGAGCTTGTAAATAAATTGAAGTTCATATTTAATCATTTAAGAAAATATGAGTGATCCATTTAATTTAATATAGAAAAATTAATCAATTTTACTTAGATGGGCTTAGTATGAGTTGTGATTGTTTTTCAGAGAATGAGTATTTGTTAAATTACTTTGAATTGAGATATGAACATGTAATTATTTTGAGTTTTATAATCCATTTATGTAGTTTTTTGTAATGTGTTTTTTCTTTGTTAAATTTTTTACTTTTATTACATTTTATCTGTACCAAAAGCATGAGATACACTTGTTGCACATGTGTTCGGGAACTAATTCACAAAAATACATGCAGAAATGCAATCACAAGATATAATTAAAGTCAAGGTTGATATTCAAAACAATAGTGTCTTTACTTCATTTTGAGATCCTTGCTTTTATCGATCACGGCAAATGTACTCAATACATTTTGATATCCTTTCTGGTCTTATTTTGCTGCGTCCATGAGTTGATCATTTCAAAATTTAGACTTTGCAAATTAACCTTTAAAGTGCTTCACATTAAATTTATATGGAATTATGAATTCAAAGTTATATAACTTTTTTTTCCTCGAGTACTAACTACAAACACTTGCATTTTCAATATTAATTGGTCATTGATTTAATTTTTGTAAAAAGTAAAATGTACATAATTAGAAAGTAGATAATTGAAAAGTTTACATTTCAGTTTAGATTATTGCCAAGTATATTTCGAATTTTTTTTATAAATATTGTTTGGTAATATAACTTGTCATTATATTAGTAGAAATATGGAGTATATATTTTATAAGGTCATTCAAATTATATTACAAAGTCATTCAACTTTATATTATATCAATAAATCACTATTTTTTTTCTTATAAAATCACTCACCCAAAGTTAACATTAAATAAAATCACATAACAAAGTAAATTATTTTTTAATTTCATATATACATCAATCTTTAGTTTGACAAATGGTCCCATCTAAAATAAGATTTCAACTAAAACAGAATTGAAGAATTTATTTTTTCCTTCAAATAGCTAGTCTCGAAGATCTGCAAACTGGAGCAAAGGTCATGATGAAATATTGAAGCCGTGATGGTAAAATTGCCTGTTTTCTAAAATAAAAATAAAAATACAAGGTTTACTGAATTTTATTTTGTTATAATTTTAGTAATAATAATTTATAAACTTTAAATTCTAATCCATTTATGTATATAACAATAATAAATAATGAGGTTAAAGGTAATGATATAATTTTACTGTTGAGCTCACTATTTTCATTAGTCAAAGTAGTAAATAGTAATTGAGGCAATCAAGAAAAGTTTGTTGTCAATCTGTGTTATGAAAATCAGAAATTACTGGTTGTAATAAATCATTCGGAAACACGAAGTAACCGAGATTTTTAGAACCAGTAAATAAGATGAACAGAAAAATTTATTGGTAAAAAAATAATTAAATCTGTAAAAAACTTACCAGAATCTGGAATACTCTTTTTAATAATTTTGGAAGAAAATCAAGTCCACTGAATTCACAGTGTCCCCTTAAGGAAATTATTCCTCTCTAGTATCCGAGGTTTGATTTGGAATATAACCTCCCAGGGTAAAATGATCTTAATCAGTAGAGTATAGATACCAAAAACTCTACTGTCAGCGAATCAATCCACAGCAGGAAAGTACACGAAGAAATATGTGATTTTAAGAAGAAGGAAGATCAGAAAATTCGTTAGGAAATATTCTGAAGACTGAATGGTATTTATAGGCAAGAAGAATATATTCTCAAAAGGTTGCAACCCTTTTAGAAGTGACACGACCATTAATGAAAGGTTGCAAACTTTCAAATTGTATTGACTGTTCCTGAAAGTTGCAACCTTTCAGAACAGTCATGGCAGGAATTTTAAAATATAACGGAAATTAAAACGGGTCACGCGCGCGGATCCGAGTCGGGTCGGGTTAACTAAAATATTGAAGCCATTTAATTAATTAAATAAATAATTAAAATAAATTTGTCCAAAAAATTATCTCTCGATCGATCATTTGCCAAAGCCGAAGCGAGCGACGACGACGACGGCGCGAGGTTTTCCAACCCTTTTAACAATTACTAGGAGTGTGTATTTATTTAAACTCTCTATTTTCATTTCCATTACCGATGAGGGACAATTGCCTTTTTCATTAAAGCATTCGAGGACTTTTCAAGTTCCCAACCTTTCAAGTTCTAAACTTTTCAAATTCCTCTCCTTCCCTCTATTTCCCATCAATTCTTGCTACATACCCAACAATCCCCCACATTGATGGAGAATAGTTATAACATAGGAATGCATGGACAATTGTGTACTTTACAAGCAAGGATTAATTGCATATGGATAAGTAGGTTTCCCCTTGGACTTTCCGTAGTGAACATATGTCGGATATACTCGGTCAATCGGTAGATGTGATATCTTTGAACCGTCGAACTTTGGTGTATACCTAGACAACCATATGTCACACAATTAACCCTTTATTGTTTATGATTATTACGGTTGTGTTCGTTTCAGCCATGAACACCTCCTGGTTTCATGAGTGTATAGAGAATAGGCTTTTGACATAAAATTCTCTTTGAAGCGGCTTCCACTTCACACTCACATAGGTGATTTCTAACCGTGTCATCTCGTAGATACACTATTTGGTCAAATCTACCAAACTTAGCAAATCATTAAAAACTTTAAGCTTTATTACCTCATTAACAAGCCTTAAACTCTTAAACTTTTCCTGAACATTGTCTTCATCATGAGAATGGATTGAGTTAATTGACAATGTTGAACCGTCAGCCACAACTTTGTTTTTCTCCTTGAATCTAGCTCTTGGGATCTCCAGTCTGCTAGATAGAGTTACCGTCATGTTGACTTGTCCTAAGCCGTAAACCCATTCCTTAGATGATCTTTCAACTGCCTCTCTCACTAGGCCTTTCGTTAGTGGATCTAACACATTATCGCTTGACTTTACACATTATCGCTTGACTTTACACAGGTTTGGGCCAGAATGGAATATCCTCTAGGAAATTCCGGAGTCATTCCGCTTCTTCACCAGGCTTATCCAAAGCAATGAATTCAGATTCCATTGTGGAGCGAGCAATACATGTCTGTTTGGACGATTTCCAAGAGACAGCTCCTCCACCAAGTATGAATACATAACCACTCGTGGATTTTACATCATTTGACCCGGTGATCCAATTTGCATCACTATATCCTTCAATCACAGCAGGATATTTATTATAATGCAAAGCAAAATCTTGTGTCCATTTTAGATAACCCAACACACGTTTCATAGCCATCTAGTGAGTTTGATTCGGATTACTAGTGTACCGACTCCGTTTACTAATAGCACATGCTATATCTGGTCGCGTGCAATTCATAATATACATCAAACTTCCCAACACTCTGGCATATTCCAATTGAGAGTCACTTTGACCTTCATTTTTTTTAAATGTACACCTTAAATCAATTGGAGTTTTGACTACATTGAAATTCAAGTAATTGAACTTATCCAATACTTTTTCAATATAATGAGATTGAGATAATGCTAGTCCCTGGGGAGTTTTGATAATCCTGACTCCTAAGATCAAATCAGCAACTCCTAAGTCTTTCATATCGAACTTGCTGGACAACATGCGCTTAGTAGCATTTATATCGTCAATTTCTTTACTCATTATTAACATGTCATCAACATACAAACAAACAATGACTTCATGATTCATAACATTTTTAATGTAAACGCATTTATCACATTCGTTAATCTTGAATCCATTTGCCAATATTATTTGATCAGATTTAGCATGCCATTGTTTGAGTGCTTTCTTGAGTCCATAAAGTGACTTCACAAGTCTGCACACTTTCTTTTCTTTACGAGGAACTATAAACCCTTAAGGTTGTTCCATGTAAATTTCTTCCTTTAACTCTCCATTTAAGAAGGCTGTCTTTACATCTATTTGGTGGAATTTAAGATCATGCATTGCTGCTAGTGCTATTAACATCCTAATTGATGTTATCCTTGTTACTGGAGAGTATGTGTCAAAGTAGTCCAGACCTTCCTTTTGTCTGTACCCTTTGACTACCAGTCTAGCCTTATATTTTTCAATAGTCCCATCAGGTTTCATTTTCCTTTTAAAGATCCACTTTGATCCTAAAGGTTTATTTCTTGGAGGAAGATCAGTCAATTCCCAAGTGTGATTGCTTAAAATTGATTCAATCTTACTAATGACTGCTTCTTTCCAATAAGTTGACTCTGATGAAGACATAGCTACTTTAAATGTTTGAGGCTCATTTTCAAGCAATAGTGCTACAAAATCTGGTCCAAAAGAAACAGATTTTTGTTGTCGAGTACTCCGCGTAGGTTCCTCACTAGTTAGAATATTTTCCATTGATTCTTCTCGTGGTCATTTAGGTCTTTCACTTGTTGACTCACTTTCAGTTTTATACGGATAAATATTTCCAAAAAACTCGGCATTATCTGATTAATTATCGTATTAACATGAATCTCAGGATTATCAGATTTGTGAACCAAAAATCGACAGGCTTTACTATTCACAACATACCCAATAAAGACACAATCTATTGTTTTGGGTCCAATTTTAACCCTCTTCGGTAAAGGAACCTCTACCTTGGCTAAACACCCCACACTTTGAAATATTTCAAGTTGGGTTTTCTTCCTTTCCACAACTCATATGGAATTGATTGTGTTTTTCGATGGGGGTACTCTATTGAGTATTTTATTAGCTATAAGGATGGATTACCCCAAAGATTTCGCGGTGAACCAGAATTGATCATTAAGGCATTCATCATTTCCTTTAATGTTATGCTCTTCCGTTCTGCCAAACCATTTGACTGTGGTGTATAAGGTGCAGTAGTTTGATAAATAATACCATATTCCAAACATATCTCTGCAAAAGGAGATTCATATTCTCCACCCCTATCACTCCGAATCATATTTATCTTTGGATTCAATTGGTTTTCCACTTCATTTTTGTATTGCTTAAATGCATCAATTGTTTCATCCTTACCATTAAGCAAATATACATAACAAAATCGAGTGCAGTCATCAATAACACTTATAAAATACTTTTTTCCACCACGAGATGGTGTTGACTTCATATCGCATATATCTGTGTGAATTAAGTCTAAAGTTTTAGAATTTCTTTCAACAGACTTGTAAGGATGTTTAACAAACTTACTTTCCACACAAATTTCACATTGCGGCTTATTGCATTTAAAATCAGGCAATACTTCTAGATCAACCAATTTTCGCAAGGCTTTGTAATTTACATGTCCCAAACGGGCATGCCATAAATCACTTAACTCCAATAAGTAAACAGAAGCAGAATTTTTATTAATACTGTCAACAACCATTACATTTAGTTTGAAAAGACCCTCATTGAGGTAGCCCTTTCCTATGAACATTTCATTCTTACTTATTACAGCTTTATCACTAACTAGGACACACTTAAACCCGTTCTTAACGAGTAGTGTAACAGAAACTAAATTCTTCCTAATAGTAGGAACATGCAGAACATTGTTCAAAGTCAACACCTTGCCGGATGTCATTTTCAACATTACTCTCCCAGTTCCTGCAATCCTTGTTGTTATTGTGTCTCCCATGAATAAATCTTCATTGTACTCAGCAGGAGTGTACGTTGCAAAGGCTTCTTTCGCAGAGCAAATATGTCTAGTGGCACCTGAGTCGAGAAACCACTCCTTGGGATTTCCAACTAAGTTACACTCCGATATCATTGCACACAAGTCATCTGCATCTTCCATCTTTTCCACGATGTTTGCTTGACTTTTGCCTTTGCCTTTGTTTTTGTCCTTTCTTGGAGCATGACAATCAGAAGATCTATGACCAGCCTTGCCACAATTATAATAGTTGCCTTTGAATTTCTTCTTGGCCTGTTCTGACTTCTGCCCGTTGGACTTCTTTCTTTTTTTGTCTTTGGTAGGAGCTTCTTCAACAATATTAACTCCAATGATTGTTGAACTCTTACACGACTTCTTTTTGGCATTTCTGTTATCTTCCTCAATCTTGAGCCGAATCACAAGATCTTCAAGCTTCATTTCTTTACGCTTGTGCTTTAGATAATTCTTGAAATCGTTCCACGAAGGAGGCAACTTCTCGATCATTGCAACCACTTGAAAAGCTTCATTTACTACTATATCTTCAGCAATCAGATCATGGAGAATAAGTTGAAGTTCCTGCACTTGTGATCCAACAGTTTTACTATCTACCATTTTATAGTCTAAAAACTTCGCGACCACAAACTTTTTCAAGCATGCATCTTCTGTCTTATATTTCTTCTCAAGTGCATTCCACAACTCTTTTGAAGTTGTTATTGCACTATAGACATTATATAAGTCATCCTCTAAAGCACTCAAAATGTAACCTTTACATAGGAAGTTTGACTGTTTACATGCTTCAACAATCATAAATTTTTCCCTGTCTGGCATATCATCAGCAGGAACTGGAGTATCTTCACTTGTAAATTTTTGCAGACCAAGAGTGGTAAGCCAGAAAAATACTCGTTGCTGCCATCCTTTGAAATTCACACCTGTGAATTTACCCGGTTTCTCTACTTGTGATACAAGAGTTTGGGTTGGTGCAGCAACAGCCACTGTAACACCAGTGTTTTCCATTTCTGATAAACAAAATTGATACAATATAAGTAAGCAATAAACTATAATTGCAGACTTAAAGGAGTATAATATCACAAAGATTTTTGTCTCAACCAGAAACACAGATTATTAATTTCCTTAAGATTGTTGACAATCTGTGTTATGAAAATCAGAAATTACTGGTTGTAATAAATCATTCAGAAACACGAAGTAACTGAGATTTTTAGAACCAGTAAATAAAATGAACAAGAATTTATTTGTAAAAACTTACCAGAATCTGGAATACTCTTTTTAATAATTTTGGAAGAAAATCAAGTCCACTGAATTCACAGTGTCCCCTTAAGGAAATTATTCCCCTCTAGTATCCGAGGTTTGATTTGGAATATAACCTCGCAGGGTAAAATGATCTTAATCAGTAGAGTATAGATACCAAAAACTCTACTGTCAGCGAATCAATCCACAACAGGAAAGTACACGAAGAAATATGTGTTTTTAAGAAGAAGGAAGATCAGAAAATTCGTTAGGAAATAATCTGACGACTGAATGTATTTATAGGCAAGAAGAATATATTCTGAAAGGTTGCAACCCTTTCAGAAGTGACACGACCATTAATGAAAGTTTGCAAACTTTCAAATGGTATTGACTGTTCCTGAAAGTTGCAACCTTTCAGAACAGTCATGGCAGGAATTTTAAAATATAACGGAAATTAAAACAGGTCACGCGCGCGGATTCGAGTCGGGTCGGGTTAACTAAAATATTGAAAACATTTCGGTTAACTTCTGTTATAAACTAATTAATTGAAAATAATTTTTGGCCATTGAATTAATTAAATAAATAATTAAAATAAATTTGTCCAAAAAATTATATGTCGATCGATCATTTGCCAAAGCCAAAGCGAGCGAGCGACGACGACGACGGCACGAGGGGGGTCCCTCTTTCCAACCCTTTTAACAATTACTAGGATTGTGTATTTATTTAAACTCTCCTATTTTCATTTCCATTACCGATAAGGGACAATTGCCTTTTTCATTAAAGCATTAGAGGACTTTTCAAGTTCCCAACCTTTCAAGTTCTAAACTTTTCAAATTCCTCTCCTTCCCTCTATTTCCCATCAATTCTTGCTACATACCCAACAAAGTTAAGATATGATATTGAAATGAGAAAATAAAATAGGAATAGTTGAAAGTGAATAATAATTTTAATTATGAGGCGTAAAGATTTAAATCTCTAAGGGTTGGTAGCTTACGAGTTAGAATCTAAAAGTTGTGTGCCCATGGAAAGTGTTGGTGTGAGAGATAACTTGTCCTACAGATAGATCTTGATTGTTAGGTTGAGAATCGGAGTCTTTATTTTTCCCTCTGGTCCAATTGGAGTTCCTATTTTGGATTCATGCATTAACTATTCTCATATGCATGTCCATTTCTTAGCCTCTATGTCACTCTCCTCAGTTTGTGTGTTTTGTTACATATCTTAGAGAAAAATATGAAAGGTTGCAAATCAGGTGGCATTGCTGGTAGCTAGTGTAAAACTATTCATAGTGACATACTAAGTTCGTCCTTATTCCCTACATCAAAATTTAGTAAGTAACTTAAATCTAGAGTTTTACTCAATGTTCCATGAATTTGAGTTCTAATTACTTATTGTTGAGATTATACTATTTTATGCATTTTGATTTTGAATTGTTGTTCATGCCTTACTTATTCACATGAATCCTACTTAGTTGATAAATGTTGAAAGCTTTTCCATAACTATTTTCAGTCATTGATTTTTAAATTAAAGTAAATTCAAGCATTTTAAGTGATCATTTTTTAGAAGAATTTTAAGGGGACATTAATGGTTCCAATGAATTATTTTGTATTGAGAAAAACATTATAAATTTAAGAAGAGCATATATAGTTTCAAAAGAAGTTTCAATTAGTAAAGTATAAATTAGTTTTTCCCAAAGAGGCCTTTGAATATTAACTCAACATAATAATTATTATTATCATTATTATTATTATTATTATTATTATTATTATTATGAGCACAATGCATGTTTTGAGAATAGTATTAAACATCTATTTAGGTAAGAGCTTAAGAAAACCAAACCCCATAAACAACACTGCTTGTCTAGATAGGATTGTGTCGTTAATTTGGGCAATTCCTCACAAACCTCGTAGAGGGATTTTTAGATGGATTCATAAGTTGAGTTTTTTGTCCTATGCCCAGGCAAGGTAGATGATGGTTCCGGCAACGAGGGCAAGACATTGTACCCTTGCGAGACTCATAGTGATGGTCGTCATATATAGAAACTCCCCCAGAAAAGTAAAGTAATATTTTAGAAATTGATATGCATTACGGTATTTAAATGTGAAGTTTTTCTTTGTTTTATTACATTGTATGCTTTACTTTCTGTCAAGTTATTTCAGTATTCATTTAGTTCCTTTATTCAGTTCAGTTGTTATTTCATTGAGTTTTAGTACATATCATATATTTCATGTATTGAGTTTTAGTACATATCATATATCCAATGAGGCCTTTGAATATTAACTCAACATAATTATTATTATTATTATTATGAGCACTATGCGTGTTTTGAGAGTAGTATTAAACATCTGTTTAGGTAAGAGCTTAAGACTACCAAACCTCATAAACAACACTGCTTGTCTAGATAGGATTGTGTCGTTAATTTGGGCAATTCCTCACAAACCTCGTAGAGGGAATTTTAGATGGATTCATAAGTTGAGTTTTTTTCCTATGCCCAAGCAAGGTATATGATGGTTCCGGCAACGTGGGCAAGACATTGTACCCTTACGAGACTCATAGTGATGGTTGTCGTATATAGAAACTCTCCCAGAAAAGTAAAGTAATATTTTAGAAATTGATATGCATTACTTTATTTAAATGTATAGTTTTTCTTTGTTTTATTACATTGTATGCTTTACTTTCTGTCAAGTTATTTCAGTATTCATTTAGTTCCTTTATTCAGTTCAGTTGTTATTTCATTGAGTTTTAGTACATATCATATATTCTATGTACTGAGACGATGTTGCATCATTTTATGATGTAGATACAGGTGTTTAGGATCATCAATAGGCGCTCCATTAAGAATACGTATTCATCAATTTTTGGTGAAATCTCCTTACTTTCAGAGGACTCCTGTCTTTATACTTTATTAGTACTTTTAAGGTAGTCGTGGATTTTGTCTCGGAACCTATCTTCAGTTAGTAGAAGTTTCACTAATAGACAAAGTTAGAGAGTTAATTTTCTAACAATTTATGAGATTTAGTTTATTATTTAAAATGCTCGCCCCCTTAGCTTAAGCTTTCGTATGCTGTTTTTAGTCTTTCTCTAAGTAAGGCAGGCCAAGATCTCGGCTTGAGGTCTAGCAATGATCTTCGAGTGTCGTCACGTCCAGGGTGTAGGCTCAGACATGACATCAAGTTTCATGACAAGTCTCGGATTGGGGTTGAGAGTGTGTCTAGGGTCTCGAGTTGGAGTCAAGGTAAGAAATCAGGTCTCGAGTTAGGGTCGGGAGTCAAGTCTTGATTTTAGAGAGAGGGCTGAGAGATGAGGTTGGGTCAGGAGTGAAGTCATGTGTCTCGAGTCTAATTCTTGGTCTAGTTGGGATGGTAAGGTTGAAGAAGAATTTTAAAAAATATTTTACTATATAGACAGAGGTCATTATCCTTATATTGGAGGAAAATAAGTCAATTTGGAAAATATTTTTCATAACATTTAAGCCATCAACAAATGAGAAACTTTGATAGTTTTCTTTAAAATATTCTCTTTCCTGCCAAACGCACCCTAAATAGCTTATTATTTCGTAAAATGTGAATTTTTTATAAAATAAAGCATGTGTACGTGGTAAAATAAAATGACAAGAAAGAAAATAAGAGAAAGAGAGGGACACAAAATAGTAGTAATAGTAGTAGCAGCAATAACTTTTCTCTATTGTTGAACATTTTTCTTTCACTTACTCTTTCCTTATGTAAACTTACTTTTGTTACTTGAAAAGAGGGATAAATATAGTTATATATTCTTGGGCACCAAGTGTGATAAATGAATATTTTCTTGCCATGTCTATACTCTAAGCACCAAGTATACCATATGCATGTTTAGGTTACAACACTTTGTTTATTGTATATACATTCATCTTACATGTAGTGTATAATGTGTACATATATATTACCACAAAATATATGTATACATATGGACATCGATTTTACAATGTTTTATAACAAATTAACTTTACTAAAAGGACAAATGTACGGGAGAGGTGGTACTATAAGAGATTCAAACTTATAGATTCTCATTCTTCAATTATCATATCATAAATAATAAAATATTGGTTGGTTCACGAATTTCATAACCTCGAAACTATGGCTGCATACACAGAACCAAGCGAAAAACCAGTGCGTCAGCAGTCTTTATTGTCTAATGTTGTTTTATTTATTACTTTCCTTCATTTAACTATAGTTGTCACTTGACACGTCTATTAAAAACTATAAATAAAAAGATAATTTTATTATATTATTCTTTGAATATGTTCTCTCTGTCTCATTTATATGTTAATTTTTACTATATCACCCTTTGAATATACCTCTCTGTCTCATTTATATATTATTCTTTTCTATAAATAACTGGATCACAATACTTTGTCTTTTTATAAATTTTATGCATAAATTATCATATTTTATCTATTATACCCTTGATAGAGTAGTTCATTAATTTTTGAAAATGTATTCATTATTTATCATAAAGTTGACTTAAGAAAATTAAATAAAAATAGAAGGATAAATTTACATATTTTCTTAATGCAAGTACAAAGTAAAACGATGAACAGACTAATCAACAAATACAATATCTTGAAAAATGATTATAATTAATGATAAAAATAAATTAAAATTAAGTATAAAATTATCCATGAATTTCATAAAATAGATAAACATCTGGTTATAGTATAGTGGATAAGCACTAGGGGACGGAGGGAGTATTATATATACAACTACAAGTTACAACTAAGCACAAGTTTTAAACTACCACTTTGGTTTCCCACGATTGGCAGTTCAATTTACATGCAAATTGAGGCTGGTGAAACTTAAACAAAATTAAGAAAGAAAGAAAGGAAAAAAAATAATAATATATAGTTACCATCAAGTCAACTCTTTTTGATACAATAAACAATGTCATGCATGTACAACATAAGAGAGGCAAAAAGAAGTTGAAGAAAAATTAATTAACCAGATAAGATGAATCAGTATATATACAAGGAGCGGCGTGGTTTACGTGCTTTTGTTAAGATTTATAGAAAAAAATGCTTGGCTTTGAGGCAATTAAAGGTTCTATTATAAATATGAAAAATTTAGTGTTGTGTTTACCTCTATACATTTAGTGTTTGTGTTCTGTTTTCTGTTCTTTCCCTATTAGCAAACCACTTGACTGTTCTCCTTGCAATTGTAAACCAAAGCTTCCTCCTCCTTTCATCTCGAACTGAAAGCTCTCGGTTCCTGTTGTTGAATCTTGAATACACTATTATTTCTGACATGGATCTCTTCTCATCCTTTATATTGATTGATTGATCTTCTTCTATTTCACAAGTTGTATCCATTGATGAGAATCTGTTGCTTGTTATGCCATTAAGCATTTCTGAATTCAAGAATATCAGGTCTGAACAAGTGACATTGCTCCATCGATTCTTGAACACAACATCTGATACTATGATCCTATGATTGAACCTATCTAGTGCTTTTCCTTGTATCAGCAACTCTTCAGATTCATTCTCCTCCCTTTCAATATAGATTTCCATGTTTGATTCGTCATCTCTTATTGACTGACTCCGCAAGAATCTCAAACTACCTGAATAGGTAAGGTCTTCACAACTTATCTTATGCCTACAAAGAGGGCAGGTCGAATGTCTTTCCAGCCATTCATCAATACATTTAATGTGGAATGCATGTTTGCACATTGGAATCAATCTAAGAATTTCAATATCTTCAAATTTTGATAAACAAACACAACATTCAAGTCCTTGTTTTGATCCTCTTAGTAAAGAGAATCGAAAAATAGGGAGTGATTCCACCACAGTTTTATCGATACCTGAGGAATGAGACACTGATCTAACAAGCTGTCCCCCATCATCCGAAGATGTCCTATGACAAAACTTGGCATAGAGGAGTATAACAAAAGTTAGTGAAAACATGATGAAGAGGACAACAATAACAACAGCAAGACTTGGTTGGAAACTGCTAACAACATCTTGTGAAGAATAAGTTGGCAAATCTTCAGCTTTTACATTCAATGAAAGTAGTAGTAACATTAAAATACTCTTGTGCATCTCTTTATTTGTTGTACATTTGTGAAGGAAATTGTTGGAATTATGTAAATAAAGCGATGGAAATGTGGGAAGGCTTAAACATGAACACATATATTCTTCTGCTAATAAAAAAATATTATCATAGCCAGAAGTTTTGTCCAAGAATAATGGTGTGTCGATGTCAACATAAAATAATATGGGTGTCCAAGAATAACTATGTCAAAATAAAACAATGAAGATGTCCAAGAATAATGGTGTGTTGTTGTAAAAAAAAACATACTATGCTATTTTGGGTTTGAATGCGAAAACTCTTTGATTCAAATAAATATTCATTACTGCTGTTTTGTCGAAGGATGTCAAACTTTAAAGATATATCCATTAGAATTTAACATTTATATAAGGATGTCCAGTTGGGGATGGCTATTAGCTACACCCCTGAATATCCACTTTCTTTTACCCCCTCAATTTTGACCACATCATCTCACTCATAGCTAGAGCACAACTAGCCAGGGCACAACTTTCTATATTATTTTCGGAGTGTATTTCGAAACACAATGACTCGTCTATTAAAAAAAAGTTTTCTCAATGAAAAAAAAAAGTCAGATAAAATGGTCCAAATATATACGTACAAAGTGTATCACTCTTAGAAGAAACAAAACAACAATAAATAAACAGAAAATCCGGATGGTTTTGTGCCAAAAGCACATGGATGAATGCTGAAGAGTAAAGAACTTTTTGCTTAGTCAACAGATAATGTATTGGTGCTTCTTTAATAATATAAGAAAAAAATAAAATTATTTTCTTGGGTTAGGTTGGATAACACATGATGTTAGTTAGTACTCTTAAGCACGTCTTAATATGACACTAGTTGGCATATTGGTGATAGATTAATACTTTAGAATTGATATTCATAACAAGTACCCTCTCCATTTCATTTTAAAATAACAATGGTGGTGAAGGTGGAGGGAGAATAAGTTGACAACAATTGGACGGTTTTCTAAAGTTGACCAATTGATTGATGCGATAAGAGTTGATATTGAAAAGCGATATCGGCGTTGGCAGGGTATGCCATGCGACGTCCACCTCATTAATGTGTTAGTATTAGATGGACACCTTTTACAATGCTAATAGAGGGGTATATTTGAACCATTGAAATAAATGTAAACCTATTTATATACAAATAGTATAGTGGAGTTTCAAAACGGGATTAAATCAGACTCAAAAGATTTCTTTCAAAATAGGTTAAGACTTTAACGAGTTGAAATTTAACTCAATTCAAATAACCTTAAGTTCAACCCTTAAAATTCAAACAGATTACATATACTTGGACTCATTTTTGACACAGGAAACAGTAGCCAGTCCTTGTACTTCATATCACCCTTTAGGATTTGGGTTATAACCATTTGATTGCAAGGAGGCAACTAATTTAGCATTTCAATCAACAGTATATGCAAATATTAACATGCTTAGCACCTTGTGACACTCCTTTAGCTTGCACCATAATAACTGGAGCAACAAAAAAATGGACTTTCCTTGTCAATAGGCCTTCCAGTGCAATGAAATGGAAAGCCCCAAGAGAGTGCTTGATAAGGAAAAGGTCATAATTTTATCACAAATATTTGGCTCAGAGGATAGACTATTACAATTTAATGGGATATGTGCATATGCATTAAGAAATCTGGACTCATTCATTTGAACTAAATAATATAAAGATGCTTCTGCTTCCTAAAATTTATATGGGGATACAATAAAAGCTTACTTCATTCTTCGACATATGATTTCATATACTAAATCAGCTTTGTGCAGAGGCAGCAGGATTGCTACTTGGAAACGATGAAACACCAGCACCACCTTCTTGACTAGTTTGCTCTTCGCTAGCATGCCGCACAAACTCTTCCGGTGACATGTGAGACCCATGACAAGCACAAACAATCCTGATTTGGGTGGGATTGTATCTATAAGTAACACCAGATATTGTTCTACCATTTGGACCTGGACCAGTTGTTGAAACCCATGGTAGATTCGGATAGGAACCAGATCCTCCAAATTTCAGATCTGCAGCAAGACCTGGCCTTATAGTTGCAAATTCTGAAGGAACTGCTTCAGCTCTCGGCTGCTCAGGAGGGTCTTTTGACCTGAAGCTTATGTTGCTACCTTTAACATTTTCTTCCACTCGAGAAGTGGAAGTTTCTTCCGCGTTATGCTGTCTCCCATTGCCTTTGACCTGCTCTACTGCCCTCCCATCATATTGTACAGATTCAGAAGACTTGTGTGCAATAATCGGCAACGTAGCTATATAAACATACCAAGTAAAAATTCTTAGTCATAAAACTGGACAATTATTGAACTCAGAAATCATGCCAATTGATGCAGCAGTCTGCATAATATGAAATGCAATAAATTTGAAGTTTTGGGAACCTCTGGGCATCTCATGCAACAGATTAAAAGTTATATGAAATTTATGGTAAGTTAAATCTATAAACTTCTAAATCAAAAGTTAAATATTGATAATACCCCTCTTGTCAACCTAAATACCCTACAATCTAACAAAAAAATGGAACAAAAATAATTCGTACTTGACATAAAGAGAAGTGACACATCTGTTCAAAAGGAACAAAGGGTAGTTCTTGTAATCAAACAAAATCACTGTTACTAAGTAAAAAACCAAGCATCTCAAATTTCAATCTCGTACTTTTCTCCTACCAATTTTACCTCTTTTAAGTATTTTTCAGTTAAAGCTGATAAGTCAAATGTAAAAAATGTTATCGGGTTTATCAATATGGGCTATCTATTAACGGTTTTCAAACAGTTTTGTTTTGTAAAAAGGACAACTTCATATATCTACAACAAAGTAACTAGTGTACAACAAATACAGCCATAATTTTTTTTACATAAAAAGTAGCCCAAAATCAAAAACAAAACGCGAGGTTTAGCCACGCGAGAACCGCGGCTAAATGGGAGAAAACCCGTGGGTAAGCTGCATTTTTTGTATCTCAAGGTATTTCTCACATTAAGAAAATGAAAACAACGTGATTAAACAAATTTCTAACTCTTCCATACATGTGAAAAAAATAATTTCAGAATCAGAGATTCTTCCTGTACACCAAAACCCAATTGCCCCCATATTAATCACTGATAACCTTCCTCCATATAACCTATTTCTCTCAAGGAAATCTTCGCAACCACTTCATAAGTAAGCTCTTGTCATGGTTTTCCGTTTTCCCAAGTTTTTTATTTCCAGGCGTCCTTCCTTTTTGCTGCTAACTAGAGCACTCTAGGCAAGACTCACCACGAAGAGTTTTTGAACTCTATCCTAGGACTTCTTCCTAAGAGCATCTCTCCCAACATTTGCACATTTTAACAGCTAATGTTTACTGCATAAGCCACCTCACATATCACTCTTTAAAAGATAGAAGTTCAAAGGTTTAAGTCATCTGTGGCCCCTTAAAGTTGTCCGCATAGACACCTTAACTAGGACTATTACCTATTAGACACTCTAATATTAACAGATATATATCTATTGAACATAAAATAAAAACTTGCTTTAAAAATGTTATGTATGTGATTCCCACACAGTCTTAAAATAATCACAAATCAAAATACAACACATGGCACATGGACCCAATCTAGCAATAAAATATAAATTCTCAATTTTAAAAAATGAAAAACTTTCCAACCTTTATTTAAAATGTTCCACAAAATTAGTTGACAAAAAGATTTGAAAAAACAAAAGGAAAATCTCCCCCACCCCACCCACCTAACCCTTTGCCGTTTCTTCCTTCTTCCCTGTGACCTCGCCAACTCGCCATCAATTCCTCCAGCGATAACAAACAGAACTAAAAGAAACAACCCCAGCTCAAATTCATTCTCTTGTCACCCATTATTCTCTATTCCTTTTGAGATTTTTGTTTAGATAAATCGCGTCAATAAATTATTTTGAAATCTGCGACGAAGAGAAACCGGAAGTATATTGAATTTTTCATATCATTTTTAGTAATTTTAATGAGTGGCGATGTTTGTTCAATTGGAGTGATCGAAAATAGAGATGGAGGAATATGGATCAATTCTTTTAACTTCAGTGTTCAAATTTTTGCAAATTAACTTAGCAGATTCAGATTATTTTTTACAAAAAATGAAGAAAAAAGACTGAAACAGAAGGCTGAGAAGTTAAAATCTTCAGAATGGTCGGTGGAAGAAGATGACAACTGGTACATCGGTGTGGTGTGGTGTGGGGTGGGTTGTTTTCTTTTGGGAAAAAATAATGTGGAAATAATTTTATTTTTTTAATTATTTAGGTAATGCATGCGAAGTATGAATATATAGGTACCAACTTATCAAAAAATAAATACAAAATAGAATCAGAAGATATTCACGCGCTTGTAGCAGTGATATACACATATTTTGCCACATCAGCATTTTGTGTTTAATAGACACACATTTTGAACAATTTAAGTATTCGATAGGTACAAGCCTTAGTTAAGGTATCTAAGTGAATTATGCGGACAACTTTAAGGGGCCACCGATGACTTAAGCCTAGTTTAAAAATGTAGAGCATGCATAAGTCCATATAAAGAGCTTAGCTACACATGCGTTTTTTTACTAGTTTAATCAAGACATTTAAGTCGTTAAAAAGCTTACAAATAAAATATGGAGTTACCTTTCCCCAACATTCATGACCTCTATTGTCTGTTGTCCTAGTTATTGAATTCTATTTTTTCCCCTTTGGATAGAATCTGGTTGTGTTGGAAATATCCTTCTAAATGCAAAATCTAACTGAACTTAAGGCAAGTAGAAGCAAATAAATATGGAGTTACTTTTCCCCAACATTCATGACCTCTATTGTCTATTGTCCTAGTTATTGAATTCTATTTTTTCCCCTTTGGATAGAATCTGGTTGTGTTGGAAATATCCTTCTAAATGCAAAATCTAACTGAACTTGAGGCAAGTAGAAGAGGTTGATTCTATAATACCAAAAAATTTAGGATTACTACTTAATCCAAGTCACTAATATTTAATTTTAGTTTGACAAGGATAGTAAAAAGCAATGTTGCTCGGACTCTTAAAAAATATAGATAGGTATGTGTTGGATCCTCAATAGTATATACTTTAAGGATCTGACACGGGCGCGGCAACATTTTTGGAGAGTCCGAGCCACTTAAGTAAAAAGAGTCTCTTGCACAAATGTCCCTAGCCATACCATTTACCAGATGAAGCTGGGGGGATTTTCCATTTCATTAATCATGTCAATTTAGGTTCTTGAGTAACACAATGTTCAGGACTACAACGTTTTTTTATAATTGTGGTGTCCAGGAAAGCTCGTGAGAACCTAGTCCAATTACACGAGGTACCTGCTAGCTCCCACCAGCATGTGTTTTCGGGTTTTGTACCAAGACTTGGACAGAAGAAATCACCTCGTTCTTTTTGCTTATAGTTCCCAACCCACTTCACCGACCAATTTGTCACACCTTTGGATGCCCCCAAGACTACAACTGGAAGCATAATACACCCAGTTGTCGGAAAAAATAATTGAAAGAAAGAAGGTTTAAAAATTACTAAATTTTTACTGAACCTAGTCTAGTGCCCATTAAAGGAAAATATACAGATCAAAAAGTATTTCAACCTCTAAACAATACACATCTAAATCCTTTGTTTTTCTTTGGGGAACTTCCAATACATGACGGTCTCTCACAATGACTTATTGAAGTCTTCATGGACTTCGAATCCCTGAGGAAAACCATAACGTGTAGGTTAACTAGGAGCGAAAATTTATTGCATATGCTACAAATATTACTGGGGCAATTTCAATGAAAGGCAGATAGTTAAAAGACAACCCAAATTCCCCTCTATTTCCTAGGAACCCATCTTGCACTCTTAGCTACTAGATTTTGTCTCACTCATCTACCATCAAGGGAAATCATCAATAGGCGTATCTTTGCCTTTGCTGCAAAACCTACAAATACTTTGAACATTTTGTTGTCCTTATCACGCGCCAATTTATGATCGATGATCTCTATGTAGCCATGTTTGGGAACTATACAGCAATTTCAACTGCTCAATTAACTTTAGTTCTTGTAAGGTAGGATATACTTGCACTTTTATATTTTAGTCTGCATTATATCCAGCCAGTATGGAACAGATTACTTTTCACTGTGCTTGTATAAACCATTTTTATTTTAAATTTTAAAGCAGTATCATTCCCTTTGATTGGTAAAAGCACAAATGCATATATGGCTCTTAAACAGTATACAAAGAAGTGGTTTAAAAAAGAAAAAAAAAACATAAAAGTTGGTCCAGAGTTCCAACAGTGTTGCTCACTGGGAGCAATGAAGTTGTCCTCTGATGAATGTCCAATGACCAGGGAAGATCTACAGGTCATTTAACCACACCTATTCACGACAGGGAAGCATCTCTTGAAGAGTTTCAAGGAAGTAGAATGGACACCTTAGCTATTTCCTAAGCAAAAACAGGAAATACACAAGATTCTAAGGACTGTGATTTGATTATTCCAAAAATCTTCTTTCTATTTTTGTAACGTGCTATGGGTCCTCAAATCCTCCAAATAAAATTTAGCTCCAAGCAAATGGTAAACATGCATAGAAGAAGAAAGAAAATTCATAGAGTTAATAGGAAAACCTTGAGAAATATTTGGTCCATCTTTATGCTTGTCTGAGCCCAAGGAACCTCGTCCATAGGAAGGGTGAAGCTGAAGATGAGAAGCTGCACCGCGGGAATTATCCTTCTCCAATGTTGGAAGCTGTACGGAAGAGTAGCCAAACATCAATGGCAAATTTGTAGGTATGACAGGCTGGGCTCCAGGTCTATCTCCACTAGTGGTAGCTATTACTTGCATCATGCCAGGAACTGCGTAACCAGTCGTACTTGCTGTATTACCAGGGTTAGAATCTCTCAGAGGCATAGAGTATGGTAGGTTCATGATGTTTATTGATTGGCCTTGGAATGGGGTACTGTATGGCATATTACCGAACTTAACATCCTTTTCAGAAGAAATGGTAAACCTTCTCTGTCCAAGTAATTCTACACCACTTGAATCAGGAACACCACGAAGCTCCTTATGAACCTCAGCACTACTTCCAACCAATCTCTTAGAGTTCTCATCATGCTGCAAAATTTGCCTGGAAGTTGAACCCACAGTTTCAGAATCAGCTACATCTTCATTTTCTGCAGTCGAACCATCATCTGTTGTTATTGAAATGTGTGATGCCCTTGTCTTGTCATGCATATCGACATGATGAGCTTCTCTCTCATGCTTCTTTTGTTGACTTGACTCCCGGAACAAATTTTTACGCTTTTCACCCACATCAGTTCTCCTTTCTTCTTCAACTTCTATAGGTCTATTATCATTTGGAACCCAGAATCCTCCACTATTTAACTTTTTAGAAGCATCTGCATCAGCACTAGTGCTGGAAAGCAAGTTCCCACCATGTTTTGTTGAATCACTTCTCTGAGAACCGACACCACAATCATGCTTTTGGCTGCTAGTGCCTCCATCCAGAAAGTTCTTGAAATCATTAATCACTTTTCCATCTCTATCAACTTCCTCAACCTTGGAATCCGATGAGCTCCCACTTTTACTTTTCTCTGACGCAACCACCCCACCACAGGGCAGGCCCAAGCTTAGATCAAGATCATTTTCGTCCATTCTAATCAAACACAAAACACATTGACCGGATTCACACGTGAAACTTCAGTTCACTCTGCCACCAAAAAAGAAAGAAAGTTACACACTGCAATATTTTACTACTTATCTTGAATGGAAGAAACTTTATTCAGATAGAATATCCGTTGTAATATCTGTTCATGTGAACCTTGAAGTCTAATAGACAAGAATAAAAGAATCCCTTGGTCTTAATTTGCTTGACCTACTTCCCTTTTTAGTCGGCTTCAAAAAGGATGAACCTTTCCTTTTCTGTAGCACCTCTTTAATTTAAAGCACAAGAATTAAGGGCATTTTGTTACATTTTGAGATATATTTAATTTTAGACCACAAAATTCAGAAGTCTTATTTACTTTCTTAAACTCCATCCCAAATCAAAATAGGCCAAACAAACTGAAAAGGAGGGAGTATTGTTTATCAGTCGACCAAGGAAAAAAGATATTAGTTATATGTCAAAATAAATTTTAGAAGCCATGCTAACATATAATAGTACATAAAGGCACAAAAGAAGAAGCTCAAAACAAAATGCAGAAAATAGCCTGATTGTTTTTTCTTGAAGTTCCGTATGCTGTGTCAAACCAACACAAGAAAGCTGAAAATGTTTGCATAAGTGGTTTATGTCTCAGTCTATGATTATTTAGTTTAAGCAGACCCATTAAAACAAGTGAGATCAAAACTCATCTACTCACACTTGCTAGGGTAGCAATGCAACTCCTCTAAATAGGTAATGACCAAAAATCCAATCTAAAGATGGTGAACTGATGTTTAGAAAGAAGTGGAACTCAAGAGGACAGGATATATTGAAGATAGAATCAGTCAAAATAGGAGACCTCCTTTCAAACTAGATTGGAAACAAGAAGGTTATCAAGGAAACCATAGCAAAACAATCAATAAGGTAAGAAAATGAAATAAACCAAAAGTTCTTTAGCTTCTGTGGATCATCCATATCTATTCCACAGAATTCCGGGAACTACTTCTTTGGCCTTCAACCTACCATAACCCGGAATAGAAGTACTATTCCGGGAACTAGTTTGTATTTACACCTACCTAAACCTTGAGAAAATCGTGTAGCTCAATCAACAGATCTCAATTCATTAACTAGATCTAAAAGTGGAAGTAAAAGAAACAGAAAGCCTAGAAAGAAGAGTTAAACTAGTCATCTTTAGGGACAAATAGTAACAACTCTATCTACATATAGATCTGCCTCTAACACACGTTTTGCACAAAACCACTAGTATAAAGATTTACCCACAGAAAGCAGAGATACAAAGTAGAAACCTAAGGAACTAGTTCAAATTCCAGATGATGCACTAAAAATACTTGGAGAAAGCTTCAAAATTTAGAAAAAATTATGGGAATTCACATACAAAGGATATATACCTGATGAATAAAACTGTCAACCACAGACGGAGCTGATGAAAGTGGACGTTGCCGCCGCGGTGAAGACGAGTCGACGGCTAGCAGTAGGTGGGATGTGGGCGGAGTGACAAAATGTGGATGCAAAGACCTGACTCACCAATCTTTTTCTTTCCAATTTAACACATCGAGAGCACGTGGTTGATATGTAACTTTAATTTACCTCACTTTCCATCCTATGATATTTCTTCCACATGTTATATTCACTACTCAATACTTCATACTTGAGAAAAATGCAAATCAAATATGCTAGTAAATTTTATTATTACTAAAATGGTAGATTTGTAACTTTTTCTAAAATTTCTTTTTCTTAAAAAAATAGGTTAGTTTTATTATTCTATTAATTTTATTTTACGTATAGATATTTGATATCTAATTGTGATGTCAAAAGTTGTTGCTACAATGTTCAATACGTGGTGTTTCTAATAATTTATTGTTGCAATACTTTTATTAGATGATCTCTAATTCAATACCAAATTTAACACCAACTTTTATATTTGGTGCTTTGAGCTCCAACGCATGCCAAATTAGGTGTGTGAATAATATTACCCGAAATTTAATGTGATACTATTCATCAAAAACTTTTTGAATATTATAATATTATTTCATTATACAAATTTTTAATTAAACATAATACAAATTGTAATATTATAATATTATTTCATTATACAAATTTTTAATTAAACATAATACAAATCATATGTTTTAATTAAATATCTTGTATATTTAATTATTTTTATGTAATATTTTATAATACTAATTTTAGATATAAAATTTAGCTTTTTTTGTAAATTAAGTTTTCTATCTATGACTTTTAAAAAAAATTAAATTTATGTTAATTGTACTGTAAATTATATAAACTACAATTAACCTTCACAAAAATTAAAAATACAAACATATAAATTTTTAGACAAATAATACAATTGAGGAGTGTGATCTTAACGCACCAATTCAAGATGTGCCGGAAGGTTCAACTTCGACCGTATAAGTGACAATACATGAAAATTATCAATTTTAACAATTTTTAGCTCGATATAAGAAAATAAAGGACAAAAGCTCATTGAAACTACGTAATGCATTGATAGAGCATTTATGGAAGCACCGTAGTGAATATTTATGTATAATTTAAAATAATTAATTATGTAATGTTTATCTAATTGTATTTCATTAATGATTTGACTTTTATTTGTATTATCCATTATTATGTATAACTATAATATTTTCTAGCAAATTATATTATTTAAAAAGTTATGATAAAAAATAATTTTATATTAAACGATTATAAAAGGAAATAATATGAAGCATATATGATGAATGTTTTGGAAATAATTTCTTTTTATGAAATAAGAAAATATAAATAAAATAAGAAATAATAATATAATAATGAAGAGATCTGTAAAATTTGGTGCAGTGGGTTGGAGTTGATTACACAAAATTTGGTGTTGACAACAAATATGATGTTTGGATTGGAGATGTCCTTATAGCCTTGATTCGGTCAACAAAGGGTTGGTTGATCAACTTATCTAAGATGACATGATGCAACAATCCTTTGATGTAGAAACAATGTTGCTAGATAATATGATCAAGATAAACCGACCATCGCACACTAGAGAAGATTAAGTATATCCTCTATAATGGAGTATGAGTAAAGAACAAATGGAGAAGAAACATGACCAGATAAAAATATGACCAAAATGATGATACAACTCGATTTTCTATCCAAATATGTCATGGGAGGAAATTTCAAAACGGTAAATGAAATTGGAGCATGCATTGGTTCGTGTCAAGAAAATGTCAAATTTGAGGCATTGTGTATTGAGAAAAATAAATTAAATGAGGAACCAAGTAGGGGGTACTCATCTGAATTATCTAAGGTTGAGTAGGAACCAAGATTGGAACAAGGATGGGAATAGTGATTGGAGAGATTGAGGTGGCAATAGAAAGATCGTGAAGTTGAAAAGGATAGATACATCCTACCTAATTATTGTTTCAAGCTGAAAGATGTTAGGCCAAAAGGAAATCGAACTGATGATATGCTAACAAGGATCTTCAACAAGATTGAAGGGACCGATGTGGTGTTGAAGGATTTGAAAAATGATTTCTCCACCTTGACACAAACAGTTACTTCTTTCATGTTAATCAAGTAACTGGAGACTCAAAGTGCTAGATCTCTGCCCATTTAAATCCAAGGCAAAAGAGAATTTGCCTAGTGACGCTATCCTTAACTCCAAAAATGATTATTGATGGGTAAAAAGTTTGTTGCATAACGTCGTTAATTAAAGTGTTGCTTGGGAGGCAACGCGACTTTATTTTTTTATTTTTTTCAATAAGGTGTTTATGGATTAGTTTTTTCTACTATTGGTGATTAAGCTTGTACTTGAAAATTGGATACAACCTTCTTGATATTGAAGGTTTTGGGGATTGAAATCTTAGAATTTCAAATAAGTAGGTATTAATAAGGATGATAATTTTGATATATTTGTATCACATTATGTTATAAGTAGCTTATCTCCCTATTCTTAAGATTGTGCAATGTATGGATGATTAATTTGCCGATTGAATGTTGTTTAATTGCTTATTAAATGTTAGATTGATTTGTGTTCAGTATCTCTTTATGTTCCATCTACAACTTGATGTTACAAACTCTTAATTACTTTATATCTCTAATGTTGCTTGTGAAAGACCATTAAAATGAAAGAAATTTTGTACTTTTTGTTTTAAATTTTTTATGACATTACATTTATAATATTAATCTTCTTGTTAAATATGCAATTCATGATGTTTGTACTTTTAGGGGTTGTTTAGTAGAGTGTATTAGCAAAATTGATGTATGCATTAGCTTTATGTATAGTGATACCTTGTTTGAAACACTCTTTTCATGCTCTAATGTATACTAGAGAACATGTTCGAGCTTCGCACGATGATTAATAAATATGTATTATGATTTTTTTTCTTTTGGATTAATTATATGATATTATTATTTAAGGAAATTATTATCTTCTCATTTGAAATGATGATACTTGATGAAACCTATCAACTTTGTTATCTATTTAATAAGAATAATATACTATTAATGAATAAGTCAAAAATATATGCTCTATTAAAAAAATACTTTATTTTCATTGCTTAAATATATAAAGAAGTACATAATTAACGGCAGTTATTAGATTGATGGTTAGAGAATATATTCTGTAATCAGAAATTGTTGTATCTCCTTATTACGTAGAAGTCAATGCATATAAAACGTCATATCATTCTTTGTTGGTTTTATCTTTTGAAGTTCGTCTGTTTGTATATTTTTTTCAACTGTTCTTGCTTCTTTCTCAAATATGCAATTCGTTGTTGCATAATATTTTCATACACCAATTTAACCGATTTGCTTGATTCTTCAATTGTATTTGTATTATAAAATAAATATTTAGAAGAAGAATTTAATATAGTTATGAATATTATCATGAATATTTTACCTTGACAATTTTATGGACTGATTATTTGGGGGAGATCCTTATTTGTATTATCCATTATAGTACTTCTATATAAGTATTTGTCAAAGTGAAAGTGAGGATAAAGTATTGCAATAAAAGGTAAGTTTCATTGAACATTGAATACCAACCTCAATTAATCAGCATGAGCAGATAATGACTATGAAGATAAATGGTGTATGTGGATGTTTATAAATTTTTTGTGGTATTTATACAACCTTTTTTCATTAATTGGTTGTGCTACCATTAATTTTTTTTAAATGATGAATTAATTCTTACTATTTTTTAAATGTTTGTGTGAAGTTTAGTGTGAAGATTTTGTAAATAATTGAAGGATTGTTGGGGATTTGGACTGAATTTGTTTTTATTATGATAGATATGTTATGAATTTATTATGGAGATCATGTAGATTAGGTTAAATATTTTAAAATTAAATAATAATTGTACAACTTTTTCCATGGGTTGTGATGTTGATTTAATTCTTTTAATTAATGTGACTATTTTTAAGTGTCAAATTTGTATGTAAAGATAAGTGTCAATCTAAAATAAGGCATAAAGTATAAATTTTCTATTTGTTTTAAGTATTGTGAGAGAGCTTGAGAGTATTTGTAAGAGGAGAAAATATGAGGTGCATAGTTGCTTGCGTTGTTGATTTGTTATATAAATAAGGGATAATGCACAAGTACACCCTTAACCTATGCCCGAAATCTCAGAGACACACTTATACTATACTAAAGTCCAATTACCCCCTTAACTAATTTTATTAATAATTTCTACTCCTTTTCGGCCTACGGGACACTAACTTGTGGGTCCAGCATTGGTTGACTTTTTTTTCAAGCTAGTGCCACGTAGGCCGAAAAGGGGTAAAAAATTACTTATAAAATAAGTTCAAGGGGGTAATAGGACCTTAGTATAGTATAAGCGTGTCTCTGGGATTCGGACATAGGTTGAGGGGATAATTGTGCATTTTCCCTATAAATAAAGGGAAAGGTGGACTAAAATTGCTTAGTATGAGTATATAAAGTAATCCACACACATTAGGACATCATTATATGACGTTAAAATTTAAAATATTTTTTTATAGATAAAATGTTAAATACTACTAAGATTTTCAATGATATTCGTGGATGTAGTTTAACTTCAAGCATTCATCAATGAAAACTCCAACGATAGGAAGTTAACTCGAGTCGATACCATCATTACTATATGTGAATAACCATGTGGATTGACCAATCTATAACATGTTTGCTATGCATCATGGTTGAGATCTTTCTTTCACCTGTAAATCCAGCCACCTACATGAACATTATTCGGTGGAACAAGCATATCAGTACCTTTCCTTTGTGTTTCAAAAGGTGGATTCATAACCATTGTTTCAATAATCTGACCTACATATAGTGTAATATTAATGAGTTGAGAGAGACGGAGTTTTTTTTAGCTGAAAAAGTGAGGTGAAAAAGATACCTTTCCATTTTAAGTTGTTGATGTCACTTTGAATAAATTCCATGTCTAGTTGCAGATGAAATAATTTGAGAAATGAATGAAATACAAATTAGTACAAGTGAAATTATAAATGAAACGCTACATGTATTAATCTAAACAATGTAAAAACACCCACTCTCTGACACATGTATTAGTATATCCACTATATTGTCTGATCCACTACATTACAAAGTGTTTCAGACAGTTATTACATATGAACCCATTTCAATATATTCCTCCGCAAACTGATATTTATTCCAAATTTCAATAAAAGTACTTATACAAATACTGATATCTGATTTATTCACCTCATCATTTTGCAAGTCAAAGAGATAATGTTTAAAGTCATGTGGAAGTGCCCGGAAAGCAAAATTTCCACCTCAATCCTCTTTAAAATGCGGCCAACTGGCTCATCCAAGTTAGTAGGCACACAAACTAAGTTTGCAAAACTTAAAATCTGTAATTAGTTTCAGCAAGATTGATAAAATAAGCATGTGATCTTGCAGTGAAAATTATACACGACACTATGTATCATAAGAGAGCAATGAGTCAAATACAATTTAGGAGAAACTCAATAAAGATGGTGTTTTCTCCAATATGATCCCATCAGCAAGTTGGATAAGGTTATAACATTCAGAAAATCAAGATTACATCGAAGAATGAACTCAAAAATAAATCAGTGATCAGATATTCGAGTTATAAACTAGATGCTCTTTATTAGTATTTCTTAAAATTCTGACTTGAAAAAGCTTCTCCATGGTTAAAGATACAATAGAGTGAAAAATAAATTGTCTATACCATTTAACTTTTCATAAAATTGCATTATTATGTTTTTTAGGTATACAACTACTGGCTACGACCCAAAGGACCAAGGAAAATTTAGCTACTCACTAATATTATTCTTGCTATTTTTGCTGCCTTTAAGCATAAAAAATGAGCTTCAAGTGCATGAAAGTCACTGCCTGAATTCCATTAAAGAAGTACTTGATAAAGAAAATGAAATAGATTGAAGAAGAGGAAGTTACTATGTGCTACGAATACATTGCTAGTCTTTTGGTTGTTGACTATTCCATAAAGACAGCTAGTGAAAGGCAATTATCACAAACTAAGTCTTTCTTTTGAAATTTATGTTGTGAATGAGTGTAAAGTTTCATTTCACATATGTTTATAAATCAAAATATTTTCCTCTTCAACAACACAAATCGAAAATTGATTGTAACAATAAATACCTCTATATGTTAAGTTCTAGTCGTAAAGGTAACTTATGAAAGACAATTATAAGAAACTAAGTCATCCATTAGTCTACAACCACTTGAAGCTATTCCTCAAAGGCAAATGGAGGAAGAAAATTATAAGTAACTAAGTCATTTTGTGTAGAACTTATCTCGTTAATGAGTGGAAAATACCATTTGATAGGTGTTTAAAAATCCAAAGCATCTCCTCTTCAACAACAGTAATCTAAAAGTGAATGTGACATCAAATACCTCTATGTTGTAAGTTTTAGTCTAAAAGGAAACTTATAAAAGGAACTTTTAAGAAACTAAGTCATCCATGGGTAATTATCCACTTGAATTATATATCCTATTCTAGTATTAGTGCAATGTACGATTTGACAGGTGTTAAAAATCTATAAGCTTCTTATCTATAACAACACAAATCCAAAGTTGAATGTAACATCAAGTAGGTGGATGAGTTAAGTTGTTAACTTAAAGGCAACTTATGGAATGAACTTCATAAAGTTGGGAAAGTTGAATAAACAAAGTATAAAGAAGTTGAATAGACTATAAGATGTAGAGTAACTATAAAGGAATTATAACTCCAACTGATAATATCCATGTTCGCAATGACTTCAATAGTATGTGAATATTTGAAATGAGCATAAAACATCTCTTTAATATATCAGACAATTAATATGAGTTAAATCGATTCAACCCATTTTGGTATATTTTAAATAGAAAATGATTTGTCATGTAGTATTTTTTGATGTTATTAACTTGCATTTGCACTACCTTTTCGGGGTGTTTATGAACCACAAGGTTCTCCTCATCAACAACACAAATTCAAAATGTACAAATTATATATGTTATATGAAATCATGTTGACCAGATTCCAACTCTGAAAGACAAGAATATAATAAGTGATTGTTAGAATTGATTTAGAAGTTACACTGAGAAGGAAAATTTGGGAAAGTATATGGAGGAAATTACAAAATAGATCATGTTAACACCTTAATGTTATCATCTCAATAGTTATAAAAGATGCGCAACTCTATAAATTCTCCTGTATTAACCTGAGAGCACATAATCTCAAAGTAAGTTGACATATTTGTTCTAGTTGTGAAGGTTTTGACTGTAAAATGAATAGTACGAAAGAGCACAACTCCATATGTATGACTAGACAACAAGCACCAAAGGAATGAATTGAACAACATGAAAACTAATATAGAGGTGCATGAGAGAAGACGAAGTAGATTCAATCTTGTTGACAAAGGCATCGTATGCAAATAACCAAATAGATTAATAATATAAATTGTCTAAGTTTGGATAAAACCATACAAGTATGAATATCATCACTACGAACAACATGCACCACTTATTAAACTAAACTTGAAATGGAAAAAGGACGAAACAACTTAATTATGATCAAAGGTGAGTAGTTATTATACTAAACTAAAAATTATAAATGAACGATCAACTAAGCTTAGGTCAAACAATAGAAAAGAATTAGAAGCAACACTAATCTCTCTACTTCTTCAACTTATTTGTGTGAACACTTATTCCTTATCATTTATGACTAACACTAATTCCTTTACTTCTTGACCTTATTTGTATCTGCAACACTTAATTCCGCACCATCTGTGATTAGGTTTCTTTCATTTTCTACTCTTAGCAACATTAGTGACATGCAGTTCATTCTTATGATCTTCCAAATTAGTCAACAACACATCAACATATACCTGATTGTTCTGCAAAAAGTAAATTTACCAACATATTTATTAACCATGTTAATTTTTAAATTGATTTGAAGTTGCATATTAATACATTAAATGTAATTACCATCTCTCTGGTCAATCCATTGGTTCCCTTATCTTTTTGGGTGGTTTAATTGTTGGATAAGTTCTTTTACCTAAAGAAGAACAGTAGGAAATTACTAAGTAAGCGTAATTGTAAACTAAAAACTCATAGTCTATATTGCAATACTTTTTCTTATTTCCTTAGTTTGTATTGTACTTTCAAATTGTCATCTAGAATCAAAAGCTTTGATATTGTACAATTCTCAAGCCCTTCTTTTAAATTATAATTATTTTATCTCAGTTTAAAATTAAATTCTTTCTCGGAGAGGCTTTGGACTTGGACATACACATCATTGATAGTCGTGGTAAACTTGTTGAACAACTTGTGAGTTGATGTATCAATGAGTTAGTGTCTCTAGTCCTATCTGTCAATTTTGCGTGTATCTTGTACCTATTTTTAGATATTAAGTTAGATTCATTCACAACATGTAAAAACCTAGTTCAGAGTCCTTCACAAATTCTTACTTGACTAAAGGAAACTTGCAATCTTTATTGCAATTGTCGCATCGGTGATACTATTTGTTGCTTCAGTCTTCTTAGAACACACATTGCATGAAATGTAGTACCAACCAAAATAGTTATCTATTTCTTTTATCTTGCTGGAAACCAAAAATCCAAGAAGCATAAGAAAAGAACCTATAGTTCAAAGCTCCATTTAGCCTCCAAAAACTCCTTAAGGTCCATATGGTTTAAAAACATCTTTTCCTTAATAGGAAGACTGTTCACATTAGACTTTCGATAAGTTGAAGTTCTGCGGATATGATAGAAAATTTTGGAGTCAAAGATCCTATGTAATCTATATCAAGATTTACATAGATTTTGCTTTCATAAGTGGTGGAGACGCTAACTTCACCTATTATTAATGTATGTGTTAAAATTAAAAGTATGACATTTATTTGAAACGTTAGTAGTTAAATTCCTAGTATTTGTAACTAACTATGAAACAATTATCAAAAAATTCTTTCACCATTGTAGAAGTCACTATCACTATACATGGGCCAGCATTATTGTTATACAAATAAGGAGAAAACTTGTCCCCAAATTCTTCCCATAAGGTAATTTTTGCTTTAGCCGAACTATGCAGACAAAACATAAATCAATAATCAAATAATTCTTGTTAGGATATAATAAGGTAAAGCAACTTAAAATGAGATGCGTGACTTACTAATCTCTAAGAATGTGTTTATTAATCTCTAAGAATGTGGATATCCCTCTTCTTCCATTTTGAATCAATACTCTCGATATCACCAATTTCATATAAACAACCAACCACATTCATGAATATTGAAGAAGATTCGGATGTAAAGGTTGTATTCCAATAGTTTAGGTAATTGGTTTCCGTTTACACATATATAAACTACCCACCAACTACATCTATGATTATTGAAGATGAAGAATCATATATAAGACTTGTATTATAAGAGTTTAGGATATTATTAAACATTTACACATCACTGTGAGGTTAGAGAATTAAATTATAACGTGATAGACACCGATTAAATTTCAATAGCTAGTTTAGCCCTATTCTTTCTTTTCATTATGTTTCTCTAGAATATATGTTTTTGAATGATAAAGTTCATCCTTTTTCAAAATTATAAATTTTATTAAGTATGTGATAGAAAATTACTAATATATCAAGAATAGATGATATATATTAGAAGGAAGTTGTCATATAGGAAAGAAAGAGCAAACCAATATCAAGTCATGAATGTTATCTTGAGTTTATCTTAGTAATAAATTTTGCAGCTACGTATAACTAATAATATAATTGGTAAGAATTTAAATATAAATATAGACCTGATAGATAATGTTGTTGTTCACCCTTGAGTCAATCATATCTGGATTAATAAATTCAAAGTTGTTTATTGGAATTTTCACAATATCTTCAGACAAATTCTTCATTGCAGTTGAGGCAAAGAAAATGATTTTGAGTTTTAAACAAGACTATATCCCCCAAATGCTTTCAACAACTTTGAAGTTTTTGATAATAAATACAAAATCTTCCCTCAGCATGTCTTTGAACTTGTTAACCTGAGTTTTCCTAATCATACCATGCATCAAATTACCTTGATAGAAGAATAAATTAGTAAGTATTTTGAGAATTCAATTTTTCAAAAATAATATATAATTGGGAGAATTAAATAATGAAATACGTACCTTTTGATCAATAAATATCATATTCATACTGGCAGCTCACTATTTTTGGGGATTAATGTCATCCCACATTATACAAAGTTTTACTATTATTGTAAAATCATGTCAACCAATAACCAAGTCTGAAAGGAAAGAAGTCATCATTGTAAAAGCTCAATTACAAAGAATAGAGACAATGTAAATTTGAATATGGAATGATTCACTGACCATATATATATATTACAAGAATAACAGTTATGAAATGAAAGAATAAATCACCAGAGTAATTAGCAGAGCAATTATTACAAGATTAATACACAATTAAAGATATTATAGTTACAAATAAGGAAGATGAAACAATGAATTTTATGAAAACGTGCCTCACAAGTTCTTGGGAGAGAGAAGGTCGACAGTAGATTTAAAAAGAACGGTTCTTGCGAAGGAGGAACTCAACAGTAGTTGCGAACGTGTAAATGTTAAAAAAAGGCTGAACTAGATCATTATAGTCCTGTATATTAAATTGGATAAATATATTTGTGTACATGGGTTGAGCTTTACTGTAATTTAATATTTTCTATATTTAAGGTGACATGTGGACTGGAGCTAATCAATTATATTGTGAGGTAATTTTTATGTGGTTTAATTATTTACGTAGAAAACAATATCATCATCGGTAAATATTTATCCAAAAAATGAGAAAATGCAAACACTATTTACCTTTGAATATAAATAGCATCCAAAAAAGAGTACAACTATGCCCACAAAAAGCAAACAATAGTAACATTATTTGGAAAAAGCATAGATCTAACTATCTACCGAGAAATCAAAAAACACAAATACTATCTACCTAAAATAATGCAAATAGCATCGTAAAAAGAGTACAACTATGTACTACCCTAAAAAAAAACAATATTATCATCATCTGACATTAAGCATTGAACCAAATATGTACACAGAAAACGCAAACAAAAGCTACACGGAGAACGCAGAGAACATCATAATGTGGGAAAATAAATGCAAATGACTTTTTTCATAGTAATATAAGTCATATGAGGTTAGAAATTAATACACATTAAGGAGTTTATTGAATTCGTTGTTAAAAGTTTTTCAACATGTCAACTCTGCAGGTCCTACAACTGGGAGTCTATGTAGATAAATGTTGTAAGACAAATAAGTATGATATAAATGGTAATGAAATAATATTAATTGGTTCTTATATAAAATTGCTTTAGTTATATAGTATTTGTATCAGTTCCTGGTACTTCATCTACATCGTCAGTCTTCAACTGTAGACCTTTTTGTCCCAAAACAGTGCATTGTTAGCTGTACACTTATGAACTTGTACATCAAAATAATATTATGGAATGAAATAAAGAAATATCTTGTTTCTATTTAAGCTAGAGGACATATATTTTGAAATACTTCTCCGTAACTAATATTTTTAATAAACATAGGATCGTCCATACCATCAATAACATTTAGTATAATTAAGCCTTATTTTGTTGTTGCTCGGGATAGCTCAGAAGATACAATCCAACATGGTTTAGAGACTGTCTTTGACTTTTATTAATTGTCATAAGGAAACATGTGCTACAAGAAGTTGCCGTCTGTTAAACTTGAATAACCACTTTGAATCATTATGAGACACAATAATTCTTGGTATTATTGCTTTCAAGCCAATGTTCTTTCCGGAGATGATATTTGCACTAATAGACCAGTTACCAAGATGTGTGACAATCAATCTTGTTCCATTGCATAGTCCCTCACTTTGATTTAGATTTCTTAGAAGCATAACTGGAGTGCCTACTTTCAAGTGAACGTCATGATTAAGAATTTCCTAAAATCTTAAGCTATTTAAAAATTTATTGGGTACAAAAGATCTTATTCATTAGTGTTGACACTTGCTTTACACATTGTCTGAGTTAAAACATGTTCTTCATTCACTTAAAATCACTTGCATAATTGTATCATTCAATTCATGGACCATTTTATTTTTAGGAGTAAGTTTGTTGTTTCTTGTAAATATGTTGGGTCATTGTACTTCTGCAAGAGAAGTGGGTAAACTGCCTTGACGATTAACTCGATTAGATCATTGGATGCCATTATACATATATTAGTAGGTACTTTATAAGGTCATTGTCAATATCACTACAATCGGATCCATCCCCAATTTGTAACAACCATTTATCGAAAGTAATAATTTCAACGGCTTCAGAATCAGATACTCTTCCACATTAAAGTCACATATTTTGTTTTAGCTCATATATTATAAAGAATGACCACAAATATGAGGAGTTAAGTCATGCATCTAAAATATCAGCTCGTGTTTCTTTTATAATCACTAGTAGTATTTGACAAAAATCACCACCAAATATGATTGTAAGGCCTCCAAATTGTTTATCGGAGTTGTTTTCATATTTCACTCAGAGGATATCTCGCAAGGTCCTATTTAAGGCTTCAAAACAAAACATATTTGACATTGGTGCTTCATCCCAAGTGATTAAAAATGTTCTTTAAAGTAGTTCGACTAATTGACTTATTTTTCTTATATCAGAAGTTGATTCTTCACTAATATCAAAAGAAATATGAAATCGTGAATCTGATGTCCTACCATTTGGTAATAACAAAACCATTGTTTTGGAAGTAGCAAGTGCAAGAACTATTTTTTTTATTCTGATCTCAACTTGGAAATTATTATATTCCATAAAATGTCTTTTCGGTACCACCATGTCCATTTATGAAAAATAAGCAGTTTTCTTCATTTACCACTGATGTTATTATTGATTCATAAGCTATCTTTTGGCAATTATTTAAGAGAGATAATGATTTTTCATGCTGTCACGCCTCGAGCTACCCCCGAGACACGGACACGGGACCTAGGACCACAAGTGATCTCAAGCTATCCCTACTGGCGTGATCATGAACATACTAAAGATAATAAACTGAAGCGGAAGATAAAATCATAATTTAAAATGAAAAGATGGGGAAATACCCTTATATTATAACTGAGATATTAAAAAACTGTGAGTTTAATACAAAGAAAATATTAACTCAATGCTAAGCTAAAACTAACTATTTCTGAAATAAGCCTTTACTGACTAGAATTTCTTGGACAAGCCCCAACTAAGTCTAGCAAAAACTGAAACTAAATGACTAAAAGACTTAAACGAACTCGTGACTATTGTCCTCGGAGAATGAGAACTCACCACTGATTCTGCTGAACTAGAGATAGGGAATCGATCTAAGCGTGATCTGGATGCTGAGAACTTGAACCTACATCACGAGAAGATGTAGCGTACGTATGTGTCAGTACTTGAAAGGTAATGAGCATGTAGGATAGAGTAAAGTTGAAATAAAACATAGCTGTACAAGCACAAAAACAAGTAAAAATGTTTTAAACACGATAGACTTAATTCTGAGCTACTGGATGCAATGACCAAATTTATAACATACTAAGACTGAATACTAACTGAATTGTAAATATGGTCAATCCAAGAGAGTCTGACTGAACTGTGGGAGCTACTAATAACCGATAATAAAATTACATGATCTTAATGTGGAGTCCATGTATACACCCCATCGAGAGGACTCAATATACCCTGCCAGAGGTATAAAGGCTTGCTGGCGTGATCACTAAACTGATGCTTACAGAGGGGACTTACAATCGACCTGGCTAGGTGTTCTGGGACTATTGGTACGTTCAACCATGGTCCAACTCATATTATGTTACTCCCAATGGTTTAAATGATTAACATATTATGACTGAATTTCTTTAAATAATAGATAGCTGAAAACTGAACATGCAAATTAAGAATGCAACAATTAATTTGATAATGATGCTTTAATAACTGATGCATGCATATCAACTAAAATATTTGACCTAACATGTGTAATTCAAGAATTAAAGAAACACATAGCTAGGGTTCTGAAATTCATGCGATATTTTGAATAATAACTTTACAATATGATTTGGAACATATATTTAACTAATGTGTGATGATCTGCTTTAAATCTAGAAACCCTAAGTTAAATCATGATAAAAGAATCAAGAACTGACTGAAAATTAGGGATCTAATGGGTGAAAGAAACCTACTAGTGAAATTCCACATACCTAGTGATGAAATTCACGGTGAAATATTTAGATTTTGGGGCTAGAACTGATGTCCTTGACCCTCCTCCCCTTTCTTGCTTCTAATTTTCTAAGTTTTGATTTATAATTTTGACTTAGGTAAGTTCTTGTTATGATTCTAGGCTTAAATTGACTAAAATCTTATGATTTAGGGCTTAAATGATGTATCTTAGGGTTTAAACGAAGTAGGAAAGACCAAAAGACCCATGAAAATTTTGTTGTTGGACTAAACGACGACATGGACTGGCCATCGTTCTATCGACGGTCCGTCATTTAGGTATGCTCGACATGCCTTTACTAAAATGAGCAGAACATTTTACTCGGAGGTCTCATTTTAGAAAACTCGATGACTATGGAAAGATAATTCAATTATCTATCATTATATAGGTCATTGGACACCTAATTCATTTTGTTCTAAGATTTATGACCATTTGAAGTTGAATGAACAAGATTATCCCTAACTGATTGCAAATTTTCACCTATGGTCCGTAGATCGAACGACGGTTCGTGCTGGTCAATCGTGGTTCTTATCAGAGGCTTGTGTAAATGGGGTCTTGATCCACGGATACAGACTACAGACCGTAGTCTGACTTACGGACTGTAGTTTGACTTATGGACCTAAGGTCTGTCCGTGGGTCGATACTTAGCCAATTTTTCTGAACTAAGTTTTGGGAGAGTTATAGTGGCAAACAATAGATGCGCAATACGGGGCGTATATCAGACTATGGTCTGTAGATAGTGATCGTCGATTGCACCTGCAGATTTCTGAAAGACTAATTTTTGGTTTGTTTTGGATATGGGGTGTTACATTATCTCCCCATTAGGAACATTCATCCTCGAATGAAGACTAAACTTGTTGAAATAGAGGGAGAGAGCTGCAATCCCTACTACTAAACACTGAGGGCTGAGTTTTTGACTGAATTACGTTCTAAGAACATGTAAATACGCTAAAAATACAAGTACAAACTGAAGGAACATGATGCTAAGGCTGAATTCACTCGTGAATGACTAAAAAACTGAAGAGGAAATATTACCTCAAGCTGGAGTGGAATCGGAAGGAAAGAGGTGAGGATACTTGGCATTCATGGCTGCTTCTTCTTTCCAAGTATCTCCCTCTACGGACTGACTCCTTTGAAAAACCTTGACTGATGTGACTTCTTTGTTCCTCAACCTCCTAATCTGACGGTCAAGAATTTCACTGGGTACATCCTCATATGAAAGGCTATCTTTAACAGCCACACTCTACAATGGCACTACGGAGGATGGATCATCCACACACTTCTTCAAAAGTGAGATGTGGAAGACGTGATGCATTGCGCTAGTTCTACTGGCAACTCTAACTCATATGCTACCTTGCCAATCCTCTTCAAGATCTTGTAAGGGCCTAATATCTAGGACTGAGCTTCTTTTTCTTTCCAAGAAAACCCAATCATCAACTTGAAACTCTAGTTCCCTCCTCCTTACATCTGCGTAAGATTTCGGACGACTCTGAGTTGTCTTAAATCTATCTCTAATGAGTTGCACTTTCTCCATAGCATGAAGGACTGAATATGGCCTTATCAAAGCTAGTTCACCTACTTCAAACCAACCAACAGAAGATCTACATCTATTCCCATACAGTGCCTCATAAGGGGATATCTGAATGCTGGAAAAATCTGTCACTTTTCGAGGCCTTTCCAATATTAATAGACGGAAATTTAGTTTAAGTTCAAGTTATTTATTTTGTTAAAACTGGCCGACGAAGAAATTACCGTCGATTTCTAAGGTCTCCCATGTTTGTAAGATGAGTTTTATTTTTAAGTTATTATTTGATTTATTCATTTTTATTTATATTTATTTAGTACTAAATCTTTTACTAAGTGTCTTTACACCAAGTTGCTTTCCATCGAAGCTATTCAAATTGTAATTTTATTTATTATTGTGTATGTTATTCGCAATAGGCAAACTTAGGCCGTTTCTTACTATTGTTTTATTTTATTATTTGTGTATATTGCATGTCTATTATATTTGTTTATAGTTTTATTCCCTCTTCAATTTGAAAAAAAATGAATTCAGTCGGGACCCACATTTGTGGATTTCGAAAGTTGCTTAACACCTTCCCTTCAGAATAATCTGAACCCTAACCTAGAATCTAATGATTTTGTTGATCATTTAATGGTTTCCTAGTTTTTTCCTAAAATTAGGGGGCGACTCCTTTAAAATTCATTTATTTCTTTAAACTCTTTTAAAATTGAAATAATTGATTATTTTTTGAGTCACTATGACGTTTTGCCCTATTTGAATAGAGTAGGGATGCAAAAATTTATAATGTTGTATTCCTAGTAATAACAATCATTTCCTAGTGTATTACATGCAAATTAATAAGTCGGGTATCTCTAAATTCTTGGTAAGACATCTAGTGAATTTCACCCCACACCTTGGTCCGGCTACGCCTGTATAATTTACTAACCCTTACCATTAAATCATATTAGACATCATAATCAATGTATGGCTTAGTTATTACTTTGCACCAATCGACACTAGCCTATCTAATGTCACACTAAATCTATGTTGATAATTCTTTTCTTATTAACTACCTCGTTGGTCTAGCAAGTAGCAACAAGGCGAGTTGTAACGCGTGCACTCGTTAAAAGGACTTCTAAATGAAATAATTATCAATGCATGCAAAAATACTATTCAAGAATTGCTTAATTACTAGTTATACATTGTTAATCCCTCATGGTTCCCACAACCCTATTTGTGGATTTTGTTGCCCATGTTTGCAAGATCACCATTCATGTTTTTAGATGAAGAAATCATGATCTTACATAGCATGAAGAATAAACCCAGAAATTGCACTTGAATTGCAAATCAAAATCATCTAAACCAAATACGGAAATCAATTAATTGCAAAAGTTGCAAAAATTAATCTCTAATACATAATCTAGAACAAGATTAATAATATTTAACCCCCCCCCAAAGCGAGGTTTTTATCCCCTATTTATAGAAAACAAAGTCTTCATAAGAAAGGAATTCAAATAAGGGAAGTTTTGTTCAAGCACGCGACTTCAATCAACGAGACTGAATGAAGGGTCGTCTATCGATTGACAGTCAGTGGATAGCTTTCATCAGCCAGGATTTAGAGAAATATTTTGATCTCTGGATGGCATCATCTCTGAATCAAACGACGGAAGAACATCACGGTCCGTCGTTCCATCTACGGTCCATCGATGCTCCTCCGTGAATCCACACTTAGATTCTTAAAATATCAGTTACTGGAACCCTCGCAATCGGTTCACCAGTATGGTCCGTCGATCAATCAACGGACCATCGATGCCAATCGTGGTTCCACACTTGGTCAGATTTTCCCAATTTCCTTTAATGTCGGGGCTGATCATCTACGATCACTACCTACGGACCGTCGACTGAACGACGAACTATCGATTGCCTCCATAAGTATGTTTCTGCACTTCTTCAGTTGTCTTCTTTGTTTTCTGCCCGAACATCTTTCCTGCAAAACAAGACACAAAACTTGCAAACACCAGTTAAAAAATGCTCTAGACACACACAACTCTTATGTGAAATAAACTAGAAATACCGTGAAATCACGGTACATCAACACCCTCAACTTAAATTCATTTTTTGTCCTTAAGCGACGCATTATGACCCTAAACGACACTTTCATGAATTAGGCACTTTAAGCTCTAGCAAGCACATTGATATCTGTCCCAACGCTTTCTTGATTAAGTGCAGGTCTACGCCTCAGTCTCGACAAGCTAACTCATGTGGATCATATGATGACACAAATTCACCATGCAATAGACACCTCTACTTTTTTTCTCACCAAGGTACCAATTTTCTCATAATGTAACTAGTGGCCTCACTTCAAATAAATTCCTCAGTTTTCACACATTGATTATGAATTTTGGGTACAAGGATCTATTTCTACTCTCATGCTCAGGATTGAGTTCAAATACAATTATTGCTCCACACCATAAGCTTGCCCTTATCTTCGTTGCTTAGGTTCACCACACTAGACTCTAGGATCACGTAGGACTTTCTTGGCTTGTAACGTATGCTCAATGTAAGGTGTGGTATATTAACGGTTAAACTTTCCACCTCTTTTTATTATTTTTGACCCCCCATTTCTTTTCTCTTGTTTCTTTTGCCTCATTTTACCCTTATATATGACTTTCACTTTTCTGTATTTCTTTTTCAAAAAACTCTTTCTCCTCTTTCTTTTTTTTTTAAATTGTTCTTTGTTTTCGTCAGGTCACATCCTTCTGTTACTTATGCTTTGTTTTCTACATCCAACTTTTTCAACACTCATTTTCGGATCTTCATTCATAATATCCACCCTAAACTCATGGCTTTACCATGAGTCGAGGGGCACAATACCCAATGTCGGGTCAGGGCCAAGACGGGGTCACTTTTTGCATTAGCCACCCTCAACTTAGGCTTTTGACCTAAGTTGAGGAGAACATGTCCAATAAAGGACTGGGGTCAAAACATAGACCTTGGGGAAGGAGAGTTGGTGAGAAAAAAATTGGTCTATTACAGGATCAACATATTTGGATCAAAGGGGACATTTAATTCATTTGGTCAACTTATTTTAGGCTAGATATGGGCTTTTCGGATAAAGGTCTATGATCACTGGCTAGCTTCTAGAGAAGATTTCCCTAGCAGGACTAAACGGGCAAATTCTAGTTAAGCACCAAGTGTTGAACACTCAAATATCCTCACACTCACTTGGCACATCGTTGCATTATCAAATTATAAGAATTTCCAATTAAATTTTTAGTTGAAGGTCATGCAATTAGTGACTTTCATGTCATGTTTAGAGCCAACACATTTAACTTATTTGAACTTATACATGCAAGCACTACAATTTGACTTGATATCATTTTTCATTATCCATCATGCATCAGTCTTTCATGCTTCTACATATACACTCACTAATACATGCTGATTCAACATAAATGTAAGCAGCCTCTTGGGGGAAAGAACACAGGCGAGAAAACCGCAAGAAAGGATCGTGAGTTGGCTACTCAAACTTCATCCTCTCACTCAAATTCCATTTACCCCACCTCTAAAAAAAAGAGTGCAATTTTCCCGAATGCACAATAAATAATAAATGTCATGATGGTAGGTGAAACAAACCTATGGCGCATAGCGTCGAAGACCTATCAACGAGCAGGTGGGTCCGACTTTTTGGCCCGCAGGATCAACAATTGGGTCACCATCAGTAGTACCCACATCTCTAAAGATGGCATCATCAGTAGTGCCATTCACCTCTATCTCTGCACTATCAATAGTTCTCCTTGCTCCGCTCACAGGCGTGGAACTTGATTCCCTAGCAGGTAAGGGCATCTCCAACCCTACCCTCTATTTTACTCTCCAAATATAGAGTTCTATATGTTTTTAGACAATCAACTCCAATCCAATTATTTATTTTACTCTCTAAAAACGAATTTTTTTTCTCTCTCCTCAATATTGTATTATTATTTGTATTTCATTCTTATTTCTTATTTAATATTATAAATCCCTTCTTTCTTTTCTCAATAATTACATTACATTATTTTCATGTCATATAACCTTTTATTTTTCATTTTTTTTTATTAATATAAAATGATATTTTATTCTAAATTTTTAAATAACATAAATTTCAAGAAAATATCTTATAATATACAAATTAATGGAAAAGATTGAAGTATGATTGCATGACCACTCAATTTATGAAATTATTAAGTTGCTTCTATAAATGCTCTATTAATGCATACGGAGTTCAAAATGAGCATTATTGTCCTTAATTTTTTTTTTTATGTATAACTAAAAATTATTCAAATCGGAGATTTTCATCTATCACCATTCCCGTCATTGGAGTTGGAACCTCTACGACATCGTGAATCGGTGCATTAAGATCATGTTTACCCTCAATTATTCTGCAGTGTAATACATGTAGTTATTATTCATGTAACACTTCATTTCCTCAAAAACGTGACGTTCCTACAATAATTGCAAAACGTGATTGTAAAACTCTAAATGCGCGTTCAACATCTTTTCGGCATGATTTTTGCTACATTACAAATCAATTATTATGTTATGTATTGTATTTTATCTTGTATCTAAATTATAATGTTATAGATTGTATTATTATTTAGTATTTAAATTATCATAGTATATATTTTATTTTTGAATTAAAATTTTCATCTTATCATTTTTATTGTGTTTATTTTTTAAAGTGAAAATTAATAATAAAATCAAATTACATCATCGATGAAAATTAGAAAAAACTAAAATACTATTAATTCGGGATGAAAGTATTGTATATTAAATTATCTATATTTTAAAATATTATATTACATTTAGAAAGAAGTATGAATATTAAATATTTAGTTGATGGCATGATATGTAAAATAATATGTTAATTCGAACGTAATAGAAATGATAATAAAATAGTCAAAAAGTAAAATAAAGAGTGTCAATAGTAGTTCTCCAAATTTGGAGAACTACTATTCACTTCTCTATATTTGAAGAATAGAGAGTGATATAGAGATGGGAGTGTCCATTCTCTATTTTACTCTCCATGACAGAGAATAGAGAGTAAAATAGAGATGAGTTGGAGATGGTCTAACTCTTGCACCATCCTCTGGCACATCTCCTCATCCACTAACGAGCCCTCCTAGCCTATTACAGCTCGCTCCACTCTTTTTTTTCTGGCGCAGGACTCACCACCGGCCTCAGAAATGTCGCTAAAACGGTGCCTCTTGCCACAAACACAGGCTCCAGGCCATATCTCAGCAAAAGCCTTGAAAGACCTCAAGAACGATATCTTCGGCTAGCTTTGTGGGGTCATGCTCCGTCTCTGTCACCCGCATCTCAAAGATGGCATAAAAATCGACTCACAGGTCGGCCAACTCAGTTTGAATGGCAGTGAGATCAATGGTGGGGGATGGTCGTGCTAGAACACGCAGCTCAAATGCGTTAAGGTGTTTGTGAACGACTGAATTTCCTGCTCTGTCTACTTGGCCACCCGCTTCTCTGCGGTCCTCTTCCTTCGCTATGGAATTATGCATCCACAACTGAATATGATGGAGCAGGGTGGCCATTTGCGCCTCTAGCTTCTGGACTCTAGCTAGAGAGATCACTGCTGCGTTTGGTGGTGTAAATGTAGATGGGCTAGGGTCCCTGCTAGCTGCATGCGAGGAAGAGGTCGGGGAGGGCTCAGCGTTCTTTGGTGTAGAAAGTTATGCCCCCTGAGCTAGCTCCACCATGTGTGCAAGGTTTTCTCCCAATGGAGGGACCTTGATTGGGGGCCTTCTGCGGGCTTCCGCTACATTAGCCTCATCTGTGATGAGGCCTATATCCAATATCCTGGTCACTCGATGAAGTGTATCACAGTGTCATATGAGCACTCCGCCGTCTCTGCATAGCTGAAATATCAAACACAGAAAATGTTAACTGGTGGAGGTCTTGAATGCCCTCTCATGTATCTCCACCAAAATCATCCCTACAAAGTCGATCTCCAACCCTACTACAAGTGTTGCCACCATGACTGCCCTATCCCACGCGAGTACATTGTCAGCCTTAGTTGGGGATACTTTGTTACGGACCAACAGCCAGAATATAGTGGCCACAAAAGTAAGTGTAGCCTTCTTGATAAGCCCTCGGGGTTCTATGACCCAGTCAACCCTCTCACCATCATCCACAATGTATTAGGCTAGACATTTAACTGCTTCCCGCTTATCAACACTACGCTGAAAATCACCACCCCTGACTATGTCCCACATACAGTCAAACTCCATAGTGTTGAGGCTTAAGTCTATACCAATGGTGGGTCCATATAGAAATCGATGATAGTGCCTTGTGAGATGTCAACCTGGCATCCTTTGACAATGTTGTATGTGAGAGGGTTTTATTTTGCGGTTTAGCCCGCTTATGGATGGATTCTTGGAGAGTGGCAACATAGGAAGCATAGAACTCCCGCACAATCTCCTCTATTTATTATCTCGATTCCTGTGCCATCCAATCACACTTGTAGATGTTAAATAGCCAATTCACCTGGGCATGGTATGTAGACTCCCCGTGAGGAATCGTCATTCCTCAGTAACCTGCCGAGTCATCACTCCCTTTCATTTATCATCTTGCGTATCTGTAAACATGCCATTGGACTTGGACGCACCACCTGTTTGGTTCACCGACTATCGGGAGAGGGTCATATTTTTGGGGTGCACATGCACCTCCCAAGATAGTGGCCTCATTAGACGAGGCATATTGTTCCTGTTCCCCAGATCTAGTGGCTCCCTGAGAGGTAGAACCAAATGTAGTGTCCGACTAGGCCGACCCTGATCCTGAAGTCGTAGCAGACTCAGAGCCAGATGTTCTGTACTGGAAGCAGCCCCGGTTGGTGAGCCGATCAATGCGCTCTTCATGAGACTGGGAGGAAGTGACTACGTTAGGGTTCACCTTCTGGAGGTTCCCCTAGTGGCTCAAGATGATGTCGCTGGTGTTTTGGTGCCGGAAGGAACATAGGTTGTCGTTCTCCATATCGTGTCTTTATCAATCAATAGATACGACAGGGCAAACGACTTCGATTTTCCCCCTTTTGAGTAGACCACTTGCTTCTTGAGAGACATTGTACATGTGGAGCAATTGTTTGCAGCAAAATAACTTACGACACACTCGAAAGAAATAAAAGAAACTTTCATATAGTTGTTCAGGTTGACGGGCCCCATTGGCAGTTGTGACACTTCTGTCGATTGGATGGGATGAAAAACATACTCTCTAATAGAAATGACGGATGTACACAATGCCCCGTCGATCAATCGACGGACCGTAGTCCACATCTATCATTTAACACTTGTGCTTATTCTTGGGCCTGTCCAACTACAGACTCAATCGATGGTTCTTTGATCGAACGACGGTCTGTAGACCGGGTCTCGTAACTGAGGCATGTGAGTGATTTCAGGTCTCCTTCAATTCAACTTCCAAGTTTCTTAGTTACTGATTTTTAACAGCAACTAAATCTATACATGTTTTTCAACATATCATATGCTAGTTCATCGTTCCTAGGGTTTCGATTTCATAAATTTTTTCTAACCATGATTTGTATAAAGAAAGGAACTCTAAGTCAGAACCGACATTTAGACTTAGACCTACAAATGTAAAGTAGTTAATATGCTCCATGAGGGAACACTTAGCTGATGAGGAATGGCCTTGTCCATTTGGACTTGAGCTTGCCTAGAAATAAGTGTTGCCTAGAGTTGAATTGAAGCACAAGATCACCAACAACAAATTCTCGCTTTTCAATTCTTTGGTCATGATACTTCTTCATCTTCTCTTTGTATATGGATGAACTTTCATAGGCTTTTAGTTGAAACTCATCAAGCACATTAAACTCATTTAGCTTCTGTTCTGATGCTCTTGTCCAATCCAAGTCCAGTCTCTTCACTGCCCACATCGCCTTATGCTCTAGCTTGATCGGTCAGTGACAAGCCTTCCCATATACAAGTGGTAATGAGACATACCTATAGGGGGTCTTGTATGCAGGGCGGTAGGCCCAAATAGCATCATCTAGCTTCCTTAACCAATCCGTTCTATTGGCATTTACAGTTTTTGCCAGAATATGTTTGATCTCCCGGTTGGACACTTCAACTTGCCCACTAGTCTGTGGGTAGTAAGGAGTAGCCACCTCGTGGTAAACACCACATTTTTCCAGCAACACTTTGAACAACTTATTACAAAAGATATAACCTCAGTCACTAATAATGGCCCTCGGTGTGCCAAATCTGAAGAAGATATTCCTCTTCAGGAATGCGGTGACACTCTTACCTTCATTATTAAAGAGTGCAATTGCTTCCACCCATTTTGATACATAGTCAATCGCCAGAAGAATATACTCCATTCCATAATGACTCACAAACGGGCCCATGAAGTTAATGATCCATACATCTAATAACTCGATCACCAGAATGGGATTCATGGAAAGCTCTTACCTCCTTGAACTTCGTCCGTCTCGTTGGCACCGATCACATGATTTGGCAAAATCATGAGCATCTTGGGGATAGTGGGTCAATAGTACCCACACTGCAAGATCTTATGCGTAGTTCGAATACCACTTAGGTGCCCACCAACAAGCGATGAATGACACGCCTCCAGAACACTCAACATTTCAACTTCAGGTAAACAACGACGAATAATCCTATTGGCACAACTACGATATAAGTAATGCCCATCCCAAAAGAAATTCTTTACATCGTGCAGGAACTTCTTCTTTTGGTGGAAAGTCAAATCCGACAGAACCAAATCACTTGCCAGATAGTTTGCAAAGTTTGCAAACAATGGATCAGATCTTGAGAAGCAACCAATACATGCTCATCTGGGAAAGCATCATCAATTTCAGCCTTTTCCACCAATTTGTGCATAGCTTCATCCTCCAATCAAGACAAGTGGTCGACCACTTGATTTTCAGTACCCTTTCTATCCTTCACCTCAAAATTAAACTCCTAAGCAATAATACCCATCTGATCAACCTTGGCTTCACATCTTTTTTCGCCATAGAATACCTCAAAGCAAAATGGTTTGTATGCACTATGGCTCTCGTGCCAAGCAAATAGGATCCATATTTCTCGAATGCAAATACCATTGCGGAAGTTCCTGTTCATCTACAATGTAGCTCTTTTAGAATTCATTCAGGGTTTTACTTACATAATAGAAAGGGTAAAGGATTTTATCTCTTCTTTTTCCCAATACCACGCCAAGTGCGATCCCGCTTGCATCACACATAACCTCAAATGGTTGACCTCAATTTGGTGAAATAAGAATGGGCGTAGACGCCAACTTCCCTTTCAACTCACCAAATGCTTTCAAACAAGATTTATCGAAATAGAATTTACAGTACTTTTGAGCAGCTAGCACAATGGATGTGCGATTTTCAAAAAATACTTAATAAATCTTCGATATAAACCAGCATGCCCAAGAAAACTTCTCACTCCCTTGGCTGGATGGGTGGTGGAAACTTCTCTATCACCTCTACTTTGGCCCGATTAACCTTTCACAATTGGGGAGCACCCCTTAGAAGTAACATGGCGTACTTGACCTCTCTGAAGTCTTATAGAAGCCTATAGTCATCAATCATCGCATTGACATAGGTAAATTTAGCGGCAAATAAAAACTTTTCATAGCACATCATATGCTAGAACATCACTTCATATCTATCAAAATATAAGTCATAATACATAGTTAGACTCTACGTCTCTTTTGCCATCTTAGACTCAACATCATTAGAATAGAATAGGGACATGACCCTTATCAATATATAACATTATCTAAAATATTACATAACTTTAATAATAACTTGACATGGAAATCCTTGAATCTTAAGGATCCCTTTCTTGAGATTGGGAAACACATTTCAAGCCCTTCACTTTAGAGACATCCTTTAAGAATCCACAATCTACGCTTTGTGTAAAAGGTGAAGAATAATGGTGTTAGTACAAGAATGCACTAAGTATGCTAACCATGCAAAAACATGCATTTAAAGAGGGCATTTTACTTTGAAATCATGCAACATGCCTTTTGAAAGAAACTTCATAAACATTGGCACAATTACAGAATATACTTCACATACATCATATAGACATAGACAATGGTCATAATATCATATAAATCCATACATTGCATTTAAGTCACATTAAACATTTCATACACAGTAACCTTTATTTACCTTACTGTAATTCCTTACCCCTAAGTAACCCTCTTGTAATAGCTGGCGCAATGCATAAATAGTGTTCTATTTCACTATCCACACTCAAGAATCACCTTAAGGTCACCAAGGTAAACATTCACATAACCTTCATTAACACAAAACACATTTACACATACCTAGAGGCACAACATATCATGACAATACAAGATTCACATATAACTCAGCATAAAGCATGAACCTCATACAAGACTCATTCCAAAACGACATACAAGTCAACACAACCAATAACACCATAAGAGTCAATAGTCAACAATAGCATGCATTGGACTTCACTATATAAAGACATCATAAGACCTTACTCATAATCCAATCTAAGACTACTAGTGCAATGTATATGTGAAGTCCCATAACCTCACACATACTTAATAAAGTCACAAAGAGACCACAAGCCTTAACATTTACATCATACATCAACATGTCAACTATAGTCAAGTACATGCATACCAAGTAAGACCATCATCATATATTCAATGAGACTAACATTATGCATATATGGTAAGACCTCATCATATAGACGCTATAAGACTTATACCATGCATATTATCACATAGTTAAGTCAACACCATAATATCATGCATATAAGACATACGGAAAAGGGCCCAAAATACCCTTGAAGTATTGAAAATGGTACAAAATTACCCTTCATCCACCTATTGGCTCCAAAATGTCATTTTCATCCACCTATTGGCTCCAAAATACCCTTGTCATCCACCTTTGGATTCAAAATTGACCACTTTTTTAATTGTTTTAAAATTAAATCTTTAAATATTTTTTAAAATACTTGACGTTCAACTATTGGTTATAATTTAATTTATTAATATAATTTATAAACCAAGTCACTACCCACTAATTACTAACTAAACCTCACTTAATTAATAATCCAACTATATTATCAAAATCATCATAAACACTACTAAAACACGATGAAATTATAGATTCCTGAAAATAACATTCAAAATTATTCGAGTCCGAATCGAAGCCCCAATTAAATTTAGGTTGAGTCGCTTATTTAGGAGGACACTTTCTTTCAAGATTGAATGAGAAATTTATGATTTAAGGTAAAGAAGTAATACATTCCGAATTAATTCATGCATTTTTTAAAAATATAATTTTATAAATATTTTTTATTTTTTTGAAACCTTTAATCTATTATTTTAAAAAAAATACCTATGAAGTAACATCATATAATTGAGATGTAAGAATAATTAAAATAAACATAGTAAAACTTTTAAGTTTATCGGTAATTTTATTTAGACACTTGAATGTATGATAATTACTTCTATAGATATTTTCACCTCAAATTTTTAAAAACACTCAATTGGTAGTAGCTAATCTGTTGTTGCATTAATAATGTGACGGATTTATTAATTTAGAGGGGTTTAGTTAGTAATGGGTGGGTAGTGGATTGATTTATAAATTATATTAATAAGTTAAATTATAACAAATAGTTGAGCGCCACGTATTTAAAAAAATATTTAAATAGTTTAAATATAAAAACGTTAAATAAGTGGTCAATTTTGAACCAATAGGTGGATGACAAGGGTATTTTGGACCCAATAGGTGGGTGGGAAGAGTATTTTGGAGCCAAGGTGGATGGAGGATAATTTTGTACCATTTCCAATACTTTAAGGGTATTTTAGGCCCTTTTCCGTAAGACATATACATATACATATAGAACACATTCCTATAACTTCCTTCAAGAGCTACTTTTTCAATGCATAGGTAAAGTTTGATACCCTCACCTACAATAAGCAAATTCCCTTAGGTTATCCTAGTTAGGGCTCATTACATTACTTACATTGTCCATTTCCTTTGAGGAAAATCCTAGCCTTAACCTACAATAAGACCATGTAAGCCAGACATGGAATTTGGTGTCATGGAACCCCTCACCAAAAGGAGGTGCTCTACTTGACAATGTAGAACATTAATATCATACTAGCATCTAGGTGGATACACTTAATAGGTCCTATGGGGTAATCATAGTTATGGAACTAGGAGATGTATATTGAAACCCTCTTTATGACCTTAGGCATTATAGTTTCCATCTCACGAGATCATTTGGTGAACAAGCCTTCTTCATTAGGTAGGGGCACCTTCTCGTTTGGTCAACTTCACTCGGTACTAAGCTATGTTTTCTTTATTGAAAAGTCGTTATTAACTTTACTTCATAAAAATGGCTTTAGGAGAATTAAAACCTCATATGCTTAGCTAATAGGTTATATATGAGAATGTCCTTTCATCAACCTAAATCATGTGAGAAAACCTCTCACATGGACATAGCATATTCAAGCATAATCTAGTTTAAAGTACATTTGACAATGCCTTTCAAGGGACTCCCGCTTTACTAGATTATCATACATGTTTCATTAGATGCATTCATGTGTATGTGTACTTACATGAGAAGACCTTTAACATAAACACATTTAGATACTACACATATGCACACTTCATCATATCATTACTTTCATGTTCATAGTTTAATTCATGCATTCATTTTCATGTATATATAGCTATCACCTTAGGAACTATTCTATCAAGGTAGATATGTGGAATGTGTAGGCAAAGTCCCATACTCTTACCTATACTAGTATCCTATCAAGTCTTTATAGTTAAGATACATTCAAACTTTCATGGACATATACTTTACATGCATAGTAGTAGACATTAGTGCATATAGGAACTATCCTTTCATTAGACACCATGAACGTATACTACTTGTAAGCATGTATGAGGTGTGAGTGTGTGTATATTGGACAACATGATCACATAATGGCATTCAACACACTATTGAGGCATCCACCCTTTTAATACCACAATCCACATTCATGCATAGAGCACACACCACATTATAGCATAGGAGACAAGATAACTTCAACATTTGCATTCTAGACTCTTATCATTGGCTAATATAACACATTCATATAGGGTTACATAGGTAGGGGTCATTCACCGTTAGAACTTCATCATTGGAAGCACATAGACCAAACCTAACCCTAACAAATTCATTCAAACGTTATAGACATCATCAATACTTAGAACATAATACTAGATTAAGGGACTAGGCATGCTACTTTGTTAGGTGATCATCATAACCATACTTCATAATTCACGCACTTCTTATAGCCCATGATCAACACATATAGAGATTGAAAATAAAGTAAACACCACCACCATAAGTGTACCATGCCACACAATGCCATACAAGGCCTATTCAACTAGCAAACTATTGAAAAAGTAGAGGAATAAGGCAATCTTACCAATTTACCAAGCTTTGGTCATCCTTGATAAATACTCATAATTCATAAATAAGGCAGTAGATAAAATTACAATAATATAGATGAAATCATGATTCAGCCATTATAGGATCAAGATCTCATTATGTACACTAAATCATCAATTCTACAAAGGGGGAGGAATGTAGGTCAAACTTACCAAATATCCAAACCTTGATCCTCATTGATCAATTATCAATAATTCACCATCAATTTGAATATAAAATAGTAGCAATAGGCAATTCAATATACTAGAATCATAATTTAATTAATTTAGAATCAAGATCACAATGCCCACATTATAGGCTAAATTAAGAAATTGGGAGGATCATGGGTTCATCATGAAATTGGATTGAAAACATAATTATAAACAGTAGATAATCAATAAATCATTATAAGCATGCTTTTGAAATCAATTTGAGAAAGAACCTATGGTTAGATTGAAAGATATGAAGTTTTAATCATGAAATCTCTTTAAAAACCTTTGAAGGAGCTCTCTATATGAATGTATATCTAAAGATGAAGAATCACCATACATCATTATAAGACAAAACCACGAAAAATATATGAAGATATCTTGAGAATCCATCACCATGGTTGTTTTTGAGCTTCAGCTCCAATGGAGGTTTCTAGGGAGGTTTTGTTTTGAGAGGGAAGGGTGAAATTTGAAAAATGGATCGGGAATGGGTTTTGATAATTTTAACAACCTTAATATACCTTAAAATAGATAAAAATAACTACATAGGGTCTAATTGGGAGGTGGGATGAATTTCTCATTCACCTCTTAGCATGGCAGCTTGCATTTTGCAGAGTTAAAGGTCCCATCTATGTTGGGACTCACGGACCGTCGCCTAAACGATGGGACCGTACTGGCCTTCCATAGATGGTGACTGAGGCTATAATTTGGGGCTTCAGCTGAAACATCTAAGTGTTGAGCTACGCCCCCATCTATGGGGCGTCGTTCTTGGGCGTCGATTGACACTGCCAAGGCATTATCTTGGCAGCCTTTGGAGGACCCTTTGAGTGGTATTTGGCAGTCGTGCCCAGATGTCTCCAAGTAAATATGATCATATACAAGTTAAGGACCTTCCACATCAATTTCAACCAAAACGAACACGTAAAGTATGCCAAGACACACTAAGATACACATGTACATCTCAAGGCTATCTTTCAAACGTCATTGGACGTTCTTGGACGTTTTACTTCCAAATCACTTCAAATCAAGTATGCATATTTTAAAACACTTAATTAACATATTTTAACCTTTTTAGACACATGTGAGGCTCTAAGAACCTTAGTTCATTTTGAGTGACCTTACACAACCTTTATCCCCTTTTTTGAGATTCGATGGCCCAACACTATACCTTTTTTCACTATAAAGTGGCATTTCTCCCGATTTAGCACCAAATTTCAGTCTTCACATCTCTTGAGAACATCGACTAGATTTATTCAAACACTAATTAAAAGAAGTGGCCAACCACAGAAAAATCATACATGAACACCTCAATAGTGTCCTCTACCATATCAAAAAATATCTACATCATACAATGCTCAAATGTCGCCGATGCCTTAAACAACCCAAATGGCATCCATTTGAAATCAAAAGTCCCATAACAACAAGTAAAGGTGGTCTTTTCTTGGTCTTCCAGGGCGATAGATATCTGGTTGTAGCATGAATAGCCATAAAAAAACAGTACCAACCCTTGCCTGTAAGTCTATCTAACATCTGGTCCATGAAGGGCATGGAAAAATGATCTTTTTCTGTCCATGCATTCAACTTCCGGTAGTCCATGCAAATTCTCCATCCGGTTACAGGATGCATTGGAATAAGCTCGTTCCTTTCACTAGGTACCACAGTCATCCCACCCTTTTTAGGCACGCACTGAACATGACACAAATGACCCCAGCATCCAACCACTTGACAATCTTCTTCTTAACTACTTCTTGCATAGGTGGATTCAACCTTCTTTGGTGCTCAATACTAGGTTTGTGATCTGGCATGAGTTGGATATTGTGGGAAAAAACACAGGAAAGAATCCCAATAAGATCTGTAATAATCTATCTAATGGCTCGCTTGAACCTCTTCAAAAGCGCCACTAAGCACTCTACTTGTAGCCCATTCAAATCTGCTGGAATAATCACCTGCAAAATGTCATCTCTACCAAGGAACACATACCTCAAATGCGGTGGTCGATCCTTAAGCTCAAATTTTGGTGCTTCCACAATAGATGGTCTAACAAGTGGAGACTCGTAATATTTCATGTCGAACTCCAACTTCTTCGACTTTGACCGATATTCGTTTCTTTCAAGTGCGGCCACCAAAACATCATACTCTTCAAATACTACTATTGTCAAATTCATGATGACCGTTGCTAGTGTCTCAACACCTAGTCGCTCTTCAATTTGCATTTTGGATACACTCTAAGCTCTATAGGTGATTGCAGATACTGTTTTGAGCTCACAACTCTGCTTCATGGACCTACAAATATTAAAAGTTGCTTCTTCATTGTTCAACTTAAACTTTATTAACCTTTTTTCCATATCAACTAAAGCACACCCAATTTCGAGGAATGGTCTCACTAGGATAATAGGAAACTCAAAATCAACCTCACAGTCCAGAATAACGAAGTCATCCAAAAAGATGAACGACTCCACTTTTACAAGAACATAATGGAGTACAACTATGGACCTCTTCACAGTTCGACCGGCTATCAGCAACCGCATCGTAGTAGGCTTTGTATCCCCCAAGCCTTACTTTTTATAAATGGACAGTGGTATGAGATTTATTCTCACACCAAGATCACACAATACCTTCTCAAAATGTAGTAACCCTAACAGACATGGAATGGTGAAGGCACCACTATCCTCCTTCTTCTGCACAAGAGACCTTGTAGTAATGCACTACAATGTTGCATTCTGTCATCATCTTCAAAACTCACCGACCTATTCTTTGTCACCACATCCTTCATAAACTTAGCATATCTGGGCATTTGCTCTAAAGCTTCTATCAACGGAACATTAATGGAGAGTTGTTTCAACATAGTGATGAATCGACAATATTTACCCTATTTTGTTTTTTTCACTAATCTATGTGCAAATGGTGGTGAAGGTCTAGGTATAGGGACCACTGTCTTAGATAACTCTGCTTCTTTCGTTGTTGAGTCACTCAAATCTCCACTAGCTTCGGCTACATCATTTTTCTTTCTCATATCACCTTCTACTACAGGCGGCATAGGTGGATCAATGATCTTCTTACCCCCTCGATTAGTGACTTTCATGCCATGCCCATCATTCTTTGGAAACTGGATAGTTTTGCTGGAAAGACTGTCAGGTTGAAGTGGGTTCACAGTAGTGGATAACAGAGTCATCTGTAGCTCAAGATTCTTTATTGAGACCGCATGTGCATCCACCTTTTATCCAATGCTAGATAGTTCACTTCTCATCTACTTGACATTCTCATCAGTAGCATTAAACCTCCTAATCATCTTCTGTATCATATCCTCAATCCGCGCCATACTACCACCACCTATTGGTGGTAGCGGGTCCGGTACAGGGACTGTCAGATTGATAGTAACCGCAACTGGAATGAAATCGGGATCCACCAATCAAAATTGTACCAGAATCGGGACGAATCGATATCGGTAGTGCCGACATTTTTTCCCTGCTCCCTTCTCGGTCTGCCAGAGAACCGGTACAAAATAGAACCAGATTCCTGGACTGCCCGGGTATATTATTAAAAACAAAATTATTAAAATCAATTAAAAATAAAAAATTTAGAAATTATTGTTTTAAAGTTAAAAAATTATACTTTTCAAACTTTTAAAGTTAATTATTTGTAATTTATAAACTTCAAAGTTTGAAAGTTTGTAAAAGTTTAAACTTTAAAGTTTGATAGTTTGCAAATTTCAAACTTTCAAATTATAAACATATAATTTAAATATTAGTTTGAAACTGTGAATATAATTTATATTATATAAATTTAAAATTTTATATTCTTAGTTTAAAATTTTAACTTTAAAAGTTTGAAAATTTAAAATCCAAACTTTAAAAGTTTGAAAATTTAAATTTCAAACCATGAGGTTATAAAAGTTTAAATTCAAACTTTAAAAACTATAAAAATTTAAATTTCACAATAATAAATAAAATTAAGGCGAATAGCCTAGACTTTGATAATACAATTTGATCTACACAAATATTAGTAGAGTATTAAAAGATCTAATCTACATAGCCAACTTCTAGGAAGGGTTCTATTTTAATTAGATCTCGAATTATCATAATCATACTAATAGACAATTAAACATTTAAATTTAATAGTCGGTGCTGCGATAGATATCCTTTCTTAAATCATTTAACATTTCTATAGTAACATGATCGGAAATTGGTGGAATAGATAAATCCTCCATTGCTTCAATCCCATCTTCACTATAATCTTGCATTATTCCATCAACGTAACTTTAAAATTTGGTCGGTAGTGGTTCACGACCCAAATTTCTTCTTTCAACATTAATCTAGTCTCTAAATAATATTCATATTTCCAAACTATTTGCTGCTAGTGAATGCCTTTACTCTCTAATTTGAAACCTAGCTACACTAAAAACGCCTTCCGAAGCTACTGAAGATGCTTGAATAACTAATACATCTTGAGCCATCAGTTGAAGTTTTGGAAATCTTTTGCCGAGATTTCTCCACCATGCTAGAACATCGTCAGTAGGTTCTGTATTTTGATTAACATATGCATCAAAATCATTTGATATTGTGAGAAAGTTCAATATAAGAATCTCAATAATCATCAATATTTTCTTCAATAAGTCTACTCTTAAAACTTTCACGTTCTTGATCACTTGATAAATTTATATTATAATTATATAAGTCATACAATTTTCTAGCTTCAAATTTTATGCTATCTTTAACTTCTTGACAGCTAGGAATTTCATCTTTCACTATCGATATACAAGTAAAAATATATTATATCAACCATCTTAGATGCACCTACATCTTTGTAATGAGGGTTTAACAAACAAGCAGTTAAATAAATTTGAGGAATAGGAATATAATATTTTTTAAAATTTTCAATCATTTTGTTAATAGTTTCTTGAAATCTTGATTTATTTTTAAATTTATAAATTTAGAAGAAATCATACAAATATCAGGTAAAATAGTGCAAATTGATGGACTATAAAGTATAGATATTCTTTTGGTAGTTAAGTAAGAAATTTTTTAGGAAATCGATGAGTTCATGTATGTCATGTCAATCACTATCATCGAGTCTATATTACATATCTGAATTATGAGCATTCCAAACAATTTATAAGGGTTTTCTATACTCATAAGCGACTACAAGCAGTTCATATAAAGAATTCCGTATAGTAGACACTGTTTTTGGAATTTTTCTAGGTGGAAGATTATATTCAAAACAACGATTTTGAAAATCTCTACGCCTAGACTTAACTTGACATTTAAATATAAATTGACATGCATTTTCAACTTTTGTGCAACCGTTATCATATATATGTATACCATCTCTAACAATCAAATTATATATGTGTGCAGCACACCTAATATTATAATCATCACCATAAATAGGGCAAAAAGAAGGTTTTAACAATTCAACAGCAACTGTATTATTTGCAACATTATCTAAGGTGATACTACTTATTTTATCACATATTCCATAGCTTTCTAAAATATCTAAAATTATTTGAGCTATGTAACAACCGGTTTTTTGCATCTGACAACATTTATAACATAAAATTCTTTTTTGCATAATCCAATTTTCATCAATCCTATGTGCAGCAACAGTCAAATAATCATTACCGTTTATATTACAGTGCATATCAAAAGTAATAACTATTTTACAATTATTATAATAAAATAAACAACGAAGATATTGAAAATATTGTGCACTATAATTAAATAAAGCCTTTTAATTGTATTTCTAGCAAAACCTTTAAAATGTGGATTATATACAATTTGAATATAATGTATAAATCCAGGATTATCAGCAAAACTAAATGCCAAACCCATAAAAACAATCATTTTAGCTAGTTCTTCGAGATACTTTCTCTACTATATGACCGTGGTACTCTAGAGCCAGAAACATAAGAAGGATTTAATTGAGTTTGTACCATGTTAGAACCGCCTACTCCTGTATTTTCAGGAAGTGGGGTACCATTCTTTTTAGCTTCGGCTACCGGTTTAGCATGCAAAAAATCATTTTTATAACATGACATTAAAAAGATTTCTCAGATGTCTCGGACCACCTTGTTTTCCAACAGTTTTATGATTTAATCTATGTTTACATTTATTAAAAATAGCTTGTGTTTTATCTTCATTTTGTGTCATAAATTGTCACACAACCGATTTTTTAGCACGTTCTACCTTAAGAATAGGATGTACAATGAAAGGGGGCGGAACAAGGAGCGGGACTGGGAGTACTAGTAGTCGTAAGTGGCTCAGTTCCATCATCATCATCATCATCAAAATTAGGTTTATCAATATAATCATCATTATCATTATCATCATCTTGAGGCAAATCCTCATTAAAATTACCAAACCGTCTTTGTAAGTGTTCATGATAAGGATCTAATCCAGAATTACTATCAATATTAAAAACAGTATCATTAACATGTGTATAATCCTCCATATTCATTCTTACTATAGTAGATTTTTTAGTTTTAGATCATGAAGAACTACCGATTTTTTTTTATTATTGGAGGATGTAAGTTAAACATATTTTGAACATGCAGTCAATTGCACTTTTTTTACCTTTTTCTTTTTGAACAACACTTTTACCGGAATCCATATTCAAATATTAAACTTGAGTAGATTATATATAATACGAAAAATGTAATGCAAACAAATAATTAATCACAAAATAAATAAATAATTATTGCAATATAAATGAGATGTAAATTATAAGTTTGAATAAATGTACCGAACATCTACTTAAAAAGTAGAGGCTTATGACCGCCAAAAGTTGAAAGTTGAAAGTTGAATTTTGAAGCTCCAAATCCAATTTCTAAAGACCAAAACCAGAATTTCAACAATTTTAAGAGATTAGAGAGTATTGAAGTAGAGAGTAGAGAGTTGAGAAAATAGAAGATGATTTTGTGAATTTGTGGTTGGAAAGAATGAAAGTTTAGGGGTATTTATAGGTAAAAAAAAGGGCTAAATGTAATATTTAAAATTTTGAGGTATTAAAAAAGTTAGGGGGTGGGGGGTGTAATTGGCTACAAAAAGGGGCAAAATTTCGTTGGGGGGGGGGGCATTAGCCGTTACCAACGGCTCTCAATAGTATCAAAATTTTGAAAAAAAAAATAATTGGACCAGATCAGAATCGGGATGTACCGAACCGATACTAACTGGTAAAACTTAGTTTTCGTCCTGTTACCTGTTCGGACCCTAATCTTACCGGTCCCTACCAGGATTAACCGAAAAAGAACCATACTGATAACGGACCGAGACGGAATGAACCGGATTCTGGGACCTACCGATTCTGCTGCCACCCTTACCTCCACCTTCCCTAGGGGCAGCTTCTCAATTTTGAGGAGGAAAATATGGCCCAACACGATCGTTTGTGTTACCATAGTTGTTCCGGCTGAAGTTGTTGTCTCGATTGTAGTTCCCATATCGAACATATTGACCCTCTCGGTTGTAGTTACCATAGTTCCGACCTTGGTTTCCTTGACCTTGGCGCTAATTATCCGTATTGGAACTTTGGGCGTTTGGTCAAAAAAACCATTTGATACCCCGTCTACTCATTAATGCATACGCATCTTCTTCGTAGTAATACTTTTCTACCAGTGGTGGAGGTTTGGACAATTGGTTTACTGTATTCACCTTCTCGATGCTCCCCCTCACATGCTTCAAGACTAAACCCAAATCTATTCTCATCTCATCGCTTCACGAATATCATTTGCGGCAAGATTGTTTGAAGCTTAAATCGCGAATGTGTTTTGCCCGATGTTTGACTTTCTAGTGCTCTAGGCTTTTTTGTTGCGAGATATCTTCTCCAACTTCTCAGCAATCTCAGCATATAGTATCAAGCACCGCTTTATTTTTGTAATCTTGACCTCTATAGAAATAAGTCCTTTAGTGATTCATCATCAATACGATGATTTAGGACACCTCTCAGGAATGTAGTGAATCAATCCCAAGAGCTACTCACCGAATCTCTAGGTAATTCCACAAAGTTGTTCACCTTATCCTTGTGGATAAGCTTATTGGACATTGTGTAGTACCTTGATAAGAATACATCTTTTAATTGATCCTAAGTATAGATTGAGTTGTAGGGAAGCTCGGTGGACATTGTGTAGTACCTTGCTAAGAATACATCTTTTAATTGCTAAATCCTTGGTCCGACATCTACAGAATTTCATCCTGATACGCTCAAACTTACTTCTCAAATAAGAAGTAAAGCGGTCGTATCAAGTAAAGAATCCAACTAATGAGTTTGGGATCGTTCCCACGAGGAAAATAGTTGAGACTTAACTTCAATATATTGCTACCATTATTTAGTCAATTATTTCCTTAGAAAACAAAGACAATAAAAATGGGGTTTTTATTTCTAAATGAATGAAAATAACTAACTAAATTAAAGTGGACACCTAACAGATTCAAATGTTGGAGTTTAATCAATTAATAAAAGTAACTAGGGTTTACATGTTCCCCATATGTTCCTAACTTTATAATTCTAACTATAACAATTCTTTCCTAGTATCTTGCATGCAAAGTGATAAGTTATGTATTTCTAAATCCTTGGTCCGGCATCTAGAAAATTTCACTCCGCACCTTGGTCCGGCTACGTGTGTTGCTATACTAATCCTTACTTTTACCTCATATTAAGCGTTGTATTCGATATTTGACTAAGTTATTACCTTGTACCAATCAATACTAGCCTATTAGATAGTATACACTAAATCTATATTGATAATTCTTTTCCTATTATCTATCTCCTTTGTCCGGCAAGTAGCATTAAGGCAAGTCCTAACGTTAGCCATCCGTTAAAAGGACTTCTAAACGAAAGAATTATCAATACATGCAAGACACTTTTATAGAATTGTTATTTAGTTAGGTTTTACCTCATTATTCACCTATGGTTCCCACAACCCTAGTTATAGAGTTTGGTTACCCATAGTCATAATCACAATATTCATATATATAATATAAGAATTCATGCACTTACTTCAATGAGAAAGAATAAAATCCAGAAATTTATTTGATTAATCGACAAAATCACCAACAATTAACTCCAGACAAAAGTGTAACAATCCAAAGTGTAATAATAAAAAATAATTTACTCACAAAGAATCTAACATAAAAGTGTCTAATAACCAAGAGTCTAACCCCTAAAACGAGGGTTTTCAAACTATTTACAAAAAACAAAAACCTAATCAAAGAAGGACTCTATTTGCTGAAAATCTGTCAAAATGTGTCTGGGTCGACGGACCTCGCGACGGGTCGTCGTGGACACGACGGGCCGTCATGGACTCCGTTGTCCCATACCTTGCAAATTGTTTTGCTGCTTTCTTCATTACCCTCGACGGCAGGTATGACGGATGATCACATGCACAACGGTCCGTCGAGGGTCTCCGTTCCATAACACTTACACTCTTGGAATTTGGGTAATGGGACTACTTCTCTGATCATCACGACGAACCAGTAGGACGGACCGTCATGGCTACGATGGTCCATTATTCACTTCGTAACCCCACACTTGGTCAGACTTCCCCATCTTCCTTCAGCAGCTTTACTATGTTGCCACCTACGGACCGTCACAGGTACAACGGACCGTCACAAGCTCCGTAGGTGGTAACTTTTCTGCATTTCTTGCTCAAAAACTTCCGCGTTCATCTTTAGACAGATTTCCTGCAAATAAAGATAAACTTACATAAAAATTAATACAAAAAGGCTTTTGGACACACAATAAACTTAAGGAAAAAGCATTAAAAATACCGTAGAACCACGGTATATCACACCCCCACCTTGATCCGGCAACGTGTGTATAATTTACTAACCCTTACCATTACCTCATATTAGACATCATAATCGATGTATGACTTATTTATTACTTCACACTAATCGACTCTAACCTATTATATAGTATCACACTAAATGTATGTTGATAATTCTTTTCTTATTAACTAACTCCGTGGTCTGACAAGTAGCAACAATGTGAGTTTTAACGTGTGTACTCGTTACAAATACTTCTAAAGGAAAGAATTATCAATGCATGCAAAAACACTATTCCAGAATTGCTTAATTACTAGTTATATGTTGTTAATCCCTCATGATTCCCACAACCCTAGTTGTGGATTTAGTTACCCATATTAGCAAGATCATGTTACACCCTAAAAAATGAGAAAGGTTGATCTAGATCCTAACACTTGTTTCATAAGGTTTTAAAGTCTAAAAGTGGTTTGTAGTGGCTTTTAGAGGTAGTATATTAAGTTTAGAAGTGTTCGTAGGTGAAACATTCAAGAACGTCCAAGACATTCGGAAACTAGTTAGAGTTGAACTAGTGTGTCGTGCTACTTTGTGGTGGAGTTTTGGGGTATTTGTTGAGGGTAAAATTGAGTATAGATGGTTCCAACACATATCCTGACATGTAAAGGGTCGAAACATTCGATAATGATGCCCTGACGACTAGCCTAAGGAAGCCCAAGGAGGACGCAAACTTGGCCAAGAAAGCTGCCGCGCCAGCCAATATTTGGTTGTGGCTGCGCATCGCACAGCTGGCACTTAAATGGGAAAAAATATTGCCCAGTGACTCGGGGCTATCACAAACCATTTTATCTCAAAATTTTTCAGAAACAAGATTTGAATATGCCTCCACGACGCGTAGTAAACTCCCAATTTTGATCGCGTCATTTTTAAGTCAAATTTGATTTGGTTATAATGTCTAAGAAGTGCAGGGGTCTTTTGGGTAATTTGGGGATGAATTTTTCATGGTTATTAAGTCTTTATACCCTTAAACTCACCAATCAAATCTAAAACCCTCAACTCAAAATAAAACCTCTTCATTCTTCTCTCTAAAACGTCCATTGATGAAGCTTTAAGGAAGAAGACTTATTTTCTCAAGTTTTCTCCATCAATTGTGGGTCTTTCATCACAATAAGGTATGGTTCTTCATCCTTGAAATCTCTTTCTTCAAGGAATCAATTCCAATGATTTTTCAAAGATGATCAAAACATGAATCCTTCTAATTCAACATCTAGCCATGGATTCTTGAATTAAATATTTTGAATCATTGTATTATGATTGAATTGATGTTAATTTGATGATTTTAACCTTAAAACTCTATGAAACAATGCAAACCATGCACTCCTAGTTTTGACTATTTTATGGGTGAAGTGATCATGTCTCTATACTATTGGAATCTTGTGTAGTTTGATCTGGGCTATTGAATTATGGAAAAATTATGTTAGAATCATGTGTAGGATGTATTAGAATGATAAATTCATATTCCATTACCTTAAATTCATTGTACATTATGATTATTAGAATGGATTGGTGATCGTGGCCATTGGTAAGGGCCTTTTGGTATTGTGTTAGTTAAATTGTCTATGGATTGAAGTTGTGAGTGGATTGGTGGTATGCTGCCATAAAACCATAATACTCTTTATATTATGTAATATAGGTCTTGAATTATGACTATGATTGTAATGGTGCACATATGGTGGTTGTGCTTATGTGCTATACTTGTCAATGATGTGGCCTCGTCGGCATTACTTTATACATTGTGAGACAATGTGGCCTCATTGGCATTACTTCACGTATTAGGATATTATCATGTTATAACTTGATAATGTGGGTAATAGGAAGATCTGATGGCTTATATGTATATGTGAAGTCTAAGCATGACTTCTCCTAGTCGAAGATATGTGCCTTTAGTAGGCTATAGGGAAGTTTTTATGTATAATGACTTGATATTATAGTATGATGCTTCTTTATGAATTATATGAGGATTTTGATGGTTTACATTAATGAGCCTATAGAATTGTCTTGGATGTCTTGCAAGTATATCTAGTTGTGCCCGTGTGCTTTTTGAATGAAATGTTATATGTGATAATGTAAAGTCAAGTGTGTCTTGTCTAGGTAGACCTATGTCCCTTGCTTGATACATGAATGAATATGAATCCTTGACTTAGTAGATTAAAAAACCCTTTGTCATGAATGTAGAGGTATGAAATGAATATTATCTTGAGTATAGCAAAGAAGGTCATTTATGTGGAACCTTATAGAAAGAAGGTTATTATATCCTTGAAGTCAAAAGTCGTAATGATATCCTTCTTTTGTGAATGATGGACTTTAAGTTAGTTTGATGGAACGTCATGAAATCATCCTTGGGAAAGTCATTGAGATAACCTCTTAACCATTGTAAGGCAACCCTAGGGGACCACTTTTGTAAGGTGTAATGTGATTTGGTTGTGAACTTGATATGGAACCCCTTCATATACTCCCTGATTGAAATACTTTATGAGAACAAAGGCTAGAACTGATCGGGTGAGTATGGTTTGGGGTGTATCTCTAGTTAAAAGTGAGGCTAGAGTACAAAGAAACCCTTCATATTTCTTAATCATGTGCCCACATGGGATGTGTCTTAAGTTCTACCATTGGTAAGTAGAACAACCTTCATTGGAGTAGGTTCATGAGTCCGGATTCCATGATTAGCTAACATGGTCTATGTCGATTATTGCTTATTCTTATTACGTAAGATACATGCTAGTGTTGGATAAGTACTATGAAGTTTAGGTAGTGGAATGGGACGCTATCTAGACATTGCACAACTAGGCTTTGAAGATTTTAGTGTGTGAGTCTCTAGGTCTTCTTCAAGACCATTATGTGAATGTCCTTACATGTTGAATATCTATAAAGGAGTTAATAAACATAATGACTTAAGTGAATATATGTTAATGAAAAGACAAGTATCTAAAGTAGCTTTTAGGATTGCTTAGGTAGGCTTGAAGAGGGGCTATAAGTGTTCTCTTCATATCTTGATTAGGTGAGTCTTAGATTAATTATAGGTAGAAAGGTTAATTCATGACATGGGAATAATCTTATCTTATGTATATATAGTGTCTCTTTGGTGTGTGTAAAAGGATTGTATGGGCGGTCCTTTCATAACTCACTCAAGTGAACATTAGAATCACCTTTGGTAAAAGGGTCTCATGGTTGTGTTTTTATGTATTCTTGATGCTATCTTATATCATGTGAGTTACTGTGAGTTCACTATAATGTTACTTAAATTGCTATAAATTGAGTATGACTTGGAATAAGTCTTATAATGTGAAGTTTGGTGTTTAAATGTGGTTCTTATACTTATGTATGAAGCTTTAACCTAAAAGAGCTTGTTTTGACTCAAATGTCCGTTTATCAAGATTTTATGCATTATGGCATACTTAATACATGCATTGTACTAATTCCATATCTTTTGTTTATTTCTAAAGGTGTGATTAGAAGGTGAGAGATGTCTTGAAGCAAGGCTTGGAATCTAGACTCTTTCAAGCAAAGTTGAAGTATGTCCTCACTTGACTCGAGGACATAACTATCTTTAGACTCCTTTTATCCAAAGTATTGTAATAGACTAAGTTTTTACATTTCGATTGTATGGGCAGTGTTCCAAATATTCATGTGTCTAAGATGGTGACTTGAGACTTAGCTAAATTCCTTATGATCTTTTAATAAAAGATATTTGAAGTACTATTTTGTGTGAAAAGTTTTAATCTCGCACTACTTTTCATACATGTATGCAATGAACGATGTCATAGGGCTTGTACAAGACCCCCGAGAGGTCAAGTACACCATTGCGATTCGAGATCATCATATCTTCTAGGGTGTACTCTTGGGTCGTGATAAACGTGGTATCAGAGCATAGGTTATGAAAGTAGTCTTACGAATAAAAAAGATTCAAAAATCCACATCTAGCAGAGTCTTGTTCATGGGTGTGAGTCCTAACACATCTATGGGCTAGAGGTTATAGGATGATAGAGTTTCACTTTTTTCATCAATCTTGTGTCATGCCTAAAGGGTTGAGGTTATAAGTGTCTATTCCTAATCTCTTCTCTTGTGTTTATAGGAAGATGAATACAAGAAAAATGTGTAACGACCCCAAAGTACCCCCTAGAAGAAGGGAGCAACCCTTAGTTCGATTGTGTACTTGACCTTTCGGAAGTCTTGTACAAGCCTTTGCTATCATTCATTATAAAAAAAACATAAAAAGTAGTGCGGAATTAAAACTTTTCACGAATAAATCAATAAAGGAAACATATTTCATAAAATTTAAGGACTAATCTCATCTTCACAAGCTTACTTAAAGACATGACATAAATATCTTAGGGACACGACCGTTTACATTAAATGAAAATACATAATAAGTCTTAATTCTAGATACTAAGAAACAGAACTATGCCCTCGAATATATGACATACTTAGTCTTGAGAGAGTCGATTCCCTAGCTTTCCTTCTAGTCCTCAAACATGCCTCTAACCTATACTTATTAAGTATAGAAAAGTAAGGGGCTAGTACAAAACAATGTACTAAGTATGGCATACGCAAAATCATGCGAAAAGGGACATTTTAGTAAAATAAGTTTTCATGCCAAATAAGTAAAATCTTCATGATTATAGAGTTAAAATAGTATAAGCATAATCATTTATCACATAAAATAAAACTCACAATTTTTTAACCAAAAGATCACTTTACAGTAAACTCAAGCAACTTACAGCGAAATAATGAAACAATGAAGCATTACAGTGAACTCATTCAACCATAACACAGTGAACTCATTTCCCTTGAGGTTTCCCTAACCAAGTTATCCTAAGATTCACTAAGGTAAGACATGAAGGAACCGCACATACAACCCCTTCAATACGCACCTAAGTTGACCCTTAAGACTACCAATCATAGGATCACCTCGTACAGGAAACCAGTCTACACTCTAGACTAGACATTAGAAGAACATTTATACATTAAGGACTTCATGTAAGTTCCTTATTCCAATGGGACTTATAATTTACACTAAGTGCAATGTGAGAGTAGCATCCCATACTACTACTCCCACTTAGTGCTCCTTGAGGATTCCCTTATATCAAGCACACTACATTAGTCATTCATAACTTCAATACATAAAACTTAAATTTAACATGCTTCCTTGAAATTAGACCTTAGGTCATCTAACTTCATTTACAACACATGATATCTCATTCATACACTTTTATAAAAACACACTAAGACTCCCTTTTCGGAAGGTCTACTTAGTGCAATGGATAGATAGCATCTCACACCACTACCTACCCTAAGTAGTACGTTCTTTAAGGAGACTTAGTTCATACATTTTATATAAAACACACCAAGACTCCCCTTTCGGAAGGTCTACTTAGTGCAATGGATAGATAGTGTCCCATACCACCACCTAACCTAAGTAATACGTTCTTTTAGAAGACTTATTTCATTCATTCTTTTATGGGGGTAGCTTTATCTTATATAGACCATGAGAGCTAGACATGGAATTCCGATCTACCATATCGGATGAGGGTTTCCCACTTGCCTAGGGTAGGGTCTTTCTCTTAGCTTTTGCATGGCTTTCCCAATAGCTACACATTGCTACTAAGTAACTCACTCTCTACTCACAATGAGTACTCATCTCAAGAGGTACATTGGCTATAACAACTCTACTCATAATGTGTAACCTTTTAGAAATCGCCTTGAACTGGCTCCTTGAATGAAATAAGGTTCAAGGATGATTACCATACCTCAGTTAGAAGGAAAACCATGAATATTTGATGAGTAAACGTTCACCACCAGCCCTCCAAGACCTTCCTTGAGTCTAAGCTTCTATTTGGTTATAAGAGAGTCTTTTTTCAGAGACAGTTTTGGGTTTTAGGAAATGAAGTCTAAAATAAGGTCATACTGTTTGAACCCCCTAATATACCTAAAATACCCTAAAAATATCATCCATGGTTTATAAAATACTTGGAGTGAATTTACCAAGCACCCCAAGCCAAGGCAGAAAATTGTAGCTTTTGGCAGGCATCACCTACACCCACTCACAGACAGACCATTTCCCAATTGACGCCCTTAGAAGTGGTCCGTCGATTGGGATTAAATCTATAACATGTGCAGGCTTGGATATCCTTGCAGGGCCAATCGACGCCCAAGGTCGACGGGCCATTTATTGACCAACAATCTGTCCCTTGTGGTCATCGATGGTCACTGCCTGGCAGGATCTTGCCAAATGGATGGGGTCCTCTTCTAGGGACCCTCGTGGGTCACAGGTGGGGTCTAAGCCAGACGTTAAACCCCTATACATAGTTTTCTAGGTCTTAGGAACATCCCACACAAATTTCAACCAAAACTAACACATAAAACTCACTAAAACACATGAAGGCACACAAGCACTTTCTAAAATGCACCTTCTGAACGTCATGGATGTTCTTGAAAGTTTGACCTACAAACATCACCAAAATTCACACACTTCATAATAAAATCATTATACATTATTTTAACTCAAAACTAACTCATTAGACATTCACAAACGTCTAGTTCACCTTAGTTTGTTTTAGGGTGTTACAGAATGGACACTAGAAGGTTGGAAAAAGGGGGAGTGCAAGAGGAATCTCCTCTAGATGTTCAAGTGCTTACCCAAGGTGATCAAGTCCCTATTGGAGGTGAAGGTAATAAGGTTCCGACGGTTCCCCCGGGCGTGACTAATGGGGAGATTAGAGAGGCTTCACTTGCTCTAGCTCGAGCCTTGAACACTCATGTGACTAGAGATGTTGGGCATGAAGTGAATGATTTGGAGAGTACTATGACTTATAGACTTTATGAGTATGAATCCTCCTATCTTTCTTGGCTCTAAGGTGGGAGAGGATCCCCAAGAGTTTCATGATGGGGTATATAAGGTGTTGAGTGCCATTGGGGTGACTTCTAGAGAGAAGGCGGAGTTAGCTTCGTACCAATTGAGGGGTGTTGGTCAAGCATGGTACACTCAATAGAAAGATAATAGACCGGTTGATTCGGGTCCAATAGATTGGGAAGAGTTTAAGGAATCTTTCTTAGAAAAGAACTTTCTTCATGAGAGGAGAGAGGTGAAGGTTGAAGAGTTCATCAACCTCAAACAAGGAAATATGAGTGTTGAAGAGTATTCCTTGAAGTTTACCTTGTTTTCTAGATATGCTCCATCCTTAGTGTCTAACCCTAAGGATGAGATAAGTAGATCTGTGACCAGTTTTTTCGACTTTGTCAAAGAAGAGTGTCGTACGATCATGCTCCACAATGATATGAACTTTTCTAGGCTTATGGTGTATGCTCAATCCATTGAAGAGTCTAAACTTAGTAGGATCTCAAGGAATTTGAAGAGGATTGGATATAATGAGAAAAACCCATCAAGATTTAAGAAGAGGGCTCCAAACCATGATGGACCTAGTGCTCCTAAGGTGGTAGTGGTTCTCAAGGTGGTAATCCTGCTTGTGTTACTTGTGGGAAGAAGCACTTTGGGAAGTGTCTAGTCGATAGCGGAAATTGCTTTGGTTGTGGAAAGGATGGACATAAGGTGAGGGATTGTCCTAATGTGCAACTAGAGGAAAAGATACTAAGAAAAATCCTCCTAGAGTTGCGGAAGGTGATGCTCCAAAGAGGAATCCTATGTATGCACTCCGGGCTAGAGGATCAAAGCCGGATAAGGATGATGATGTCTGTAAGTACTTGTTTTCTCTTTAGTTTTATGGATTCCTTGTAACTGGGAGAGTATGGTGAGTAGTAGAGTTGTGATTGTTGTCTCTTATATTCTAATCAACTCAAGCTTGAGAGATAGAATGTCATAGTAGCATGTTGTATTGTGTTTAGGAGTCTTGTTGAAATTGAATTTCATTTATTCCTTGCATTGTGCATTTTATGAAGTTATATTGTGTTTTAAAAAGAGTTTAGATGTTTTTGTCTCTCATATTGTCATGCTTCCATCATAAATTGCTTAAGAGTTGCGTTAAGAAATAATTGAGCATATTTCATTATAAGGTCTTGGCAGTTCACTGTAAAAAATTTTAAATTTTGACTTAATTGTTCTTGCATGCAAGATGGTTATAATGTGCATAGAGTCGATGTATATGATCATGATAATATGTGGAGGAGGAAGTTCCTCCTATATGAAAGGAAGAATGTGATTCTTACTGCATGATGAGTCGTAGATTAGTTTCTATCTTCTTGTTGTGTTTTGAGTCTCTCGATTATGTGGAGTTGATTGTTCTCCTACATATGTGTAATTGAGTATGATGTGATATTTGTTATGTGCAAATAATCTTGAGTTTCTTATGTCTTGAAAATGCCTAAAGAATAGCAAGTGTCATTCGAGGACGAATGTTTCCAAGTGGGGAGTATTGTTACACCCTAAAAATGAGCTAGGTTGATCTAGAGCCTAACGTTTGTGTCATGAGATTTTAAAGTCTTAAAATGGTTTACAATTGTGTTTAGAGTCAGTGTAGAAAGTTTGGAAATGCTTGAAGGTCAAACGTCCAAGACGTTCGGAAACTAGTCAGAGTTGAACTAGTATGTCGTATTATTTCGTAGTGGAGTTTTGGGGTATTTTTTTAAGTTAAAATTGAGTAAATATGTTTCCTAATAATATCCTTACATGTAAAGGGTCGATAGGTCCGAGAACGACGCCTCAGGGACCAACCTAAGGGTCCCTAAGGAGGACCCAAACTTGGCCAAGCAAACTGCCACGCTAGCCATGATTTGGCAGTGGTTGTGCGTTGCGCAGCTGGAACTTAAATATGCAAAAATATTGCCCTACAATGCGGGGCTATTGATATGCTCGAACTTACTTCTCAAAAAAGAAGTAAAGCGGTCGTGTCAAGTAAATAACCCAACTAGTGAGGTTGGGATCGTTCCCACGAGGAAAATAGTTTAGACTTAACTTCAATCTATTACTACTATTGTTCAGTCAATTACTTCCTTGGAAAGCAAAAATGATAAAAGGGGGGTTTTCTATTTCTAAGTAAATGAAAATAACTAGCGAAATTGAAAGAGACACTTAACAACTTCAAATGTTGGAGTTTAATCAATTAATGAAGGTAATTAGGGTTTACATGTTAACCACAGGTTCATAACTTGATAATTCTAACTATAACAATTCTTTCCTAGTATCTTGCATGCAAAGTGATAAGTTATTTATTTCTAAATCCTTGGTCCGGCATCTAGAAAATTTCACTCCGCACCTTGGTCCGGCTACGTGTGTTGCTATACTAACCCTTATCTTTACCTCATATTGAGCATCATATTCGATATTTGACGACGTTATTACCTCGTACCAATCAATACTAGCCTATTAGATAGTATACACTAAATCTATGTTGATAATTCTTTTCCTATTATCTACCTCCTTGGTCCGGCAAGTAGCAGTAAGGCGAGTTCTAACGTTGGCTACGACCGTCATGGAAAACCTGCAGGACGACCATCATGGCTACGACGGTCCGTCACATTTTCTGTAACCCCACACTTGGTCAAACTTCCCCATCTTCCTTCAGGAGCTGTACTATGCTGCCACCTACGGACCGTCACAAGCTCTGTAGGTGGTCTCTTCTGCATTTCTTCGCTCAAAAACCTCCGCATTCATCTTTGGACAGATTTCTTGTAAATAAGGAGAAACTTATATAAAAATTAGCACAAAAAGGCTTTTGGACACACTAAACTTAAGGAAAAAGTATTAATAATACCGTGAAACCATGGTATATCAACACCCTCAACTTAAATTCGTTGTTTGTCCTCAAGCGACGCACTATGACTCAATACACAATCTTTGTACAATAGTATCCACGTTTAATCCTTTGCAATCATTTGGCTATCAATCCCGATTAATCTCATCATATTTATGCATGCTATCACTATTAGGCTTGAATTATGTGGAATCAGACCATGACACAGACTCACCATGCACTAACACCTATCCTCTTCAATTTCTCACCGAGGTGCTAATATTTCTGGTAATGTAACTAGTGTCCTCACTTCAAAACAAAATACTCATTTTTCACACAATGATTTCAGTTTGAATATAAGGATTAATTTTCAACACTCACTCTCAGAACAAATTCACACTTATTCATACCTATTGCCATAAGCTTGCCCTTATTTTCACTACTTTAAGTTCGTTATACAACCCTTAGGATCACGATAGTTATTTCTTAGCTTGTAACATATGCTCAGGGTCAGGTAGGGTATATTTAGGTATACTTTTACTACTTTTTGCCCTCCTTGAAATATTGGCTAAACATACCATTTTCTATCATTTTATTTTGCCCAGTTTCCCACATTCTTTCACCTTGCTATTTTTCCTTTTTTCTTCATTTGTGTAAGTGACTCTCTTCTTTTCTTGCTTGTATATTTTTTTTTTCATTTTACTTTTATTTCAACTAATTTTTGAGTCACTTTACTTTTGTCTTTCTCTCTCTTTATTCTTTCAACCCCACTTTCCAGAGCATTCCTCATAATAGACACCCTCAACTCATGGCTTTGCCATGAGTCAAAGTACACAATACCCAAAGTTGGGTCAGAGCCATAAAAAGGTTGTTTACTGCATTAGCCACCCTCAACTTACGCTTTTGGCATAAGCTGAGGTGCACATGTCCAAGGAGGGATCAGGGTCAACACAATATTCTCAGAAAAGATCAGTTGTGGTGAGAAAGAAAGGTCTAATTTCAGCTCAAATCATTTGGATCAAAGAAGGATAAATTTCATTTGGTTTTCTTTTATTTAGGCTAAAAATGGGCTATATTGAATAATGGTATATGATCCTTTCCTAATTGTCTATTACAGCTTACTTTTAGCAGGACTAACTAGGCAAGTTCTAGCTCAGTACAAATAGTGGACTATTCAAATCTTCCTTACACTCACTTGACATCTCATCACTCTACCAGATTATCAGACACCTTGTTCGAATTTTAGACTTAGGGTCATGCAATGCTGTACCTCTATGTCATGCTTAGAGCCACACATTTATCAATTACTATGCCTAGTCATGCATCATTTTCCATTTTATCAGGATATCATTTTAGCCATCATGCTCCAGAATTAAACTATGTACACAAGATATAGACATGCCGGTTCAACGGAAAAAGTAATCAGTCTTTCGGGGAAAAAAGAACACAGGCAAGAAAACCCCAAAAGAGGATAGTTAATTGGGCTATTCAGACTTCACCCTAGCACTCACTTTCCATTTACCCCAGCCCCAACAAAAAGACATGCAATTGTCCCCAATGCATAAAAAAAATTAAATACAACAGTGGTAGGTGAAGCAAACCTGGGGCGCAAAGCGCCGACGATCAGCAAGCTGGTGGGTTCGATTCCCCAAAATCGACTACCTATGTAATATGGACACCCTCAATGGTGTCCTCAGCATCAACAACACTATCAGCAGTGCCTCTCGCTATCTCCACAGTTCTGGAGCTAGACGCCCCAGAAGCTAACTCTTCTGCTCTCATCTGACGCGCCTCCTCCTCAGCAGTCGAGGCTCTCCTCGCAGCCTCCATATCACGGCGCTCCTTCTTCCGTGCTCGCGCCTCATCCTCCTCTCGACCCCTACGCCTCTTGGCATGCTCTCGAGGGGGAGGTGGTGGAATCTCTGAAGTGGTGAATAGGGCCGCCATCACTGTGTCTTCAGCAGGCTCTAAAGAAGGGGCCTCAGACTCAGGCACCCTAGCCTCTAAGATCATATCAATATATGCGCGAAGACTGTCGACCGCAGCCTGAAGGGTCGACACATCCATCGGAGGGGCTGGACGGGCTAGCACACGCAACTCAAAGGCATCCAAGCGCTGATGAACCTCAGCGATCTTCCGATCTGTGTGCTCGACCATTCTCCGCTCCAAGCGCTCTTCTGCCTCGGTAATGTACCTCTGCATCCAAGGCTGGATATGATGCAGAAGTGTAGCAATTTGCGCCTCTAATATTTGGACCTTAGCAAGCGCGACCAGAGCGGGTAAAGGGGCTGAGCGAGAGGATTTCGGGGGTGTGCTACTACCCGGGATAGACTCGACCGGTGTAGTGTCAGTGGAAGCCGCATGCGTAGCCGTGCGGGCCTGTGCTACCGTATCAGCCAGATTGCCACCAAGTAGAGGCAGCTCTGGACTGGGCCCTCTGCGTGGAGCCAACTCATTGGCCTCATCTCTGATGAGGCCGAAATCAACAGTGCCCAGAGGGGTGAGCTGATCAACGTGCCATATAGGCACACCTGCGGATCTGCATAGAGAAAATATCATGCACGGGAAAGGGTAAGTAGTTGTGACCTTAAAAGCCCTCTCTGCATGACCGCCTGTAGAAGCCAAGCAAAATCTATCTCGAACCCGGCTATCATTGCTGCAATCAGTACTCCTCGATCCTATGTGACGATATTATTAGCGGCTGTAGGGGAAAGGCAGTGGCGGACAATCAACCACACAAACTTCGCCGTGAAAGTCCGGTTGGCCTTCTTGATGGCCCCATTCGGCTCAGTCACCCAGTCGGCACCCTCTCCATCAACGATCAAGTGCAGGGCCATCCACCTCTTGGTGGTCTCTCTCAGCGATGGCTCACGCAGAAATTGGCCATCTTTGACAATCTGCCATCGGTAATCAAACTCAGTAGTGAGAGGGGTCCGATTAGCACCAACATTCTCGCCGTATAGAAACCGACGGATAGCAGGCAGGGAGATATCAAACGAAACGCCACGTACTCAGACCTGCTCCAGTGGGGCCTATTTGGCGGGGGCAACCCGCCTATCAATCTGCGATCGGAGAGTCGCTACATAGGATGCGTAGAACTCTCGGACCAGCTCTTCACTATAATGTTCCAACGGACGTGCTGTCTACTCCAGTCGATGTCTAGTGAAGAGATTGTGGATCTCAGGCATCGTCAAGAGACTTCCCGTGAGGACCCGCTGCTCCAATGTAATTGTCCGAGTCATAACTCCTTTGTCATTCAGGAACTTTGCATCGGAATAGACTTGAAACTGCCCGTCGACACACCAACGGTTGGGCTGGTCAGTAACCGGGGTGAGAGCACGAGCTGGTGAACCGGGTGTGGATTCCGAACTATCAGCCTCATCAGACGAGGCCGACGCTGCAGCGGTGGCGGGTGCGGGAACTTCAGCAGATCCGGAGGCTTCCTCCGACCACGGAACTCCTAAGGATCCAAACGCTCCTTCTTCATTAGTGGCTGACACAGAAGGTGTGCTGGTCAGTGTGCGCTCCTCATCAGACTGGGAGGCAGTGACTACGCCGGACGCCATCTTTTTGGGTGTGGCTCTGGCAGCACATGCACCACTGGATGGGGTGGAAGTGCCTGAGGGCACGTACTCGTGGTCACGCTCATCATCAGAGCTAATGACCAGGCGGGCAAACGGAGCGACAGACTTTGATCGCCCGCGTGCATAGACTTGATCTTGTTTTGGTGCCATAGTAGATAGTACCTGCAAAGGATCAATATTAGTACTCGAAGGAGCAAACAAGACAAGCAAAACCACACAAAATAAATAAATAAAATAAAATAAAATGACATTGCTATAGTAACAATGAAACACAATGGACCAGGTGACAGTTCGTCGTGAGTACGACGGACCATCATGGGGTATGTCGTGTCTTACTTAGACTATGTGTATATGGAGAACCCTGAAGGAGAGTCTCTGACAAGTATGACGGTATGTGCAGGACAGACCATCACAGGTACGACAGTCCATCGTAGGTGTCCGTCAGAGGACACTTGGAAAAAAATATGGAGACCCTTAGGAGAGGGGTCTCTGACCATCAAAACGGTCATGCAGGACGGACCGTCACAGGTACGACGGTCCGATGTAGGTGTCCTTCAGAGGACATTTGAAAGAAATATGGATACCCTAGGAGAGGGGTCTCTGACCGTCATGACGGTCATGCAGGACGGATCGTCATGGGTATGACGATCCATCGTAGTTGTTGATACGCTCAAACTTACTTCTCAAATGAGAAGTAAAGCGGTCGCGTCAAGTAAATAACCCAACTAGTGAGGTTGGGATCGTTCCCACGAGGAAAATAGTCTAAACTTAACTTCAACTTGTTATTACTATTATTCGGTTGATGACTTCCTTAGAAAGTAAAAACATAAAAAGGGGGTTTGTATTTCCTGATGAGTAAAAATGACTAACGAACTTGAAAGAGGCACTTAACAGCTTTAAATTTTGGGTTTTAATCAATTAATCAAAGTAACTAGGGTTTACGTGTTCCCCACAGGTTCATAACTTGATAATTCTAACTATAACAATTCTTTCCTAGTATCTTGCATGCAAAGTGATAAGTTATGTATTTCTAAATCCTTGGTCCAGCATCTAGAAAATCTTACTCCGCACCTTGGTCCGGCTACGTGTGTTGCTTTCCTAACTCTTATCTTTACCTCATATTAAGCATCGTATTCGATATTTAACTAAGTTATTACCTCGTACCAATCAATACTAGCCTATTAGATAGTATACACTAAATCTATGTTAATAATTCTTTTCCTATTATCTACCTCCTTGGTCCGGCAAGTAGCATTAAGGCGAGTTCTAACATTTATCATCCGTTAAAAAGACTTCTAAGCGAAAGAATTATTAATACATGCAAGACACTATTCTAGAATTGTTATTTTAGCTAGGGTTTATCTCATTATTTGCCTATGGTTCCCACAACCCTAGTTATGGAGTTTAGTTACTCATAGCCATAAACACAATATTAAAATATTTTAAATAAGAATTCATGCACTTACTTCAATGAGAAAGAATAAAGTCCGAAAGTTTGCTTGATTAATCACCAAAAATCACTTGTAAGAATCTACAAAAATCAAACACTAATACACAAAGTCTAATAATATGATGTCTAATCTAGCAGAGTCTAACCTCAAAAATGAGGTTTTTCGAACAATTTATAAAAAAATAAAAACCCAATTAAACAAGGATTCTAATTACTGGAAATCTGCCAAAACGCGGCTGGGTCGACGGACCACGCGACGGACCGTTGTGGTCACAACGGACCGTCGTGGACTCCGTCGTCCCATACTTGGTGCAATTTCTTCTGCTACTTTCTTCATTCCCCTCGACGGCAAGTGTGACGGACCGTCATAGGCACAACGGTCCGTCGAGGGTCTTCGTTTCAAAATACTTCAACTCTTGGAATCTGGGTACTGGGATCACTTCTCTGATCTTCACGACGAACCTGCAGGACGGACTGTCATGGTCATGACGGACCGTCACAAGCTTCGTAATCCCACACTTGGTCAGACTTCCCCATCTTCCTTCAGCAGCTGCACTACGCTGCCACCTACAGACCGTCACAGGCACGACGGACCGTCATAAGCTCCGTAGGTGGTCTCTTCTGCATTTTTTCGCTCAAAATCTCCGCATTCAGCTTTGGACAGATTTCCTTCAAAACAAAGAGAAACTTATATCAAAATTAGCACAAAAAGTCTTTCGGACACACTAAACTTAAGGAAAAAGTATTAATTATACCGTGAAACCACGGTATATCAACACCCTCAACTTAAATTTGTTGTTTGTCCTCAAGCGACGCACTATGACTCACTACACGATCTTTGTACAATAGTATTCATGTTTTATCCTTTGCAATCATTTGGCTATCAATCCCGATTAATCTCATCAAATCTATGCATGCTATCACTATTAGGCTTGAATTTTGTGGGATTCGAACATGACACAGACTCACCATGCACTAACACCTATCCTCTTCAATTTCTCACCGAGGTGCTAACAATTCCAGTATTGCAACTAGTGTCCTCACTTCAAAACAAAATCCTCATTTTTCACACAATGATTTCAGTTTGAGTATAAGGATTACTTTTCAACACTCGCTCTCAGAACAAAGTCACACTCATTCATACCTATTGCCATAAGCTTGCCCTTATTTTCACTGCCTTAAGTTCGCTATACAACGCTTAGGATCACGATAGGACTTTCTTAGCTTGTAACATAGGATCAGAGTCAGGTAGGGTATATTTAGGTATACTTTAGTGACTTTTTTTGCCCTCCTTGACATATCGGCTAAACCTTCCACTTTCTATCACTTTATATCGCCCAGTTTCTCCCATTCTTTGACCTTTCTATTTCCCTTCTTTCTTCATTTGTGTAAGTGACTCTTTTCTTTTCTTGTTTGTAATTCTTGTATGTTTCTTTTTTTTCTTTACTTTTCTTTCAACGAGTTCTTGAGTCACTTTACTTTTGTTCTTTCTCTCTCTTTGTTCTTTAAACCCCACTTTCCGGAGCATTCCTCAAAACAGCCACCCTCAACTCATGGCTTTGCCATGAGTCAAGGTACACAATACCCAAAGTTGGGTCAGGGCCATACGAAGGTTGTATATGCATTAGCCACCCTCAACTTATGCATTTGGCATAAGCTGAGGTGCACATGTCCAAGGAGGGACCAGGGCCAACATATTGTTCCCAGAAAAGATCAGTTGGGGTGAAAAAGAAAGGTCTAATTTTAAGCTCAAATTATTTGGATCAAAGAAGGATAACTTTCATTTGGTTTCTTTTGTTTAGGCTAGAAATGGGCTATCTTGAATAAGGGCCTATGATCCTTTCCTAATTGTCTGTTACAACTTACTTTTAGCAGGACTAACCAGGCAAGTTTTAGCTCAGTACCAGTAGTGGACTATTCAAATTTCCTCACACTCACTTGACATCTCATCACTATACCAGATTATCAGACACCTAGTTCGACTTGAAGATTTAGGGTAATGCAATGGTGTAACTCTATTTCATGTTTAGAGCCACACAATTATCAGTTACTACGCCTAGTCATGCAACATTTTCCAGTTTTATCAGGATATCATTTTAGCCATCATGCTTCAGAGTTAAACTATGTACAAAAGATGTAACGTGCCGGTTCAACAGAAAAAGTAATCGGTCTTTTGGGGAAAAAGAACACAGGCAAGAAAACCCCAAAAGAGGATAGTGAGTTGGGCTACTCAGACTTCACCCTAACACTCACTTTCCATTTACCCCACCCCTAACAAAAAAGCATGCAATTGTCCCCAATGCATAAAAAATCTAAATATTAGAGTGGTAGGTGAAGCAAACCTGTGGCGCATAGCGCCGTCGATCAGCAAGCTGGTGGGTCCGGTTTCCCGGAACCCACATCCTCTGCAATCTGGACACCCTCAGTGGTGTCCTCAGCAATCTGGACACCCTCAGTGGTGTCCTCAGCAACAACCACACCATCAGTAAAGCCTCCTGCTGTCTCTACAGTGCGGGAGCTAGACGCCTCAGTCGCTATCTGCGATGCTCTGATTTGGTGTGCCTCTGCCTCAGCAAGTGAGGCTCTCCTCGCAGCCTCCATCTCTCGGCGCTCCTTCTTCCTTGCTCGCGCCTCATCCTCTGCTCGACCCCTATGCCTCTTGGCACTCTCTCGAGGGGGAGGTGGGGGAATTTCTGAAGTAGCAAACAAGGCCGCCAATACAGTGTCCTCAGCAGGCTCGACAGACTCCGGCACTCTCGCCTCTAGGATCGTGTCGATGTCTGCATGAAGACTGTCGACTGCAGCGTGAAGAGTCGACACATCTACCGGAGGGGCTGGGCGGGCTAACATTCTCAACTCAAATGCATCTAGGTGCTGGTTAACCTCAGCAATCTTCCGCTCGGTAAAGTGTTGCATCTTCCTCTCTAGACGCGCCTCAGACTCAGTAATCGACTTCTGCATCCACGACTGGATATGATGCAGAAGAGTGGCCATTTTTGCCTCCAGTTTTTGGACCCTAGCAAGCGGGACCAGTGTCGGTAGAGGGGTTGTACGAGAGGAGCTCGGGGCTGGGCTACTACCCGGGATAGACTCGACCGGGGTAGTGTCAGTGGACGCTTGTGTAGCGGTGCGGGCCTGGGCTACCGTATCCGCAAGATCATCAACAAGTGGGGGCAGCTCTGGACGGGGCCCTCTGCATGGAGCCAACTCATTGGCCTCGTCTCTGATGAGGCCGACGTCAACAGTGCCCTACGGGGTCTTCAACTGATCTATGTGCCATATGGGCACACCTGCGGACCTGCAAAGGGCAAAGATCATACACGGGAAGGGATAGGTAGTAGTGACCTTGAATACCCTCTCGTGCATGACTGCCTGGAGAAGCCATGCGAAGTCCACCTCAAATCCGGCTATCATTGCCGCCATCAACACTGCTCAATCCCAAGTAACGATGTTGTCAGCAGCTGTGGGGGAAAGGCTGTGAACGTGAGGTTGGCCTTATTGATGGCCCCCTTCGGCTCAGTCACCCAATCTGCACCCTCTCCGTCGACTGATAGGTGCAGGGCCATCCACCTCTTGGTGGTCTCTCTCAGTACCTGCTCGCGCAAGAACTGGCCGTCCTTCACTATCTGCCAGTGGTAGTCAAACTCGGCAGTGTGGGGAGTCCGCGTAGCATCTGCACTCTCGCCGTATAGGAACCGGCGGATAGCTGGCAGGGAAATGTCAACCTGCACGCCCCGGACTCGACCCTGCTCCAGTGGGGCCTGTTTAGCGGGAGCAGCCCGCCTATCGATCTGCGATCGGAGAGTCGCTACGTAGGATGTGTAGAACTCTCGGACCATTTCCTCGTTGTATCGTCCCAACGAATGGGCTGTACACTCTAAGCGATGCCTGGTGAAGAGGTTGTGGATCTCCGGCATCGATGGGAGACTCCCTATAAGTACCCGCCGCTCCAAGGTGAGTGTCCGAGTCATTACTCCTTTATCAGTCAGGAACTTGGCGTCGGAGTAAACTTGAAACTGGCCTTCGACACACCACCGGTTTGGCTGGTCAGTGGCTGGGGTGGGGACCTGGGCTGGTGCGCCGGATGTAGAGTCTGAACTGTCAGCCTCATCCGACGAGGCCGACGCTGCAGCAGTGGCGGGTGCGGGAACCTAAGCAGAGCCTGAAGCCTTCTCGGACCATGATACTCCTAAGGAGCCAGACGCTCCTTCCTCATTTGTGGCTGACCCAGAGGGTGTGCCGGTCAGTGTGCGCTCCTCATCAGACTGGGAGGCAGTGACTACGCCGGACACAACCGTCTTGGGTGTGGCTCTGGGAACACGTGCAGCACGGGAAGGTGCGGAAGTGCCTGGGGGCACATATTCAGAGTCTCGCTCATCATCAGAGCCGATGATCAAGCCTGCAGATGGGGCAACAGACTTTGATCGCCCGCGTGCGTAGGTTCGGTCTTGCTTGGGTGACATAGTAGATAGTACCTGCAAAGGATCACTATTAGTACGAGTAATGGAAAACAACACAACCGAAACCATACGATATAAAACAGTGAAAATAATAGGTAAATGTTGTATAAACAGTGACACACGACGGGCCCGGTGACGGTTCGTCGTGACTATGACGGACCGTCGTGAGGTCCGTCGTGGTGTACTTGGACTCTGTATAAATAGAGTACCCTGAAAGAGGGTCTCTGACTAGCATGACGGTGTGTGCATGACGGACCGTCACAGTTACGACGGTCCGTTATAGATGTCCGTCATAGGACACTTGGGGAAAAAAATGGAGACCCTTAGGAGAGGGGTCTCTGATTGTTATGACGGTCATGCAGGACGGACCGTCGTGGGTACGACGGTCCGTCACAAGTGTCCGTTGAAGGACACTTGGAAAAAAATGGAGACCCTTAGGAGAGGGGTCTCTGACTGTTATGACGGTCATGCAGGACGGACCGTCGAGGGTATGACGGTCCGTCACAAGTGTCCGTTGAAGGACACTTGGAAAAATATGGAGACCCTTAGGAGAGGGGTCTCTGACTGTTATGACGGTCATGCAGGATGGACCGTCGAGGGTACGACGGTCCGTCACAAGTGTCCGTTGAAGGACACTTGGAAAAAAAATGGAGACCCTTAGGAGAGGGGTCTCTGACTGTTATGATGGTCATGCAGGACGGACCGTCGAGGGTACGACGGTCCGTCACAAGTGTCCGTTGAAGGACACTTGGAAAAAAATGGAGACCCTTAGGAGAGGGGTCTCTGACCGTCATGATGGTCATGCAGGACGGACCGTCGTGGGTACGACGATCCGTCACATGTGTCCAGTAGGACAGGGGTGCTAGGGCTTGTGCAACGGACCCTACGACGGTCCGTCGTGGCTACGACGGTCCGTCATCGGGGTCTCGTTCTGAATGACAGAGACAGAACTGTAGATACCCTAAGCAACCCCGATGAACCCATATGGTCTTCTAGTGTTGTGGACCTATATGTGTCTATCCCAACTACCTAGGAAACTATTAATGCAAAATCACCTATGTCTAGGGTTGTCAACATGACAAATTCGAACATTATGAGCCTAGGTTTAGACATAATCATATAAAGGGAACAATATACGACTAAGAACCAAGCTAATACTAACTAATAAACAAAAATACAAGATAAATGAGTATAAATTTAGAGACACATACCTTAAAAATGGAGAAAACGCAAATGGACAATAACTCAGTTGGCAGGGTAGACACCTACAGCAGCAGCTCCGACTAATAATGATAGTTTTAAGGCTTTGGAGAATTTTAGGGGTAATGATCAGTGAGGGGGAAATGTGGAAGTTGAAAAGAGAGGGGAGATGAGAGGAATAAGGAATTAATGGGGTGAAAATGAGGGGTTGGGGGGTTTAAATGGTCAGATTTTGAAAAGGGTCCAGCCGGGTCGGGTCGAGTATAATTCATTAATCACGCGACGGTTCCCCGACGACGGTCCGTCGAATCTGTGACGACCCGTTGTAGGTTCCGTCGTGTGTTCCCTAATTTCAACGTAGCATAAAAACGTACCTGGACGATGTATGCATACGACAGTCCATCGTACGCGCAACGGTCTGTCGATGTATCTGTCAGTGGCTGCTACGGAGTAGTTTTCTGCAGAATTTCTTGGTGATGTGCCTGCAAATTTAAAACCCATTAATAGAAAAATGCTACCATTATAAAAGAGACGATAAGTATTGGGTTGCCTCCCAACAAGCACCTGATTTAATGTCGCGGCACGACTGGGGCCACTTGATTACTCAGACTTCATCAAGAAGGTATGCCTCGATCACTTCATTCGCCGATTCAGCATGCCCGAGATAGATTTTTATGCGCTGTCCATTCACCTTGAACCGCACACCCTCCTTAGTTTCCAACTCTACTGCTCCATGAGGGAATAGTTGGGTAACCGTGTAAGGACCAGTCCATTTGGACTTGAGTTTGCCTGGAAACAAGCGCAATCTGGAATTAAATAAAAGCACCAAATCCCCGACCATAAACTCTCGTTTTTCAATTTTGTTGTCATGATACTTCTTCATCTTTTCTTTGTATAGGGCTGGACTTTCATAGGCTTTCAAGCGAAATTCATCAAGTTCATTCAACCCATTTAACCGTTGCTCTGCAGCTTCGCTCCAATCCATTTTTAACTTCTTCATAGCCCACATGGCTTTATGCTCTAACTCAACCGGAAGATGACAAGCTTTCCCATATACAAGTTGTTATGGAGACATACCTATGGGAGTCTTATATGCTGTCCGGTAGGCCCAAAGAGCATCATCAAGCCTCCTTGACCAATCCGTTCTACTAGCATTCACTGTTTTGGACAATATCTGTTTGATCTCGCGATTCGATACTTCAACTTGCCCACTAGTTTGAGGGTGGTAAGGAGTGGCCACATTATGGCGAACCCCGTATTTCTCCAATAACCCCTTGAACAATCTGTTGCAGAAATGGGAGCCCGCATCACTAATAATGGCCCTTGGGGTGCCAAAACGGGAGAATATATTCTTTTTCAAGAATGCAGTGACACTCTTCCCTTCATTTTTTGCGAGGGCTATGGCTTCGACCCATTTAGATACATAATCAACTGCTACTAGAATGTACTTCATCCCATGAGAACTCACGAAAGGGCCCATAAAGTCAATACCCCAAACATCAAATAACTCAATCACAAGAATGGGGTTTAGAGGGAGCTCTTGCTTTCTTGAAATACCACCATCTCGTTGACATTTGTCACATGCTTTAGCAAACCCATGAGCATCTTGATGAAGAGTTGGCCAATAGTAACCACATTGCAATATCTTGTGAGCGGTTCGGATACCACTGTGATGTCCGCCAACAGGTGAAGAATGGCATGCCTCCAACACACTCAACATTTCACATTTTGGCACACAACGCCGAATAAGCCCGTCGGCACAACTCCTATACAAGTATGGTTCATCCCAACAGAACTTCTTCACATCGTACATGAACTTTTTCCTTTGATGAAAGGACAAGTCTGATGGAACAATATCACTAGCCAGATAGTTCGCAAAATCTGCGAACCATGGAATCAAGTCTTGTGAAGCAGCCAATACATGTTCATCGGGGAAAGTATCATCAATATCAATCTTATCCCCTAACTCTGTCATAGATTCATCCTCTAGACGAGACAAATGATCAGCAACTTGATTTTCAGTCCCTTTTCTATCCAGCACTTCAAAGTCAAATTCTTGCAGCAGTAATACCCAATGAATCAGCCTAGGTTTCGCATCCTTCTTCGCCATCAAATATCTCAATGCTGATCGGTCAGTATGCACTATAACTCTAGTACCTAGCAAATAAGAGCGAAGTTTCTCAAAAGCAAAGACTACTGCAAGGAGTTCTTGCTCAGTCACTGTGTAGTTCTTCTGGGCTTCATTTAGGGCTTTACTAGCATAGTAAATTGGGTGAAGGATTTTGTTTCTTCTCTGTCCCAATACTACACCAAGAGCCACCCCACTAGCATCGCACATTACCTCAAATGGACTGTTCCAATCCGGAGAAATAATGATAGGCGCAGACACTAACTTTTCTTTTAGCTCACCGAATGCTTTAAGACAGGATTCATCAAAACAAAATTTACATTCTTTCTCCAGCAATTTGCACAATGGGTGTGCAATCTTTGAAAAGTCTTTGATGAATCTCCGATAAAAACCTGCATGCCCAAGAAAGCTTCTCACACCATTCACAGAGATCGGCGGGGGAAGTCTCTCTATTACCTCAACTTTAGCTCGATCAACCTCTATGCCCTTTTCTGAAATGCGATGACCCAACACAATACCCTCTTTCACCATGAAATGACACTTTTCCCAGTTTAGTACCAAATTGCAGTCTTCACATCTCTTAAGAACCTCAGATAAATTGGTCAAACACCGCTCGAATGAATCACCAACCACAGAAAAATCATCCATAAAAACTTCTATAGTATCCTCCACCATGTCAGAAAATATTGACATCATACATCTCTGAAAGGTTGCGGGTGCATTGCACAACCCAAACGACATTCTTCTCAACGCAAAAGTCTCATATGGACAAGTGAAAGTGGTTTTCTCTTGATCTTCTGGTGCAATAGAAATCTGATTATACCCCGAATACCCATCAAGAAAACAACACCATCCTTTTCCGGCAAGTTTATCCAACATCTGATCCATGAAGGGCATAGGAAAGGTCTTTTTCAGTCCATGAGTTCAGTTTACGGTAATCCATACATACCCTCCTTCCAGTAACCGGTCTCATTGGAACAAGTTCATTCTTTCCGTTGGGGACCACAGTCATTCCCCCTTTCTTAGGTACACACTGAACCGGGCATACCCAACTACTATCGGCGATTGGATAGATTACTCCGGCATCCAACCACTTGATGATTTCCTTCTTCACAACCTCTTGCATAGGAGGATTCAAGCGTCTCTGGTGATCAATACTCGGCTTATGATCAGGCATGAGTTGAATTTTATGAGAGCAAATACCAGGAGGGATCCCAATAATGTCTGCAATGGTCCACCCAATAGCTCTTTTGAACCTTTTTAGTACCTTCACCAAACTCTGAACCTGTTGTTCATCCAGGTCTGATGCAATGATTACCGGCAAAGTGTCACAATTTCCTAAGAATTCATACCTAATGACTCATATTCTTCAATGCAATCACTATCAAAGTTCATTATCACTGCCGCTAGTGCTTTGACACCTAGACATTCTTCTATTTGTGTCTCAGATGTCTCACCCATGTTGTAGGATATAGCAGATACCGATTGGAGCTCACCACTCTGCCTCATGGACCTACAAATATTAAAGGTCACTTCCTCATTGTTCAACCGAAATTTCATCTTCCCCTTTTCCATGTCTACTAAGGCTCTTCCCGTAGCTAGGAATGGCCTCCCAAGGATAATAGGCACTTCAAAATCAACCTCACAATCAAGAATAACAAAATCAGTCGGAAAGATGAATGACTCCACTTTTACTAGCACATCATGAAGTATCCCTATGGGGCGTTTTACTGTTCGATCAGCCATCAATAGCCGCATCGCAGTGGGCTTTGGGTCACCCAAACCCAACTTCTTGTAAATCGAGAGGGGCATGAGATTTATGCTTGCCCCCAGATCACATAATGCTTTCGCAAAATATAATAGCCCGATTGTACAAGGAATAGTGAACACACCCGGATCTTCTTTCTTTTGGACCAGAGATCTTGTAGCAATAGCACTACAATGATGCATTCTATCATCATCCTCAAAAGTAACCGATCTTTTCTTTGTGACCAAATCTTTCATAAACTTGGCGTAACCGGGCATTTGTTCTAAAGCTTCTACCAAAGGGACATTGATAGAAAGTTGCTTCAACATTGTTATGAAACACCGATATTTGCCATCCTCGGTCTTTTTCACTAATCTTTGAGGAAATGGGGGTGGTGGCCTAGGCATAGGAGTTACCTTTTTAGGCACTTCAGCATCTTTTGCAATGTTATCCTCTAAATCAGCATCAACATTTACCACTTTATCAGTATCTTTTGTCACCTTATTCTCATTAGATGGCATAGGTGGGTCAATGGTTTGCTTGCCACCACGAGTAGTAATTGACATACAATATCCATCATTTTTTCGTATTTTGGACAGTGTTGCTAGGATGAGTGAACGGTTGCCGTGTGTTCACAGTTGCAGATAATTGGGCCAATTGTAACTCAAGTTGCTTAATCGATATTGCATGTGTATCAACTTTTTGCCTAATACCCGCTAAATCATTCCTTAACTCTTTATTGTGCTCATCACTAGCATCGAACCTCCTCATCATTTTATGCAACATATCCTCAACTCGCGACATACTACCTCCACCATCCCTAGGAGTAACTTTACGATTTTGAGGAGGAACATAGGGTGCATTCCTGTCGTTTCTATTACCATAATTACCCATGTTGAAGTTGTTGTCGCGATTGTAGTTTCCATCTCGGACATAATGACCCTCACGATTGTAGTTACCATAGTTCCGACCTTGGTTCCCTTGACCTTGGCGCCAATTCTCCTGATTAGAGCCTTGGGCACTTGGTCGGAAACCCCCCATCTGTTCATTTACTGCATAGGAATCCTCCTCATAATAACACTCATCGATTGGAGGTGGTGGTTTAGCCAAGTAGTTGACTGCATTAATCTTTTCTGCACCCCCAGTGACATGTTTTAGTACCAACCCAAGCTCAGTTCTCATCTGAGCCATTTCTTCACGAATATCATCTGTGGCTGGGTTGTGAGTGGACTGCACTGCGAAGGTGTTTCTCCCTGTATCGGACTTCCTAGTACTCCAAGCTTTGTTGTTACGGGAGATTTTCTCTAATTTCTCAGCAATCTCAGCATAAGGGCATTCTCCATAAGATCCACCTGCTATAGTGTCCAACACCGCTTTATTGTTATCATCCTGTCCCCAATAGAAGTATTCCTTCAGTGACTCATCATCAATACGGTGATTTGGAACACTTCTCAAGAATGAGGTGAATTTATCCCAAGAACTACTAACTGACTCTCCTGGTAGTGCCACAAAGTTGTTCACCCTGTCTTTGTGGTTTAATTTCTTGGTGACCGGATAGTACCGTGCTAAGAAGACATCCCGTAGTTGGTTCCAAGTAAAGATGGAGTTGTATGGGAGCTCAGTAAACCACATAGCAGCCTCTCCTGTCAGTGAGAGAGGAAACACTCTGAGACCTATTACATCTAGATCCAAATCAGGCCTCCCTACACAACTTTTACACACTGCCCTTACCTTAGCTATATGGGCATGTGGATCCTCAGAAGGTAGCCCTGAAAACAAACCTCTGGCAGTGAGCATTTGCATCAGGCTACTAGTCACCACAAAAGTGTGGCCTGTGGGTAGAGGGGGCAAGACAAGTGGCCCATTCGAGTCTGCGATGTTAGCATACCCTCTGTAGTATGCTTGGGCCGTGGAACGGGATTTTGTCCCCTCTGTTGATGTTCACCCGGAGCGTCGGGTAACATCTGACCATGAACATCCACTGGATCTGGGATGTTCTGGTTTGGATCCTCATCATTTATTCCCAAGTTTTGATTCATGTTGTGCAGTGTACGCTCTAACTCACGATCGTAGGGAAACAATGGTTCTCTTCCTCTCTGTGTATTTGGGATACAAGGAGGATAGTTCTGAAAGAAAATCAAAAACAATAAAACAAAGTAAAATCAAGAAAATATCAACTAAACTATAGTAATAAGTTCAAGTTAATCTAAAAGCTAAAATCCCCGGCAGTGGCGCCAAAATTTGATACGCTCAAACTAACTTCTCAAATGAGAAGTAAAGCGGTCGCGTCAATTAAATAACCCAACTAGTGAGGTTGGGATCGTTCCCACGAGGAAAATAGTCTAGACTTAACTTCAACTTGTTATTACTATTATTCGGTTGATGACTTCCTTAGAAAGTAAAAACATAAAAAGGGGGGTTTGTATTTCCTGATGAGTAAAAATGACTAACGAACTTGAATGAGGCACTTAACAGCTTTAAATTTTGGGTTTTAATCAATTAATCAAAGTAACTAGGGTTTACGTGTTCCCCACAGGTTCATAACTTGATAATTCTAACTATAACAATTCTTTCCTAGTATCTTGCATGCAAAGTGATAAGTTATGTATTTCTAAATCCTTGGTCCAGCATCTAGAAAATCTCACTCCGCACCTTGGTCCGGCTACGTGTGTTGTTTTCCTAACCCTTATCTTTACCTCATATTAAGCATCGTATTCGATATTTGACTAAGTTATTACCTCGTACCAATCAATACTAGCCTATTAGATAGTATACACTAAATCTATGTTAATAATTTTTTTCCTATTATCTACCTCCTTGGTCCGGCAAGTAGCATTAAGGCGAGTTCTAATGTTGATCATCTGTTAAAAAGACTTCTAAGCGAAAGAATTATAAATACATGCAAGACACTATTCTAGAATTGTTATTTTAGCTAGGGTTTATCTCATTATTTGCCTATGGTTACCACAACCCTAGTTATGGAGTTTAGTTACTCATAGCCATAAACACAATATTCAAATATATTAAATAAGAATTCATGCACTTACTTCAATGAGAAAGAATAAAGTCTGAATGTTTGCTTGATTAATCACCAAAAATCACTTGTAAGAATCTCCAAAAATCAAACACTAATACACAAAGTTTAATAATATGATGTCTAATCTAGCAGAGTCTAACCTCAAATACGAGGTTTTTCGAACTATTTATAAAAAAATAAAAACCTAATTAAACAAGGATTCTAATTACTGGAAATCTGCCAAAACGCGGCTGGGTCGACGGACCACGCGATGGACCGTCGTGGTCACAACGGACCGTCGTGGACTCCGTCGTCCCATACTTGGTGCAATTTCTTCTGCTACTTTCTTCATTCCCCTCGACGGCAAGTGTGACGGACCGTCATAGGCACAACGGTCCGTCGAGGGTCTTCGTTTCAAAATACTTCAACTCTTGGAATCTGGGTACTGGTATCACTTCTCTGATCTTCACGACGAACCTGCAGGACGGACCGTCATGGCCATGACGGACCGTCACAAGCTTTGTAATCTCACACTTGGTCAGACTTCCAGATCTTCCTTCAGCAGCTGCACTACACTGCCACCTACGGACCGTCACAGGCACGACGGACCGTCATAAGCTCCGTAGGTGGTCTCTTTTGCATTTTTTCGCTCAAAATCTCCGCATTCAGCTTTGGACAGATTTCCTGCAAAACAAAGAGAAACTTATATCAAAATTAGCACAAAAAGGCTTTCGGACACACTAAACTTAAGGAAAAAGTATTAATTATACCGTGAAACCACGGTATATCAGTTGTCCGTTTGAGGACACTATGAAAAATAGAGAGAGACCCTTAGTAAAAGGGTCTCTGACAACCAGAACGGTTGTGCAGGATGGACCGTCGTAGGTATGACGGTCCGTCGCATGTGTCCGTTGAAGGACACTTAGAAAAAGTGAGAGACCCTAAAGAATAGGGTCTCTGACAACCAGAACGGTTGTACAGGACGGACCGTCGCAGGAACAACGGTCCGTTGCATGTGGCCGTTGGTGGACACTTGGAGAAAAATTGGACAATGGAGTATTAGGGCGGTTGGAACGAACCCAATGACGGTCCGTCGTGAATACGACGGTCCGTCATTGGGGTCTCGTTCTGTAACTCAGTGATAAAACTGGAGATGCCCCATTCATCCCCTATGACCCAAACCGAATTGGTAGTGTTTTGACCTACATTTGTTTAACCCAAATACCTAGTAAACTAGCAATGCTAAGGCACTTATTTCTAGGGTTTTAACACGGAAATTTCGGGAATTTTTTTAACCTAGGTCAGAAAAAATTTGATAAAGAATTAACGTATCAAGAAGAACTAGACTACTACTAATTGATAAACAAAAATTCAATATAAATGAGTAGAAATTAGAGACACATACATGAGAATTTGAAAAAAAACAAGAGGAAAAGGTACTTGATGATCAAGTAGACACCCACAGCAGCAGCTCTCCGACTAGTAGATGATGACTTTTAGGATTTTGAAAAATTTAGGGAAAATGATCGGTTGAAGAGAGAGATGATTTTGGAAGTTGAAAAGGGAGAGAAATAGGAGGAAGAGTGAAGGAATGGGGTGAAATGCAGGGTTGGGGGCTTTAAATGATGATTTTTTTTAAAACCCCCAGTCGGGTCGGGTCGGGTATGCCTCATTAATGATGCGACGATTCCACGACGACGGTCTGTCTCATATGTGATGATCCGTCGTTGGTTCCGTCGCGTGTTCCCTAGTTAGAAAATAACACGAAGATGTACCTAGCACGACGTATTCATGCGATGGTTCGTCAGGGTAGAAATGGTCCGTCGTTGTATCCATTAGTGACTGCTGCAGAGTAATTTTCTACAGAATTTCTTGGTGATGTGCCTGCAACTTTAAAACCCATTAGTAGAAAATGCTACCATTACTAGAAAAAAAAACTATAAGTATTGGGTTGCCTCCCAACAAGCGCCTGATTTAACATCGTGGCACGACTGAGGACACTTGATTACTCAGCCCTCCTCAAGATGGTATGCCCCTATCACTTCATTCACCGATGCAGTATGCCCAAAATAGAGTTTTATTCGTTCTCTATTCACCTTAAACCGCACTCCTTCCTTGGTTTTTAACTCAACTGCTCCATGAGGGAATACTTGGGTGATAAAGTAAGGGCCAGTCTATTTGGTCTTGAGCTTGCTCGGAAGACAAGGCAACCCATATCTGTCTAAAATCACCAAATCCCCAACCATAAACTCTTGTTTTGCACTTTTTTGTTCATTCTCCTTCTTCATCTTTTCTTTGTGGGATATGGCGAATAACGATTGGAGCTCACAACTCTGCCTTATGGTCCTACAAATGTTGAAGGTCGCTTCTTCATTGTTCAACCAAAATTTCATCTGCCCCTTTTCCATATCAACTAAGGCTCTACCTGTAGCAAGGAATGGTCTCCCAAGAATAATAGGCACTTCAAAATCGACTTCACAATCAAGAATAACAAAATCTGCCGGAAATATGAATGACTCCACTTTTACTAGCACATCATGGAGTATCCCTATAGGCCTTTTCACTGTTCGATCAACCATCAGTAGCCGCATCGCAGTGGGTTTTGGGTCACCCAAACCCAACTTCTTGTAAATCGAGAGGGGCATGAGATTTATGCTTACCCCCAGATCACATAATGCTTTCGCAAAATGTAATGACCCGACTGTACAAGGAATAGTGAACGCACCCGGACTTTTGTACGAGAGATCTTGTAGCAATAGCACTACAATGCTGCATTGTATCATCATCCTCGAAAGTGACCGATCTTTCTTTGTAACTAGATCTTTCATAAACTTGGCATAATCGGGCATTTGTTCTAGAGCTTCTACCAAAGGTACATTGATAGAAAACTGCTTCAGCATTGTTATAAAACGCCGATATTTACCATCCTCGGTCTTTTTCACTAATCTCTGAGGGAAGGGTGGTGGTAGTCTAGGCATGAGAATTACTTTCATAGGGACTTCTGCATCTTTTCCAGTGCTCTCTTCTGCTTCACCACTACCCTTTACCACCTTATCATCATCCTTTCTCACCTTTTCCTCATTACACGGCATAGGTGGGTCAATGATTTGCTTACCACCACGAGTAGTGGTTGCCATACAGTGTGCATCATTTTTCGGATTTTGGACAGTGTTGCTAGGAAGAGTGCCTGGTTGCCGTGTGTTCACAGTCGCAGATAATTGGGCCATTTGCAACTTGATTTGCTTAATCGATATTGCATGTGTATCGACTTTTTGCCCAATACCTGCTAAATCACACCTTAACTCTTTAATGTGCTCATCACTAGCATCGAACCTCCTCATCATTTTGTGCTACATATCCTCAACTCGCACCATACTATCTCCACCATCCCTAGGAGTAACTTCACGATTTTGAGGAGGGACATAGGGCCCATTCCTATCATTTATGTTACCATAGTTACCCCTGTTGAAGTTGTAGTCGCGGTTGTAGTTTCCATCTCGGAAATAATGACCCTCACGGTTATAGTTACCATAGATCCGACCTTGGTTCCCTTGGTGCCAATTATCCTAATTTGAGCCTTGGGCGCTCGATCGGAAACCCCACGTCTGCTCATTTACTGCATAGGAGTCCTCCGCATAATAGCATTCATCATTAGGAGGTGGTGGTTTAGACAAGTAGTTAACTGCATTTATCTTTTATGCACCCCCAGAGATATGTTTTAGTACCAACCCAAGCTCAGTTCTCATCTGAGCCATTTCTTCACGAATCTCGTCTGTGGCTGGGTTGTGAGTAGACTGAACTGTGAAGGTATTTCTCCCGGTATCTGACTTCCTCGTACTCCAAGCTTTATTATTCCGGGAGATTTTCTCTAATTGTTTCAGCAATCTCAGCATAAGGGCACTCCCCATAAGATCCACCTGTTATAGTGTCCAACACCGCTTTATTATTATCATCTTGTCCCCGATAGATGTATTCCTTCAGTGACTCATCATCTATACGGTGATTTGGGAAACTTCTCAAGAACGAGGTGAATCTATCCGAAGAACTACTAACTGACTCTCATGGTAGTGACACAAAGTTGTTCACTCTGTCTTTGTGGTTTAGTTTCTTGGAGACCGGATAGTAGCGTGCTAAGAAAATATCTTAGTTGGTTCCAAGTGAAAATTGAGTTATAAGGGAGCTCAGTGAACCATATAGCAGCCTCTCCCGTCAGTGAGAGAGGAAACACTCTAAGCCCTATTACATCCAAGTCCAAGTCAGGCCTCCCTACACAGCTTTTACACACTGCCCTTACCTTAGCTATATGGGCATATGGATCCTCAGAAGGTAGACCTGCAAACAAACCTCTTGCAGTGAACATTTGCATCAGGCTACTAGTAACCACAAAAGTATGGCCTTGTGGTAAAGGAGGCAAGACAAGTGGCCCATCGGAGTCTGCTATGTTGTCATAGCCTCTATAGTATGCTTGGGGCCGTGGAGCGGGATTTTGTCCCCTCTGTTGGTGTTCACCCGCAGCATCGGGTAACAACTGACTATGAACATCAACCGGAGCTGGGATGTTCTGGTTTGGATCATCATCATGAATTCCCAAGTTTCTATTCATGATGCGTAGTGTACGCTCTAATTCGTGATCATAGGGAAACAGGGGTTCTCTTCCTCTCCGTGTATTTGGCATACAAGGAGGATGGTTCTGCAAGAATCAAAAACAATAAAACAAAGTAAAATCAAGAAAATATCAACTAAACAATAGTAATAACTTTAAGTTAATCTAAAAGCTACTTTCCCCGGCAGCGGCGCCAAAATTTGATACGCTCAAACTTACTTCTCAAATAAGAAGTAAAACGGTCGTGTCAAGTAAATAACCCAACTAGTGAGGTTGGGATCGTTCCCACGAGGAAAATAGTTTAAACTTAACTTCAATCCATTACTACTATTGTTCAGTCAATTACTTCCTTGGAAAGCAAAAATGATAAAAGGGGGGTTTTCTATTTCTAAGTAAATGAAAATAACTAGCGAAATTGAAAGAGACACTTAACAACTTCAAATGTTAGAGTTTAATCAATTAATTAAGGTAACTAGGGTTTACATGTTCCCCACAGGTTCATAACTTGATAATTCTAACTATAACAATTCTTTCCTAGTATCTTGCTTGCAAAGTGATAAGTTATGTTTTTTTAAATCCTTGGTCCGGCATCTAGAAAATTTCACTCCGCACCTTGGTCCGGCTACGTGTGTTGCTTTCCTAACTCTTATCTTTACCTCATATTAAGCATCATATTCGATATTTGACTACGTTATTACCTCGTACCAATCAATACTAGCCTATTAGATAGTATACACTAAATCTATGTTGATAATTCTTTTCCTATTATCTACCTCCTTGGTCCGGCAAGTAGCATTAAAGCGAGTTCTAATGTTGGTCATCCGTTCAAAAGACTTCTAAGCGAAAGAATTATCAATACATGCAAGACACTACTCTAGAATTGTTATTTTAGTTAGGTTTTACCTCATTATTTGCCTATGGTTCCCACAACCCTAGTTATGGAGTTTAGTTATCCATAGTCGTAATCACAATATTCAAATATATGGTATAAGAATTCATGTACTTACTTCAATGAGAAAGAGTAAAATCCGAAAGTTCACTTGATTAATCAACAAAAATCACCAACAATCAATGATAAAAGTCTCAAGATAATCAAGAATCTAACAATAATCAAGGGCCTAACCAAATAATCCAGAGTCTCACCTAATAATCAAAGTCTAATTTCAAAAATGAGGTTTTTCAAACTATTTATAGAAAATAAAAACCTAATTAAACAAGGACTCTATTTGCTGGAAATCTGTCAAAAATGCGGCTAGATCGACGGATCGTCGTGGTCACGACGGACCGTCATGGACTCCGTCGTCCCATACTTGATGAAATTTCTTCTGCTGCTCTCTTCATTACCCTGGATGGCAAGTATGACGGATCGTTACGAGCACAACGGTCTACTGAGGGTCTCCGTTCCAAAACACTTGAACTCTTGGAATATAGGTATTGGGGCTACTTCTCTGATCTTCATGACGAACCTGCAGGACGCACCGTCATGGCTACGACGGTCCGTCACGTTTTCCGTAACCCCACACTTGGTCAGACTTCCCCATCTTCCTTCAGCAGCTGCACTACGCTGCCACCTACGGACCGTCACAAGCATGACGAACCGTCACAAGCTCCGTAGGTGGTCTCTTCTGCATTTCTTCGCTCAAAAACCTACGCATTCATCTTTGGACAGATTTCCTGCAAATAAGGAGAAACTTATATAAAAATTAGCACAAAAAGGCTTTTGGACACAGTAAACTTAAGGAAAAGGTATTAATAATACCGTGAAACCACGGTATATCAGCTATCACAAATAATTATGTTTCAAAAAATTTCCAGAAACAAGATTTGAAAATGCCTCCGTGACGCGCAGTAAACTTTCAGTTTTGATCGCATCATTTTTAAGTCAAATTTGAATTGGTTGAAATGCCTAATAAGAGTATTTATTTTGGATAACTTGGGGATGACTTATTTTGACGGTTATTGAGTCTTTTTATACCCCTAAACTCACTAATCAAAGTCAAAACCCTCAACTCAAAACAAAACCTCTCCATTCTTCTCTATGAAACCTCCATTGATGAAGCTTTAAGAAAGAAGATTGATCTTATCAAGTTTTCTCCATCAATTTCGTGGGTTTTTCATCACAATTAAGGTATGGTTCTTCATCCTTGAAATCCCTTTCTTCAAGGAGTCAATTCCAATGATTTTTCAAAGATGATCAAAATATGAATCCTTCTAATTCAACATCTAGCCATAGGTTCTAGCATAAAACATTTTGAATCATTGTATTATGATTGAATTAATGTTAATTTGATGATTTTAACCTCAAAACTCTATGAACCCATGCAAACCATGCACTCCTAGTTTCGACTATTTTATGGATGAAGTGATCATGTCTCTATATTATCGAATTCTTGTGTAGTTTGATTTGGGCTATTGAATTAGGTAAGAATTATGTTAGGATCATGTGTAGGATGTCTTAGATTTATGAATTCGTATTTAATTACCTTAAATTATTGTACATTATGATTATTGGATTGAATTGGTAATCATGGTCATTGGTATGGGTCTATGGGTATTGTGTTGGTTGAATTGGCTACGAATTGAAATTGTGAGAGCGGATTGGTGGTATGCTACCCTTACTCTCTTTCTATTATGTAATATAGGTCTTAAATTATGACTATGATTGGAATGGTTATTTCCGGTGGCGGTGCTTATGTGTTATACTTGTGAATTATATGGCCTCGTCGGCATTACTTTATGAATTGTGAGACAATGTGGCTTCGTCGGCATTACTTCATGTATTATGATATTATCATGTTATAACTTGATTATGTGAGTAATAAGAATATCTTGATGGCCTATGTATATGTGAAGTCTAAGCATGAGTTCTCCTAGTCGATGATATGTGTCTCTAGTAGGCTATAGGGAAGTTCTTATGTGTAATGACTTGACATTGAAGTATGATGCTTCTTGATGACTTATATGAGACACGTGATGGTTTACATTGATGAGCCTATAGAAGTGTCTAGGATGACTTGCACATATATTTAGTTAGTTGTGCCTATGTGCTTCTTAAATGAGATGATATATGTGATAATGTAAAGTGAAGTGTGTCTTGTTTAGGTAGACACATGTCCCTTGCTTGATTACATAAATGAATATGATCCTTGACTTAGTAGGTTAGAACACCCTTTGTCATGAATGTATATGTATGAAATGAATATGATCTTGAATATAATAAAAAAGGTCATTTATGTGAAACCTTTTAGAAAGAAGGTTATGATATCCATGAAGTCGAAAGTCATAACGGTATCCTTCTTGTGTGAATGATGGACTTTAGGTTAGTTGGATGAAATGACATGAAATCATCCTTGCGAAAGTCATTCAGTTATCCTCTTAACCAATGTAAGGCAACTCTAGGGGACCACTTAGGTAAGGTGTAATGTGATTTGGTTGTGAACTTGATATGGAACCTCTTCACTTGGGTTAGTTGTGCCTATGTGCTTCTTGTATAAGAACAAAGGCTAGCACCGAGTGAGTATGGTTTGGGCAGTAACTCTAGTTAAAGATGAGGCTAGAGTACAAAAGAAACCCTTCATATTTCTTAATTATGTGCCTACATGGGATGTGTCTTAAGCTCTACTATTGGCAACTAGAACAACCTCCATCAGAGTAGGTTCATGACACCGGATTCCATGATTAGCTAACATGGTTTATATCAGTTATTCTCTATTCTCATTATGTGATATACATGCTATTGTTGGAGAAGTATTATGAAGTTTATATAGTGGAATGGGACGCTATCTAGACATTGCACGAGTACGATTTTAAGATGTTAGTGTGTGAGTCTCTAGGTTTTCTTCAAGACCATTATGTGAATGTCCTTACATGTTGAATATCTCTTAAAGGAGTTAATGAACATAATGATTTAAGTGAAGATATGTTAATGAAAAGACAAGTATCTAAAGTAGTCTTGAAGAGGTGGTATAGGCGTTCTCTTCATGTCTTACTTAGGTGAGTCTTAGAGTAATTCTAGGTAGAAAGGTTAATTCATGACATGTGAATAATCTTATCTTATGTAGTCTATAGGATCTTTTTGGTGTGTGTAAAAGGATTGTATGGGCGGTCCTTTCATAACTCACTCAAGTGAACTTAGAATCACCTTTGTAGGAGGTATCATGGTTGTATGTTTTGATGCATTCTTGATGCTATCTTATGTCATGTGAGTTACTGTGAGTTCACTATAATGTTTCTTAAATTGCTATAAATTGAGTATGACTCGGAATGTGTCTTATAATGTGATGTTTCTTATAATTGAGTATGACTCGTAATGTGTCACTATAATGTTTCTTAAATTGCTATAAATTGAGTATGACTCGGAATGTGTCTTATAATGTGATGTTTGGTGTTTAAATGTGGTTCTTATACTTATGTATGAAGTTTTAATCTAAAAGAACATGTTTTTACTCAAATATCCGTTTTTTCATGATTTTATACATTATGCAATGCTTAATACATGCATTGTACTAATTCCATACTTTTTGTCTATTTCTAAAAGTGTGATTAGCAGGTTAGAGGTGTCTTGAAGCAAGGCTTGAAATCTAGATTCTTTCAAGCAAAGTTGAAGTGTGTCCTCACTTGACTCGAGGGTATAACTATCTTTAGACTACATTTATCCAAAATATTGTAATAGACTAAGTTTTCACATTTTGATTGAATGGGACGTGTCCAAGTATTCATGTGTCTAAGATGGTGACTTGAGACTTAGCTTATTCCTTATGTTTTTTAATAAAAGATATTTGAAGTACTATTTTGTGTGAAAATTTTTAGTTTTGTACTATTTTTCATACATGTATGCAATGAACGATGTCATAGGGCTTGTACAAGACCTCCGAGAGGTCAAGTACGTTGTGTTGCGATTCGAGATCACCATATCTTCTAGGTTGTACTCTCGGATCATGACAGATCACAATTCATATTTTTAGATGAAGAAATCATGAACTTACTTAGTAAGAAGAATAAACCCAGAAGTTGCACTTGAATTGCAAACCAAAAGCTCCAAAACCAAATCCAAAAATTAATTAATTACCAAATTTGCAAAAATTAATCCCCAATACATAAACTATAACAACTACTAGTTAACCACCCAAAACGAGGTTTTTGCCCCCTATTTATAGAAAACAAAGTCTTAATAAGAAAGGAATTCAAATAAGGAATGTTTGTTCAGGGACGCGACTTCAATCGATGAGGCTGACTGATGGGCCGTCGATCGATTGGCTATCCGCGAATAGCTTCGATCTGTCATCCAGGACTTAGAGAAATTTTTTGATCTCTGGATGACATCCTTTCTAAATCAAACGATGGACCAACAACACAGTCTATCGTTCCATTTACAGTCTGTTAATGCTCATATGTGACTCCACACTTAGATTCTTCAAATATATCAAGTACTGAAACCCTCAACCCTCGCAGTCGCAAACTGCGATTCACTAGTAAAATAACGCATGCCTCATAAACTAACATATTAAATGAGATAATTTTGATGATGTTAGTGGGTTGGCTGTTAAACGATTTGGGTTGTAGCTGAGTAATGAACATATTTATTAAATTGGTTAATTAAGGTGATGTTAGTGGATTGGGTGTTAGATATTTTGGGCTGAAGTTAAGTAAATACTCATAATTAGTGTGATATTAAATCATTCATGTGGTTTTTTAGGGGAAAAAATCAGAAATAATTCCAAAAAAAAAAGACAATAAAAAATTGCAAATTTTGGTCATTGGAGGGTGCCACATCAGTTGATCTAATTTTAGCTTTGTATTTATAGACGTTTTGGGTTGAAGTTAAGCAATTACTCATATTTAGTGTGATATGAAATCATTTATGTAGTTTTTTAGGGAAAAAACAAAAATAATTCAAAAAAAGGAGCAATAGAAAATTGCAAATGTTGGTCATTAAAGGGTACCACATCAGTTGATCTAGTTTCAGCTTTATATATATATATATATAATATATATATTATATATATATATATATATAATATATATATATATATATATATATATATATAAAGAGATAGAGAGAGATTGGAGGAGAAAATGACATAAATAGTCCCTTTAACTATAGGAATAGATCTAAAATGGTCCCTTAACTATACACTTAATGGATTTAGTCCTCTAACTATAAACTTGCCGATTTTAGTCTTTAAGTATGCCAAAACTTATCATGTTTGATCTTTGTTCATTTTTAATACAAATAAGTTAGGTTTATTTTAATGAAACTTTCGTGAAATAAAATCATTTAACCTATTTTTTAAGTTGTTTCTCTATCCCAACCTTTTTTTTCTTCAAACTACTCTTTTGAAAAGAACAATAACGTCAACGATTCACAATAAAATTGACGAGGAAAGAAGAAATAAGTCCTAATTTTATTCAATGGGGGATAAAATTAAGCGTATAATTATTGTTAATGACTTAATTTGCACTTGAATAAGTTAATCAGTGCAAATTTTATTTAATTACTCAAATTTCTTTATGCAAAATAAAATGAATAGATTAATAAAATTGATCTATTTTAAAAAATAAAACAAATGTGATCTACCATTTTATAAATTTCAATTTCTGAAAAATTGAACAGATTTCGTTCAATGAAGTCGTTGGAGTACAAACTTTGAATTTAACAGGTAATAATATTTTTCTTTTTATAATATAATTTGGCACATTCAAGTCCTTAGTAACAATAATATGCTTCATTTTATCCCTTGTTTAATAAAATTATGATTTATATTTTCTTTCCTCGTGAATTTTATTTTTAATTGTTGAGGTTAAGGTCCTTCGCATAAGATTAATTTGAAGAAAAAGTAGCAGGGAGAAACAACATTAAAATGGCTAAAGGATTTAATTTTTCGAGGCATAAATTATGTTAATAAAAACCTAAACTATTTGTTTTAAAAATGGACAACCAAACCTGATTAGTTTTTGAATATTTAAAGAATTAAATTCGGCAAGTTTATAGTTAAGGGACTAAAACCTTTAAGTGTATCGTTAAAAGATCAAAGCTGAGAAGTTTTTGAATAGTTAAAAACTAAATCCATTAAGTATATAGCTGAGAGACCAATTTAGACCTACTCTTAGGGGTCGTTTGGTACACACATTGATAGTGCAGGGATTAGTAATGCATGGATTAGTAATGCAGGGATTAGTAGTGCAGAGATTAATAGTGCAGAGATTATTTTTTGTCAAGTGTTTGGTTCACTACTTTCCACTTAATTTTGTGTTTAATTTATAATTATACAAAAAAAAAAATCTTTCCTATTATACCCTTGTTTTATAATGAGTGTTAATTTCATATAATTGGGTCAAGGTAGATAACCACCTGACCGGATAATTTTTTTAAAGAATTATTTATTCTATTAATTAGTTAAATCAAATATATATATATATATATATATAATTGTTATTAATTTTAAGGTATGATGTACCACTAAGAAGATCAGTGATGACACAATGTATTTCTAATTTTTTGTGGGTCAAGTATAAATCTTAAAATTAACATAGATTTAAGACTACTTAAATTGTTAATACCTAAAGCTTATTTTTATTTTTATTTTTATTTTTAAAACAAATAGTTCAAGTGGGTAATTGACAAATTATCATGAATATAAAAACATAAAAAAAGTGGAGAAAAAAATATTAGTTTAATCATTAAATTACACCAAACGAATTTGGAGAATCAAAAAAGAATATTTATAACCACTCTAATATAAATAAAAAGGAACTTAAACTACAAAAGAAATTTAAAAAAAGAATAAAGATTAGTTATCCCTCCATTTCTTACGGGTAAGATAATACCACATATGATGGATAAGCAATCCATGGATAAAATTAAATGAAGTAACCAAACAATGTATTAATTGGATCAAATTTTAATCCATGTATTATTTTATCTAATACCGTCTACCAAACGGGTCCTTATAGTTAAGAGACTATTTCATTTTCTCTATATTGGAGAGTGTATTACTAATACCATAAATTCCTAGGTATTAGTAATATCAAGGAATTTAGTGCATGCATTAGCATTTCAAAGACACAAATACCCCTCAAAACGCCTTATATATTTTTTCAAAATAATTGAGGATAGTTTTGTATAATACATGTTGTTTTCAATACACCAAACTAAACAAGGCATAAGAAATAATCGATATATAACTAATGTAAGCATAACTTACAAACATTGCTAACATAACATTATGTTTACACAGTCTTCCATTTTTATGATTAATTTAATTAAAATTTACTTTACTAATTTAAAAATATAAAGCAATCTTTTACTATATTAATTAATATCAGTTTATCAATTAATATATTCTCAAAAGACAATATATAACTTAAATATTTAATTTAATATCATTGATAAATACTCTTATTTATTTATTATTTAATATAAAAAATATTTTTATTTTTAAAATAGTTTTAAAAACAAGTAATTAGTAAGTAAAATATGTAAAAAGAAAAAAATCTCCACAATATGCCCAAATACTACCGGCTAGGGTTTCATACAGAAAAAAAGACAATCTACACGGAGTGCGGCATCAGAGAGAGGGAGAGCGCAATATGGGTTCGCGTGAGAAGGACCAGCCGACACCGCACCTGAGCAGCCTAGTTGTACGGCCTACTGACAGCGGCGGAGAAAATGGAGGTGGCGGTGCAGGTAGCGACTACGAGCCAGGTGAGGTTCGTCGTGATGCACCGCCGTATTCACGTTCCGATCGATTCTCTGATACCCATGGTTCGTCCTTCTGTTATCATTTTTTTTCTTTCACGATAATTGCTTATCAATTTCGGAGCCCTCAAAGTCAATTAGTTAACTATTTCAAACTATTTTATGGATCTTCACGTGTAGATCGAACAGGAGTATATTGATCTGATTTTTGGTGAAAGTTATAATTGTTTATTTTTGCTGGAATAATTAACTCAGTGTATGTCTATATGGATTGACATGTGTAGTCTCCTTTTTCTCATGGATGTGGCGTGTCATTCTTTTCATAGCGGGTTAACTAATGCATTTTCGAACTGTTACGGTTTACTTTTTGGGTGATAATTGCTCACAGTTGTCTCATTTGGCTTAAACATTTGTGTCATCCGTTGAAATGTGGTTATCAAGTTAAATTGATGTCAACAATTGTGAAACCTAACAGTTTGTGTCCTTTATATCAATCCTACTTACACTCCAATCCTACTTACACTCCATTGCCTGGTAATGTAATTATTTGTTGGAAAATTAGGGTATCTCTAAGTTCTACAGTATTCCTACAGTTGTAATGTGTAACCAAAGAGATTCCGCATAAAAAAGAATGTAACCTAAAGACTCTTATCAGAAGCGTGGTTTGTTATAAGTGTCAATAGTTAGTTCTTTGCTTCTAATCTGTTTCATTCTTCATTTAGCCCATGTTATTTCTAAGATAACGTAGCACTTTTAAGAAAAATGTGCTATATTTGATTGTAGTTCATCTTCAGTTAACATGGTGTTATCATCCCTGGTTCACTGCTCTGTGTAGTATGATCTAATCATCTTGGTCATCTTTCCTCTGATTTTCACTTGCACATTTTGTCTATTTGATCAGTTCCTAATCATTTAGTAATTTTGTATGACAGAATCATCTTAACATTCTCATTTCGTTGAGGCTTTGCCTTGTGGCTATGTTGGGCATTTAGAGGCTCAACAATCTCTCCATTTAGTATAGATGGTCTCACAACCATTATTTTTCACTTTGCTATGACTGTGTCTGTTGCATGACACCCTCATAGCACATTTCGAGTTTGGTCTTGATATTTTGGTCGAGTTTTGTTTTAAAATTTTCTTAATTTTTACGCATGGTTACATGTTGTGCATACATCCTTACTTTTACTTGTCCTAGGCCTTTACTTTCTGGAGTATGTCTCCACTGTTCAAGCTTTTGCAGTGAATTACCTCGCTGGTTTCATCAAATAAAACGATACGGCCCTGAAAGTATAAACCATGAAAGTCATGTTGTATACTATTGGTGAGCTCATATGCAGCTAGCTTAAACAATTAGAGGGTCAACTTCTTTGTGAACTTCTTTAATTTTCTCCCTAATTTTTGTATTTCGTAGTTCATGATCAGTTCCTTCATATCTAATCCCTTAGTGAAGTTGCTACAGTGTGACTCTTCCTATCTTCCTTGAATCCACTTGTTAGGGGCTCTTACTATAGATAATATCTTTGAGGTAGTTTGGGAGATTTACAGGCTTTAGGCAATCAACATGACACATTTGAGAGATCTATTTCATCAGACAGATCTTTTTTGTGCCAAGCCTCTACATTTCTCAGCGAGATGTAACACCTTTTATCCACCCACTTGATTCCCATTGTTCTCCAGTATCATTTATGGAGTGTTAAATTGTGAATGAATTTTGCTATTGTGTTTTACAGCTGAGCACTTTGCCTGGTGCAAGAACTTTGCTCTTGAAGAAGGCACATGGTGGGGTTCTGGTGAGAAATTTTGTTGGGTATTTTGAACAGGAAAGTGTATATCAAGTATTATATTTTATGGACTTGCATGGGCTGTGAACTCTTGGTATCATGATGTGTTTGACGGGATAGCACTATTGATGGACAGCTTGTATGGATTGGAGAATGATACATGAGATATCTGAGAATACTGATCCATCATTGAATGGTTGATGTTGTGAATGAAGTGTTTTTGCTGATTGTCTTTATAGTTGTATAGTTAAGTGGGGGTAAATTCTGCCAGGGTGATGAGTTGAAACTGGTGAAACATGACAAAGACCCCAACTCCTCATGAAGAGGTCATTTGGTAGACACTGATTGTCTGGGTATTGGTGTTTTGAGTCCATCTGAATCCTTGTCAATTGGATTCAGGGAAATAATGAATGTTTTAGTCTTTTCAGTTTTTGCTTTCTCCAATTAGCAGTGGCTTTTGGGATTTATTCTTTTAGTACTTTAATTTGGTGGTTAAGTAGGAGTTGAATTGGGTATGCATGTGGATTAGTTGCTTTGTTGAAGATTAAATTTTGGTGAATAAGAGATTCCATGTAAGTCGCGAACGCATCAATTCCATATAGAAGCTTGAACTTAATAGGACTTATCAACATACTGTGAGCTGGTTTACGGAAGGGGTTTATTGAGTTCAGTGATTGGATTCTCTCAGCCATTTGCACAAGCGTTTATGATGATTATGGTTGATTGCATTCAATTTGCAGTCCTTTGGCTGAGGTGTTGGATTGTGATTCAATTGTTAGCAGTTTGATAATTTATGGTATGCACTTTACCTGGATTGTTATCAGTTCAGTAATTATAAGGTCTCTTGGCTCTGGAGCAGTTTGGAGTCTGGCTTGAAGTTCCCAATTACTGCTTACGTTGGTAGTGTTGGTTATGAAAATGGGTGTTCTATTTGATTCGGTTAGAGGGAATTAATGTCGACCGTGAAATGTGTGTCGCCGTGCTACTTGCTTAACTTTTAGTAACCAAGTCTATTTTTCCTCGAGGATTTCAATAAATTATCATGTCAGCTGTGGATGATACAGAAAAATGTAGTTTTCTACGGTTGATGCACTGTAATAATTTAAATTGAGACATAACTTTGAAGACAGTCATCCTCTTGAGATTCACATTCTCTTCATGCTACTCTTTCTATTATTTTCGACATCAGGCTATGAACAATGGTAACTGGTTACACAAGCATAATCCGATTGTTGTTGGCATTTCATGGGTTCCACACTTTAGCTTAATTAGGAAATAATATGGGTAACTTTCTCTCATGATATAGTGCCTCTTATGTTTGGGATTCGCTGGATTTTTTTCAGGATATAGAGCGCATGCAGGTTCTGTTTCACCTGTGCGCCATAGGAATGCAGATCATCGGTATAGTACTGATTTTGATCATTCAGGTGGCCCGCCACGTAGTCATGGATTTGGTAGCGGTAGAGATCCTGGTAGACATCGAGACTATTCCCCCCCTTATGGTCGCGGGAGACATGCTGGCAGGTTTGTGGGCAGAAGTTATGATGGACCTGGTTATGGTGGACGGCAAGTTAGAGGAGAAGGTCTGCCTAGAAGCAATCCAAATGTAAGGCCAAGAGATGGTGATTGGATGTGCACGGATCCCTTGTATGTTCTTTCTCTCCCCTATTTTCTGTTAGCATTGAGTTGTCATTTAAATGTGTCTAATTTCTTTTCTTCTAAACTTATGGGTTTCCTTCATTGCCTAAAAATGTTATGGTATCTCTGCTAAGATTGTGACTTAGTGGAATTCCTTGATTGAATGCATTGAATTAATTGAGAGTTTCAATATGCTGTTGTTGTATCAGTATTGTGAAAGGCGCTCGCCTTTCACCTTTGGCGATAACGCGAGGCGAGGCAAGGCACTTTCACCTATTTGTCTCGAGGCGAGGCAAGTTTAAAAAGGCGACCTTATGGGGCCCTTTGGCAACTTTCTGTCACCAGCCTTCTTATTTTTTTAATTTTTTAAAGGTCTGATTTATAATTAAAAGCCAAAATTAGGGTTTTTTGGGAGCATTCCACATTTGCGATTGCCTCCTCTTCTCCTCAGTCGCATACCCTTCGTGTTTGCCTCCTTTTTGCAAACACCGATTTCGCGACCTTCTTCTTCAACTAACTTCGCGGCTACTGCTGCTTCACCGCTTCGTGACTGCTGCCATGTACATTTCTTCTTCTTCAGTTCTTCTCTTCTTCTTCTCGTCCAATTCTTCTCTTATTTTCTCTTCTTCACTTCTCTGTTTTTCACGCACTACTGTGCTCTGTTTTCCACGCACTACTGTGCTCTGTTTTCAGTGTGGTAGGAGCAGGGTTGTTCACTCACTCGGTGTTTTGTTCACTATTAGTTTTTAAATTTAAATATTTGTTAATATATGTTGTTGCTATTAAGATTTTGGATATTTATATGTGCAATTAAAAGTTTTAATTTTTGGTATCAATTGGCACCTTAATTCAAAAAGGGGAGCGCCTCGTGGCGAGACAAGCCCTTGTCGCCTCTCTCCGTCCAAAACACTGTGCTGTATAAGGATCGTCTGCATGGGAGATAGTCTCTTTAGAACTTCTTGAGAACCAACTTTCATTTGAAGTACTTGAAATTGATTCTAATTACTAATTGGTTTGAATTGCAGTAAATGATTTTTGCACCTATGAATCCTACGACTAAGATTGTGACTCAGTAGAAGTCCTTGATTGAATGGATTGAATTAATTGAGAGATTCAATCTGTCATTGGTTTACAAGGATCGGCTTGAAAACCAGCTTTTTTGAAGCACTTGGAAACATGATTCTAATCAATGATCAGTTTTAATTGCAGTTAAATGACTTTTGCACCTACGATTCCTACGCCTTACCTTCAGGTGACTTGTAACCAGATGAATCACAACTTATATTGGAGATCCCTCATGCTAAAAGTTCTGTTTTGTCAAGGCTTAAAATAAATTTAAGTGACAAATAAACCATCATTCTATGCAAGAGCTTAAACAAAGATAACTTTGCTGCTAAATGAGAAACTAGCAAGAATATTGAATGGATTTATTTAATTTTTTTCTGATTATTTGTAATGATTGAACTACTTCAATAGTATTCAGTTCTAGAAGTAGATTTTGAAAGGACTGATGTACCTTGATTTTGTGGAAGCAGTAATGATCATTGACATTGCATAGCACTTTGGTTGTTCAATGATATCTATTGCTGACCTGTGTCTGTGAATACAGACTTATAAATCATGGCGAGAACTATAATTGCTTACCTCCTAAGAAGAAAAAGGGGAAGTGAATGTCTGCTGTTCTAGATGTCATAGCTGTGTATCTTACTCGGCTTCCTGACATTGCAGGTGTAACAACTTGAACTTTGCAAGACGAGAGAACTGTAACAAGTGCAAAAGGCCACGATATGCACCTCCAGGAAGTCCTCGGAGGGGTTATCCCAGCCCACCTCCCCATCATCGCAATCCTGGCCCCCCAATCAACCGTTCTCCAGGAAGGTTTGTGAATGGGTATAGGTCCCCTCCTCGCGGCTGGGCTAGAGATGACCCCCGAGATTTCAGAGCTGGTGTTCCTCATTCAAGATTTGAAGGGAGGTTTGCAGATCCTCCAATCCGTAGAGATAGGCCTGCTTTTGCTGATGCTGATGGTAGGGATCGAAGTAGGTTTGAGCGGCCTCCAGCCCTGGATTGGGGACATAGAGAGCGCGGGAGAGACAGCTATTTGAGTGAGAGAAAAGGTTATGAAAGGCGAACACCATCTCCACCTCATCCACCAGTACTACCACCTCGTGGCCAATGGCCACGTGATACCAGGGAAAGAAGCCGTTCTCCAGTGAGAGGTGGACCACCGCCCAAAGACTATCGCCGTGATGTATACATGGGAAGGGGGCGAGATGATCGGAGGGTTGGACGAGGTGCATATTAGCTGGTGTTGAAATGATTATAATTGTTGAACTGTGTTTACTGGTTAGCGAAGGTAAAGCGACAAATATTTTCCTAGAACTAGTATTATCCAAGCACATATTTTCTATCAAGTTAAGAATCTGTTTATGTAACTTTTAATTGTGCAGGCATTTGCAATTGCTGTACCAGAAATAGATTTTTGGGAATTCCCTTTGACTCAAACATATTATCCTCATTTCTCAGCATGTCTTGTGGTATTGTTGTTGCGATTATTAGTATTTAATGTCTGTCTTAGTGCTGTGCTTATTTAAGCTGCTTACCCCCCACCCCCATACACACACACACACACACACACACATATATATATATATATATATATATATATATATATATATATATATATATATATATATGCGCTTGTTCCATCTCTTGATGGTTTTGTTTGCCCAACTGTTCATAATCTTGATTCTGCTGTGAACATTGCACAGACCTAAATTATAGTTGGTAAGTAGGGCTGGTTTATCACATTATAGTCTTGTAGGTGACTTAGTTTCAATTTTTTTTATTGATCTTGAGTTCTTGACTTGTTATTGTCAATCATTATTAATCGCGTGAAATGGGTATTTTACCGAGTCGACAAGGAATTTCATTAATAACTGATTGGAACAACTCAATGAATTTTGTAGATCGTTTTAGTAGGGCCTTAATGACTATAGATTGAACTTATTCAGTTTTAACAGAACAATGGTTGCTTATTCACGGTCTAATTATATCCATTTGGGGATTAATATCAGCAGTGCAACTCATAATGATTCATATAAATCACTTAGTGGGAAATGTCCCGAAAAAATTCAATAAGTAACTAATGATCCAGTTATACAGTAAAAAATAACTAATCCTTCCTTGATGTTACATGAGATGCGTCATCAGTGTCCACAACCTAGCTTAACTCATCACAAGCAATATTTATCATATCTGCATCAAGGACAGTAACAAGATCTTCGGTGGTGACAGTGGCAAGGAAAGTTTCATTGTCATCTTCTTTAGTTTCCTCTTTGTTTTTGTTCTCCCTCTTCGACTCATGCAGAACTTCTTTGTGTGTCCTTTCATGCCACAATGATAGCACTCAATATCCTTTAAGTATACCTCTATACTTTCTCCTATTTTGTTCTTTTCTAAGAACCACGAGTTTTGTTTCGCATCCTAGGTCCAGTTATCAGGACATCCGACGAAGAAGAACCTTGAGTTTTTCTTCTCATCTCTTTGTTCAAGACACTACTCTTGCGGAATCCATAGAGATCACACCATCCAGAGCAGAATTTGACAACAAAGTTTTAATTATTACCAAAGAGTCTGGTAGGGAACCAAATAGAAGCAAGCCTTGAACTTCTTCATCAAATTTGATGCCCATAACAGATAATTGGTTCATGATTCCCTGAAAATTATCCAGATGGTCTGTCATGGGAAAATCATCATGATACTTTAAACTCAGCATCTGATTTGTTAAGAACGTTTTGTTGTTGCTAGTCTTCCGAGCATACACACTTTCAATGTGCTCCCATAGGGGCAGCGATTTCCTTATTTATTTTTTTTAAAAAGGCAGCGATTTTGTAAAAAGAAAATTCTTTCTAGAAATCGCTTTTGAGGCAGTGATTTTGCTTTTTCCGGTGGGGTAAGTCGCTGTTGGTGCAGCGATTTTACCGTTTTGGTTAATATAAAATTTTATATACCATTTTAGAATTTTTATTAATATTTTGTATCGTTTAGGCTCCGAACTCATGTAGAAGACATACTTATTAACCAAGAATATAGACTTTTGGTCGTTAAACATAAGTTCCTCTTTATTTATTTTTATGGATGAGATTATCTTTAAAAAGAGAGATGGATGGTACCTCCTATCAAACTAGAACCAACTAGGTTTCCACACAATTTCTTAAGATGTCATCACAAAATATTACGTAAAAATTAGTGCAAATCACAATAATTCAGTACTTTGAAATATTTCAAAAGGCATATTAAAAAGCTAATTCACTCTCCCAATTCCATATGCATCGCACAAATTTTGACAGAACATAACATATACTATGTTCATACTGACACGGAATTCTATATCTAGTTTTAAAATAGATACCACAAGTTAAATAAAAATAGTATATGTAAGTATTGTAAGTATGTATGATGAACTTTTTTTGAAATTCAAAAAGTTAAAAAAAAAATAGTATCAAGACTGGAATAATATGAAAACAATTGTTTCACTTGCTACCATTTTTGAAATTAATGACATTATAAATTCAGATGTCAAAACTTCAAAATTGAAACACCAATTGCAGAAGTTGTTGTGTTTTAGGGTGTGTTTGGTACGAAGGAAAATGTTTTTCATGGAAAATGTTTTCCTACAAAATATTTTCCTGGAAAACAAGTAAATTTTGGACTTATTTTCTCATGTTTGGTTGGTGAGTAGAAAATATTTTCGAAAATGATTTTTAGTGTTTGATTTATGAATGAAAAATATTTTTGAGGAATATTTTTTATTTTTACTAGAAAACAAAATAATTTATGAAATTGAAAATATTTTTTAAAAATAATTTTTTTTTGGGTGGTGGTGACAAGGGGTGGGGGTGGGGGTGGTAGTGGTGGTGGTGGGGGGGGGGGGGGCGCAGAGGGAGGAGGTAGGAATGAAAAAAAAATTTGAAGTTGATAGTATTTTTAAAAAATAAAATTAATTTTTTGGGGTTGGTAGGGGGCTGGCCGGGGGTAGAGGGGGAGGGTGGTCAGAGATCGGTGAAAAAATAAAATTTTGAAATTGAAAATATTTTTTAAATTTTTTTTATGTTTTTTCAAAAAAAAAAATATAATTTAAAATTGGAGGAGAGCTTTGGAAAATGTTTTCCTTAATTTTTGAAGGGAAGTCATTTTCCTTAATTTTGAGGAAAATGAGTTGATTTGAAAAACATTTTCCAAAACTTTTGCTCCAACCAAACATGAGAAAATTGAAAAACATTTTCCAGAAAATGTTTTCCTTCATACCAAACACACTCTTAGTTGACGATATTTGTCCAATCCTTTCCTCTGTCAAACATTACTAGCTTTTAAAACAGTGAGCATGAGTTTACACTCAAATCTTGAATTTATGGAGTCATTCCAGTTCGTACATGTTGGTTCTGGATGGCAAAAGAAAATTGAAATCGAGAAGCCAACGAAACCTTGTCAATGAGACTTGAAATATGGCTGCAAAGTTGATGGGTCTATATGATGATAAAACAATATTTCTCAAAACACTAAGTGCTCATATTTTATAAACAAGGGGGAAATGACCTTCAACATTTCACCTAGTAACATGGCATTTGCTGATAGTAAGAGCAAATTTTATGAAATTAATCTATAAGGATGAATTGACCTTATAATCTCAACATGACAAGAAAAATTGGTTATTTTCCACATGCATATTTGCAGAATAACTCAATATTCCAGAATCCAGTCAATCACTACTTCAAACAAGAATGTTCCTTGCAAAATCTTACAGTGATTTAACTCTACGTAATCATCTTTCATCCTGCAAAAAGAAAAACAAATAACGAATTCTTTGTGAGAAACACGCAACCAATTACATTTATGTACGTGTTTAATCTCCAGTTCCACTTCCAGTACAATAAAAAAGGAAAATGTTCATCTGTTAAGGCAGACATTACCAGCATTAACCTGGACATCAGAAATTATAAACACTTAATAGAAATGTTTTTTTTGTGAATAATTATATCAACACCTCACATGTTACTATTTTTTAAGAAATAAGCTCAAGATCCAGATAATTGTTCCATTATCAAAAGCTTTCATTTGACTGTCATTCTAGTTTTCAGTCCCATCAGGACCAGCACAATCAATGAACTTATTTCAGAGCCCACGAGACAGATCACATTCATTCAGCACGCATTCACCTCTCAAGAGAAGTGGTTCAATAACCAGGTTTAACAAATACAAGAGTAAAGGCTATGGAGAAAATATTGTAGAAAAGAGAAGTACTGACAACAAAATAGTAAAGTATGACAAATACAAGATTAAAAGCTACGGAGAAAATATTGTAGAAAAGAAAGTATTGACAACAAAAATAGTAAAGATAATCCAAGTAAGAAATGAGCTTAAATCAAGGACATTGGTTTTGGACGGGGCTTTGGGTACATTGAGAGTTTGGGACTAGCTCATATCAAATGCTGCCTTGAGTTGTGAAGTTCTTTTAGAATTGTACAAGACAGTTCCTGGGTTGTTTGGATGTTACCAGTTTCAAAGAAAAAAAAAGCTCCTGGGTTGTTTAAAATCATCCAACCTTGCAAACACAGCACTTTGATTATCCAAGAACATTGCATTTACACAAGATATACATGTGCAAACGCACATACATGCATGTGTATAAAAAGTTTGCTAGAGCATGAGACCTTCTGCAAAAACAAAATTAAACGACCATCCTAGAACCACAATTACACCCTAAAAGAATAATTAACAAATGAACCACCATTTAACACTGCAATGAGGAGCAAAAGTCTAAATAATTATTCTTGCAAGCATCTTCATCATAAACCAGAAAAATATTGCGTGCACTGGGATCTATACCAAACTTGTGTTTTTTCATCCAACTTAAATGATAATAATATCATCCCAATCGGTATGGCGAGACTGATTACTCTAGTTTCATCTTTTTCCATCCAATCCTAGGAATCTAACCAAAATGCTTTAATAACTAACCCAATCTTGTAGGGTTAGCACTAGGAAATGGATAGCAACCCCCCCCCCCCCCCCCGAATCTGATAACTAGATTTTCCCTTCTTCTATAATCTAGGTATAATTTTTATGATACCCTAGTCTACCCTTGGGAAGTAAAATCACACTTACCCTCGCTGATTAAGCAAAAGAACATTTTACTAGCTTCTAAAACAAGTGTGAAATCTGTTTTGCTTGCTCAGATGCTTGCAATTGATACTGTGAAGAAATATAGGAGAAGAATATTATTGAACTAGTAAACAGGCCGCGCTTCACGTGGTTATAACATTCTTCTTTAAAATGTATTAGAATAGAACTTTTCTTGTATTTTGATGCTATAGTATTTTTATATAAATCTGTTTTAAGAGTATAGAGGTTTTTCAATTCTAGTTTACATAATTTCATTTTACCATGGTTACATAGTGTCTTTAATTAGAGAGTCAAATAAATATTTTTCTCAATTTTCTTCTTTGCATTTTCGTTAGTCTAACACTATCAATTACATTCAAAATTTTAAATATTTTTTTTTAAAAAAATATATAACTAATGTGTTTATCAAGAGGAAAGGTTTCATAGTCATATAGTATACCAATAAGTAATATGTAGTCACTATGTGTTTTAAAATTAAAATGCAATCTTCCAAAATCCAAATTTCATGTGTAATTAAGTTATGATAGTGTTTTGGAATTGAAGTTGTGCACATACAAGACAATAAGGATCCTTGAAAAGGAAGAAAGAGAAGTAAGAGATAATGGGAATAAAGTTCAAAATTGATAATTCAATACTTGAAATATTTCAGTACAAAAGTAGGTCCTCCCCCTACTTTTTATTTTTTGACATTTATTTCAGTTTAACTTTTTATTACCGACTTAAAAGCTAAAAATTGATAATTCAATACTTGAAATATTTCACTACAAAAGTAGGTTCTCCCCCTACTTTTATTTTTTGACATTTATTTCAGTTTAACTTTTATTACCGACTTAGAAGCTAATTTTTTAAGCCAATCCAAACGGGCTCTATATGTTAGCCTGCTTATGGACTTCACCTACTTTAATATCCAAATTTCCAAAGCAAGCAAGTGTTGAGACACAACCAAATTAGGAATGGGGCTTGAATTGTGATAATCACAACTCACAATGAGGGGGTGGGTGAGTTGGGGGGTGGGGAGGAATCTGTTATCAAAGTGTGAATCTAGTAAAGCAGGAACCACGTGAAGGCAGTGATAAGAATTATACCATACCTAGAGGGGCAGCAAGAAACCACACTTCAAATGGAAGAAAGTGCAAGCAAATATGAGGAGATTCTGACAAGCATATACGGTAGATGAAGAACAAGAATACGAAACGCAAAAAAATGAAGAGTAAACAGATGATGAGAATTCGGTATGTGATAAATAGGAACTCAGAACTTCCTTTGTTTTTAGACATTTCAGTTTTAAGCGTATGAGGGTGAGGCCTTAACCCTTAGTTTCAAAATAGAAAAAAAGAACAGACTACAAGGGTAGAAGGGAAGGGGAGGACAATAAAACCACCCTTACAACTACAAAATTATGATTAGAGAAAGAAGAATATATTGGGATTGAACATATTGACATGTTCAATACGCTGTGATGCGAGAAAGGTCAATTTCCTTAACAGGAAGAAGAGAGTGAAGTAAAGTAAAGAATAAAAAATATTCTGCAAATCTATAAGATGTAACAAAAAAATGATAGGCCAAGCTATGGAGAGAAATTGGGGGGGGGGGGGGGGGAGCAGATAAGTGAAAGACAAGAGAGTTGGAAGACTGAGTACATCATGCGGAATTTGTTAGAAGAATAAGTTTTTCCAGTATCACTTGGATTAAAGGGATGCAAAATATTAGAATAAAGGGGGAAATATACATAAGTGAAAGCAGTTTACTGAGTTTGTACCCCTTCTGTATGTACGTCTAGAGTCTAGACTCTAGTTAGAGTAAGACTTTGCATTTTAAATTAACAGTTGATTGAACTTGTTTACAAGTCTAATATACTCTCCAGTTGTAAATTCTTGTTTCATGCATTAGTGTAATATTATTTTAACATCCTCACTTTAAAGTCAAGAAAAATCTGATCAGATGTGTCATAATTGATTACTTCCTGATAAGGTTAGTCAAAGTTGTGCAAGAAATCACGTCACAAAGTTCTCGTAATGATCTAGTTTAACACTGCAAACAAATTCAAAATACACTGCCCACAAAGTTTACATGGAAGGAACCATATGAATAACGTAGGCCAGTTGACTTGCACAATAAACTCTATTTCAACACTGCAAACAAATTCAAAATACCTGCATTAGCCCCTAAGCTTCTCACCGGAAATATTGTCAGTCTCTTCACCATCCTCATCTTCATTGTCTTCATCATCATCATTTTCTCCGTTGCCCCTTATTTTGGCAATTTCCACCTGTGCCCTCTCAATTATCTGTTTCTTCTGCAACTCCAACTCCCTTTGGAAATCCCTTCTCATCTTCTCCAGCTCCATCATCTGCTTCCTCTTACTATTCTCAATTTTCTCATATATCTGCCCAAACCTTTGAATTGAATCTGCTAGCAACTTAGCTGACGCATCATCACCCTCCCATCCTCCGGAACCCTGCTCCTCCTCTTCTTCATCATTATCCGCATCTGATCCTGCAGGACTGTCTCTCATCTCATCCAACACATTTGACCTATCCAAGTACATTCGTGGGTCCATAAACACATACTCACCCGAATCGAGCCCACAACCCAATCCACAATGCCCTTTCATCCTCAAATTCATGAGCATATCCATTTTCTTAAAAAATGTCCACTTGCTATGAAACCCACCTCCAGTTTTCTCCATTTTTGTTATCTCCTTCTTATACTTCTTCTTTAGCACATCTAATTGATTCCTACACTCAACTTCAGTTTTATCAACACCAACCATTTCTGTTACCTTCTCTGCAACTTCACCCCAATCTTCAGCACGTAAGCTCCTCCGTCCGAGCTCCAAATACCTCTCACCCCACACTTCCAACAACACAAAACTCTCCTCTTCACTCCAAATATCCTTTGAACCTGAACGAGGGGCAAAATTGTAATTTGAAACTAAAGTTTCCAACTTTCTCTTCTTCTTACCTTGAAAATTATCAACATCATTTTCTCCACTGCTAAATTCTTGATTTTCTTCTTCATCATCAGATTCATCATCATCATGGGCAGCAGCACCACCACCATGATGGTTATATTGAAATTCGTTATTATACTCATAATGGGTATTTCTAGGGTAAGAGGTAGGGTTTCGAATTGAGCGTCTTGATCGAAGAGAAGACGTATTGTAAATGGCAGCGTTGGGTCTTGAAGAGTATGGAGTTTCATCATCAGAATCATTCATATCAATCAAATATGCAGTGAACAGATACTGGGTTTTTTCAAGATCCCTTCTCTTAGGGTTTTGATGATTCAAAATTCACATCAGTTTCTTACACATTCCTAACTTTCTTCTCTTTTGCCCCTTTAATTTGGATTCAAATTATATTTATGTCCTTCAATTTTGGTGTATATAAATAAAAATTTAAATCTATATAAAATTAAAATAAGTAGACACATATATCCTACATGTCATCCTACATATTATTTGTTGTCATACGTGGTGTCCTACGTATGTTTTGTCATGTAGGAATCATGTGTTTATTTATTTAAAAGTTAGATACTAAAAGTGTTTAATGGTGCATTATGAAAGTTAAAGGTCAAAGTTAAAAATTGAAGTCAATTGACAACCCCACCCCAACTCTCACCATAAAAGTTCATTTTAAAAAAAAAAAATAATTTAAAACTTTACTCCATGAGTTTCACAGAGAATGACTTGATTTGATTTGACATGTAGCTTAAAAAAATAAAAGAAATATTTGAATCTTGTGATCTTAAGTTAAAGTTATGTCAAACTTATCAAATTGTCCTTAATTTTGTAGCCTTAAATATGTCATGTGAAATGTTAAAAGCAAAATGTTACAAAAAAAAGAGGTCATTCTTTTTTAAATAGACTAAAAAAAAGAAAGTTATTCTTTTTGAAACGGAGAAAATATGTCTTTTGCAATCTCATCAGTTTCCAAACAGGTGAAACAATTTACATCCCTAACTTCGATATAAAAATCAAATTTCCCCTCAACTTTGACAATTAACTATTTTCTCCCTTCGTACTATGCGAAATCTTTTTTATCTGAGTTAATACCTCAGATGGTCACTCAACTATGCACTTTTCTCTCAGAAAGTCACTCAACTTTCAATTTTCACTCAAAAGTCACTCAACTATGCACTTCTTTCTCAGAAAGTCACTCAACTTTGAATTTTAACTCAAAAGTCACTCAAGTATCCACTCTTTCCTCAGAAAGTCACTCAATCTATTAAATTATTTTTTAATTAAAATTTATTGATATTAATTATTTATATAACAAACCAAAAATTTTTAAAAATAAATTAAATCATTTAGTGATCCACCCACCTAACCGGACCCATTAAAAAATATGACATGACCCATTTTATTTGATCTTTGATCGTAAATTAATCCCTCTCTTTAAACCTTGAATTAGGATTAAAGATAAAATAAAATGGGTCATATCATATTTTTTAATGGGTCGGGTTAGGTGGGTGGATCACTAAATGATTTAATTTATTTTTTAAAATTTTTGGTTTGTTATATAAATAATTAATATCAATAAATTTTAATTAAAAAATAATTTAATAGATTGAATGACTTTCTGAGGAAAGAGTGGATAGTTGAGTGACTTTTGAGTTAAAATTCAAAGTTGAGTGACTTTCTAAGAAAGAAGTGCATAGTTGAGTGACTTTTGAGTGAAAATTGAAAGTTGAGTGACTTTCTGAGAGAAGAGTGCATAGTTGAGTGACCATATGAGGTATTAACTCTTTTTATCTTTACTATTTTTATCCTTTCATTTATGTAACATATTTTTAAATTGTTTGTAATATTTAATTTTTTAACCTTTGTATTACACACTTTAATTGAAATTCATTAGCATTATAAGTATAGATAATCCTTTTATAAGTTTGTTGCAAAATTTAACGTGATTTTTTATGTTTGTTATTTCAATATTACGTGCATGCATTAAGTATATATGCAGAATCGACTCAATAACATTGGAGGTCTACAGTCAAATCATATGAAGGGCCCTAAAAAAACTAATGAGGTCATCCTATATACTTTTATTTAAAATTTACTTTTCTATTTAGATGTGAATTCATTAATTATTATTTTATAATCGATTTGTTTTAGTAATTTTTTTTCCATTAATAATATAACTAATCCATTCAATCTCTGTTGAGAAATTGTTGATCTTAGATACGATTTTATCAATTTTAGTTTCGAAAAACTTCTTTCGGCTGAGGCAACAGTTGCAGGAATTATCAACACTGTTCTATAAGCAATATATGCATTAGGAAAAGAATCAAGTTTTTAAATTTGATTGAGTATCTCCATTAGATCATTATATTCTACTTGTAGTATTTCCCTTAACACTTTTAATTCAAAATATAAATCTAAATCATCAATATCAAAATAACTATTGTGTTAAACAAAATTGAAGATTAAGATAACGTTTTTTAAAATTCTCAAATAAGAAACCAAAAATATTTTCATATGCTTCAAATTGTTCCAGTCTATTTTAAAGTGAAAACATAGTTAAATCTATTTTTTATATATATATATATATATATATTATATATATATATATATAATATATATATATATATATATATATATATATATATATAATATATATATATATAAAGTAATCAACTTTAAAAGATTCTTCAAGAGACTTTATGATTTCATCATCAATATATTCATTGAATCATTACTTTCTAAATGTTATGCGTTTCTTACGAAATTCAGATCTATATTCATCTCATATGCAATTTTCTTAACAATAATCATAGCACTCATAATCCTACTTCTCGATATTTTTTGAAAAAAGAAATTAGGTGTCTTAACTGATATATGGAAACATCAATATGTATATCCTTATATTGTAAACTTTTTACTTATTGAATCGACCACAAATAATATGCCATACCAAATAGTCATACACAATAAAAATTCAAAATTTTCAAATTCATATGTTGCTAAACAAGTGGCTTCACTTTTAGATTTTGAATCCTCACTAACTTCTTTTAGTTTCAATTAAGCATCTCTGATTTATGGAGCTTGAAATCTTAATGCTTCAATACTCTTAGCACGACTTTCCCAACAAGTTTGTGAGAATGATTTAAGAGTTAGATTAGGTACAAAATCTTTTATAATTTTCCACCACTTTGTAGAAGAACCAAATAACGTATAGATACGTTGTGTCACTCCAAAAGATGATACAACTTTCGTACAATTCATACCACAAAGTACCAAATTTAAATTATGACAAACACAAGGTGTATAAAATGCTCTAGGATTTACATCGAAAAGTCTTTTTTGCACTCCTTGATGGTTTCCTTTCATATTTGTTCCATTATCATATCTTTGTTCTCTTAAGTTATCAATATAAAGTCCAACAATTTTTCATCTCATCTTTAGTAACTTCAAAAAGACCTTTTCTACTTGCATCATCACTTTAAAAATTCTAAGAAATATTCATTAATTTTTATTGGAGTAGTTGAAATATTCATCTTTACGTTGTGTCACTCCAAAAGATGATACAACTTTCGTACAATTCATACCACAAAGTACCAAATTTAAATTATGACAAACACAAGGTGTATAAAATGCTCTAGGATTTACATCGAAAAGTCTTTTTTGCACTCCTTGATGGTTTCCTTTCATATTTGTTCCATTATCATATCTTTGTTCTCTTAAGTTATCAATATAAAGTCCAACAATTTTTCATCTCATCTTTAGTAACTTCAAAAAGACCTTTTCTACTTGCATCATCACTTTAAAAATTCTAAGAAATATTCATTAATTTTTATTGGAGTAGTTGAAATATCCACACTACGTAATATAAAAGTATTTGTTTTTGATGGCTTGCATCCGAATGCAATCAAGTATGATTGAGAATTTTGTTTCTTTAATCTCTTTAATAATTTTATTCTTGACTTCACTTGCCAATAAATTTATTAATTCATTTTGTATATTATGTCCAAGGTAATGATTATGAATTTTGTCGTGCTTAATCGTCGCATATGTTCTTGCATAACTGGACCAAAATCAGCAGTCATTTCAATTAGGCTTAAAAAATTACCAGTACTTTCTTAATAGATCTTTTCACTTGTTCCCCTAAATATTAAATTATTTTTTCCAAGAGTTTTGATGACAACAATAATTCTTGACAACACATTTTTCGAGTGTACACTATCTTCTGTTAATTTGTTCCTGCACATATTTATCAATTATTTTGTTTTTATGAAATCTCATTTCTAAATCAATCCACGAGCTCATATTAATAATATGCTCGTTCGTTACTTCATAAGCGAGCTTTGAGCTTAGCACTAAGATTTCTCCAATCATTACTACCTTCACTAGCTAGTTTATTGTTACAAACAATAGAAGTTATGCTAAATAATTAACAACAGAAACAAACTTTTTTTATCCAAATCTTTAAAGTAAATTAGCAATTTTTTCTCATGTTTTTCTCCGTTTGCCAATTTTTGAACATCGTGTGTTGTAGAAAAATGTCTTAAATGTTTATTCTTCGGAAATTTTATATCAATCATTCTAACTGGTCCCTTTTCTATTAATAGATCTCTCAATTTTGTTCTATATTATTCCATTGACTTGAGTCATATATATTTTTATGGATGCAACTATTTAAATTACTTAAGAGTTCTTGATTATTGGAAATTATATCACATTCTTCACCAACTTCTTCTAGATTTTCTTCTTGGATGTTATTATCATCTAACTCAATTCGATTAGTGACTTATTCATTTGAAAAATATCCTCCAGTAATTTTTTATTCAGAATTTTTATTATTTGTTAAAAATCTATCAAGGACTCCTTTTTGGGATTTATTTAATTCTTCAAGCTTTCTCTTTTTCTCTCTTTTTATAAAATCTGAATCATATTTTCTAGTTGACATATTTAAATTGAATAGATTGTAATAATAACTAAAACAAAAATATATATGCTTATGAACTACGAATATCAATAGTAACAAATTTCGAAGAAAACCTATAAAATAAAGTTAGAATAATAAAAACTGACTCACAGATTTAATAAGTTGATATAATAATAATCGAAATAGTGGGAAGTTTCTTGACTCCTTCATTATGATGATTGCTTGTTGCACTTCTTGAAATCTGAAAAGACACCCAAAAGCATGTTTTGTTCTTTTGTAACTTGTCAGCACCGGTAAATCATAAGACTTTATAGGAGAGAGTTCAATATTGAGAATAAAAAAATAAAATAGAAAATAAAAAAGATGAGTATTACGGTAATAAATATATGGTTGAAGTCTTGGGAGACAAATATGAAAGCATAATTTCCCACTTAAGGAAATTATTTCCAAAAATTGTTCCAATCCCTAGACCCTAATAAAAACTAACAACACGTTACCTTTTTCTTTTCTTTAGTGGCCTAGTGGTTAAGACGACCTGTATGTATGTACATATGTTTTATATGTATGCATATTCAAATTTTCACTTTTCTCTTAGCCTTAATGCATTAATATATCTTTTAATTTAATTTCAGTTGACATCTACGCTCTTCATTTTTCGGTTTGCACAAATAGATACTTAAACTTATGTAGAGTTGAACAAGTAGACACACACATCATAAACATGCTTGTAAGACACGTGTGTCTACTTATGCATACTCAAAGTTTGACATAAATGTCAGTTGAAGCAGAATTAAAAGATATGTTATGCATTATGTCTAGATTTAATTCACCAATATCGATGAAGATAATGAATTTTAACTGTCTTTAAAAAATATTTTTAAAATTTCTTTACAATATAAATAGATAATCTATTAATAAATTGTTATGAAATATATCTTTCATTTTAGTAATTATTTTTGCATTAATGCATCAAAATATGTTTATAAGGTTATGAAATTATAGATTTCGTTAACATTATTTTTGATTGATCCTAGATTATACGGTTGGGAATTACGACCCGTAGGAAGTGCTCTGGAAAGTGATCCAAAATTTGGTCTCCAATAACTTGACCTGCGAGTGATTGGTATGGTCCTTAAGAGTTTATATAGACTATACATGAGATCGTAGAGTCGATAAGACAATTTTGACTCAGGGTTATTTGGATATTTTTCTACCCTTTTTAACACCTAAGTTTCTAAAACATTCTAAGGTTATATAACAAAATTTACCTTAATATTTTTCTATTTCCCTCCCATTCACTCAAAATCCCTAAAGGTCTTCTTCTCCAAGGATCTTAAGGAAAATTCTAGGGTTCTTCAAACTTCAAGCTCCCTTCTCCAGTTCCAATGCTTCGACACATCAAAATATGTGGGAAGTTAATGAATAGATTTTCTTTAATCAATTAATTCCCAAAGATTTCTCTATACCTCTTCTATGATTTCAACCCAAATTTTAGGGTTTTGCATTCTTTTTAAGGGGTTGAATTGTTTATGAATAAATTCATTCTATTTGATTTTATCATGCATAAATTGATCTAGATTTTGTGTTATCAATTAATTTCATATGATCCCATGTCATATGCCTATTTTATGAATATGAACTATGTTTTTGACACCATGCATGCATCATGAAATTGAGGAATTTATCAATCAAGGATACTTTTAGATAAAGTATCATTATGGTTTATGAAAAAGGTTTCTTCAGTTTTGAAGTAATCTCATTATGAAAGATGATCATGATTTAGATTCTCTATAAATATGTTATGAAATAATGATTTTGAAAGAATCAATTTTATGACATGAAGTGTATGATTGAATTGATATTACTAGATTCTTACATTTATATGTATTATGATTATGATTATCTCCGTTTGGAGTTTACTTAAAAGAAAGATAACTTTGGAATGGGGACTCTCCTTTTAGTAGAGGTCGGGTCTCTAGTAACAATCTCTTTGATCCATAAGTCCATAACTATGTGCCCCTACAGGAATTTGTTTGATTGGACATAATTAGTGGATCCACCTAAGCTCAAGAACTTGGTCCTTATCTTGGAAAGCAAGACAATCTCTTTTGATGTAAGAAAGATAACAAATATCATATTATAGCTCACATGATCTATGTTAGTTAACAGTAGACATCCCACAAAAGATTTTGCATTTATTTAATAAGATTATGGTTTCCTCAAGAAATCAGTACAGGCCAGTAGATGCTCTTAGCTTTCGGACAGCTAGAGCACCGAAAGATAGATCGAAGAATCCATAATTGTAAATTAAGTTTGTGTTATGATTTGCAAATATTGTATTGACCTTGTCTCTAATGTATGATTTTTATCTTATCAAGCTCTGATATATTTTGCTTGGTCATACATCTTCATATTTCTAACACTTATCATGTTTCACATTTATGGTTATGCATGTTCTTATTACTAAATACATTCAAAATACAGATGCTTATCTCTCTTATGCCTATATTGTTTCATAAATATAGGGTCTGACATTCCTTCATCAGATCGTGGCTAGTGGATTGATCAACATTTTCTTAGCTTGTGGCGAGTCATCATGGTTCGAGGGCACGGTCACACATAATGAGTTTCTTTTTTAATCTTCCAGTTTTCAGACTTATTTTATAAGTTGTGGATTATCCTAGTCACACCTATGATATAAATGCTTGTTGTTAGACTTAGTATGATTCACATGTACAGTTTTTGTACTCTAATTTTTCTATCATATTGAGTTGAAGTATTGAGACTTATACTCTATTTTATTTCTATCATTTTTATCATTGTGTCATGCCTATGTCTAGTGGCTTGTTTAGGGTCTCTCAGGATCTTATTCACCATGACACGTCTAAGGTGTAGCTTGGATCATGATAAACTTAGTACTCAAAGTTAATAACGCTTAAACTACTCTCTAGAACAAATCCAAAGAGTAAGCAATCGTCATCAATATAACATACTCAGCTAAGAGTCGGGGTAGAATTGTCACGTCTCAAGCGTACACCCTGTGCAGGGCTGACACTCTGTCACATCTGGAGAGCTACCCCCAGATGCTACCGACGTTGTCATCCTCTCAGAGGACTCAACCAAGACCTTAGCGTCGTCCTAATATGTCATCAGTTAGAAATGCGGAAAAATTAAAAACTTTTGATTATACTAAGTGAGGTATACTTAGACCTCTCATTCATAGAAGCTTACTTGGGCTTTTCTTAGAAACATGATAACATACATACGATATTATAATACTTGTGTCACATAAAAACCATCTAAAGAGTACGAGTTGGACTTAGCCAATAAAATGTTAGTATGCCATATAGTCCTTACTGCAATGAAATCCAAAGAATACGAAACGGAATAAAGAGTATTCCTAAAACTACTAAAGTCTTCATAAGCTAGACTAATGAAAAGATAGCATCCTCGAACATGAGGACCTACCAACACTTGGAGAAAGAGTTCCAAACTTCTTCAATCGACCTTCTTAATCTTCAATGGCCGGACCCTACATTTGTAGTAATATAAAGTAAGGGGTTAGTTGGCAAGTATGAGTATATCCACATGTACTAAGTATGAGTATATGCACATAAAAATTTAACGACATACGTGAAAAGGACCATATCTTTAGAAAGCATACTAAGTATTTGAAAACCTTTGATACACATAAAATAGAGCATATTCAAGTAAGGATCACAACAACATAAAGTATGGTCATAACCAAAGACATAATCGTCATAAAGTCATATTAACATTTTCTTCAATAGTTCATATCAACATAACATACAAAACACTTACCAATGATACCATCCCAACCAATTTAGTCATACACAAGACCAATTCATAGTTAGGGTTAACGGAAAATGGTTCATTTATGAGTTCATTCAACCATATTTCCAATCCCTACGTTTTCATGACATTAAGTAACATATATAACATAATCAAATTCATTATTTAGGGAGGGAACATGCTTCACACAAAAATCAAACATTACATATCAATTACTCAACATTACATACTTAATTAACAATAGAAAGTCGTTATTTTTCATTACTATTCATAAATCTTGAGCTAGGAAGAAAGCCCGTTTTGTAGAGTAAAAACCCTATAAGTTGAATTGTTGAAAATCATCTTTGAAAGGAACTCTTGGGGAAAGGAATCCCAAGAGTGAATAACCCATACCTTATTGAATATTATTCCACGAATTTTGAATGAAAATCTTGAAGTCTTCATCTTCTTCCTCGAGCTTTTCTTGTTCTTCAATGGAGTTTGAAAAGAGAGAGTTCTTCGGAGAAATGAGAGGGATTTGTTTAATCTGATTTGAAGTGCGTGAAAGTGGTGTAAAACTGTCCTAAAATCATTATAAACTCGTCCCCTAAAATACCCAAAAGACCCTTCACTTAAATGGGTCTTTTTGTGAAGCTAAATTGACTTAAAAACGATGCGGACGAATCTGGAAAGTGGTAGTGCGTCGCGGGGTCAGTTTCATATTTTATTTTTGAAATACGGATTGACGCAGTGAGCCTCGTAGAGGCTCTGCATCGTGAGGCATTTTTTTGGCCTCCATTTTCTGGCTGCACGCAGCAGCCTTCATTTTCTGGCTGCATGCAGGCTGCTTTGGCAGCCTGCTAGCCCATGTTCGGGTCCTCCTCAAGGACTCTTCGGGTAGTCCTTGGGGTGTTTTTACTGGACGTTTGGATCCTTTGTACTACCTAGTACCTATTTAAAGTCTTTTTGCAAGCTTTGGACTTTATTTGACACACCCAAACCTTCACCAAATAAGGGATGTCTACTAGTTCAAGTTAGCTAGTTTCCGGACGTCAAGGTCTTTCTTTGTCGTTTTGGCTCTACCCTTTTCTAATTGAGTTCAATACATTAATATAGGTTTAGAAACATTATTTAATAGGCAAATCTCTAGTCTAATTCATGTAACTTTCGGACTGTTATATTATCCCCCCTTAGGAACATTCGTTCCCGAATGACACTAAAATCTTTAGGAGGTTAAGGTACTAGCAGCCCGAACAATAACATATAATCATAATGAGTCTCAACGAATAGGATTGCTTCACAACTCCTTTCAACACATTCCACAACATTACACAAAGCAACTCAATTCATGATGCACAACATATAAGAGCTCAACATTTCATGACACATAATGAGGAATTTCCTTCTCAACATTTACATGAGCTCAACATAGACCAAAGAATTAACATGGTATCATTCTTATCAAGACAACAACAAAACAACAAAATCTCAAAAAGATACATGCATACACATTTCATATAAGTGCAAGAATAGAGTATGAAGACATTTTCTTAAAACTCAAGTTGGTACTTTTATCAAAACATGCACCTATTAATAAAGCAAGTCAATTTCATATTATTCATTATTTTCTTTATTAAGAGGAATGTCTAACCTCAAAGAGTAAAAATATGAGGGTAGCGGGACATCATGTCGGCTTCAGCCTCCCATGTTGCACCCTTAACAAGATGGTTCCTCCATAGAACTTTTACGAAGGCAACCTCGTTGTTCCTCAACTTCTTGACTTGGCGATCTAGGATATCAACAAGAAACTCTTTATAAGAGAGGTTCTCATCCACCACTTAACCTTCAATAGGCAGAATAGACACCTGGTCGCTATTCATTTCTTGAGCATAGAAAAATAAAACACCGGATTAACCGAAGCTAGTTCATTAGGTAGTTTCAGCTCATAGGCAACTTTTCCAACCCGTTGTAATACCTCATAAGGACCAACATATCAGGAACTTAACTTCCCCTTCTTACCGAATCTCATCACCCCTTTTAGAGGTGAAATCTTCAAATAGACATGATCACCAATTTCAAACTTAAGATCTTCTGTTGTCGGCGTACGACTTTTGCCAACTATAGGCTGTGTTCAATCTGTCTCTAATGACTCGAACTTTTTCTAAAGCGTCATAGATAATCTCAAGACCAAGAAGTGAGGACTTCCCAACCTCAAACCATCCAACCGAATGCCTACATCTTCTACCATAAAGTGCTTCAAAAGGTGCCATGGAGATGCTCGAATGGTAACTATTGTTGTAAAAGAACTCGATCAATGGTACGTGATCATCCCAACTTCCTTTAAAATCAATAACACAGGCTCTTAACATATCTTCAAGGGTCTGAATGGTACGTTCCTTCATGCCCATCCATTTGAGGATGAAAAGCGGTGCTAAGTTTCTCTTGAGTACCTAAACCCTTTTAAAAGGCTTTCCAAAAATGAGAAGTGAATTGGGCCCCTCTATCCACAATGATGAACAAAGGAATCCCATGAAGACTCACAATCTCATTAATGTAGATTCTTGCATAATCTTTGACAGTATAAGTAGACTTAACGGGAATAAAGTGGGATGATTTGGTCAACCTATCCACAATAACCATATTGAATCTTTTTCCCTCCGAGTTTGAGGCAACCCAACAACAAAGTCCATATTAAATGCTTCACACTTCCAAGTAGGAACTTCCATGATTTGGTTTGAACCACCTGGTTTTAGATGTTCGACTTTGACTTGTTGGCAATTTGGACACTTAGCAACAAGCTCCGCTATGTCCCTTTTTAAACCATTCCACCAATAGACTTCCCTAAGGTCATGATACATTTTGGTAGCTCCCGGATGAATTAAATAACAAGAACCATGGGCTTATTCTAGAATTCAATTTCTCAAATGCTCAACATCCGATACACATAATCTCCCTTGGTACCTAAGAATACCATCCCCCATGGAGAATGACTCATTGAGTTTACCAAGTACCAATTCCTTCAATTCCATCAATAGAGGATCAAGGTGTTGCTTATACTTCACCTCAACCACTAATGATGAGTCGAAGTTATGATGGACCATAAAACCACCAATGAGAGAATCTACTAACCGCACACCTAAACGATCCAACCTCTGAATATCTTTCACAAGTTCTTTCTTCTGTTCTTCCACATGAGACACACTACCCATAGTCATATGACTCAAATCATGCGCAACCATATTGGCCTTGCCCGGGTGGTAAAGGACACTCATGTCATAATCCTTCAAATGTTCTAACAATCTTCTCTGTAAGTGATTTAACTCTTTTTGTGTGAACACATATTGAAGACTTTTATGGTCAGTAAACACATCAATATGCACACCATACAAGTAATGTATCCATATTTTCAAGGCAAAAACTACAACAACTAACTCTATATCATGAGTTGGATAATTTTTCTCATGAACTTTGAGTTGCCTAGAAGCATAAGCTATCACCTTACCATGTTCCATGAGGACACATCCCAAGACCACTCGAGAAGCATCAAAATACACTACAAAGACTTCATTTCCCTCCGGCAAAGTCAACACCGGAGCGGAAGTAAGCTTATCTTTCAACTCTTGAAAACCTTTTCCACAAGCTTCCAACCACTCAAACTTCACCTTATTTTGGGTCAAAGCTATCAAAGGATAAGCAATGGATGAAAATCCATCAAAAAACCTTCTATAGTACCCGACTAGACCCAAGAAGATTCTTATGTTGGTGGGAGTCAAAGGTCTAGACCAATTTCTGACCGTATCCGTCTTCTTCGTATAAACTTCTAAACCCTCACCAGAGATAACATTCCGAGGAAAGCAACTAACCTCAACCAAAACTCACACTTCCTAAATTTCACATAAACTTGGTTTTCTTTAAGCTTTTGCAAGGCCAACCTCAAGTGACTCTCATGCTCATTTTCGTTCTTGGAATATATGAAAATATCATCAATGAACACAATCACAAATGAATCGAGGTAATCTCGGAAAAATCTATTCATTAGGTCCATAAACGCCGCCGGGGTATTTGTTAACCCAAAAGACATAACTAGAAATTCATAGTGACCATATCTAGTTTGGAAAGCTGTTTTGGGAACATCTTCACCTCTTAGCCTAAGTTGGTAATATCCCGACCTTAATTTAATCATGGAAAAGTAGCTAGCACCTTGGAGTTGATCAAATAAATCATCAATTCGAGGTAGATGATACTTGTTCTTTATGGCGACCTTATTGAGTTAGCGATAATCAATGCATATTCTGAGGGACCCAACTTCATCTTCACAAACAAGACCGGAGCACCCCATGGAGAAACACTGGGTTGAATGAAACCCTTGTATAGTAGCTCTTTGAGTTGGAGATTTAACTCTTTCAATTCGGCCGGATCCATCCGATGTGAAGGAATTGAAATGGGATTTGTATCCGATAACAAGTCAATGCCAAAGTCAATTTCCCGTTCATGAGGAACTCATGGAAGGTCATTAGGAAAAATCTCTAGGAATTCCCTCACTACAGGGACTGACTCAATAAAGGTGTTTCACATTCTAGATCTTTAACCCTCACTACATGGTATAGATAACCCTTGGCTATCATCTTACAAGACTTCAAACAAGAAATAATTTGACCCATAGGCATAGAATTCCCCCCTTTTCACTCTAAAATGGGTTCATTTGGGAATTGAAAATTCACTACCCTCGTTCTACAATCTATGAAAGCAAAATAAACATGAAGTCTACCATACCCAAGATGATATCAAAATCAAACACATATCAAGTTCTACCAAATCAACAAGAGTAACTCTATTGGGTAGTATTATATCACATCCCATATAGCCTCTCTTTGCAACCAGAGAGTCACCCATCAGGGTACAAATCGAAAAGGGTTCAATCAAAACATCGGGAAATACATCAAACTTCATCCCTACCAAAGATGTAATAAAATAAAGGTAGAACCTGGATCAAGCAAAACATAAACATTAACAGAGAAAACTTGTAAAATATCAGTCACAATGTAGTAAGAGTTCTCTTGTTTACCCCTAACCTTGAGTGCATAAAAACGGTTCCTTTTTAGAGCTTCAGAGCTACGACTGCTTGATTGAGATTGACTCTTCCCCTTTCCTTGAATCTTCACATTAGGACAATCTTTCACCATATGGACACCTTTGCCACAACCATAACAACTATTAGTTCCAACAAGGCATTCCCACATATGGTTCTTACCACAATTACCACAAGTTGGTCTTTCTATTGGTGGATCAACATTTCTCCCCCTTTGAGGTTTAGGATTAGACACCATATCCTTGTGAGTCTTGGAGGAATTTGAAGTAACTTGGTTTGAAAACCTCTTCTTGAACTTAGTCTTGTTTTGAATGTCAAGCCTACTCTTGGAAAAACCACTTTTAAAAGACCTTGCCTTCTTAGCTTCCCTATTTCTCTTCCTTAGACGACTCTCTTCAACCTGTTGAGCATGAACCATTAACCTAGAAAGATCCATATTATCATGAAGCATGGCTGCACGACATTCTTCTTCAACATCTTCGGACACGCCCGTTACATCATGACTCATTTCATCCCTAGAATTGGAAACCAAAGAGGAAGCATATTTGGACAGCTTAATGAACTTTAAGGAGTATTCCTTAACACTCATACCTTCTTGATGAAGGTTGATAAACTCCTCTACCTTAGCTTCCCTTTGATCCCTTCAATAAAGGACTTTTTGAAAATATCCCAAGTCATGGGACCACCTCTTAAAACCCTATTATCCTTCGACTGATTGTACCATGTCTAATCCACGTCCTATAGTTGATAGGCAACAAGCTCAGCCTTTTTAGTAGTACTCACCCCCATGGCAAAAAAGATATTATAGAAATCATCAAGGAAATCCTGGGGGTTTTCATTAACTTTTGATCCAAGGAACATGGGAAGATTCATCCTCGTAAAATTTTTCAGACGGCTAGCCATAATACTAGCATGTTGGTTCTCTCGAGGAACAACCTCCATGTTAGCTTGTGTCGTAATGGCTTGAGCTTGAGTGGTGATGGCTTGGAACATTTGGAATAGGACTGGCCTCTCCTTACCATCCTTCATATCCGGAGGATTGACCGGAACTTGTTCATTTGCAACAACTTGAACTTGAGGAGGAACTCGATTTCCTTGGGAAGTAGCTCTTACATTAGCAATCTCTTCTCCTACTCTTCTCGCAGTTGTCCTTCTTGTGTTCATCAGCTATAACCACAAGAAAGAGATTAAATGCTAAAACACACACAGTGTCAAAACACTATAGGCACGACATAGGATGTCACGCCCCGAGCTACCCCCGAGACACGGACACGAAACGTAGGACCACAAGTGATCCCAAGCTAACCCTGATGGCATGATCATGAGCATACTAAAGATAAAAAACTGTTGCAGAAGATAAATCATACTTAAAATGAAAAGATGGGGCATACCCATATTCTATAACTGAGATATTTGAAAACAATGAGTTTAATACAAAAGAAATATTAACTCAATACTAAGCTGAATCTAACTATGTCTGAAAATAGCCTCTAAACTAGATAAGAAATACCGGGACAAGCCCCAACTAAATCTAGAAAAAATTGAAACTAAATGACTAAAGACTAAAATTAAACTCATGACAGTTGTCCTCGGATAATGAGGACTCACCACTGAATTTGCTATACTGGAGATCGGGAAATCGATCTATGCGTGATCTGGATGTTGAGAACCTGAACCTACATCACGAGAAGATGTAGCGCACGTATGTGTCAGTACTTGAAAGGTACTAAGCATGTAGGATAGAGTAAAGCTGAAATAAAACATAACTGAACAAGCACAAACAAGTATAATAATCTGAACGTGATGTGCTGATTTCTGAGCTAACTGGATACAATGACCAATTAATTACATGCTGAAACTGAATACTAAATATACTGATAAATGGTCAATGCAGAGAGTCTGACTGAACTGTGGGAGCTACTAATAACCGATAATAAAACCACATGACCTAAATGTGGAGTCCGATGTATACGCCCCATCGAGAGGACCCAATATACCCTGCCAAAGGTATAAAGGCATGCTGGCGTGATCACTAAAATGATTGCCCACAGAGGGGACTTACAACCTACTAGGCTAGTAGTTCTGGGACTATTGGGTACGCTAAATCCTAGTCTAACTCGGTATTATGCCACTCCAAATGAATTCTGTAAATTAATTGATTATATCTGAATTTTTGTAAATACTAGATTGCTCGAAAATGAACATGCAAACTGAGAATGCAACAATTAATCTGGTAATTATGCATTTATAACTGAGGCATGTATATCTGAAGTGTCTGAAATATATGACCTAGCATGTGTAATCAAGAACTATATAAATACAAAGCTAGGGTTCTGCAATTCATGCGATAATCTGAGTAATAACATGATAATCTGATTTAGACCATATATTTAATAAATTCATGAAGTTCTAACAATGTTCTAGAAACCTTAGGTTTAATCATGATAAGACAATCAAGAACCTAACTGAAAACTAGGGACCCAATGGGTGAAAGGAACCCACTAGAGAAATCCCACATATCTGGTGATGAAATCCATGGAAAAATACTTAAGTTTTGGGGATGGAGTTGCTGGAGCTTGTTGCTTTCTTGAACTAGGGTTCTTGAGCTTTTTTTCTCGTCTCTTGCTTCTAATTTTCTATGTTTTGATTTATTGATTTGACTTGGATATGTTTTAATTATGTTTCTAGGCTTAAACTGACTAAAATCTGATGATTTAGGGTCAAAACGACATAACTTAGGGTTTAAACGGAGTGGGAAAGGTCAAAAAGACCCATGGGAATCCAGTTTCATGAAATCCCAAACCGAAAGAAGGTGATCTACCTGCCAAAGTAGAACCAAACATGAACATAGCTTTCTAGGTGGATCCACTAGCTAGTATTCCTATAGTGGCAACATAGTTCAAGAACTAGAGATATATTAGAGACCCATAGTTCCACTTAACATGGAAGCCTCTATCTCGTGAGAGTCATTGTGAACCTACCTTCCAACTAAGGAAGGGACACCACTCATGTCTAGTTCATCACTGCAAAGCTAAAGTCCCTTTGTGAATAACCTTTAAGTCATCATTTATTCATAAATCTTACCATAGGTCATATGAGATTAACTCCTTGTCTAAACATGATCATAAGCTCTTTAGGTTTAAGATGAGAATTTCCTTTCATCACAACCTTCACTTGTGAGATTAACATATCATAATCATAGTGTGTAAGGCATACAAAATAAACATCATCAACTTGCATTATCATATCCTTACTATGATACCACATTTAACATACTCATAGGCCAACATATATGCATAGCAACATCATACATACTTCAATTTCATAGTACATCAATTATAGGCCAACATCAACATAATAGAGAAACCATGACTTTAGAAGAGTTACCTATTGCTTCCAAGAATCTTCATAAAAAACTTACACTCAATTCACAACAATCATCCAGTAACATAGTGAAATACTCAACAACATAAACAATCCCAACCACTTAAGTCATATGCAAGACCAATTCATAGTTAGGGTTAAGGGAAAGGGTTCATTAATGAGTTCATTCAACGATAGTTCCAACACTTACGTTTTCGTGATATTAAATAATAGACATAACATAATCAAATTCATTATTTAGGGAGGGACATGCTTCAAAAAAAATCTAACATTACATATCAATTACCCAATATTAGATGCTTAATTAACCATAGAAAGTCATTATTTTTCATCATTAGTAATAAATTTTGAGTTAGGTAGAAAACTTTTTTTGTAGAGTAAAAACCCTAGAAGTTGAATTCTTGAAAATCATCTTTGAAAGGACCTCTTGGGGGAAGGAATCCCAAGAGTGAATAACCTATACCTTATTGACGATTATTACATGAATTTCGAACGAAAATCTTGAAGTCTTCGTCTTCTTCCTCGAGCTCTTTTTGTTCTTCAAAGGAGTTTGAAAAGAGAGAGTTCTTGAGAGAGATGAGAGGGATTTGTTTAATCTGATTTGAAGTGCATGAAAGTGGTATAAAACTGACCTAAAATTATTGTAAACTCTTCCCCTAAAATTCTTAAAAGACCCTTCACTTAAATGGGTCTTTTTGTGAAGTTAAATTGACTTAAAAATGACGCAGACAAATTTTAGAAGTGGCTGCGCATCGCGGGGTCAATTTCATATTTTATTTTTGAAATACGGGTTGAGGCACTGAGACTCGTGGAGGCTCCGTGTCAAGAGGTAGATTTTTGTCCTGCACTTGTTGGCTGCGCGTCACGCAACAACCTTCATTTTCTGGCTGCACGCGGGCTGCTTTGGCAGCCTGCTCGCCCATATTCGGGTCCTCCTCAAGGACTCTTCGGGTGGTCCTTGGGGTGTTGTTACCGGACATTTGGACATTTTGTACTACCTATTACCTATTTAAAGTTATTTTACAATTTTTAGACTTCATTTGACACTCCCAAACCTTCACCAATCATAGGGATGTCAACTAGTTCAAGTTAGCTAGTTATCGGACGTCAAGGTCTTTCTTTATCGTTTTTGCTCTACCCTTTTACAATTGAGTTCAATATATTAATATAGGTCTGGAAAAATCATTTTAAAAATTATTTAATAGGCAAAGCTCTAGTCTAAATTCATGGAATTTTTGGAGTGTTACACACTCGAAGACCATTGCCGGACCCAAGTGAAACCTTGGCCTGACTTACTTAACTCAGCGGAAGACTTAAACACAATTGAATGAATAAGACTAAAGAACTAATACTATCTATCTATATCCCTCGAAGTGTAAGGAGTCTTACCAACGGACTTTGAGTTTCTCATTGGATCAACGATACACCGGATGCTGGTCGTAGTGACCTGCGTCTGCATCATAATATGATGCAGGCCAACTTACATCAGTACATTGAATGTACGAGTATGTGAGTTGGTATGCTAAACAATACATAGGCTTGAAAGGGAAATTTGAAGAACTTACCTGGCTCAACTCATCTCTACAAAACTGAATTCATTTTAATATGAAGCAATTTAATAAAGTGTAATTTAAGGAAAAAACTATTTATAAGATGATGTCAACTCTGTATGTATGCAAAGATACAATATAACTCTGAGATGTATGTAAAAATACAAATATCTGTGTAGATAAAATACATCTAACTTCTGTGGGAGTTTCTCTAACAAACAACTATCACTTTAGAGCTATAGTGATGATACTACGTGGATCCACTAGTGTATGCTAAAAATCACTAAAGGAATCATCTAAAAAGTATGACCCTTTTTCTACCCCATATCAGTGCTCAATACTACTCCCAAAATATAGTAGATCTTATGTTTTTAAAACATACTTCCTTATGTGATTTGAGATTTTTGCTCAAAATACTGTACTCAAAGGCTACCTTGAAAATCAAAGTTTCCCCTCTGGCTTTATTTAGAAAGAAATTATCTTTTCTGAAAACGAGCTCAAAAATTCTTTGGAAATCCTAGTTTCTTTTCTTATTTGAATGAGAAAATATTTATTCTTTGGGAATACATAGTCCCGATATACTCTTTTGAGAAATGAAATCAAATTCTCACTCTTTACTTAACTTGAGAATGAAGTCTTAAAAACAGAGTCAAAACATTGCTAAAGACTCTTGAAAGTTTTAAGAACTTTTTTTTAACTTGCTTCTTTAACTTTTTGACTTGACTCTTAACTTCTTTGATTTGATCTTAACTTTCCATGAATTGGATTATGGATTAAAGGTTCATGATTTTTATAGTGTTCGTGTATAATAGTAATTCATTCCAGAATTCGAATGGCCCCTTATGAGGCATTATACGGATGTAGATGTATATTACCCATTGGTTGGTTTGAATTTGGTAAAGTAGCAATTATATGGAAAGATTATGTTAAAGAGGTAATGGAGAAAGTTCAGCTCTTCAGAGATAGACTAAAGACAACTTCGAGTCGTTAAAAATCCTATGCATATCTAAGGAGACGAGACTTAGAGTTTGAGATCGATAATTGGATTTTTTTGGAGGTGTCACCTATGAAGAGGGTGATGAGATTTGGAAAGAAAGTAAAGATCAGTCCTAGATATGTAGGTCCTTATAAAATCCTGAAAAGGGTCGGTGATGTGGCTAATAAGTGAAAGTTTCCAGTAAAACTGACATTGGTTCATCCAATCTTTCACATTTACTTGTTGAAGAACTGTGTGGATAATCCAGCATCGATTGTACCATTAGAGAGTGTGGCTGTGAAAGATAGTCTCACTTATGAAGATGTGCTAGTTGAAATTCTTGACCGCAGGCTCATAGATTGAGAAATAAAGTAGCGCTTCCGTGAAGGTTTTGTGGATGAGTCAGTCCATAGAGATACTTGAGAAGAAGAGGCAGCCACGAAGGCCAATTATCCTCATCTCTTTTCTCCCTATTCCATTTTAGACAATGAATATTTCCTCTCTAGTCTCTCAGTTTACTCTTGCGTAAAATCAGTCTTAGTATATTGCCTTCAGTTTTTTTGGTATTTCAACATATTTGCATGTTCTTGGAACTCGGTTAGTATATGTTTGTAGTACTTACTGGTAGGGATGTATATCCTCACCTACATACTCAGCTAGTTTAGATTTCATTTGTGGACACATGTTCCCATGGGGTAGATAATGTAAACCCCAGATTAAAAAAAGATCCAAGTAGCAAATTTTCAAAAGTTCTAAGTGCCACCGACGGAGGCCACCCATGGCATGTGGATGGGACCACAAACCGTAGGTATGGTTCATGGTTGATCACCTCAATACTGCCCAAAAAGTCTAGGACCACGACCAAACCTACAGACCATAGGTGGGACCATAATCCATATTCCAGGGTTTGTGGCTCAAACCCCATCTTTTAGTTTCCATACCAGAATCAACGATCATGCAGGACGAACTGTAGGACTATCTATGGTCTGTCGGTCGGGTCTCGTGGATCGGTGGTCAACTTTTAGCTTAAGGTAAATCATGTATTTTTCCTAATTATTTTATCCCATAAATACATCATTTTACTCGGTTTAATCCTAATATTCTAGTCAGAACCTACCCTACGCTTAATCACCAAAACGTAGAGAAAAGAGGAAAAGAAAGAAGCGACAGTTTCCTAAGAACAACTAGAAGGTTTATTTCAAGTTTCAACCCTAGAATTGAAGGATTTCTCCGTAGATTTCGTCAACAAGTGGATTATCACTAATGGGTTCCTTTCATACATTAGGTCCCTAGAATTCAGTCAGATCCTTGGTTCTCTTTATCTTGTTTAGACCTAGGGTTTCTAAAACCTTGGATAATTATTGTGATTTAGCTATTGTAGTATCCTAAACCAAATCAAGCTTAATTCTTGGAAAATTTCTTCGTTCCTTGTATGAAACTCAGAACCTTAGTTTGTGTAGATTCTCTTTGTTCATGGTAAAACAAATAATCATGCTATAGATTTCGAAAGTCACACCATTAGTATATAAATGTTGCATTCTCAGTAAGTATGTTAGTTTTTTTAGCTATTCAATATTTCAGTCATATACATATTCATGTGGGAGTAGACTTAGCAACGAGTTGGACTTGGGTTTAGTGTACCCTTCCCAAAACTAGGTGCCATTTTAGGATTATAAGTCCCCTTTGTTTGGCATTAGATTTAGTGATCACGCCAGCCATGCCTTATACCCCTAGAAAGGTATATTGGGTCTTCTCGATGAGGCGTATACATAAGACTCTACGTTTAGCTATATGGTTTTATGTTGGTTAATAGTATCTCCCACAGTATGACTCTAGTGCATTTTACTACATTTTTAGTTTATGCTTCAGTATTCCGTCTAAACAAGCAATGTTCGTGATTAGTACTTGGTCATTGCATTTAACTTAGTTTTGTTATATATAGTATATATATATATATATATATATATATATATATATATATATATATATATATATCTATATATATAGATATATATATATATATATATATTCATTTCATATTTTATCATTGCTCAACTATGCTTTGTTTAGCGTATATATTTATTTCATCTATTATCTATATCATGCACGCTCCGTACATTCCAAAAATTGATGCATACTCTGCACTACATCATTTCATGATGTAGGTTTAGGTAATCAATATTCAGATCACGCTTAGATTGACCTTTGGTCCGTATTCAACAACTTCAGTGGTGAATCCTCATATTCGAGGACAATAGACATGTGTTTCCTAGCAAGTCCATATTCAATTTTCAGTCTTGCTAGAGTTGGCTGGGGGCATGTTAGAGCAACTCTAGTGAACTATAGGTTTTTCATACATAGTACTAACATCAAATTGACTTTTTAAGTTTATCTTTCAGTATTGTTAAACTCTTAGTATGTTTATACTTCCGACTAGTTGGGTATTCCCCACTTTTAGTTATCAATTGATGTAGCTTCCGCATTAGTTCATTTTTCACTTAGATATATTTTAGTATGATTATGTTATTCCATCTTCAGGGTTAGATTGGGGTCACTCTTGATCCTAGGTCCCATGTTATGTCAAGGGAGTAGCCACGCGTCATGACATGAACTAAGTTCACAACATTAACCCATTAGTTACTCCCATGGTAATTAGACCAAATTCATGTATGAACAATACAAAAACAGATCATAGCATAATACTTACTGCATTAAATAAAAACCCTATCCTATTAGAGCACCTCTAGATCTTTAAAATTTAGCCAACTATCACAATAAGCAAAAAAATTATACCTTTCATGAAATCAACTATGGGTAAAATAAAATAAATCATAAAAAGAGAAATCCTACTTTCAAATTGTCAAATTCAAGTACAATGTTGTAAAACCCCAAAAGCTAGAGAAGTGATCTTCAAAAGTAAAAATGTTCTCTCTACTCCTCACCAAAATTTCAAACTCTATCAGTTTCGCAATTTATTTTCGAACTCCCTTACAATTCTATCCTTTGGTCCATTTATACTTTCCTAATTTTTTTCTCAAAATCCAATAAATGAGTGGTTTGGCGACATTATTCGAGCTTGCTGAACTTGCTTGGCGGTCACCCTTCGCTCTTCAAGACTCGCATAAAGAAACAAAAACAAGATAACACAAAACACCATAAAACTAACCTGATCATCTAGAAATCCAAATCCAAAGGTCATTCTAGACCAAACTTTATGTTTTGGAATTAACAACGTTGATGGAACTATCATCTCAGCCTCCGTTACCAAAAATGTTGAAAAAAGTCAACCATTTGCTAAACATTTCCTAACATCTTTACTAATGGCTCAAACACATGACAATGACCTTAAGACCCGAATTAAGCATGCCATTAACCCAAAATAGACTTTCCAAAGTTAATGGAACTCACCTAAAACTCTCCCGACCATCACAAAATGTTAGATTCTTTAGATGTTGATCAAAGTCAACTATTTCAATATATAAGCTCTAAAATGGAGAAACTCACCTAAAACTCTCCCGACCACCTCAAAAATTGTGCCACCTATCTCAACACATCTTAAACACTACACAAAGGGTAAAATAATAATTTCACATAAAAGCAAGCAAATGACCACGAGAGTCATTATGAAGAGAAATCTCAGCTAACCCAATTGTTCATAAAAATAGGCAAATCAGTATGAGAGTAGATAAAACCATCATTATATCTAAAAGCACATAATCTCTAAATGGATTTTTAGGGCCACAATGATATATAAAAGTATACAACAAGAATAACTACTTCCAAAAGTTCATATAAAACAATAACTAGGTAGCTCATAAATCCTGATTGGACTGCTGTGGCAACCATGATTTCTAGAAATACATGTAAAGCATGATCATGTATACATGCAAAATAGAAATCACACAAGTAACTCTTATATAATTATATCGTCTCTATACAACTACCATTAAATGAGGTTTAACCTAACAATTATCGTAATATGATAATCAAAATAATATATAGAACCATCTCCTACTCACCAACTTGACATGAAAACAAGACACCAAATATGAGTTTTTAACAAGAATAACATCAATAAAACTTCAAAAAAAAAAGACATGTAATAATTGACTTTTTTATAGCGCACTTCTCATGATCCAGGGGTACACCCTACATGTAACATGATGTATAAGACCCCGAGAGGCGCCATACAAGCCACTTAGAATTACTAACATAAGAAATAGAACAGAAGATATAAAGACAACATTTCAAGTCCAAAAGTTTTATAAATGTAAAATGGAAGTCCAAAAGTTTTATAAATGTAAAATGGAAGTCTAAGACACTTAGCTCAATAGTCATCTAATACAATAGAATGAAATTGGGCCTAGCCCATACATCATGTCCAAAATTGAAAGTAAGGCAGAAACTAAAAATAATGAGAATCAACCCTCAAAGCATGAGGACTCACCAAAGCTCATGAATCTTGTAAATCAACTTCTTGCTATGAAACTAAGAACTTAGACAGTTGAACCCTACATTTAGGGAGATGTAGGCAAGAGTATGCGTTAATGTAAAACAATGTAACAAGTATGATATTCATGCATAAAATATTTAAATCAAGCTAAAAAGGAACATTTTCATGAGAATGCAATGATCAAGCTAAAACATGTATTTTGAGAGTTAGAAACCATAAGTCCCAAAACCATGATCAATGCAAGTGAAAATCATCTTAAACATACTCACATTACTTCCTTGAATATACCTCGGTTCATCATAACTTCACTTATTCGTGGAAAATATCCTTAATCGACATATAAGACCATGTGAGATATCAACATGGAATTTGGTGTTTACCTCATACCGAGAAAGAGTTTTCTACTTGTCTCGGAAGGACTATGAAATTCTAGCTATTGTGGATCCGCTAGCTAATGTCTATCTAGACAATCATTCTGCGGGGGCGCATAGGTAAGTGATGAGAGATTTCTTCTAGAAACCCGACCTTTACTACGAAAGAGCCTCTATCTCAATATCATGTCGGTGCTAAGCATAATTCCCACAGCGTAGTCATTCTCTTACCTTGTCCTTATTATCCATGGAAGGGAACATCATCTTGACAATCCAAGCTAAGTCATGCGTCATCCATGGAAAGGTATCATTCAATGACCTATACAAGCTGGGTAATGCATCATCTCTGGAAAGGTACAATGAAGTAACTAATCAGAGCTAGGTCTTTTTAGAATAGATACTAAGATATAAGATTCACAATTTAGTTTTGAAAACCTTTCAACCCAAAGAATCCATTATGTGAGAATGTCCTTTCACATATCATGTATTAATGTGTCTATGAGAAATCCTTTCAACAACACAACAACAATCATCATCATTGATACTTTACTCTCAAAGCATCCTTAAATTTTTTACTTAAATCTCATAAGAGCATGCTTAATTCATAATCTCTTATTTAATAATTCAAAAGCCACATCACATCATCATAATTGGAAAACATGGGATTTACATGGGTTCATGGAGAAATCATCATAAAATAATAGTGTTTTGTCAATTCATGCATAAGAGATCATAATTCAATCATTTAAATCAATAATCAAGAGAACACATGGAAATTGAAGAAACCCCCAAGTCAATTGAGGATTTTTAACTTTTAAAATAGGAGAATTTGGAAACTCTGTGAATGAAAGGAATCCATGGATAAAAACTATCATATCTCAATGTCAATTGCTTAACTTCATTGGAGGAATTGGGGAATTATTTTTCAAACTCTAGCTTGGACCCTTCTTCTTCAAGTTCTCTAGAGAAATTTTTCTTTTGTAAATTTGAGAGAATTATTTTCAATTGGGAAATTTTAGAGTTAAAACACTTATATAGGGGTTTTAATGAAGGGTAAAACGACACATTATTACGCTAGATTAGTTAGGAAAAGACCCAACTGCCCCTAAAAATAACGGCCGACCCAACATCTATGAGCCTTGATCGAAGGACCGTAATTTGACCGACAGTCCGCCCTACACATTCGTCATTCGGCATCAGAATCTAAGATTTTGGGCCACCAACGGCGGTCCATTGGTCTAGGTTGTAGTTCATGATCCTCTAAACCTATTTGGTTGGACAATCCATGAACCAGATCTACAGTACGTAGTTCATTCCACGGGTCGTGGTTCTCCTTTATACGATGACACCACGAAATTCTTAAAACAACTATTTCTCATTTTATCGAATTTGAGGTGTTACAACGCTAGTCACCATAACCATAAATCTTAAGGAATCATGCCAAAATGGAATAGCCTTCACATACCTCAGTTTCAAGTTTAAATAACTTGATATAGATAATCAACTTCCTTTTGGTAATTTAATAAATATTCAAAAATATTTTTACAGTAAATCCTCTTTTACCTGCTAAGAAATATATGCAACGGCAAAAACATTTGCCTTATTTAATAAAATGTTATGTTTATTATGAAGTAATAGAGAAGTAAAATGTTGTAGCACTTTATTTTCTTCAAACTAACAAATATATATATATATATATATATATATATATATATATATATATATATATGTATATATATATATATATATATATATATGAAGTACACTTTTTGATATACACATGAGGGATAGTGTTTGAAAAATGCATGGAGAGCTTAGTGGTCACTTGTTGTTTTTGATATACACATGAGGGATAGTGTTAAAAAAACATGGAGAGCTTAGTGGTCACTTGTTGTTCCTCTCCATCACTTCAATGTGGAAATGATCGAACCAATGCCATCCAAATTATTTTCTAGATTACATATGAATTCGGATATTGAATAGGATTGTGATAGAATATATCACAAAAAATAGAAATTATTTAAATAAAATCTACCTCATATAATAAAGCAATTAAAAATATAAATATATCGTAGTCGAAGAGTTTTTCATAAATATTATAAGACCTTTTAGGAGGAAGATATGAAGATATATTTACTAAAATTTTGATCTAAAACTATCGTTCTTGAAAACGATCAATGGTACAGTAACACTTGAAATTTAGGTTCTTAAGCCTTTGACATGGGACAAAGGCCTTCTACAAGTAAACATATCCATATTAGAGATGACATCAACAACTTCCGGCAAGTGCCAAGTGAACCACTAAACTACACTTGGATTATATTTAAAAGGAAGTTAGTTCAGTGTCTGAATGACAAGCTACCAGATAAGATGCTGCTAAAAACATTTATATATCAGTGGATGCAGTTAATAAGTTTGTGACCGATAGTTATGTAGAATCTTCATTGATGGACCACAAATATGAAGAGATCGGTGGTATGCTTAACTAGATGACTACCAAGTACAAGGCTTGACACATCAGAGAAGCTAAAATGCTTAGTAGTGGATCAACTAGGAAGTTATCAAAGGAAGAGATACTCAAAGAAGATTCTAAGGAAGAAAGGATATCATAGTTGATAATACAAATGGAGGTATTGATTGAACATGTGATGGGTACTCTAACAGAGAAGGAGAACATGTGGCTATGAACGATTAAGGGTATAAACCATAAGACATTTCCAGTACTTATGAGGAGGAGGCATACTATATAAATAATCAATGGGGGTTTCCATCTAAATTACCAGAGTTCTATCCAATAAACTTGACAGAAAAGAAAGGAAAATGGAATAGAGGTTAGAATAAAGAGTAGAACATAGGTTGGAGAAAAGACAAACAAGGTAATTAGGACCTGCTACAAAAGTAGGTCATTCTAGTTCTATTAGACCTCAAACACTACTAGGACATTCAATTGGCAACATCACTAGCACGGTGTTACATTTACTAGTTATGAAGGGTTTTTTCTATGGTCTAGCTCTTGAAAAACCGTATTAACATAATCAAGATATACAAGGGTATGCCTAGTTAACAATAGCGTAGGTATCTCTCAAGAAGCAATAAAAATGAGTTTTTTCATATTTCCTTTCTGAATAGTGAAGCAACTATATGTCACGACCCAAAACCGGGCCGCGACTGACACCCACATTTACCCTCCTATGTGAGCGAACCAACCAATCTAACCCTTAACATTCAATGTATATCAACAGAAAATAATGCGGAAGACTTAAACTCATTAATAAAAACAATTCAAAACTATTATTAATATCCCCAACATCTGGAAGTCATCATCACAAGAACATCTATCCTCAAATTACTAAACTAAAAACGTCTAAGAAGCTAACACAAATAAAAGCTAGTCCATGCCGGAAGTTCAAGGCATCAAGACTTGAAGAAGAAGATCCAGTCCAAGCTAGACGCATTAGCTCACCCTGAATTTCCGAAGGTAGTGAAGACTGGCTAGATCTACTGTTGAGTTGAAGTTGACGGAACGTTTGCTGCATTCCACAAATAACAAAGAAGAAAACATAAAAGTAGGGGGGTCAGTACAACCACAAGTACTGAGTAGATATCATCGGCCAACTCAAAATAGAAGATAATATATATCAAGTAATATTATAAATCAACTATAAACTCAACATGTAGCAGCAACAAGTACTATAATCATCAACAAGTACCATCAAGTTCATCCATGAGGGCTCAAGCCTCAATACCATACTCATTTGGGATTAAGTTTATTAGATTGAGTATATTTATCATCTTTCAAGATTCATTATCTTTCTTCCTCTTGTGTCGGTACGTGACACTCCGATCCTCTACCACTATGTGTCGGCACGTGACACTCCGATCCCCTAATTCTACGTGTCGGTTCGTGACACCCGATCCCCTATATGTGTCGGTACGTGACACTCCGATCCCCTATATGTGTCGAAACGTGATACTCCGATCCCCTACATGTGTCGGTACGTGACACTCCGATCCCCTAATTCTACGTGTCGGTTCGTGACACCCGATCCCCTATATGTGTCGGTACGTGACACTCCGATCCCCTATATGTGTCGGAACGTGACACTCCGATCCCCTACATGTGTCGGTACGTGACACTCCGATCCTCTAATTCTACGTGTCGGTTCGTGACACCCGTCCCACTAATACTATGTGTCGGAACGTGACACTCCGATCCACTAATACTATGTGTCGGAATGTGACACTCCGATCCACTAATCTCATTCTATCCGTTCATCAAGCCTTCTCTATACCAAGGCATCACCAATCCCATTACTTTAATTCATCAAGCCTTCTTTTATACCAAGGCATCATCATTAATATCATAGATTAAAGTTTCTTTCAAGATTTGGGATTCAATGGTTTTCATCATGCTTGTTTTATCAAAATCACATAATCATATTCATGCAAGCATACAATTAAGCATATAGACAGGTTTACAATACTACCAACACATATCATGCGCTATTAAGAGTCTACTACGAATAGCATGAAAACCATAACCTACCTCCACCGAAGACTAGTAATCAAGCAAGAATTTTCCCCAAGCTTTCTTCTTCTCGTTCAATCTCCCTCAATTCGTTTCTCTTTCTCTCTCTGTTCTTTCTCTTTCTTATTCAAACTCTCTTTCTTTTACCCTAATTAACATATAATTAAGTGTAAAAGATGGCAATAATACCCCACTAATTAACCCAAAGTTACCTCTTTTATCCCTCAAGAATTTGAGTTATTAATATAAACCCACGAAATCTATAATTAAAGAAAGAATAGTCCAAAACGTCCCTTAAAACGTGTAAAGAAATCCGAATCTGCCTGGGATTCGCACAACCTGTGACGGCCCGTTGTGCCTGCGACGGTCCGTCACGCAGGTCGTCGCAGCCTCTTAGAACCCAAGTGGACTGTGACGGTCCGTCCTGCAAGTTCGTTACGAAGTTCAGAGAGTCGATTTTCAGTACCCAATTTCAGAATTCCTAAGTATATTGAAACGAGACCCTGCGACGGTCCGTCGTGCCTGTGACGGTCCGTCGTGGGGTCCGTTGCCTCAGCCAATTTTCCAGAAATAAAATTTGCTGCTCAAAACGACTAACCCACAGGTCGTTACACTATATGGTTTGGAGAGTTACCAGCAACATCCATCACTACCTGGGTAAAGCTAAGAAGTGATATCTTTGAAAAGGTTCTCTCCTTTAAGTAGACGTATCCAACTTAGGAATGATATGAACAATTCAGATAAGTGCCAAGTGAAGCACTACATGAAGCATGGATTAGATAAAAAAAATGGTAGGTCAATGTGTAAATCATAAGTTACTAAATGAGGTTTTGCTAAAAAGGTTCTATAGATTGCTACATATAGTCAAAAAATTTGTGACAAACAATGTTGGAGAGGGTTCATTGATAGACCATACTTATGAAGAGGCCATATTAATGCTTTTTCGGATGCTCACTAATAATCGGGCTTTGCAAACAATAAAATCTTAGGTTTTTAGCAGTGTATCACCGGAAAGTTTTCAAAAGGAAGATTTACTTATAGAAGAAGCTAAGGAATAAAGGATGGCATAGTTGATTAAAAATATGGATATATTGACTAAGCATGAGATGTGCACCCTAACACAAAATGTGAATATTGTGGATGCTGATAATCCAAGGTATAGGCTTGAAGACACCTACGAGAATGAAACATATTATGTCAAAAATTATATGGGGAGTCCCATACAAAATACTAGAGTTCTAACAAAGGACCTTATGACAAGGACATCGGAATAAAGGTTGAAATAAAAAGCAGAATGTAGGTCGAAGAGACAAGAACAAAGGTAATTGAGACCAAAACTTCAACAACATGAGTGCAATTCCATATGTGATGGCAAAAGAGAACATATTAACCTTCAACAAGTGATCACGTAATATCTTAAATAGAGAAGATGATGTCTCGCGGACTCAAGCAAATAAAAAATACAGAAAAAGTAATATACAAAAATTACGTAGTGATATTGTTACCATGAAAAAAAGTGGTAAAGTTTCATGCTATGTGTATCAAGAAAATTTAGATTCAACTTATCTAGATTTTAGGTGAAAGAAATCTAATGTAGAAAGGAACTCTTCCCACCTTTACAGTGGAAAATTTAAAAGTAGAAGAATGTAATGTGAACCGTTGTACGTATATTGAAATAAGTTGAGTACAAGTGGTTGATAACTATGTGATGATAGATCATAGACCAAAAAATGTGATGCATATTCCTAGGCCAAAGTATGAGTCAAAATGGTCTTTAATGTGTGTAATGCTTTATTTTGGTCCTTAACATATTTTACTTGATTGAAATGGCCTGTAATGTATGACAAAAGGTGTTCATTTTTTCCTTCCCTTCAACCTAATAATTTATTTAATAAAGTGTTAAATTTAACTATGAACCCCACATGACTTACAAATTCATCATTCTTATATTCTTTTTCCGCTTCAAAGAAAAAACTCCATGAAATCTAATATCATATTTTTTACTTTCTCTACCGAAATTGATTATTTTCTCTCACAAAACCTAACATTATTATTTTCTCTTTCCATGAGATTTTTCTTTGTAGCTAAGAAAGAATACAATAATGGTTGTTAAATCTTTTAGATTTAGAGTAAGGGATGAAAATGAGCACCTTTAGTTATACATTAAGGACCATTTCAACTAAGAGAAATATATTATGGACCAAAAAGAGCATCAAATATACAAATTACCCAGGGTTACATATTGTTAGACATAATTAGTACTTACTCATAAAATGTTCTTAGTTTTTACAGGGTATGTTTACTTAAAGTTTTAATAGATTATCGTACAACAAACATGATTCTCTTGAAAGAGATACATTAACCAAAGGTTTTGTTTACTTTCTTTTATATTCATGTTTTATGGTATTTTTAGTTATAATAGTTATTATTTATGAGTGAGAAAAAACATAAAGTCACCATTGAATTTGTCTCGGATTTTCATAAAGACACCTTAACTTTGCGACTGTCCTATTACCCCACTGAACAATTTTGAACAGATATTGTCATACCATTTTTCGATCAACCCCAAATTTTAAGAAGCAAGTGAGTTCACACACCAATCATTACATGACACGTGTTAATTTAATTAAAAATATATATATTTTTTTAATTTTAAATTTTCCTTTATCTTTTTCTTTCTTTATTTCTCCCTCTCCCTCTCTCTCTCTCTCTCTCTCTCTCTCTCTCTCTCTCTCTCTCTCTCTCTCTCTTTCTCTCCCTCTCTCTCTCTCTCTCTCTCTTACTTTTTGAATTTTAATTTTGATATATCTTAAATTTAATTTCATTTTCCATCTCCCTCTTTCAAGTGATTCATCCCTCCTATTTTTTTCTTCACCTCCCCCCTCCCATGTCAAATTGAGACACACTTCCATTATTTTTATCTTTTTTTTCAACTTCTTCTCCGGTCGAATTCTTTAAAAAATTTATACTATTATTTAGACTTAATTGAATTATTCATAACAACATTAATTATTATTTTAAGAAAATTTAAAATTTTGAAGGAATATCAACAACTCATTTTCATATAAATTCAAAATTAGAAATGATAATTTTAAAATAATAAATTAATTTCCAGAAAATTGAAAGAATTTAATTAAAAAACTAAATGATACTTTCTAATCATCTTTAAATCTAATGAGTTTTTTAACTTGTTCGAAATGTAACAAAATTTTTAGATAAAATTTTAAAATTAAAGAGAGTAAAACTAATAGTTATAAGAAAAAGGAAGGTAAAGTTGTTGTAAAAAGGGTGATATTGAAAGTAAGAAACTTCTATGAATGGAGATGACAATGAATTTTTGAAAAGAAAGAGGAAAAATATGAATTTTTGAAAAGAAAGAGAAAAAAACAAAAATAAACAACAAGTTAAATAATAAGAAAAATAAGAATATATATTTTATAATAAAATACTTATAAAAATAATATTAAATTAGTTATTTTAGGTTGCCCCCTCTCTTTGAGAGAGTGCACACCACTCTCTGTGGTGTAATAGGACAGTTGCGAAATTTCTTTTTAAAAATTCAGGATAACTTGAGTGATGACTTTATGTCTTTTCTCTTTATAACTAGTTATGAGTAGCTAAACACATCACTTGGGTCATGGAGTTTAGGGTAGGGATAAAGATAATAAAATTATTTTACGATAAATATCTTCTCTTGAAGGTGTGATCATATTGTACTTAATTTCTTTCATAGACATTAAATATTTTTAATTGCAAACATTAAGAACTAGCTCGTATTCCGATTCGCTTGACAAAAGAAATTAAGATTTGGAAAAAGAATCATTAAAAAGATTTGGTGCTACCATTCACTATCTAATAATTTGAGCTCAATAAATGATAGTTAACCTAAGAATTTTGATGAATGAACAAATTAATTAAAAACATCAAGTATCGACAAAGACATAAGGTGATATTCTCTTAATTGTTCTAGGAGGCTTTAGTAGACTTATAGATTCATTAGTTTTGCGTAGTGAAGACACCTGAGTGAGTTCATAGTTAAGTATTTCTTTGAGTTCAAATATACTCTAGAACTCTAAGCCTAGTTTCCCTATATTATTTATAATAACCCAAGTAGTTAAAGTAGTTAATGATTTTTCATCATCTTTCCAATTTTCCAATAGTAGTGTTACTAATTTGAATCTTAATAATCTAATTGGGTTACTGTATTTTGAAATTAACCGCTTCTTCACCCTAAAACTGATGTAGCTTGAAAGACATCAGAAGCCTTGAATGTCTCTTTGCAAGTCAAATTATAGAGTGGGGGTTCACCTCATAATTAGTATAAGTAGTATTATCATCACCTATAAGGTTGATTAATCATTTGTCTGCCTATAAAGGCAAGCCAACTCTTTCAACCATTTGTTGTTGTTTTAATTAATTAATATGCCCCTTTATCCCACAATAATTACAAATTGAGTCCGAGTTACTTAATTATAAAGCCTTTGATTGCATTTTGATAAGGCCTAGTCTAATTTTTATGATTCTTACCTTGCCTACAAAATCAAACATCATCTTAAAACTAAGTAGGAGTAGATGTTCCTCCATTATAGGAAGCATTCAAACTATTTGTAAGACAGACCTTCGTATTCTTATTTGTTTTCAATATACCTTGGTTCTTTTAATTTATACTATAACAAAAATAATTTTTAGCGGCAATAAATATTAGCATTAATAAAGAGTGCTAAAGTTTTTACCGATATTAGTTAAGTCCCATTAAAATCAATATCGCTAAATTCTTTAGGGACATATACAAAGAGTCTTAATTACCGTTTAAAATACATATTTAGCGGCAATTAAGAACTAATTGCCGCTAATGATCATTTTTGATGTAATGTTACCTTCAATGTGATTATTTATTGCCACATAATATCAAAAACCTATTTAGAATATAAGTTTCAAAAGACATTCTTTTTCAAAATATAGTGTCCACTCAAATAATGCTACTAAATGAAGTGGGTATAAACTAGATGAAGGAAAAGTAATTCAGTTAGTAGTTGGAGGTCATTTGATCATCAAATAACATCTACCACAAAATTGTCACCTGTAATTAGTTGAATAAATTAAATAATGATATAAATAAATAAAAAATATTAACTTTAAAAGAAATAAAACAAAAGCACTTGATTCACACATAAATTGTCTTTAATGTATTTAGAAAGTAAATTCAAAGGAATACAAATGTAAATACACCATGCATTTTGAAGAAGAACATAGTATATATTTCAAAATATGAGTTCTACTTCAAAATAGATACATATTAATAGCATTTATTGTTTTAGAGGAGCACCACCACCTCCTCCAAATCCTCCACCACCACCAGCGTCACCTCCCTGACATCAGTTTATTCAATTTCAAACACCACCTCCAATACCTCCTCCTACTCCTCCCCCAACTCCTCCTCCAAGTCCTCCTCCACCTCCTCCACCTCCTCCACCTCCTACGAAAGGTACTATTCCAGGACCAATTCCATATCCTCCAGGTACACCTCCTAACCAAGGTATACCTGGAATATTGCCAGGTCCTCCTCCTAACCAAGGTATACCTGGAAGACCACCATATCCAAGTCCAGGTATCCCAGTTAAAGGTATATAAGGAATGCCTCCATATGCAGGTCCAGTGTTTCCACCTACAGAAGGTACAACAGGGACATCACCGGGTCCTTGACCTGGTACTCCTCCTATTGAAGGTACACCCGGAATATTGCCAGGTCCTCCCCCTGTTGAAGGTACACCAGGAATGTTTCCAGGTCCTCCTCCTGTTGAAGGTACATCCGGAATGATGCCAGGTACTCCTCCTGTTGAAGGTACACCCGGAATGGTGCCAGGTAGTCCTCCTATTGAAGGTATACCCGGAATGATGCCAGGTAGTCCTCCTATTAAAGGTATCCCCGGAATGGTCCCAGGTAGTCCTCCTATTGAAGGTATGCCCAGAATGTTGCTAGGTAGTCCTCCTATTGAAGGTATACCCGGAATACTGCCAGGTACTCCTCCTAGTAAAGGTATACCAGGAAGATCACCATTCTTTTGAGTAGAGAGTGGTTTCAAAGGACTATGTCCACCATTTGTTAGTGCATCACTCTCTGCTAATTTCCTACCTAATATGCGCCCAACTAAAAATATGCTTAAAACCAATATCAAGATGCCTTTCTTTGCCATATTTCTCTCTAAGGAATTGTTGCTGAACCTCATGCCATTTTATAGGTGGTAAAACATGAAATTATATAATTAATAACATCATATCTACTCCTAATCTAATTCTAGCTTTTAGTCTCATTTATTTATTGTGGAAAAAAGAAAAGCACATCAGTCAACACCTTGAATTATTATTCAATGAACTATTTAATTCACCTATTATTTGGTCAATTTTGTAGAACATGAATTAAATTATCTAATTAATGAGTTCAAATGTACTAATCAACTAATTCTACCTTTAATATTTTTGTAAAAAAGTTTGAAACTGGTAGAAAAAATTGAAAGCAGGACAACATCAAATTAATAAATTTGAGTCAAATCTAGAAAGCAAATCAAACACGTGGCTTGGTTTTTTTAGTTTACAGTTGAAAAAAAATTGTTTTATTAAAAAGAAGGAAATTTTGAGTTAAGTTATTTTAGAATATAAAAAGCTATACCTTTTTTTTTTGGAGGAACTAAGATTAAAAGAGTACCATATGAAACGGGATGGAAGTTATTTTTCGTATTTGCAATTTTTAAAAGGCACTTAAAGCTATCAAAGGTTGTATATTTAATTGTTTTGAAGATACATTAGTCATTTCAGTTATGCCTCAAGATTATTTTAGAACAAAAATGATAACTTGTTTAAAGCTTGAGCCTAGAATACCATTTTATTTCGTTTTCTTTTTATTACTAATTTGTTTGATTAATTTGATATAATACTGAACAATTTACTAGCAGTACGAACAATGTACAATTATGTGATTAAACTAAATTAGAAATAAGGTCAACATTTTCTATGGGGTGGGGATATGCGATTTCTAACGGATTTAGGCAAGACTAATGTATTAAATAATGAAGAATCATTCATAAAAAGAATAAAAGTCAAATCATAAGGACGTTACAAAAGTGGTTCAAGATTATTTATTATATATAATATTGGCATTGATATTTTTGTATTATTAGAGATGACAAGTGCAAAGTTAACTTATGATTCAAAATTATTATTAATTTTCCTATGCCTGGTTGACTTAAATCTTTGAAAAATAATTTTAAAATCAACTCATTATACTCAAATTTAAGGAAAATGACTTTTCTTCCAAAATTAACAAAAACATTTTTCAATACTCTATTTCATCATTTAATTTTTTTCTTGTTCTATCCATACCCCGTACTCGATTCTTCTCATTTACAAAAAAAAAAATAATTAAAAATTAAAATTTTTCTTATTTTTTGAATTTTAAATATATTTTTATTTTCTACGTGTCGGTTCGTGACACCCGATCCCCTAATTCTACGTGTCGGTTCGTGACACCCGATCCCCTAATTCTACGTGTCGGTTCGTGACACCCGATCCCCTAATTCTACGTGTCGGTTTGTGACATCCGATCCCCTAATTCTACGTGTCGGTTCGTGACACCCGATCCCCTAATTCTACGTGTCGGTTCGTGACACCCGATCCCCTAATTATACGTGTCGGTTCGTGACACCCGCTCCACTAATCTCATTCTATTAATTGATCCATCCTTCTTTTATACAAAGACATCATCAATCTCATTACTTTAGTTCATCAAGCCTTCTTTTATACCAAGGCATCATCAATCTCATTACTTTAGTTCGTCAAGCCTTCTTTTATACCAAGGAATCATCATTAACAAGGTAAATTTAGGATTAGAGATTCAATAGCCTCATCGTGCTTATTCATCACAATTATATAATCACGTCATGTAAGCACACAATTAAGCATATAGAAGGTTTTATAATACTACCCAACACATATCATTCGCTATTAAGAGTCTACTACGAATAGCATAAAAACCATAACCTACTTCCACCGAAGATTAAAGCAGGAATAGTCCAAAACGCCCCTTAAATTACTTAACAGAAATCTGACCCAGCCTGGGATTACGCAGCCTGTGACGGCCCGTCGTGCCTGCGACGGTCCGTCCTGCTACTTCCGTCACAGAGTTCAGAGACTAATTTCTGTGGAAAATGTGTGACGGTCCGTCGTGCCCACGACGGCCCGTCCTGCCATTCCGTCACGAAGTTCAGAGAGTCGATTTCAGTACCCAAATTTCAGAATTCTAAGTGTTTTGGAACGAGACCCCCTCGACGGTCCGTCGTGCCCATGACGGTCCGTCGTGGGGTCCGTCGTCTCAGCCAGTTTTTCCTGAAATAAAATCTGCTGCTCAAAACTACTAAATAGGTCGTTACAGGAGTCTTGTTCATGCATGGAACAAGTTTGCCTTGAGGTGACTCATAAAGTGTCTCTCTTGTATGTCGTACATATAGATAAGATTGTGCTATAGTTGTCATCAATGACATCTTTAGCTAAAGATGAGACGATGAGATGGTAAGTATGTATGATGACCTAAGGTTGTACTTATGATGTTATGCTAGCTATCATATTTAGTATTTTTGTACTAATGTATACTTTTGCCTACGTTCTCACCATATGTAGGGTTCGGTGATTGTGTTCCATTCTTGAGGCTAAGTTTCTATAAGCACAAGGAGTTGAAGGCTCGGTGAGTCTTCATAACATCGATGATAAAGCCATCATTCTCTTTATGTATTTCTGTATCTTTTGAGACTATTGTATCGGTTGTGTTCCAAGAGTGTTCAAGTATTATGTTTTAGATGGTGTAAGACAAAAGTGTAGTAAGAAATCTGCTTCGTTTTGTAAAGACTTTGATTATATGAAAAATATTTAAAATTATGCACTTTTCTATTATCTTATGCTATGATATGTTAAGGGCTTGTATGAGATCCCTTTAGGGTCAAGTACATGGTATTATATCTAGGATATAACCCTGGGTCGTGACACGATAAATGTTCCAAAATATAACCCTGATATCTGACCCAAGAAAATTTTTCTAAAAAATAACTTTTTCTAAAAAGATTGACGGGGTCGCGGGGGAGGCGGGGGGGTGTCACGACCCAAATCGGGGACGCGACTGGCACCCACATTTACCCTCCTATGTGAGCGAACCAACCAATCTAACCCTTAACATTTCAATGTATATCAACAGAAAATAATGCGGAAGACTTAAATTCATTAATAAAACAATTCAAAACTATTATTATTATCCCCAAAATCTGGAAGTCATCATCACAAGAACATTTATCCTCAAATTACTAAACTAAAAACGTCTAAGAAGCTAAAACAAATAAAAGCTAGTCCATGCCGGAAGTTCAAGGCATCAAGACTTGAAGAAGAAGATCCAGTCCAAGCTAGAAGCATTAGCTCACCCTGAGATCCGGTATGACGAAGACTGGCTCGAATTACTGTTGAGTTGAAGTTGACGGAACGTTCGCTGCATTACACAAATAACAAAGAAGAAAACATAAAAGTAGGGGGTCAGTACAACCACAAGTACTGAGTAGATATCATCGGCCAACTCAAAATAGAAGATAATATATATCAAGTAATATTATAAATCAACTATAAACTCAACATGTAGCAACAACAAGTACTATAATCATCAACAAGTACCATCAAGTTCATCCATGAGGGCTCAAGCCTCAATAACATACTCGTTTGGGGATTAAGTTTATTAGATTGAGTATATTTATCATCTTTCAAGATTCATTATCTTTCTTCCTCTTGTGTCGGTACGTGACACTCCGATCCCCTACCACTATGTGTCGGAACGTGACACTCCGATCCCCTATATCTACGTGTCGGTTCGTGACACCCGATCCCCTACATGTGTCGGTATGTGACACTCCGATCCCTATATGTGTCGGAACGTGACACTCCGATCCCCTATATGTGTCGGAACGTGACACTCCGATCCCCTATATTTACGTGTCGGTTCGTGACACCCGTCCCACTAATACTATGTGTCGGAACGTGACACTCCGATCCACTAATACTATGTGTCGGAACGTGACACTCCGATCCACTAATACTATGTGTCGGAACGTGACACTCCGATCCACTAACCTCATTCTATCCGTTCCTCAAGCCTCCTCTATACCAAGGCATCACCAATCCCATTACTTTAATTCATCAAGCCTTCTTTTATACCAAAGCATCATCATTAATAACATAGATTAAAGTTTCTTTCAAGATTTGGGATTCAATGGTTTTCATCATACTTGTTTTATCAAAATCACATAATCATATTTATGCAAGCATACAATTAAGCATATAGACAGGTTTACAATACCACCAATACATATCATTCCCTATTAAGAGTTCACTACGAATATCGTAAAAACCATAACCTACCTCCACCGAAGAATTGGAATCAACAAGCAATTTCCCAAACTTTGATAGTCCCTCTGCCTCTTGATCGATCAATCTCTCTCTCGCTTTGTTCTTTCTATTTTCTTTATTCAAACCCTTTTTCTTTTACCCTAATTAATATATAATTAAGTGTAAAAGATGACAATAATACCCCACTAATTAACCCAAAGTTACCTCTTTTATCCCTCAAGAATCTGAGTTATTAATATAAACCCACGAAATCTATAATTAAGGAAAGAATAGTCCAAAACGTCCCTTAAAACGTGTAAAGAAATCCGATTCTGCCTGGGATTCGCGCAACTTGTGACGGCCCGTCGTGCCTGCGACGGTCCGTCACGCAGGTCGTCGTAAGGGGCCAGAACCCCAATTTTCCACCAAGGGTCTGTGACGGTCCGTCACACCTGTGACGGTCCCTCCTGCAAGTTCGTTACGAAGTTCAGAGAGTCGATTTTCAGTACCCAATTTCAGAATTCCTAAGTATATTGTGACGAGACCCTGCGACGGTCCGTCATGCCTGTGACGGTCCGTCGTGGGGTCCGTTGCCTCAGCCAATTTTCCAGAAATAAAATCTGCTGCTCGAAACGACTAAACAGGTCGTTATAGGGGGGGGATTGGGTATGGGGTATGGGTGAGGGTGGCATAAAGAATGAAATTTTTTAAATTTGAAATATTTTTCAATTTTAGTTTTATTTTTTATGTGGGTGCCATAAAAACTATTTTATTTTTAAAACATATTCATTTACATTTCAAAAACAATTTTTTCTTAAATTTTTTGGAGGAAATGTCCTGGGGGCGGGGGTAGGGAGGATGTGGTGTAAAAATTAAAAAAATTCCAATTTTTTTAATTAAAAAAATGACATGCATGGCCTGGGTGGAGGGTAGGGGTGGCATAAAAAAAGAATTTTTTTATAATTTTTTGAATATTTTTCAAAAATAATTTTTTTAAAAAATAAAATAAAATTGACAGGGTGCCTAGGTGGGAGTTGGCGTGGGGTTTTGTGGGTGTGGGGGGTGGGTGGAGTAGGGGTGGAGTAAAAAATGCAAATCTTTAAATTTGAAATATTTCCCAAAAACATTCATTATTTAAAAAAAAAGTGTGGTGGGGAGGAGGTAGGGGTAGGGGTATGAAAAAAAATTAAATTTAAAATATTTTTTCAAAACCTTTTTTTAAAATAAAATGATAGGGAGGGCATGTGGAGGGTGGTGTTAAGGGAGGGGGGTATTAAAAAAATTTATGGGGTGGGGGGGAGGAGAATTGCCTGGTTAGGTGGCGAGGGAATGACGTAAAAAAAATTTAAAAAATTAAATTTAAAATATTTTCAAAGTCATTTTTTTGGGCTAGGTGTAAGGGATAGGGGATAGGGTTAGGGGATCGGAGTGTCACGTTCCGACACATAGTAGTAGGGGAGCGGAGTGTCACGTACCGACACAAGAGGAGTAAAGATAATGAAGCTTTAAATTATGTTAATAAATTCGAATGAAAAGAACCTATATCCCAAATGAGTATGGTGTGGAGACTTGAGTTCTCATAGGTGTGTTTGATGTGGTTACACATGATTTGTGAACTTGTTGCTTTCACCTGTTGAGTAATATGGTTGATTTTATGATATCATCTGATATATACTGTTTTCTATTTCGAGTTGGCCGATGATACCTACTCAGTACTTGTGTTTGTACTGACCCCCCTACTTGTATGTTTATTTCTTTGTTATTTGTGGAGTGCAGCAAATGGACCGTCGTCTTCAACTCAACCGCAACTCTAGCCAGTCTTCATTACATCGGATTTCAGGGTGAGCTAATGCTTCTAGCTTGGACTGGGTCTTCTTCTTCGTGACTTGATGCCTTGAAGTTCCGGCATGGACATAGCTTTTCATTTATTTTAGCTTCTTAGATACTCTTAGAATTAGTAATTTGAGGATAGATGTTCTTGTGATGATGACATCCAGATTTTGGGAATCGATGTATTGATTTTGTTAATGAGTTTTAAGTCTTCCGCATTGTATTTTGTTCATTATATTTGAAATGATGGGGTTTTAGATTGGTTGGTTCGCTCACATGGGAGGGTAAGTGTGGGTGCCACTCGCGGCTCGATTTGGGTCGTGACAAACTTAGTATCAGAGCATTAGGTTCGTTGTCTCATCACACAAGAACGAGTCTAGTAAAGTCTTAAGGAACGGTAGGGGGACGCCTTTACTTTTCTTTGAGAGGCTATAAGACTTTAGGAAAATTCCATTCTTTCTTTCTTTCTTTCGTGCTACTACTTGAATCCAATTGGTATCTAGGTGATACAAATTGGTATCTGACCATCTTCTCTCTATTTCGCAGATGGTTAGAACTAGAGCAACGACTGCGCCAACACCAACACCGGCAAGTCAAGATGCATCTGACCCAGCCACTGGGGCTGTAGCTCGAAGAGGAGTAGCGGCAAGAGGCCGTGGAAGAGGTCGTGGGAGGACGTCCTCTAGAGGAAGAGGAGAAGCACCTAGTCCATCTGGTACTAGGGCGGTGACTCCTCCACCAACTGAGGAAGTGGTAAGAGAGGGTGAGGAAGGGGAGAATGAACAAGTGCAGAATGAGGAATTTCCACCCCAACCTACCCCAGAGATGATCAATCAGGTTCTTGCTTATCTTAGCGGGTTATCTGATCAGGGTCAGACACCTCCAGTGTTTTCTGCACCAGCACCTCAGGTTCCGGAGGTACAACATGCAACTACTGTGGCTCCCCGCATGGATGCCTCATTGGAAATAGGCACGTTTCCTCGTCTGACTACAGGGCCTATAATGACAAATGATCAGCATGAACTTTTCAGTAAGTTCTTGAAATTGAAACCTCTAGTCTTCAAGGGTGCTGAATCTGAGGATGCCTACGATTTTCTGGTTGACTGTCATGAGCTACTACTGAAGATGGGTATAGTAGAACGGTTTTGTGTTGAGTTTGTGACTTATCAGTTTCAATGGAACGCCAAAATGTGGTGGCGGTCACATGTTTAGTGTCAACCAACAGAGACACCACCTATGACTTGGGCATCATTCTCTAGCTTGTTTATGGAGAAGTATATCCCCCGGACTTTGAGGGATAGGAAAAGAGATGAGTTCTTGAGCCTAGAGCAAGGTAGGATGTCGGTTACTGCATATGAGGCTAAGTTTCGTGCATTATCCAGGTATGCCACCCAACTTTGTTTCAGTCCACAAGAGCGGATTCGCCGTTTTGTGAAGGGGTTGAGGTCAGAATTGCGGATTTCAGCCTTACAGGTAGCGGCTACGGCAAAATCCTTTCAAGAAGTGGTAGACTTCGTGATAGAGGTGGAAGGAGTGAAGCCAGATGACTTCACCATGGCATCGAAATCAAAAAGGTTTTGAAAGGGAGGTGAGTTTAATGGTTCTTACTCTAGAGGAAAGGGTTCAGGAGGTTACTCAGTCTGACCAATTCAGTCTTCACTACAGACTGTAGTTGGGGGTCCACCTCAGACCGGTCAACACTTCTCTGAGAGACCTATGCTTGACTCCAGAGAGTGTTATGGATGTGGGAAGACTGGACATATTAGGAGGAATTGTCCAAAACAGAGTTATAGACCCCCAATAGCTAGAGGTAGAGGTGGTCATGGTAGAGGCCGTTATTCTGGAGGACGTGGTGGCCGAGGTAATGGTGGTCACCACAACGGCCGGGGTGACGGGCAAACTGGAGCCACTACAGCACAACATGGTAGGGGCAACGGGCAGACAGGTGATAGGGCCCATTGTTACGCTTTCCCCGGGCGGTCTGATGCAGAGACATCTGATGCTGTTATCACAGGTAATCTTTTGATTTGTGATTGCATGGCTTCTGTATTATTTGATCCTGGCTCCACATTTTCATATGTATCTTCCTCATTTGCTACTGGTCTTAATTTACATTGTGATTGCTTGACATACCTATTCGTGTGTCTACTCCGGTGGGTGAGTCTGTGATAGTTGAAAAAGTATATAGGTCTTGTTTGGTGACTTTTGTGGGGAGCAATACTTATGTAGACTTGGTTATCTTAGAAATGGTTGATTTTGATGTAATTCTGGGTATGATTTGGCTTTCTCCGAATTTTGCAATCTTGGATTGTAATGCTAAAACTGTGACGTTAGCCAAGCCTGGGACAGATCCGTTAGTGTGGGAGGGAGACTACACTCCCACTCCGGTTCGTATCATCTCCTTTCTTTGTGCTAAGAGAATGGTTAGTAAGGGGTGTTTACCTTTCTTGGCACATCTCAGGGATGACACTACCCAAGTACCTTCAATTGAGTCGGTTTCGGTAGTCCGTGAGTTTCTAGATGTGTTCCCTACAGATCTTCCTGGTATGCCACCGGATAGAGATATTGATTTTTGCATCGATCTGGAACCGGGTACTCGCCCCATTTCTATACCCCCTTATAGAATGGCTCCTGCAGAGTTAAGAGAGTTAAAGGCCCAACTTCAAGAGTTGTTGAGCAAAGGCTTCATTAGACCAAGTGCATCTCCTTGGGGTGCTCCGGTGTTATTTGTGAAAAAGAAGGATGGGAGTTTTCGGATGTGCATAGACTACCAGCAGTTGAACAAGGTAACTATTAAGAACAAGTATCCCATTCCTCGCATTGATGACTTGTTCGATCAGTTACAAGGTGCTTGTGTCTTCTCTAAGATTGACTTGAGATCCGGTTATCATCAATTGAAAATACGGGCAACGGATGTGCCAAAGACTGCTTTTCGGACCAGGTATGGGCATTACGAATTTGTAGTGATGTCTTTTGGTCTTACGAATGCCCCTGCTGCTTTCATGAGCTTGATGAACGGGATTTTTAAACCATATCTGGATCTCTTTGTGATCGTATTTATTGATGATATACTGATATACTCAAAGAGCAAGAAAGAACATGAGGAGCATTTGAGAATTGTGTTGGAAGTATTAAGGGAGAAAAGGCTTTATGCCAAATTCTCCAAGTGTGAGTTTTTGCTAGATTCAGTGTCCTTCCTGGGGCACGTGGTTTCTAAGGATGGAGTGATGGTGGATCCTTCTAAGATTGAGACAGTGAAGAATTGGGTAAGACCTACTAATGTGTCAGAAATAAGGAGCTTTGTTGGTTTAGCTAGCTATTACCGTTCATTTGTCAAGGGATTCTCTTCCATTGCTTCCCAATTGACGAACTTGACTAAGCAGAATGTTCCATTTGTATGGTCGGACGAATGTGAGGAAAGCTTTCAGAAACTCAAGACCTTGTTAACTACTGCACCAATCCTTACCCTGCCAGTGGAAGGTAAGAATTTCATTGTCTATTGTGATGCATCCTATTCGGGTTTGGGTGCAGTGCTAATGCAAGAGAAGAACGTAATTGCTTATGCTTCAAGGCAATTAAATGTGCACGAACGTAATTACCTGACCCATGATTTGGAGTTGGCCGCGGTACTATTTGCATTGAAGCAATGGAGGCACTATCTGTATGGGGTTAAGTGTGAAGTCTATACAGATCATCGTAGCCTACAGTATGTCTTTACTCAGAAAGATTTGAATTTGAGACAGAGGAGATGGATGGAACTACTGAAGGACTACGATATCACTATTCTGTATCATCCGGGAAAAGCTAATGTTGTGGCAGATGCTTTAAGTAGAAAGGCAGGACGCATGGGAAGTCTAGCTCACTTGCAAGTTTCTAGACGCCCGTTGGCTAGAGAAATCCAAAACTTGGCTAATGACTTTATGAGGCTAGAAGTAAATGAGAAGGGAGGATTTTTAGCTTGTATGGAGGCGAGATCTTCTTTTCTTGACAAGATCAAGAAAAAACAGTTTGATGATGAGAAACTAAGCCAAATTCGGGATATGGTGTTGCGAGGAGAGGCTAAAGAGGCGATAATTGATGAGGAAGGTGTTTTGAGGATTAAGGGAAGGGTATGTGTGCCCCGTGTTGATGACTTAATCCACACTATTCTTACAGAGGCTCATAGTTCCGGATATTCTATACACCCGGGTGCAACCAAGATGTACCGTGACCTAAAACAACACTTTTGGTGGAGTAGAATGAAGCGCGACATTGTTGATTTTGTTGCCAAACGTCCAAATTGTCAACAAGTAAAGTATGAACACCAGAGGCCCGGAGGAACATTTCAGAGAATGCCCATTCCTGAATGGAAGTGGGATAGAATTGTAATGGATTTCGTGGTTGGTCTTCCAAAGACATTGGGAAAGTTTGATTCTATTTGGGTAATTGTGGACAGATTAACTAAGTCTGCTCACTTCATTCCGGTCAAGGTGACCTACAATGCAGAGAAGTTAGCCAAAATCTATATCTCAGAAATCGTTCGATTGCATGGAGTTCCACTCTCCATCATATCAGATAGAGGTACGCAGTTTACTTCTAAGTTTTGGAGAACATTGCATGCTGAATTAGGTACTAGGTTGGACCTTAGTACTGCAATTCATCCTCAGACCGATGGTCAGTCTGAGCGAACGATTCAAGTGTTGGAGGATATGCTTCGTGCATGTGTGATAGAATTTGGTGGTCATTTGGATAACTTCTTACCCTTAGCGGAGTTTTCATACAATAATAGCTATCACTCAGGTATTGATATGGCTCCATTCGAAGCATTGTATGGGAGGAGATGTAGGTCTCCCATTGGTTGGTTTGATGCATTTGAGGTTAGACCTTGGGGTACTGACCTTTTGAGGGATTCATTAGAGAAAGTGAAATCTATTCAAGAAAAGCTTTTAGCGGCGCAAAGTAGGCAAAAGGAATATGCAGATCGAAAGGTTAGAGACTTGGAGTTTATGGAGGGTGAGCAAGTCTTGCTGAAGGTTTCACCCATGAAAGGGGTGATGCGGTTTGTAAAAGAGGTAAGCTAAGCCCAAGGTATATTGGACCATTTGAAGTACTTAAGCGAGTAGGGGATGTGGCTTATGAATTAGCCTTGCCTCTAGGACTGTCAGGAGTGCATTCGGTATTTCATGTGTCTATGTTGAAAAGATACCATGGGGATGGGAACTACATCATTCGTTGGGATTCAGTCCTGCTTGATGAGAATTTGACTTATGAGGAGGAGCCTGTTGCCATTCTAGATAGAGAAATTTGCAAGTTGAGGTCGAGGGAGATTGCATCCATCAAAGTTCAATGGAAGAATCGACCAGTTGAAGAGGCCACTTGGGAGAAGAAGGCTGATATGCAAGAAAGATACCCACACATGTTTACAGATTCAGGTACTCCTTTTCGCCCTCATTTTTCTTCTTGTGATCGTTCGAGGACGAACGATGGGTAAATTGGTATCTATTGTAAAGACCTGTTTAGTCATTTTGAGCAGCAGATTTTATTTCTGGAAAAACTGGCTGAGACGACGGACCCCACGAGAGACCGTCATGGGCACGACGGACCGTCGAGGGGTCTCGTTCCAAAACACTTAGAATTCTTAAATTTGGGTACTGAAATCGACTCTCTGAACTTCGTGACAGAATGGCAGGACGGACCGTCGTGGGCACGACGGACCGTCACACATTTTCCACAGAAATAGTCTCTGAACTCTGTGACGGAAGCAGCAGGACGAACCGTCGCAGGCACGACGGGCCGTCACAGGCTGCGTAATCCTAGGCTGGGTCGGATTTCTGTTAAGTAATTTAAGGGGCGTTTTGGACTATTCCTGCTTTAATTATAAAATTAGTGGGTTAATGTTAATAGTTTAATTACTTGGGGGTTAAAAGAGATAACCTTGAGTTAATTAGTGGGTTAATTTCATCTTTTATACTTAATTATATGCTAATTAGGGTAAAAGAAAGAGGGTTGGAATAAGAAAAATAGAAAGAACAAGGAGAGGGAAAGAAAACGATCAAGAGAGAGACGAACGAAGAGGAACAAAGCTTTGGGGAATTTGCTTGCTTGATCACGAATCTTCGGTGGAAGTAGGTTATGGTTTTTATGCTATTCGTAGTAGACTCTTAATAGCGAATGATATGTGTTGGGTAGTATTATAAAACCTTCTATATGCTTAATTGTGTGCTTACATGATGTGATTATATAATTGTGATGAATAAGCATGATGAGGCTATTGAATCTCTAATCCTAAATTTACCTTGTTAATGATGATGCCTTGGTATAAAAGAAGGCTTGACGAACTAAAGTAATAAGATTGATGATGCCTTGGTATAAAAGAAGGCTTGATGAACTAAAGTAATGAGATTGATGATGCCTTGGTATAAAAGAAGGATGGATGAATTAATAGAATGAGATTAGTGGAGCGGGTGTCACGAACCGACACGTAGAATTAGGGGATCGGGTGTCACGAACCGACACGTAGAATTAGGGGATCGGGTGTCACGAACCGACACGCAGAATTAGGGGATCGGGTGTCACAAACTGACACGTAGAATTAGGGGATCGGGTGTCACGAACCGACACGTAGAATTAGGGGATCGGGTGTCACGAACTGACACGTAGAATTAGGGGATCGGGTGTCACGAACTGACACGTAGAATTAGGGGATCGGAGTGTCACGTTCCAACACATAGTAGTAGGGGAACGGAGTGTCACGTACCGACACAAGAGGAGTAAAGATAATGAATCTTGAAATTATGTTAATAAATTCGAATGAAAAGAACCTATATCCCAAATGAGTATGGTGTGGAGACTTGAGTTCTCATAGGTGTGTTTGATGTGGTTACACATGATTTGTGAACTTGTTGCTTTCACCTGTTGAGTAATATGGTTGATTTTATGATATCATCTGATATATACTGTTTTCTATTTCGAGTTGGCCGATGATACCTACTTAGTACTTGTGTTTGTACTGACCCCCTACTTGTATGTTTCTTTCTTTGTTATTTGTGGAGTGCAGCAAACGGACTGTCGTCTTCAACTCAACCGCAACTCTAGCCAGTCTTCATTACATCGGATTTCAGGGTGAGCTAATGCTTCTAGCCTGGACTGGGTCTTCGTCTTCTTCGTGTCTTGATGCCTTGAAGTTCCGGCATGGACATAGCTTTTCATTTATTTTAGCTTCTTAGATACTCTTAGATTTAGTAATTTGAGGATAGATGTTCTTGTGATGATGACTTCCAGATTTTGGGAATAGACGTATTGATTTTGTTAATGAGTTTTAAGTCTTCCGCATTGTATTTTGTTCATTATATTTGAAATGATGGGGTTTTAGATTGGTTGGTTCGCTCACATGGGAGGGTAAGTGTGGGTGCCACTCGCGGCTCGATTTGGGTCGTGACAACCCCATAATTTTACTCATTCTAAGTTGGACACTTTAGGTTCTTCTGTTCATCATCTCTTAATCTCATAGCTAAATTATTTCTCATAGACAAGGGAAATCACCTCTATTCATGCATGTATTGGAAAACCCTCTTTAAGCTAAAACCCAACCTAGTCATGCTCATGTTTCATAAAGCAAGGGGATTCACCTCAAGGTATAAATGTCATGGAAGGCCTATCCAACTACAATCTACATTAGACAATTTCATGTTATTCTTTACTTATTCATAAGACATGGGAACTCACAGCTCTATGTTTATCATAAGGGCCAATGGGTATTCACCTCTTTAGGTCAAGCATAAAGGAAAATGGGTATTCACCTCTAACTTTACATTTATCGTCATTGGTAATCTCCTCCATGACTATTTTAGGGAAACATAGGTATTCACCTCCATGCCCCATAATTATATGATGTAGGTATTCTCCTACACATAATTTCATAAGGATCATAATTATTCGCCTCCATGATCATCATAAAGGCTAATGGATAATCATCTCTTGCCTTAGAAGTAGTATTTAAGGGTAGTCACCACAAACTTCTCATATCATGTAATGGGTAGTATTCTCATGATATCTAGGGATAAGGGGAGTCACCTCACATACCTCTCATAAAAAGGTCTTTAGGAGAATCACTACAAGCCTCATCACGTTATATAATCCTTAGACTTAGATTCATTTTAGGTGAGCAAACTTGTCAACCTAGAATCATTTTATGTGAGAGAATCTTACATATCATATTCATGAATAATACTATATCGAGAATTCTACATTAGACATCGATATCATCATGACCCAAGTGATTCCATCACTTCATACATTCAAACATTCATGAGGTAGATTTGGTGAGAAAGTCTTACCACAACTATTCTATCTAATAGTCTATCTTTATCATATAAGTTTTACTCTTGGAGCCTTGACATACGTAATTCATCATATTGTCTTTATTCTCAAAATCCTAGTGATCAATATTCAAGACTACAAGTCTTACTATCAACTCTTCACTACTTGCAATCATCAAACATACATAGATTTCAAGGCATTCTTGTCACATTCTTCATTATCAAGTGATTTTAATCATATGTCATCATAAAGGTTCAACTTTAAGTTTTACTACTCATGATCTATCATAAATACCCAAATATAGTTCAATTCATATCTACGTGTTTCTATTCTTGAAAAATTACTACTCATAATCATCAATTCTAGAAGATCATCTATAAATCCTCAATTTCACCTTTTATGGCATTAACCCACATATTTCAATTTCATCAATTAGACTAGAGTTATTCATGGAAATAACATAATATAATCCTAATAGCATAATTCAATACTAAATCAATCATAAACAATTATCACTAGATTGTAATCATACTCAACACTACCCACAATATAGGAAGAAACCTATATATAATTGGGGTTCATCTTCACAACTGGGGGAAGTTCAGTGGGCTCCATGGATTGAAGAATCCATGGATTAATAAGCTATAATACCTTGGATACAAATCCCAACAAAAGTTTGCAACAATGGAGGAATTTGACCTAGCTTCGATATTCTTCTTCTTCTTCTTCTTCTTCTTCTTCTTCTTCTTCTTCTTCTTCTTCTTCTTCTTCTTCTTCTTCTTCTTCTTCTTCTTCTTCTTCTTCTTCTTCTTCTTCTTCTTCTTCTTCTTCTTCTTCTTCTTCTTCTTCTTCTTCTTTCTAAAGAAAGGATTTCTTGGAGGGAATCACGTTCGATTTGAAGGTTTAGAAGTTATGATTTGGAACCCTTTAATTGACGGTCTAATAGCTAGAAAGTTGCAATTCGGTTAAAAGCCAGTAGCACGATAGCTGTTCCTCGGTCTCAGTCCATTCAGTCAAGCCAGAAGGCAAACCGGTATTTCTTGGAGGGAATCACGTTCGATTTGAAGGTTTAGAAGTTATGATTTGGAACCCTTTAATTGACGGTCTAATAGCTTTATATAGGTAGTCTAATTACTAATAAAATAACCCCACTTAATAACTAATTAATTCTAGATCCTTCCCTAACCCTCCAACTTAAACTGCCTAAGACTATCACTACTCCAACCCATGGACCATGAGCAGTTGCACGGGCTGTGCTGGTCATCTGTGGATGGGGTATTGGAGCTTGGTGGGCAGGCCTTGACCCATGACCCTCACCCACGGGGCATGGGCCTTGGGGCAGATTCTTTGGGTTGTTTTTGGGGTCCTCCCAGGGACTCCTTTGGTTGGTCTTTTGGGAGTCGTACCTTAATGTTTCACCCCTAAAACCCTAATTCTAAGTACGGGAAGTTATTTTTACAACTCTAACCTCAACGTAAAACTCTAGAACCCTTATGTAAGACTCTAGTTTAACCTGCTAGTTTTTCGGGTGTTACAATATCTCCCCTTTGAGATCATTCTTCCCTGAATGATGATTTGAACCACTTTTTAAACAAAACGACTTTAGACTAGCAGCCCATTATGAATGTAACTCATCTAAATGCACACGAACAAAAATAAAAACTTTAACTCCAGACTAAACATATTCAAGACAACACAAAGGAGTAGGAACTACATCTAACAACCCAAAATGCATGAAATTCTATATTTACTCATATTCAAGGAGGAACTACCATCTCCTCGCTAAAACATGATCAACACATACTCATGGATCCTAAATGTAATTTACTCTCAAAAAGCATTTATTCAAGGAGGAATCTTTCAACTCCAAACTAAGGAATTCTCATTAATTCATTTCATGAAGTTCTATAAGCAACTCTACTCAACACACTACCACATGAGGTAAAAATTTGCATATAAGTCATTTCTATCAAGACATAAACTTTTCATGAATAAGCGTATAAAGAAATCATGGCCAAAAATAAACACATGATGGCCTTGCTATCTAGGAATATCATCTCCCCACGAGGAGTAAGCTTATTTAAACTCTTCTAAACAACATTTCTAAAAAAAAAAACAAATGAAGCTCATTCATACTAAACACAAAATCAAAGTCTATCATATAAAATATATCAAGTCATAAAAGAAAAGCAACACCAGAATCTAGATAAATCTTAAAACATATACCGGTAGCAACAAAAGAAGGTCACTTTTGTTCACTTCTAGATTGGAGAGCTCAAGATCTATTCTTTTTTGGAGCACTCCCTCCTAAACCAATTGGACCGGAGGAAGGGTAGGGTTGGTACCTATGACGACTATATCCTTTATTTTTAGTAACTTTAGGGCAATGCCTTATCTTATGGACCAAATCACCACACCCAAAACAAATATGAGAACCTGCTAGGCATTCACTCTCATGTCTTCTATCACACTCACTACATCGCAGCAATAGAACCCCACTACTATCTCCTTGTGACTTAGGGATAGGCACCCCTTTTGGGTTGAAGTTAGGAGTCATTACAACACTTTGCTAGGGAACTTTTGTCTAAACCTAGGGCGACCATGTCCATCAGACTCATCATGAAAGGACCTATCATCATCCAATCTAGACCTCATTTTCTCCCTTGATTCTTCCTTGAGTTTTGACTCCTCAATTTGTTGGCAAAAAACCATAAGACGTGAGATATCTAAGTCAGCAAACAACATTCCCATAAGACATTCTTTTTCTTCTAAGTTGGACACTCCAACCGTGAACTTATGCATCTAGACCTTGAATCCTCCACTAAAGTTGGAGGGTACTCAGATAGTTGAGTAAACTTTAGAGAATACAATTGAACACTCATACTACCTTTATTAAAGTTAATGAACTCTTGCATTTTAGCCTCCCTCAATTCTAGGGTAAAGAACTTATCAAGGAATGTCTTCTTAAACTCCCCCCACTCTATGGGATCCTCTTTTACCAGTCTATTCGATTTTCATTGACCATACCATATTTGTGCTACCCCTCTCAATTTCTAAGCGATTAACTCCTCTTTCTCTACCAAAGTCACCCTCATGATATCAAGTACCTTATAAACCTCATCTATAAACTCCTTAGGGTCCTCTTCCACTTTGGATCCATAGAACTCCGAGGGTTTTATCTTAATAAACTTCCTCACTCTAAATCCACAGAATTTACATTAGGATTTATCATAGCAACCACTTCCCTATCGACTTGCGTCGTCACATCTTGAGACAACATTTGGAAAGTAGACCTAAAATCCGTATGAGTAACATTGTTAACTAGTGGATTAACCAAAGCTTGAGGAGGATCTTGGGGAGGAAACTCATGATCCACATTTTGTTTATCATTTCTCCTAGTGTTTGCCTTTGATTAGCTATGCCCTAAAACAAACGGGCATGAATTAAGAGAAGGACCTAATAGAGCCGAACTCTATGACATTACTTAGAGAATGAAGAAGTGAGATTTCCTAAACATTTAATAGCATCTTATTCATAAATGTGGTGTACTTTACATTTATGAACAAGAATATACTAGACATGGTTTGAGACAGCCTAGAACCATTCTAAACCTTGTGCTCTTATTACCAAGCTTGTCACGACCCAGGAGTACACCCTAAATGTAACACGACGTAATTGACCCCAAAGGGTTCTCATACTAGCCCGTGTCATACCATAACATAAATAATAGAAAATTGTGAAATTTTAAAACATTTTTCATACAATCAAAGACTTTATAAAATGAAGCAGAAGTCTTACTACACTTTTGTCTCAAACAATCTAGAAGATAATACTTGAATAAATCTTCGAACACAACCCATACAATAGTCTCAAAAGATAAAGAAATACATAAAGAGAATGGTGGCTTGATCCTCGATGCTATGAGGACTCATCGAATCTTCAACTCCTTGTTCTCCTCGAGACTTAGCCTAAAAAATGGAACTCAATCACCGAACCCTACATTTGATGAGAATGTAGGTTGAAGTATGCATTAGTACAAAAGTACTAAATATGATATCTAGCATAACATAAGAGTTAGTCAATGTAAAACATAATCCATAATTATAAGAGGTACTTCATGAAACACAAACTATAAGCATGAGAGAAAGTATCATAATCATAAGCAAAGTCTCCAACATAAGCATATCATCACAAAGCATAACCCATATACATATTCAATACTTAGACTATCATATCATAAGAAACCAATTTCTTAAGTAGCTTCAAGTCATACTTGTACAATGAATGAGTAAGACCCAATAATTCCACACACACTAAGTACCACCTTAGGCCATCATACATACTTACCATCGCATGGTATCATCTGTATCTTAACATGTCAAGGATGGAAAGTATAACACAATTCTATCAATACTACAAAATATAGGAGAAACTTTTTATGATCACCTTAAGGAAATCTTGTTCCATGCATGAACAAGACCCCATAATCTTACCCATGTTAAGCTAGATAATATAGGTTCTTCATTCACATTAGTCATTTTTATTCTCATCGTTAACTTATTTCTCATAGAAAATGGGAATCAAATCTAGTCATGCATGTATTGATCATTTTTAACCTACAACCCAACCTAGTCATTCTCATGTTTCATAATGCAAGGGGATTCACCTCGCGAAAGAAATGCCATAGAATGCCTATCAAGCTACAATCTACATTAGACACTTTGATGTTACTCTTTACTTATTATAAGATATGGGAACTCACCTCTCTATGTCTATCATAAGAGCAAATGGATATTCACCTCTTTATATCAAGCATAAAGGCCAAATGGCTATTCACCTCTTACTTTACATATATCATCATAGGTATTCGCCCACATGACTATTTTAAGGAAACATAGGTATTCACCTCCATTCCCCACAATTATATGATGTAGTATTCGCCTCCATATCATTTCATAAAGATCATAGGTATTCGCCTCCATGATCATCATAAAGGCTAATGGGTAATCAAATCTTGCCTTAGAAGTCGTATTTTAAGGGTAGTCACCACACACTTCTCATAGCATGTCCCTGGGTAATCTCCTCGTGATATTTATCTAAGGATAAGGGAGTAACCTCATATCTCTCTCGTACAAAGGTCTTTAGGGGAATAGCCACAGGCCTCGTCATATTACATAGTCCTTGGACTTATATTCATTTTAGGTGAGCAAACCTTTCAGCCTAGAATCATTATATGCGAGAGAACCTTTCCTATCATATCATATTCATGCATAATATCATTTTTAGAATTCAACATTAGACATAAATATCATCTTGACTCAAGTGATTCTATCACTCCATACATTAATACATCATAATATAGATTTAGGTGAGTGAAGTCTTCCAACAACCATTCTATCTAATAGCCTACGATTATCAAATAAGAGTAAGCTTCACTCTTGGAGCCTTAAAATATATAATTCATCATATAGTTTTTACTCTCAAAACCTTAGTGATCAACATTTATGAATGTAAGCCTTACTCTCAAAGCTTTACTTTTTACAATCATCATACATACCAACACATTCTAGTCACATTCTTCATTATCAAGTGATTTTAGTCATATATCATCATAAAAGTTCAACTTCAAGATTTACTAGTTATGATCCACCATATATACCCTAAGATCAATTCATGTCTGGATGTTTCTATTTTTGATCAATTAGTACTCATAATCATCAATTTTAGAAGATCATCTATGAATCCTCAATTTCACATTTCATGTCATATACCCACATAATTCAATTCCATCAATTAGACTAGGGTTAACCATGGAAACACATAATATCATCATAACAGAATAATATACTACGAAATCAATCATAAACAAGCATTATCCACTCAATTGGATTCATACTCAACACGACACACAATATAGGAAGAAACTCTATCTAGAATTGAGGTTCCATGGATGAATAATCTATCATACATTGGATACAAAGACCTAAAAAATCTTTCAACAACGGAGGAATTTGATTTAGCTTCGACCCTTCTTCTTCTTCTTCTTCTTCTTCTTCTTCTTCTTCTTCTTCTTCTTCTTCTTCTTCTTCTTCTTCTTCTTCTTCTTCTTCTTTCTAAAAAAAGGATTTCTTGGAGGGAATTAGATTTGATTTAGGGGTGTAAAAATAATTATTTGACCTTTTAATAAATGGTCTAATAGATTTATGTAGGTATTCTAATTACTAATAAAACAATCCCACTCAATAACTAATTTATTTTAGAACCTTCCCTAACCCTCCAACATAAGCCGCCTAAGACCATCATTGCCCCAACCTATGAAACCCGCTCCAACGGACCGTAAGTGGGTCCATGGGCCCTGCTTGTCATTGTGGATAGGGTGTCAGAGGTTGGTTGGTAGTCCTTGACCCATGACCCTCCTCCATGGGGCGCTGGTGGACCCACAAGGTGTGAGTCCCATAGTGGGTCACTGTTTAGGGCAGATCTTTGGGGTTGTTTTAGGAACCTCTTCAAGGACCCCTTTAGTTGGTCTTTCAGGTGTTGTACCTTGATGTTTAACCCCTAAATCCCTCATATTAAGTACGAGAAGTAGTTTTTACAACTCTAATTCCAACGTAAATCTGTAAAACCCTTAAGTTAGCTCTAGTTTAGCCTACTATTTTTCTGGGTGTTACATATTGGGGTCTTGTCCTAGTTTAAGTGTCGGAGTCGGGTCTTAGATAAATTATCATGGTTGATTTTGATATCAAAATTATTTTTCGAATGATTATCTTTAATTCTCAAATAAAAAATAAAATATATTTTCTAAGAAGTATTTTTTCATTCACCAGCCAAACATTAAAAAATATTTTTTAGAAAATATTTTCTACTCACGAACCAAACATGAGAAATAAGTTATAAATCCACTTGTTTTCCAAGAAAATATTTTCCATGGAAAACATTTTCGTTCATTCAAAACACACCCTTAATCACTATTAATATTTCAACTTTCAATATTTTCTTATTAGAATTTATTGAAATGAAAATGTTTGTATTACAAAGTTAATGATTAAAAAAGGGATAATACTCAATTACCCCTCTAGCCTATACCCAAAATCCCTACGACACACCTTATCTTTGATGAGGTCCTATTACCCCCTCCAACTTTTTTTAAAGTAATTTATTACCCCTTGCGTGCCTACGTGGCAATAATCGTGATTTCACCCATGTAGAGTGAGTGCAGAGTGTGTGCATAGTGAGTGCAGATTTTGGCTAACAATGACCAATAAAAGTTAGCCACGTGTCAAAGCAATTTGAAAAAAAATTCAAAAATAAATTTTATTGTTTCTCTCAAAAGCAAGTTCTTCTTCCTCTTTTCAAAAAATAACCCCATGTTCATGGTTCTTCATTTTTGAGGAAGCTCCATCCATTATCATTCAAGTTAAATAGCTCCTTGATTTGAAAAGGTAAAGTAAAATTTAATATATTCTTTACATCTTTTTATGTCGATTATTAATTCTTATTTTTTTTGACAATGTTTATAAAGTTAGGGTTATGACAAAATCCGAGTTGAATAAGTTTTGACAATGTTAAAAATTAACTCCCAAAATCAAACATCGAAAATCAAATTTCAGTTGGAAATTTAATTTCTAACCTTTGAAATCGATCCCGTTCACACATGCAAGACTTTCCCTCTTTCTACTTCATCTACTTTTTGGTAAAAGTAATTTGGAAAAGATAAAACGCCAGCTTTTCAAACTTGGGAAGTGTAAAGTTACTTTATCGAAAGTTGAAAAAGTGGGTCCCGGCGCGTGTTCAACAAACACTTCGACCTTGCAGATTAGTATTGTCACGTAGGCACACAAGGGGTAATAAATTACTTTAAAAAAAGTTGGAGGGGGTAATAGTACCTAATCAAAGATAAGGTGTGTCGTAGGGATTTTGGGTAAAGGCTAGGGGGGTAATTGAGTATTATCCCATTAAAAAAAATAAGTAACTTAAATCCCATTTTTAATATTTGCCTTTGAATTTTGTTTATGAATCTTTGTGCAAGCATATATAATTATTTGTCTTATAAATAATATAGTAATTAAATTTTTTAGGTTGGCAATTATCACACACTAAAAATCGGAGTCATGGCAGCACCTACTAAATACCACCATTAGGTAAGCCTATCATTAGGCAAAAACCAATGATAATGAGCCTAGGGAGTGGAAGAAACCAGAATAAGCATAAACAACACTGCGACACCCTATTCTTTGGTAGGGATTTCCCAATTTAAGCGACACTATTAAAAAGATTTATTTTATTTTTGCAAAGGAAAGCACTTTTCGATCTGATGTCGCTTCTTTGGAGGCTTTTGTGAGCTTGAACAAAAATCTAGTCTTAACCCCTATCATAATAGACCCCAATTTGAAACTTCCCTTCAAAATGACGTGTGATGCTAGCGGAGTGGTAGTTGGTGTTGTTATTGGGAAATGGAATAATAAGTCTTTCATAACATCTACTATGATTGAAAAATCTTGAATTGTACTCAAAAGGGCCATACCGTCACGAAAGAAAAGCTGGAAGTTGTTGTATATGGATTTGAAAGCTTAGAGCCTATTTATTAGGTACCAAAGTTTTTGTGCGGGCTGATCATGCCACTCTAAGGTACTTGATGACAAACAAAGAAGCAAAACAAGGACTATTAAGCGCTTTTCATGCAGGAATTTGATATAGAGCTGGGAGATAGAAATAGGTGTAAAACCCAAGTAGTCGACCATCTATCAAGGCTTAAAGTAGATATTGAAATGGTGAGGAAAGAGACATTGATGATGCTTTCCCTTATGAATTTGTAATGTTGATCCTTTAAACCCCAATCCCTAGGTATGCCGATTATGAAAACTTCATCATATATGGGCTATTACCGAAGGTTTAAGTATATATCAAAAGAGGAAATTCTTATTTGATGTAAGAGGCATGTACGGGATGAAACCTACCTTTGAGAATGTGCAGAAAATAGTATCGGGCATAGTGTGCCGAAAGTGGAGGTGCAAGAGATAGTTGAGGTCTACCATGCTTCATCGGTAGGGGACATCATTGAGGCATTGACACATCTTCTAAAGCAATGTAATTGGCTTACTTATTGACCCACAATGTTTAGAAATGCCCATGTCTTTTGCAAGTTTTGTGTTCAATGTCAAATGCAATAGAGTACCCGTAGGATCTATGAGCTACTGTTGTCATAAATTCTTGAGATCGAGCTATTTGATGATTGAGGAATTCATTGCATGGGTCCCTTCGATATATATTTTGGGGAAAAATACATCCTAGTGGTAGTTGATTATGTGTCCAAATGGGTGGATGCAATAACATTACCCAACAATGAAGGGATAAGTATTACAAAGTTCCTAACAGATTTTCACAAGTTTTGGGACCCTAAGGGCCATTATAAGTGATGGCGGCTCTGATTTTTGCAATAGCTAATTTGAGGCACTTCTAAGTATAAGGTGAAACATAATTTTGTCATGAGATACTATTTGCAATCTAGTGGGTAAGTTGAGGTATCCAATTGGGAGATAAAAAATATTTTAGCCAAAACAGTCAATGTCCACCGCACTAAATGGTCCAGCAAGCTTGATGATGCACTGTGGGCTTACCAAACAACTTTTGAATTCCTTACTAACGTGTCTCCATACAAATTTATATTTGTAAGGCATGTCACCTTCCGGTTAAGTTAGAGAATTCTTTAGGTTGGGAAGTGGCGGCCGAAAATTTTGTGCATTAACTACTTAAATTGCATTAGTCGGCTACAAAGGTATGAGAACTCCACACTTTATGAAGGTAAATTTAAACATTGGCATGATTCCAAGATCTTGCATTGGGAGTTTAGAGTGTGTGATCTATTCCTCATTTTCAAATCATGATTAAAACTCGTCTTAGTAAGCTAAAGTCAAAGTGGGCTAGTATGTACATGGTCACTAAGGTTTATGGGAACGGATCAATTGAAATTGAAGATGTAAAGGGTGTCAAATTCAATGATAACGGCCAAAGGTTGAAAGTATACTTTGAGGAGGGTCGTGTTGTGAAAGTCATAGAAGTGGTGTACTTGGATGATGTTTGAAAGCATGTCCACGTCATTCTACGATGTTAAATCAAGCGCTTCGTAGGTGGTTATCCAAGTATTATTTATTTTCAATAATTTGTGTGTCAATATGCAGGATGGAAAGAAGATGGGCAATTTGAAGACCTAATTATGCGAACCAGCAAATTCACTAATCGAAGCTCTAACGGGTTCGCCCATTGGGAAGATTAACTTTGTGAACTTACTATCATTTTCGACAATGTACATCTCGAACTCAGCAATCCACCAATGATGTTAGGAAAAACCTACTTATTTAGCCCAATGAGCTATGTAATTTAGGGGGTGTTCTATCAATTTCAGTGATGAACATTAAATTTTGGTGATTCACCAAGTTACTTTAGTTGATCAGTCTACAACTCTATCAGTTGGGACATTATTTCTCATGTGTAACATGCACGGTCGGTGATCCTTCCAAGTTAGGTGATCTACTAACTTGGTCAACAATCTCGAACCATTTTTCGCCCTTGCAAATAAATGCGACCACCCATCAGACAGGCATTAGGGAGTCTCAAAACTAAGCTCTTTTTTTTTTTATTTTCTTTGGATTGAGGAAACTGCACTTTTATTTTGGTGGGATAGGAGATATCATGGGTACTCATTGTATGCTAAATAGTGTTAGTTTCACTTTTCTCTCTTTATCATTTACCTCATAAAATTTTTGAGTTCTTATTTATAATGATCAAAGGTCGATTGTGTTAAATATTGATGTCTTTAATAGTACTCATGATGAGCATTGTGTTTAGTGTTTGTGTTGCAAGAAGAAAGCGATGTGTTTTCACTTTTGAATAATATTTTTGAATCTTGTGCTTACCAGATGTGTTTTAATGGGAGTCTTGAAATAAACATCGCACATAGGCTTTTGATCTTATCGAGATGTGATAAATAATTGTGTTTGAAGTAATGTGTATGGTAAGGTTCTACTTGGAAGCATGCTTGTTCAATCCTGGAATTTGTCTTATTATATCAATTGTCTAGCTTTAGTGAATGTAAGGAATGATCCTGGGCAGAAATTTGAGAGAGAACCAAATGTTCTTATCTTTTATTTACTACTTTGTGAGGGTGTGTGCAACCATTTGAGTCCAAATTATTTGTTAACAATTGTGTGAAACTATTGAGACAAATTTCCCCTAACTTCTCACCCAAAATCCTAAAAGAGCCATTAGTTTGTTGGAATAGCAAACTTAGGCCAAATCCTAGTTGGGGGTGTGGAAAGGAAGGAAATCCAAGTAAAAGACAAAGAAAGATGAAATGAGACTCAACTTCGAAATGTGTTACAAAAAAAATCCCCCTTATAAAAAAATGAGAGTAGATTGTGATGAACAACCTTTATAAAATTGAAATGAAAAGGGATGTTTAGTTAAATATAAAGAAATTTCTAGTAAAATGAGTGACAAATAAAATTTTGAGTCCTTAAGTGAAAAAGAATGAAAAGAACTTGAGAAGAGGTAAAGATGATTGCAACAATGCTTTGGAAAAGTTAAATCACTGAGCCAAATTGCCCAAACCTTAACCCTCAACTCAATTAAAATTCTAAAAGACCCTTAAGATCTGCATGAACTAGGTTTTGCAATAATTTGAAGATATGGTAAAATCTAGGGGGTGAAGCATGCATGCTTTTCTCTTATTTGAGAATGAGAGTTATATTGATCCACTTCTTTATTGATTTTCTTTATGAGAGCATGAAATCATTTTTAATGTGAGGGCACTTGAATGCATATGTTGAAATATGGTTTTGTATTAGAGAAGAAGCTATAGTGAGATTGAGCTTGGTTTGATACTAACTAGTAATCTTTTGGAACTTTTGATTATGATTGAGTGTCACATGTCATTGAGTTTAGTCTTGTAACGGCACTTTCATGTTAGCTCTCATTGATAACTATCCTAGATTCCCTGTTTAAACTAATTGTGTTCTTGATTTATTTGAGGACAAGAAAAAGTTTAAGTTGTGGTTGTTGATGAGTGGTAAATTTATACTCATTTGAGGCTTGTTTAGTTCGCCAATTAGTGTTATTAATGCCTAATTATATCATATTTAAATGAAATTTTGATGATTTACAACTATAGAGGATAAGGGATAAGGAAAGAATGAATATTTAGAAGAAAGGACGAAACATGAAAAGAAATGTAAACTCCACATTGTTGATCACCTAACAAGAAGGTAGGATCTATTAAATGGAACGACCTCGCCCAAAGTAACAATGCTCAACACTTGAATTAATTGAGGCAGGAAGCCAAATTTAAAAGAGGACAAGCAACTTACCAAATGTAAAAGGAGAACATGTTGACCAACACCGAAGGTGATAAGACTTAGAGGAAAATTACAGGCTTAAAAAGGTGGTACTCGGTGATTCACCCAATTGTGAAAGGAAAACTCACCAAGTGAGGTTCAAATACCTCAAGACTAAAGCAAGACAAATGTGAGCTAGGAAGCAAATGATGATCTACCAAATTAGCTTGGTGAGCCCGACTAAAGTCGCCGAAGTGGTCACATAGTAAATTTTTGGCCAAATTTTGAGAAGCTATAAATAACCCAAAGAAAGAGAAAATGACATTTTGAAGAAAGTTGAAGTTTTTAGTTTTTGGATATAAATATTTTATCTTGTGAAGAACATATTTAGTTTTAGGGTTTTCAAGTTTGCTCTTGAAATTTATAATTTGAAGTTAGATATCAAAGCGGGTGTTGCTTGTAATTGCTTAATTTCATATCACCCATGATGTAAAATGGATTAAGTCGTTGCTATCCATTCACGAACTTTCTTTGATGGAATGTTCACAAGGATGGAGGTTGTTTGTCATATATGGATGTCAAGGAAGGAGCTCAATGCCTTGAAGGAGCTCCCAGTTAGGCAACTCCATGCTTGGATGATAAGTTAGATTGCGGGAAGCCTAACAAAGCGAGGAGCAAGTGAAGAATGTGTTTCATTTGGTGAGCGGGAGAACACTTCAGTGACTCGCCAAGACCCTTTGGCGAGGGTTCCCAAGATCGCCAACTGCTGAAGTAGCTACCAAAAGGAAGACTGCTCACTAGCCAAGCTGAAAACCATTGGTGCATCACCAAGTTGATTGGGTGATAGTCCCTAGACTGCCCAAAGTTCTAGTAGATTCCCAACCAACGTAAGGAGCAAAGTTTCTCATTAAACCCATTGGACGCATCACCGAGCCATTAGGCGAGCCCGACTTGGCTCGCTAATCAGCCTAATTTGGGTCACTTTTGGGTTCATCTATGTAATAATAATTAACGCCATAAATGGGCCTTTAGGGGTTCATTTTAGGTAGATGGATTTTAATTATTGTGGTTGCAAACCTAAAACTCCTTGTGTGAGTGTTTGAAAGATTGGTAAGCTTTTGTTGAACCTTCTTTAGAAATAGGGGTTGCTTGGGATATTGATTCCCTCGAGGTCACTCGTAAGACTTAGGTTCTTCTTGACGGATTAACGAAGTGAGGTCTTTGGGTTTAACATACCAATAGATTGCTCTTTGTATCCTCTTTTCATGTCAATCTATATTTCTTGTTTTCAAATGTTCATTGTAATTTCCCTTGTGAGAAACATCTCATTTGGTATCAGAGCAAGCTTAGATTCCTCTACGATTCTAATCTGTTATGTAAATTAAAAAAAATTAAATTCATTTTAGAGAAATTGCTGAAATGGGTCGTGTTGATTTGAGTCTTCTTTGGAGTTCCCAAGGTTATGTTAGTGTTCCCTAACCTATTTCAAGTCTAGGGCGGAGTTTTGAAAGGGTTTGGTTCATTATTGAAGAATAAACCATTGCTGGTTGAAGGATTTTAAAGAAGACAAAGTATGTTTTGAAATATGGAAGTGTTGGAAAGGAATTGAGTGATAAAAAGTTTTGGGGTTTGTTACCCATATCTAACAGAGTTTGTATACCAAATTTCATGAAATTCTGAGCTAAAAATCTTCGGGGTTTATTTTTGAGTCTTCATAGTTGTTCTTGAAGTTCTTAAAGAAAATTCAAATTTTCAAGAATGGAATATTTTGGAAAAGGAAGAGTTAGATCCAAAAAGGGAAGAAAGAGAGAGTTAAAGGTGTTTGTTCAAAAGGAATTTACCTAAAAGGGTAAAGACTAAAGGACAAAGGAAGGGGGGACCCTACCAGGTCAATTTTTGGAATTGTGCAAGTGCAGCTTGAGGAATTTGGGCGGATCTCGACTTTGATCGCACATTCCACTAGGCGCCTCGCCCTTTGGCAGTTTGGTCAGAGAGTTGGACCTTATTTTGGTGGAGCTATAGGAAAATTCAGCGACCTCATCCTTGGTCGCCGAGTCCACTCGGCACATTGCCGAACTTCCACCTAGATCATCGATTCGCCTTGTACAATTGTCAAGTTTGGCAAATCAATTTTGAATTGATGAGTTTAACTTTATGTTAGCGAAGAAAACAGTGCATTTAGCGATGGGAAACTCATCTTATGACCCCTTTAATCTTAGGTTCTAAATTCCTAGTTTTCTTTCTTTTGATTCAACTTCGTTGTCAAGAATCGTAAACTCATTTTCAACTTATAACTCTCTGTTTGTTGACTATTGGTTACTAAATTCATTTTTTTGTTAGTGCTTTTATTTTTGTAAGTTCATTCATTTTACTTCGTAGTTAACTTCTTGACTCAAGTCCGTTTGTTTTAATCAAGTCGTCCATTCTTCTTGAAACAAAATCCATTGCCAGCAAGAGTAGAATTGACTCTTCTTACGATCAACGAGTATAAGCAATCTTTAACATTAGCCATGCCAATCTGAGAGGCAATCAAAAGTGTGCAAACATGAACGATTGTGTGTTCATTTTATTAACACTAACGTTTTTTGTTGTTTTTGTAAGTTCTCACTTTGTAGGTACGTAGAGTTATAAGGAAGCATGTCCTCGATATCCTTTGGATCATGTGACTATGATATGGGAGTTTACACTAGCTCAAGTAAAATTCATCCGAGGTGAAGGAGAGAGTGTGCAATTCTAAGGTTTAAGGATACTATATTCCATACTTCTCATGGTTGTACACACTTATTTGGACATGGGAACCAACAAAGGTACAAGGAATGTGTCACGAATCTTCACACCAAATGGATTGATTATCCTATCTTTAAAGGAAGGCGTGATACCGAGGAATATCTTGATTGGGAATGGCAATATGAGAAGATTATCCAACGCCGTGATTTGAGAGGTCCAGAGCGACCCTTGTATGCCTTTCATCATTTCAAAGGTCTTGCATTGGGTTGGTGGAATCAAGCGGGAAAGCTCCGAACACTCCATGAAAATACCCACCTATTTACATGGAGAGAATTGAAAGGACTTATGAGGCTGAAGTATGTTCAATAGGGGTACATTGAGCTTTATAACGTTGACCCGAGAAGATAAGTTCTTAAGATGAAGGATGATATTTGTGGAGTCATAGGGTTTGGTATTGGCCTTGATGATTATTAAAATTTAAACTACACCACTCAATCTATGGTATCCTGCTTTAGACTAACCCAAAAATCACTAAGTTGCCCATACACAATGGCAGGATGTAAGGTTAACAAATTTGTGAAGGTCTATTTCTAACCAGGTGATTACTATGAGGAGGTTTGGTGTGATAGCATCCCCTTGTGAGCCAATTGGGTTAACAAACATAGGGTCCCAAACAAGCAAAATTTGTTCAAGTATGTTATAGATCAATAGGGAACACGTCTATTATCCTTCTAAGGTGAAAAGTGAGAGACAAAAGATTGAGAGGAGCAAGGGAAAGCCAGGTGGAAACCTAAGTGGAAAAAGGAAAGGTTGAGAGGAGTGAAGTGAGAGGGTTGCCATAATCTCAATCTAAAAAACTTTGCATCCTTCACTTTGTAAAGATTCTTATGTAGGTACGAACCAGACGAATGGAAGAACACGAGTTCCCAACAAAGAGCCTACAATTGAAGGCGTGATGGATGAACTTATGGGATGTCCAAACATCCAAGGTAAAGAAGATCTTTCTTGGAGCGTCAAGGTACAATATCTAAACATAGCACTTTTAACATTACAAATGAACAAAGTGTGAATGTTAGCTTGTCTATATGTGAGCCTATTAATTCTTTACCATGTGTTGATAATGTGCTTGTCGATAATGTGGATACACTAGCTACTCCTATTAATGACCCAATTGATTCTTTTAGTAAGATCATTTGTGTCCACCTAGTGTTGACACCTATGCTTTGAAATATTAGCTCATTCTTTTGTAATGAATATGTTGATCAACCTGTTTGTGAGTGTAGTTCACTTCTTCAGGGTTCTGGAATGTGATTGAGGAACCTCAATTTGGTGGTACTAATGATAATATTGATTATGTGAATAGGAGTGAATCTTTAAGCATGTCTTTCGTGGATAATGTAATTGCTTGCTTTGCTCATAGAGAACATGTGTTTGAAAATGCTTCGAAATATGATGTCTTTTTGAGGGTGAACTTGCATGTTCTAATTTTTCCATGGTGGTTGATCATTCTCTCTTTAAGTGCAATGTATTATTTGAAGATGATTAAATCACTCCTAGTGATGTACCTAGGGGTGTGAATCTATAAAGTGATGTAGTTCTTGATAACTATACTTTCTATAGCAATCCAAATGGTGTGAAGTTGTCCCTCTCTGGAAATCTCTTCTTCAAAGATAAGGGTACTCTTGTGGAGAAGGAATAGATGAGGAGGAAGGTAGTATTTGTATCTCCATAACCTTTTTTTCTTGGTGTGATCAAATTGTCAATGGTATGACTCGGGATTTTGAATCCATTAGTAGTCATACCCATGAAAACACCCTAGATGAATTAGACTTAAGATACACATTTCTCTATTACTTGTTTTCATATAATAATGCTCATGCAGTTGAGTGGAGTATGTTGTTGGAAGGACAAAGTGCTCACCTGGTAAATGGAGGTGCACTTGATCCAAGTTCTGTATGACCTTTCCATTTGACCCTAGTAGTGAGCTTAATTGTGAAAGTTTTGTGGAAATGCCTAGTCGACATGGAAGGCATATGGCGGATGATATTGTTTAATCCTTTCCCTATGTTAGAAACCTCTTATTGAGGTTTTACTATCCACTTTAAGGGCCTATATTGTGTGTGGGAAAGGATACCTATTGACTGTATTTCTTATAAGGGTAGGAGATATTTTCCAAGAGAAGGTGAAGTTTGTACCTTCCTTTACTATCTCTTTGCATATGATGAAATCCCTTGGATTAAAGGTGCATTGCATGAGGATTAGCATGTCATTGTGGTCTAAACTTGTTGGTATGAGCCAGTTCTATGGACATCCGATTAATTTGATCCATGTGAATGCATGAAGGTATTTGAATTGGTGGAAATATCATATTTTGGGTGGTATTACCATGTTGTTGAGAAGAATAACCATTGTCCTTGTTCTCCATCTGTGGTCTTGCTAGTCATGACTATTGAGCATGTTTGGTTGTTCCTTGAGTTTGAGTATCCTCGATTGAATGTTTCAAATGCTTAAATTTGTACTACCCATCATGATAAGAGTATAATCTCTTTCTTATGATCTATATGGTTTTACAAGGTGTGGATTTGAGGACTCACTTTTATCTACTTGCATATGATGATACTCATACTTGTGTGGGTTGCATAACTTATGTTAGTAGTAGTATAAATTGTAATACCTCTAAAATGACTTAGGTGGTACTAGACACTAACATGTTTTTCATTAGGGTATAAGGTCCTAAAATGGTTTATAATGTGGTAATGAGGCAATGTCTAAAGATTTAGGTGAACTAGAAGTCAAACGTCAAGAGACGACCAAGACGTTTGATGACTAAGTCACCTATATGCCTTATGAGTTGTTATGTAATTATGTGTGTTTCATGAGACTATGAGTTCCTTATATGAGTTATAATAGTGTTTATAGGAAGTGTGTTAAGTTTCAAAAGGTTTAGAGGTCAAACGTCTAAGAACATCCATGACGTTCGAAAGGTTTGCCTTGAAACGATCTTGTGTTGTCTTAGTATGTTTCATCAAGTTTTACATGTTTGTTTTGGATTAAATTAATGTGGGAGATCCTGAACACGTATACGATCATATTCCGGTTGGAAAAGTCCAGTAGAAAGTCACCCAAGGATCAACCAAGGGTCCTTGAGGAAGGACCCATCATAAGCCACAATCTGTCAAACCAGCCCAACCTACAGTTGACAATCGATGACTAGTAGATCAGTCAACGACCCGTAGGTGAGAGGAGTAGATTGACACTTAGGCGTGGGAGGTTTCCATCCCTTTGGACCAGTCTCTGACCCAAACCACGACAATAAGATGGTCCGGTTGTTGGGTGACAGTCCGTAGGTGACCAGGCGTCGATGGTGACTAAAATTCCGCAGTTCACTGTAAAGTGAAGTGGTAATTTCACCCCACATCCAAACAACTAAATAGGCTGTTACTTGGGGGTATTTTGGTTATTATAAATAGTTTTATAAGTCCTAAACTCCTAGATAAATTCATTATTCTAAAATCAAAATCCAAATTCTCAAGGAAATTCTTAGAACTCCATTAGAGCAATAACTCAAGATAGAGCTTAGATTGAAGATTCCTTTGGTGATTTTCATCAAATTTGAGGTCTATCATCAATTAAGGTATGACCTTCATCCTTGAATCTCTTTTCTGCAAGGAGCCAAACTTCAAAGTGATTTCTAAAGTCTTCCAAAGATGAACTTGTCCGATTTTCTAATCTATCCATGGGTTATTGCATTAGAGGTTTTGAAACATTGTATATTGATTAAATTGTGGTTAATTAGATAATTTTAACTCATAAACTTTATGAACCCGTGTAATTCATGTAACCCTATATTTGACTACTTTATAAGTGAATTAATTATGTCTTAATGTTATTGAATTATTGTGTAGTTTGATTAGGGCTATTGAATTATGATAGAATCATGTTAGAATTGTTAGTTGGATGCCCTAAATTCATAAATCTATGTTTTATTATCTTTGATTCATTATGTATTGTAAGTATTGGATTGAATTGTTGATCATGGCCATAGGTAAAGGCCTTTGAGTATTGTGTTCGATGATTTAGCTATGGAATGAAGTTGTAAGATTTGGATCAATGGTATGTTTATATAACTTTATCTATATTGTGTAGCCTAGTTCTTGGATGATGATGATGCTTGGTATGGTCCACTTATATTGGCAGTGCTATGTGCTATACTTATGAATTATGAGGCCTCGTCGGCATTACTTTAAGTATTATGGCTTTATCATGATATAACTTGATTATGTGGATATTATGAATGTCAAGATGTCTTATGTGTTTATGTGGAGTCAAAGCATGAGTTCTTCTTGTTGATGATGTGTATCTCTAGTAGACTATAGTGTAGTCATTATGTGAATTACTTTATGTTAAAGTATGATGTTTCTTGATAAGTTATATGATACTTGTGATGACTTGTGTTGATGATTCTATAGAAGTGTGTCGGATGACTAGTAAATATGCTTAGTTGACACTATGTTCTTCTAGAATGATATGTTACATGTGAAGTATGTGTTTGTCTTGTTTTGGTAGACTTGCGTCCCTTACTCGATACATGTATATTGTGAGTATGAGTTCTTGACTTAGTATGTTAGAGCTTCTTAGTCTTGTATGTGTGATTGACATGTGACCTTGAACATTGCTAAAAAGGTCCTTTATGTGGAACCTTCATCCTAGATGTAAGGTTATGATATCCTTGAAGTCGAAAGTTGTGATGGTATCCTTCTTGTATGAACGGTGGACTTAAGGGTTGATTGGCTAGAACGACATGAAATCATCCTTACGAAAGTCATTGATATATCCTCTTTACCATTTTAAGTCAACCCTAAGGTACGTCTTTGGTAGGGTGTAATGTGATTGGGTTGTGAACTAGATATGGTACCTCTTCATGTACTCCTTATTGAAATACTCTATGAGAACAAAGTCTAGCACTGAGTGAGTATGTCTAGGGGAGTTGATCTATTTGAATCATGAGAATGGAGAACAAAGAAACCCTTTATATTCCTTAACCATGTCCCTATATGGGATATGTCCAAGTTCTAATATTCGCAAGAAGACCACCCTTTATTGGAGTAGGGTTGACTCCGGATTCCATGCTTAGATACCATGGTCTATGTCGGTTATTGCATATTCTCATCATATGGGACACCTACTAGTATTTGAGACGTTCTATGAAGTTTAGGTGGTGGTATGGGATGCTATCTAGACATTGCACAATTAGGCTTTGAAGATGTTAGTAAGTGAGTCCTTAGGTCTTCTCCAAGACCGTTACTTGAATGTTCTTATATGTGATGAATATCTATTAATGAACTAATAAAGATAATGACTTAAGTTGGAAAGTATGTTAGTGACTGCCATGAAGATGTGATCTTATCCACCGATTGGTCAAGACTAAGTACTAACCTAGTGTAGTTTAAGGGTTTCTTAGTTAAGGTATGAAGGGGGCATAGGAATGGTCACTTCATGTCTTACCTAGGGAAGTCTTAAGAATGACTCTAGATAGAGAAATTAACTTGGATAAGTAGACACGATCTAAGCTTAGGTAGTCTTAAGGATTATTTTGGTAAGCTTGGAGAGGGTGCATGGGCGTTCTCTTCTTGCATTACTTAAGTAAGTCTTTTGGATAGCCTTTTGGAGAAGAATGTCATATTATATGTATACTATTATGTGTATTGTGAATGATCTTATCTTAGGTAGTCTAAAGTATCTCTTAGGTGTGTGAATGGATTGTATGGGCAGTCGCTTCACAACTCACCCAAGTGAACCTTAGAATCACCTTTGGTAGGAGGATCTTATGTTTATGTATTTCATGTATTTTAAGTGTATTTATATCATTATAGGTGGTCTTAAGGATCATTTAGGTGTGCCTAGAGAGGGTGTATGGGAGGTCTCTTTTTGTCTTACTTAAGTGAGTCTCAGGATAGCCTTTAGTGAGAGGGTTGTATGCTAAATGGGTTTCACTATAATGTTGGGTTTAGTTCATTGTAAAGTGACTTGGTTTACTGTAATATTTCTTAATGTTTGATAAAATGCTTATGTGATATCTTATATGTTTCTAAGGTGCTAAATGTTGTTTTTATGCTTATGATATGATGTTTTAATCAAAAAGAACATGTTAGTCATAAATGTCCGTTTTCATAATTTTATGAATTAACGGCCCGTTTGGATGAGCTTAATAAAAGCAGCTTTAAAAAAGTACTTTTAAAAGTGCTGAAACTTATTTTTAAAATAAGCAGTTATGCATTTGGATAAAAATGCTGAAGTTAAAAAAAAAGTTGTTGATGTGTTTGGCAAATAAGTGCTGATAAACAGCTTTTTAAATCAAAATGTCTGAAATACCCTTAAAGGTTGTTAACATAATAAAAGTTAATTAATTTATATTTACAGCCATAAATAATTATATTTTGCTATCATTCACATATTTCTTTCTCATCACAAATTATTTATAAGAGGAATATAAACTTATTATAGATTTTAAAGATATATAATTTGAATAGATTAAAGAACGATTTAAGATTTTATTTTAGTTTCATCCATAGGTAATAATAATTGTCAATCATTCACATATTTTTTATTATCACAAATTATTTATAAGAGAAATATAAATTTTTATTTAAGTTATATGTGCAACTTATTTTACATTTTAATAATATATAATTTGAATAGATCACTTGAAACATATAAGATTTATTTTATTTTCATTCATTAGTAATAGTAATTGTCTATCATCCACACCTGAAAAGGGAAAAATAGAAGAAAGAGATGTTAGGGTTATGTGGGTAATTTGGAGATTGTATAAAAATATTAAGGGCAAAAGGTAAAAATGTGGTCAACTTAAAACAACTTATAAGCTGGGAAAAAAAAGCACCCCTACCCCAACTTTTAACTTTGGGCTTAAATAAGTTTTTTTTTTTAACTTAAAATAAGTTATTTTGAGTATTGCCAAACAACTAAATAAGTCAAAAACCAGCTTTTAAGTCAGTTTGACCAGCTTTTAAGCTGAGCCAAACAGGCTCTAAGTCATACTTAGTACAAGTGCTTTTACTAATTCCATACATTTTGCTATATCTAAAGGTGTAGGTGGAAGGTGAGAAGCATCTCGAGGAAAGCTTGGATTCTAGTTATCGTTCAAGCACAGTTGAAGTATGTCCTCACTTGACTCGAGGGCATAATCGTCTTTAGATTTCTTTTAATTCAAAGTATTATAATAGACTAAGTATTTTCATATTCGTATTGTAAGGGTTCCCAAGTATTCTTGAGTCTAAGATTGACATATGTTGATACCTAGTGCTTTCTATAATTTTAATATGAAAGATGTTTTAAGATATTTCGTGTGAAAAGTTTTAATTCCACACTACTTTTCATATATGTATGCGATGAATGATGTCAAAATGGCTTGTACAAGACCTCTGAGAGATCAAGTACGCCGGTTGCACTCCGAGAGTGTCATATCTTCTATGGTGTATTCTCGGGATGTGATACAAATTAGGCAAATGAGAGTCTCCTTGACTCAAAGTTATGCAATCCTTTTCCATTTGACCCCAGTGTCATCTTTAAATGCGTTGAGTGTCGAAGTAACACCATTTGTCAATTTGCATGATTTTTCTGTGGTGTTATTACTAGACCTAGTGTACTTGAATAGGTATGTTTACCAAGTTGGGTGGGGAATACTTATGTACTTGAACCTACTCATAAATTGGACATGATTACTTTACTGAAGTTATCTAGTGCATTGGATGGGGTCTTAATTTGGGTCAACACTCCTTGTGCCTTCGCACTTAGGATTTAGAGTGTTCATGTGCTCCTTTACATAAAGAGGCCTTGTGCTTATTTGAACGTGGCACCAATGAGGGCTCACATATGAAGTTGCATAAATGTATTGGTTCCTACTCTCTACCTCTTTCTCTAAGTTTCTTTAGTGGCCAAGTATTTATTACATTGATGGGTTACAAACGCTTTGTTGATATTTTTTATGCTTGGTTATATGTTAAATTTGTGCATCCTTGGTATGGTGATGAAATTGTCATTGCTAACGCTACCCCTCATGCCATGAGGATCTTTTTCTTGTTTGATTCCCCTATTGTTTTACAACGTAAGGATTCGAGGACGAATCCTTTTCATGAAGAGGAGAATGATATAAAATGAATTATGTCATTGTTATCCATTCACAAGATTCAATGCTTTGATGGAGTGTTCACAAAAATAGAGCTTGTTCGGCATGTATAGATGCCAAAGAGAGAGTTCAATGCCTTGAAGGAGATCCCAGTTGGGTAACACCATGCTTGGATGATAGCTTGGAGCGTGGGAGGCCTAACGAAGCGAGTAGGAGCAAGTGAATAATGTGCTTCATTCAAGAGTTAGAGAACACTTCGATGACTCGCTAAGACACTTTGGTGATGGTTCCCAAGATTTCCAACTTCTCAAGGAGATACAAAGGGGAAAATTACATACTATGCGAGATAAATACCATTGATGTATCGTCAAGCGAATTGGCGATGGTACCCAGACCGCCCAAAGTTCCAGTAGCTCCCCAACCAAGGCAAGGATTAGAGTTCCTCGCTATATATTCTGGACGCATCGCCAAGCAATTAGGCTCGTCTGAGTTGGCTCACCCATTGTCCTATTTCAGGTCACTTTTGGGCCCATTTATGTAATAATGCTTAACACTATAAATAGGCCTTTAGGGGTTCATTTTACGCAGACTGATTTTGATTATTGTAGTTTTAAACCTAAAATTCCTTGTATGAGTGTTTGAAAGCTTGGTAAGCTTTTGTTGAACCTTATTTAGAAAGGGGGGGTTGCTTGGGCTATTGATTCCCTCGAGGTCTTCATAAGAGTTAGGTGCTTCTTGATGGATTAACGAAGTGAGGTCTTTCGGTTTAACATACCCATAGGTTGATCTTTGCTTCCTCTTTGTGTCTGTCTATTTACCGTGATGTGGTACTAGTTAAGATCTAGATTAAAGGTTATTAGATTTAATACATCTTTTAGTTGCTAATTGATTCTTATCATGTGTCTCTTATATCTTTATTATTTTCCACTGTTTATTGTGAATCATATCAACCAATGATTGTTTTCATGAATTATATAATTTCTTTACATTTTTTTATGGTGGCTAAAACCTCTAAAATCTAGGATTGCAATTTTGGGATTAGGTGTTGCTTTAATATACTGAGTATTGTATGTTACTCTGTTTTGTTGTTGTTCATCCATTAATTTGGGCTAAGTATCATGAGGTTGACTTATGGGTTAAGGTTTCAAACGTAATCCCATTTTAGATCTTCGATCGATGCACAAAAGAGATTGAATGAAGTAGGTAATTAGTTTGATACTTGCAATTTAGGTTTGATGTTTGTAGTTTGCTCCAAAAAAAAGATTATGCGTCATATCATTTTTTCCATAATTCTGTTCAAAAGAGATAAATAGTGTAAGGTATTGGGTTGTTTAGTTATGCACATAAATGCGACTGAAATGAGATTCTATGAACTGATGTTATGAGGTCGAATAAATATTAGTGTTGTGAATATGATCGAGCATATTCATGATTATTTAGCACTATTGAGAAACACAATTACCCTTATGTGACACTGATTTTCAATCCCCACACCTCTAGATTACTTGTTACTTAGTTGAACTGCCGAAATCTTAGTTTTAATTGTGACTATTAATACAAAAATTCTTTTCATAAAATCTAGTAGAATCATCCAACCATTGTTCTTTATTGTTGCGAATGAAATGATTTACATTCTAAATTTTTTGATAGAATCCTAGCATTATATAATTCTCTGTAGAATTATTGTAACATCTTGCAACTAGAAAGAACTAGAAAGGAGTTTAAAATCTGGAAATAGTTACTTTTGGAAAGGTATAAAGAAAACTAGAAATTTATAGCTAAGTTAAAAGTGAGTTTTTGGTCAACTTCAAACAACAATAACTCGTAGCTCATGATGAGTTTGGTTTATTTTCAGATATGGTTGGAATGCTCTTTCCAACGCTGCCAAGTTGCAGGATTCCATGTTTGTATGAATGAGTTATGCCTTTCGAAAGTTGGGTTGTTGGATTAAGGAAATTCTAATCCGGATTTGGGAAGGGAAAATTAGTCTTTTCCTTACCTAATTGTGTTAATTCATTTTTAGGAAGTAATTGGTATAAAACAAGACTTTGTTCAGTTTAGAAAAATTAGAATTCACGCTATGGTTGGGAGAAAAGAGAAGAGAAATCAAGGAATCATCAAGAACGTTCGAGCATTGCGTGTGGATTTCGTCGTGGGTGATCCCGAAAAAGGTATGTGAGATCACATAGCATTGGGTTAGTTCACCAACCACCAATCATGCTTCAATTAATCGAATTTATGTCTTTGAATGTTAAGAAAGTGAGTTCTTAAAGAACATTGTTGAAAATTTCGTTGAGTTCTTGATGGTTGTATTGTTAAAGTTTCTTGATGATTTGATACATGTTTCTTGATTATTTGAGACATGTTTATTGGTTAATTTTTGAGCAAAATCTATTTTATGTTGAGAGTACTAATGATCTTAAGCGTTCGGGTAAAGAACTATGGAAGTTTACAAGGTTTAGAGATGAAAAAAGAAGGTGAAAAGTTAGAGGATTTCTGGGCAAGTCTTAGGGCGCCTCGCCTGCCAAAGCGCCACAAAAGTCCCTCTAAATTTTTCCCTCTGGCGTATGGCACCAGCCTGAGTGCCAGAGAAACCTCTATGAGGTTTGCGGGATAGCTCAGAGTGCCAGGGACGCTAGTTCTTCCCATTCTTCTCCCATCTTTTCGTACTAGTTTCTTAGTTATGTGCCTATGTTTCCTAGTTTATTTCGACACTCTAAGGTACATCCAAAAATCTTGAAATCATCACGAACCTTGAACCCATAATACAATTCAAGGAAAGTTAAGATCAAAGTCAAAAAAATTAAGAGTCAAGTCTAAAAGTTAAGAAGCAAGTCAAAGCAAAGTTCTTAAAAGTTTTAAGGAGTCTTTAGAAATGTTTTAACTTTGTTTTTAAGACTCCAGTTTCAAGTTAAGTAAAGAGTAAAAAGTTGACTTCATTTCTTCAAAAGAGTATATTGGGAATATTTATTCCCAAAGAGTAATTTTTTTTTCTTATTCAAATAAGAAAGGAAACTGAGATTTCCAAAGAGCTTTTGAGCTAGTTTCAAAAAAGATAATCACTTTCTAAATAATGCAGGATGGAAACTTTGATTTCCAAGGTAGCCTTTGAGCTAAGTATTTTGAGCACTAATCTTAACTAATTGAAGGAAGTATGTAAAAACATAAGAGTTGGTATATTTTGGGAGTAGTATTGAGCACCAATATGGGTGAGAGTTCAGATAACTCACAGCCCCCATATACCATGTAGCCACCACGGGTAGAAAAAGGGTCATAAGTTTCAGGTGATTTCGTTAGTGCTTTTTAAAATCAAATAATGTATCCACTTAATATTTAAGATTTTATAATAATGGCAAGGTATAGGACGTCCCTGGAAGCGTGAGGCAAAACGTTCTATAATTATTATAACTCTTAAGTAATGGTTGTCGATTGGAGAAACTCCCACATAAGTTAGATGTATTTTATATACACAGTTATTTGTATTTTTACATACATCTCAAAGTTATATTGTATCTTTTCATACATACAAAGTTGACATCATGTTTTAAACAGTTTTTCCTTATATTGCCCATTGATTTAAATTACTTTATATTAAAATGAGTTAAGTCTTGTAGAGATGAGTTGAGCCAGGTAAATTCTTCAGATTTTTCTTTCAAGACTGTATATTGTTTAGCATTCCAACTCGCATACTCGTACATTCAATGTACTGATGCAAGTTGTCCTACACCGTATTATGGTGCAGATGCAGATAACTAAGATTGGCATCCGGCGCACCGTTGATCCAGTGAGCAGCTCAGAGTCAGTTGGTGAGCCTCCTTACATTTCTGGGGACATCTTTTATCATTTGCTTTATGTTTTCAGTGGTTAGGATGATTGGGGGTCCTATGCCAACTCCTAACATCACTCTCTATTTTAGAGGCTTCATAGACAGTATTAGTTTTTTAATCTTATTCATTTCAATTGTAAGTGTTTAAGACATGAGTTGCCATTTTGGGTAAGGTATTACCTTTAAGTTATTTCATAAGTTTAATTTCTTGTGTTTAAGTCTTTCGTTGAGTTAAGTAAGTCAGACCAAGGGTTCATTTGGGCCAGCAATGGTCTGCGAGTGCCAGTCCAGACCAGGGTGAAAGGCTCGAGGCATGACAAACTTGGTATCATAGCATAGATTTCAATAGTCCTAGGGAGTCTATGAAGTCGTGTCTGTAGAGTCCTAGTTATATATGTATAGCGCGCCACGTCTATAATTAGAAGGCCGCAACATTTAAAAAATTCTTCAGTTCTTTCACTCTTTTCGTGCATTAGAGTTTTTCTCTAAAAACTTTCCTTATAATTTGTGTTTGCGCATGTTTAAGATAATCATGCCTCCATGAAGAGCAGCAAGAGGTCGTCCGCCTAGGAGGAACATTGAAAAACAAGAGGGCACCCAATGCACCTAAAGTGCAACCCCGGGGAAAATTTACTAATGTCCAATTCAGAGAGGCAGTTAAAACGTTCAGTCAGCCTGTGACTAATCAGGTTGGTCAGAAAAGAGGATCTTGACAAGAAGGGGCTCACACTTCGAGGATTTGTGAGTTCTTCCACATAAATCCCTCAAGTTTCACTAGTTCAAGCACTACTGAGGATCCAAAGAATTTCACTGAGGAACTGAAAAAGGCGTTCGAGGTGATGCATGATGATGACACCGAGAGAGTCGAGCTAGCTGCATATCAATTAGTGTTGCTAGAACTTGGCCAGTGGAAGGAGGGTAGAGATGAGGATGCACCACCTGCTAGTTGGGCTTGTTTTGAGGAGGCCTTCTTGGGGCGTTTCTTTCCCTGAGAAATGAAAGAGGACAAGGTACGTGAGTTCCTCACACTTAAATATGATTCTCTAAGTGTTCTTGAGTATGTGTAGAAATTCACCCTACTATCCTGTTATGCTCCAGAGATGGTTAAGTACATGAGGAGTAGAATGAGTCTGTTTGTTGCTGGCTTGGGTCGTCTCCCAAGCAAATAGAGCCAGGCAGCAATGCTTATTAGGTATATAGATATTTCGAGGTTAATAATCTATGTACAACAGGTAAAGGAAAAAAAATCTAAGAAAGAGAGAGAGAGAGAGAGAGAGAGAGAGAGAGTAGTTCAAGAAAAAGAGGGCTAAGACGTGGAATGATTCCGGGCAGCAGAAGAGTAATACCAATCGGTCATCCTTCCAAAAGAATCAAAAGGTTCATGCTCCATCCTCTGCTAAAGCACTTGTATCTAAGAACAAGGGTGAGTACAATAATCAGAACTTAATAGCTAAACTTGTTTATTCTCAGGGTAGCATGGCACAAGGGGCTAGTAAGCCTCTTTCATGCTCCAAGTGTGGCAGGAACCATTCAGTTGTTTGTCATGATAGCTCCACTGGTTATTTCAAATGTGGTTAGAATGGACATTTCATACGAGAGTGTCCAAAGAACAAGTAGCGGAATAGTAATGGGGGGCAACAGAGCCTAGTCTTTATCAGTTGCTCCACCAGACATGGCAACAGATTCCAGTCTTCATCACTTTCTCCACCAGACATTTGAATTCTTGAGTTCATGTTTCTTTTAAAAGCTCTATTACTAATTATCAAATTGTTATATTTTTATTGATATCTTTCATATTATAAACCATAACTTTTGAATTCATAATTCACATTCAAGAGAGAGTTAAGCGTAGAGTTCAAGAAAGTCTTTGAGTTCAATTGTGAATTGTTTGAGATCAACTATCAATTTGAACTAATTTTTGAGGAAGTAAGTAAGAGAATGAGAAGAGTTGTATACATGATTTCCATGTAGTATGTAGACCTTTCATTCGAGTCATTCATGCCCATGAATTCCGCATAGACTCCACAAATTAAGTATTTTTAGAGGAGTAACATCTGCAAGTTCTAACTCTTGAGTAATAATTTAACACATTTGAGTTTATATTTTTAATAATGGGACTATAACATGTTACCCATGGAGTCATTGAGTTGAATTGTTCATGCCCATAATTCCACATGAACCCTATAATTCGAACAATCTTGAGATGAGAAGTGTCTTTGAGTCCTTGAGTTGAGTAGTCCATGCTCATTATTCCAAGTTGAACATCATGAAATTATCCATAAATATGAGATCACGAATCTTGAATCCATAATCCAATTCAAGGAAAGTTAATATCAAGTCAAGAGAAGTTAAGAGTCAAGTCTAGAAGTTAAGATCAAGTCAAGTAATGTTTATAAAGTTTTCAAAAGTCTCCCACAAACATTTTCACTTTGTTTTGAAGACATAAATTTCAAGTTGAGTAAAGATTAAAGAGTAAAGATTGAAGTCATTTCTTCAAGGATGTATATGGGGACTATGTACTCCCAAATAAGTTTAATATGTTTTCACATTTGATAAAGAAAAGGAATATCGATTCCAAGAGAGCTTCTAACCTAAGTTTTGAGTAATTATATCAAACCAAAGAAGAATTTGTTTTAAAAATATATGAGCTAAGCATATTTTTGGAAGTAGTATTGAGAACCTATATGGGGATGCGAGTCATATAAACTCAAGTGGCATTCCCTAAGCCTACACCCTGGGCGGGATTAGCACTCATAGATCATTGTTGTCCTCGAACGGACACTTGGCCTGGCTTACTTAACTCAGTGGAAGACTTAAATACAAGATATAACTCATGAAAGTAACTTCAAAGTATTAACTTAGCCAAAGTAGAGACTCATGTCTTAAACGCTTACAGTTGAAATGAATAAGACTAAAGAATTATATTATCTGCCTATGAAGCCTCTAAAACAAAGAGGGATGTTGGGACAGGACCCCAATAATCCTAACAAATGAAAATTAAAATCAAGCAAAAAAAGATGTCTTATGTAATGTAAGGAGGCTAACCAACTGGCTCTAAATTGCTCACTGGATGAACGGTATGTCGGATGCCGATCCTAGTTACCTGCGTCTGAATCATAAGACGATGCAGGCCAACTGGCATCGATACATTGAATGTACGAGTATGAGAGTTGAAATGCTAAAGCAACTTAAGCTTGAAATAGATTATGAAAGAAACCCTTACATTGAATCTTCTCAACTCATTTTAATATAAAGTACTTTTAAAAAGTGCAATATAAAGACAAGGAAAACTTTTTACTGATTCATAGATAGATCTCTCTCCATATAGATAGGTATCTCCGTGGATAGAGATAAAGTAATATGATGTCGACTCATAATCATAATATCATAAAATTGTACCATGCTTCCTCTCAAAGTCTACTTGTGCAGAGCATGAGTGCAGTCTCATACCCTTATTCATACTAAGCAGAACCATTTAGGAACCATGCAATTAATATTATGAGAGTTTCTCTAACCAACAACCATCACTTAAGAGCTATAGTGATGATACATCACTTTACCTCACGCTGCCAAGGACCATTTTATACCTTGCTATTTGTATAGGAAGCTAACTCATTGAGTAGATCCACTAGCTTAACTTACGTGATCATCTAAAAAATATGAACCATTAATACCCATGACGGCTACATGGTTTATGGAGACTTGAGTTAATATGAACTCGAATATCCATATCAATGCTCAATATTGCTCTTAAAAATATACTTAGCTAATTTATTTTAAAAACAACTTCTTTCTTCGGTTTGAGATAATTACTCACAACTTACCTTATTGGAATTCACGTTCCATTTTTCATGCTCAAACACTTTTGGGAATCTTAGTTTCCTCTTATCTTAAATGTGAAAACATTTATAAATTCTTTGGGACTACTTAGTTCCCTAATAACTTTTTGAGAAATGAACTCAACTATTTACTCCTTACTTACTTGAAACTTTAATTTTAAAACAAAGTTAAAACATTTGTAAAATCCCTTGAGAACTAATATTAACTTCGCTTTGACTTGCTTCTCTAGACTTGACTCTTAACTTCTTTGACATTGATCTTAACTTCCCTTGAATTGGATTATGGTTTCAAGGTGCATGAATGATGTTTATTGATGATTTCATAATGTTTAGACGTACCTTAGAGTGTTGGAATCAACTAAGAAACATAGGTACATCACATAGGAACTAGTTAGAAAAGGTGGGGGAAGAATAGGGAGAACTGGCGTCCTTGGCTCTCTGAGAGGCATAGGGCGCTCTGGCTGGTATGAGCCTCAAGGACCTACGGACAGAGTCTGTCCTTTGGGGATCTGAGAGGCGCGGCGCCCCAACCCTTGTACCCAGGTGTTCTCGACTTCTCTCCTTTATTTTCATCTTTAAAACCTCTAAACATCCATGGTTCTTTCCCCAAACACTTAGGATAACTAGTAATATTTATATACAATAGATTCAACCCGAAATTACCCCCGAAAATACAAATCAAAACTTCAACAACACTACCATAAAAAATTCGACGAAAACTTCAACAGTGTTTTCAAGAACTCACATTCTTTTAACATTTAATAACTTAAATTCGCTAAATTTAAACAAGATTGACATGTGGGTTAACTAACCCACATTATATGATCTCACATACCTTTCAGGGATCACCCCCGACGAAATCCATAAGTTAAACGCGACGATCTTGACAAATCTTAAACATTCTTCTCCTTTCTCCTCTTCTTTTCTCTTCTCTCAAAACCCTAACTTGTTTTTTCTTAAAGCGTAAACTAAATAAAATCTTATTAGACCCCAATTAATTAACCAAAAATGAAAAAAAATAATTGGATAAGGAAAATCCAGATTTGCCCTTCCCAAATTCGGATAGGACTACTCTTAATCCAACAACCCAACTTCCGAAAGGCATAAGTCACTCATACGAACTCGGAATTGCGCAAGCTTGGCAGCGTTAGAAAGATCACTCCAAGGTATTTCCAACTCTATCTAGAACTACTCCTAAATCATCCTAGGCTAGGATCGTTTGAAGTTGATCAAAAACTCACTTTTTAACTTACTTAAAAAATTTCAGATTTCCTTATACTTTCCAAAAATAGGTATTTCCATATTTTAAAACTCTCCATAAATTATTTAGAAATCATGGGTTTAAAAGATCACACTTTTTAGATGATCACTTAAGTTAAGCTAGTGGATCCACTAAGTTAAGCATTATATATGACAACCAAGTATAGGACAGCTCTGGCAGCGTAGGCAAGACGTTGCATCACCACTTAGGCTCATAGTGGTGGTTGTAGGTTAGAGAAACTCTCACATTAGTAATTTCATGGTTCCTAAAGGGGTTCCTCTTAGTATGAATAGGGTTTTGGGACTTCATTTATGCATTAAACAAGTAGACTTTGAAAAGGATCATGGTATGTCTTTTATGATAATATTATTATTAAGAATTGACTTCATGTTTTTAAACAACTTTTCTTTATATTGCACTTTTTTTAAACTATTTCATATTGAAATGAGTTCAGTTAAGTATCTTAAAGTTAAGTACTAGAGTCAAGTATCATATCTTTGAGTTGAGTATCTAATATTTATGTTGAGTATCTAATCTCTGAGTTCAATATCTTATCCTTGAGTATTCCTTGATGTGAGTAAGTTTAAAAAGAGGTAAGTATGTTTCATTTTTATGAAGTTCAAGCTTATGTTAATGCTTTAGAATTCACCCTACATGCTTGAACATTTCACGTACTGAGTCATTTGGCATGCATCTTTTGATGATGTAGACATAGGTATTCAGGATCATAAATAGCAGCTTCATTAATACATCCGAGAGTTCAAGTTAGCTATGGAAAGCCTCCTTACTTCCGAAGGATTTCATTCACTTTTTGATTTAGTCAGGATGTCATGGGTCTTGTCCTAGCTTCCATCATTATTAGCTATAGGCTTCATAGATAGTCAGTATAGTTGAGGAGTCTGTATTAATCATTTATTTTATTAAATGTTTTAAAGACTTAAGTTGTCTGCTTTATGGCGAGTTGAATATATTATTCTTATTCAGAGTTTTTCATTTGAGTTAAAGTTTTGTGTTTTAGTTTCATGAATTTATTCTCTTTTATGTTTTTTCATGCTTAAGTTAGTCTTTCGCTTATAGTTAGCCAGGATGAGGGTTCGCTTGGGGACCAATAATGGTTCTTGAGTGTCGGCCACGTCCAAGGTGTAGACTCAGGTCTGACAAAAAGACTTCCCATAGATCACGGTACATCTTAGTGGCACATGGATGAATGGAATACATGGAGATATAGGCTTCAGTAAGGATCTTCTACCTTCAACTCACCCACATTAAGAACACATAAGCGACCCTAGTAACAAAAGAGACTATCTCCCCTTGGGAGAAAACCTCTACTTTCTATTGATGATAACTTTTCAACTAAAGTAATATAGGATCACTTTCCTTCTTTTACTTAACCTCCGCAACCAGTGAAGATTCAGATCTATTTTGAACTATCATACCACCATCAGACATTTTCGTAAGACCAACTCCTAAGTGAGCAAGCTGGTGAACATCTTTTGTTAATTCATTCTTTTCTTTTTCGGCATGTGTTACACTGCCATAGACAGTCTGTTAAGAGCATCGACTACTACATTGGCCTTACCATGATGGTAAAGCACGTTCATGTCATAGTGTTTGAGGAATTCAAACTATCTTCTCTGACAAACATTTAACTCTTTCTAGGTGACCACATACTGGAGTCTCTTAAGATCAATGAACATATCTACATGAACACTATACAAGTAGTGTCTCTAAGTCTTTAGGGGCAAATAATATGATTACAAGCTCAAGGTCATGAGTCGGCTAATTTTTCTCATGTACCTTAAGTTGTCTAGAGGCATAAGTTATGACTTAACCTCGTTGCATTAACACACACTGTAAGCCGACCCTTGATGTGTCACAATAAATAACATAATCGTCCGAATCATTTGGTAGAGTCAAGACATGAGTTATAGTCAACTTAGTCTTGAGTTCTGAGAAACTTTTCTCACACTCATGTGACGACTGAAATTTGACATTCTTCTGAGTTAACTTGGTTAATGGGGAGATATGGATGAAAATCCTTCAATAAATCTCTTGTAATGACCGACCGAACCCAAGAAACTTCTGATATTTGTTGGAAATGAGGGTCTGGGCCAGTGTTTTATAGCCTCAATTTTCTGTAATCCACTCGGATCCCTTCGTTGGATACCACATTACCAAACACAAAGATTGTAACCAGAACTCACATTTACTAAACTTAGCGATAGTCGGCGATCCTTGAGAGTTTGTAGAAAATTTCTCATACTAGTTGCATGCTCCTCATCACTCCGAGAATAAATGAGGATATCATTAATAAAGACAATGACGAACAAGTCCAAATATTGTTTAAACACCATGTTCATTAAATCCATGAAAGTTATAGTAGCATTGGTTAGTCCAAAAGACATAACTACAAATTCGGTGTTAAGTCGACTCGCAATTGAATATGTATATAACTGAAATGCGAATAAAAATACTAAATAGCTCAAAATACTAATATGCTAACTGAAATGCAACATTTATATATTGATAGTGTGACATTCAATATCTAAAGCATGATTATATGTTTAATTAACCTAGCAAGTGTAATTCATGAACTAAGAGAATCTACACAAACTAAGGTTTTGAGTTTCATATAAGGAACTATGCAAAATTTCCAAGAAACAAGCTAATTCAATTTAGTATACTGCAACAATTAAATCACAACAATTATCCAAGATTTAGAAACCCTAGGTCTACATAAGATACGGAGAATTAAGGATCTGACCGAATTCTAGGGACCTGGTGGATGAAAGGAACCCACTAGTGAAAACCCACACACATGGTGACAAAATCTACGTAGAAATCCTTCGATTCGGGGCTAAAAATTGAAGAAAACCTTCTTATTGTTCTTGGGAAAGTGTTGCGTCTTTCTTAAGCTGTTTGCTCTAAGTTTTAATGATTAATTGTTTAGGGTAGCTTCTAACTAGAATATTAGGCTTAAACTGAGTAAAATGACGTGGTATAGGGATGGAATAATTAGGAAAAGACCTAATTACCCCTAAGGTAAAAATCCACTGCCGATCCACGAGACCTGACCGACAAAACCTGGATAGATCGTAGGTCTGTCCTTCATGACTGTTGATCGTGGTCTTGAAACTGAAAGATGGGGTATGAATCAAGGACCCTATATCACAAATTTTGGTTCCACCTACAGTCCGTACGTCTGAATGTGGTCCTGGACTTTCTTGGCGGTGCTGAGTTAATAAAACATGGCCCACACCTACAGTCCTATTAACAGGCCGTGGGTGGCCTCCGTTGATAACACTGCAACTTTCAAAAATTTGATGTTTGGCTCTTTATAGAATCCAGGGTGCTACAATTCCCAATTCCTATCTCTAGTTGATGCTCAAAAGAGATTAATTGTAGTTGGTAATTAGATTCAAACTAGCAAGTTAGGTTTGATATCTGTAGGTTGCTCAAAAGAGAGGTTATGTGTTTGAATCTTGTTACCCTATTCTTGAAAGAGAGAGAGTAAGGTATTGGGTTGTTTTTTGGAATGCATTTATATGACAATGAAAGGACATTCTATGCATAAATGATTTGAGATAGAAAGATGATTAGCATCAATGAAGATGAATTGTCTTATTCAGTATTTTTTATCACTGTAGAGCAACACAATCACCCCTATGTGAGATTGACTTCCAATCCCTGCACCCCTAGAGTGTATATCAACTCTTTATTTCGTTTAACATATAACTTAATTTTGATAATTGATAACCAAAGCTTTCTATTAAGTTGGTGATTCCATCCACCTAATCGTTCTTACTATTACAAATGAGCTAATTTAAAATCCATATTTCTTGATAAGGAATCTTATATGATACATCATTCCCCGTGGTTTTGACCCCGCTCTTCGTTGAGTTTTTTTTTTACTAACAACGATCACCCACTATTTTAATTGGTTTTGGAGGATGATTTTGGGAAAAGTTATATTTTGATTTTTCGTGTCAAAATCTTCTCTCTGGAACTCCAAAGAAGAAGAAGAAGATCAAGTTAGGGCTTGAAGAAGGAGGCTTTTGACATCAATTTGTTGGATTTCTTCACCTAAGGTATGGTAGTCTTTGATCCATGGATAGTTTTAATCCTTGGATTCCTTCTAAACTCAATTTCAAAACTTGTAACTTTAGCTAAAAAGCTAGGTTTTACTCCAAGTTGTGGATTGATATAATTGATGATCTACTACATTTTTATGGTGAATTCTTCAAGAATCCATGAATTACCCTAATTTCTCAATTTGGATCTGAAAGTGTGGGTATTGATTGATGCAAGTTGAATATGATAGAATTATGAATTAATGAATTGATTTACTTGAATTATGTATTAATTGAGGAATTTCTATGATTTTGATGTTGAATTTCCTCCAAGAACTCATGAACCCCCATGTCCCCAATTTGTAACTTTGTGGTGATGTGGGTGAATTGTGGTGAGATGAACATTATGAGATTTTGTTGAATGTGATTGGTTGAATGTGATCATTGATTCAAGAGGGGTAAAACATGACACTTATGCTTAAATGTGGCTTCGTGTGTATACTTTTATGAACATGATCATAATCTAAATTGTCGTGTTGTTGAAAAGTCAATCTCACATGAATACTTATACATGATTATTACATGATTTTGATGATATTATCTTTTTTATTGGAAGTTCATTCTCATAAACACATAATGAGCATAATGTGAGTTTTTCTTACATTTAAAGATTCTAGGTTGAAAGTCAGTTCTCACGAATCTAACATGAAGAAATGGATTGTGAAAGTTTATTCTCACGCATGATCTAATGAGTTACCTAATGAAACAAGTTAGAATGCAGTAAATACTTCATGGGAATTATGCCTAGCATCGAGTGAATATTGAAAATAAGATAAAGGCTCCCCCATTAAAAAAGGTCGATTTCTAAAGTTAATCTCATGGGATGGAAGTTCCCCCGTTAAGTAAGGTTGGGTTTCTAGAAGCAATATATTTATCCCATAAACTACGTGGACTCGTAGGTATTTAGCTATTGGGTCCACCTCAAAACTAATACATTTTAGTTCTACCTTTGGTAAGTAGGACACCTCTTTTCGTGTGGGGCATGACATCATATTCCATGCAAGCTCACATGGTCTATGTTGGCTAAGGAAAATTCCCACAAGGTCAAGTCTAGGATGAACTATGACTATTCAAGAAGTACTACTTAGTGTGGGTGGGGGTATGGGACTTCATCCATGCATTACACAAGTAAACTTTGAGAGTATTTATGGTAGGTTTCTTTTTTGTCATGATGAGTATTTATGTAATGAATGTGCTTGTGACTAAATGGAAATTACATTTGATGTCAAGATTGTTTGTAATGTTGTAGTCTATTTGGATTGTTGCCATGGGATGCTTTCCTTGATGTGCTTGACTAAAAGTGAATATTTCCTTGTCCATGAGAAATAGGCTAAGGATGAAGATCTAAAGTGAGGTGGCTCATGAAGTGTTGTACTCATGCCAAAACTACATTGTATTGACTATGTATATGTTCCTAATGAAATTTCTTGTATTCATTAGTTGTAATTGTTATCTACCATGTTATAGTCTATGTCCTATCTTAATGTTTCTTATGCTAATGACTTGTGTTTTCACATTATCTTCAAAGGGATAGTTTAAACTAATAAGTGCATGCATTCAACTAAAACGTCTCTTTTAGCATGTTTTCAAAGGTTTTTATGCATGACTATCATGCTTAGTGCATTTTTGTACTAACTCATATTTCTTCTACATTTTCACAAAGTGTAGGGTTTGGCGATATTGACTTTCATCCTCGTGACTAGGATCATAGTAGAACGAGATGAAGAAGATAAGAGAGTACTCATAACATTCGAGGGCTTGACCATCATGTCCTTTAAGTCCTTTTATGTTTTACACTTTTGTATGGGCTATGTCCCAAAGATTTATTCAAGTGTTGTAGATGGTTTGAAACATAGTGTTGTAGACTTCCGCCTATTCTTATAAAAGACTTCGATTGTAAAGAAAACTTCTAAATTTTTGCACCATTTCCTATTTTTTATGTTATGATATGCTAAGAGGTTGGTATGAGGCTCTTCGGAGTCTTGTACGTCGTGTTACGTCTAGGGAGTACTCCTGGGTTGTGACAAAACTTGATATCACAACACAAGATTTGGGATGGTTCTAGAATTTCTCAAACCACGTCTAGTAGAGTCGTGTTCATAAATGTTAAACGCGCCATAGTCATGAATAAGAGGCTATTGGATATTAGGAAAACTTCACTTCTTCATTCACTAAGTCGTGTCATAGAGCCTAACTCTATTAGGTCTTTTCTCCTAATGTGTGCCTTATAATTTTTTAAGATATTACTACTTCAAGGGCTAATGTTGAAAGGAATGCGGAATACAATGTGGAGCAAGAGGTCCCCTCCAAGCTCCAATTTACCATATATAGGAGAATATGACTAATGTAGAGATTAGGTCGGCTCTTCTAATGTTGGCTCAAGTTATAACGGCTCAAGTGAGCAGGGAGGTGGTAGCTCCGGTGGATCCGATAATGAGTATGGTTACTTTGAGAGTGAGAGATTTTGTGAGGATGAATCATCTGGAGTTTTATGGCTCCAAAGAGGGAGAGGGTCCTCAAGATTTCATAGATGAGGTCTCTAAGATGTCGGACTTAGTATGTGTGTGTGGGGGGGGGGGTACTCCTGGGTCGTGACATTTTTCACACTCATTAATCTTAAATTTATTTGCCAACATGATTTGATCAAACTTCGAATATCACTGTTTGGGTGTTTGTTTTAGTCCATAAAGTGACTTAAGGAACCACAAAACTCCTTAGGTTGCTTCATGTAAATTTCTTCGTCCAACTCTCCATTTAAAAAATTGCTTTCACATTCATTTGATGGATTTCAAGATCATATACCGCAACTAATGCAAGTAGCATCAAAATGAATGTAATTCTAGTTACTAGGGAGTATGTGTCAAAATAATCAAGGCTTTTTTTTTTTGTCTAAAACCCTTGACGACAAGTCTTGTATATTAGTTTTCAATAGTTCCATAAGCTTTCATTTTTTTTGAAGATCCATTTTGAACCAAAAAGTTTGTTTCCCGGAAGAAGATCAACCAACTCCTATGTATTGCTCAAGATTAAATAAATCTCATTATTGACAACCCATTTCCAAAAGAATGAGTCTACAAAAGACATAACTTCTTTGAATGTTTGAGCCTCATTTTCAAGAAGAAATGTTACCAAATCATATTCAAAGAAAGTAATGTTCTTTGATATTTACTATGTCTTGAAATCTCTTTATTAAGTCCAGTCACCTTTGATTCTTCTTGAGGTCGTTAAAACCCTTTATAAACAACTCAAGTCTAATTTTACCAATGAACTCAACATTATCTGATTCAATTACCGTTTACGATGAATATTTGAATGTTCGAACTTATGAACCAAAAATCGATACACTTTATTGTTTGTAAAATATTCAATGATTCACTTCAGCCAAATAGTGGCACCTTAAAATTTGTTGAATCTTGAACTCACTGTAAATGACACTTGAATTTTTGCAAAAAAAAAAGTTTTAACTTCAAAAATTTAGTACTTGATGTGTATTAGTTAGTATGTTAATATCTAAGTAAATATTAAATATTTATAGCTATCAAAAACTGCTTCAAGAAAAATGCAATGGTTCAAAAAATGCAATACCAATTCGTATCGGTGCTGCATCGGCGACCATTGACGTAAAATTATATATCACCCTTCAAGCACCATTTCAAACCAGGACAACAATGAGATGTTTCTTTTCAACCAGCGTTGGATCGGTGAAACATTGATGTATAATTATACAACAATCGATACAAACTAATGTGTTGAAGAGATACATATCTTCTAGCGATATCGCCGATGCAAAAAAATGTGTCTCGCATGTAAGAAAGGATATAGGGGCAAAACTTTTACTCAAAAGTGATCTTTCAATAGATTATTTTTTAAAACTAAAATCAAACCCAAATTCAAATCTGAAGCCGAATTGAACCAGCAATTCAAAATGTAACTATATTAGATCTTATTCATAACAAGTAATACAAAATATTTGATTGAAAATAAACACATAAATATATTATTACATAATACAAGAAAAGTATTGTTAATATGAAGAAAAACAAAGCAAGTAGAAGGGTACAATTAAATCCTTTCCAATTAATATAGTAGTATAAATGTAAAATTTGGAAATGAATATTATATTTACTTAGGTATGAAAAGCACATGCATGTGGAGGTGATAAAAGTGAAAGTGAATACCTCTAACAGAAAATATGATAGAACCTTATCTTGAGAGTAGAATAAAAAGCGTGAGAGAGACGAGCAAATTGTAAAACAGGCAAATAGAGCAGGTCACGCTCCTAAATTACGCGTGAGGATCATCTCTAATTGGCGTGCAGAAATTTGGTATAACACCAACTAACATTAACAGGTCCCAACTTTTCTTTAACACAGAGAGAGGATTTTTCATTACTCTCCAAACAAACCCCTCTCTCTCTCTCTCTCTCTCTCTCTCTCTCTCTCCTTCGATAACCCTAAAATTTTCTCTCCTTTTTTTTTTTTCTTAATCACATCAGGTACTTTCTTCAGATTTTCTCATGTTTCTGTTAAATATATTTGTTTTCTTATTGGTTGTTTGCTGAATGTGTTTGGTTCCAGATCTGTTACTCAAGTTTGTGATTGTTGATTGTTTTTGTGAAATTTTGTTTCTCTTTGCTGGGTAGTATATATATTTTGGGTATTGTCCGTGATGAGGTGTTTTGACTGTTACGAGTTGGTTGCTGGTTATCTCTGGTTTGTTTCCTTGCTGAATATGGGCAATGTGAAGAACTAGGACACTAGTAATTTCCAAATGCTCATTGCGTCTGTGAATGATTTTAGTATTTCTTGTTGGGATAGCTGATTTTAGCATTAGCACCATTTTAGTGTTGCAGATTCTAGTTTCAACACTGATGCATGTGCTGATTTATAGAAGTCTCAGACATTTTTGTTGTTATTGAGAGAAAGGTCTCTTTGGGGGGTTATAATAGCTTAAGTTTTTTTATTTCTTCTTTTTTATTAACAAAAGAGGTAGGAGGGAGCAAAGTTAGGTAAGAGAAAGTGCAGTTAGTTTTACCATGACCAGAATAATATCATTAGATGTGAGAGGTAAAGAACTTCACAAAAGGATGGTGATTAAGGGAGGTTTTGAAAGGATGATTTTTCTACTGTGCTTTCTAAAAGATAATAAAGGATCAAGTAACAGATGCAAAAGTTTGAAGAGTGTGGAGTAACAAATAGGTAGGGTGGACCAATCTTGAATCCAAAAGGGTAGCATGGGAAATCTTTGTGGTTTGGGACATTGGGTTTTAAATAGGTAAGTATGCATACTCTAAGAAAGGAAAGAGAATCAAAATACATAATTACAGGTGTAAATCAAGCTATACTATATTTACAAGATCATATTTTATCATATTTATGAGAATCTTACAATTCTTTTTAGTGTGATCTAATCTTTCCTCTGTTTTAGTTTGTGTCTTAGTTTGACTAGGAGTAGGCACGGAGTTTAATAATGTAATTTGTCAATTTTGTGGTTTTAAACTAGGATGCATATAACATTTCAAAAATATCCTCTGAATCTTGTGATCATAAGTATATCATGTCATTTCCATAAGGGAGTGTCATTAAGGTTGAAGTAGGAATATTGAAATTAAAAGCTCACTAAACATAGAGATGTGTCATTCTTTTTTAAACAAACTAAGTAGGATACTTAAAAGAAAAGTAATGCAAAAATGGAGGGAGTAAGGTTTTGTGTTTGGTGTGGTTGTGTGTAAATGACTATGTAGTTTCACGTGTGTTTGTGTTTCTGACTTTCTGTTGAAATTTTGGTAACTTAAATGTTCTCTAAAAATTTTTAGTGTGGAATTTGAATTGCCTGTTCCTAAGATGCTGGATACAACAGTAATCAATATTTTAGGAAAATGTTTGTCTCTCATTTTAGAGACCTAAACTGCAGAGATGTATCACTTATGAAACTTAACATCTTATTGTCACAGGGAGGGGTTGCTGCTACATCCTTATTTGGCTATCATTGATGGATTTATAAAGGTGAGAATGTCCACTTAATCTCATGTCCTGGGAGTTATCTACCTACCACCTAAGCATGAGAAACTACATTAGCATAAAGTTGTATTTTTGTTTTGGTATCTGTAGATTCCTTGTTTAAATCCTTTACAGACCTCCATGGTATTTTGAGTATAAAAGAACAGTCTAATGATTCTTGTATTTACTCTTCAATTCTTGGTTCCCTTTTTTTTGTTTCAGGATATATATATACCATTTCTTGGCCCTAGGCTCGCAATCTTAGCCATGGGAAGATGGGAAACTAGGTCTTCTGGCCTAAATCCAATTTAACTTCCTATTCTGATTTCTTTTTTTTTTCCACACATTTCATGGTGGTTAGCTTTATAGGTTTCAACGTGAATGTTTTAGTCTTATGGTTTCAATATGTTTAAAATTTTTGGTATTGGTGTAGTTCGGAATATATAGATGATCCTGTAGCAATTGTAGACATCTTAGAATCCTTGTAAGATGATATAGGACCTAGAGATAGGTTTCTTTTTTTGGGTTGTTGAGCCTACTTAGTTGTATGTAGCTTGGTGATGTAAATTTTTGGGATCCCAGCCTTAATGCGGATGATTATATACAAACTTGTTACTTTTGTAAAAAAAAAAAAATTAAATTGAGGATGAAGCTCGTAAAATCCATGTATGTTATAGTAGTTGTTTTCTATAATATTTGAGGTTACCCTCCTTAAAAAAAGTGAACCATGGTGCATAAAATTAAGAAATGATGCTCAATAAATTAAGGGATTTATTAGAGTATACAAAGATAAGTATAGTTAATTGAGACTAACTTTCCTACTTATGTTATTATTTTTTTATGAAGTACATTTTGTAGATGGCATGAAGAATATGTAGAAATTACAAAAAGAGTTAACAAAGAAAAGTCTGCTTAATATAAAAGAGATTAGACCAGAACTAGGGAACAAGAAAAGCCCAAAAAGTGATTTATGCATATTGATGATATCATCTATGAAATGTACTTCATAAAAAAACTATAAGTAGGAAAGTCTATGTCAATTAAGTATACTTATCTTTATATGCTCTAACAAATCGAAAACTAGGTGTCCGTCATGAGAAACATGTAGGGGATATAATTTAGTTTTTTTTTGTTCACATCAATATCCTAATGGAACATTGTAATCCCACTTATGTGAAAGTATGCATTTGTTTTTTTGTTTGTCCACAACACATATGATGTGTGATGCCATCATAAATCCAATGCTTAATTTCAAGAAGTCAAATTCCTTCAATTTTCCATCAACTTGTTATTTATTAATTTTAACAACTATATTAAGAAAATGTTATAGGGGACATAACATATATAGATCTTATTGGTTCATGAATATGAAATTAGGTCCTGCATGGACTAGAAGATTGATAAAATTATATCAAGTGTGTTAAAGTTATCCGGCATTGGTTGTGAGATTTAAGATTAGCCTATTTATATAGTTCAAGTAATCTTCACTTTGTGAACTAGCTTTTGGGTTTGAGTTGCATTTAAGATCCATTTCTTATCTTGGTATCAAAAGTTAGACTCATCCCAATTCTTGGTTTACCTAATGTTGGGCCCCCATAATATGTTGTCCACTCTCCGGTTGATAGGTCTGGGGGTGCGACAAGGGGATCAAAGTGTTAATTTGTCCCACATTGGCTGTGGGATGACCATATCCCTTTTGCTTTCATAGATTACAATATGCACTTTCTTCTAGGGGGCATATCATATGATGTTATTATTTCAACATCTAAAGTAGGGACTTGGTATGATTAAATGGAATGTGCAACACATCATATAGAAGGTTGTTATAAGCAAAGAAGCGCTACTATAGATTGCAAAAGGCTCTAGGAGGTCTTTGAAAACAAAGGAAAGACTTTCAAGTCGTGGCGTTGTAGGGATTTCTCAACAAGCCTTGTTTTGTCTCATAAATCTTATCAGTATTGGAGATTTATCTCTACTATTTCTATCAAGGGCCAATACACTAGTAATTATTCTACTGGAAAATACATTTAGTGAGATATGGATACAATTGGTGACAAAAATAGAAGGCTTCGTTAATAGTGACCTCGTAGAGAGCTACTAAAACTCAGGGAATACAAACATCACCTCATGGGGAAGGGGGAGCAATGAAGAAGCATTACATGAAAACAAATGGACATACATGAAGCTATGATAGGGTATGAGGGGGTATCTCTGAAAATTCCTTCGCAGTTCAATGACAAGGATATCTTTGGCAGGTGTTTGGTTGGAAATTTTAGGCTAGGACGATACTCCTTCTGGAAATGATGTAGACGATGGGCTCAACAATCTTGAAATGCCACACAGGGATGGGGTACTAGTATATAATATGAATAGATTTCAATTCTTGTTTGAATTTCAATCTAGGGCTACTACAAAACATGTAGTGATGGGAGATTGGTGGAGGCAAGGAAGGCAACTATAACTGCAATGGTGGACACCAACAGAGACCTTTTCAAATTGTACCATGTTTGACTGGTTCTGGATTCAAATAATAGGTCTTACACTTTATCTCTGGTCAAATGCTGTTTAAAGATCACTGAAAGATGCAATGGCTGATTTGAAATGGAGGAAGAGACTGAACTGAAAAACCATTTGAGATGCATGTTCGAGTTAAAGGCTCATTGAAAAAAATCCGACTACAGTTGACGTTGCCAATGAGAATCTCATCTTCTCGCTACTAGTATCGCTTGAAGCTCCAGCAAGGTATCAGAAAATAGTGAAGGGTGAGTGTAATACAATTGGAGAGAGAATGTAGTGGAGTTTTTTTTTTTTTTAAACTGGTAAGGTTGAATTCTTCAGCATTAAGGGTATATAGCTACCTCTGAAAAGAGATAACTATAGATTATCTAAGAAATCTATGATCTGATCTACATCATCTACTATACAAAGTTGTTTACGCCAAAAAAGTAGAGATACTATACAATTCCTTTTAACCTTGTGGATGGAATTGGAACTATCTTCAAAACATCCTCCGTTTCTTTCTAGAGTGACCACCATTCACGTGATGGAATTAGCTTCCACCATCTCTTTTAACTCTTACTGTCTCCCTTCCTAGTCTAGGAGCTCAACAGATTTGATGTATGTTCTGGCATTGTCCAATTCATGCTTGCGATGTTGAGAAACATGTTCAAAGAGATGGTGGTGTTTTGAGGTGTAGGAGCTATGTCTAAACGCCTACAAAAATGGGAGGATAGGGACATGGCATGAAAAATTTGTAGGTCGACGAAAATAACTGTATTGGTGCAAAGGGTGTAGATGGAAGACACGTGATTGAGGGTACTTTTTTAAATGAGATGTCCCTAGCAGATGATGGACCTCTATAGTAAATGCAAATAGTAATTTAGGCCATTAAGAAGGATGGAAGGTGGGCTTTTTATGTAAGGAACAAATAAAAGCCTATCAAAACAGTAATAGCTTAACCCTTTGTCACTAAAATAAACTCGAATGTGGTTTTTAATCCCTCGATGATGGTTTATTCAGCGCAAGAAGAAGTCGAAAATTGTCTGGTTAGGGAGAAGTGAAAACAACAAAGTCTGTTAACAAGGCACAATTGGGAGGACCTAATCAAAATTTAGATAATGAGACAGACACAAGAATCAATTTATGAACTTTCGATGGAGGAGAAAGGAAGTAAAGAAACTGAGTGTCAAATAAAGGATCAAATGGCAGTATATGATGACCTAATTCCCCTACATATGTCTTGTTGATATGTGAAGAGTCTATGCCAGTAAGCGATCAAGTAATTAAAGACACTGCAACTCTTTTGGTGCATAATAATATAACCAAGATGAGGCAAGAGTTTAATTTCAAAACAAAAATAATATAATCAAGATGATCCGAGAGTTTTGGGTTGCGTTCAAAAGTGGTGAAAAAGAAGCTTTTGCCTTGTTTATGAAGTGGATCAAACAAAGGGGTGGAAAAGTAGTTAATTTTAGTGGCAATCGCACATATTAAAAAGCAATCGCTCTGAAAAGAGTTCAAAATTCTGGAATTTGACCTGAAATTTAGAAGGGAGAGCCACAAAGATTGAAGAAACAGGGAGAGAAACACAAGTTGGTACATAATGAAAGTAAAAATGTTATCCTAGAATGTGGGAGCTGAGCAGGGAGACCAAAAGGAACCTGGTAGGATCATTAGTACATTAGTGGGGAGTGCATATTTATGTAATTTTGAGTGGATTCTATAGGAAACAGTGGGGGATTATTGTGTTGTGGGATAAAAGAGCCCGAAAAGGGGAATATGTGGATAGTTGGGAATCAAACAGTTACCTGTAAATTCTTTGGGATCAATCAGGATTTATACTAGCATTTCACTACTGTATATGCTGATTGTGAGAGAATGGTGAGGAAGGAGTTATGGTGGAATTGGCAGCTTTTGGGGGTATCTAAGGGTCCTTGGATGTTTTGTGGAGACTTTGATATGGCCAGATCTCCATCAGAGAGATTTGAGTAGACTTCTCCTAGTTTGAGGAGGAAGAATTTTTTTGAAGGCATCAACCTATGTGCTGCCAATAGATAACCTAGCCCTGGTGGTTTTACAAATGGCTTTTTATCAAGGCTTCACATGCTTAAGTAGGACATCATTCTCGTCCTACAAAATTTCCAGGCTCTACAATTTTTTGAGAAAAGCTTCAATGCTACTTTTATGGCTTTGATTTCTAGAAAGTAGAAGATATTGAACTTAGGGACTTCAAACCCATTAGCCTGATATGTATAAGATCATCTCAAAAGTGTTGGCAGAAAGGCTAGAAAAGGTGGTGGACAATTTGGTTAACAAACATCAAATGGCATTCATTAAGGGGCGACAAATTATGGATGTTGCATTGACAACCAGTGAGTGTATTGATAATAGGATGAGAAGGGAAGATCCAGGGGTCATATGCAAAGTATGCATCAAGAAACCTATGATACTCTCAATTGGAACTTCCTTAGCAGTGTGCTTAGACAGATGGCCTTTGGCAATAGATGGGTGAAATGGATTAAATTTTGTATAACATTTACTAGGTACTCTATACTTGTCAAAGGAGAGCCAGTTAGTCTTTTTTCCAGCAGAAGGGGGACTTAGACAGTGTGATCCTATGCCCCCTCTCCTTTTTATCACAGTTATGGAAGGTCTCAATAGCATGATGAGGATTGCTAATCACAACAGATGGCTGAAGGGATTCAGAGTATGGAATACAACAGGTGAGATGCTGGAGATTTGTCATCTTTTATATGTAGATGGCACAATTATTTTCTGTGATGTTACACTAGAAAAATTAGCTACCTTAGAATGATATTAGCAAATTTTTGAAGCCACAACAGGATTGAAGGTAAATCGGTTAAAACAGTATCTTTCTAGTTAAGGAAGTACTGCATATAGGTTCTGGCGAACATTTTGGGTTGTTGATTGGAGAAAGTACCTACTATTTATCTTGGTATGCCATTGGGGTCAAAACACAAAGCTTTGGAGATATGGGATGGAATCATTGAAAAAACAGAGAGGAAGTTAGCTTTGTGGAAGTTTTTGTCGGAAAAAAAAGTTAGCTCTGTGGAAGTCACTTTTACTATTTTTTAAGAAAACATTAGCTCTATGGATGTCTCGACATCTTTCTCTGGGAGGGAGACTCATTTTGATAATCTACCAATATTAGTAATATCCAGTTCCAATGCCAAGCTAGGGAATTGACATTCAAGATAATTGAGGAAAATTGCTTCTGGAATGGCAATAAGGAGGGCAAGAGTTTTTACTTGGTAAAGTGGCAGCAGAACAGAGCTCAAGGAGGTATGGGGGTTAAGAATTAGAAGCTGCAAAATAATAGCCTATTTATGATATTGTTATGGAGATACAATGTGGAGCATCAAGCTCTCTAGAAAGAAGTAGTCCAACAAAAATTTTGCCAAGAAGGACACTGGTGTATAAAGCAGGTTACAAACATATGGTGTAGGGCTATGGAGATCTATTAGATATCTGTGGCCTAATTTCAAGAGAAGTGTCTGTAACATGATAGGAAATGACAACAGGATTTTATTCTGGAAAGGCAATTGGACTAGAAATGGAATGCCACAAGAACTTTTTCCTATGTTGTTCTCTATTAGTGGCAAACCTGACTGCAAAGTTGAAGAATCTTGCACCTCAAGGTTAGGACCAAACATTGAGAAGGTTGCTATGTGAATGGGAAGTGATAGTGTGGCTAAACTACCGAGTTAGGTGGGAAGTTGGGCACAAAAATTGAAGATGATACAGTCAGATGGAACCATCAAAGTGATGGAGTATTTACATTGAGCAGGCGTATTCAAGAAGAATATATGAATTGGCAAGAGTTTCAACTGGCGAAGTTTGTGTAGAAGAACATGGAACCAATTAAGATGAAATGTTTTGCTTGGCTGGTTGGGAGGAGAGCTTGTCTTACACATATTCTACGAAAAAGAAGAATAGAAGTAGCATCTATATGTTCTCTACATCAAGAGGCAGCATAAAAAAATAACCATTTGTTTCTTCTATGTAAAGTTACAACTATTAGTTTCGCTAAGGAAAGTTGGACTATGCCAGAACACCCAACAAATTTATTAAGCTGCTGAATAGAGGGGTTGGAGGTACTAAAAGACAGAAGATATGGTGGAGAACAGTCCCAAGTTGTATATGTGGAATATGGAAGGAGAGAATGGTAAATTTTCTGAAGGCAGATCCAGTTCCATTCAGATGATCAAATGGAATTGTATTAGTTCATGTTTCTAGGGTAAAAAACTTACTTCTCCGTCCCAATTTTTGTGTAATATGGGAAGACTTTGCGATGTTCCTAAATTACCTAAAAGAGTACACCTTTGTAGACTTCTTGCCAAATAAGTGGGACCCAATATGGGAAAATGTTGATGGTGTTATTAAATACTTGCCAAATAAAGAAATGTTTGATTCTTTTGAGACGGACTAAAATATGAAGTTAATAATATAAATTGGGACAGGAAGGAGTACAGATGATGAAATATAGATAGTACTTTCATAGGAGTTTTGTAATTAATATCACTCTGTAGCTCACTTTTTGGAGGTTGCTGCCGACATATCTCTTAGGGTCTGTTTGGAGAGCCACTTGGTAATTGAAATTGATGTAATTACTAGGGTAGTAATTGCATTGTATAGTAATTACACTGACCTGTTTGGTTGTCACTGTGTAATTACACTATAATTACACATGTTCTGTTTGGCTGCCAACATATCTCTTAGGGTCTGTTTGGAGAGCCACTTGGTAATTGGAATTGATGTAATTACTAGGGTAGTAATTACATTGTCTAGTAATTACACTGACCTGTTTGGTTGTCACGGTGTAATTACACTATAATTACTCATGTTCTGTTTGGATGCCACCATGTAATTACACATGTTCTCTTTGGATGCACAATTGCAATCATAAAATTATAATAAATTTTAAGAATAAAAATTAATTATTTAAATTTTATACTAGTCAAATAAGAAACTTTATAAATGACATTAAATAAAATATTTACGATATATATTCTTTGTTGAAAATATATTAATTAATAAACATATTTTCTGTAACTAATATTATGAAAAATAATTGATTTATATTTTTTCAAATTGATATATTTCAATTGAATTGATCGTAACAACTAAAAGTATGAAATTTCTACGAACATCGTGAAATGCGTGTTCGATAAAAAGAATAATATTTAAATAAAATGTCATAAATTATTAAATGTTTGACAAAAATATAATCTATCAAGTCTAGTCAAAACATGACGTGCAATGTAAAATTCAATATTACTAAAACAAATGAAACTGAAAATATAACTCTAAGTTATAAATTCAAAACAAAAAATTTAACATAATACTCTTACAACAAATTTCAGCACAGCAATAAATATGATTTATTTTTATTTTTTCTTAATAAAAAAACATATTTCTATAACCTTACTTAACAATAAATTTTAATTCAAAATTGGAATACTAATAAAATTATGCTAATGAGAAAGAATCACGTAAAGTAAGGTTAAGAACAAGAAGAGAATGAAATATAATAATATAAAATAAAATATAAACTTTTACAAATTTTTAGGATAATAACTAAAAAAAAAAAACTTAAAATAATAGAAGTAAAAAAATTTAAACAAAAAAATAAAAAAGAAATAAAAAAAGAAATTAAAAAGTAATCAGGTGGTAATTACACCATGTAATTACCAGCAATTCACAGCCTCTACCGGCAAATTGTAGAGTGTAATTACCCCCTGCCATACACAATTACTTGCTGACCAAGCAATTACCTGTCCTTCCAAACAGGACAAGACAATGTAATTGCACCAATTACACCAAATTTAATTAAACAAACCCTTAATGTTGAGGAATCCAAAATTACCCGTTTTTAAAATTAGAGCATTCTTCTTGTTGGCTGATGCTAACCCTGTAGCTTTTGGTTACTTCAAGAGGAAGATGGTTTATGTGTCTCTATTTAAGAATAAAATGAACATTGAAATGCTAATGCTTAATGAAGGCCATCACATTGTGAACGATAACCTACATGTTAGATTTATTATTTCACTTCATTACTTTTTTTGGGGGGTGTGGGTGTTCACAATGGGGAAATGGCTAAAAAATTATATGACCAAAAATGTGAGGGGTCATTTGGTAGCTGGTTTGAAGGTGGGCTAATCAAGTATTAAATCGTGCATAAGTAATACCATGTTTGTCTTGTTGTTTAGAGGTAAATTATTCATGTATAAAACCAATAGGTTATTTGGTTTCCAATTAGAAATTTGCATAACTATTACCAGGGAATCTATTATTATTATATGCAGGATAGAAGGTGGAATAATAATAATTGAATAACTAAACCCTGCATAAGGTGTATATAGAAAAATACATAGATTCCCTCATAACTAGCTTTACTAATACCTGTTATAACTCGATCCAACTACCAAACGACCCCCAAGTGCTATAGGATTATTCTCCAATGTCCATTTCTGTACCTTAATATAATGATTCTATAGACTTTACACTTTGATGATAGAAATTGTTATTCACTGAAGTTCATAGATTTCCATTTGATAAAAAACGATAATGCCTTTCAGTCATATCGAGTAATAATAGTATTTTAGACCTTTCTATAAATCTTCTCGGTTGTACTCTTTTCTTGTGACATTTATATTAACTTCTTCATCTTTAAATGGATTCTGCTTTCAACTCTTCATATTTCTTTAAGTTCCTTCTGAAAAATTTATGCAGGATTATCATTTTCGGTAGCATTAAATAAATGATGTAATAAAATTCAACTCCCTTTTAAGTTTGCCTATTTCATATGTCATAAGTTCTGACTTCACCTTGAAAAAAGGATGAAATGTCAGTTATTGACACTCAAAAGCCAATAAAATTTCATTTTGTCGACATATATATATGTGTGTGTGTGTGTGTGTGGTTCCATGGGCAGGAATGGACTTAAGTTTCTGAGATCTTTAAATGCAATGGAAAATCGTCCTGTACCTCTCCTTTTTCTGTATTGAGTATTTGACAGTCTGCAAGCAATTATATACGAACTTTATTGCTCAAAAGACAGGTCAAATCATACTTCTGTTAGTGGATACAAATCCTTGTTACATTTCTTTTGATGAGATCCACTCAGTTTTTTCATTTTGCCACAACTGTTGATTCTTTGTATGCTAACTCATGTGTTCTTTATATCCAGTTTTTGGTGTTCTTAGTGTTTCGTCCAGTTTGAAAAACATTACAGAGAAAATTCAAGAAGTTCAAAGGCACTCCAGAAATTCTTGAAATCTGGTCCAAAGGAAAGATATCTTGGAGTTTTACCAGGTCAAGGAAAAGAAGCTATTGATTTTATCCTAGTGCAAAATGTCTGAGCAATTCCCAAAGTTGAGTAAAAAGCAATTAAAGACTCAAGAACAAAAAAGAGTATCTTCAAGTCCCAAGGATCTTTCTTCTAGAAAGCAGCTCAGAAAAGGGGAAAACCCTCTCCGAATTCTATCAGCTGCGGAGCAGTATGCTGATGTGAAATGTTCAAATTCATGGATTTGTAAAAATTCTGCATGCAGGGCAACTATTTCTATAGATGACACTTTTTGCAAGAGGTGCTCTTGTTGCATTTGTCACTTATTTGATGACAACAAGGATCCTAGTCTTTGGTTGGAGTGCACATCTGAATCTGGTCAGGGGGACTCCTGTGGCCTGACTTGTCACGTTGAGTGTGCACTCCAACGTGGGAAGGTGGGAGTTGTTGATCTAGGACAACTGATGCAGCTAGATGGGAGCTATTGTTGTGCTTCTTGTGGTAAAGTTTCTGGAATTCTTGGGTAAGTTTCTTTTAGTTAAGTATAACAGTTCTCCCTTTCCAATATGTTTGTTCAGTATTAAGCCAAACTAAAACTATACCAAGGTGGTAGGGTGAGTATATCCTTGTTTCCTTATCTTTGGATTGGACTTCTGTCTGAAATCCCTTGACCTATTCTGTCCTTGACTTGCCTCACCAAGTCCTTTCCAACCTCTTCTGATGCGCGCTTAAGAACCATGAAAAGAACTACCTTACGAATGATTTGGAGCTTCCAGCAGTTGTATTTTCACTGGAAATTTATGTGTGTGTGTGTTGAGGGTAAAAATGTGTGACTCAGGAATCTACTCTGCATGCTGTGAACCTACATTTGGAAGGTTGAAAGAGGACTTATTCCCTTGGCACAAGTCTGTGCAGAGGGAGAAGTCTTGAAGCCATCTTCCTCTAAAATTATTTTATTGTCACTTTGCAGTAGTGAAGATGTTAATTGTTTAAATTCTCAAAAGATGTTGATTGTTTATTCTTTGTTCAATCTTGATTAGTTTTTTTAAGTTCTGTTACTGATTTTCTGGTTGATCAGATTAGTCGATAGCTATTTCATAAGAGGAAAAGGGCCAAAAATACACCTGAAATATAGGAAAAGGTCTAAAAATACCTTCCATCCATCTTTTGGTCTAAAAGATACCCTTCCATTCACCTTTCTGGATCACTTAACCCTTGCAACTAACAATCCTTTTTTTATTTTTATTTTTTTTAAAATATTAATTATGATTCATTTTTTATTGGATGAAATAAAAACCCGCCTTAAAAGAATTACCTCTTCCACACCCCAAAAATATTTTAAAGAAAAAACTTAATATTTGTATTTGCGTTAACTTATTTTTTAAAAAGTTTGTTTTAGACAATTAACATATTATAAAAATATTAATAATTTCACAATTATAGAGATGTTATATTATTCATAAATCTTTTTCTTTTTCCTTTTTTTTTTAAAAAAATTATTCATAAATCTTAAGCTTGTTTATCCTCCGTTAAATTTAAAAAATAAAAATAAATGATAACTTAATTTTTTTACTAATGATCTTTGTGATAACTAATTTCGAAGAGAAAGTTCCATAAAAGACTATAACTAAAGATTAACTCAATTCAGAATAAAAAAGAAGATACATGCTCGTAGCCTATAGGGATAAGAAAAGTAGAAAAGAAGAGAATTTTATACCATCTCCATTTAAAAAAGAATGACCTTCTCTTCTTTCCTTTTCAGTCTGTTTAAAAAAGAATGACCTCTTTTTTTTTTTTTGGTAACATTTTAGTTTCAGCTTTCCGCGTGGCATGTTTAATGCTACAAGATTAAAGAGCAAATTTGTACATTTGACATAACTTTAATTTAGAACCACAAGATTCAAAAGTCGTCTTTATTTACTTAAACTTCGTGTCAAGTCAAACTAAATCACTCTTTTTGAAACGGAGGGAGTAATATGTTATGGATAAGATAATATTAGTATGATAATGACATTATTAATTTGTTTATGAAATATTAATTATTTATCATGTTAAGAGTCTTGATTTAATTATTTAAATCTCAGCCATTTATTTTTCTCTATGTTGTGTGTCTTCAATCCAAGTAAGAGCTTGAGGAAAATAGAGAAAAAAATGGAGAGTAGCTGGATTAAAAAAAATTAAAAAAATAAAAAGCTACCACAAACACAATAAACTACTTGAGTTTAAAAAAATGAAAATAAATTAGGGTCTTGAAGACTTATACTCCCTCCATTTCAAAAAGAATGACCCTATTTCCTTTTCAGGTTGTTTCAAAAAGAATGACCCTTTTCCTTTTTTTGCAACACTTTAACTTTAACTTTCCACGTGACATGTTTACGACCACAGGATTAAAGTACACTTTGGTTCATTTGACATAACTTTAATTTAGAACCACAAGATTAAATAAAAAGTGTTCTTTCTTTTCTTAAACTACGTTCCAAGTCAAACTAGATCATCCTTTTTGAAACGGAGGGAGTATTGTTTTGACTTGGATAAATTATGGGGAAACATATCGTTGAGATGGAGTTCTTATTTCATTCTATAAGAGAAATGACACATAATAAATATTTTTTAAATATAATTAAATGAAGAGAGTGTTGTTAGTTTCAAGGGTATGAGTGAGCCAAAAAAGTGAATACAAGGGTATTTCTAGACCAAAAAGATGAGTAGAAGATATTTTTACACCAAAAGATGGATGAAAGGTTTTTTAGACCTTTTCCTATAGTCCAGGGACATTTTTGGCCATTTTCTTCTTAAGTATCAACATGTAACTCTTAAGACATTGTGAGTGAATTTTAGGCTGTAAGCTGTCCTTTCAAAAATGCTAGACATTATAAATCCTTTTCATTGTAATGATTCTGCAACTCTACCCATCCATTTTAGCCCCTCCTGCATGAAGGGAAGCATTAGTTATCTTCTTGTGAGTAATGCTTGTTAATCTTGTTGTTTTCATTTTGATAAATATTGCTCCATTATTGTATCAGTAATGGTCCCAACTTCAAGAATTGCATAATTTATTTTTTTTTTTTTTTTTTTTTTTTGTAATCCACTAGTAGACTTGTTGCAAGTTGAATGTTTTTTCTTTTCACCTGTTGATCTTGATAGGTTTTGGAAGAAACAGCTTTGTGTAGCTAAGGATGCTCGCCGTGTTGATGTCCTCTGCTACAGAATATACCTGAGTTTCAGGCTCCTGGATGGGACATCCAGATTTAAAGAACTTCATGAAATTATTAAAGAAGCCAAGGCAAAATTGGAGATGGAAGTTGGCCCAGTGAATGGAGTATCATCCAAGATGGCTCGAGGAATTGTTAGCAGACTTTCTATTGCCAGCGATGTTCAGTCATTGTGCTCGATTGCCATTGAGAAGGGTGATGAATGGCTGGCAACAAAGACTAGCAAACTTCCTAATTCCTCAGGTACCATTTCTTATAAACTCTTCTAGGTGGTGTTATCTTGCGGCAAATTGAAGCTAGAGTAATTTATTTGTATTACTTTCCTGGTGCCACTTCTTGCCAGAGGGTTCACTTCCTGCAGCGTGCAAATTCCTCTTCGAGGAGGTGACACCATCTTCTGTTGTGATTGTATTGATAGAAGTATCTGCTGCATCCTCTGAAGATGTCAAGGGCTACAAGCTCTGGTACTGCACGGCCAGAGAAGACACTTATACCAAAGAACCTGTCTGTGTCTTCCCAAGAACTCAGAGAAGGATTTTGATTTCGAATTTGCAGCCTTGCACAGAGTATTCTTTTCGGATAGTTTCTTATACAGAGGCCAGTGATGTGGGACACTCTGAGGCAAAGTGTTTCACAAAGAGTGTTGAGATAATTCATAGGAAGCCTAATTTAGTAGCAGGACTCAAAATTCAGGTCAATCAGGATACTGGAGGAAGCTCTGGCTCCAAGGAAGGCTTCTACACTGGAAAAGACATTGAATTCGATTCTGGCTTCAAGGTCCGGGACCTTGGCAAAATTCTAAGACTTGCATGGGCTCAACAGCAAGGCTGTTTAGAGGGATTTACTGGACCTGCATCTACAAAATGCTGCGAGTCTTGTACAGTTAAGCCTGAACCTGTTCAGGAAGAGAGGAAGCCATCTACTTCTCGCCAGCTTGACTTAAATGTTGCTTCAGTACCGGATTTAAATGAAGAGTTAACCCCTTCGTCCAGAGATGAAGATAACTGCTGCACTTTAGAGCTGACAGTTGAAGCAGATGATGATGCCACCTCTCATGACAATGAGAGGAACGGTCTTGCCAGATCACATGGTAGTGGAGATTCCCAAAACTGGAACCAGGGGAAGAATGGAGATGTGTCAGCTGGTGATTCTCAGATGGAAGGTTGTCGGAAGAGAGGAGCTAGCAATAATGGTGAGACACATGACTCTGACAGCACCCTAATCAATGGTTCACCTATCCGAATTCGTACAGGAGGGTTGGATGAGAACTTTGAATATTGTGTGAAGATCATCCGCTGGCTGGAATGTCAGGGTCTGATTGAGAAGGAATTCAGGTTAAAGTTGCTTACTTGGTTTAGCTTGCGATCAACAGAGCAAGAACGTAGGGTGGTAAATACCTTTATTCAAACGCTAATTGATGATCCAAGTAGCTTGGCAGGTCAATTGGTTGATACGTTTTCAGAAATAGTATCCAGCAAGAGGCCACGGAATGGTTTTTGTTGCAAGCTTTGGCATTAACTTATCAAGGGTCAAAAATTTCTACCCAGATGACAGGTAGTCTTGCAGACCATTTTACTCGCTGTCTTTACACTCAATTTTTTTCTCCATTAATCTGTAGTCAATGATTCATTCGTGGACAAGCCCGTCCAGCTACAAGATTTGGGTTGTTATTCATGTAGGCAGTTGTTGACTTAGATTGAAGGAAATTCACATTTGTAGGAAACAATTGATCTCTCATTTCTCAGCCTTGAGAAATTCAATTAACGACTTTTTCTACTTACTCCTGTGCAGATAGATATATTGTCTTGTAGGTATCACGGTTTTTCTTAAAACAAAAAAAATATTAATCAAACCCCTTTAGTATTTTCTTTTGAATTTATGATTAATATGCATACAAATTACTAGTTGAAAGCTTATAGTTAAATGAATCGCAAACTACAATAAAGAACCCCTTTTGTATTGCTAGCCAAGTGTGTGTTGCTTTATTTGGTTCAGTTGACTTGCTTTTTTAGAAAGAGATGCAGCATGTAATTTAAAGACCCAGCAAACTGCTGTACAAGACAAACTCACCATCACAATGTATCCATAATCATACCATGAATAAATCTCCACAAGATTCTTCATTAACAATCGTCTGTTGTTCTTGGTGCATTCAAGGATTTCTGATGGGCTGAAACATCATCGACATCCATAATAGTATGCTTACGAGGAAAAGGCTTCCCTACTACATACTTCACCAAATTCTTCATCATATCCTAAACCATATTACTTTCTCAGAACAAACAAAATTTTCTATTGAATTATAACAATAACAAGAAGATCCTAGGGTTTTCTTTTAAACAAAAAATTGTCCTCTCTTTTTCATTCAATTCCGGCCTAACTTAAACGTGTATATATATAAATTAAAAATTGTTACCAAAATCGAACAAAATTGTTCAGCCTGGGATTTTTAGTAGCTATCAGACTTGAACAAAAATATTTAACCAACGAATTTAAGTAGCTGCCTAATTTGAAAAAAAGAATTTAACGTGGGAATTTTATTAGCTGTTAAAATCAAAAGTATTTAACGTGAAAATTTTAGTAGCTATCAAAGTTTAACAAAAATATTTAACCTAAGAATTTTAGTAGCTGCCTAATTCGAAAAGAAGTATTTAACGTGGGAATTTTAGTAGCTGTTTAAATCAAACAAAAGTATCTAACGTGAAAATTTTAGTAGCTATCAAAGTCGAACAAAAGTATTTAACGTGGCAATTTTAGTACCACCGTCAACTTTTTTCTTACAAAAAGTGTTTCTGAAAGAATATTTCAATTTTATTTTTAAAAAATCATTTATACGCCACTTGCTGCCGCCGCTGCCCGCCTAGTCCACCCCGTTAATTTTTATATTTTAAAGAAAATCTGTTTGGAAAATATTTCAATTTTTTTAAAAAAAATAATCATTTTTTACGCCATCCCTACCCCAACCCCCACCTAGGCCACCCCCGTCAAATATTTTTAAAAAATATATCCGAGGTGAAAGTGTGGGTGAGATCTCAGGGTCAAATTTCGGAATAGTCTTCGGAGTCTTGTCCTAGCTTAGGCATCAGGGTAATCAATTATCGGGTTGATTTTCAAATTAGAAATCATTTTTCTAAAGAGTATTTTCTAGTCTGAAGACAAAAATAAAAGATATTTATATTTTTATGGGAATAGCAATCAAGTCATAATATATAACATAATTAGTTAAAAACAATAACACTTAAAAATATTTATCTAAAATGTCAGCAATATTTTTTTTAAAAAATTTTTATTCAGACTTTATTGTTTAAATTTTCTTTTATTTATCAAAACACTCCTACATTAGATCAAATTCTAAAAACAATAAACTTTTTTAAAAAGAAAAAAATAATTAAACCACTACCCATTAACCATCTTTCTCCATATTTCACATTCTCTTACCCAACCTTTCATGTTTTCTAACTCCTTTTTCCTAAAGAGTATTTTCTAGTCTAAAGCTAAAAATAAAAGATATTTATATTTTTATACCTTCCATATCATTTTCTTTTATATGAAAATATATAAAAAGAGAACCTTAAGCCCGCCTATGTAGCACCACCACAAACCAGAATTCCCTTTTAATTTATTTATGTACAAAACTACGCTTCCTTTTTCATGAAAAGTTGTAAAATATGAAAAGTTGTGACTTATACTTCTATGAAATGTTGTGGCCTCAATGAAGGTTTGCAACTTTTCCAAATAGTTGTAATCTTTCTGAGAAGGCTCAATAAACATTTGTACACACTACCTTTTGTTGTCTACAAATAGAGGGATTTCCTCTCATTTTAAAACAACAAAAATTACAATTAAATATTTGTATATTTTTCTCCTGTTGCGTGGCTCACTGACGGATTCGCCTCCTCTCCATTCCTCTAATCTCAATTTTCCTCAAAATTTAGCTTGGATTAGAGACACGTGTCATAATTTAGAATTAATGGTTGAGATCTAATTGATTAAAGTAAAGTCCTAACAATAGCTATTTACTTCCATATACTTACTTTTTAAATATTTTTGGAATCCATTATATTTTCCCTAAATATATTAAAAAGAATTCTTTACTGCCCCGCATACATATATAAAACTTTTACTAAATATTTTAACTTCTTTGGAAAAAATTATAATAAGGTTAAATGTTTTTATTATTCTTATAGAGTATTAAGAGCTAAATGTCTAAAGAGCAATATGAACTCCATTCAGAGAGTAAGAATTTAAAGTTAGGTGACTGTACAAAAAAAATTCTCCTAAAATTATATAAAAAAAAAAGTGTCACTACAATTTTTAATTTTTTATTTGGCAAATGTTGTTGGAGAAATGGAAAACGTTAGGCAAAAAAGGAAAAATCAACAATTCGAAAAAGAAATTCTTTTAAATATATTCAGGAAAAATATAATGTAAATCTTGAATTGTTGGATCGCAAAAATATTTAAGAAGTAAATATATGGAAGTAAATAATCATGGTTAGGACTTTACTTTAATCAATTAGATCGCATTCATTAATTGTAAACTATGACATGTGTCTCAAATCTAAGATAGAAGTTGGAGAAAATAGAGAGAAGAAAAGTTGGATCCCTCACTGACACCACTCAACCCAAATAGGAAATTCTCTATTTCAAAGCAAACAAATTAACCTTTAAGGTGTCGTGTAAATTAAAATTACTATAATACTGTGTGAAAAATATGTGGTTTCTCATTCTTGCGAAAATGGGTGAACTTACTATAGAATCTATGTAAAACGACAACAATGGTTTATTATCCCTGTTATTAGAATATAGGTTGAATATAATATAAAATTGTTCATTTGTCATTCAAGAGGGAATACATGTACACAGTTTTGACAGCTTTTTTGTAAATATTAGATGTCTCGAACCATGCTTGGTCAGCTTGTTGTTTAAACTGTTAATATGACAAGTTAAAGTGAAGGATAAATTATTCGATGTATTATTCAGAACAATCAAATCAAAGATATTCATAATGGGGGAAAGTGGGAGCAAGCCTTAAACCATATCGGAGTAACAACTATAATACAAAATCAATAAGATGTGACCTAATTGAGGTAGATCATACCCGCTCAAAGCGCGGACAATTTACCTGGTTATACATAATAATGGGTAGGGAAAATGCACAAGTACCTCCCTAGATTATGAATCCCAGAGACACACCTTAACTATTGTAATGTCCTATTACCCCCTTGAACTTATTTTTTGTGTAATTTTGTGCACCTGTTTGGCTAACATGGCATTCAAATATCTCCCCACGCTTTAATTGCATGGAGTCACGGTGCGTGCCACGTAAGACAAAAGGTATATAAAATTGCAAAATTAATAAGTTCAGGGGGATAATAGGACCTTAGTTTCGTTAAGGTGTGTCTCTAGGATTTTGGTCATAGTCTAGGGACTTGTGCATTTTTCCTAATGGATGATACAAAAATATTATGTATGTATTTTATACTTCAATTTTGATGTATGTCAATTACAACTTTGTTGAATATTTATTCTTGTTTATTATTTTTAAGTACATTGTATTATTTGTTTAATAATATGTTTGCATTTTAAATTTTTGTGCAGATTAATTGTAATTACATCCAATTATAATTTAGAGAAAATGCACAATTACCCCTCAACCTATGCCCGAAATTCCAGAGAAATACTTATATTATACTAAGGTCCGATTACCCCCCTGAACATATTTTATAAGTAATTTTCTACCCCTTTTCGGCATATGTGGCACTAGCTTGAAAAAAAAAAAGTCAACCAGCGTTGGGCCTACAAGATAGTATCATGTAGGCCCAAAAGGGATAGAAAATTATTAATAAAATAAGCTCAGGGGGTAATATGAATTTAGTATAGTATAAGTGTGTCTCTGAGATTTCGGGCATAGGTTGAGGGGGTACTTGTGCATTATCCCTATAATTTACAATAGAATTAACATAAATTCATATTTTTGAAAAGGTCATATATAGAAAATTAACTTAAAAAAACGAACTTTTATATCTAAAATTAATATTAAAAAAAATATTACATAAAAATAATTATATATACAAGAAATTTAATTAAAACATACAATTTATATATAATAAAATAATATCAAAATATTTAATAAAGTGAATTGGTGTGATGACTAGTGTCATACCAGATTTGGTGTAACACTATTCACACATCAAAATGGTGTAAAATTTGGTGTTGGGTTGGAGCTCCAAAACTATTTGCTGTAAAATTTGGTGTTGGATTGGAGATGGTCTAAGGTTAGAATAATTGCAGAACCAAAATTTAAACAACAGAGCAAGGTAAAAGCTAACGCAAACACAAACAATATACATAAAAGATCCCTCCAAAAATCTTAAAGTAACAAGTACAGAGTTGATCTAACAAAAGAATGCAAGTCCCAAAAGTGGAACAATAACAAGCTTGTCTCAAAATACAAAAGACTAGATATACAATATATAGAAGGAGACATGCAAGTTCAGTACGTCGAGTCTTCACCTCTCCTTCGATCCACAAAAGTTGTTGCATGTGCGAACAACCATAGATGGTAACTGGTACTAGGACCAACATCATAAAATAGATGCACAATGTAGCATGAGTACCGTGAACAAAGATACTTAGTAGGCATCATAAGTTGACTAAGAACGAAAGATAAAGACGATATGAAAATATGTTTTGCGCATCCAACAACTTAAAGACCTTGCGAAGAAGGGTTGAGTTCTTACAATTCAGATATTATGATATGAATATACTATAGAATCTAAACACAAACACAGGTCAAAGAAAAATTAATTAAAAAAAAGCGCATGAGCGTACAAGAAATAAAAACTAAGTACAACTAAGCTAAACCTAACTGGACCTCCATAAGTCCAAAAGGTACACTCATGCGTAAGTTTAAGCAAAATATGAATGGACCTTCATAAGACAAACATGTACACAGAATACTTAGCTACTAAGACTTCCCAGCTAACAAGGGGCCATTTATCTAGTAAACTCCTATGATCTTCAGCTAACCAGCTAGCCAGAGCAAACTCAGGGGCGTCAATAATACTATACCTTTTACCCTGAGTAACCATTCAAGGCCACTCAACCAATCAATAAACTCCTAGGGACGTCAGCCGTCTAGTTAGCAAGAGTAAACCTTGGGGCCTGTAGACTCCAACGAGGATCTCATAAACACAAACATCAATAACACTCACTACTAAAAAAATAGTGTTTAACGACGGATATTAGCGACGAAAAATATTCCGTCACTATATATTGACGAATTTGCGATGGAATAATCATTTTGTTGCAAAATTAACAAAAAAAATTGTCTATAATATAGCAACGGATTTACAACAAAATATTTAATCTGTCGCTAAATATTAGCATGAAAAATTTGCGCATAATTTTCGCTACAGATTTAGTAACAAAATAGTGGTGATAAATTTAATTAATATTGGGCGGCGAATTAGTGACGGAAAAAAAGTTGCTAAACTATTAAATGGATTTTTATAAAAATTATATTATATAGTGACGAAAATATCCGTCAATATAATTTTTTCAAAATATATATATTTATTAAAAAGTGACGCATGTTGGAATATGTCACTAATTCCATTGCAGTTCACTCCAATTTGAGATTTCAACACAACCACTATCTTTTAATCCTGACCGTTGATCTCATCTTTTCAATCTTAGACTCTCATTTCAAAATAATCCTACGGTCAAGATATAATACCCTAGCTTTTTCTATTTTAATTTGCCAAAAGAAACAAATCTAATTTCTCATTCTTCTTCTTTTTACATCCGCCGCACGCCACTATCTTCTCTTCCTCTTCTTCTCTTCTTTATCCGCCATTTTCTGTGAGAATAAGAGGAGACGTCATTCTCCTCTCCTCTCCGCCTCTTCCGCGTCTCAATAGTCGCCCTACTCCATTCTCTCTCCGCCAGCACTAGCAGCTGCTCTTCCTCTCTTCTGCAGTGGTGACGCTCCAGTGGACAACAGATCCGCTTGGCAAGCCACCAAGAACCAACGACTCCAAACAGCAGCAGTCGGTGACAGCAACCAGCAGCAGCCGTGACAGCAACACGCGATGAACCACCAACATTTGCTCGATAGAAAAAAAAACAATAGCGACACAAAAGGCTGCTCCGACCAGTATGTCCTCCTATTACCTATTTGCTATCTATTAAATTCTTTGATTTATTTAGAACAAACTTTTAGATTTGAAGTGTGATTGTTGTTTGCTTATACTGTGTGAATGTTTTTAGCTTGTTACTATCTTTGTTATTTTCTCTTTTCAACTATTAATATTTCAACTATAGTGATATCTTACAAATTGATTTTTATGTTTTTGATGTTTTGAGGTTATTGAAAAAAGTTCATTTTCCAGCTGCTCATGCCGCTACCTGTCACGACCCAAATCGGGGACGCGACTGGCACCCACATTTACCCTCCTATGTGAGCGAACCAACCAATCTAACCTTTATCATTTTAATACAATATCAACAAAAGAAATGCGGAAGACTTAAACTCATTAATAAAACAATTCAAAACTATTATTAATATCCCCAAAATCTGGAAGTCATCATCACAAGAACATCTATCTCAAATTACTAAACTAGGAATGTCTAAGAACAAAAATAACTAAAAAGCTAGTCCATGCCGGAAGTTCAAGGCATCAAGACTTGAAGAAGAAGACCCAGTCCAAGCTAGAAGCATTAGCTCACCCTGAAGATCCGGTGTGACGAAGACTGGCTTGATTTACTGCTGGGTTGAAGTTGACGGAACGTTTGCTGCATTACACAAATAGCAAAGAAGAAAACATAAAAGTAGGGGGTCAGTACAACCACAAGTACTGAGTAGATATCATCGGCCAACTCAGAATAGTAGATAATATATATCAAGTAATATCATAAATCAACTATAAACTCAACATGTAGCAAAACAAGTACTATAATCATCAACAAGTACCATCAAGTTCATCCATGAGGACTCAAGCCTCAATATCATACTCATTTGGGAATTAAGTTCATTAGATTGAGTATATTCATTATCTTTCAAGATTCATTATCTTTCTTTCTTCCTCTTGTGTGTCGGTACGTGACACTCCGCTCCTCTATTTCTATCCTGGTGTCCGGAACGTGGCACTCCGATCCTCATATACTATCCTGGTACCGGAACGTGGCACCCGATCCATATACTATCCTGGTGCCGGAACGTGACACTCCGATCCTCATTCTATCCTGGTACCGGAACGTGGCACCCGATCCATATACTATCCTGGTGTCGGAACGTGACACTCCGATCCTCATTCTATCCTGGTACCGGAACGTGGCACCCGATCCCCTAATTCATCAAGCCTTCTTTTATACTAAGGCATCCTCATCTCATTATATAATATATCAAGCCTTCTTTATACTAAGGCATCATCATCTCATTATATAATATATCAAGCCTTCTTTTATACTAAGGCATCATCATTAACAGTGAATTAGGTTTCTTTCAAGATTTAGGATTCAATAGCTTCATCATGCTTATTTTATCACAATTTCATAATCACATCATGCAACTACAATTAATAAGCATATAGAAGGGTTTACAATACTACCAACACATATCATTCGCTATTAAGAGTTTACTACGAATAATCATAGAGAACCATAACCTACCTCCACCGAAGAATTGATCAACAAGCTAATCCTCAAGCTGCGTTTTCTCCTCCCTCTCGATCGATCCCTCTCTTTCTCTTGTTTCTTTCTGTTTGTTTTATTCAAACCCTCTTTCCTTTACCCTAATTATCATATAATTAAGACTAAAAGAGGACAATAGAACCCACTAATTAACTTAAGGTTACCTCTTTTAACCCCCAGTAATAGACTTATTAATATTAACCCTCAATCTTTATAATTAAGGAAGAATAGTCCAAAAACGACCCTTAAAACGTGTAGAGGATCCTATTCTGCCTGGGATTTGCCCAACCTGTGACGGGCCGTCGTGCCTGCGACAGTCCGTCACGATGGTCGTCGCAACCCTCCCAAAATTCAGGTGGACTGTGACGGCCCGTCACACACCTGTGACGGTCCGTCCTGCACCTCGTCCTGACGGTCAGAGACTCGTTTTCCGTCCAATTTCTCAAGAGTTGAAGTGTTTTGCAACGGGAGCTTATGACAGCTCGTCGTGGATGTGACGGCACGCCTGCAGTCCGTCACAATTACAGAGAGTCGATTTTCAGTACCAATTTCAGAATTTCTAAGTATGCTGAAACGATGCACCCTCGACGGGCCGTCGTGCCTGTGACGGTCCGTCGCAGTGCCCGTGGTCTTTGGCCAGTTTTTCCAGAATAAAATCTGCTGCTCAAACGACTAAACAGGTCGTTACAATAGATACCAATTTACCCATCGTTCGTCCCCGAACGATCAAAAGAAGAAAAACAATGGCGAAAAGAGTATACCTGAATCTGTAAACAGATGTGGGTATTTTTCTTGCATATCTGCCTCCTTCTCCCAAGTAGCCTCTTCAACCGGTCGATTCTTCCATTGCACTTTGATGGATGCAATCTCTCTCGACCTCAACTTGCGAACTTCTCTATCTAATATAGCAACCGGTTCCTCCTCATAAGTCAAATTCTCATCAAGCAAAACTGAATCCCAATGGATAATGTAGTTTCCATCTCCATGGTATCTTTTCAACATGGATACATGAAACACCGGATGTACTCCGGACAGCCCTGGGGGCAAGGCTAATTCATAAGCCACCTCCCCTATTCGCTTTAGTACCTCAAATGGTCCAATATACCTTGGACTTAACTTACCTCTTTTGCCAAATCGCATCACCCCTTTCATGGGTGAAACCTTCAACAAGACTTGTTCACCCTCCATGAACTCCAAGTCTCTAACCTTTCGGTCTGCATACTCCTTTTGTCTACTTTGCGCCGCTAGAAGTTTTTCTTGAATGCCCTTCACCTTATCTAACGAATCCCAAGAGGTCAGTACCCCAAGGTCTAACCTCAAATGCATCAAACCACCCAATGGGAGATCTACACCTCCTCCCATACAATGCTTCAAATGGGGCCATATCAATACTAGAGTGATAGCTATTATTGTATGAAAACTCTGCCAAAGGTAAGAAGCTATCCCAATGGCCACCAAACTCTATCACGCATGCACGAAGCATATCCTCCAACACTTGAATCGTTCGCTCAGACTGACCATCGGTCTGAGGGTGAAATGCAGTGCTAAGGTCCAACCTAGTACCCAATTCGGCATGCAATGTTTTCCAAAACTTAGAAGTAAACTGCGTACCTCTATCTGATATGATGGACAGTGGAACCCCATGCAATCGAACGATTTCTGAGATGTAGATTTTTGCTAACTTCTCTGCATTGTAAGTCACCTTGACCAGAATGAAATGAGCGACTTAGTTAACCTATCAACAATCACCAAATGGAGTCATACTTACCCATTGTCTTTGGAAGACCAACCAAAAGTCCATTGCGATTCTCTCTCCCACTTCCATTCCGGAATGGGCATTCTCTGAAGCGTTCCTCCGGGCCTTTGGTGTTCATACTTTACTTGTTGACAGTTTGGACATTTGGCAATAAAGTCAACAATATCACGCTTCATTCTACTCCACCAAAAGTGTTGCTTTAGGTCGCGATACATCTTGGTTGCACCCGGATGTATAGAATACCTTGTACTATGAGCTTCTGTCAGAATAGTGTTGATCAAATCATCAACTCGGGGTACACATACCCTCCCCTTGATTCTCAAAACACCTTCCTCATCGATTGTCGCTTCTTTAGCCTCTCCTTGCGACACTTTATCTCGAATCCGGATCAATTTCTCATCGTCAAACTGCTTCCCCTTAATCTTGTCAAGGAAGGAGGATCTTGCCTCCACACAAGCTAGCAATCCTCCCTTCTCATTTATTTCTAACCTCATAGGGTCATTAGCCAAAATCTGCACTTCTCTAGCCAATGGGCGTCTAGAAGCTTGCAAATGAGCTAGACTTCCCATGCTTCCGGCCTTTCTACTCAAAGCATCTGCCACAACGTTCGCTTTTCCCGGATGATACAAGATAGTGATGTCGTAGTCCTTCAGTAGTTCCATCCATCTCCTCTGTCTCAAGTTCAAATCTTTTTGAGTGAAGACATACTGTAGGCTACGATGGTCCGTATAGACCTCACACTTAACCCCATACAAATAGTGTCTCCATTGCTTTAGTGCAAATACTACCGCGGCCAACTCCAAATCGTGGGTCGGATAGTTACGTTCATGCACCTTTAATTGCCTCGAAGCATAAGCAATCACATTCTTCTCTTGCATTAGCACTGCACCCAACCAGAATAGGATGCATCACAATAAACGATGAAGTTCTTACCCTCTACCGGCAAGGTAAGATTGGTGCGTAGTCAACAAAGTCTTGAGTTTCTGAAAGCTTTCCTCACACTCATCCGACCATACAAATGGAACATTCTGCTTAGTCAAGTTCGTCAGTTGGGAAGCAATAGAAGAGAATCCCTTGACAAAGCGGCGGTAGTAGCTAGCTAACCCACAAAACTCCATATTTCTGACACATTAGTGGGTCTTACCCAATTCTTCACTGTCTCAATCTTAGAAGGATCCACCATCACTCCCTCCTTAGAAACTACATGCCCCAAGAAGGACACTGCATCTAGCCAAAACTCACACTTAGAGAACTTGGCGTAAAGCTTTTTCTCCCTCAACATTTCCAACACAATTCTCAAATGCTCCTCATGTTCCTCCTTACTTTTAGAATATACCAGTATATCATCTATAAATACGATCACAAAGAGATCCAAATACGGCTTAAATATCCCATTCATCAAGCTCATGAAAGCAGCGGGGGCATTTGTAAGACCAAAGGACATCACTACAAATTCATAATGCCCATACCTAGTCCGAAAAGCAGTCTTTGGCACATCCGTTGCCCGTATTTTCAATTGATGATAACCGGATCTCAAGTCAATTTTAGAGAAGACACAAGCGCCTTGTAACTGATCGAACAAGTCATCAATGCGAGGAAGAGGATACTTGTTCTTAATAGTTACCTTGTTCAACTGCCGGTAGTCTATGCACATCCGAAAACTCCCATCCTTCTTCTTTACAAACAAAACCGGAGCACCCCAAAAAGATGCACTTGGTCTAATGAAGCCTTTGCTCAACAACTCTTGAAGTTGAGCCTTTAACTCTCTTAGTTCGGCGGGAGCCATTCTATACGGGGGTATAGAAATGGGGCGAGTACCCGGTTCAAGATCGATACAGAAGTCAATATCCCTATCTGGTGGCATACCAGGAAGATCTGCAGGGAACACATCCAAAAACTCACGGACTACCGAAACTGACTCAATCGAGGGTACTTGGGTAGTGTCATCCTTGAGATGTGTCAAGAAAGCTAAACACCCTTTACTCACCATTTTCTTAGTGCGAAGAAAGGAGATGATACGCACCGGATTGGAAGTGTAGTCACCCTCCCACACTAACGGATATGTCCCAGGCTTGGCTAACGTCACGGTTTTAGCATTACAATCCAAGATCGCAAAATTCGGAGAAAGCCAAGTCATACCCAGAATTACATCAAAGTCAACCATTTCTAAGATAACCAAATCTACATAAGTGTTGCTCCCCACGAAATTCACCAAACAAGACCTATACACTTTTTCGACTATCACAGACTCACCCACCGGAGTAGAAACACGAATAGGCATATCAAGTAGTTCACAACATAGATTTAGACCATTAGCAAATGACGAAGATACATATGAAAATGTAGATCCAGGATCAAACAATACGGAAGCCATGCAATCACAAACCAGAAGATTACCTGTGATAACAGCATCAGATGTCTCCGCCTCGATCTCCCAGGGAAAGCATAACAATGGGCCTTTCGTTGGTTGCCCGTTGACCCTACCATGTTGTGATATAGGGGCCCAGTTTGCCCATCACCTCTGCCGTTTTGGTGACCACCATTACCTCGGCCACCACGCCCTCCAGAATAACGGCCTCTACCATGACCACCTCTACCTCTAGCTAGTGGGGTTCTATAACTCTAACTCTGGTTCAGACAATACCTCTTAATATGTCCAATCTCCCCATCCATAACATTCTCTGGGTTCACGCATCGTCCTCTCAGAGAAGTGTTGACCGGTCTGAGGTGGACCCCCAACTACAGTCTGTAGTGAAGACTAAATTGGTCGAACTGAGTAGCCTCCAGAACTCTGTCCTCTAGTATATGAACCGTTGAACTCACCTCCCTTTCGAAACCTCTTTGATGTCGACGTTGTGGTGAAGTCATCTGACTTCACTCCTTCCACCTCTATCACAAAGTCTACCACCTCTTGGAAGGACGTTGCCGTTGCCGCTATCTGTAAGGCTGAAATCCGCAACTCTGACCTCAACCCCTTCACGAAACGGCGAATCCGTTCTTGTGGACTGAAACAAAGTTGGGTGGCATACCTGGATAATGCACGGAATTTGGCCTCATATGCGTTAACCGTCATCCTACCTTGCTCGAGACTCAAGAACTCATCCCTTTTTCTATCTCTCAAAGTCCTTGGGATATACTTCTCCATAAACAGGGTAGAGAATGATTCCCAAGTCATAGGTGGTGCCTCTGTTGGTTGACACTCAACATGTGACCGCCACCACATTTTGGCGTTCCCTTGAAACTGATAGCTCACGAACTCAATGCCAAACCGTTCTACTATACCCATCTTGTGTAGTAGCTCATGACAATCAACCAGAAATCGTAGGCATCCTCTGATTCTGCGCCCTTAAAGACTGGAGGTTTCAATTTCAAGAACTTACTGAAAAGTTCATGCTGATCATTTGTCATAATAGGCCCAGTAGTCAGACGTGGAAATGTGCCTATTCCCAATGATGCATCCATGCGGGGAGCCATAGTAGCCGCATGTCGTATCTCTGAAACCGGAGGTGTTGGTGCAGAAACCACTGGAGGTGCTTGACCCTGATCGGATAACCCGCTAAGGAAGCAATTACCTGGTTGATCATCTCTGGGGTAGGTTGGGGTGGCGTTTCCTCATTCTGCCCTTGTTCAGTTCCCCTTCCTCACCCTCTCTTACTACCTCCTCAGTCGGTGGAGGAGTCACCGCCCTAGCCTCAAATGGACTAGGTGCTCGTCCTCTCTTCCTCTAGAGGACATCCTCCCACGACTCTACCGCGGCCTCTTGCCACTGTTCTTCCTCGAGCCACAGCCCCAGTGGCTGGCTCAGATGTTTCTGTCTTGCCGTTGTTGCTGCTGGTGCGGTCGTTGCTCTAGTTCTAACCATCTGCGAAATAGAGTGAAGATGGTCAACTACCAATTTGTATCACCCAGATACCAATTGGACTCAAGTAGTAGCACAAAGAAAGAATGAAAGAATGGAATTTTCCTAAAGTCTTATAGCCTCTCAAGAAAAGTAAAGGCGTCCCCCTACCGTTCCTTAAGACTCTACTAGACTCGTTCTTGTGTGATGAGACCAACGAACCTAATGCTCTGATACCAATTTTGTCACGACCCAAATCGGGGACGCGACTGGCACCCACATTACCCTCCTATGTGAGCGAACAACCAATCTAACCTTTATCATTTTAATACAATATCAACAAAGAAATGCGGAAGACTTAAACTCATTAATAAAACAATTCAAAACTATTATTAATATCCCCAAAATCTGGAAGTCATCATCACAAGAACATCTATCTCAAATTACTAAACTAGGAATGTCTAAGAACAAAAATAACTAAAAAGCTAGTCCATGCCGGAAGTTCAAGGCATCAAGACTTGAAGAAGAAGACCCAGTCCAAGCTAGAAGCATTAGCTCACCCTGAAGATCCGGTGTGACGAAGACTGGCTTGATTTACTGCTGGGTTGAAGTTGACGGAACGTTTGCTGCATTACACAAATAGCAAAGAAGAAAACATAAAAGTAGGGGGTCAGTACAACCACAAGTACTGAGTAGATATCATCGGCCAACTCAGAATAATAGTAGATAATATATATCAAGTAATATCATAAATCAACTATAAACTCAACATGTAGCAACAACAAGACTATAATCATCAACAAGTACCATCAAGTTCATCCATGAGGACTCAAGCCTCAATATCATACTCATTTGGGAATTAAGTTCATTAGATTGAGTATATTCATTATCTTTTCAAGATTCATTATCTTTCTTTCTCTTGTGTCGGTACGTGACACTCCGCTCCTCTATTCTATCCTGGTGCCGGAACGTGGCACTCCGATCCTCATATACTATCCTGGTACCGGAACGTGGCACCCGATCCATATACTATCCTGGTGCCGGAACGTGACACTCCGATCCTCATTCTATCCTGGTACCGGAACGTGGCACACGATCCATATATTATCCTGGTGTCGGAACGTGACACTCCGATCCTCATTCTATCCTGGTACCGGAACGTGGCACCCGATCCCCTAATTCATCAAGCCTTCTTTTATACTAAGGCATCCTCAATCTCATTATATAATATATCAAGCCTTCTTTTATACTAAGGCATCATCATCTCATTATATAATATATCAAGCCTTCTTTTATACTAAGGCATCATCATTAACAAGTGAATTAGGGTTTCTTTCAAGATTTAGGATTCAATAGCTTCATCATGCTTATTTTATCACAATTTCATAATCACAATCATGCAACATACAATTAAGCATATAGAAGGGTTTACAATACTACCAAACACATATCATTCGCTATTAAGAGTACTACGAATAACAATAGAGAAACCATAACCTACCTCCACCGAAGAAATTGATCAAACAAGCTAATCCTCAAGCTGCGTTTCTCCTCCCTCTCGATCGATCCCTCTCTTTCTCTTTGTTCTTTCTGTTTGTTTTATTCAAACCCTCTTTCCTTTACCCTAATTATCATATAATTAGACTAAAAGAGGACATAGAACCACTAATTAACTTAAGGTTACCTCTTTAACCCCACAAGTAATTAGACTTATTAATATTAACCCTCAATCTTTATAATTAAGGAAAGAATAGTCCAAAACGACCCTTAAAAAGTGTAGAGGAACCTATTCTGCCTGGGATTTGCGCAACTGTGACGGGCCGTCGTGCCTGCGACGGTCCGTCACGATGGTCGTCGCAACCTCCCAAAAATTCAGGTGGACTGTGACGGTCCGTCCTGCACCTCCGTCCTGACGGTCAGAGACTCGTTTTCCGTACCAATTCTCAAGAGTTGAAGTGTTTTGCAACGGGGAGCGTACGACGGCTCATCGTGGATGTGACGGCACGCCCTGCAGGTCCGTCACAAATTACAGAGAGTCGATTTTCAGTACCAATTTCAGAATTTCTAAGTATGCTGTGAAACGATGCACCCTCGACGGGCCGTCGTGCCTGTGACGGTCCGTCGCAGTTGCCGTGTGGTCTTGGCCAGTTTTTCCAGAATTAAAAATCTGCTGCTCAAACGACTCTAACCGACTAAACAGGTCGTTACACTACGGCCTGCCTGATATTTTTATACTATGGATGTGTTTTCTTTGATGTTAGAAATGTATAATATATTTTTCATCTAAATGCATTTTATTTTTATGTGTTTAGATACATGTTACTGAAGTAACTATTGCTTCTTTGTCTCCTATATAATGAGATTTGAGATCTCTTGAAAGGTTTGTTATTTTTATACTTCCATCTGGCCATCTCACTGGCTCAATCCATGATGATGGGGGGCTTCATGTTTTGATCTTTACCTTATAATAACCTCATAAATAGAGTTGTATGACAATAGCATTCTTATTTCCGATGACTTATTCTAAACAAGAATTTCATATAGGTTAAGAATTGATTCTCATGGTTGCCAACGTTTTAAGAAATATCAATTTATGAAATTGTTATGGGGAACTCCATTAGGTGAATTGGTATTAGCTCATAACAGAACAATCGAATGAATATTATATTAGATTACTTTTTACTTGCTTTTAGTTTACACTTGTTGCAATGAATTTACACGTGAATAACTGAGGACTATGAGCTCTCTTGTCATTTTGCGAGATATAATAGCAAAGTAATCAATATTTGTGACATTAGATTTCAATCATCTTATTTGTTCTAATTTATTTCTAGCATTTTACATCCTCGCATTAATGTATCAGTCACTCATTATCACAAAATGTCATATCATATCATATATTATAGATGTGTTTAAGATTGTGTAGGCAGCTAGAATTACATCTATTAACGTCCATGTAAAGGATTATGTTTGTGTTGTTACTCAGCAGAAAGCCCCTGTAAATGTTATATTTGGTGCAAATTGTAAATCATTTGTGTTGTTGTTCTGTTTGAGAGGGTTGTAGTTCTGTAAAGAAAAGTGAGAGGCTAAGGGAACCTCTAGTATTCTCGAGTTCCAAATTTTGCGATTAGTGATAAGGTTTTAGGTATTCCAGTAAAATTAATTCTTTGCGCAACTTATAAATCATCAGTGATTTTATTCTGTTAAGTAACTTGAAACTCGGTGTAAGGAAAAGTGAGATTCAAGGAACCTTTAATTTTCTAGAGCTCGTAATTTGCAATCAAAAGACTTATTCTAGTGAATTGGGCTTGACTAAAGAAGAATAGATGTGGAGGATTCATGAAACCAGTCCAATCTAATATGAAGTTGAAGCTCAGTTGATCAATGATATAGTTATATTTTTCACCCGATATAGGTTACTCATATATTAAAAGTTGGGGGAATTATGAGAAAATGACACCATTGTTTTGAATATATTGATTAGATAGTGTTGTAGTTTTGTTCTGGTATATCCTTTTTATTTTAACTTAATGATCCTAAAAGTAGACCTGTTATTTTGAAAATTTTGAGTTGCATGGAGTTTGAAGTTGTGTATTTTGGTTGAGCAGGCAAGCTATTGGATAAATCCAGTGTATCTCATTTGTTCCCAATTACCAAGTATCTTTGGACTATTGGCTATTGCATAACAGGTTTGCACTCTTTTATGGACGAGAGAAAACTACTGAGCTCTCATCAAGCATACTATCAAGCTACCGAGATATAAAAGAAGAGAAGAGTATACGGATCTGAAACAAAAACATACTACATGAAGCAAATGTTCCTCTTAAGAATAATTGATATGTTTCTTTTCATATTTTGCACCGGAAGTATATGATTTTGACTTTCTATCTACAGATTTTGAACCCTCTTAATATTATTTTATACAAATGTTTATTATCACAAAGGTATTCAGTAATTGTTATTTAATTTATTTTAGCAGTGTATGTTTAAAAAAATGAAATGATTCTACAAGAAAAATTTTAGCAACAAATTTAATGACGATTTGGTTATTACTATTAAAAAATGTTGGCGATGGATTAGCAATGAAACATTTAAGTGGACTTTGCGATGGGTCAAATAACAGAATATTTTGTGACAAATTAGTGACAGAAATTTCATCGTGGATTTATTTTAATTGACGAAATTAATTATGAAATTAGTGACGAGCTATAAAAGTATAACGACGGACCAGTCAGTCACTAACAAGTTGCGACGGAAATCGTTCCTCTCTATTACGTCGCTAAATTTGCGGCGGAACTCATATTTTCGTCGCTAAGAGATTACTAATGAGCGAAATAGCAACAACCAACAATCCGTCGCTAATCCAGTTTAGTGACAAAATAACATAGATAAGCGACGAATTTCATCAGTCGCTAAATGTTGTTTTTTTTGTAGTGACCATGGAACGACATGCAGTCGCAATCAAACCACAATATATCTTCAATCTTGAACCAACTCCAATCCCAAGTTGCCTTGTGAAGAGCAAAACCTCAAAGGGCTGTAGAAAGAGGAAGAGGGAGGAAAAAGGTCGCCAAAGCAGGAACACCACTTAAAATAAGGTTCATTCTATCATATTTAAGTCTGCTATACTAGTGTACAAGTAACTAAGTTGTCCAAATCGATTACCACTAAAAAACTGCTAAAAAACGACGAATAATGTCGCTCCTACAAGCGACGTCATTTGTCACATTGTTTGTCGCTTTTTAATAAAAATAATAATTTTAAAATTATTTACAAAAAGCGACAGAAAACATCTCGTATTCCGTCACTTTTTCGCGGATTTTTGCGATTTAATATATAGAGGATATATACAGTATATTATATATTTTGGATATATAGAGATAGGATAGAGAGATGAGAGAGGAGATATATATATGGAGAGAGATATGATATATATGGGATATATATAGATATGTAGGTATAGAGATATATAGGTATAGAGATATATATAGATGTAGATATATATAAAGGAGATATAGATAGATATGTATAATATACAGTATATATATATACATGTAATATATAAGAGATATATATATATATATATATATAACTAGATATATCGACATAATATATTATGTTAAATTATATATATATGTATTATGTTATATATATGTATATATGTATATATATGTATAGTATGTATATATATTGTATATATGTATTATATGTATATATATATATATATATAACATAATTATTAATTTAATATAGAGGAGAACGTCGTTCGGCGCTCTTTAATAAAAAAAGTATTTATAAATTAAATAAGCACCACGTTGTTCGTCGGTTTTAATTTATTTTATTTTATTAATTAGTTTTTTAAAAAAGCGACGGACGACATCTCTTAGTCCGTTGCTTTTTGGACAAAATGTTTAGTCAAACATTTTTAAAAAGCGACGGACACCGTCTCTTAGTCCGTTGCTTTTTAGTCAAATTTTTTGTTAAATATTTTCAAAAAACGAAGGACAAAGAGATGATGTCGGTCTCTTTTTAAAAAATATGTTGAACCAAAAGGGGTTTTCCCCCCATTTTTCCCAACTCTCTTTCTCTCTCTTCTCTCTAAAACCAAATTTGTTGTACCGCCGCTGCCCCACCCTACGTCGTCGTCTCTCTTCTCTCCTTGAGCATTAGTTCCGTCGTACCCTTTCCCCGTCGGCGTCACCACCCGTCGTCCCCACTGCCTCTTTTCCTTAACTTGTTAAGGTTAGAGTTTAATTTTAGTTTTTTTTCATTTCTAGTAATATTTGATCTGTTAAAAACTAGTATATTATTTTAGTTTGATGAATAGTGTTATTCAATTGTTAATTTGTATATTTGATTATTGTTAGTTAGATAGAGAATTGAGAATTTTTTATTTTAGGGTTTTCTTTTAATTTAGTGTTTTTCAAATATGATTGTGAATTGAGTATTAGAAGATAGAACTAACAAATAGTTATAAGTTAGAAGTTAGATTAGTTGCATTTTTCAACTTTGAAATTCTTGAATTTAGTATCTTTGACGGTTGAAGTTAGAAACACATTGAATTGTATATGAAAGCCAGAGTACTCTGAAGTTAGAAAAATGTTGGATAGTATATGAAAGTTGAAATGAGATTAATTGAATTTTTCTACATAGAAAAGTTCTTGAATTTTTGTGAGTTTGAAAGTTGAAGTTAGAAAAATTGGAGATTTTTAAATATGAGATTGCAAATTAAGTATTAGAAGTTAGAACTAACAAATAATTAGAAGCTAGAAGTTAGAGATTAGTTAAAATTTTCAATTTTTCATTGTATTTGTGCTTATATGTATTATATTGTTGTTGAAAAATGAATTACTTGAATTATATTCTTGAACTTAGAAATTCTAGAAATTAGATATGACCTTAAATTTTGGTAGGGATTTAGAACTTTAATTAGGTTGTGATATAGGATTCTAGAACTTTAGGCTGTGAACTTTAGAAATCTTGAACTATTGTAGGATTTTAAAACTTTATAAGATTGTAAACGTCAACAATTTTGAATTATTGTAGGATTTTAGAACTTTATAAGATTGGGAACGTTAAATCTTGAACTATTGTAGGATTTTAGAACTTTAAGTTGTGAACTTTAGAGAACTTGAATTTTTGTAAGATTTTAGAACTTTAGGTTGTAAAACGTTAGAAATCTTAAATTACTATAGAATTTTAGAACTTTAAGTTATGAATTTTAGAACTTTAAGTTATAAATTTTAGAAAAGTTGTTTTTTTTTAGGATTTTAAAACTTTAAGTTGTGAACTTTAGAAATCTTGAATTATTTTAGGATTTTCGAACTTTAGGCTGTGAACTTTAGAAATCTTGAATTATTTTGGGATTTTAGACTTTAAGTTGTGAACTTTAGAAATCTTAAATTATTGTAGGATTTTAAATTTTAGGTTGTGAACTTTAGAAATCTTGATTTATAGAATTTATGAACTAATTATTAGGTTGAACTTTAAAAATCTAGATAAAATATAGTCTTTATGAATTATTTGTAATTTTGAAACGAATTTTGAAAGACTTTATAAGTCTTTAAATTGTGATTTAGATATGTTTGAATATTAATTTATGTTTGTTGTTTTACATTTTGTGTAGCTTCTTTATAATGTTTTGTGTTTGATTGTGATTGAGTTGACTTGACTTCAATTAAATTGAATTGATTTTGCAGGTGAGCAGCAGAATTTGGCAGTTTCTATTGTCAAACAAATATTAGAAAAAAGCGACGAACAAAATGATTTTGTCTATCATTTTTTTTGGATTTTATTTTTCTTAAAATTCAGAAAAGCAAAGAACAAGTTCCTTTAGTCCGTCGCTGTTTTAATTTTATTTATTTTTAAAACCCAAAAAAGTGATGTACATGGTCCTTTAGTTCGTCGTTTTTTTGAAGTTTTCACATTTTATTTTCAAAAAAACGATGGACAGTGTCTCATTGTCCGACGCTTTTCAAGATTTTAAATCGACGGATTTCATCTCTCTTTTTAATTTAAAAATAAAATAAAATAAGTGATAGACGACGTCACATTCTTCAAAAAAATATTTTAAAAAAAATAAAATTTGATGCAGTCCGTCGCTTTTGAAAAAGCGTGGAGCCAAGAAACAAAGAGATTAATTGTGTCGCTCTTCCGTCTCTTTTTTTCCCCAGTATTTTAGTAGTGAATGTCGGAGGAGAAACAAGGCCTAATGCTTTAAATGTAAGAATTCTATGGCAATATCTAGTCTAAGCCTATACTAGGTCGAAGCTCAATTATACAATCACAACAACTTACAAGTCAAAACATAAGATAAGGATAGACTCATAACCCCAACTAGCTAGTATAGTTCTAATCCTGAAATAATATCGATCAAGCCTAAAACATGGTTTTTATGAAAGAAAATCAACCAGGTACTCTCCCTCATTTGACTCTAATCAACATATGTTCACACATTCAAGCTCAATCTAGGATAAAGAAAGTTGTAGCCTACCTTAAGGCTGACAGCATGTGCTCCAAATCACATATCTGGAGTTTTTTCTTTACGAACAACCTCAGAATGTTGCCCCGCTATTGAAAATAGGATTACAATGTTAATACACTCCTTTAGACACTAAATCACATAAAATAGAGACATAACACTTTTTAAATCAAACGGGAACCATGGCACCAATGCCGAAACTTCTGGGATCGACTAAGTTAAAAAGTCTTAAAATAGTACCCCCAAACTTGTGTTCCAAATGGAACACAATTCGGGGCTCGAAACAACAAGAACAAACAACATACGACAATTTCACCATTAAAGATAACAACTAAGATTAGGTAGCCTACAATTGAACGAATTTACCTGAAACGAGGGATGCCACACACTTTCAATCACACCAGTGCATAGACCCAAGCTCAAAAAAAAAAAAAACACCAGACTTTGAATTGTTGCAATCAAATCTTTAAAGAGGGATGGATCGCTAAAACTTAAGTGACCACTTATCTCTCTTAAGTGACTGGCCTGCAAGAGGCGGTTTATTCCATAAGCCCTTGGTCGCTAAAGCGAGGCTTGCTTAAGCAGCACTAGGGTCACAAAAAGGGTATGGTTTGGCCTGCTAAGCTCGTTTGAGTGATCCCCTTGTTGTAAAGTGATGCTCGTTTAAGCGATGAGAGAGATGCTAAAGCCACTTCCATTTAACTGGCCTAGCTTGCTAAAGCGAAGCCCTGGCTACTAAAGCAAAGTCGCTTAAACGAGTTAGGGTCGCAAAAGTAAGCACCTACATCAAGTACCAATAAAATCAGCTATGTTTTGTTTAAAACCCGTGCACACAAAAGAGTTATGCCACCTAATCAAATTTGACATTTCTAGACTCAAGGGAGAAGTCAAAACTTCCATTCGATGTTGTCTTGACAAAAAGTGAATCTCACACCCAAACTCCAATTTAAGCCAAAATACACAAGGGGGCTCAGATTTAGCTTGGGAGCCTCGAGATCAGCACGGAGGGTCCTCAGACTCTTTCTAGGTGTATGGTGTACTTTTTTTATTTTCCTGCATGGTTTGTAATTGATCTTTTTTATTCTTCATAATGTGTACAAGATTTGTGGAGGTTTTCATTTGAATAGAGAAGAAGAACAACCAAGTGGTTGAAAGAGAAATAGTTAGGCCCGTGGGGAGAAAGAGAAACGTGGGTATGTGGGAGTAGGGATGAAGATCAGTTAAAAAACTCTCTTGAAAGGTGTAATTGATACTTATCAACTGATTCTTTCTCATTAATGTTATTCTTTCACCTATTAATTATGATAACATTATATAATTATTTAATAAAATATAATTAACAAATTAAAATTGATCTCTTAATACTTGTAATTAAAACTTTATCAGTAGTAATTAAAAAAGTAGATACAAAGACTGTAATATTAACCCTTAAATAGATATGAGTGATTCTTTTATTTGTAATCTGAATCAAACAAATCAAAATGAATTGAGCTAAAATCATTGATAATATTGAAGTTATCAATCTCATTAAAACATATAACAATACGATTTCAGAGTTTAGATCCATTTAAATGTCATTTTAACCAAACAAATTTAATTTAAAAAGAGTTGCGTTTTAGGGATCTAGAAGTAGTAAACTTTTTCTTTTCAAATTTGTCGTTGTTTTAATAAATTATATCATTTCAAACAATAATTATATAAATAATTTCCTAAAAGGTTCCTCAATCATTCCTATTCAATTTTAGGAGAGATAAAAGATTGATCAATTATATAATTTTTATGACTGATGGACTAGTATTATTTTCAAAAAATAAATAAATGTGAAATGATACTTGAAATGGGCAGAGAGTAAAAAAAATAATTAAAAAAATTGGGCAGTGAGCACGAAATAAGACGGAAAATAATAGGGTAAACTACATAAATTCCATTAATTTTGGCTCTAATTACTTAGATCCCAATAGTTTTAAATTTTACTTCCTCTACCATATTTCATACTTAGGATACATGAGTTTGAATCCGTGAGATATATGTATCTGCCGAATTTCAAAATTGAGATACGTATTTTATTTGTTTGAATTAATTGGTTATAACCAAATTTCTTAATATAAGGCGGAAATCAAGGAGTATATCTATTTTAGTTAATTTCATTTTTATTATTATTTGAAATAATAAATTCGTCAATATTATTTATAAAAGACAAAAACATGTATATCTTGGTCATGCAATTTAATTAATTTCATTTTATTACTCTTAAAATAATAAAATTCATTATTTGATGTATCTATATCAATATATGATGTATCCAACAAACAAAACACTTAGATACGTATCATACAAGTAGATTCATATGTACCATAGAGTATCTAATATTAATTTTGTGTATATGTTACACGTGTCTAGTATTAATTTCATGTATCTATTTATATGATAATATTAATTTCATGTATCTATTTATAGATCTAATTTTAATTTCATGTATCTTTTATTAATTCGATGTATCAAGTATCAATTTTCATACATTATATTCAAAAGCATGTGTCTCGGATACATAACAATATTCATACTTATTTTCTGAATTATGAGCCATTAAAATGGAACAAATAATATAAAAACCCTAAATTAAATTGACTAAAAAAATCTAAACCATCGAATCAAATACATGATACGATTGAAGATAAATATACATTAGAAAAAACTAAAGATACTCTTACTTTGTCACTTTAACTAATGTTAATTATGTAGAGTTTGATATGAATTTAGCGCATGCAAAAGGAAATAAAAATGGTTAAGTAAGAAGGGATTCGTGTGGGAGTGCGAATGAGATACAATATTTTTTGTGATATGAGAGAAAACATTTGATGAAAAAGAAGAAAAAAGGGTGATGGTGAGATACATGAGGTATCTGTTTTGGGATTTGGAAGGGAAACAATCGAAAAGAATAAAGCAAAATTAATTTGAATTGGTAGTGTCCAATTAATTGAGGAGATGTCATTTTAAGATAATTATTCATTATCATATTTAAAGGGATTGTGTATCTGATTTAATTTTTTTTATATAAATACAATATATTTTTTAAAAAGTGGTATTCTATATAATATTTTAAAGCCATAATACATATATTGGACTCTAAACTTGACTTCAAATTTTAATTTTGACCTCCAACTTTCATAATGCACAAACAGACACTTTAACTATCCAACTTTTAAATAAATAAACACATGAGTCCTACATGACAAAATACATGTATTACACCACGTAGCACAAAAAATGACATGTAGGATAACATGTAAGACATGTGTGTCTATTTGTTCAACTTTATACAAGTTTAAGTGTCTACTTGTGCACACCCAAAGTTGAAGGACATAATGTGATTTGAAGCCAAGTTAAAGGGCATATTTATGTATTATGCCTATTTTAAAAGTAGAGATAAAATATGTATATGTGATAGTTAAGTATGGATAGATACGTAGTTTTTCCAAAATAATAACTTTGAATTTTAGGGGACATGATACCATGATGGAATAATTACTTAGATATGTTTCTTTTAATAAATAATTATTGATTTAAACGATATATTTTTTATGTATTATCATTTATAACAATATTATGTCAAATATGTAATATGAACATTGAAACCAATTGTTTGAACTAAAAATCTAAGAATAAAAAAATGGAGAATTACCTAGTTAGACATATTTCATTACCATATACACTTTATTATTTATATTTTTAAAATATTACGTATCTTATCATTAATTAAGAGCTATCATATATTTAGAAAGATACACCTACATACATGTAATTATGTTACCAAATACTAAAATAGAAAGTCATATACATGTGAACCACATTATATATACGCTAGATATGTGTATTTGTATGTAGCTGATGTAATTTTCATGTATCTAGGATATCAGATACATAGGAAAGTGACAAGCGAGACGAAAGGGAGGTGAGCTAGGTTTGTTGTGTATCTTAGATACATATGAATCCACTTGAGTATAATATATTTAGATCAAATTATATCTAATTTTAATTTCATGTATCACAAGATATATGTACTTGGATATATTTGAATATTAAAATTTGATAAAATTCATAATATTGCAAACTAAAATGTATCTAAGTAATTATGTGAGTTTTTCAATAATATTAGTGAAGGACAAGCACAATCACTATGAGTTGTGATTGTTAGGATAGTTGTAATATGTGATGGGATGTTTCCACATCTGTGAAGAAAGACCAACATGAATCTTATTTAAGGTTTAGAAGTCTATTTAATTGAGTAAGTTTACCTTTATATAGGATATATTTTTTGTAATTTATTTTGAATAAGTTGTTTCTTCAAAAAATGAATTTAATGTTTAAATTTTAACTAAGCAAAAGGTTACGTCAGTTTAGAAAGAAAATAACGAAAGGATACATCATATCAAAAAATGAATGATTCTTCATAAATAATTTAATTATTCAATTCTATAAATACAAAGTATTTTTAAAAGTAAATTCTCCATTACGTATATATTATAGTTCTTATTATATCCTAATAGAGATTAGTTGTTATCCCTAAATAAATCTAAACGAAAAGGTGAAGCAAATTAAAAAAATGGGAAATGTCAAATAAGAAAGGGACATGGTGGATCCGTGTGTTGAGACTTTGTAATAAAAGCATAGTATTAATTTGCTCAGAAGAAAAAGGCATTTTTGTCTTGTTATATTACAATTTGTCTATTCACAAAAACAAATCCAACAACCCACTTTTCCCATTTATTTAGGGCGGCACAAACGTAGGAGCCCACCCATGTTGTGTACTCCCTTCATCTATTTTTATTTCTCACAATTTTTTTTAGCGTCAAACTGACTAATAATATTTTATAATATAATTTCATTATATTGATACATAAAAAATTAAAATCTATAGTAATTTTTAAATAACTAAATATTTTTATTTAAAATATTAAATTAATATAATTTAATTTAATTTTAAGAATTAATTAGATTAACTTTTAAAAAATATAACATAATCAAATAAAGGTGAACCAGTGGTGTCTTCTTTTTTCTTGGATCATTATTATTATTATCTTTTAGAATAGTCAAAGAAAACCCTACAAACAAGCACTTTTCAAGCAGCTATTAAATATACTCCGGATTGTTTCATTCATTGAATAAATATAATAATTTTAAAATAAAATATACAATTATTTAACTATTTAGTTGGACTTTTATTTTCGATACAAAAATAGCAATAAATGAATTAGTTATAACACGAATTTATTTACGAGCCCTTACAAATCTGACCATACTCATCTTCTCTTGCATTAAATTTGAAAATGAAAATATCATACTTCTTTGTCAAAGTTTTTCTAAAATCATACCGTTGACATAATTACTATTTTTCTAGAAGATATAAAGGAATTAAAATTATATAAAAAATATGAATAAAAGAATTCCAATAGTTTTTCTTGAACTTCAAATATTAACTTGTTTTAAATAAATTTTTAAAAATTCACTTTATAAACTCGAGAGGTAACATTTAAATTATAAAGTACGGAAGGGGCCTTTTTGAATTAAATTAAGGCACGTTGTGGTCCAATTCTTATTTGGTCCCATAATACATATTCCTCTATTGAAGGGATAATCAATTGATTAATTAAGATATTATTGTGGTAAATATTATGTCAATAAAATCCATCTAGCTCCAAATTGGTTTGAAGGTTAACTTGATATTAATTTTATATATCTAACAGATCGAAATTGATTTTAAAAGATCTCAAAAAAAATTAATTTTAAATTTAATATATTTTTAATTTACTTTTTCAATAAAAATTATAAAGTAATTGTCATCAAATATAATACTCAATCAACTTGGAATCAAATCGTACAAGAAATAAATCGAGAGATAAGCCGTATGTGGTTATCTACTTTCAGTTACTTATTTCCTATACAAAATGGAAAATATATGAAATATTAAATCTATTATTTTCTTAATAAATTAATCTGGATAATTTAATCAAATAAACTCTTGATAAATATTAATTTAAAATGCCAAATAAATATAAAACTTGATAAAAAGAAATGGCGGAAATACTACTCCTTCCATCTCAAAATGCTAGTGGTGTATTCCATATTAGTTATTAGGATAAATATTTTTTAGATAAAGATATATATTTGTTATTGTGAAATTAGGTCAATTTTAATTTTGGGGGCCCAACATCGAGTGAAACGAGCCCTACTTTGATATTATGTGAAATTAGATCTTTGGCGTAACTCACACCCCAAAAGCTAGCTCAAAGGGCGAAGGATTGTCCAAACCTTATAAGGAGTCTACCCATTTCATTAACCACCGATGTGAGACTTTAGTCATTCTTTAACAGTTATTGTTTGCAATGAATTTTAAATATGTGAAAACCAAAATAATCATAAAAAAAATGAAGAAACAAGATTATTTATTTGATATGGGTATACTTTTATTCCTATTTGATTTTCTGTCATAAGATTTATCAATAATTTAAGAGTGTTAATTAGTGAATATTTTTTTCAAATAAGATGATTTGAGATATTTTTTTAAGCGAATATAATGTCATTTTTATAAACATAAGCTATAGTTTAAAGTTAGAGTAGCCTCTAAATAAAAATTTTTATAAAAAAATTAAATTTCAACCAAAATTAAACACGTCTCACAAATCGTTTTTTCAAAGTGTATAGTAACGTATTGGGACCGGCGCAGGCTCAAAAAATTTATTAGTCCTGCAAATTTTCAACAGAAACTAAAAAGGACAATAAATGATGACAACTGCCTCATAATAAAAATCTCATCTTCCTATCTTACATCTAATAGTAGTCATCTCAAAGCTTTACTTCTCTTCCATTTAATCCCATCCACATATCCCTTTTATTTATTGCTCCGTTGATCGGACAATATTTGTCTATTATTAATTTTATAATTTTTTAAAGAAATTATAAGTAGAAAAATAATTTACTATATCATTTTATTTTTTTGCTTGATAATCGTTTATTATACTAAAAGTAATTGTTCAATACTATTAATCAAATTTAAAAAATCGAGAGATAATTTATCTATTGTTTCTATTTTATCTTTATAATTAAATATTATCATCATATAACACATTTTTCAAACATTAAATTTAATAAAGTCAAAGGATAATTTAATACCCCCTTTATTTTAAATTAATTAAATTGTTGAAGTGTTTCACACCCTTTAAGAAAAGAAGATTAAAATATAAATTAGATATAACTTTCCATTTTTACCTTATTAATTACTTTCCCCGTCCACAATTGTTTGACAGGTATACTAAAAATAGATATCGAAGATTAATTGTCTATTTAAATAATCAAGAAACAATTAGTCACTTTTTTCCAAATTTGTCCTTAATGATACTGTAGTTCAATTGAAAAGTTATGTTGTCACGACCCAAAACCGAGTCGCGACTGACACCCACATTTACCCTCCTATGTGAGCGAACCAACCAATCTAACCCTTAACATTTTAATACAATATCAACAAAAAGAAATGCGGAAGACTTAAACTCATTAATAAAACAATTCAAAACTATTATTATTATCCCCAAAATCTGGAAGTCATCATCATTAACAAGTGAATTAGGGTTCCTTCAAGATTTGGGATTCAATAGCTTCATCATGCTTTGTTAATTCATCACAATTTCATAATCACAATCATGCAAGCATACAATTTAAGCACATAGCAGGGTTTACAATACTATCAATACATATCATTCACTATTAAGAGTTCACTACGAATATCGTAAAATAACTAACCTACCTCCACCGAAGAATTGGAATCAACAAGCAATTCCCAAGCTTTGATATTCTCCTCAACCAATTCGATCGATCAATACTCTCTCTCTCTGTTCTTCTCTTTTTCTTATTCAAAACCCTCTTCTTTTACCTAATTAACATAATTAAGTGTAAAAGAGGACAATAATACCCACTAATTAACTAAGGTTACCTCTTTTAACCCCAAGTAATTAGACTTATTAATATTAACCTCAATCTTTATAATTAAGGAAAGAATAGTCCAAAACGTCCCTAAAAACGTGTAAAGAAATCCGATTCTGCCTGGGATTTGCGCAACCTGTGACGGCCCGTCGTGCCTGCGACGGTCCGTCACACAGGTCGTCGCAGCCTCTTTAAACTCAAGTGAGCTGTGACGGTCCGTCACACCTGTGACGGTCCGTCCTGCACTTCCTTTATGACGGTCAGAGACTCGTTTCCTATACCAAATTCTCAAAAGTTGAAGTGTTTTGCAACGGGAACTCACGACGGTTCGTCGTGGATGTGACGGCACATCCTGCAGGTCCGTCACAAATTACAGAGAGTCGATTTTCAGTATCAATTTCAGAATTTCTAAGTATGCTGAAACGATACACCCTCGACGGGCCGTCGTGCCTATGACGGTCCGTCGTAGTGTCCGTAGTCTTGGCCAGTTTTTCCAGAAATAAAATCTGCTGCTCAAAACGACTAAACAGGTCGTTACATATGTAGACTTTTGATATTCTTGATATAGTAGAGTTATATTAGTCGAATTATACCTTGTATTAAATTTTTCTTGAAGGTTGTGCATGACATTAATATGACAAACAACTGTGGACGGAGGGAGTCTTGTCAAATTTATGATTAAAATAATTAAAAATTAATTAATAACTAATTCTAATACTAACTGATGAATGTTAAAATTGAAGAACATTCCCATTTGGCCATAAATTTTCCAACTAATATTTGAAAAAAATTTGACAAATAGTGTTTGTCCATATAATTTATCATTATTTGACAAATATTTTTGGCAAAGATCTCAACAATTCAATTATTTTGAAATAGAGGGGTAATACTACTCCTATTGTTTATTGTTCCTTGAACTATCTGTCAGTCAATAGTGGACAATCATTGTTGGATAGAAGGAGTGATATAATAAATACAATATTTTTGAAAAATATAATAGAAATATATATATATATATATAATATATATATATATATTATATATATATATATATATATATATATAGATATATATATATATATAATTGATGATAAGAATAATTTATGAACTAAGTTTTAACATTATTCATTGATTACATAAAGTGGAAACATATTATTGGACACTCAAAAAAATATTTATTGGACACTCACAAAAATATATTGAACAACTGTTATTAGACGAAGAAATAACTAAAAAATTTTTTAAATTTTTCTCAAAAGGAATTCCAAAAGGTAAAAAAATATTGAAGTTTTATTCTCTAAAATAAAAAATGTATAGTGCACTAAAATTTTAACATGTCATGTAAGTAATACAATCAAAAAGTTGTCAATTTCAAAAAGAAAAATACTTTTAAAATAAACTTAAAAAAATACTTCATCCGTTTAAAAAAGAATGTTTCTATTTGCTTTTTAGTTTGTTTCAAAATGAATGATCCCTTTCCTTTGTTGATAACATTTTAACTTTAAATTTTCACGTGACATGTTTAAGACCACAAGATTAAAAACTATTTTGGTACATTTAACATAACTTTAATTTAGAAACACAATATTAAAAAGTCTTTTTTTTAAACTCTATTTCAAATCAAAATGGACCATCCTTTTTGAAACGAAGGGACTAAGACACAGAAATTATATATTCATATTCTCACGTTACTAAAAGTAAAATAGAAACAATAAAATTACTTAAAAATAATATTCAAGTACAAAAAAAATTCTATTTAGAATAACATTAAAATTGTCATTTAAGTGGCACGAGGAAATATATACTAATATTAAACAAGAAAAATAAAGTGCTACTTGACTATAGGGGTTCATGGTAAGGTACTTTATCATATTAAAAAAAATAGATTTGATAATTCAATTTTTTAAATAATTATGGGGGATTTAGGTTCCATGAGATGAGCATTTAGCAAATTAAGAAATAATTTTTTAGAGAAATTTTTCATCGTTGTTTTACTATATGTCACATTATCATGCCAAATTAATTTATTATAATTCATTATTGTTAAGTTTGATTTAGTAAAGTGTGTTATATTAATTCAGTACTAATCATAATTGATATATAGTATAAAATAATAATTTTAAGTTTTTCAAAATATATAAATTATAATATAATGGCAAACCCTGGACATACAAAATATTCAAGAAAAATAAAATCAGATTACATTGAGTTAATTCGGAGTGATACTCCCAACAAGATTTTCTACATATCTAAGAATCAAATTCGAAATCTCTGATTAAGAATAAAATACTTTAACCAATACACTTTAACCTATGTTGACATGCGAAAGACATTCAATCATTACAAGTATTTACCATAAAGTTAACATAATCTAATAGGTAATAATTAAAATGTTCAAAATATATTCTTACCAACAAAAACAAAAAGCAAAAAGCTAAGCAGAAATACGAAGATATAGTAAAAAGCAAATACCCAAAATTAAGTTTTAGTATTAAACAATACTGCAGCAATTTCCAAGATGATATTAAATGAGATTTATTTTATATTAATACTATTTTATTTTACTTTATAATATTTGTAAGTTTCAATTATATATATAGTGTTATAATATTTATAAGAAAATATAATACCAAACTTTTAAAATTGCACACTAAATATCAAAATAAATATCTTATTAACATAAATCATCATATTGAAAAGTTTAATAGCGATGACAAACAGTGTGAAACAGGGAGATTGCCAAACCCGCAAAATCTCTATCCTACATTAATTTTTGAGTTATTATCTTTTGATAACTAAGTGTGATACTAAAATCAAAGTCATTAAATTCTTTTTTAATTTTCCACTAAATAGTATTAATTTGATACTAATTTTTTTCTCTTTTTTATTTTATTTTAGTATCAAGGCCCTAACTATTATTTACCAACCCACATGCGTGATTAATAAAATTTTCATAATTAGGGTAATATGAAAAATATTAAGTTAATTTATTTTTAAATTTAGAAGGGAGACTGTCTTTTTGAGCGATCAAATTACGTATTAACACAAGTGAGTTTTAGGCCAAAATTATCCTTAGATTGTACTTCAATCTTTAGGTTACATTCTTAAAATATTATTCTTAGCAGAAGATACTCTTCAAATATTTAAAACTTAAGAATTTTCACCATTTTACTTGATTTTTTCGTAAAATTGACAGTTTCTACAAAAATCAAGTCACTCCTTCATATTATTATGAGATACGCCAAAAATATTATCATGAACTTTTTTGATAATTGAGTTTAGCACTATACAAGTTCTTGTAATTTGAAGATTTTTTTAAATTTATTTTTTCATGTGGTTTTCTATAAAAAACATCATCCGTTGAAATATGTTTCTTCTCAATTGAATCTGCTAGAAGTGGTGTTTATTGGAGACTTTCGCTTCTAATTATGTAAATTAAAACTCGAATGCGAGACATAATCAAAATTTTGACCACTTCACTATCAAATTGCCCCTGGAAAATTATTGATCTAAAAATTACGCTCCAACTTCTTTTCGTTAGTAAATGAGAAAAAAAAAGCCGATCATGTATTTTTTCACCATCTTATCATTTTATTTCGGTAAGCAATAGTATCCAAAATATTTAATATATTAATTATAATATATTAAACAACTCACGTTTAAAATATTGTATTGATTTTTGTACTTAATTTATATAATAACAAACAACTCTGTCTAAATAATAAAATTTATCACCTAATTTATTTAAATAAATTTTTTACAAGTATAAATAAAAACATAAATTAAGAAATAAATAAAATGATCAAAATGGTTTTGAAGGGAATTTTATCCTTACATATATTAATCTCATGGTATTAAATCGTATGTCTTATTAATACCACAAAATGAAAGTTATTAATTGTAACACTCTATAATACCATGTATGATGTATAACTAAATACATGTATTAGTATTATATAGATTAAAAAATTCTATCAAATATAGTACTAAATAATATCATACATAATATATGAACTATTTCTTTCGGTACATGCATCCAAATAACCCCTTCATGAGCTAGACATGAAGTACTTTGCAAGGCGGTGTCATTTGATAATATGTGTACATGTATGTAGATTATACATATAGATAATGTAAATTTTTGATGAAGGATAACACCACTTGTCATAAGGTTAGGTATAGACTATAGTTGAGACAAGATAGACAAAGGTTGTTGATTTATACCCAGTCAACATGATATTCTCCACTTGATTTTAGATTTTAAATTTTAAATTTTAGTGTATATAATATGAGGTTTTGACCAAGCTAGCCATTACATAAAGTCATTCACCAAAATAATAGTTTTTCTAAAATTTTACAAAACTAGTATAAACGTATTCTATAGTAACGTTTTAGGATATATTTTATTTTTAAAAGTTGATGGCGTCAGATTGATATACGTTACTCACAGTAACATTTTACTCCTAAAACGTTACTATGAGTAACGTTTTAGGAGTAAAACGTTACTGAAAATAATTTTAGGAGTAAAACGTTACTTACAGTAACGTATATCAACCTAATGCTGTTAGTTTTTAAAAAATAAAATATATCCTAAAACGTTACCGTGAAATACGTTTATACTAGTTTTGTAAAATTTCAGAAAAATATATTACTTTGGTAAATTGTTTTATATAATGGCTTAGTTTGGTTAAAAATTCTATATAATATTGTTTGTTAGTTAAACCAAAGTTGTCTTAATTAAGCAAATGAATGATATAATATGAATGTGGCACTTGCGTTTGTTTCGACATAAAGGTGGAAATTAGAATGGTCCTGGTTTTGTATTTATAATGAAAGCAACCATTTATGATACTATAGTAATATAAATATATAGAGAAAAATTCGTTTAGTAGATAAGCTATATTGTTATATTTACCTACCACTCACTTATATAATATCTCTCTTTATATATCAATTTATACGAGATATATTATATTTTGAGAGAGAAACAATTTAAGTTTGTTAAAAAATTTATGCATAAAAATCTTCAATTATTCTTTTAAATGAAATTTATATATTCATAAACTAGGTAAAAATTATTATTATAAGACATAATAATTGACATTAATCCAAAATATATATAAAAAATTACCATCAAAGTTAGATTTGTTTGAATCTCGATATTCGAAAAGTGTCACATTAATTAATATGGAGAAAAGGTGGAGCTAGTTAGGGGTTCAGACGAATTCAGTAGCTTTTTCGTTGACCATGTATTCATACTAGAAAATTAAATAAATATGTACATATATTAACTTGTGAATCCGTAACAAAATTGACAGACCCTAAAAATGTCTTTCACGCTAGAATTGTAGCTCTGAACCCGCTCTCTTTTTCTTAAAAGAAAATTTAGAATTAACTCTTAATCTTTGCTCCGCCTCTAGGAGATGTCTATATCAAAGAGCCGGCTGCACCCACTAATCAATACGTTGCATTATATAGTGTTGGCCGGCCAATAAACCTCTTCCCTTTGCTATATATATAAATATATAGTAAGTATAGTTAGAATAGCATAAGTAGAAAATGGTGATATTGGATTTATTAAGAAATATGAATGGACGAATAATAGGGTCAGGAAAAGAAACAATAATTTTAGCACATGGATATGGAGGAGATCAATCAGTTTGGGATAAAATATTGCCCAAATTATGTGAGTCTTACAAGATTATTTTGTTTGATTGGTGCTTTTCTGGTGCTAATCTATTAAAACATCATTTTGATGCTAAAAAATACTCCTCCTATGAGCCTTTTGCTGATGATTTGATAGCTCTTGTTGATGAAATGAAGTTGGAATCTTTTATATTTGTTGGTCATTCTATGTCTGGCATCATTGGTTGCATTGCATCTATCAAAAGACCTACACTCTTCAAAAGGCTCATCCTTGTTTCATCTTCTCCAAGGTTATACTTTTTTTCTCTTCTTACTAAACTCTTTTGCACTTTAATTTCTTACTCCCTTTTTCCTTTCTAGTGTCTTAACAATAGTTGTTATTTGATATACTTCTTAAAAATAACAAAATATAAGGGTGATATTCCTATATTATTCTTTGACTTCAGTAAATCTTATGTTTTAAGAAATGTGTTAGATAATAAATACTATCTACGTCTACTTTTACTAACATTTTACAATATATATTTTTTTTAGAGTCTAACTATACAAATTTTGATCAATATTTTAAGATGTATTTTTTCATCATATTAATATGTAAAAAATTGCAATTTATAGTACTTTTCAAATAGTTTTTGAATATCTAATTTTTTTGTTTAAAATATCAAATTAATGTAATCTAATTTAACTTTAAAAATTAAATAGATTGAATTTCGAAAAGTACAAACATGACAAATTAAAGTGGATGAAGGGAGTAGTATTTAGTTGTAAGGGTTAAATAGATATAAAAGTAAATTATCTGTTGATTTTTTAAATTAGATAAATATTATAAGATAATTATTTTTACTATGAACAACTATTGTTAAATTGAGAGAATAATTAATCCTACTATCTTTATTTGTCACTTGGTACATAGTTTGTTATTAGTACTAGATATTTCATATCCTTTGTTTGCTTTGAACGCATCTATACCAATAAATAAATTAGGACCTACTTATCCTACTCTCCTCTTTCTATTCCTTGATTCATTTTAGATGATAATACCTTTTTTTTGTTAATTGGAAAAAAGAATGATTTATATAATGCATAAGAAACTTATTTAATTTTTATTTCTCTTACTTTTATTTCTACAAGAATATTTAGTATGTGTCAAAAAGACTTCTAATTTCTTTCTTTCTGCAAATGCTTATAAAATTGTTTCAAAAAAAGTTATCCTAGGATTAATTATCCTGAGAAACATTATCCTCCAACCACTATATATATATATATATATACGTAACTTATTCCATCACTATAGTATAAATTTTGAATTGTGCAGGTTCATTAACCTAGAAGAATACGAGGGAGGTTTCAACATACCAGAGATGGAAGAGATGTTTCAAAACATTGAGGAAAAGTATGATGTTTGGAGTTCAAATTTTGCTAGTATAGCTATGGATCCAAGTGATCCTCCTTCTGTTGACAAATTTGATAAATGCTTGAAAAGAATGGGAGTTGAAATTGCATTACCTTTAGCCAAAACTGTTTTCCTAAGTGACTATAGACACATTCTTGACAAGGTTATTACCCCATGTACCATAATTCAAACCAAGGTTGATTTTGCTGTTCCAAACTCGGTTCCCACCTACATGCACAACACTATCAAGGGAGAATCCACTGTTGAGATCATCAACACTCATGGCCATTTTCCGCAGCTCACTGCTCATCAAGAATTCCTTGATGTAATTCATAGAATCTTAACTTCTTAGAACAAATCATTTGTGGAATAATGTAGTAGTAATCTTGTATCCATGACCTTTATTGGATACAAGATGATACTAGCTAGCTTGGTTTTTTTGTTAGGATGATTTGTATGGTTGCTTGTGTCATAGTTTGGGCTAATAGTGTTTTGAATGCATAGTTTGTCAATCTGGTTGAATGATTGAAATTTGTTCTATTGTGGGGTCTTTGTTTGTAAATCATGCATGAATAACTATAAATACATAAATCTATTAGCCAATTGAATAATCTTAGATTGCGTAGCAACGACATAAATTGTTCTGTCCATTCTCCATCCATATAAGAGCAGCACAACTAGCTAGCCACAATTTTGTTATGTCAATTATCCATCCATCTAAGATATGGATGTAAATAGGAAACCAAAATACAGTAATACAAACCAACACATATATCAACAAGTAGATTTCTAGTCACAAATCTCGACTTAAAACACGCGAAGCATGTTCCATGTGATCACAATAGCATATATCGGTTCTCTCATGGAACTCACACACAAACTGTTAGTGTACTGGCGTGGTACTTAAGTCAGCAGTGTAGTGCCCGAGCCAACGATATGATATTTCATACCAAGCGTGGGCATGCTTGTACCGGTGTGGTACCCGAGCCAACCAACAATCAAAACCAACATGCACAATCACACTCACAAATGATCAACCACACTTGAAGCCACAAGTAAAATAAATTGTTTCATTGCATGAGATTATCAACATGATGTCATTTTATATTCACCCTTTGAGTATCTCTCATTGCACAGATAATACTATAAAGCAGTTAACATGCAAATATTACATACAGTAGAAATAAACAACCATCACCTACCTGGAATCAAGCGTTTGAAAAATCTAAAAGGCCCAAGCATTCTTTTATTGCAATGTCTTGGCTTGGTCTAAAACAACAAAATAGACAACAATCAATGCGTACTGGCGTAACAATACCCGAATTATACTCAGACCCTAACCCTAGGCCAATTACATGATCATTCCACCCAGCCAGAGCTTTTTTCCCACCTTTAATTTAAGTCACCCCCCCCCCCCCCAAGAGTAACACTCTAAATTCTATATTCAAGTTATTTTACTTTAAATTTATATTCTTTATAAGGAAAGAATATTTGATTTTAACATTAGACGAATTTTTAGGCACATTAAAAATATTTGTGATTAAGGATGTTCAACCACATTTTTTTTTCAAACATTTAAAAGAAACTCAAGGTTGCAGTGATGCACCTTGTCTAAAAGTATAATTAACTTTCGTTAATTTAAAGTAAGACTTACAGACAAAATTATTAGGGTGCGATGTGAAGAAGGAAATACAATTATGTTTCTAAATGTCAAGATAAAAAATACGGTTATAAAAGTTCAACAATAAAAAATCAGAACAAATCATTACATATATTAGTATTATTTGAAAGTAAGTTAAGTTGATAAAAGTGACTTCGCTAGAACCATGGGACTCGAGGGATGTCTAATACCCTTCCCCTTGGTCAACATAATTTCTTATTCAAATTTCTAGTTTGTAGATCAAAGTAAAGAGTTATTTTTTTATTGGAGATTAAAAGAAAAAGATAATTTGGAACATCATAACTCAACTTTTTGTGGTAACTCTGAACAAATAAAATAATCTATGTTCAATAGTATCACTTAAATTGGAAAATCTCTTTCCCGAAGAAAAAGGGGTATGAATTGTTTTGTAAAGCTGATGGTCGTTGAAACAAGCATAGTTAAGTTATGCAAAATCGTACCCCTTAGCTTACAAGTGGTTCTCTTGAGGGTTATCAACATGAAGCAGCTATTGATTTATGTCTTGCTATTAACCACGTCTTCTTAAGCCGTTTTTACTTCTTTTAGGCCTTAAATAGTAGTGATCGTTATGTTCATAAATATAAGATTTTCTCTTGACTTCATCATTACGATCAGTAAATATAAGCAGTAAACAATAAAATTAGTAAAACAAAGGTAACAAAAAACATTTGAAAGTAGATGATTTTGAATTTTCATACTCAATTTTACCGTTAAATAGAAAAAAAAAATCTTAAAACATTACGGAGAGCATGGCATATCATATATGTGATTGAACATATATATTGTAATAATAGTTACATAAGTGAGAGGTTACAAGCCGAACGAATTCGCCAACAATTAGGCCAATCTTTATCTGTGAAAGAGGGCATACCTGTTTGATAAACACAAGAAATAGATTGATTGATGAATCACTGCCATAGATGATCTTGTTTTTAAAGAGATCAAAATGAAAAATTGCAACTCAACGCATACATCTATCCAGTTGCGTATGATATATGAAACTTATGATTTAAATTTGAGCTTATTTGGATAGATCTGCCGGGCCGAATTGATAAAATTCGAACAAACAAAAAAATAAAATAGCAAAACACATACATGCCTGAGACTTGACAATTTGAACACTTGGGACACAAATTTTTTAACCTCAGTTGTGTATGCTTGAACTTCTTTTATACTAACTAAATATGGAGCATTTGTTAAATAGCGACTCCAAAAGCAAATATATGTGTATAAAATAGTAATAAGTAATACAATGGAGTGGTTGAAGGTATTCACATAAACACCTTTTAACCAACTATACCTCATTAATTAGTTAGTTGTGTTGTAATGAAAAGAGAATCATTTGGTTAATCCTTACCCCGCTGGAAAGATTCAGGATATGCATTATGCTCACACATTCAATTCTCCGATATCTGGGCCCAGAGGTTCGAAAAGAGCTTCCACCTCCCTATCCTCAACTTCCTCCAAGCAACTTGGTTTCCACTTTGGCTTCTGAAAACAAAATCCTTAATATTTTTAGGAATACTCAATTCCAACAAAACATAATGACGATGAAAATCAGGCCAGGCCAAATAAAGAATAAAAAACATCATCACCTTTGATCCACTACACCTTTACTAGCTTGGTACAAAAAAGGGCCGTCACCCACTATCAGAATGATGATGAAAATCAGGCCAGGCCGCAGTCATGAAAACCCGGCCTAGGTCTTAATCCCTAAATTCAAGTCTCATATGAAGAATGAAGAGAAACAGGTCACTGGACCTGTTCCCTAAGTCAAGTCTCATCTGAAGACAAGTCTCATATGAAGAATGAAGAGAAACAGGTCGCAGGACCTGTTCCTTAAGTCAAGTATCATCAGAAGAATGAAAAGAAACAGGTCGCAGGACCTGTTCCTAAATCAAACTCGACCCAATATTCATGACCCAACATTCAGATCAACATTATCAATCAAGAAAGCCCATTCACTCATATCCCATTACATTTTTATCATCTTTTGTACATAGCATAAGATTCTCTCATTAGATGCTTCTTCTAGAATTTGTACAGGTGGGCAAAGTTTGTTATCTCTTAGATTAATTTACCATTTCTGCCATTTCGTAATAGGTTAAATAGTTGCTTCTTGTTCAATAAAATTAACTCAGAAATATAGAACCAACCAATATCAACAAATTGGATCACAACCATCCTCAATCAATCAAATCCAACATCATAACTCTAAGACAATTTCCAAAACACGGGAAGAACGCGTAATTCTAGTCACAATTCTATAATAATAAAAGAATACGTATAGAACTAATGAAAATGACTATGCAGCTAAGAGTTCATAAGAGAAGACAATAAATAAATAATTAGACAAAATGTCCATTAAATAAAAATTCCTTACCAAAATAGCCCAACTATCACTTGTTATGTAAAATGGTTGTCCCACTAATGTTATTACAAGCGAAGTGCCTTCTTTTCTTCCTCTTTTCATTCTTCTTCTTATTGAATCCAAATATCCTCCATTGGCCCCCTAATTTCACCTATCTATATTTACTTCTGAAGGGATGATCTTCCCCTCTCTATCTCTCTCTAGAGCACTTTGTCAAAGTGTTACAATGATGAAAATTCTTCAATTCTTAGCTGAAGTGGTCAAATTTGCATTTTTTCATTTCATTAGTTGTCTCGTATTCAGGGATTTAAGTATAGTTAATTACTATTACATTCATGTTTATGGTTAAGTATACCTGTATTATCACTGCCAATACATTCAAATTTGAGAGTGAATAATATATCAAAGACTCAAAATATCAAGAGTAGTTCATATGTAAAATTTGAGATTGTTTATACAAGATTTAAATTAGTCGATATTAGACATAAAAAGCAGCTCATTGAGGAAAATGAATTGTTGCAATGTATGAATATTATATAAATAGTGTTTATGGAGGTGTGTGTGTGTATATATATATATATATATACACACACACATACATACATTGAAAATTACCATCTATACAATATAGATACTGTTAAGAACCCAAAAACTCTCCAACCTTATGCTGTAAATTTCCAAACACAACAGGAAAATAACAATATTTTACACTGATATATATATATATATATATATATATATATATATATATATATATATCGCCACCAACTAATAGAACAAATTTACAAATAGATAAACAAGATAAATTCACCCAACAACCAAGGTATTTCGAGGTACCTTACGTCCTTACCCTCCAAGTCTGCAGAACCAAATCCTAAATTCTCTAGAATAAATTCAGTCTTCCTTAATAACTATCTTGCCTTCTATGTAACTGGCTAACTGCTAAGTAACTTCTAAAACTAACTATACATAGTAATAATTAAATAAAGCAGTAATAAAATACATATACATAGTAATAACTAAATAAAACAGTAATAGTAATATTTAGGCCTTATTTTCATTCTTCTTCCTGCGTCTATAGACCTTAGTTACAATAGGTCTAACAATACCCGCCCCAACGAGTTTCACCTTGTCCTCAAGGTGAAATGAGGAAATTGAACATCAATAACTTCATAGGGTTCCCAAGTGCTCTCAAAGTCAGGCAAATCCTTCCACTTAATCAGAACCTCGTGGAAGCCATTCAGAAGTGTCCGACAATCTATCACACTTTCAGGTTGTATTAGCATTTCAAGATCTTCAGACAGCAAAGGAGGGAGTTGTTGAACTAAAATCGAATCCTTCACAGCACGCTTTAGCCAAGAAACATGGTATACGGGATGCACCCGTGAATGAGAGGGTAAATCAAGGCGATAAGCGATTTCACCAGTTTTGCTCAAGACAGTATATGGCCCATAGTATCGAGGACTTAACTTCTCATTATCCTTTTTAGCAAGTGAATGAAGCTTGAAAGGTTGCAATCGAATATAAACCAAATCACCAGGTTGGAACACAACTTCACGACGCTTAGCATCAACATATATTTTCTTTTGAGCTTGAGCATGGGTCAAATTAGCTTTGAGTTCATCTAGAATGATGTTGCAAGCAGCAAGCTGCTGGTTAAGCTCTTCAACAGCAGAAATTTCTTCAGTGAACCACAACAAGGAGGGAGGATCTCGTCAATATAAAGCTTTGAAAGGAGTCATCTTGGTGGAACCATGGTAAGTGGTATTGAACCAAAATTCAGCCCAAGAAATCCATTTTGGCCATTGTTTTGGATGTGTTCCTACAAAACAGCGCAAATAAGTCTCCACGGGTCGATTAACAACCTCAGTTTGACCATCTGTTTGAGGGTGATATCCTGAGCTCAATTTGAACTTAGTACCAGACAACTTGAATAATTCTTGCCAAAATTGGCTGATAAAAACTCGATCTTGGTCAAATACAATAGATTTGGGGAACCCATGCAAGCGTACAATCTCACGAACAAACAATTCACCCATATACTTGCTGTATATGGGTGAAATAAGAGAAGAAAATGACTATATTTAGTGAAACGGTCCACCACAACTAGTATAGTATCATGTCCCATTGCTTTTGGCAACCCGCTGAAATCCATAGCAATATCATCCCAAACTTAAGTAGGAATAGGTAATGGCTGCAGCAAGCCAACACGACTAAGAGCTTCATACTTATTCTGCTTGCAATTTTCACAACCAGCCACAAAGTTTTGTACATCCCTTTTGATCCCATTCCAATGTAAGACTTGTGAAATGCGCTTGTATGTACGAAAAAACCCAGAGTGACCACCCGTAGGTGAGAGTGGAATTCCCTAAGGAGCATAGGAATGTATAATGACGACCGAGGAATCACCAACCGACTTTTGAAATATATGCAGCCATTTTTTATAGCATAATTCGATCGTGAAGTTGGATCCTGGAGCAAATCCTATGTCAACTGACGGATTTGGTCGTCTTATTGAACTTCGGTGTAAATATCATCTAAGGTACTGCTGCGTAAAACAGAAAAGACCATGAAATGAAATTGGCGGGACAAGGCATCAGCTGCCTTATTTTCACAACAAGGTCAATATTGAATCTCAAAATCCAATCCCATCAACTTGGTGATCCATTTTTGTTGCTCTTTTGCCATAACATGCTGGTCCATGAGAAATTGGAGACTTCGTTGATCTGTTCGTATAATGAAAAGTCGACCCATCAAATAATGACACCACTTTTGGACAGCAAAACACTATAGCCATTAACTCCCTCTCATATACTGATTTAGACTGAGCCCGAATTGGAAGTCCTTGGCTAAGAAAAGCGATAGGATGTCCCTTGCATTAGGACAACTCCAGTCCCTAATCCTGAGGCATCTGTCTCAACCACAAACACCTTGTTAAAATCTGGTAGTGCTAAGACCGGCAAAGTGATCATAGCTTCCTTAAGTGAATCAAAAGCTAGTTGAACTTCTTCATTCCAGCGAAAAGCATCTTTCTTGAGCAATTGTGTGAGTGGCCACGAACGAGCTTTCTATAGTAATCGGTGAGTCCCAAAAATCCCTCAAGCCTTTAACATCTTTTGAACTTGGCCAATTAACCATACTTGTTACTTTGGCAGGATCCGCCGCGACTCCACTTGCTGAAATAATATGACCCAAATACTCAAGTTGTTGTTGACCAAAATGACATTTTTTTCGATTGACAACCAAGTTATGAAATTTTAGAATTTGTAGCACCTCCCGCAAATGATCCATGTGAGAAGAAAAAATTGTGCTATAAACTAATATATCATCGAAAAAGACCAATACAAACTTACGTAAGTAGGGCCGAAATATCTCATTCATCAAGGCTTGAAAAGTAGATGGTGCATTAGACAACCCAAATGGCATGACCAAAAACTCATAGTGGCCTTCATGTGTACGAAAAGTTGTTTTTGCTACATCCCCTTGCAAACACGAATTTGATGGTACCGTGATCGTAGATCCAATTTAAAAAATATAGTGGCACCCCCAAGCTCATCTAGTAATTCATCGCTTGCTGGAATTGGAAACATATCAGGAACAATTATCTTATTAAGGGCCCAATAATCCACACAAATCGCCAACTACCATCTTTTTTGCGAACTAGCAACAATGCACTAGAAAAAGGACTAATACTTGGTTGGATGATACCAACTACTAACATTTCTTGTACTGTTCGCTCAATCTCATTTTTTTGGTAATGTGGATAATGATATGGATGAATATTAGGTGGATCAGATTCCTTTTTAAGTCGTATAACATGGTCATGACTCCTATTGGGTGGCAACCCTATGAGCTCCTCAAATAAAGCTCCAAATTCTTCCAATAGTTGCTGCAAATCCAAATTCTCTTGTTCTTCCCCTGTAGTTAATTCATTCAGATCAACAAAATATCCTACTCCATCTCCCTGCAAGGCCTTAATTAATGTTTTGAGTGAAGGTACTGATTTTGACAACGAGGGGTCTCCTCGAACAACTTGTGTTTGCCCTTCTACTTCAAATTTGAATGTCAAGGTTCTGAAATTAGCTTGAATATCACCCAAGGTTTCCAGCCACTCTAATCCTAGCACCACATCAGCACTGCCCAAATTATAAAGGAGATAATCCTATTTATCCGCAATTTATCAATCCACAATTCCACTTCGTTGCATTTTCCCCTACTCTTTACTTTTTGTCCATTCCCCACTTCCACCACAAACGGCTTAGTCTCTGTTTGCTTTAACCTTAATGCTTCAGCTATGCGCAAGATATAAAATTTGTTGATGCACTGCTATCAATCAACACAATAACTTTCTTTCCTTGTACTGTTCCCCATACCTTCAAGGACTTCTTTGTGGTAAATCCTGCTATAGAGTACAAAGACAACTCTATTCACTTTTGTGACTCTGGTTGTCCTTGAACATTTTATTGATCCATCTCTGTGTTGATTATCTCATCCAAAGTCACTTCAATGCCTCCATCTTCGTCGTTCTCTGCTGCTGCTACAATAAGAACAGTCTTCGTTTGAATTGCACCGGTGATTAGGGCCATATTTTCATCGCAGCGAAAACAAAGTCCTTTCCTCAATTTATTCTGATACTATGCATCAGATAGCCTTTTGAATGCTCCTCCTCGCCTTGCAGAAATTTCAGCTCTTGGTTGCACATTCTCTCCTTGCTTCTGTTCTTGAAAATGTTGTGGTATCGTTGTAACTGTTGTACGGGCAGAATGAAAGGTGTTATTACTCCACGTACTTGGGAACTGGTAGCACTTACTGTATGGCTATTGTCAATCACTTGGAAAATGCACCGAGCCCCTAGAAAGCGATATACGCATATGTTTTGGTAAGTGGGCTTGACTGAGAGCCCAATTCTTCTCTTCAATATGTTGGCTTTGGTCCATAATCTAGGTTAGAGTTCCTAGCTTGCTAAGACCAATTCTGCTTTGATCTCTTCTCTCAAGCCATTTATAAAAATTTCCATCAAAACCTCATCATCGGCATCTTTCAGAGGCGCTGAAAGTAATTCAAAATCTTCTCTGTATTGGGCCACACTTCCAGTTTGTTGCAACCCTAAGAAAACCTCATATAAGTTTCCTGACAGTGATGGAGTAAATCGCTAGAGTATGGCTACTCGAAACACATCCCATGTGCCAATCGGAGTTCTCGTCTCCCACCATTGGAACCAATTTGGTGCTCTACCTTCAAGGCACACAACAGTTGCTTCCAATTTATCTTTGTCGTCAATAGCATTAAAATGAAAATAACGCTCCGCTCTGTTAAGCCATCCATATGGATTATCACCAGAAAATAAATGCAGTTCCAGCCTTCTCGGACGCATTTCATCACGAATTTTTTGTCGAACTTCTTCGCAAAATCCATCACCTTTGTGATTGTTGCTGTTCTCTACCATCACATCTGTATCCATAATTGGATCTGTCTGAACTGCTGATTTTCCTTCACATGTTGAAGAATTTCAACATCACGTTCATCTTTTTTGTGCATCCAGTCTCGTAATTGCCCTAGGTAATCACGTATTGAACCAATCTCCTCTTGTACTTCGGTCATTGTCTTCTCTAACCCTTCAATCCTCCCTTCCATTCTAGTTGAAACATAAAAGCTCTGATGCCAAATTTGTTAGGAACCCAAAAACCTCCAACCTTATGCTGTAAATTTCCAAACACAACAGGAAAATAACAGTACTTTACACTGATATATATATATATATATTATATATATATATATATATATATATATATATATCCATACCTCCACCAACTAATAGAACAAATTTACAAATAGATAAACAAGATAAATTCACCCAACAAGCAAGGTATTCAAGGTACCTTACCCGCCAGTCTGCAGAACCAGATCCTAAATCCTCCAGAAAAAAACTGTCTGTCTTCCTTAATAACTATATTGACTTCTATGTAACTGGCTAACTGCTAAGTAACTGCTAAAACTACCTATACATAGTAATAATTAAATAAAGCAGTAATAAAATACATATACATAGTAATAACTAAATAAAACAGTTATAGTAATATTTAGGCCTTATTTTCATTCTTCTTAGACCTTAGTTACAGCAGGTCTAACAGATACATTACATTTACAGTCAATTTATTGGAAAACAAATTGTCACCTGTATAGTTATGTAAGAAGCCCAAAAAAATAAGTTACTGTCGTTTGGTTGGGAATAAGTTATTCCGGGATAAGTTATCCCACCATATATATGGGATAACTTATCCCATCACTATGGTAAAAATGGAGGGATAAATATTTAAAGACTACCTAATACCTCTAACCAAATGCATAGTTAATAAGCATTAGTTAGTTATAATAACTAACAATTCAAAAGTTAGTTAGAAGTTCTGTTTTTTGTAACTTCCAAATTAGTAGTTTGTTGCCTCGATTAGTGTGCTGAAAAATTAGTTAGTAGATATTTTTTTCCCTTGCTTCTGATGTTATATAAGCAGTGAAACATGTAACATGTGAGCTAAGATAGATCAATACAATAATTTCCTTCTTCTCTTCTTCATGCTTTAGCTTTCTCTCTAAGTGCTTCAATGGAGTAATGAGCTTGAAAGCTCACTGTTTTGTTCATGGTATAGAGCAGAGTAGCATGTGGAATTAGTTGAGTTTAGATCTCTACTAGTTGGTGAAAATCTGTAGCTTAAAGATCTGCAGAAATGGTGGGAGTGAAGATCGATCAAAATGATCCTTTATTCATTGGAAATTCAGACAGTTCAAGTGCTGTATTGATTCCAATTAAATTGATTGCATCTGAGAATATGGAGTTTGGAGTAGGGCGATGAGGATTGCACTACTTGGGAAGAGAGTATGGTTTTGTAACTGGTGCGTGTATTAGAGCTTTGTACAAAGAAGAATTGCATGAGCAATGGGAAACTTGCAATGCGATTGCGTTATCTTGGCTGATGAACACAGTTAGTGAAGAGCTTCTTAGTGGTATTGTCTATGCCACAAATGCTTTCTAAGTGTGGAATGATCTCAAGGAAAGATTTGACAAGGTAAATCGAGTAAGAATCTATCAATTGCATAGAGATATCACCACTCTTTCACAAGGTACAGATACTGTATCTCATTACTTCTCAAAATTAAAAACACTGTGGAATGAATATGATGCTATAGTCCAAATCCATGTGGTACTTGTCCTCAATCAAAGGAATATAGTGATCATCTGGAGCAAATGAGATTAATTCAATTTCTGAGTGGCCTAAATGATTCATATGATCAGGCTCGCAGACAAATACTACTTAAAGGGACTACACCATCTATGAATCAAGCTTATGCTATGATTATAGAGGATGAGATTCAACACTCAAGTTATATGGCTAATGCAGTTGAAAAGCCAAGTTCAATGGTGATGAGTGTAAACAGAAATCAGGGAACTAGAAAGGAACACTACAAAGGGAAGAAGTGTGATTACTGTCATTTCCTTGGTCACACCAAGGATAACTGCTACAAGTTGATTGGCTATCCAAGTGACTGGAAACAAAGGAAGAAACCAGGCTATGGAAATGGGAATGGATATATGAGAAATGGTACAAGCACAAATCAATTCAATGGCTATGGAGGACAAAGTTCAGGAAATACTGGTTGATATGGAAGAGGATATCAGTCTGCAAACAACATCTCTAATGATCACTGTGATCATCCTAATACTGCATCAACTAGTCAGGCGGAAAACATAACCTGCTAAAGGTGCCAAAGGGACAAACATTTACTGAGAAGGAATACAAACATATAGTGGAGATGCTAAACAGGGATGTGCAAGAGACAAAACAAGTCAATATGGCAGGTATTACAACTTGCTTAATGACAAATCCTATTATTCAAGATTGGATTGTTGACTCAGGTGCAACTCATCATATCATTGCAAACAAATAGTTAATGACTAGGAGACATGAATTAACCAAGTCACAAAAGAATCAAGTGCATCTTCCAACAGGTGACAAGGTTACAGTTAGTCATATTGGTGAAACACCAATATTTGATAGTGAAGTGGCTAGAAGTGTCTTGCATGTACCAGATTTCAAGTTCAGTTTGTTATCTGTGTCAAACATTACAAGGGACTAAACTGTTTTGTATCATTTTATCCTGACTTTTGTGTGTTTCAGGACCTCTGCAGTGGCAGGGTGAAGGGGATTGGTAGAGAAGAAGGAGGATTATACAGTTTTAAGGCTGACTTTACATCTAAACAGAAGGAGGAAATAAGGTGTGCTCAGGAAATAGTAGCTGCAGGAGCTACAATACAGGACACAAATATATGGCACAGAAGGTTAGGACATCATCTCAACAAATATTGAGACATCTCAAATTAGCTACAAGAAGTAAAAGTGATGAAGTATATACACATTGTCCTGTTTGTCCTTTAGCCAAGCAAACTAGACTTACTTTTCCTATTAGTACTACTAGATCATCCATGGTGTTTGATGTTGTTCATATGGATCTATGGGGACCTTATAAGACCCCTACTCTAGATAGAAAGCATTACTTCTTGACAGTAGTGAATGACTACAGTAGATTTGTATGGGTTCATTTGTTGCAGTTAAAATCTGAAACCATTGTGGCTATCAGAAATTTCTTTTCAATGATCAAAACTCAGTTTAATTCTCATGTCAAAGTTGTGAGATCTGACAATGGCACACAGTTTCTTAATTCACAATGTAGAGATTTGTTCAATCATCTAGGAATATTGCATCAAAGTAGTTGTCCTCACACGCCACAACAAAATGGTGTGGTTGAGAGAAAGCACAGACACATCCTTAATATTGCCAGAGCTATCAGATTTCAAGCTCACTTACCTATCAGATTTTGGGGTTATTGCATTAAGGCTGCAGTGTACTTAATAAATAGATTACCTTCATCAGCTATTTCTAACAAGAGTCCCTATGAATTAGTTCATTGTAAACAACCAAGTTTGACTCATCTAAGAGTCATAGGTTGTCTTTGCTATGCTACAACAGTGCCTAAAGGGGATAAGTTTTTAGCAAGAGCTAATGCTGCTATTCTCTTAGGGTATTCAGAGCTACAAAAAGGTTATATATTATTGGACATTCATTCTACTAAGGTGTATGTGAATAGAGATGTGATCTTTCATGAAGAAGTTTTTCCATTTGCTAAAGTGGTACCTCAACTTGATTCCTTAGTTGCTGTGCATGGTTCACCTTTAGAGAAAGCAGAAAGTCAAGTTGTTGAAGATGAGATTGATAATGAAGATAATAGGGAGCCTGCAGATACTATCACAGTCAATAAAGATAATCAGAATGTTGAGATTGAGAATTCTTCAGTAGATCAGATGCCTGAACCTAGTCCAACAGAGGAAGTTTCTGAAAATATTCATGCAATACCATCACACATTGACTCTCATATTCGAAGAACTTCAAGAAGCATCAAAGAGCCAAATTGGATGAAAGATTATGCCATTACTAAGAAACATAGTAGCACCAAACATCCTATGGCTAATTCTCTGAATTATGAAAAATTAAAACCTGAGTGCAGAAGTTTTTTAAGTAAACTTTCAGATATGTGGAACCTAAGAATTTTAGTCAGGCTGCAAAAGATGAAAGATGGATACAAGCTATGCAGCAGGAAATCAAAGCTCTTGAAGAAAACAATACCTGGCTAGTGGTTGACTTACCAGAAGGCATGAATGCAGTTGGTTCTAAATGGATATATAAAGTAGAATACAAGGCAAATGGTGAGATGAAGAGGTTTAAAGCAAGACTCGTGGCAAAAGGATACAGTCAGCAAGAAGGATTGGATTATCATGACACTTTTTCTCCAGTTGCCAAGATGGTAACAGTCAGATGTGTCATTGCATTAGCAGTATCAAAAGGCTGGATATTATACCATATGGATGTCTATAATGCTTTCTTGCAGGGTGATTTAGATGAAGAGGTCCATATGGAGATGCCTGAAGGTTTTGCAAAACCAGGTGAAAACAAAGTATGCAAGTTACTTAAGTTCTTGTATGGACTTAAACAAGCATCAAGACAATGGAAACTGAAACTTACAAAGGCATTACAAGCCACAGGTTTTAAACAGAGTGCTCATGATTACTCATTATTCACACTTAAAAAAGGGGAAGATATTGTCATTGTTCTAGTCTATGTAGATGATCTACTGATCACAGGAAGTAACACACAGTTGATCACTGAAGTTAAGGCATGTCTACACAGACAGTTCAAATTGAAATATCTAGGTGAACTTAAGTTCTTCTTAGGCATTGAAGTATTGAGATCCTCTGAAGGAATTATTTTGAATCAAAGAAAATATATATTGGAACTTATTGCTTATGCAGGCCTGACTGGTGCCAAACCTGCATCCACACCAATGGAGTCCAATTTGAGGTTGACTTCAGTAGAGCATGATCAAGCAAATGGCTATAGTGCAGATGCTGTGCTGCATGACATTACTTCATATCAAAGATTGATTGGTAAATTGTTGTATGCTACTATCACCAGACCAGATATAAGTTATGCAGTGCAAACTCTCAGCCAGTTCATGCAATCTCCCAAGAAATCACATATGGAAGCAGCTACTAGAGTGATTAGATATTTGAAAGGATCAGTTGGTCAAGGTGTTTGGTTACATTCTGAACCTACTAACATACTTACTTGTTGGTGTGACTCTAATTGGGCTGCTTGTCCTAACACAAGAAGATCCATCACAGGATATGTCATTAAGTTTGGAGAGTCCTTAGTTTCTTGGAAATCAAAGAAACAACAGACTGTTTCAAGAAGCTCAGCTGAAGCTCAGTACAGAAGTATGGCATCAGCAGTCTCAGAAATCACATGGCTTCTAGGCTTGTTCAAAGAATTAGGAGTGGATGTTCAGTTACCTATTACTATCTTCAGTGACAGCAAATCAGCTATACAGTTAGCAGCTAATCCAGTGTTACATGAAAGAACAAAACACATTGAGATAGATTGCCATTTTATCAGGGATAAAATCAAAGCAGGTGAGGTTGACACTGCTTATATACACACACACAGCAACAACTTGCAGACATATTGACAAAAGGATTGAGTCAAGCTCAACATGTGCATCTTTTAGGCAAGCTTGGAGTGATCAATGTTATGCACTCATCAGCTTGAGGGGGCGTGTTAAAAGTAGTTAATAAGCATTAGTTAGTTATAATAACTAACAATTCAAAAGTTAGTTAGAAGTTCTGTTTTTTGTAACTTCCAAATTTAGTAGTTTGTTGCCTCGATTAGTGTGCTGAAAAATAAGTTAGTAGATAATTTTTTTCCCTTGCTTCTGATGTTATATAAGCAGTGAAACATGTAACATGTGAGCTAAGATAGATCAATACAATAATTTCCTTCTTCTCTTCTTCATGCTTTAGCTTTCTCTCTAAGTGCTTCAATGGAGTAATGAGCTTGAAAGCTCACTGTTTTGTTCACATACATTATTTCATCCATGAGATTATTATACCTTCACACCAAACGACTCCTAACAATATAAGAAAGTGGTGGGCCAAGGCCCAAAGGGGACATAAAGATGAAACTCCCACAAAGGAAGTTAGGAGCCCTAATGGAGAATAATAAAGTTACCCAAGGAGGAACTTAAAGGAAAAATAAAAGCTTGAAAGAAGCAATTTGGAACAATGGAACAATGAGTTCTTTTATTTCATCAACATTTTAGAGAAAAAGGAAAAGAAAATGATCAGTTTGGTATTGATTCTAATTACCCGATCTTGCTTGGTGATCAATTCCATAATAGTAAGAGAACTCACGGTTTAAGATAGTTGTGAGGACTGAGGAGTAGCAGATATTGTGTCTTGAAATCATAAATAGTGCCTCACAAGTCTTAAGCATATACTGATTGTTTCGGCTATTAACTAAACCCAAATTCTAATCTTTACCAAGGAAAATACACTACACTTGTGAAATGGTTTAAGTTCACAAATACTCGCTTTTAAAGTTTCTATTTAACTTGTGTCTTTATCTTTTCTTTTTTTTTTTCTGCAAGTTTACCCATTTTGAAAACAATGCAAAACATTTTTAACTGAAGTGCAATAAAAATTGGCTAAAAATTTTAGTCATGTGCATCTGATTTTTTTTTATTATTCGAATTTCAATAATTCAACACTCAAATCTTTTCTAAATATGTTCAAATTTGAAATATAAATTTTATATATCATATAGAACATACAACAATAATCAATTTGTCAATAACAACAATCAGTCTAACAAACTTATATAACAATCTTTGAATTTTTTTCAGGTATGTCTTCTCTTCAGTCATGTAACACATGTTAAAGTGGCTAAAATTCAGTTGTGTCTGATTCAACACCCAAATCTACTCCAGATTAGTTTAAATTTGAAACATAGGTTCCATATACCATAAAAACAAATCTTGGTCATCAATTTGTCAAAACAACAAATCTAACAAACATATGTAGTACCCTTTAATTTTTTCATGCGGGCGGATTTTAGTCATTGCATAGCATGTAAAATTGGTTAAAATTTCAATTATATGAGTCTGATTTTTGAAAGCAGACACTTCATCTGAAATTACCTAATAACATAAGGTGGGTAACAATTACAATGGGAGGACCATGACATTTTCTTGTGCAGAAACTAGAAACATTTATGCAGTCATAACAAACCTGATCCTTGTCCACTAAGACTGCTCGGACACCTTCAGCAAAGTCGCTCCGTAGAGCGGACCTTAAAGCAATGCGATACTCAGTTCTCATGACACCAGTGAGCTGAGTGTTAAAGATGACAAAATTTAATCATTAGTGAAAAACCAGAAGATCAAAAAACTTTTAGAGGAAGAAACACAACATAAGCTCACCCTGGATAAGTCGTTCTCAGTTTCGCCACGTGCAGATGCTACCTTAGAGAAGAGCTTTTGGGTGAGACAGAGAGAAAAAGGGGCCCCCTTACTAAGCCCTTGCAGAGCATCCCTTGCCCATTCTGCCACTGTCAACAAAATTAACTCACATGAAAATGTAAACAAAGCATGCCTCTAAGTTTTCAACTAAATCACATATGCGACTCATTTATGGAGAAATTAATCTATATCTTCCAAATTATATTTTTTTTTGATAATGCATATCTTCCAAATTATATTAAAAGCATGAACATTTTATAATTTATTAAAAAGAATTACCAAAAACAAAAATAACATTTTACTATTTTCTTCAAATAATTGTCATTTAAATTATTATCCTAATATTTATGTAAAAACTTTTAATAGTTATGAACTTTTAAATCAACTAAAATTATATAGTATTTATTCTATGAATCTTCATTTAAAATTTATAATAAGTAAAAGTAAATTTAAATTAATTGAAATTTTGCGACATAATTTCTGACTTGGGTTCTGATACATGACAAATTTTGACTTCTGTCCTTGGATATTTAATTTTATTAAAAATTAAATAAAGTAACTCTTAATCAATACCAATATAATTTTGACTTTTGATATTAATGGCGAAATTATATCCACTACATTTGATTTTAATACTCAATTATTAATGTGGTAGTGATGAATTATCATGTTCCTCTTTAAGTAAACTTTTTATTGTAAAAATTTTATGTTTTTTTTTAAAATTTTGTATTTCAATAATATAACATACACATAATAATTTGTTATTTTTACATACATTTATTATTAATTAACGTGATACACACATGGTATAAAAAAGAGAGCACATGAACTCATCTATGCAGAAAAGTCTTACTGCTAAGCCTTTTTAAAATTAAAGTCTTAGAACTTAATTGACTTTTGACTTATAATTCTAACTTATGGCTTTTGACTTATTTTTATCATTTTAGCTCCAAATCAAATGCGCATAAGCATTTTTTAAAATCACCCAAACATTCCAAAAGCGTTTAAAAGCTAGTTTGACTTTAAAACACTTAAAATAAGTCAATCCAAATAAGCTCTTACTGCTAAACCTTACCCAATGTATCAGTGCTTTGCTGATGATGTTCTAGCTCTTCTAGTATCTCCCTAATGGACTTGTTACCAGCAAAAGTAGAAATTATTCTGGGTAAAAGTGACTTCAAACGGGGTTCTGAATTAGGGTTGCTGCTGTATTTCGTCAACAGTTGTTTTATCTCCTCATCTGGATCCTCGGAGCTGTTTTAACAAAACAGAACAACTTATTTCAAAGTTGAAATATATTACTGAATTGATTTGTATCAGTAACATAATACACACTGGCATAAGAAACTATATTCTGAAGAAGAATGCTGAAGACCAGATGTGCCTCATGAAGTGTTGATTAGAATATAGCAACATAAGCACTAAAAAAGTTTCAAACATAGGAACAAAAGTTTACCCAACTTGGGGAATCTCTTGCCCCAGAGCCAAGCCATTAAAGGATTTGAAGAGAAAAGGCACAACCTTAAGGAATGTGGACACAGATAGTTTTAACATGCACAGATAAAGAGACTCAAAAGGGCAAGGAGCTGTGCATGTCTCATGGATCTTAGTAATTGATTAAAAAAAATTGACATTTAGTGCATGAGCTTCACGTTACTAAAAGAATAATATTGGGACATACAATTTAGTGGCAAGCAAAGCTTCCTTCAATGTGCCCAAATTTGCAGAAGGGACATAATGAGTTCCCAGACCAACATAGAGAGCATCAGCAGGTGTTGATATCCTACTTCCAGTCAATCCAAGATAAGCACCTGCAATAGCTGAATTGATTAAGCACATAGATAGGAAAGGAGTGGAGAAGAAAGTTCAACAATAACACCACACATACATCGTAAATCAGTATCTCACGCCAACAAAATATGGATAGATATTAGCAGAAAAGTGAGACAGGTCTCACTTGGCATCTTTACCCATTTTAAAATTTTACTCCCTTTGTAACAACTTATACGACACTCTTTCTATTTTTGCATATTGTATGATTCTAAAATGTCTGCCAGGATTGTTATTAATAATATTATCCTATAAACTTTCAGATCTTTTATTAGTTTCAATTGATATAAGAACTTCCAATTTTAACTTTGAGTATCAAACCAATTTTTCCATTATTATCAATGATTTTCTTCCACTACCCTCTATATGAAAGAGAAGTCAAATTATTTTATTAAACTAATTTTATAAACAAGCTGTAATTTGTTGTGATAGAAATGTTGAAACTGCTAATAAACAGTTAATGTGTTTAGTGAAAAAAGTGTTAAGTTGTTCTTTTGTTACAACAACTAAAATATCCTTAAAAAAATTTCAAAATATTATTAATTTAAAACTATCCTTGTAAAGAAAAGAAGAAACAACTGACACAAAGTGAATAGCAAGTTGAGAGTTCTGTTTTGGGGAAGATATTTTGAGAAATAGAAAACATACGAAGGATAAAATTATAAAATACTTGGTCAAACCAAAAGTACTTATAAGCTAAAAAAAATCAGAAATTGGGGATAAACAACTTATAGCCTTAAGCTAATTTTGGCTTATTAACGCCTGACTTATAAGCAGTGTTATTAAAGGTGAGCTTAAGCACTAAAGCGAGGCTCAAAAAGTGTTGAGCGCTTTCCCTCGCTTAATGTGCACTTTAGTATCGCCATCAAGGCGCTAAGGCATATTGTTCCTTGTCAATGAGACTCTTCTACAGAGGCGGCACTAAACTATTAATATTTCACTTTATCCTAAAACATTCAATTTCTTTGATCATATATTTGTTGCTCGTGCTTATAAGTATTAGTCTTGGACAAAACACATATATTAGTACTTTTATCCCTTTCTGCCTTTTTTCATCGAAGTCCACACTTTATTTGTGGTTTGTGCTTAAAAGCCAATATATCTTAGAGCTTTTTTGCTTATTTTGCTTTTAATAAGAGCTTATAAATACTTCGGTGTTTAACAAATGCGTAGATAAAGCTTAACAGTGCTTATAAGCCAGTTTAACCAGCTTTTAAGTCTAGTCAAACACCCTCTTAGTCACTATTGCTTCTCAAGAGGTTTTCCCCATGGTTCAGGATCATGCTTAGCCATTGACAAATATAAGTGTAACATTTGTCTGCAACCACAGATCTACTTCATCAGCGCTTGCACGGATGACCTCATTTTGGTTATCACTTAAATCAGAGAACTCAAGAGTACATTCACTAAAATCACAATCAACCGTCATAGTCCTAATATTGTGTTAGTCTTGAACATTTCGTAAGAGGATCCACACCAGGTAATGTACAAACAGAGAGCTAATGTCCATGTTCATCAGAAATAAAACAATAATTGCTTTGTGAACATGAAAGGGATGTGTTTATGAACAACAGCTGCAGTTTTATCAAAAGCGGAAAACACAATAAAGCTCTAAGGCCCAGTGGCGCTTTAAGCATGAATAAAGTATCTCCTTTGATGAAAAATGGCGGAATGGAGAAAACAGAAATATAAAAATGTATGTTTAGTCCAAGACTAATAATAATAAGCATGAACAGCAAACATATGTACAAATAAATTCGGATAAAGAAATTACAATAAAGTGAAATATCAAACTATTTAGTGTCATCTCTTCGGGAGATGCTCAGTAGAAAGAAAAAGTATGATATAGAGACTTGATGACGACATTGAAGTGCACATTAAGTGAGGTAAAGCGCTTAACGTGTTTTGCACCACACTTCAGCTCATAATCGCACATTAAGTGAGGCTAAGCGCTTAACGTGTTTTGCACCACACTTCAGCTCATAATCGCTCTTAAAGCATGGTTTTGACAACACTGAAAAGGTGAAAATGCATGAAGTGCTATTAGGGTGTTAATAAGTGTTCTTTTATCAATCAAACACCTGAAAGGCTCCTCAGTTACAGATCAAAAGACTACCTGAAAGGCTCCTCAGTTACAGATCAAAAAACTATCATATTTCTAAAATTCATCAAAGAAGGAAATCACCTTAAACACCTTAGAAAGTTCTGAAATGTTGATCATAATTCCTACCTCCAAATTTTAGAAGCCCAATCGATAGCATTCAATAACATACAGACACTGATGCAAGCATGCTTCTCTTGCTGACTTTAGCATCTAGATATCAGGGATGGAGCCAGCTAGGGCCTAGGGGGTTCATTTGAGCACTCTTACATGGAAAATTACATTACTTATATATGATTAAAATTATCTTTAATGTAAATTAGATGTTGAACCCCCTTTGGCTTCTTTGTATGTTTAACTTTCATATTTGAAACTCGTTACTGAAATCCTGGCTCCGCAAGTGCTAGATAGTCTTCAATACTTTCTGTAATCTTCCATCCCCAGATCACAGAGCTCAATTACCAAACTTAAGCTATTAGAGAGGAGAGAGAACTATGCCCCAGTTATATGAGTTTCCATCTATTATTTCTCTTTTTAATAATTTTTCATGCACCAAGATAGCGTTATTGGAATTTGCTCAGCAAGAAACACTCAACTGAGTATAAGAAAATATACCAACTGTGCCTTCTCCAGGACCATGTGCCGCTATATAGGAAAAACCAACATCTGGAAACAACCCAATTCCATTTTCTGGCATCGCTAGAACAGTCCTCTATAGAAAAATAAGAAGTGTAAATAAGATGTTACTTGCTAAAACGAGTAATTCTCCATAAGGGTAGAGAACTACCTCTGTAATAACCTTGTAACGACCATGACCAGATAAACCAATTCCAAAGCCCATTGTGATGCCATCCATGAAGCTGATGTAAGGCTTTTTGTACCCGGAGATTTTACATATTATAGGATACTCAGCTGTGAATACCTGTTACATATAACAGGAAAGGATATTGATTTCTACTTTTACACAAAGGCCTCCTAACTCGGCTGCAGTATTCAATTGAATATAAGCATAAAATAACACATTCAAGCATTACAGGTGGGGAATATAATACTGCTGTATAAAGTGTTAAGAATAAGATCGTGATGCTTTGGTGTTAACATTCTCCAAGAATCACGTGTACCTGAAAAAGAGAGCCTACAATTTTTAACATGGAATAACTTAAGATGCATGTACATAAACTACAACAGGTGTGCACACATGCCACGAGAAGGACTATGATTGACAAAGATGGTAAAAATTAAACAAGGGTCATGACTGAGATGGTAAGAACATTAAACAAGCCTATGATGCTCCACATCTTCCATTACTACTTTCTTATGTGATCCAATTTCATGTCTCTTTTATACAAATCGTCCAATTTTTAAAATTAGGAAATATCAAAATATAAAAAGTCTTAGGCCCCACACTATTAGTCAATTACTTCTTCACCACAGATAAAAAGGCCCTGCCTGTATTTTTCTGCAGATAACTGATTCTTTGGATAGTTATTAGGAACCGAACTAACAAAAGGTGTGGGTAATATGTTTGCCACAATCATAGTGTGTGTTCTACAGCTAGTGCAGTTTGTTGTGAGTATGGGACTTGCTTAACTGAGTAGACAGAATCATGATCAAAATGAAGCTATTCATGTTTAAAGGACAGTATACAAAACCTCTATCATATCTGACTGCTGTTTTTTTGCTGCAATCTGCTTGATATCACCACCTGCAGGTAAAATCACTAGGACTTCCGTTATCCATCATATTATTAGCATCAACTAATCACGACAATGTCAGAAAATGAAATTACAGATAGCAAACTCCAAAATATACTGTGGATGACACCAGCTTTGACACACCACCAAAAATACAATACAACATGAAACACAAACATACACTGTCAACTGTAAGCCAAATCTATGTGGGGGGAAAAAGAAGAAGAAAAAAAATGCACTAAGTTGCTCTTTTGTCCCAAAATTCGGTGACAACCCCCTAGTATTCAATCCTGCATTGACAATGAATGGTCACCCTCAACTCTTAGTAACACAGGGGATACTATGTAACATATAGAATAGTTGGTCTCTAACAAAACGAACAATGAGATAATGTAACAACTACTTTAAGATTTAGATGGTGCAAAACTACAAACTGAGGTCCAGCACACAGCTTTCCTCTAAATAAGGAAAAGCATGTTACCTGCTGAAAAGGCACGGGGAGAACTACTGGCAGCCAAAACACATTTTACTCTTGGGTCTGTTTCCCATTCATCCAGGAAACTCTTGTATTTGATATCCATATCTGCATCATATTTCAATGAAACGTGAGTGCACAGACCAAACTATGCAAATGGTAATGATAATGTTAACTTCAATTTGTTAGTCTTACTTATGATTTCCTTTTTAGTCTGTTTAAAAAAAATGACTTCGTGCCTTCTTATTAACTCTTTAATTTCAAATTTTCACACGGTCTCAATATTAAAAGACATTTTGGTACATTGTTACCTATCTTAAGTTTAAGATTATAAGATTCATAAGTCCTCTTGACTTTCTTAAGCTTCATGTCAAGTCAAAAATCAGACATACAAATTGAAACCGAGGGAGTAACAATGATATTGATATGATGAGAATAATGATTATAGTATCAGTTTAAAACAATAAAACTAACAGTTACATTGTGATATCCTGGTTCGCTAACCCTAACCCGGTAGCAGACTACGTGTAGGGGCAAATCATTCGCTAAAGATACAAAGAAGTAGTACAAATTTTTATGATTTATTTTCTTCTTACTAATTCTCCGAGAAATATTATTCCAAAATTTTATTATATCCCAAATGATCAACTAGACCGGTTTCTGGGTAATATTCACTAGTATTTAAGCTACCAACTCGTACAGGTAGCTCAAAGTCAAACATTTAGGTCTCAATCCTAAAGCAGAAGATGTTTGTTAATAACTTGTTAACGCGAAATGGAATCTGCAAAAATGAAGTGACAGTAAAGAATAAATGATCCACATTATGTATAATAGTTGAAAATTGACCTAAGTTCATTGCATTGAGAGCTTTAGGACGATCGAGAGTGATAACGGCGACACCGTTCGGGTGGACATGTCCCCTGACAAATTCATCGGCGCCGGAGGCCATGATGGCGAAATTTCGATGAGGAAGAAACATGGTCATTTTGGAGTAATTACGAAATAAGGAGTGAGAAGTCGCAGCAGAGAGAAGAGTAGCGGATCGACCTATTTTTAAAGCATAATAAAGACTTGCCATCATTTGAGTTCCTCAATCATAACAATCTCTCTTCTTCAAATATGTACTACTACACTTTTCACCTTAATTCCTCTAAAATCTTCTTTCTATTTTTTTTTTTCAACATACTATTACTGTCAATTTTTTTTTAGAGAAAATAAATTTGACACGACAATTTTTTGTTACGAAATGACACGAGCAATAAAATTGAGGTGATTTTGTAATTTCTTTGAAAAATTGAGAATGCTTGGATAAGTTCATTAATTTTTTATATCCAAATTATCCTCCAAAGTAAAATCACTATCAATACTTTTTAAAATCACTCATCTTTAAAAGTAAAATCACTTTTGAAAAGTCCAATATTTAATCATTATTTTTCATTTCACACTGTCTAAGAAATTTTTATTTAATGTCTACTCGATTGAATTTTAGAGTTTTTTTTGTAAGGTTCACTTCTATTTCTACTAATTTTGGGTCTCCATACGTTGTTGATTTTTTAATGTTCTTTTTTGTTTCCTCTTCGTTGATAATTACCATTTGGAATTATAAATGAATAACAATTCTGAATTGAGTAAAGTATATTTGTTTTGAAATTTTTGGTTATGATTTTTTTTATAATAATTGTAGAGTACATGTATGCATATATCTCAATATTCTATATATTCAAGTGGGCATGAACGTGCAAATTTGACCATTTGACTTGGCAGTAGTTTATACCGATGATACAAGAATGGTTGAAGATTGAAATATTCGAATGAAAGAGTGAAATTAAGCTACGAAAGTACTGTGAAAACATTTTATTATTAATTGCATGTGAATGTAAAGAAAATGTTATTTAAACGACAATATGTACTTATGCTAGCGATGTATTTTTTGAGATTTGTTTTTGAAATAACGACACATTAATTTATTTTGACGATTTCTGATATTATTTTCATTTAACATTGTGTGTGTTTTGTGATTGTGATGTTTTTTGCATTGTCTTTTGGTTTGGACCTTTTTTCGATCTTTCTCCATATTGTGGATTAGGCCTGTAAACTTTACTTTTATTTACTAACTTAAAAAACTTAAACAAGAATAAACAATATATTGATTTTGATTATCAATGAATGTTATTGAAGTCTGAAATGCTAAAGCATAAATGATTAGTCCATATTTAAGGAGTTTGAGGCTAGGTTATAATTACCCCATTTTAGTTATCTATTTTAAAACCACTTTGTGGTTACGGGTTTTAGAGTAAATTTTATTCTATTATGATTTTTTTAAAGAAGATTGTAAAAGTCTTTATTTGAACCCTTTTTACATGAATTGATGATCCTTCATTAGTATAAGTCGAATCATTATGATGGTTTACAATTGTAAAGTATATAGTAACATATGAGTTATGCTCCCTGACAAATACAAGTCAATTGAATGCGATTATATATGCATGATCAAGCTATAATTGGGTAATACAATTAGCTACGGTATATGTCACCCTTACATCTATTAACTTCACATTTTAGGATTGATTAGACCAGATTTATTGAAATTTCATAGTGATTTTCATCAAACAACTGATATGAAATAGCAAAAAAATTTCTTCGTCAATAAGAACGAATGCTATTGTAGAGTGAATGGCTTAGGTTAATCGATTAGTCTATAGGTCACAAGTTTGAATCTAAGATCGACCATAATTTTAAGTAATTTTTTTAAAAATAAACTATTTGAATGTTTTAGGATTTAAATAATTTGTAATTTAATATTTTTTTTCTTAAATAAGATTGTAAAAGTATATATTTGATCAACTTCAAAATAATTGAAGATTTTTAAGTCGAATCATTATGGTGAAAATAAACCTAATGTGTATAGTGTCACAACCCAAAACCGAGCCGCGACTAGCACCCACATTTACCCTCCTATGTGAGCGAACCAACCAATCTAACCCTTAACATTTCAATGTATATCAACAGAAATTAATGCGGAAGACTTAAACTTATTAATAAAAACCAATGCAATAACTACTAAAATTCAACATCTATTATTCCCCAAAATCTGGAAGTCATCATCACAAGAACATCTATGATCAAATTACTAAACTAAAAATTTCTAGGAAACTAAAACAACTAAAAGCTAGTCCATGCCGGAAGTTCAAGGCATCAAGACTTGAAGAAGAAGATCCAGTCCAAGCTAGAAGCATTAGCTCACCCTGAAGATCCGGTGTGACGAAGACTGGCTAGAATCACTGTTGAGTTGAAGACGACGGCGCGTTTGCTACACTCCACAAATAACAAAGAAGAAAACATAAAAGTAGGGGTCAGTACAAAACACGGGTACTGAGTAGATATCATCGGCCAACTCAAAATAGGAGACAATATATATCAAGTAATATTATAAATCCAACTACGATACTCAACATGTAGCAACAACAAGTATAAATTCATCAATAAATACCACCAAGTTCATCCATGAGGACTCAAGCCTCAATACCATACTCATTTGGGGATTAAGTTCATTATGTTGAGTAAATTATCATCTTTCAGGATTCATTATCTTTCTTCCTCTTGTGCCGGTACGTGACACTCCGATCCCCTACTACTATGTGTCGGTATGTGACACTCCGATCCCCTAATTCTACGTGTCGGTTCGTGACACCCGTCCCACTAATACTATGTGTCGGAACGTGACACTCCGATCCCCTATATGTGTCGGTACGTGACACTCCGATCCCCTAATTCTACGTGTCGGTTCGTGACACCCGTCCCACTAATACTATGTGTCGGAACGTGACACTCCGATCCACTAATACTATGTGTCGGAACGTGACACTCCGATCCACTAACCTCGTTCTATCCTTTCATCAAGCCTTCTCTATACCAAGGCATCACCAATCCCATTACTTTAATTCATCAAGCCTTCTTTTATACCAAGGCATCATCATTAATAACGTATTAAAGTTTCTTTCAAGATTTGGGATTCAATGGTTTTCATCATGCTTGTTTTATCAAAATCACATATCATATTCATGATCAAGCATACAATTAAGCATATAGACAGGTTTACAATACCACCAATACATATCATTCACTATTAAGAGTTCCTACGAATATCGTAAAAACCATAACCTACCTCCACCGAAGAATTGAAATCAAGCAAGTTAATCCTCAAAGCTGCTTCGTTCCTCTCTCTCTTGATCGATTCTCCCTCTCTCTGTTCTTTTCAAATTTTCTTATTCCAACCCTCTTTCTTTTACCCTAATTAATATAATTAAGAATGAAAGATGGTAATAATGACCCCCTAATTAACTTAAGGTTACCTCTTTTAACCTCCAAGTAATTAGACTTATTAATATTAACCCTCTAACTTTATAATTAAGGAAAGAATAGTCCAAAACGTCCCTTAAAACGTGTAAAGAAATCCGATTCTGCCTGGGATTTGCGCAACCTGTGACGGCCCGTCGTGCCTGCGACGGTCCGTCACGCAGGTCGTCGTAAGGCCAGAACCCCAGTTTTCACTAAGGAGTCTGTGACGGTCCTCACAACCTGTACGGTCCGTCCTGCAAGTCCGTTACGAAGTTCAGAGAGTCGATTTTTAGTACCCAATTCAGAATTTCTAAGTATATTGAAACGAGACCCTGTGACGGTCCGTCGTGCCTGTGACGGTCCGTCGTGGGTCCGTGGTTTCAGCCAGTTTTCCAGAAATAAAATCTGCTGCTCGCTCAAAACGACTAAGCAGGTCGTTTTAATAGATACCAATTTACCCATCGTTCGTCCCCGAACGATCAATAGAAGAGAACAATGGCGAAAAGGAGTACCTGAATCCATAAACAGATGTGGGTATTTTTCTTGCATATCTGCCTCCTTCTCCCAAGTAGCCTCTTCAACCGTCGATTCTTCCATTGAACTTTGATGGATGCAATCTCCTCGACCTCAACTTGCGAACTTCTCTATCTAATATAGCAACCGGTTCCTCCTCATAAGTCAAATTCTCATCAAGCAAAACTGAATCCCAACGGATAATGTAGTTTCCATCTCCATGGTATCTTTTCAACATGGACACATGAAATACCGGATGCACTCCGGACAGCCCTGGGGGCAAGGCTAATTCATAAGCCACCTCCCATATTCGCTTTAGTACCTCAAATGGTCCAATATACCTTGGACTTAGCTTACCTCTTTTGCCAAACCGCATCACCCCTTTCATTGGCGAAACTTTCAACAAGACTTGTTCACCCTCCATGAATTCTAAGTCTCTAACCTTCCGATCTGCATATTCTTTTTGCCTACTTTGCGCCGCTAGAAGCTTTTCTTGATAGATTTCACTTTCTCTATCGAATCCCTCAAAAGGTCAGTACCCCAAGGTCTAACCTCGAATGCATCAAACCAACCAATGGGAGATCTACACACCTCCTCCCATACAATGCTTCAAATGGAGCCATATCAATACTGGAGTGATAGCTATTATTGTATGAAAACTCTGCCAAAGGTAAGAAGTTATCCCAATGACCACCAAATTCTATCACAAAGCACGAAGCATATCCTCCTAACACTTGAATCGTTCGCTCAGACTGACCATCGGTCTGAGGGTGAAATGCAGTGCTAAGGTCTAACCTAGTACCCAATTCAGCATGCAATGTTTTCCCAAACTTAGAAGTAAACTGCGTACCTCTATCTGATATGATGGATAGTGGAACCCCATGCAATCGAACGATTTTCTGAGATATAGATCTTGGCTAACCTTCTCTGCATTGTAAGTCACCTTGACCGGAATAAAATGAGCAGACTTAGTTAACCTATCAACAATCACCCAAATGGAGTCATACTTACCCATTGTCTTTGGAAGACCAACCACAAAGTCCATTGCGATTCTCTCCCACTTCCATTCAGGAATGGACATTCTCTGAAGCGTTCCTCCGGGCCTCTGGTGTTCATACTTTACTTGTTGACAGTTTGGACATTTGGCAATAAAGTCAACAATATCGCGCTTCATTCTACTCCACCAAAAGTGTTGCTTTAGGTCGCGATACATCTTGGTTGCACCCGGATGTATAGAATACCTTGAACTATGAGCCTCTGTCAGAATAGTGTTGATCAAATCATCGACGCGGGGTACACATACCCTTCCCTTAATCCTCAAAACACCTTCCTCGTCGATTGTTGCTTCTTTAGCCTCTCCTTGCAACACTTTATCTCGAATCCGGATCAATTTCTCATCATCAAACTGCTTCCCCTTAATTTTGTCAAGGAAGGAGGATCTTGCCTCCACACAAGCTAACAATCCTCCCTTCTCATTTACTTCTAACCTCATGAGGTCATTAGCCAAAATCTGCACTTCTCTAGCCAATGGGCGTCTAGAAGCTTGCAAATGAGCTAGACTTCCCATGCTTCCCGCCTTTCTACTTAAGGCATCTGCCACAACATTCGCCTTCCCCGGATGATACAAAATAGTGATGTCGTAGTCCTTCAGTAGTTCCATCCATCTCCTTTGTCTTAAGTTCAAATCTTTCTGAGTAAAGACATACTGTAGGCTACGATGATCCGTATAGACTTCACACTTAACCCTATATAAATAGTGCCTCCATTGCTTCAATGCAAATACTACCGCGGCCAATTCCAAGTCATGAGTTGATAGTTACGTTCATGCAACTTTTAATTGTCTTGAAGCATAAGCAATCACATTCTTTTCTTGCATTAGCACTGCACCCAAACCCGAATAGGATGCATCACAATAGACAATGAAATTCTTACCTTCCACTGGCAAGGTAAGGATAGGCGCGGTAGTCAACAAAGTCTTGAGTTTCTGAAAGCTTTCCTCACACTCATCCGACCATATAAATGGAACATTTTGCTTAGTCAAGTTCGTCAGTTGGGAAGCAATAGAAGAGAATCCCTTGACAAATCGGCGGTAGTACTAGCTAACCCAACAAAGCTTCTTATTTCTGACACGTTAGTGGGTCTCACCCCAATTCTCTTCACTGTCTCAATCTTAGATGGATCTACCATTACTCCTTCCTTAGAAACCACATGCCCCAAGAAGGACACTGCATCTAGCCAAAACTCACACTTAGAGAACTTGGCATAAAGCTTTTTCTCCCTCAACATTTCCAATACCATTCTCAAATGCTCCTCATGTTCCTTCTTGCTTTTAGAGTATATCAGTATATCATCAATAAACACGATCACAAAGAGATCCAGATATGGCTTAAAAATCCCATTCATCAAGCTCATGAACACAGCAGGGGCATTCGTAAGACAAAAGGACATCACTACAAATTCATAATGTCCATACCTAGTTCGAAAAGCAGTCTTTGGCACATCCGTTGCCCGTATTTTCAATTGATGATAACCGGATCTCAAGTCGATCTTAGAGAAGACACAAGCACCTTGTAATTGATCGAACAAGTCATCAATGCGAGGAAGAGGATACTTGTTCTTAATAGTTACCTTGTTCAAACTGCCGGTAGTCTATGCACATCCGAAAACTCCCATCCTTGTTCTTCACAAAAAACCGGAGCACCCACAAGGAGATGCACTTGGTCTAATGAAGCCTTTGCTCAACAACTCTTGAAGTTGAGCCTTTAACTCTCTTAATTCGGCGGGCGGGAGCCATTCTCTAAGGGGGTATAGAATTGGGGCGAGTGCCGGTTCAAGATCGATACAGAAGTCAATGTCCCTATCTGGTGGCATACCAGGAAGATCTGCAGGGAACACATCCAAAAACTCGCAGACTACCGAAACCGACTCAATCGAAGGTACTTGGGAGTGTCATCCTTGAGATGTGCCAAGAAGGCTAAAACACCTTTATTAACCATTTTCTTAGCACGAAGAAGGATATAATGCGCACCGGATTGGAAGTGTAGTCACCCTCCCACACTAACGGATCTGTCCCAGGCTTGGCTAACGTCACAGTTTTAGCATTACAATCCAAGATCGCAAATTGCGGAGAAAGCCAAGTCATACCCAGAATTACATCAAAATCAACCATTTCTAAGATAACCAAATCTACATAAGTGTTTCTCCCCACAAAGTTCACCAAACAAGACCTATATACCTTTTCAACTACCACACACTCCACACCGGAGTAGAAACACGGATAGACGTGTCAAGTAATTCACAATGTAAATTTAGACCATTAGCAATGATGAAGATACATATGAAAACGTGGAGCCAGGGTCAAATAATACAGATGCCATGCAATCGCAAACCAAAAGATTACCTGTGATAACAGCATCAGACGCCTCCGCTCAGATCTCCCAGGGAAAGCGTAACAATGGGCCCTATCACCAGTCTGTCCGTTGCCCCTACCATGTTGTGTCGTAGTGGCTCCAATTTGCCCATCACCTCTGCTGTTGTGGTGACCACCATTACCTCGACCACCACGTCCTCCAGAAAGCGGCCTCTACCATGACCACCTCTACCTCTAGCTATTGGGGGTCTGTAACTCTGTTTTGGACAATTCCTCCTAATATGTCCAATCTCCCCACATCCATAACACTCTTTGGAGTCAGGCATAGGTCTCTCGGAGTAGTGTTGACCATTCTGAGGTGGACCCCCAACTACAGTCTGTAATGAAGACTGAATTGGTCGAACTGAGTAACCTCCGGAGCTCTGTCCTCTAGAGTAAGAACCATTAACTCACCTCCCCTTCGAAACCTCTTTGATGTCGATGTCGTAGTGAGGTGATCTGGCTTCACTCCTTCTACCTCTATCACAAAGTCTACCACCTCTTGAAAGGATTTTGCCGTAGCCGCTACCTGTAAGCTGCGAAAAGCAGTTCTGACCTCAACCCCTTCACAAACCGGCGAATCCGCTCTTGTGGACTGAAACAGAGTTGAGTGGCATACCTTGATAAAGCACGAAACTTAGCCTCATATGCATTAACTGACATCCTACCTTGCTCTAGGCTCAAGAATTCATCTCTTTTCCTATCCTTCAAAGTCTGTGGGATGTACTTTTCAATAAACAAGCTAGAGAACGATGCCCAAGACATAGGTTGTGCCTCTGTTGGTTGACACTCAACATGTGACCGCCACCACATTTTGGCGTTCCCTTGAAACTGATAACTCACGAACTCCACGCCAAACCGTTCTACGATACCCATCTTGTGTAGTAGCTCATGACAATCAACCAGGAAGTCGTAAGCATCCTCAGATTCTGCACCCTTGAAGACTGGAGGTTTCAATTTTAAGAACTTACTGAAAAGTTCATGCTGATCATTTGTCATTATAGGCCCAGTAGTCAGACGTGGAAATGTGCATATCTCCAATGATGCATCCATGCGGGGAGCCATAGCAGCCGCATGTCGTATCTCTGAAACCGGAGGTGTTGGTGCAGAAACCCACTGGAGGTGCCTGACCCTGATCAGATATCCCGCTAAGATAAGCAAGAACCTGATTGATCATCTCTGGGGTAGGTTTGGGGTGGCAATTCCTCATTTTGCACTGTTCATTCTCCCCCTTCCTCACCCTCTCTTACCACCTCCTCTCGGTCGGTGGAGGAGTCACCGCCCTAGTATTAGATGGACTAGGTGCTCGTTCTCTTCCTCTAGAGGACGTCCTCCCACGACCTCTACCACGGCCTCTTGCCACTGTTCTTCCTCGAGCCACAGCCCCAGTGGCTGGCTCAGATGTTTCTGTCTGGCCGGTGTTGGTGCAGTCGTTGCTCTAGTTCTAACCATCTGCGAAAAGAGTGAAGATGGTCAGATACCAATTTGTATCACCTAGATACCAATTGGATTCAAGTAATAGCACGAAAGAAGAAAGAAAGAGTGGAATTTTCCTAAAGTCTTATAGCCTCCCAAAGAAAAGTAAAGGCGTCCCCCTACCGTTCCTTAAGACTCTACTAGACTCGTTCTTGTGTGATGAGACCAACGAACCTAATGCTCTGATACCAAGTTTGTCACGACCCAAAACCGAGCCGCGACTGGCACCCACATTTACCCTCCTATGTGAGCGAACCAACCAATCTAACCCTTAACATTTCAATGTATATCAACAGAAATTAATGCGGAAGATTTAAACTTATTAATAAAAACCAATGCAATAACTACTAAAATTCAACATCTATTATTCCCCAAAATCTGGAAGTCATCATCACAAGAACATCTATGATCAAATTACTAAACTAAAAATTTCTAGGAAACTAAAACAACTAAAAGCTAGTGCATGCCAGAAGTTCAAGGCATCAAGACTTGAAGAAGAAGATCCAGTCCAAGCTAGAAGCATTAGCTCACCCTGAAGATCCGGTGTGACGAAGACTGGCTAGAATCACTGTTGAGTTGAAGACGACGGCGCGTTTGCTACACTCCACAAATAACAAAGAAGAAAACATAAAAGTAGGGGTCAGTACAAAACACAGGTACTGAGTAGATATCATCGGCCAACTCAAAATAGGAGACATATATATCAAGTAATATTATAAAAACCAACTACGATACTCAACATGTAGCAACAACAAGTATAAATTCATCAATAATACCACCAGTTCATCCCATGAGACTCAAGCCTCAATACCATACTCATTTGGGGATTAAGTTCATTATGTTGAGTAAATTATCATCTTTCAGGATTCATTATCTTTCTTCCTCTTGTGCCGGTACGTGACACTCCGATCCCCTACTACTATGTGTCGGTACGTGACACTCCGATCCCCTAATTCTACGTGTCGGTTCGTGACACCCGTCCCACTATACTATGTGTGTCGGAACGTGACACTCCGATCCCCTATATGTGTCGGTACGTGACACTCCGATCCCCTATATGTGTCGGTACGTGACACTCGATCCCCTATTCTACGTGTCGGTTCGTGACACCCGTCCCACTAATACTATGTGTCGGAACGTGACACTCCGATCCACTAATACTATGTGTCGGAACGTGACACTCCGATCCACTAACCTCGTTCTATCCGTTCATCAAGCCTTCTCTATACCAAGGCATCACCAGTCCCATTACTTTAATTCATCAAGCCTTCTTTTATACCAAGGCATCATCATTAATAACGTAGATTAAAGTTTCTTTCAAGATTTGGGATTCAATGGTTTTCATCATGCTTGTTTTATCAAAATCACATAATCGTATTCATGCAAGCATACAATTAAGCATATAGACAGGTTTACAATACCACCAATACATATCATTCACTATTAAGAGTTCACTACGAATATCGTAAAAACCATAACCTACCTCCACCGAAGAATTGAAATCAAGCAAGTTAATCCTCAAAGCTGCTTCGTTCCTCTCTCTCTTGATCGATTCTCCCTCTCTCTGTTCTTTCAAATTTTCTTATTCCAACCCTCTTTCTTTTACCCTAATTAATATAATTAAGAATGAAAGATGGTAATAATGACCCCCTAATTAACTTAAGGTTACCTCTTTTAACCTCCAAGTAATTAGACTTATTAATATTAACCCTCTAACTTTATAATTAAGGAAAGAATAGTCCAAAACGTCCCTTAAAACGTGTAAAGAAATCCGATTCTGCCTGGGATTTGCGCAACCTGTGACGGCCCGTCGTGCCTGCGACGGTCCGTCACGCAGGTTGTCGTAAGGGCCAGAACCCCAGTTTTCACTAAGGAGTCTGTGACGGTCCGTCACACCTGTGACGGTCCGTCCTGCAAGTCCGTTACGAAGTTCAGAGAGTCGATTTTCAGTACCCAATTTCAGAATTTCTAAGTATATTGAAACGAGACCCTGTGACGGTCCGTCGTGGGGTCCGTGGTTTCAGCCAGTTTTCCAGAAATAAAATCTGCTGCTCAAAACGACTAAACAGGTCGTTACATATAGTAACATATGAGTTACGCTCCCTCACAAATACAAGTCAATTGAATGTGATTATATATACATGATCAAGTTTATAATGGGGTAATAACAATTAGTTACGGTATATGTCACTCTTACATCTATTAACTTCACATTTTAGGATTGATTAGACCATATTGATTGATAATGTCTCATTTTATGAAATTCCACAGTGATTTTCATTAAATAACTAATATGAAATAGACTAAATAAATTTTCCTTCGTCAATATAAACCAATGTTATTGCAGCGCGAATAATTTAGTGTCAATCGATTAGTCTATAAGTCACGAGTTTTAATCTAGGATAGGCCACAATTTAAAGTAATTTTTTCAAAAATAGACTATTTGAATGATTTAGGATTTAAGTAATTTATGATTTCATATATTTTTTCCTTAAATAAGATTGTAAAAGTGTATATTTGATCAACTTCACAATAATTGAAGATTTTCACTATTTTAAGTCGAATCATTATAATGAAAATAAACCTAAAGTATATTGTAACATATGAGTTATGCTTCCTCACAAATACAAGTCAATTAAAATGTGATTATATATGTATGATAAAGTTATAATTGGGTAACAACAATTAATTACGATACATGTCACCTTCACATCTATTTGTCTTCACATTTTAGGATTGATTAGACCATATTTATTGATAATGTCTCATTTATAAAATTTCATAGTGATTTTCATTAAACAACTGATATGAAATAGGCTAAATACATTTCCTTTCGACAATAAGAACGAATGCTATTGCAGCGCGAATGGTTTAGGGTTAATCTATTAGTTTATGGGTCACGAGCTCAAATCTAGGATAGACCACAATTTGAAGTAATTTTTTTCAAAAATAGACTATTTGAATATTTTAGGATTTAAATAATTTTTAATTTCACATTTTTTTTCTTAAATAATATTGTAAAAGTGTATATTTGATCATCTTCACAATAATTGAAGATTTTTCACTATTATAAATCGAGTCATTATGATGAAAATAAACCTAAAGTATAAATAACATATGAAGTTATGCTCCCTAAAAAATACAAGTCATTTGAAAGCGATTATATATACATGATCAAGTTATAATTGGATAATAACAAATAGTTACGGTACATGTCATCCTTACATATATTTATCTTCATATTTTATGACTAATTAGACCATATTTATTGATAGTGTCTCATTTTATAAAATTTCATAGTGATATTCGTTATATAATTGATATGAAATAGACTAAATACTTTTCCTACGTCAATATGAATGAATGTTATTGCTACACAAATAATTTAGGGTTAAACAATTAGTCTATAGGTCACGAGTACGAATCCAGGATAGGCCATAATTTAAAGTAATTTTTTACAATTTTTTTATTTAAAGATGAAGTTATTAGTTTAAAGATTAAAGAAGGCATCACCTACTTGTTAAAAAATTAAAAAATGATACATTCATGATTATATGTATTAATAGATATAGGGAATTTATTACATTAAGTTATCAAACCTGTAACGACCTGTTTAGTCGTTTTTGAGCAGCAGATTTTATTCTGGAAAACTGGCTGAGACGATGGACCCCACGACGGACCGTCATGGGCACGACGGACCGTCGCAGGTCTCGTTTCAAACACTTAGGAATTCTGAAATTGGGTACTGAAAATCAACTCTCTGAACTTCGTGACGGAATGGCAGGACGGACCGTCACAGGCGTGACGGACCGTCACAGACTCTTTGGTGGAAATTGAGTCTCTGAACTTTGCGACGACCTGCAGGACGGACCGTCGCAGGCACGACGGGCCGTCACAGCAGGCACGACGGGCCATCACAGGTTGCGTAATCCCAGTCTGGGTCGGATTTCTTTACACGTTTTAAGGGACGTTTTGGACTATTCCTACTTTCATTACAAGTAGAGGGTTAAGGTTAATAAGTCTAATTACTTGGGTTTAAAAGAGGTAACCTTAAGTTAATTAGTGGGTTATTATTGCCATCTTTTATTCTTAATTACATGTTAATTATGGTAAAAAATAAAAGGGTTTGAATAAGAAAAATAGAAAGAACAAGAGAAAAGAGAGGATTGAACGAGAGAGGAGAAACGAAATGGAAAACACAAGCTTGGGAATTTGCTTGCTTGATCACTAATATTCGGTGGAGGTACGTTATGGTTTCGTTTACGATATTTGTAGTAAACTCTAAATAGCGAATGATATATATTGATAATATTGTAAAACCCTGCTATGTGCTTAATTGTATGCTTGCATGAATGTGATTATATAATTGTGATTATATAAGCATGATGAAGTTATTGAATCCCAAATCTTGCAAACCCTAATCTCTTCGTGAATGATATTGCCTTGGTGTAAGAGGAGGCTTGATGAATTGATAGAATGAGATTAGGGGATCGGATTGTCACGTTCCGACACATAGAATTAAGGGATCGGAGTGTCACGTTCCGACACATAGAATTAAGGGATCGAGTGTCACGAACCGACACATAGTATTAGGGGGACCGGGTGTCACGAATCGACACGTAGATTTAGGGGATTGGGTGTCACGAACCGACACGTAGATTTAGGGGATTGGGTGTCACGAACCGACACGTAGATTTAGGGGATCGGGTGTCACGAACCGACACGTAAATTTAGGGGATCGGAGTGTCACATTCCGACACATAGTAGTAGGGGATCGGGTGTCACATACCGACACAAGAGGAATAAAGATATGAGGGAGCGGAGTGTCACGTACCGACACAAGAGAAATAAAGATAATGAATCTTGAAAGATGTTGATATACTCAAATAATGAACATAATCCCCAAATGAGTATGGTATTGAGGCTTGAGTCCTCATGTGTGAACTTGACGTAATTGTTAATGATATAGTACTTGTTTGTTGCTACTTGTTGAGTATCATAGTTGATTTTATGATATTACTTGGTATATACTGTTTTCTATTTTGAGTTGGCCAATGATATCTACTCAGTACCCGTGTTTTGTACTGACCCCTACTTTTATGTTTTCTTCTTCTTTGTATTTGGGGAGTGCAACAAACGTGCCGTCGTCTTCGACTCTACAGTAATTCTAGCCAGTCTTCACTACATCGGAAATTCAGGGTGAGCTTATGCTTCTAGCTTGGACTGGATCTTCTTCTTCAAGTCTTGATGCCTTGAACTTTCGGCATGGACTAGCTTTTATTTGTTTTAGCTTCTTAACATTTTTAGTTTGGAAATTTGAGGATAGATGTTCTTGTGATGATGACTTCCTGATTTTGGGGAATAATAGATGTTGAATTTTAATAGTTATTGAATTGGTTTTTATTAATGAGTTTAAGTCTTCCGCATTACTTTCTGTTGATATTATATTGAAATGATAAGGGTTAATTGGTTAGTTTGCTCACATAGGGGTAATGTGGGTGCCAGTCGCGGCTCGGTTTTGGGTCGTGACAAACTTGGTATCAGAGCATTAGGTTCGTTGGTCTCATCACACAAGAACGAGTCTAGTAGAGTCTTAAGGAACGGTAGGGGGACACCTTTACTTTTCTTGAGAGGCTATAAGACTTTAGGAAAATTCCATTCTTTCTTCTTTCTTTCGTGCTATTACTTGAATCCAATTGGTATCTAGGTGATACAAATTGGTATCTGACCATCTTCACTCTTTTCGCAGATGGTTAGAACTAGAGCAACGACCGCGCCAACACCAACACCGGAAAGACAAGAAACGTCTGAGCCAGCCACTGGGGCTGTGGCTCGAGGAAGAGCAGCGGCAAGATGCCGTGGTAGAGGTCGTGGGAGGACGTCCTCTAGAGGAAGAGGACAAGTACCTAGCCCATCTGATGCTAGGGCGGTGACTCCTCCACCGACTGAGGAAGTAGTAAGAGAGAGTGAGGAAGGGGAGAATGAACAAGTGCAAAATGAGGAATTTCCACCCCAACCTACCCTAGAGATGATCAATCAGGTTCTTGCTTATCTTAGCGGGTTATCTGATCAGGGTCAGGCACCTCCAGTGTTTTCTGCACCAACACCTCCGGTTTCAGAGGTACGACATACCGCTGTTGGGGCTCCCCGCATGGATTCCTCATTGGAAATATGCTCATTTCCTCGTCTGACTACGGGGCCTATAATGACAAATGATCAGCATGAACTTTTCAGTAAGTTCTTGAAATTGAAACCTCCAGTCTTCAAGGGTGCTGAATCGGAGGATGCCTACGATTTTTCTGGTTGACTGTCATGAGCTACTACACAAGATGGGTATAGTAGAACGGTTTGGTGTTGAGTTTGTGACTTATCAGTTTCAAGGGAACGCCAAAATGTGGTGGCGATCGCATGTTGAGTGTCAACCGACAGAGGCAACACCTATGACTTGGGCATCGTTCTCTAGCTTGTTTATGGAGAAGTATATCCCACGGACTTTGAGGGATAGGAAAAGAGATGAATTCTTAAGTCTGGAGCAAGGTAGGATGTCGGTTACTGCTTATGAGGCTAAGTTTCGCGCATTATCCCGGTATGCCACCCAACTATGTTTCAGTCCACAAGAGCGGATTCATCATTTTGTGAAGGGGTTGAGGTCAGAGTTGCGGATTTCAGCCTTACAGGTAGCGGCTACGGAAAAATCCTTCCAAGAAGTGGTAGATTTCGTGGTAGAGGTGGAAGGAGTGAAGCCAGATGAATTCACCATGTCATCGACATCAAAAAGATTTCGAAAGGGAGGTGAATTTAATGGTTCTTACTCTAGAGGACAGGGTTCCGGAGGTTACTCAGTTCGACCAATTCAGTCTTCACTTCAGACTGTAGTTGGGGGTCCACCTCAGACCGGTCAACACTTCTCTGAGAGACCTATGCTTGACTCTATAGAGTGTTATGGATGTGGGGAGACTGGACATATTAGGAGGAATTGTCCAAAACAGAGTTATAGACCCCCAATAGCTAGATGTAGAGGTAGTCATGGTAGAGGCCGTTATTCTGGAGGACGTGGTGGTCGAGGTAATGGTGGTCACCAAAACGGCCGGGGTGAGGGGCAAACTGGAGCCACTACATCACAACATGGTAGGGGCAACGGACAGACAAATGATAGGGCCCATTGTTATGCTTTCCCTGGGAGATCGGAGGCGGAGACATCTGATGCTGTTATCACAGGTAATCTTCTGGTTTGTGATTGCATGCTTCTGTATTGTTTGATCCCGGATCCACATTTTCTTATGTATCTTCCTCATTTGCTAATGGTGTAAATTTACATTGTGATTTACTTGATATGTCTATTCATGTTTCTACTCCGGTGGTGAGTCTGTGATAGTTGAAAAAGTGTATAGGTCTTGTTTGGTGACTTTTGTGGGGAGTAACACTTATGTAGATTTGGTTATCTTAGAAATGGTTGACTTTGATGTAATTCTGGGTATGACTTGGCTTTCTCCAAATTTTACGATCTTGGATTGTAATGCTAAAACTGTGACGTTAGCCAAGCCTGAGACAGATCCCTTAGTGTGGGAGGGTGACTACACTTCCATCCGGTGCGTATCATCTCCTTTCTTCGTGTTAAGAAAATGGTTAGTAAAGGGTGCTTAGCTTTCTTGGCCCATCTCAAGGATGACACTACCCAAGTACCTTCGATTGAGTCGGTTTCGGTAGTCCGTGAGTTTTTGGAGGTGTTCCCCGCAGATCTTCCTGGTATGCCACCAGATAGGGATATTGACTTCTGTATTGATCTTGAACCGGGTACTCGCCCCATTTCTATACCCCTTATAGAATGGCTCCTGCGGAGTTAAGAGAGTTAAAGGCCCAACTTCAAGAGTTGTTGAGCAAAGGCTTCATTAGACCAAGTGCATCTCCTTGGGGTGCTCCGGTTTTGTTTGTGAAGAAGAAGGATGGGAGTTTTCGGATGTGCATAGAATACCGGCAATTGAACAAGGTAACTATTAAGAACAAGTATCCTCTTCCCCGCATTGATGACTTGTTCGATCAGTTACAAGGTGCTTATGTCTTCTCTAAGATTGACTTGAGATCCGGTTATCATCAATTGAAAATACGGGCAATGGATGTGCCGAAGACTGCTTTTCGAACCAGGTATGGGCATTACGAATTTGTAGTGATGTCTTTTGGTCTTACGAATGCCCCTGCTGCGTTCATGAGCTTGATGAACGGGATTTTTAAGCCATATTTGGATCTCTTTGTGATCGTGTTTATTATGATATATACTGATATACTCTAAAAGTAAGAAGGAACATGAGGAGCATTTGAGAATTGTATTGGAAATGTTGAGGGAGAAAAGCTTTATGCCAAGTTCTCTAAGTGCGGTTTTTGGCTAGATGCAGTGTCCTTCTTGGGGCACGTGGTGTCCTAAGGATGGGGTGATGGTAGATCCTTCTAAGATTGAGACAGTGAAGAATTGGGTAAGACCCACTACTGTGTCAGAAATAAGGAGCTTTGTTGGTTTAGCTAGCTACTACCGTCGATTTGTCAAGGGGTTCTCTTCAATTGCTCCCCAATTGACGAACTTGACTAAGCAGAATGTTCCATTTGTATGGTCGGACGAGTGTGAATAAAGCTTTCAGAAACTCAAAACTTTGTTGACTACCGCACCTATCCTTACCTTGCCAGTTAGGGTAAGAACTTCATTGTTTATTGTGATGCATCCTATTCTGGTTTGGGTGCAGTGCTAATGCAAGAGAAGAGTGTAATTGCCTATGCTTCTAGGCAATTAAAGGTGCATGAACGTAACTATCCGACCCATGATTTGGAATTGGCTGCAGTAGTGTTTGCATTAAAGCAATGGAGACACTATCTATATGGGGTTAAGTGTGAAGTATACACGGATCATCGTAGTCTACAGTATTTCTTTACTCAGAAAGATTTGAACTTGAGACAGAGGAGATTGATGGAACTACTAAAGGACTACAATATCACTATTTTGTATCATCCGGGAAAAGCGAATGTTTGTGGCGGATGCTTTAAGTAGAAAGGCGGGAAGCATGGGAAGTCTAGCTCACTTGCAAGTTTCTAGACGCCCATTGGCTAGAGAAGTTCAGATTCTGGCTAATGACCTTATGAGATTAGAAGTAAATGAGAAGGGAGGATTTTTAGCTTGTGTGGAGGCAAGATCTTCCTTCCTTGACAAGATTAAGGGAAAGCAGTTTAATGATGAGAAATTGATCCGGATTCGAGATAAAGTGTTGCAAGGAGAGGCTAAAGAAGCGACAATCGATGGGGAAGGTGTGTTGAGGATTAAGGGAAGGGTATGTGTACCCCGCATCGATGATTTGATCAACACTATTCTAACAGAAGATCATAGTTCAAGGTATTCTATACATCCGGGTGCAACCAAGATGTACCGCGATCTAAAGCAACACTTTTGGTGGGGTAGAATGAAGCGTGATATTGTTGATTTTATTGCCAAGTGTCCAAACTGTCAACAAGTAAAGTATGAACACCAAGGCCTGGAGGAACACTTCAAGAGAATGCCCATTCCAGAATGGAAATGGAGAGAATCGCAATGGACTTCGTGGTTGGTCTTCCAAAGACAATGGGTAATACGACTCTATTTGGGTGATTGTTGATAGGTTAACTAAGTCTGCTCATTTTATATTCCGGTTAAGTGACTTACAATGCCGAGAAGTTAGCCAAGATCTATATCTCAGAAATCATTCGATTGCATGGGGTTCCACTGTCCATCATATCAGATAGCGGTACGCAGTTTTACTTCTAAGTTTTGGAAAACATTGCATGCGGAATTGGGTACTAGGTTGGACCTTAGTACTGCGTTCCATCCTCAGACCGATGGTCAGTCTGAGAGAACGATTCAAGTGTTGGAGGATATGCCTTCGTGCATGTGTGATAAAATTTGGGGCCATTGGGATAGCTTCTTACCTTTAGCGGAGTTTTCATACAACAATAGCTTTCACTCAAGCATTGATATGGCCCCATTTGAAGCATTGTATGGTAGGAGATGTAGGTCTCCCATTGGGTGGTTTGATGCATTTGAGGTTAGACCTTGGGGTACTGAACTTTTGAGGGATTCATTAGAGAAAGTGAAATCTATTCAAGAAAAGCTTCTAGCGGCGCAAAGTAGGCAGAAAAAATATGCAGATCGAAAGGTTAGAGACTTAGAGTTCATGGAGGGTGAACAAGTCTTGTTGAAGGTTTCGCCCATGAAAGGGGTGATGCGGTTTGGTAAAAGAGGTAAACTAAGCCCAAGGTATATTTGTCCCTTTGAAGTACTTAAACGAGTAGGGGAGGTGGCTTATGAGTTAGCCTTGCCTCCAGGGCTGTCCGGAGTGCATCCGGTATTTCATGTGTCGATGTTGAAGAGATACCATGGGGATGGAAACTACATTATCCGTTGGGATTCAGTTTGCTTGATGAGAATTTGTCTTATGAGGAGGAGCCTGTTGCTATTTTAGATAGAGAAGTTCGCAAGTTGAGGTCAAGGGAGATTGCATCCATCAGGTGCAATGGAAGAATCGACCGGTTGAAGAAGCCACTTGGGAGAAGGAGGCAGATATACAAGAAAGATACCCACACCTGTTTAAGAGATTCAGGTACCCCTTCTCGCCCTTGTTTTTCTTCTTGTGATCGTTCGGACGAACGATGGTAAATTGGTATCTATTGTAACGACCTGTTTAGTCGTTTTTGAGCACATATTTTATTCTGGAAAACTGGCTGAGACGACGGATCCCACGACGGACCGTAATGGGCACGACGGACCGTCGCAGGGTCTCGTTTCAAAACACTTAGGAATTCTGAAATTGGGTACTGAAAATCGACTCTCTGAACTTCGTGACGGAATGGCAGGACAGACCGTCACAGGCGTGACGGACCGTCACAGGCGTGACGGACCGTCACAGACTCTTTGGTGGAAATTGAGTCTCTGAACTTTGCGACGACCTGCAGGACGGACCATCGCAGACACGACGGGCCGTCACAGGTTGCGTAATCCCAGTCTGGGTCGGATTTCTTTACACGTTTTAAGGGACGTTTTGGACTATTCCTACTTTAATTACAAAGTTAGAGAGTTAAGGTTAATAAGTCTAATTACTTAGGGGTTAAAAGAGGTAACCTTAAGTTAATTAGTGAGTGAGTTATTATTGCCATCTTTTATTCTTAATTACATGTTAATTAGGGTAAAAGAAAGAGGGTTTGAATAAGAAAAATAGAAAGAACAAAGAGAAAGAGAGGATTGAAGGAGAGAGGAGAAACAAAGAGGAAAACACAAGCTTGGGAATTTGCTTGCTTGATCACTAATCTTCGGTGGAGGTACATTATGGTTTCTTTTTATGATATTCGTAGTAAACTCTTAATAGCGAATGATATGTATTGATAATATTGTAAAACCCTGCTATGTGCTTAATTGTATGCTTGCATGAATGTGATTATATAATTGTGATTATATAAGCATGATGAAGTTATTGAATCCCAAATCTTGCAAAACCCTAATCTCTTCGTGAATGATATTGCCTTGGTGTAAGAGGAGGGTTGATGAATTGATAGAATGAGATTAGGGGATCGGAGTGTCACGTTCCGACACATAGAATTAAGGGATCAGAGTGTCACGTTCTGACACATAGAATTAAGGGATCGGGTGTCACGAACCGACACGTAGTATTAGGGGGACCGGGTGTCACGAACCGACACGTACATTTAGGGGATCGGGTGTCACAAACCGACACGTAGATTTAGGGGATCGGTGTCACGAACCGACACGTAGATTTAGGGGATCGGAGTGTCACGTTCCGACACATAGTAGTAGGGGATCGGAGTGTCACGTACCGACACAAGAGGAATAAAGAATATGAGGGAGCGGAGTGTCACGTACCGACACAAGAGAAATGAAGATAATGAATCTTGAAAGATGATAATATACTCAATCTAATGAACATAATCCCCAAATGAGTATGGTATTGAGGCTTGAGTCCTCATGTGTGAAATTGACGGTAATTGTTAATGATATAGTACTTGTTGTTGCTACTTGTTGAGTATCATACTTGATTTTATGATATAACTTGGTATATACTGTTTTCTATTTTGAGTTGGCCGATGATATCTACTCAGTACCCGTGTTTTGTACTGACCCCTACTTTATGTTTTCTTCTTTGTATTTGGGGAGTGCAGCAAACGTGCCGTCGTCTTCGACTCAACAGTAATTCTAGCCAGTCTTCATTACATCGGAAATTCAGGGTGAGCTAATGCTTCTAGCTTGGACTGGATCTTCTTCTTCAAGTCTTGATGCCTTGAACTTTCGGCATGGACTAGCTTTTATTTGTTTTAGCTTCTTAGACATTTTTAGTTTAGAAATTTGAGGATAGATGTTCTTGTGATGATGACTTCCATATTTTGGGGAATAATAGATGTTGAATTTTAATAGTTATTGAATTGGTTTTTATTAATGAGTTTAAGTCTTCCGCATTACTTTCTGTTGATATTATATTGAAATGATAAGGGTTAGATTGGTTGGTTCGCTCACATAGGAGGGTAAATGTGGGTGCCAGTCGCGGCTCGGTTTTGGGTCGTGACAAAACCGAATTATACCTTTGAAGTAAATGATACTCTTTCATTAAATGTGGCAACATGTGTGTATTCATTATGCATTTATTAATGTGTTTCAAAAATCATTTTTTTATTCTACCCATAAATCAAATCAGATATTGTAACTTAATGATTTCATTAAGAGTTCTGTTTCGTTAATTGAAAATGGATGTACATTGTATGTGAATTGTGGAATTGTAAAGATAACACATCCAAAAGAATAATTTGTAGGGTTAAAAAAGATACTTATATGTTGATGTGTATATTAATATTATTAAACTTCACACAGAATATTTGTCATTAAATTAGCTCAGGAGATGAATCATTTACTAAAAAAATACGAAGTAATGGAACAAGAAGAGAGTAGCTTTTTGGAACGAATACCTAGACAACTACTTCATTAAATGAACTGATCTAGCTTATCGAACAACTTCCAGTACACTCTCAATACCATTCATTTGCAGCAAAATGGATTTTCGTTTCTGTATAACAAAATGAAAAGTCAAAACTCTTGCAACTCTTCATTACACTATCAAATACTACTTTGAAAGGGTTTCAAACCTGCAACTATTCATTACACTATTACTGTCATTTAAGATGACAAATATAAAAAAATTTTATAGAAATTTTCACTTTGAATTGAAACTTCTTTGAATTTGAAAATCTATTTTCAATCAAAAAAATGAAGAGAGCGAAAAATTTACCTAATTATTTTTATTTAATTGATAGGGAGGTTGAAGAGATTGTAAAAAGGGTGCTTCATCTTCTTTCACAGATTTAATAAATTTTCGACTAAGGTATTTACCGAAATTGAAGTTTAATTATTTTCTTTATTCTTTACTAACTCATAGATTTTGTAGTTGCAAGCTTCTTAATGATATAGGAAGTGAACAATGGTACATGGTAAGGTGTCGCTGGAAGGAATTTGATGTTTTCGATTCATAAATGATGTGATGATTGCATCATTCAAACGTTTCATTGACAAATGTATAAATTGTGCAAATACATATGCCATGTATAGGAAAGGCCAGATAATAGTTTATTTTAATTTTTTTAATATGTATTGGATTTCTTAACTTGTTCTTATTAATAGATGTATGTTTAATTTTTTGTTTTCAAGAATAATTTTAGAAAAAGTATAAATTCAGATGCTGCTCTACATTAATTCACAAAGCTTCAAAAGGAGGACACGACGATGCAAAATATTCTTTTGGCATTATATCGATATGCTTAGGCGGTGTTTATAAAGAACAAGGGGGCAAAGATAATTGGCAAAATGAAGATTACCAAAGAACAAAGAGAGATAACAAGACAATATCGTTGTAGATTTCAAGAAATCAAGGAATGTTACTTTGTGTTAAATCCTATATTTGATAATAAATCCCAGAGATGTTGTCTTATTAACCATGTTCCTCTTGGTTAAACATAATATTGCTCTCATCAAATATAATGTGCTGGAATTTCTTCCTTTTAGTAATTCATAGGGAGTTTTATCTAATCTGGGATCTATAAATGGTGTAGCAAGCAGTATTTATGGCTTTCGCCCATAATTGATTGGTGATTTTGTTTGCAATCAATATGGTTTTATCCATTTCTTGCAAGGTTCTATTTTTTATTTCAACCACACCGTTTTGTTGAAGGGTTCTAGGGGCAGAAAAGTTATGATCCACTCCATGGACATCACATTGAGCAAATTTTGAGTTTTCAAATTCAGTTCCATAATCGGATCTGATTGTGTCACGACCCAAAATCGAGCCGCGACTGGCACCCACACTTACCCTCCTATGTGAGCGAACCAACCAATCTAAACCCCAACATTTTAAACATAATGAACAAAATACAATGCGGAAGACTTAAACTCATTAATGAAAACCAATTCAATAACTTCTAAAATTCAACAACTATTATTATCCCCAAAATTTGGAAGTCATCACCACAAGAACATCTATGATCAAAATACTAAACTAAGACTATTCTAAGAAGCTAAAATAAATAAAAGCTAGTCCATGTCGGAACTTCAAGGCATCAAGACATGAGGAAGAAGATCCAGTCCAAGCTAGAAACATTAGCTCACCGTGAAATCTGATGTAATGAAGACTGGCTAGAGTTGTGGTTGAGTTGAAGACGACGGTACGTTTGCTGCACTCCACAAATAACAAAAGAAACATACAAGTAGGGGGTCAGTACAACACAAGTACTGAGTAGATATCATCGGCCAACTCAAAATAGAAACATAAATATATAAGATAATATCATAAAATCAACTACAATACTCAACATGCGGCATTTACAATTACCATAACTCTTGGTCACAACACCAAGCACATCAATGAGGACTCACGCCTCCCCATCATACTCATTTGGGAATTAGGTTCATTAAATTGAGTATATTAACATATTTCAAGATTCATTATCTTTATTTCTCTTGTGTCGGTACGTGACACTCCGCTCCATATACTATCCTGGTGTCGGAACGTGACACTCTGATCCTCATATACTATCCTGGTGTCGGAATGTGACACCCGATCCATATTCTATCCTGGTGCCGGAACGTGGCACTCCGATCCTCATTCTATCCTGGTACCGGAACGTGGCACCCGATCCATATACTATCCTGGTGTCGGAACGTGACACTCCGATCCTCATATACTATCCTGGTACCGGAACGTGGCACCCGATCCATATACTATCCTGGTGTCGGAACGTGACACTCCGATCCTCATATACTATCCTAGTGTCGGAACGTGACACTCCGATCCTCATATACTATCCTGGTACCGGAACGTGGCACCCGATCCCCTAATCTCACTACTTTCGTTCATCAAGCCTTCTTTTATACCAAGGCATCATCATTAACAAAGTAGATTAGGGTTTTTCAAGATTTAGGATTCAATAGCTTCATCATGCTTATTTTATCACAATTATATAATCTCATTCATGCAAGCATACAATTAAGCATATAGAAGGGTTTACAATACTACCAATACATATCATTCGCTATTAAGAGTTTACTACGAATAACAATAAACCATAACCTACTCCACCGAAGATCGTGATCAAGCAACAAATTCCCCAAAGCTTTGCTATCCTCTTCGTTTCTCTCTCTCGATCGTTTCTCTTTCCCTCTCCTTGTTCTTTCTATTTTTCTTATTCAAACCCTCTTTCTTTTACCCTAATTAGCATATAATTAAGTATAAAAGATGAGGAATTAACCCACTAATTAACTCAAGGTTATTCTCTTTTAACCCCCAAGTATTAAACTAGTAACATTAACCACTAACTTTATAATTAAAGCAGGAATAGTCTAAAACCCCTTAAATTACTTAATTAACAGAATCCGACCCAGCCTGGGATTACGCAGCCTGTGACGGCCCGTCGTGCCTGCGACGGTCCGTCTTGCTGCTTCCGTCACAAACTTAGAGGCTAAATTCCTTGAAGAGTCTGTGACGGTCCGTCGTGCCCACGACGGTCCGTCCTGCCATTCCGTTACGAAGTTCACAGAGTCGATTTCAGTACCCAAATTTCAAAATTTCTACGTGTTTTGAAACGAGACCCCCTCGATGGTCCGTCGTGCCCATGACGGTCCGTCGTGGGGTCCGTCGTCTCAGCCAATTTTTTCCAGAATAAAATCTGCTGCTCAACGACTAAACAGGTTGTTACATAGATACCAATTTACCCATCGTTCGTCCTCGAACGATCACACGAAGAAAAACAAGGGCGAGAAGGAGTACCTGAATCTGTAAACAGGTGTGTGTGTATCTTCTCGCATATCAGCCTCCTTCTCCCAAGTTGACTCTTCAACTGGTCGATTCTTCCATTGAACCTTGATGGATGCAATCTCCCTCGACCTCAACTTGCGGACTTCTCTATCTAAAATAGCAACACAGGTTCCTCCTCATAAACAAATTCTCATCAAGAAGGACTGAATCCCAACGAATGATGTAGTTTCCATCCCCAAGGCATCTTTTCAACATAGACACATGAAATACCGGATGCACTCCGACAGTCCTGGAGGCAAGGCTAATTCATAAGCCACCTCCCCTACTCGCTTAAGTACTTCAACTTCAATGGTCCAATATACCTTGGGCTTAGCTTACTTTCTTTTACCAACCGCATCACCCCCTTTCATGGGCGAAACCTTTAGCAAGACTTGCTCACCCTCCATAAACTCCAAGTCTCTAACCTTTCGATCTGCATATTCCTTTTGACTACTTTGAGCCGCTAAAAGCTTTTCTTGATGCATTTCACTTTATCTAACGATTCCCTCAGAAGATCAGTACCCCAAGGTCTAACCTCAAATGCATCAAACCAGCCAATGGAGACCTACATCTCCTACCTACAATGCTTCAAATGGGGCCATGTCAATACTATGAGTGATAGCTATTATTGTATGAAAACTCCGCTAAGGGTAAGAAGCTGTCCCAATGGCCACCAATTCTATCACACATGCACGAAGCATATCCTCCAACACTTGAATTGTTCGCTCAGACTGACCGTCGGTCTGACGATGGTACGCAGTACTAAGGTCCAACCTAGTACCCAATTCAGCATGCAATGTTTTCCAAAACTTAGAAGTAAACTGCGTACCTCTATCTGATATGATGGAGACCAGAACTCCATGCAATCGAACAATCTCTGAGATTTAAAGTTTGGCTAACTTTTCTGCATTGTAAGTCACCTTGACCGGAATGAAGTGAGCAGACTTAGTTAACCTATCAACAATTACCCAAATAGAGTCATACTTACCCATTTTCTTTGGAAGACCAACCACGAAGTCCATTGCGATTCTCTCCCACTTCCATTCCGGAATGGGAATTCTCTGAAGTGTTCCTCCAAGTTTCTAGTGTTCATACTTTACTTGCTGACAATTTGGACATTTGGCGACAAACTCCACAATGTCACGCTTCATTTTACTCCACCAAAAATGTTGCTTTAGGTCACGATACATCTTGGTTGCACCAGGATGTATAGAATACCTTGAACTATGAGCCTCTGTCAGAATGGTGTTGATCAAATCATCGATACGGGGTACACATACCCTTCCCTTAATTCTCAAAAACACCTTCCTCATCGATTTGTGCTTCCTTAGCCTCTCCTCGCAACACTTTATCTCAGATCCGGATCAATTTCTCATCATTAAACTGCTTTTCCCTTATCTTGTCAAGGAAGGAAGATCTTGCCTCCACACAAGCCAAAAATCCTCCCTTCTCATTAACTTCTAGCCTTATAAGGTCATTAGCAAGAGTCTGAACCTCTCTAGACAATGGGCGTCTAGAAACTTGAAAGTGAGCTAGACTTCCCATGCTCCCGCCTTTCTACTTAAAGCATCTGCCACAACTTCGCTTTTCCCGGATGATACAAAATAGTGATGTCGTAGTCCTTCAGTAGTTCCATCCATCTCCTCTGTCTCAAGTTCAAATCCTTCTGAGTAAAACAACTGTAGGCTACGATGATCCGTATAGACTTAAACATTCACCCCATATAAATAGTGCCTCCATTGCTTTAATGCAAACACTACCACAACCAATTCTAAATTATGGGTCAGATAGTTACGTTCATGTACCTTTAATTGCCTTGAAGCATAAGCAATTACATTCTTCTCTTGCATTAGCACTGCACCCAAACCAGAATAGGATGCATCACAATAAACAATGAAGTTCTTACCCTCTACTGGCAAGGTAAGGATAGGTGCAGTAGTCAGCAAGGTCTTGAGTTTCTGAAAGCTTTTCTCACATTCATCCGACCATACAAATGGGACATTCTGCTTAGTCAAGCTTGTCAATTGGGAAGCAATAGAAGAGACCCTTGACAAATCGGCGGTAGTAGCTAGCTAATAGACCAACAAAGCTCTTACCTCTGTAACATTAGTAGGTCTCTCCCAATTCTTCACTGCTTCAATCTTAGATGGATCCACCATCACTCCATCCTTAGAAACTACATATAGCCCAAGAAGGACACTGACTCTAGCCAAAACTCACACTTGGAAGAATTGGCAAAAAGCTTTTTCTCCCTCCCTCACATTTCCAATACAATTCTAAAGTGCTCCTCATGTTCCTTCTTGCTCTTTGAGTATACCAATATATCATCAATGAATACAACGACAAAGAGATCCAAATATGGCTTTAAAATCCCATTCATCAAGCTCATGAAAGCGGCAGGGGCATCCGTATGTCCAAAAGACATTACTAAGAACTCGTAATGCCCATACCTGGTCCGAAAAGCAGTCTTGGGCACATCCGTTGCCCGTATTTTCAATTGATGATAACCCGATCTCAAATCAATTTTTGAGAAGGTACAAACCCTTGTAGTTGATCGAACAAATCATCAATGCGAGGAAGAGGATACTTGTTCTTAACTGTTACCTTATTCAGTTGTTTGTAGTCTATGCACATTCGAAAGCTTCCATCCTTCTTCTTTACAAACAAAACAGGAGCACCCCAAGGAGATGCACTCGGTTTAATAAAGCCTTTGCTTAACAACTCTTGAAGTTGTGCCTTTAACTCTCTTAACTCCGCGGGAGCCATTCTATAAGGGGGTATGGAAATGGGGTGAGTACCCGGTTCAAGATCAATGCAGAAGTCAATATCCCTATCCGGTGGCATACCAGGAAGATCTGCAGGGAACAATCCAGAAACTCACGGACTATCGAAACCGACCCATTGAGGGTACTTGGGTAGTATCATCCCGAGGTGTGCCAAGAAAAGCTAAATACCCTTACTAACCATTCTCTTAGCATGAAGAAAGGAGATGATACGCACCGGAGTGGAAGTGTATCCCACCTCCCCACACTAACGGGTCTGTCCCAGGCTTGGCTAACGTCACAGTTTTAGCATTACAATCCAAGATCGCAAAATTCGGAGAAAGCCAAGTCATACCCGAATTACATCAAAATCAACCATTTCTAAGATAACCAAGTCTACATAAGTATTGCCCCCAAAAATTCACCAAACAAGACCTATATACCTTTTCAACTATCACAGACTCACCCACCGGAGTAGAAACACAATAGGCATGTCCAGAAATTCACAATGTAAACTAAGACCATTAGCAATGAGGAAGATACATAAGAAAATGTTATCCAGGATCAAACAATACAGAAGCCATGCAATCACAAACCAAAAGATTACCTGTGATGACAGCATCAGATGTCTCCGCTTCAGACCGCCCAGGGAAAGCGTAACAATGGGCTCTATCGCGTGTCTGTCCGTTGCCCCTACCATGTTGTGATGTAGTGGATCCAGTTTGCCCATCACCCCGGCCATTTTGGTGACCACCATTACCTCGACCACCGCGTCCTCCAGAATGACGGCCTCTTTCATGACCACCTCTACCTCTAACCATTGGAGTTCTGTAACTCTGTTTTGGACAATACCTCTTAATGTGTCCAGTCTCCCCACATCCATAACATTCTCTGGATTCAAGCATTGGTCTCTTTGAGAATGACGAAGTCTGGGAATAACCTCCAACCTCTGAGAAATATTGACCGGTCTGAGGTGGACCCCCAACTGTAGTTTGTAGTGAAGACTGAATTGGTCGGACTGAGTAACCTCCTGAACCCCATCCTCTAGAGTAAGAACCATTAAACTCACCTCCCTTTCGAAACCTTTTTGATGTCGATGCCATGGCGAAGTCATCTGGCTTCACTCCTTCCACCTCTATCACGAAGTCTACCACTTCTTGAAAGGATTTTGCCGTAGCCGCTACCTGTAAGGCTGAAATCCGCAACTCTGACCTTAACCCCTTCAAAAAAACGGCGAATCCGCTCTTGTGGACTAAAACAAAGCTGGGTGGCATATCTGGATAGTGCACGAAACATAGCCTCAAATGCAGTAACCGACATCCTACCTTACTCTAGGCTTAAGAATTCATCTCTTTTCCTATCCCTCAAAGTCCATGGGATATACTTCTCCATAAACAAGCTAGAGAATGATGCCCAAGTCATAGGTGATGCCTCTGTTTGTTGAAACTCAACATGTGACTGCCACCACATTTTGGCGTTCCCTTGAAACTGATAAGTCACAAACTCAACACCAAACCGTTCTACTATACCCATCTTGTGTAGTAGCTCATGACAGTCAACCAGAAAATCGTAGGCATCCTCAGATTCAGCACCCTTGAAGACTGGAGGTTTCAATTTCAAGAACTTACTAAAAAGTTCATGCTGATCATTTGTCATTATAGGCCCTGTAGTAAGACGAGGAAACGTGCCTATTTCCAATGAGGCATCCATGCGGGGAGCCATAGTAGCTGCATGTTGTACCTCCAGAACCTGAGGTGCTGGTGCAGAAAACACTGGAGGTGTCTGGCCCTGATCAGATAACCCGCTAAGATAAGCAAGAACCTGATTGATCATCTCCGGGGTAGGTTGGGTTGGCAATTCCTCATTCTGCACTTGCTCATTTTCCCCTTCCTCACCCTCTCTTACAACTTCCTCAGTTGGTGGAGGAGTCACCGCCCTAGTACCAGATGGGCTAGGTGCTTGTCCTCTTCCTCTAGAGGACGTCCTCCCACGACCTCTTCCACGGCCTCTTGCCGCTACTCCTCTTCGAGCTACAACCCCAGTGGCTGGCTCAAATGTATCTTGCCTTGCTGGTTTTGGTGTTGACGCAGTCGTTGCTCTAGTTCTAACCATCTGCGAAATAGAGTGAAGATGGTCAGATACCAATTTGTATCACCTAGATACCAATTGGAATCAAGTAGTAGCACGAAAGAAAGAAAGAAACAATGGAATTTTCCTAAAGTCTTATAGCCTCTCAAAGAAAAGTAAAGGCGTCCACCTACCGTTCCTTAAGACTCTACTAGACTCGTTCTTGTGTGATGAAACCAACGAACCTAATGCTCTGATTACCAAGTTTGTCACGACCCAAAACCGAGCCGCGACTGGCACCCCACTTACCCTCCTATGTGAGCGAACCAACCAATCTAAACCCCAACTTTTAAACATAATGAACAAAATACAATGCGGAAGACTTAAACTCATTAATGAAAACCAATTCAATAACTTCTAAAATTCAACAACTATTATTATCCCCAAAATCTGGAAGTCATCACCACAAGAACATCTATGATCAAATTACTAAACTAAGAGTATTCTAAGAAGCTAAAATAAATAAAAGCTATTCCATGCCGGAACTTCAAGGCATCAAGACATGAGGAAGAAGATCCAGTCCAAGCTAGAAACATTAGCTCACCGTGAAATCCGATGTAATGAAGATTGGCTAGAGTTGCGGTTGAGTTGAAGACGACGGTACGTTTGCTGCACTCCACAAATAACAAAGAAAGAAACATACAAGTAGGGGGTCAGTACAAACACAAGTACTGAGTAGATATCATCGGCCAACTCAAAATAGAAAACAGTATATATCAGATAATATCATAAAATCAACTACAATACTCAACATGCGGCATTTACAATTACTATAACTCTTGGTCACAACACCAAGCACATCAATGAGGACCTACGCCTCCCCATCATACTCATTCGGGAATTAGGTTCATTAAATTGAGTATATTAACATATTTCAAGATTCATTATCTTTATTTCTCTTGTGTCGGTACGTGACACTCCGCTCCATATACTATCCTGGTGTCGGAACGTGACACTCCGATCCTCATATACTATCCTGGTGTCGTAACGTGACACCCGATCCATATTCTATCCTGGTGCCAGAACGTGGCACTCCGATCCTCATTCTATCCTGGTACCGGAATGTGGCACCCGATCCATATACTATCCTGGTGTCGGAACGTGACAGTCCGATCCTCATATACTATCCTGGTACCGGAACGTGGCACCCGATCCATATACTATCCTGGTGTCGGAACGTGACACTCCGATCCTCATATACTATCCTGGTGTTGGAACGTGACACTCCGATCCTCATATACTATCCTGGTACCGGAACGTGGCACTCGATCCCCTAATCTCACTACCTTCGTTCATCAAGCCTTCTTTTATACCAAGGCATCATCATTAACAAAGTAGATTAGGGTTTTTCAAGATTTAGGATTCAATAGCTTCTTCATGCTTATTTTATCACAATTATATAATCACATTCATGCAAGCATACAATTAAGCATATAGAAGGGTTTACAATACTACCAATACATATCATTCGCTATTAAGAGTTTACTACGAATAGCAATAAACCATAACCTACCTCCATCGAAGATTCGTGATCAAGCAACAAATTCCCCAAAGCTTTGCTATCCTCTTCGTTTCTCTCTCTCGATCGTTTCTCTTTCCCTCTCCTTGTTCTTTCTATTTTTCTTATTCAAACCCTCTTTCTTTTACCCTAATTAGCATATAATTAAGTATAAAAGATGAGGAATTAACCCACTAATTAACTCAAGGTTATCTCTTTTAACCCCCAAGTAATTAAACTATTAACATTAACCCACTAACTTTATAATTAAAGCAGGAATAGTCCAAAACGCCCCTTAAATTACTTAACAGAAATCCGACCCAGCCTGGGATTACGCAGCCTGTGACGGCCTGTCGTGCCTGCGACGGTCCGTCCTGCTGCTTCCGTCACAGACTTCAGAGACTAAATTTCCTTGAAGAGTTTGTGACGGTCCGTCGTGCCCACGACGGTCCGTCCTGCCCACGACGGTCCGTCCTACCATTCCGTTACGAAGTTCAGAGAGTCGATTTCATACCCAAATTTCAGAATTTCTAAGTGTTTTGAAACGAGACCCCCTCGACGGTCCGTCGTGCCCATGACGGTCCGTCGTGGGGTCCGTCGTCTCAGCCAGTTTTTTCCAGAATAAAATTTGCTGCTCAAAACGACTAAACAAGTCGTTACAGATCGCCATTAATTGTTTGTCAAATTTCTTTTGAATTTTTCTTATTAGTGAGCAGAGTGATTCAAATACATCATCTTTCGATGTCAGGAATAGTGTCCATGTAAACCTAGTATAGTCACCAACTAGTACGAACACAAATCTTTTCCCTTCCTTGCGTTTCACTCTTATGGGTCCACATAGATCCATGTGTATTAGTTTCAAGGACCTGGTTGAACTTATCACCTGTTTTGATTTAAAAGATGATTTTATTTATTTTATTAAATGCAGGCCTCACACATCTTTTCTTCTTTGAACTTTGTTTTTGATAGCCCTATTACTAAGTCCTTATTGATAAGTTTATTTAGTTGTACCTGGATAGCATGACCTAGTCGTTTACGCCAAAGTAGATGATCTTTATCTAACACACTTAGACATACTAGATTCTCATCAGATGTGATTGAAGTATCTAAAGTGTAGACATGTTTATCCCTTTTTCCATCAAGTACTACCCTTTTTGTATTTAGATTTATCACTTCAACACCAGTGGATAGAAAGATTGTCTTGTTTCCTTTGTGACATAGTTGGGATATACTAAACAGGTTGTGTTTCAATCCTTCCACACCTTTTAAATAGATTGTTCCTCAAATATTTCAATCTTACCAATGCCTTTTATTTGCCCCTTTTTTTCCATGACCAACTCTACCATATCACCTTTTCCTTCTTCGAGTTAGGGAAACATTGCTTTGTCTCCAGTCATGTGTCTTGAGAAGGCGTTGTCCATGAACAATGTTGCTTGCTTCCTCTTACTTCTTCCTGAAAAAGAATTAAAGGTTAGTCTTAAGAATCCAGATCAACTTGGGCCCTTTATTTTGATCAAAAGGGTGAATAAGATCTCTGTTTATCCAGTTGGGAAGATTTTGTAGAAGGTGTCTGTTCCTCGGGAGTGTGTTAGTTCTGGTTCTTGACAAGTTTTACCACAGAGACTATAAAAGGAAGGAATTTCATTTTTGATTTGTTCAAAACCTATTTCAGCCTTTGTATTTTGTGTGTTTTTCCCCAGATGTGTGACTATCATGGATGATCTTGTCCATTTATTTGCTTTTTCCATATCAGTTTTTATTCTGACAATTGCAGATTCATCTCCAACATTTTTATTTTTACAATCTTAAGTCGTGAGTTTATTCACTTCATGTTCATACTTAGGTTGATCCCATGCCTTTTCTTTACCAAGAATTTTCAGTTTTATATTTTCAAACTTTAAAGCCAGATTGCACGTTTCAAGTTGCTTGGTTTTCTCCTATAGTTCACTGTTGAGTTTTTTGAGATCGATATACTCAATTTTAAACTAGTCATGGAGGCGAGCAATTGATTTTTGGTTTTAACTAGTTCTTGAATGGTGTCCATAGATGTGATTGTTAAAAAGGCTAATTTTTTCTTAGAGAACTTCATTAGCTTATCTTTAATATCAGTAAGGTTTACCTCCTTCCTTCATAGAATGATTCAGGTTCAGGTTCTTATTCTTTTATGTTCATTAAGTCAATGTCCTCAGCATCGTCTTCATACATGTTTGAACCTGTTCCTCATGCGTCATACATTGCTTGTTCCTTCTATTTGTTTTTTCTTTTGCTCAAAAGTTCCTTCTTTTCCTTTTCAGACCTTTTTTCTCCGTTCTACTTTTCACATATGATTGTCCTTACCACTTGAAGCATCCTTCACTTTGTCATTTCTCTGTAGTCTTTTCTTTTGTGAGTGGTGACTTTTTGCCAGAATTTATGCCCCTTTTAGGAATTTCTTGAAATTTCTGCTGATCAGTGCTAAATCCTCATCGTCTATATATGATTCATCATTTTTACTTGCTTTGAGTCCAAGATTTTTTTATTTGTTTCCCTCACTTTTTTTGTCAGTGCTAAATCCTCATCGTCTATATATGATTCATCATGTGTCTTCATACAAGAATGTATTTTGCCTTTGTATTTTTTTCCCGACATCTTCTATTCAGTTTCCCCTTATTGTTCTTTGGGTTTTGGAACATTATTTCCTTCGGTATCCTTAACAGGAGGGGTTAAAGGAAAATCAGTGATTCTAACCTACAGTTCATAGTCTTCGGCTTGAATGAAATCCTTTATCCTTGTCTTCTACCATGAATAGTATCGATCATTGAACAATGGTGGTCTCTTGATGTATTTCCTTTTACCATGAGAGAGAGAGAGAGAGAGAGATAGAGAGAGGAGGTCGAGAATTGATAATGATATTTATATTGAGTTTTTAGAATCTTGGCTAAGCGATCTGCCGAAGCTGTGGGATGTCAAAACACATCGGCAGGGATATTTGAATTCCTTGTCCACTCTTTCCTGTATTTTCCGAAAAACAAGATAACCCTCTGATACCACTTGTTAGAATTATGACCTCCTTAATTCAATAAAGGAACACATACTTACTACTTGTTCCCCGCTATTTGAAGTTAGCAGCAAACAATTTCATAGAAAAATTTGTTCAAGACTTCGTATTATTAGTTGCACCTTCAAATAACACACGATTACACAACTATATAATCTAAAGAATTATAAACTCTAATTCCTAACTATCCAAGACAAAAAAAAACGGTTTAAGTCTTCTATCATTCTTCAAGTTCGTGACACTTGTTGAACGAAACCTACTCACATTACTTGATTGTAATAAAAAAACTTTTGACTACAATCTTACAATGATTTCTCTCAAATCGAAGCACTCCCAAGTAAATATCAAAACTATTGATTGTGTTTTAAATATCTCTCAATATAAGTACATAATTTTTTCTGATGAAAATATTGCCCTATTTTTAGATCAGAAACTCTTCGAAGTCTTGTTCACCTCAAACTTGTCTTTGTCGCCGCCATAAAGTCTTGTTCAACTTGAACTCGACTTAAATTTCCCTACTGAACTGAGATTTGTCTTTATTTCCTATTTGTATATTTATTTACACAACTAATGTAACAACCTGAAAATAACTACGAAAAGTAAGTCCTAAACGTACCTAGAATGCCTAGATTAGACCGGGTTCACAAGTCTTAATGCGCATGGAACCAGACCTCCGAACCCATGTACCAGCCAAGCCAACCAACTTGGTGAGTTAGTTGAGCTAGTCAAGGTTGGGTCCAGCCATGTAGGGCACCCGAATATTAAGATTCACCCGGATGAGTCTTAACCGGACTTGAAAAGGGTAATTTTAGGTTTGGAGGGTCTAGGTGTAAAATGGTCTTTTCCAGGATAAGGGTAGTATTGTAATTACCCTAAAATATATAATTAATTAATTAATGTGAATAATGGACAATTCGGGTAGGATTGACCCGAATTTGACCCTTTTCGCGAGTAAAGCTTCACCCTGGTTCGAGCCTTGGTGGAAGCATTGTTAAATTGAATTAATTAATATTAATTATCTGATTTAAGTAAGGGTATGGCAAGTCATTTCACCTAAACCTTAAAAAATCAGATTTTTAATTTAGAAATAATAAGGAGTCCTAGTTTGACTAAGTCTTCTACTAAAACTCCTACACTTACTCTCATCTCTCTCCACTCTCATTCTCACGAATTTCTCCACTCTCTTCTCACGTTATTTATCAGCAAAAAGAATAAAACAATTAAAGTTCATCACTTGAAGAACTTGCACACAAAAACTCAAAAGAAAAACTAAACTAAAAATGAAAAGCAAAAGCATCTTTCAAACGGTTTGCGCGTGAGTTTTGTTGGAGAAGCATTTGTTTTTCATGGGAGTTGGCATCACTTGAGATCAGATTTGAAAGGTGTTAAACGACGAGAAAGGTATGAGTTTTCTTCCTCTTGGTCCCTTTCCCAAGAGACCCCGAAGTTTCAGTCAAATTCTAATCCGAAATCTAGGAATGTTCCCCTTTGTATGTCCCTGTCACTAGATCCAGCAAATTTGTAGGTTGGATATGTTTTACTGTTAGAATTTAGGGATGTGATGTGTTTTTGTGATGACTATGTTCAATTATGGTTTGTTGGGATTTTTGTGAGTAATAAGCATGCTTTCCAAAACTAGTGTTAAACGTGTGTGTGTGTATTGTGTATGCCGTGGCTTTGGTCATGGGTTGAAGTGTGTAATATGCATGTTAAATTCTTGTGTTTTGTATGCAATTACTGGAAGGAAATCGTGATGTTCATAAGTGGTTTAATGTTGCTGCATTGAGTGGAAATCTTGATCAAATGTAACCACGAAAATGCACAAAATAAACGTATGAAATGTCCAATGATTTGTCCAAAAATCTAACGTATAAAATATTGAGGAAATGGACTGGAAAGTGTGATCAAATTTCCAGATTTTCTGGAAATTTGGTTCGGCCAAGTTACTGGAAAAAATTTGAGTTTTTTTTAAAAATTTAAAATGTATGAGGTTATTGGGGATTGAACCCAAGACCTCACCATATGCAAGCTATTAAAAAGTACAATAATAAAAAATAGGTAAGGGGGATTCGAAATGTGGTAAGGCTCAAGTGAAGAGTTAGGACAAAAATGAAAGAAAAATAAAAATGAGTGGTGTGGGGATCGAACCCACAACCTCTCGGATAGGTGAGGGAGAGAGGAGAAAACTGAAAGAAAAATAAAATGAGGTATGTGGGGATCGAATCCACAAACTCTCAGATAAGTGAGGAAATTAGGAGAAAAACTAAAGGAAAATAAAATGATGTTGTGGGGGATCGATCCCACATCCTCTCGGCCTAAAACAAAAAAGTCAAGGAGAGAAAAGTAAGAAAAGAAATGTAGGCGTTGGGATTTGAACTTGGGTCCCCAAGCTGAAATTTTAAATCAAATTTTAATATAAGACTTAGTGTTGCTCAAGGGATTTGAAATTGGGTTCCCTTGGCCAATTCCGAATTGATGCATAAGTTTTACATGAATAAATACTTAATGAAAGCTACATGAGTATAGGCTAGTACAAGTGAGACAAGTTGTATCTAAGCCTAAAATCAATGTCCCTCCACGTAAATTTCAAAAGATCATGTATATGTTATCCGATGAACAAATAATGAAAGGTGAGTAAAAGTGAAATAAAAAGATGTTAAGAAAGAACAGGGTGGCACCACAATATGAGGATAGTGCAAGTGAGACAAGCTGTACCTACGCCAATATGATGTCACCAAAAGTACTCACCTAAGAAAGTGTTGAATATTAAGAGAATAGTCTAAATCACACTCTATATTTAAGTGTAAGGAGGATTCACACTTAATACGTAAAGAAGATATGATAAATCATATAATGAGGTATGACTACCTCATGCTAGAAGCAAGCTTTGATGATGTATGAGTTGAATGTAAATAGGAACTTTAAACGGAGAACCGATAGGCTAACTATGAGTGGTGATGCCTTCTTTAGGGAAGGGCGGAGGTTCACATAATTCGCATGAGATGAGACTGTCCACCAAGGTGGGTATGGGTCTCCCTAAATCTCGTAGTCTTTGAGATATACTGCCAACATAGAGAACTAGCCATTATTTTTCCACCTAAGCGAGCTAGGGATGTTTTGGTTTCACCTTGGCCAGTGACTCCACCCCTTTTCGGTGTGGGAAGACACCGGATTTTATGATGCTCATATGAGCAATGTCAGTTTAAGTTGAAGTTCCTCAAAGTATAAAAGATAATTAAATGAATGATACAAAGGTGTTTGGATAGGATAATCAAGAGGTGAACTAGACTCAAGTAATGGCACTAGGTCATTCTTGGTCATTGCATAGTGAACCTGATGAGAGTCTTAAACAACATCCTAGGTATAGCTGGTGTTCTAACGAACCTACGAACGAATGAAAATGAAGTACGTATGAATGAATCAAGCAGACTCTGTGTTTTCTAAAGAAGGCTCCCTAGTTGAGGTCCCATATGTTGCGCCCTCATTTTGGAAAGTCCTAATGTTAAATCCGTGATTCCAAGGTCTCACGATATATGAACGAATGATATGAAATATATATGTATGTGCTATATGAAATATGTTATGTGCTGTGTGCAATATGGAGAGAAAAATGATGCGTGTTACTCTCACAGCATGACTTTCCTAATCTAATTTGGCAAGTCCAACTGACTTGTCTTTCCATAATTCATATCGTTAGGAGAGAGCTCTTCGTAATCATGCATGTTCTTGGTGTGTACTTGCATACACCCATACTTAGTGCAAGTGTATACTAATCCCATACATTATACTATTTTAGGTGCAGGTTAAGGAGGGTGTTGAAGACATTCATTGCAGCTGTTCGGACATCAGATCTCTTCTCCGGACTTGGTAGGTCCTCATGCATTCGAGGTTGCTTGCTGTAATGTTTCTAGCTTAGTAATAGGTTTAGGCTATTGGAGCATGTTCCACTAGTATTTCTTTCCTATTTTGTTCAGACTTATTTAATGGTGCCATTTTGGCAATTGTGACTTATGTTATAAGACTATTTATTTCAAGATTGATTGATTCTTTATTAGATGGTTGATACACATGAGCTATGAACTTCTTTATACAAATATGCATGTCATAACTATGAAGTATATGTACACTTCAAACAAAACAAAAAGTTTCAAATTTTTCGTTAGAATTAACCTAACGAATGTAATGAAGATGTAAGTAGGCTTGTCTACGATCTCTGAGAGGTCAATGACACCGGTTTCAGCTAGGGTCTAGACGGTCGTGAAAAACTTAGTATCAGAGCATTAGGTTAAATATCCATGACATCAGGCTCATATCAACCACGTAAAGTAGTTTCTAAGTTATGGTAGTGAAGTGCATCACTATCATGAATCAGAGACTGCATAATGCTTCAGAAGTTTTCCCTTCTTCTAATCTTATCGTGCCTTATGAAATTTTGATTTCTTGGTGTTAAGAGCATATCTAACATCAACTTTGGTGTTTCAGAAAGATGAGAGCCCAGAGTTAAGAGAAACAATGAAGTAGATATACCTCAGGAGAGGCCACCTTGTAGGAATTTTGGCAAACTGCATGGAGGAGAGTGTATGATGGGCGCTAGCGCTTGTTACAGTTGTGGCGAACCGGGTCACATGATGAAGGATTGTCCGAATAGGAGAGGTCAAGAAAAAGGGAAGGAGAAAGTTTAGCCTAATAGTCCAAGTGAAGAGGCTCCAAGGAGGCAATGATTCTTCGCACTCAAGTCTGGGGGTGCAGGGGAAGGCAATTCTGGTGATGTCTCGAGTGTCTAGCCTTAAGTAGTCTTTCATGTGTTTGACTGTGTATGGTTTTATGCACTAGTATGAGGTTAATATGTTTGAGTCATCATATTGGTTGCTGATTTGTGTGACTTATGTGTTTACTTATGTTGTATACTTTGATGAGACTAATTTAGCAAAGAGTTACTTAGTCGAAGGTGAAGCTGCTAGTAGGTTTCAAGGATGTGCACCATCATGTTAATATGTGAATTAGATATTCACCAATGAAGAGTATTGAATTGACTATGTATGCATATGTTCTATAGATGACTTACTTGTTGCTAGTAAAGAGTAGTGTCATTCGGGATGAATGTTCCTAAAGGGGCGATAATGTAACAATCCGAAAATAACTATACGAAGGAAGGCCTAAACGTACCTAGAATGACTAGATTAGACCGGGTTCACAGGACTCAGCCAAGCCAACCAACTTGGTGAGTTAGTTGAGCTAGACAAGGTTGGGTCCAGGGTCCAGCCATGTAGGGCACCCGAATATTAAAGATTCACCCGGATGAGTCTTAACCGGACTTGAAAAGGGTAATTTTAGGTTTGGAGGGTCTAGGGGTAAAATGGTCTTTTCCAGGTTAAGGGTAGTATTGTAATTACCCTAATTAATTAATTAATTAATTAATTATTGTGAATAATGGACAATTCGGGTAGGGTTGACCCGAATTTGACCCTTTTCGCGAGAGGAGTTTCACACGGGTTCGATCCTTGGTGACAACAATGTTAAATTGAATTAATTAGTATTAATTATCTGATTTAAGTAAGGTCATGACGAGTCATTTCACATAAACCTTAAAAAAATCAGATTTTTAATTAATAAATAACAAGGAGTCCTAATTTAACTAAGTCATCATCTAAAACTCCTACACTTACTCTCATCTCTCTCCACTCTCATTGTCACGACTTTCTCCACTCTCTTCCCATGTTATTTATCAGCAAAAAGAACAAAAAAAATCAAAGTTCATCACTTTAAGAACTTGCACACAAAAATTCAAAAGAAAAACTAAACTAAAAATGAAAAGCGAAAGCATCTTTCAAACGGTTTGCGCGTGAGTTTTGTTGGAGAAACATTTGTTTTTCGTAGGAGTTGGAACCACTTGAGATCAGATTTGAAAGGTGTTAACGATGAGAAAACTTATGGGTTTTCTTCCTCTTGGTCCCTTTCCAAGAGACCCCTAAGTTTCAGTGAAATTCTAATATGAAAACTAGGAATGTTCCCCTTTGCATGTCCCTGTCACTAGCTCCCATCAAATTTGTAGATTGGGTATGTTTTGCTGGTTGAATTTAGGGATATGATGGTTTTCATGATGATTATGTTCAATTATGTTTGTTTGGATTTATGTGAGTAATAAGCATGCTTTTCGAAACTATGTGTTAAACGTGTGTGTGTGCATTGTGTATGTTGTGGCTTTGGTCATGGGTTGAAGTGTGTAATATTCATGTTAAATTCTTGTGTTTTGTATAAAATTACTGGAAGTAAATTGTGATGTTCATAAGTGGTGTAATGTTGCTGAATTGAGTGAAAATCTTGATCAAATGTAACCACAAAAATATCCAATGAATTGTCTAAAAATCTAACGTATAAAATGTTGAGGAATGGAATGGAAAGTGTAATCAAATTTCCAGATTTGCTGGAAATTTGGTTTGGCCAAGTTACTAGAAAAATTTTGAGTTTTTTTTAAAAAATTTAAAATGTATGAGGTCATTGGGGATGAACCCAAGACCTCACCATATGCAAGCTATTAAAAAATTCAATAATAAAAATGAGGCAAGGGGGATTCGAAATGGGGTAAGGCTCAAGTGAAGAGTTAGGAGAAAAATGAAAGAAAAATAAAATGAGTGGTGTGGGGATCGAACCCACAACCTCTCGGATAGGTGAGGGAGAGAGGAGAAAAATGAAAGAAAAATAAAATGAGGTATTTGGTGATCGAATCCACATCCTATTGGATAGGTGAGGAAATTAGGAGAAAAACTAAAGGAAAATAAAATGAGGATGTGGGGATCGATCCCACATCCTCTCGACCTAAAATAGATAAGTCAATGAAAGAAAAGTAAGAAAAGAAATATAGGCGTTGGAATTCGAACTTGGGTCCCTAAGCTTAAATTTTAGACCAAAATTTAATTTAAGACTAAGTGTTGCTCATGGGATTTTAAATTGGGTTCCCTTGGCCAATTCCGTATTGATGCATAAATCTTGTACCATATGATCTTGGGTAAGTATGAATTACTTAGACGAATTATGAACGAAGCCTCATGGCTTGTACGTATGGATTCATAAGTTCAATGTACGTTTAAAAATAAGTGAACCTAAGATGTATGTTATGAAATGAGGTGAGGGAGGGTTACGTAAGAATGTGAAACACACTAAAAGGCCAAGTGCATTGGCATATGACTAAATGAACATTCATGTAATGGGGTGAGTAATTATGAAAATCTAATATGCTAAAGCTAATGAAAATAGTGACTACATGATAAGAGGCTAAGATGAATGGTAACGCAAGTCTCAACCAAGCCTAGGAAAATGTTACCAAATGTACTCACCTATGGGAGTGTAGAATGATGTAAAGTCTAATCTCAAGCATTCTCCAAAAGAAAGTGTTAAGAATGAATTCATAGTTAATAAGCAAAGAAATAGTGACTATATGACTATAGGCTAGTGCAAGTGAGACAAGCTGCATCTACGCCTAAAATTCAATGTAACTAAATGAAATTTCTAAAAGAGTATATTTATGCTGAACGATGAATACTCAAAGAAAGAGTGGCTACATGAGGATAGGCTAGTACAAGTGAGACAAGTTGTATCTACGCCTAAAATCAATGTCCCTCCATGTAAATTTCAAAAGAGCATGTATATGTTATCCAATGAACAAATAATGAAAGGTGAGTAAAGATGAAATAAAATGATGTTAAGAAAGAACAGGGTGGCACTACAATATGAGGCTAGTGCAAGTGAGACAAGTTGTACCTACACAATATAATGTCACCAAATGTACTCACCTAAGAGAGTGTTGAATATTAAAAGACAAGTCTCAGTCACACTCTATATGTACACTTAATACGTAAAGAAGAGATGATAAATCATCTAATGAGGTATGACTACCTCATGCTAGAAGCAAGCTTTGATGATGTATACGTTTAATATAAATAGGAACTTTAAACGGAGCACCGATAGGCTAGCTATGAGTGGTGATGCCTTCTTTTGGGAAGGGCGGAGTTTCACGTAATTCTCATGAGATGAGACTGTCCACCAAGGTGGGTATGAGTCTCCCTAAATCTCCTAGTCTTTTAACTATGCTGCCAACATAGGGAACTAGCCAGTGGTTTTCCACCTAAGCGATCTAGGGATGTTTAGGTTTCACCTTGGCCAGTGACTCCACCTCTTTTCGGTGTGGGGAAGACACCGAATTTCATGATGCTCACATGATCTATATCTGTTAAAGTTGAAGTTCCTCAACGTATGAAAGATAATTAAATGAATGATACCTAAGGTGTTTGGATAGGATAATCAAGAGGTGATCTAGACTCAAGTAATGACACTAGGTCATTCTTGGTCATTGCATAGTAAACCTGATGAGAGTCTTAAACAACATCCTAGGTATAGCTGGTGTTGCAACAACCTACGAAGAATGAAAATAAAGTACATATAAAAGAATGAAGCAGACTGTGTGTTATCTAAAGAAGGCTCCCTAGTTGAGGTCCCATATGTTAAGCCCTCATATTGGGAAGTCCTAATGTTAAATCCGTGATTCCAAGGTCTCACGACATATGAATGAATGATATGTAATATATGTATGTGCTATATGAAATATGTTTTGTGCTGTGTGCAATATGAAAAGAATGATGATGCATGTTACTGTCATAGCATGACTTTCCTAATATGATTTGGCAAGTCCACCTGACTTGGCTTTCGATAATTCATATCGTTAGGAGAGAGCTCTTCTTAATCATGCATGTCCTTGGTGTGTACTTGCCTATATCCATACTTAGTACAAGTTATTACGAATCTCATACATTATACTATTTTAGGTGCAGGTTAAGGAGGGTGTTGAAGACATTAGATGGAAGCAGTAATATAGTAATTTCAAAAAAATAAGAAGACACAAAATTTTACTCATAAATCACATTTTGAATGCGTTTTATGCCTTTCATTCTCAACTTCTTCTATTTAGGTATCTGAGAAGGGTTCTTGTTTAATGTTTTCAAGGACAAAAATTATTTGAAAAGATAAAATAATTATCTTTTCTTAATATTATAAAGGTAAAAATAAAATAAAAATATATAATTAAAAATAGTGGACAAATAACTTAAACAAAAGAGGTAATATGACAATTTTAACAATAAATAAGAAGACACATAATTTTGTTGATAAATTTGCATTGTTGAATGCATTTTATGCCTTTCATTCTTAACTCTTTCTATTTAGGTATGTGAGAAGAGTTTTTTCAAGGTTTCAACGACATGGGATTTTTAAAAAAGATAAAATATTTATCTTTTCATGACATTACAAAAGTAGAAAATCAAATATACATATATTTTAAAAATAGTGGTTAAATGAAATTAAACGGAAAGGGTAATATAGAAAATTCAACAATAAATAAGAAGACAGAAATTTTAACTCATAAATCGCATTTTCTAAATGTGTTTAATGTTTTTCATTCTCATATCTTTCTATTTAGGTATCAAATAAGAGTTTTTCAAGTTTTAAACAACATGAGGTTTTGTTAAAAGAGAAAATATTTATCTTTTCTTGATATTATACAATTAATATATTAAATAAATACATATATTTTGAAAATGGTGGAGAAATAAAATTAAACAGAAGGGGTAATATAGTAATTTTAATAATAAATAAGAAGACACCAAATTTTACTCATAAATCGCATTTGATGAATGTGTTTTATGCCTTTCATTCTCAGATATTTCTATTTAGTCGTGTGAGAATGATTTTTAATGTTTTCAGCGACACGAAACTTTTTTAAAAATAAAATATTTATCTTTACTTGATATCATAAAAGTAATAAATAAAATAAATAGATATATTTTAATAATAGTGGACAAATAAAATTAAATAGAAGGGGTAATATAGTTATTTCAACAATAGATAAGAAGACAAGAAATTTTACTCATTAATCGCATTCGCTGAATGCATTTAGTCTTCATTCTCATTTCTTTCTATATGGGTATATGAGAATGATTTTTTCACGTTTTAAACAACAAGGCATTTTTTAAAAGACAAAATATTTATATTTTCTTGATATTATAAAACAATATAAACAATAAATAAAAAAAAAAGACAGAGAATTTGTTCCTTATAATTTGCATTCGCGGAATGCGTTTTATACCTTTTATTTTGATCTCTTTTTATTTAGGTATCTGATAAGGGTTTTTTCAATTTTTCAATGAAATGACATTTTTTAAAAATATAAAATATTTATCTTTTTCTTGATATTATAAAGCATATAAATCAAATAAATACATATACTTTAAAAATAATGGAAAAAATAAAACGAAGGGGTAATATAGGAATTTAAACAATAAATAGGAAGACACAAAGTTTTACTCATAAATCACATTCACTGAATGAGTTTTATGCTTTTATTCTCAGCTCTTTCTATTTAGGTATTTGAGAATGATTTTTTCAAGTTTTCAACGACATGACGTTTTTCAAAGATAAAATATTTATCTTTTCATGATATTATAAAAGTAATAAATGAAATAAATATATTATACTTTAAAAATAGTGGACAAATAAATTAAACATAAGGGGTAATATAGTAATTTCAGTAATAAATAATAAGAAACAAAAGTTTACTCATAAATCTTACTTGGTGAATGTGTTTTTTGACTTTCATTCTTAGTTCACTTTTCATTATTTTTTTCATATATACAATTTTATGTTTTGAGTTTCCCAAGAACAAATATCAAAATTTCTAATTTTATTTACACATAATTACAAGCAGAGAAAGAAATAAAATGAATTCAATTCCTTGTTAATATCTTGGGTACAAATGTTGATGTTTTTCTTTAACCTAGTTGATCAATTTGTCTTTCCAACAATACCTATTAATGATTTTTGTTCGGACTTATCATAAGAAAAAGCTTACTAAAAAATGAAGCTAATTCTCTTTTGCATTTTTAGCTATCGCTAGAAAAAACTTTGATATTGTTTTAATGGTGAAAAATAATGGAGGATAATCTAAAAAAGAAGAATGAGAAAGAAAGTAAACAAAAAAACAAATTTAAATAGAAAATACACATTTTAAACTTGGGTTGGTGTGTAAACTTCACATAATAAATTTGGGTTCAACATAGGGTGAACTTAATTTCATTTTGAAATAGTCAAGGGGGTAATAGGTGCATATGAAAATTTGATAATAGGTTGTATGAGTGTTAATGGGACGGTTCGATTCCCAATTTTTCAAACTTAGACTTTTTAAATCTATCCCAATCATATTGGTTTCTCTTCGGTATCGGTACAGTTCGCTTAATTTTCCATTTTGTTACTTCTAAAGTATCACCTCAAAATATACTATTTAAAAAATATTTCTTTTGCAAATTATTCATGAAGAAGCACTCCAGTTCTACACCAAGAAGTCAAGAATATAAACTTTGTCGTTGTATTATTTTATCTTACACATTATATTTTACTCTTATCATATGTTTAGGTGTATTTTTTGATATAGTACCTATTACAGTAAAACCTCTATAAAGTAATATCCGATAAATAAATAATCTCTCTAAAATATTATTTTCCTCAAGTCCCGACTTGGGCCAATGAAAAAAATCATCAATTTCGATAAGATAATAAGATGATATATTTCTAGAAGATCCATATATATATATATATATATATATATTATATATATATATATATATCTATATATATATATATATATATATAATATATATATATATATATATATATATATATATATATATATATATATATAAATGGTCCCATTAATATCATAAATTAATAATTCTTTAAAATTACAAATATATCTAAGACAATTTAGTAAACTATGATTCTATTGTGTTCTTTTTTTTTTTTAAAATAAAATTTAAATCTAGTTGAAGTTATCTCTAACTTTTCTTATTACATTTAAGAGCTCCTGTGTTGTCATTTCAAACTGTACCATAAAATTGTACAGATTTATAGATGCTATAAGTGTTTTCTTATGTGTAACTGTAACGACCTGTTTAGTCGTTTTGAGCAGCAGATTTTATTTCTGGAAAACTGGCTGAGACGACGGACCCCACGACGGACCGTCATGGGCACGACGGACCGTCGCAGGGTCTCGTTTCAAAACACTTAGGAATTCTGAAATTGGGTACTGAAATCGACTCTCTGAACTTCGTAACGGAATGGCAGGACGGACCGTCGTGGGCACGACGGACCGTCACAAGACTCTTAAAGAAAATTGAGTCTCTGAACTCTGTGACGGAGCAGCAGGACGGACCGTCGCAGGCACGACGGGCCGTCACAGGCTGCGTAATCCCAGTCTGGGTCGGATTTCTTTAAATGTTTTAAGGGACGTTTTTGACTATTCCTGCTTTAATTATAAAGTTAGTGGGTTAATGTTAATAAGTCTAATTACTTGGGGGTTAAAAGAGGTAACCTTGAGTTAATTAGTGGGTTATTATTGCCATCTTTTATACTTAATTATATACTAATTAGGGTAAAAGAAAGAGGGTTTGAATAAGAAAAATAGAAAGAACAAAGAGAAAGAGAGGGAATCGAACGAGAAGAGAGAAACAAAGCTTGGGAAAATTGCTTGCTTGATGACGAATTGTAACGACCTGTTTAGTCGTTTTGAGCAGCAGATTTTATTTCTAGAAAACTGGCTGAGACGACGGACCCCACGACGGACCGTCATGGGCACGACGGACCGTCGCAGGGTCTCGTTTCAAAACACTTAGAAATTCTGAAATTGGGTACTGAAATCGACTCTCTGAACTTCGTGACGGAATGGCAGGACGGACCGTCACAGGCGTGACGGACCGTCACAGGCGTGACGGACCGTCACAGACTCTTTGGTGGAAATTGAGTCTCTGAACTTTGCGACGACCTGCAGGACGGACCGTCGCAGGCACGACGGGCCGTCACAGGTTGCGTAATCCCAGTCTGGGTCGGATTTCTGGTTAAGTTTTAAAGGGGCGTTTTGGACTATTCCTGCTATAATTATAAATTTCGTGGTTAGTATTAATAACTCAATTTCTTGGGGGTTAAAAGAGGTAACCTTGAGTTAATTAGTGGGTCATTATTGTCATCTTTTATACTTAATTATATGCTAATTAGGGTAAAAGAAAGAGGGTTTGAATAAGAAAAATAGAAAGAACAAGAGAGGGAAAGAGAAACGAATTGAGAGAGGAGAAACGAGAAGAAGAACAAAGCTTTGGGAAATTGCTTGCTTGATCACTAATCTTCGGTGGATGTAGGTTATGGTTTTCATGCTATTCGTAGTAAACTCTTAATAGTGAATGATATGTGTTGGTGGTATTGTAAACCCTTCTACATGCTTAATTGTATGCTTGCATTATTAATGATTTATGATATTACTTGATATATACCGTTTTCTATTTTGAGTTGGCCGATGATACCTACTCAGTACCCGCGTTTTGTACTGACCCCTACTTTTATGTTTTCTTCCTTGTTATATGTGGAGTGCAGCAAACGTGCCGTCGCTTCAACTCAACCGCAATTCTAGCCAGTCTTCGTCACACCGGATCTTCAGGGTGAGCTAATGCTTCTAGCTGGACTGGATCTTCTTCTTCATGTCTTGATGCCTTGGAGTTCCGGCATGGACTAGCTTTTACTTGTTTTAGCTTCTTAGAATACTCTTAGTTTAGTAATTTGATCATAGATGTTCTTGTCGTGATGACTTCCAGATTTTGGGGAATAATAGATGTTGATTTTAGAAGTTATTGAATTGGTTTTTATTAATGAGTTTAAGTCTTCCGCATACTTTGTTGATATTATATTGAAATGTTAGGGTTTAGATTGGTTGGTTCTCTCACATAGGAGGGTAAGTGTGGGTGCCAGTCGCGGCTCGGTTTTGGGTCGTGACAAACTTGGTATCAGAGCATTAGGTTCGTTGGTCTCATCACACAAGAACGAGTCTTGTAGAGTCTTAAGGAACGGTAGGGGGACACCTTTACTTTTCTTTGAGAGGCTATAAGACTTTAGGAAAATTCCATTCTTTCTTTCTTTCGTGCTACTACTTGAATCCAATTGTATCTAGGTGATACAAATTGGTATCTGACCATCTTGACTCTATTTTCGCAGATGGTTAGAACTAGAGCAACGACTGCGCCAACACCAACACACGACACCGGCAAGACAAGAAGCATCCGAGCCAGCCAATGGGCTGTAGCTCGAAGAGGAGTAGCGGCAAGAGGCCGTGGTAGAGGTCATGGGAGGAGGTCCTCTAGAGGAAGAGGACAAGTACCTAGCCCATCTGATGCTAGGGAGGTGACTCCTCCACCGACTGAGGAAGTAGTAAGAGAGGGTGAGGAAGGGGAGAATGAACAAGTGCAAAATGAGGAATTGCCACCCCAACCTACCCTAGAGATGATCAATCAGGTTCTTGCTTATCTTAGCGGGTTATCTGATCAGGGTCAGGCACCTCCAGTGTTTTCTGCACCAACACCTCCAGTTTCAGAGGTACAACATGCAGCCACTATGGCTCCCCACATGGATGCCTCATTGAAAATAGGCACGTTTCCACGTCTGACTACTGGGCCTATAATGACAAATGATCAGCATGAACTTTTCAGTAAGTTCTTGAAATTGAAACCTCCAGTCTTTAAGGGTGCTGAATCAGAGGATGCCTACGATTTTCTGGTTGATTGTCATGAGCTACTACACAAGATGGGTATAGTAGAACGGTTTGGTATGAGTTCGGACTTATCAGTTCCAAGGGACGCCAAAATGTGGTGGCGGTCACATGTTGAGTGTCAACCAACAGAGGCACCACCTATGACTTGGGCCTCATTCTCTAGCTTGTTTATGGAGAAGTATATCCCCCGGACTTTGATGGATAGGAAAAGAGATGTGTTCTTGAGCCTAGAGCAAGGTAGGATGTCGGTTACTGCATATGAGGCTAAGTTTCGTGCATTATCCAGGTATGCCACCCAACTTTGTTTCAGTCCACAAGAGCGGATTTGCCGTTTTGTGAAGGGGTTGAGGTCAGAATTGCGGATTTCAGCCTTACAAGTAGCGGCTACGGAAAAATCCTTTCAAGAGGTGGTAGACTTTGTGATAGAAGTGGAAAGAGTAAAGCCAGATGACTTCACCATGGCGACGACATCAAAAAGGTTTCGAAAGGGAGGTGAGTTTAATGGTTCTTACTCTAGAGGACAGGGTTCCGGAGGTTACTCAGTTCGACCAATTCAGTCTGCACTACAGACTGTAGTTGGGGGTCCACTCAGACCGGTCAACACTTCTCTGAGAGACCTATGCTTGACTCTAGAGAGTGTTATGGATGTGGGGAGACTAGACATATAAGGAGGAATTGTCCAAAGCAGAGTTATAGACCCCCAATAGCTAGAGGTAGAGGTGGTCATGGTAAGAGGCCGTTATTCTGGAGGACGCGGTGGTCGAGGTAATGGTGGTCACCAAAACGGCCGGGGTGATGGGCAAACTGGAGCCACTACATCACAACATGGTAGGGGCAACAGACAGACAAACGATAGGGCCCATTGTCACGCTTTCCCTTGGAGATCTGAAGCGGAGGCATCTGATGCTGTTATCACAGGTGATCTTTTGATTTGTGATTGCATGGCTTCTGTATTGTTTGATCCTGGATCCACATTTCTTATGTATCTTCCTCATTTGCTAATGGTCTAAATTTACATTGTGAATTACTTGACATGCCTATTCGTGTTTCTACTCGGTGGGTGAGTCTGTGATAGTTGAAAAAGTATATAGGTCTTGTTTGGTGACTTTTGTGGGGAGCAACACTTATGTAGATTTGGTTATCTCAGAAATGGTTGACTTGATGTAATTCTGGGTATGACTTGGCTTTCTCCGAATTTTGCGATCTTGGATTGTAACGCTAAAACTGTGACATTAGCCAAGCTTGGGACAGATCCGTTAGTGTGGGAGGGGGCGATACACTTCCAATCCGGTTCGTATCGTCTCCTTTCTTCGTGCTAAGAGAATGGTTAGTAAGGGTTGTTTAGCTTTCTTGGCACACCTCAGGGATGATACTACCCAAGTACCTTCGATTGAGTCGGTTTCGGTAGTCCGTGAGTTTTTGGATGTGTTCCCTGCAGATCTTCCTGGTATGCCACCGGATAGGGATATTGACTTTTGTATTGATCTTGAACCGGGTACTCGCCCCATTTATATACCCCTTATAGAATGGCTCCCGCGGAGTTAAGAGAGTTAAAGGCACAACTTCAAGAGTTGTTGAGCAAAGGCTTCATTAGACCAAGTGCATCTCCTTGGTGGTGCTCCGGTTTTGTTTGTGAAGAAGAAGGATGGGAGTTTTCGGATGTGCATAGACTATAGACAACTGAACAAGGTAACTATTAAGAACAAGTATCCTCTTCCTCGCATTGATGACTTGTTCGATCAGTTACAAGGTGCTTGTGTCTTCTCTAAGATTGACTTGAGATCCGGTTATCATCAATTGAAAATACGGGCAACGGATGTGCCAAAGACTGCCTTTCGAACCAGGTATGGGCATTTGAATTGATTTGTAGTGATGTCTTTTCGTCTTACGAATGCCCCTGCTGCGTTCATGAGCTTGATGAACGGGATTTTTAAGCCATATCTGGATCTCTTTGTGATCGTATTTATTGATGATATACTGATATACTCTAAAAGTAAGAAGGAACATGAGGAGCATTTGAGAATTGTATTGGAAATGTTGAGGGAGAAAAAGCTTATGCCAAGTTCTCTAAGTGTGAGTTTTGGCTAGATGCAGTGTCCTTCTTGGGGCATGTAGTTTCTAAGGATGGAGTGATGGTGGATCCTTCTAAGATTGAGACAGTGAAGAATTGGGTAAGACCTACTAATGTATCAGAAATAAGTAGCTTTGTTGGTTTAGCTATCTATTATCGTCGATTTGTCAAGGGATTCTCTTCCATTGCTTCCCAATTGACGAACTTGACTAAGCAGAATGTTCAATTTGTATGGTCGGACGAATGTGAGGAAAGCTTTCAGAAGCTCAAGACTTTGTTGACTACTGCACCAATTCTCACCTTGCCCGTGGAAGGTAAGAATTTCATTGTTTATTGTGATGCATCCTATTCGGGTTTGGGTGCAGTGCTGATGCAAGAGAAGAATGTAATTGCTTATGCTTCAAGGCAATTAAAGGTGCATGAACGTAATTATCCAACTCATGATTTAGAATTGGCCGCGGTAGTGTTTGCATTAAAGCAATGGAGACACTATTTATATGGGGTTAATTGTGAGGTCTATACGGATCATCGTAGCCTACAGTATGTTTTTACTCAGAAGGATTTGAACTTGAGACAGAGAGATGGATGGAACTACTGAAGGACTACGATATCACAATCTTGTATCATCTGGGAAAAGCGAAAGTTGTGGCAGATGCTTTAAGTAGAAACGCGGGAAGCATGGGAAGTCTAGCTCACTTGCAAGTTTCTAGACGCCCATTGGCTAGAGAGGTTCAGATTCTGGCTAATGACCTTATGAGGTTAGAAGTAAATGAGAAGGGAGGGGATTGTAGCTTGTGTAGAGGCAAGATCTTCTTTCCTTGACAAGATCAAGGGAAAGCAGTTTAATGATGAGAAATTGATCCGGATTCAAGATAAAGTGTTGCAAGGAGAGGCTAAAGAAGCGACAATCGATGAGGAAGGTGTTTTGAGGATTAAGGGAAGGGTATGTGTACCCCGCGTCGATGATTTGATCAACACTATTCTGGCAGAGGCTCATAGTTCAAGGTATTCGATACATCCGGGTGCAACCAAGATGTACCGTGACCTAAAGCAACACTTTTGGTAGAGTAGTATGAAGCGTGATATTGTTGATTTTATTGCCAAATGTCCAAACTGTCAGCAAGTAAAGTATGAACACCAGAGGCCAGGAGGAACGCTTTAGAGAATGCCCATTCCTGAATGGAAATGGGAAAGAATTGCAATGGACATCGTAGTTGGTCTTCCCAAGACAACGAGTAAGTATGACTCCATTTGGGTGATTGTTGATAGGTTAACTAAGTCTGCTCACTTTATTCCGGTCAAGGTGACTTACAATGCAGATAAGTTAGCCAATATCTATATCTCAGAAATCGTTCGACTGCATGGAGTTCCACTCTCCATTATATCAGATAGAGGTACGCAGTTTACCTCTAAGTTTTGGAAAACATTGCATGCTGAATTGGGTACTAGGTTGGATCTTAGTACCGCATTCCACCCTCAGACCGATGGTCAGTCTGAGAGAACGATTCAAGTGTTGGAGGATATGCTTCGTGCATGTGTGATAGAATTTAGTGGCCATGGGGAAACTTCTTACCTTTAGCGGAGTTTTCATACAATAATAGCTATCATTCAAGTATTGACATGGCCCCATTCGAAGCATTGTATGGTAGGAGATGTAGGTCTCCCATTGGGTGGTTTGATGCATTTGAGGTTAGACCTTGGGGTACAGACCTTTTGAGGGATTCATTAGAGAAAGTGAAATCTATTCAAGAAAAACTTTTAGCGGCGCAAAGTAGGCAAAAAGAATATGCAGATCGAAAGGTTAGAGACTTAGAGTTCATGGGGGTGAACAAGTCTTGTTGAAGGTTTCGCCCATGAAAGGGGTGATGCGGTTTGGTAAAAGAGGTAATAAGCCCAAGGATAATTGGTCCCTTTGAAGTGCTTAAGCGAGTACGGGAGGTGGCTTACGAATTAGCCTTGCCTCCAGGGCTGTCCGGAGTGCATCCGGTATTTCATGTGGTCTATGTTGAAAAGATACCATGGGGATGGAAACTACATTATCCGTTGGGATTCAGTTTTGCTTGATGAGAATTTGTCGTATGAGGAGGAGCCTGTTGCTATTTTTGATAGAGAAGTTCGCAAGTTGAGGTCAAGGGAGATTGCATCCATCATGGTGCAATGGAAGAATCGGCTGGTTGAAGAAGCCACTTGGGAGAAGGAGGCCGATATGCAAGAAAGATACCCACATCTGTTTAAAGATTCAAGTACTCCTCCTCGCCCTTGTTTTTCTTCTTGTGATCGTTCAAGGACGAACGATGGGTAAATTGGTATCTATTGTAACGACCTGTTTAGTAGTTTTGAGCAGCAGATTTTATTTGTGGAAAACTGGCTGAGACGACGGACCCTACGACGGACCGTCATGGGCACGACGGACCGTCGCAGGGTCTCGTTTCAAAAAACTTAGAAATTCTGAAATTGGTTACTGAAATCGACTCTCTGAACTTCGTAACGGAATGGCAGGACGGACCGTCACAGGCGTGACGGACCGTCACAGACTCTTTGGTGGAAATTGAGTCTCTGAACTTTGCGACGACCTGCAGGACGGACCGTCGTAGGCACGACGGGCCGTCACAGGTTGCGTAATCCCAGTCTGGGTCAGATTTCTGGTTAGTTTTAAAGGGGCGTTTTGAACTATTCCTGCTATAATTATAAATTTCGTGGGTTAGTATTAATAACTCAATTTCTTGGGGGTTAAAAGAGGTAACCTTGAGTTAATTAGTGGGTCATTATTGTCATCTTTTATACTTAATTATATGCTAATTAGGGTAAAGAAAGAGGGTTTGAATAAGAAAAATAGAAAGAACAAGAGAGGGAAAGAGAAACGAATTGAGAGAGGAGAAACGAGAAGAAGAACAAAGCTTTGGGAAATTGCTTGCTTGATCACTAATCTTCGGTGGAGGTAGGTTATGGTTTTCATGCTATTCGTAGTAAACTCTTAATATCGAATGATATGTGTGGTGGTATTGTAAACCTTCTACATGCTTAATTGTATGCTTGCATTATTAATGATTTATGATATTACTTGATATATACCGTTTTCTATTTTGAGTTGCCGATGATACCTACTCAGTACCCGCATTTTGTACTGACCCCTACTTTTATGTTTTCTTCCTGTTATATGTGGAGTGCAGCAAACGTGCCGTCGTCTTCAACTCAACTGCAATTCTAGCCAGTCTTCGTCACACCGGATCTTCAGGGTGAGCTAATGCTTCTAGCTTGGACTGGATCTTCTTCTTCATGTCTTGATGCCTTGGAGTTCCGGCATGGACTAGATTTTACTTGTTTTAGCTTCTTAGAATACTCTTAGTTTAGTAATTTGATCATAGATGTTCTTGTGGTGATGACTTTCAGATTTTGGGGAATAATAGATGTTGAATTTTAGAAGTTATTGAATTGGTTTTAATTAATGAGTTTAAGTCTTCCGCATTACTTTTGTTGATATTATATTGAAATGTTAGGGCTTAGATTGGTTGGTTCGCTCACATAGGAGGGTAAGTGTGGGTGCCAGTCGCGGCTCAGTTTTGGAACGTGACACGAATCTTCGGTGGAGGTAGGTTATGGTTTTCATGCTATTCGTAGTAAACTATTAATAGCGAATGATATGTGTTGGTGGTATTGTAAACCCTTCTATATGCTTAATTGTATGCTTGCATGAAGATGATTATGTAATTGTGATAAAATAAGTATGATGAAGATGTTGAATCCTAAATCTTGAAGAAACCCTAATCTACTTTGTTAATGATGATGGCCTTGATATAGAAGAAGGCTTGATGAACGAAAGTAGTGAGATTAGGGGATCGGGTGCCACGTTCCGGTACCAGGATAGAAATAGAGGATCGGGTGGCACGTTCCGGTACCAGGATAGAATGAGGATCGGAGTGTCACGTTTCGACACCAGGATAGTATATGGATCGGGTGCCACGTTCCGGTACCACGATAGTATATGAGGATCGGAGTGTCACGTTCCGACACCAGGATAGTATATGGATCGGGTGCCACTTTCCGGTACCAGGATAGTATATGAGGATCGGAGTGTCACGTTCCGACACCAGGATAGTATATGGATCGGGTGCCACGTTCCGGTACCAGGATAGTATATGAGGATCGGAGTGTCACGTTCTGACACCAGGATAGTATATGGAGCGGAGTGTCACGTACCGACAGGAGGGGAATAAAGATAATGAATCTTGAAATATGTTAAAATACTCAATCTAATGAACCTAATTCCCAAATGAGTATGGTATGGAGGCTTAAGTCCTCATGTGTAAACTTGGCGGTATTTATTAATGATGAAAATCCTTGTTGTGCTACATGTTAAGTATTGTAGTTGATTTATAATATTACTTGATATATACTGTTCTCTATTTTGAGTTGGACAATGATATCTACTCAGTACCCGGGTTTTGTACTGACCCCTACTTTTATGTTTTCTTCTTTGTTATTTGTGGAGTGCAGCAAACGTGCCGTCGTCTTCAACTCAACCGCAATTCTAGCCAGTCTTCGTCACACCGGATCTTCAGGGTGAGCTAATGCTTCTAGCTTGGACTGGATCTTCTTCTTCATGTCTTGATGCCTTGAAGTTCCGGCATGGACTAGCTTTTACTTGTTTTAGCTTCTTAGAATACTCTTAGTTTAGTAATTTGATCATAGATGTTCTTGTGGTGATGACTTCCAGATTTTGGGGAATAATAGATGTTGAATTTTAGAAGTTATTGAATTGGTTTTTATTAATGAGTTTAAGTCTTCCGCATTACTTTCTGTTGATATTAAATTGAAATGTTAGGATTTAAATTGGTTGGTTCGCTCACATAGGAGATAAGTGTGGGTGCCAGTCGCGGCTCGGTTTTGGGTCGTGACAGTAACTGGTTCCAAAGGTATAGTTATCAATAAATTTCATCATCAACATTGCTTTTTTTGATGGTATCCACAATTTCTTCTATGTTCTGGACCTCGTAACATGTTTCACTTTCACTCGGATAATCCAAAAAGTATTAGTATTCATTTATTGTGATAATCGAGATCATTAATCAATGACCTCAAGTTCAATGATGACATTTTCACAAGTAGATTCATTCAAGTTCTATGAGATTGCATTTTCTGAACGAATTTTACAGTGCTGGAAATAATTTTCTATTATCTCTTGTCGAAAGTTTTGTTTAAATCGGGATTGCAAAATGACAATGTCCAAAATATTAATCTTTACTGGATCAGTTTGTACCACTTCATAGTCTTCTAATATCCTACGATAAAATCTGGTCGATAATATATCTTGAGAACTCTTATTATTCCTACATCACAAAGTTTGAAATTAGTTAAGATGCAACGATTTCAATGTATTCGTTGTACTTTATGTATAATATTTTTTTATGTGAATCAATAAATATGATACAAAATTAGTAAGATACAATGATTTGATGTTTAAAAAATTAACCTTCATTAAATCTCAAACCATTCTTTAAATAATAAATAATAATAATTTATCGATTAAATAGTATCTCTATATTATAATTAAAATTCATGGTCCCAACTATATTAATCGATAGAGGTTTTACTATTTAGTTTAATATAATTTTAAACCTAATTAATTAAGATTAAAGTGTAAAGACTCAAAGTCGTTGAGTCACTACTCACCAAATGCCTAGAGCCTAGAGTTAAAAAATAATTATATATTAAATTTAACATATGTTAATATATGAAATATATTTACATACATGTAAGTTTAATCGGTTCATTTCATTTTTTTTGTTTTTCTTTCATAAATTAAAAAAAATCATCCAATTGTTCGGACGATTATAAACTTAAATAAAAGTCCATATTCTTACTGAAAAAATGACATAAATCGATTTGATTAATTTTTCTTATTCTTTTGTGACACAATAAATTTGTTTTTCTGTTTTTCAATACGTTTTGGAAATAATATTCATCTTTTGATTTAACACCTGAAATGAGTGCTTTACTTATATATATTCTCTGTAGTTTTGATGTAATGCTTTGATAGAAGAAGAAAATTATGAAACTATTTTTAATTTCAATTATTAAAGATCGGTATTTAGACGGATCGGAAGAAAGAAGAAAGGAACTACTTTGTCAAAAACAAGTTATTCTTATGCCTTGAGTAACAATTACCTCTTCTTCTTCTTTTTTCATAGTGTACGTTTGTCATTGCAAGAAAATCATATGTTTTGTAAAAGTTCCAAAATGAGTTTGACTGAATGAATATATGAAATTATATGTCTACTACACCTAAAAAAGTTAGTGTCACGACCCAAAACCTGGACGCGACTGGCACCCACACTTACCCTCCTATGTGAGCGAACCAACCAATCTAAACTCTAACATTTCAATATAATATCAACAAAAAATAATGCGAAAGACTTAAACTCATTAATAAAAACCAATTCAATAACTATTATTCCCCAAAATTTGGAAGTCATCACCACAAGAACATCTATGATCAAATTACTAAACTAAGAGTATCTATGAAAGCTAAAACAAATAAAAGCTAGTCCATGCCGGAACTCCAAGGCATCAAGACATGAAGAAGAAGATCCAGTCCAAGCTAGAAGCGTTAGCTCACCCTGAAGATCCGATGTGACGAAGAGTGGCTAGAATTGCGGTTGAATTAAAGATGACGGTACGTTTGCTGCACTCCTCAAATAACAAAAAGAAACATAAAAGTAGGGGTCAGTACAAAACACGGGAACTGAGTAGGTATCATCGGCCAACTCAAATAGAAAACAATATATACCAAGTAATATCATAAAATCAAACTATGATACTCAACATGTAGCAACATCAAGTACTATATCATTAACAATTACCGTCAAGTTCACACATGAGGACTCAAGCCTCAATACCATACTCATTGGGAATTTGTTCATTAGATTGAGTATATTAACATCTTTCAAGATTCATTATCTTTATTTCTCTTGTGTCGATACGTGACACTCCGCTCCCTCATATTCATTAATCCTTTTGTGTCGGTATGTGACACTCCGATCCCCTACTACTATGTGTCGCAACGTGACACTCCGATCCCCTAAATCTACGTTTCGGTTCGTGACACCCGATCCCCTAAATCTACGTGTCGGTTCGTGACATCCGATCCCCTAAATCTCTGTGTCGGTTCGTGACACCCGATACCCTAAATCTATGTGTCAGTTCGTGACACCCGATCCCTTAATTCTATGTGTCGGAACGTGACACTCCGATCCCCTAATCTCATTAAGTTCGTTCATCTAGCCTCCTCTTATACCAAGGCATTATCATTCTCATTACTTTAGTTTATCAAGCCTTCTCTCATACCAAGGCATTATCATTAACAAAGAGATTAGGGTTTTGCAAGATTTGGGATTCAATAACTTCATCATGCTTATATAATCACAATTATGTAATCACATTCATGCAAGAATACAATTAAGCACATAGCAGGGTTTACAATACTATCAATACATATCATTCGCTATTAAGAGTTCACTACAAATAGTATAAAAACCATAACCTACCTCCACCGAAGACTAGTGATCAAGCAAGAAATTCCCAAGCTTTGTGTTTTTCCTCTTCGTTTCTCCTCTCTCGTTCAATCGATCCTCTCTCTTGTTCTTTATATTTTTCTTATTCAAACTTTCTTTCTTTTACCCTAATTAGCATGTAATAAGAATAAAAGATGGCAAGAATAACTCACTAATTAACTTGAGGTTACCTCTTTTAACCCCCAAGTAATTAGACTTATTAACCTTAACCCTCTAAACTTTAATAAGGTAGAGAATAGTCCAAACGTCCCTTAAAACGTGTAAAGAAATCCGACCCAGACTGGGATTACGCAACCTGTGACGGCCCGTCGTGCCTGCGACGGTTCGTCTTACAGGTCGTCGCAAGGTTCAGAGACTCAATTTGCACCAAAGAGTCTGTGACGGTCCGTCCTGCCATTCCGTTACGAAGTTTAGAGAGTCAATTTTCAGTACCCAATTTCAGAATTTCTAAGTGTTTTGAAACGAGACCCTGCGACGGTCCGTTGTGACCATGACGGTCCGTCGTGGAGTCCGTCGTCTCAGCCAGTTTTCCAGAAATAAAATCTGTTGCTCGAAACGACTAAACAGGTCATTACAATAGATACCAATTTACCCATCGTTCGTCCTCGAACGATCACAAGAAGAAAAATAAGGGCGAGAAGGAGTACCTGAATCTTTAAACAGATGTGGGTATCTTTCTTGCATATCTGCCTCCATCTCCTAAGTGGATTCTTCAACCGGTCGATTCTTCCATTGCACCTTGATGGATGCAATCTCCCTTGACCTCAGCTTGCGAACTTCTCTATCTAAAATAGCAACAGGCTCCTCCTCATAAGACAAATTCTCATCAAGCAAAACTGAATCCCAACGGATAATGTAGTTTCCATCCCCATGGTATCTTTTCAACATAGACACATGGAATACCGGATGTACTCCAGACAGCCCTGGAGGCAAGGCTAACTCATAAGCCACCTCCCCTACTCGCTTAAGTACTTCAAAGGGACCAATGTACCTTGGGCTTAGCTTACCTCTTTTACCAAACCGCATCACCCCTTTCATTGGCGAAACCTTCAACAAGACTTGCTCCCCCTCCATGAACTCTAAGTCTCTAACCTTTCGGTCTGCATATTCTTTTTGCCTACTTTGCGCCGCTAAAAGCTTTTGAATAGATTTCACTTTCTCTAATGAATCCCTCAAAAGGTCAGTACCCCAAGGTCTAACCTCAAATGCATCAAACCACCCAATGGGAGACCTACATCTCCTACCATAGAATGCTTCAAATGGGGCCATATCAATGCTTGAGTGATAGATATTGTTGTATGAAAACTCCGCTAAAGGTAAGAAGTTATCCCAATGACCACCAAATTCTATCACATATGCACGAAGAATATCCTCCAACACTTGAATCGTTCGCTCAGACTGACTGTCGGTCTGAGGATGGAACGCAGTACTAAGGTCCAACCTAGTACCCGATTCCGCATGCAATGTTTTCCAAAACTTAGAAGTAAATTGCGTACCTCTATCTGATATGATGGATAGTGGAACCCCATGCAATCGAACGATTTCTGAGATATAGATCTTGGCTAACTTCTCGGCATTGTAAGTCACCTTGACCGGAATGAAATGAGCAGACTTAGTTAACCTATCGACAATCACCCAAATAGAGTCATACTTACCCATTGTCTTTGGAAGACCAACCACAAAATCCATTGCAATTCTCTCCCACTTCCATTCAGGAATGGGCATTCTCTGACGTGTTCCTCCAGGCCTCTGGTGTTCATACTTTACTTGTTGACAATTTGGACATTTGGAAATAAAGTCAACAATGTCACGCTTCATTCTACTCCACCAAAAGTGTTGCTTTAGGTCACGGTACATCTTGGTTGCACCCGGATGTATAGAATACCTTGAACTTTGAGCCTCTATCAGAATAGTGGTGATCAAATCATCGATACGGGGTATACATACCCTTCCCTTAATCCTCAAAACACCTTCCTCATCGGTTGTTGCTTCTTTAGTCTCTCCTCGCAACACTTTATCTCGGATCCGGATCAATTTCTCATCATTAAACTGCTTTCCCTTAATCTTGTCAAGGAAAAAAGATCTTGCCACCACACAAGCTAATAATCCTCCCTTCTCATTTCCTTCTAACCTCATAAGGTCATTAGCCAGAATCTGAACCTCTCTAGCCAATGGGCGTCTAGAATCTTGCAAGTGAGCTAGACTTCCCATGCTTCCCGCTTTTCTACTTAAAGCATCCGCCACAACATTCGCTTTTCCCGGATGATATAAAATAGTGATATCATAGTCCTTCAGTAGTTCCATCCATCTCCTTTGTCTCAAGTTCAAATCTTTCTGAGTAAAGACATACTGTAGGCTACGATGATCCGTATAGACTTCACACTTAACCCCATATAAATAGTGCCTCCATTGCTTTAATGCGAATACTACCGCGGCCAATTCCAAATCATGGGTCGGATAGTTACGTTCATGCACCTTTAATTGTCTTGAAGCATAAGCAATCATATTCTTCTCTTGCATTAGCACTGCACCCAACCCAGAATAGGATGCATCACAATAAATAATGAAGTTCTTACCCTCTACTGGCAAGGTAAGGATAGGTGCGGTAGTCAACAAAGTTTTGAGTTTCTGAAAGCTTTCTTCGCACTCATCCGACCATACGAATGGAACATTCTGCTTAGTCAAGTTCGTCAATTGGGAAGCAATAGAAGAGAATCCCTTGACAAATCAGCGGTAGTAGCTAGCTAACCCAAAAAAGCTCCTTATTTCTGACACATTAGTAGGTCTTACCCAATTCTTCACTGTCTCAATCTTAGAAGGATCCACCATCACTCCATCCTTAGAAACCACGTGCCCCAAGAAGGACACTGCATCTAGCCAAAACTCACACTTAGAGAACTTGGCATAAAGCTTTTTCTCCCTCAACATTTCCAATACAATTCTCAGTGCTCCTCATGTTCCTTCTTACTTTTAGAGTATATCAGTATATCATCAATAAATACGATCACAAAGAGATCCAGATATGGCTTAAAAATCCCATTCATCAAGCTCATGAACGCAGCAGGGGCATTCGTAAGACCAAAAGACATCACTACAAAATCGTAATGCCCATACCTGGTCCGAAAAGCAGTCTTTTGCACATCCGTTGCCCGTATTTTCAATTGATGATAGCCGGATCTCAAGTCGATCTTAGAGAAGACACAAGCACCTTGTAACTGATCGAACAAGTCATCAATGCGAGGAACAGGATACTTGTTCTTAATAGTTACCTTGTTCAACTGCCGATAGTCTATGCACATCCGAAAACTCCCATCCTTCTTCTTCACAAACAAAATCGGAGCACCCCAAGGAGATGCACTTGGTCTAATGAAGCCTTTGCTCAACAACTCTTGAAGTTGGGCCTTTAACTCTCTTAACTCCGCGGGAGCCATTCTATAAGGGGGTATAGAAATGGGGCGAGTACCCAGTTCAAGATCAATACAGAAGTCAATATCCCTATCTGGTGGCATACCAGGAAGATCTACAGGGAACACATCCAAAAACTCACGGACTACCGAAACCGACTCAATCGAAGGTACTTGGGTAGTGTCATCCCTGAGATGTGCCAAGAAAGCTAAACAACCCTTACTAACCATCTTCTTAGCACGAAGAAAGGACACGATGCGAACTGGGTTGGAAGTGTAGTCGCCCTCCCACACTAACGGGTCTGTCCCAGGCTTGGCTAACGTCACAGTTTTAGCATTACAATGCAAGATCGCAAAATTCGGAGAAAGCCAAGTCATACCCAGAATTACATCAAAGTCAACCATTTCTAAGATAACCAAATCTACATAAGTGTTACTACCCACAAAAGTCACCAAACAAGACCTATACACTTTTTCAACTATCACAGACTCACCCACCGGAGTGGAAACACGAATAGGCATATCAAGTAATTCACAATGTAAATTAAGACCATTAGCAAATGAGGAAGATACATAAGAAAATGTGGATCCGGGGTCAAACAATACAGAAGCCATGCAATCACAAACCAAAAGATTACCTGCGATGACAGCATCAGATACCTCCACCATTACCTCGACCACCACGTCCTCCAGAATAACGGCCTCTACCATGACCACCTCTACCTCCAGCTATGGGGGTCTATAACTCTGTTTTGGACAATTCCTCCTAATATGTCCAGTCTCTCCACATCCATAACACTCTCTAGATTCAAGCATAGGTATCTCAGAGAAGTGTTGACCGGTCTGAGGTGGACCCCCAACTACAGTCTGTAGTGAAGACTGAATTGGTCGAACTAAGTAACCTCCGGAACCCTGTCCTCTAGAGTAAGAACCACTAAACTCACCTCCCTTTCGAAACCTTTTTGATGTCGATGCCATGGTGAATTCATTTGGCTTCACTCCTTCCACCTCTACCACGAAATCTACCACTTCTTGGAAGGATTTTGCCGTAGCCGCTACCTGTAAGGCTGAAATCGCAACTCTGACCTCAACCCCTTCAAAAACGATGAATCCGCTCTTGTGGACTGAAACAAAGTTGGGTGGCAAATCTGGATAGTGCACGAAACTTAGCCTCATATGCAGTAACCGACATCCTACCTTGCTCTAGGCTTAAGAATTCATCTCTTTTCCTATCCCTCAAAGTCCGTGGAATATACTTCTCCATAAACAAGCTAGAGAATGATGCCCAAGTCATAGGTGTTGCCTCTGTCGGTTGACACTCAAAATGTGATCGCCACCACATTTTGGCGTTTCCTTGGAACTGATAAGTCACAAACTCAACACCAAACCTTTATACTATACCCATCTTGTGTAGTAGCTCATGACAGTCACCAAGAAAATCGTAGGCATCCTCCGATTCAGCACCCTTGAAGACTGGAGGTTTCAATTTCAAGAACTTACTGAAAAGTTCATGCTGATCATTTGTCATTATAGGCCCTGTAGTCAGACGAGGAAATGTGCCTATTTCCAATGAGGCATCCATGAGGGGAGCCCCAGCAGCGGCATGTCAAGCCTCTAAAATCGGAGGTGTTGGTGCAGAAAACACTGGAGGTGCCTGACCCTTATCAGATAACCCGCTAAGATAAGCAAGAACCTGATTGATCATCTCTGGGGTAGGTTGGGGTGGCAATTCCTCATTTTGCACTTGTTCATTTTCCCCTTCCTCACCCTCTCTTACTACTTCCTCAGTCGGTGGAGGAGTCACCGCCTTAGCATCAGATGGGCTAGGTGCTTGTCCTCTTCCTCTAGAGGACGTCCTCCCACGACCTCTACCACGGCCTCTTGCCGCTGCTCTTCCTCGAGCCACAGCCCCAGTGGCTGGCTCAGACGTTTCTTGTCTTGCCGGTATTGGTGTTGGTGCAGTCGTTGCTCTAGTTCTAACCATCTGCGAAAAGAGTGAAGATGGTCAGATACCAATTTGTATCACCTAGATAACAATTGGATTCAAGTAATAGCACGAAAGAAAGAAAGAAAGAATGGAATTTTCCTAAAGTCTTATAGCCTCTCAAAGAAAAGTAAAGGTGTCCCCCTACCGTTCCTTAAGACTCTACTAGACTCGTTCTTGTGTGATGAGACCAACGAACCTAATGCTCTGATACCAAGTTTGTCACGACCCAATACCGGGCCGCGACTGGCCCCCACACTTACCCTCCTATGTGAGCGAACCAATCAATCTAATCTCTAACATTTCAATATAATATCAACAGAAAATAATGCGGAAGACTTAAACTCATTAATAAAAACCAATTCAATACGTATTATTCCCCAAAATCTGGAAGTCATCACCACAAGAACATCTATGATTAAATTATCAAAGTAAGAGTATCTATGAAAGCTAAAACAAATAAAAGCTAGTCCATGCCGGAACTCCAAGGCATCAAGACATGAAGAAGAAAATCCAGTCCAAGCTAGAAGCGTTAGCTCACCCTGAAGATCCGATGTGACGAAGACTGGCTAGAATTGCGGTTGAATTGAAGATGACGGTACGTTTGCTGCACTCCACAAATAACAAAAAGAAACATAAAACTAGGGGTCAGTACAAAACACGGGTACTGAGTAGGTATCATCGGCCAACTCAAATAGAAAACAATATATACCAAGTAATATCATAAAATCAACTATGATACTCAACATGTAGCAACAGCAAGTACTATATCATTAACAATTACCGTCAAGTTCACACATGAGGACTCAAGCCTCAATACCGTACTCATTTGGGAATTATGTTCATTAGATTGAGTATATTAACATCTTTCAAGATTCATTATCTTTATTTCTCTTGTGTCGGTACGTGACACTCCGCTCCCTCATATTCATTAATCCTCTTGTGTCGGTACGTGACACTCTGATCCCCTACTACTATGTGTCGCAACGTGACACTCCGATCCCCTAAATCTACGTGTCGGTTCGTGACACCCGATCCTCTAAATCTACGTGTCGGTTCGTGACACCCGATCCCCTAAATCTACGTGTCGATTCGTGACACCCGATCCCCTAAATCTACGTGTCGGTTTGTGACACCCGGTCCCCCTAATACTACGTATCGATTCGTGACACCCGATCCCTTAATTCTATGTGTCGGAACGTGACACTCCGATCCCCTAATCTCATTAAGTTCGTTCATCCAGCCTCCTCTTATTCCAAGGCATTATCATTCTCATTACATTAGTTTATCAAGCCTTCTCTCATACCAAGGCATTATCATTAACAAAGAGATTAGGGCTTTGCAAGATTGGGATTCAATAACTTCATCATGCTTATATAATCACAATTATGTAATCACATTCATGCAAGCATACAATTAAGCACACAGCAGGGTTTACAATACTATCGATACATATCATTCGCTATTAAGAGTTCACTACGAATAGTATAAAAACCATAACCTACCTCCACCGAAGATTCGTGATCAAGCAAGCAATTTCCCAAGCTTTGTGTTTTTCCTCTTCGTTTCTCCTCTCTCGTTCAATCGATCCTCCCTCTTGTTCTTTCTATTTTTCTTATTCAAACCCTCTTTCTTTTACCCTAATTAGCATGTAATTAAGAATAAAATATGGCAAGAATAACTCACTAATTAACTTAAGGTTACCTCTTTTAACCCCCAAGTAATTAGACTTATTAACCTTAACCCTCTAACTTTATAATTAAGGTAGAAATAGTCCAAAACGTCCCTTAAAACGTGTAAAGAAATCCGACCCAGACTGGGATTACGCAACCTGTGATGGCCCGTCGTGCCTGCGACGGTCTGTCCTACAGGTCGTCGCAAGGTTCAGAGACTCAATTTCCACCAAAGAGTCTGTGACGGTCCGTCACACCTGTGACGGTCGATTTTCAGTACCCAATTTCAGAATTTCTAAGTGTTTTGAAACGAGACCCTGCGACGGTCCGTCGTGACCATGACGGTCCGTCGTGGGGTCCGTCGTCTCAGCCAGTTTACCAGAAATAAAATCTGCTGCTCAAAACGACTAAACAGGTCGTTACAGTTAGCTAATCAACCCTCACTTGAATGATATTTTTTGCCCCCACTTTTCATATTCTCAATCCTGAATGCGCAACTTATAAATCTCAGTGTGGGATAAAAAAAAAAAAACTCTCCAACATTGCTATTCATTGATTTTCATACCAAATTCTGCAATTTTACTTTCTAATCATTAATTTTCACACCAATTCTCAAACATTACTACTCTTTGATTTTCATACCAAATTCTCCAATTCTGTTTTCTAATCTTTCGTTTTCACACCAATTCTCAAAAATTATACCCTTTGATTTTCATACCAGATTTTCCAATTCTACTTTCTAATCTTTCGTTTTACACAAATTCTCAAACATTACGTATCTTTGATTTTTATACCAAATTCTCCAATTCTGCTTTCTAATATTTATTTTTAACACCGGTTCTCAAACATTACTACTCTTCAGTTTACATACAAAATTCTCCTATTCTGCTTTCTAATCTTTCGTTTCCACACTAATTCTCAAGCATTACTACTCTTTGGTTTTCATACCAAATTCTCCAATTCTGCTTTCTAATCTTTTCTTTTTACACCAATTCGAAAACATTCATACCAAATTTTCCAATTCTACTTTCTAATCTTTCGTTTTCACACAATTCTCAAACATTTTGACTCTTTGATTTTCATACTAAACTCTCCAATTCTGCTTTTTAAACTTTCGTTTTCACACAAATTCTCAAACATTATACCATTTGATTTTCATACCAAATTCTCCAATACTTCTTTCTAATCTTTCATTTTCACACAAATTTTCATACATTACTTATCTTTGATTTTCATATCAAATTCTCTAATTCTGATTTTTAATCATCGTTTTTACACAAATTCTCAAACATTACTACTCTTTGATTTTTATACAAAATTCTCCAATTCATCTTTCTTATCTTTCGTTTTCACACTAATTCCCAAACATTATACCCTTTGATTTTCATATAAAATTTTCTAATTCTGCTTTCTAATATTTCGTTTTCACAGAAATTCTCAAACATTACTTATCTTATATTTTCATACCAAATTATCCAATTTTGCTTTCTAATCTTTGTTTTTAGATCAATTCTCAAACATTACTACTCTTTGATTTTCATACCAAATTGTCTAATTCTAATTTTTAATCTTTCGTTTTCACACCAATTCTAAATATTATACCCTTTGATTTCGTATCAAATTCTCCAATTATGCTTTCTAATCTTTTCGTCTTCACACTGATCCTCAAACTTTACTTATCTTTAATTTTCATACTAAATTCTCGTATTCTACTTTCTAATCTTTCGTATTCACACCAACTCTCAAACATTACTACTCTTTGTTTTTCATATCAAATTCTCAAATTTTGCTTTCTGATCTTTTGTTTTCACACCAATTCTAAAACATTACTACTCTTTGATTTTCATACCAAAATCTCCAATTCCGCTTTCTAATCTTTCGTTTTCACACCAGTTCTCAAACATTATACCCTTTGATTTCATACCAAATTCTCTAATTCTGCTTTCTAATCTTTCGCTTTCACACTAATTCTCAAACATTACTACTCTTTTTGGTATTCATAGATCATACCAAATTCTCCAATTACTCTCTCTAATCTTTCGTTTTCACACCAATTCTCAAACATTACTATTCTTTGATTTTCATAACAAATTCTCCAAGTCTTCTTTCGAATCTTTCGTTTTCACATCAATTCTCAAATACTATACCTTTTTATCTTCATAGCAATTTCTCGAATGCTTTCTAATATTTTGTTTTCACACTAATTCTCAAGCACTATACTCTTTGATTTTCATACCAAATTCTCCAATTTTACTTTCTAATCTTTCATTTTCACACCAATTCTCAAAGATTACTATTATTTGATTTTCATACCAAATTCTTCAATATTCTAATATTTCGTTTTCACACCAATACCTAAATTAGCACTAAACAAAAAACACACCATGTATTACATTAATTCCCATAAAATAAGCTTCCACATTACAATACAGCTATACACTATAACCTTTTCATTAAAAAAATAAGGGATAATGCCCAAGTACCCCCTCAACCTATGCCCGAAATCTCAGAGACACACTTATACTATACTAAGGTCCTATTACCCCCCTAAACTTATTTTATTAATAATTTTTTAACCCTTTTTGACCTATGTGGCACTATCTTGTGGGCCCAACGAAGGTTGACTTTTTTTCAAACTAGTGCCACGTAGGCTAAAAAAGGGTAGAAAATTACTCATAAAATAAGTTCAGGGGGGTAATAGGACCTTAGTATAGTATAAGTGTGTCTCTGGGATTTCGGGCATAGGTTGAGGGGGTACTTGTGCATTATCCCTAAAAATAATTCAAGCATAATTGTCTTGTTGATGAACACTGGCAATATTTTCCAGAGAGAAGGGACTTTTAAATCTTTTTTTTTTTTAAAATCTTCAAAATTTACCTAAGTTTTCATTTTTTTTCATATATACAATTCAATCTTTCGAGTTGCCCAAAAACAGACATCAGATCTCTAATTTTATCTACACATAATTTACAAGCAGAGAAAGAAAAAGAATAAATTCAATTCCTTGTTCATCTTCAATAGAAATGTTGATATTTCTATTTAACGCAATTAATTAATTTGTCTTTCCAACAATACCTATTAATGATTTATGTTTAGATTTATTATTAGAAAAAGATAGTTAATACGATAAATCTGATCCTCTTTTGCATGCTTGCTATCACTAGAAAAAACTTTGATATTGTTTTAATGGTGAAGATGAATGAAGGATAATGAAAAGAAGAAGAATGAGAAATAAAGTAAATAGAAAATACACATGTTAAACATGGCTTGGTGTGTCTGTTTAACTTCACATGATAAATTTGGGTATAACATTTTAGGGTGAACTTAATTGGGAAAATTAACAATTAAGTCATAATATCTAATACACTTAGTCAAAATAACAATACTTTAAAATATTTTTTAAAATGTCACACTGACAATATTTTAAGAAATAAAATGTATCCTAATATAATTAATTTACCTTCCTTTTAATTCTCAAATTAGACCCACTTTTTTGACTAAAAGTAATAAACTCTATTACCCACTTTCACTCTCTAAATATTTTTACCCAAATTCTATTATTTCTCTTTCTCTCTAAACTTTCATTGTTCCATATACTCAAGTAACTTAAACCTTGTTTTTTTTGTTAATCGAAATCCTCCATTTTTCTAAGAAATCTTAGAAATCTAATAAGAAGATTTTCAACCTTTGTCGAAGTATTGAGATAAAAAAATATTTTATATGTTTTGCATATTGGATCAGGATCCGAAAGAAGTATCAAGTGAAAATGTGTCATTTTTGAAGTGTTAATATTAGGATGATTGCTCCAAAGCATTGAATTGGATCTGGAAGATGTGTCAGGTGAAGATTTTCAAATGTCAATATTTGAAAATTGATAAAATTGTTGAAAATCAGGATGATGAAAAATAACTTTATGACATGTTGCATTTTCTTAATCTAAACTATCAAATTTTATTTCTTACTGTTTTTATTGTTTGTTGCATTTTCTATTCATTACAAAATTCATGTCTATCTTGATAAAATTTAAGTTTTTAGGTGTATCTTGATAAAATTTGAGTTTTTTAGGTGTAACTTGTATTTACTTGGTAGGTGGGATTCATCTCAAATTACGTATATGTTTAATTTTGTATTAGATAAATTTTTTTATGCTATTCTAAATTAGGCTTCATACGATTTTTTTGTATATATTCTAACTATATTCCAGCACGTTTCGTATTTTTTGTGCTCATTTTGTATGCCTACAAATATTGTATTTCTCTTTTATTTTGTATTAATTGTAAGTGCATGCCAACAAGTTTTAAATTTTTTGTGCTCCCTTTGTATTTCAATATAATTTTATATTTTGATCTCACTTTGTATGCCAAAAAGTTTTGTATTTATTTTTTATTTTGTATTAATTCTAAATGTATGCTAACAAGTTTTAGGTTTTTTATGATCACTTTGTATTTCATTCTCACTTTGTATGCCAACAATTTTTTTTATTCTGTATTCATTCTAAATCTTCTTCACTACCAGCAAAAATCATAAATAAATAGACTTCAACTCAACATAGATTGAATATTTTCAATGGAGAGTTAAAAATTAATATTAAAAATTTGAGGTTTAAGGGAGAGAGAAGTAATGTCAATTGTGGAACCTGACACGTATAATAGGAAAGAGATTTTGTAAATTTTAATTCCAAAAATAAATGATGAAAAGAGCATAAGAGTAGTGAAAAAAATTAGGCTCAATTAAATATATACCAAAATTATGATTATTAATTATGGTAACTTTGTTCGTTTATATTTAAAAATTATCTTATTTGAAATACTATTTTCCTTGATTTTATATATCTTGTTATTAGCTAATTGTATTTTTTTTCAAATAATATAAATGACAAAAGTACATAAATTAACAATATAAAAAACTAAAATATTGACATCTTTAAGAAATATTAAAAGTTCTGCTACGAGGCTCCTTTCCTTCAAATGTTTTTTATATTTTAGTTTTGAAAAATTTTCCCAACTTAATGTCATTTTGAAATAGTCCAAGAGGGTAATAGGTGTGTAGTTGAAAATTCGATAATCGGTCATACGGGTGTCAATGGAACGGTTCGATTGGTTATTTTAAAAAAATTATATCATCCCAATTTTTCTGGTATTATATAATGTATAAACAAAATTAGACTTTTTAAAACGATCCCAATCACATCGATTTGTCTTCGATATTGGTATGGTTCGGTTAATTTTCAAGTTTTTTTACTTGTAACACCGCTAATAGATTGCAGAGTTATTTAGCTATTCTCAATTGAATCTACACTTACAAGTTGCAAGTTGAATATTATTTTTGTTCTGGTAGATATAGGTGAATTTTGTCAACTTTTCGTGGTTAATTTAATGACTAAAATGGTAGTTAATAGTCAATTATTATCAGGATCCAAATAAAAAACGAATTAGTACACTTCTTTTTTAATTCTAGTGAAGTATACATGACATATGACAACAAGAGCTTAAACTTGTTTGACACGTATTTGTTATGTTGTGTGAAGAAATTTAAAACTTGTGAAGGATGCACCCAAACACGTTAATGAACTTAGAAGTAGGAAATCATAAATTGTGAACAAAATCGTATAGATTAATGTGTACGTCTGATTACAAGTACAACGACTCAAACTAATAATTTTTCTCTGAAGTATTTTATATACAAACTAGATGAATTGAGAGGTCTACTAATAGTTGTCCGACTAGTATCAATGAACAAATTTTAGGTGGGAAGAAAACCAATGACACTATTCTTGATTTATTCCAAGGACTTTTTTGAACTTCCCAAGTCTGTTCATTCCAAGATAAAAGATTGAAGTAGTACTCCCACCGTCCAATAATAGTTGTTAACAAAACTCATATTTAGTTATATAACAAAGTAAAAATGACATATTAATAAATATCATAGTGAGTTGTATAACAAAAGAAGGTCCATCACCACTACTACTAGCTAGGAGTTAGATCCGCAATCTACTTGATCTAACTACGTGCAGACATGCCAAGGACTTGGGCATTGGTCTTGGCATGGATGATGGCAAAACAGTGCAACACAAACAAGTTCAAGGTGCTTGGGTTTGGCAAGGCAGCTTGAACGTGCATGGCTTACGTGCGGGCTAAGGGCGTTGGCAAGACAGCATGTTGGCTTGATGAAGCAAGGCTGTGAAGACTTGGCAATGTCAAGGACAAAGGCAGTTCACCCGAAATTGCTGAAATAAAACTAAGTGTGGAAGGCAGCTAAAATATTCTAAGTGTTGGAAGCTGGCAGGATTATTCTAAGTGTTGGAATGAAGCCTGAAATATTCTAAGTGTTAGAATATTAGTATTTCGTGTAGATAAGAATGTAATTTGAATTAGATTCTATCTGTTGGAAAAATAGCTGTTGGAAAGTTAGTTTTGAACCCTGGGCTAACATGTGTCGGACAGGTGTCGTTTGTAACCGCCACATGTAACTGCTTGTAACTGCCATTGTGCAGAATTTTGATTTAAGGTGGAAATTCGTCTAAGGTAAGGGACAGTGAGTTTTCTAGCCTTAGACTGATTTGTGAAGCCTTCCTTTGTATTAATTATTGATTAATAAAGGTTGGGACTTGTTCCTGTAAACGCTGCCTGTTTTACTGTTTGACATTGCTGTTTAAGTATTTCTATACTTAGTCAATTCTGTGGGTGTAAGTAGGCTGAAGTATTACAGACGCTGTAAGACTGCCTAGAGTGGTGTGCGAGAAAAAATAAATCGACCCTCTTTCAATTGGTATCAGAGCAAGGTTAAACAATGGTGAAAAACGCAGAATTGTGGGAATTGGCAAGAAGAATTGAATCCTTCGTCGGGTTTACTAAAGATATCCTGGCAGACCCTACGTTTGTGGATTTATTCACACAAATCATTGAGTTGAGAGTGGACGCTGAGAAAGTTCAGGGAGAAATTGGTGGATATCGACAGAATGTTGATAACCACACACTTGAAATCTTGGACTTTCGTGCCACAACTACGCAGAAACTAGAGGGACTGCAGAAGGAAAATGAAAACCTTCGTGCAGAACTCGTTGTCTTGTGTCGGGCTGTGGCTACGTTGAGTTCGACTCATGTTGAATCATCTAAGGTTAAGATTCCAGACCCTAAAGCCTTCAGTGGCGCAAGGAGTGCTAAAGAACTTGAAAATTTCATATGGGATATGGAACATTACTTTACTGCTGCAAGGGTGCCGGACGCTGATAAGTTGAACATTACCACAATGTACTTGTCAGGTGATGCGAAACTTTGGTGGAGGACTCGTAATGCAGACGACGTAAGTGCTGGTCGTCCTAGAATTGATACATGGGATAAGCTAATCAAAGAAATGCATGATCAATTTCTTCCTAGCAATGCGTCTTGGCTTGCAAGGGATAAATTGAAAAGGCTAAGGCAGACGGGTTCAGTGAGGGAATATATAAAAGAATTTACCTCTGTGATGTTAGACATACAAAATATGTCTGATGAGGATAAACTTCACAACTTCATTTCGGGCATGCAAGGCTGGGCTCAGAACGAACTATGATGGCAGAATGTTAAAGATCTGCCCGGGGCTATTGCTGCTGCCATTCGCTAGTAAATTTCCGGACGACTCGTCCTTCGACAGACGCCCCCTCCACTTCAAAAACTAAGAAAAAGAATGAGAAGAAAGGGGAATGGAGAAAGGAAAGTCGTAGAGACAATACAAATGATAAAGGAAAGGCGCAAATGAAAGATGGGAAAGACAGGCCAAAGAATAAAGATGGAAATTCGAAGGGCTGTTGGACTTGGGGTGGTCCTCATTTGACCAAATCTTGTCCGAACCGGGAAAAAGTGAATGCTTTGCTTGCTGGTAATGTGAATCAAAGGGAGGAAGATGAAGAAATCGTGGGTGCAATGGCAAACCCATTGGGATTGTCCTTCAATCACATTATGGGGATTAATAATGTTGGAGAGATCTCTAGCACTTCGAATCCTCATGCTTCCTTAATTCATATAGAAATGAAAGTGAAGGAACAATGTGTGATGGCAATGGTTGATACAGGGGCCACACACACGTTTGTAGATGTGAAGATTGCTACAAAATTGGGGCTGAAGTTGTCTAAAAGCCCTTCCTACATCAAAACAGTCAATGCTAAGGCACAGGCCATTGTGGGCATGGCTTATGGTGTGTCTATGTCAACTGGAAGTTGGGTGGGAAAATATAATTTGATGGTGATGCCGCTTGGTGACTTTGAAATCATACTTGGGATTGATTTCCTAAGAAAATTCCAGTTTGTTCCGTTTCCTCACTTAGATGGAGTGATGGTCATGAATGGAAGCAATGCTGGTTTTCTCAAAGGTGTTCATCCGTTTGGGGACATTAATAAAGTTGCAAATAAGAAAGACAATGAAATGTTGTTGTCTGCTATGTCAATCGACAAAGGGCTGAAGAAAGGTGAAGACACCATACTTGCTGCTTTGGTCGAAGTAAAACCTGATGTGAAGATGGAAGTGCCTGATTGTGTTGCTGAATTACTTAAACAATATGCTGATGTTATGCCGCCTGAATTACCAAAGAAATTACCACCAAGGAGGGATATTGATCATAAGATTGAGTTGCTGCCTGGTACGGTTGCTCCTGCACAGGCCCCTTATCGTATGGCTCCTAAGGAATTGGTTGAACTACGCAAACAATTGAATGAATTGCTGGATGCTGGATTGATTCAGCCGTCTAAGGCTCCATATGGTGCTCCTGTTCTATTTCAAAAGAAACAGGATGGAACAATGAGAATGTGTGTAGACTATCGGGCGCTGAATAAGGCAACTATAAAGAACAAGTATTCGGTTCCGTTGGTGCAAGATTTGATGGACAGGTTAAGCAAGGCATGCTGGTTCACAAAACTTGATCTGAGGGCAGGTTATTGGCAGGTTAGGATAGCAGAGGGTGATGAACCAAAGACAACATGTGTAACTAGATATGGTTCCTATGAATTCCTTGTAATGCCGTTTGGGTTGACTAATGCCCCGGCAACGTTTTGCAACTTAATGAACAATGTACTGTTTGACTATCTTGATGACTTTGTTGTTGTTTATTTAGATGATATAGTCATTTATAGTCGAACATTGGAAGAACATTTAATCACCTAAGTTTGGTTTTGTCTCAATTGAGGAAATACACGCTTTATGTCAAGATGGAAAAGTGTGAATTTGCTCAACAAGAGATAAAGTTTTTGGGGCATCTTGTTAGTAAAAACCAAGTTCGAATGGATCCTAAGAAAGTGCAAGACATTGTTGATTGGAAGGCACCTCATCATGTGAAGGATTTGAGGTCGTTTCTTGGCTTGGCTAACTATTAAAGAAAGTTTATTGCTGGGTACTCAAAAAAGGCAGCGGCTTTGACAGATTTGTTAAAGAAGGATACAAAGTGGGTTTGGTCTGAACGGTGTGATGAAGCTTTTCAGAATCTAAAGAATGCTATCGCATCTGAACCTATACTCAAATTGCCTGATTTCGAGTTACCATTTGAAGTGCACACCGACGCGTCAGACAAAGCGATTGGTGGTGTATTAGTGCAGGAAGGTCATCCAGTGGCCTTTGAAAGTAGAAAATTGAATGATGCTGAACAAAGATATTCAACACATGAAAAAGAAATGGTTGCGGTGGTACAATGTTTGCAGGTTTGGAGAGTCTATCTCTTAGGCACTCGATTTGTGGTAAGAACTGATAATGTAGCAAATACATTTTTCAAGACACAGAAAAAGTTAAGTCCTAAACAAGCAAGGGGGCAAGAATCAATGGCAGAATATGATTTCATGTGGGAACATAAACCAGGAAAACACAACCAAGTTGCGGATGCGCTGAGTAGAAAAGAAGTGTTTGTTGCAGTATATTCAATTTCAAGACTGGAAACTGATTTCTATGATAGAATCAGGCTGTGTGCTGCAAATGATTCATTGTATGTTAAATGGATGGGTCAAGTGCAAGATGGCACAATGAGACGGTATTGGATCGAGGACGATCTACTCTATTTTAAAGGGGGAGGATCGTAGTACCAAATCAGGGTTGATTGCGCAAAGACTTAATGAAAGAGGCGCATGACTCTGCTTGGGCTGGACATCCAGGTGTTGAAAGGATGTTAGCCTTACTGTCTCGTGTGTATATTTGGCCGAAAATGGAAGACGATATAGAGGCATACGTTAAGACTTGTCATGTTTGTCAAGTCGACAAGACAGAACGTAAGAAGGAAGCAGGTTTGCTGCAACCTTTGCCTATTCCTGAAAGGCCATGGCTTTCGGTAAGTATGGATTTCATTTCTCGATTTCCTAAAGTAGATGGCAAAGCATCTATCATGGTGGTAGTTGACAGGTTTTCAAAATATTCTGTTTTTATTGCTGCTCCTGAATTATGCTCATCTGAAGTTGCTGCTGAGTTATTCTACAAACATGTGGTTAAGTACTTTGGTGTTCCGGCTGACATTGTGAGTGATAGAGACACAAGGTTCACTGGTAGATTTTGGACAGCATTATTCAATATGATGGGAACCGAATTAAAGTTTTCTACTGCAAATCACCCACAAACAGATGGACAGACGGAAAGAATTAATCATTTGTTGGAAGAATACTTAAGGCACTATATGACAGCAAGTCAACGGAATTGGGTGGCATTGTTAGACACTGCGCAGTTTTGCTATAATCTGCACAAGTCGTCTGCAATAGAAATGAGCCCTTTTGAAATCGTCTTAGGCAAACAGCCTATGACACCATTGGATGTTGCCAAATCTAAAAATCAGGGAAAATGTCCAGCAGCATACAGGGTTGCAAGGGACATGCTTGAAATGTTATCTGAGGCACAAGACAGCTTGCGCAAGGCTCAGCGGCGCATGAAGAAATATGCTGATCAGCATCGTCGCTCTGTGGAGTTCAATGTGGGTGACAAGGTGTTGCTGAAACTTACCCCACAAATCTGGAAACAGATTGTAAGTAAGACCAGACATCGGGGTTTGATTCCAAAGTATGATGGTCCATTCGAAGTGGTAAAACGAGTGGGCGAAGTTGCTTATAGGTTGAAGCTGCCAGAAAGGTTGAAAATTCACCCCACCTTCCATGTGAGTTTCTTGAAACCTTACTTTGCAGATGAAGATGATCCGGACGGGAACAGATCAAAGAGGGCTCCTCCATCAGTACCTACACAGTATGATGCTGAAATTGAGAAGATCCTTGATCACCGGGTTTTGGGCACAAGTAAGAAAAATACTAAGACTGAATTCTTAGTTCACTGGAAAGGCAAGAGTGCAGCAGGTGCTGTTTGGGAGAAAGCAAAAGACCTATGGCAGTTTGATGCTCAAATCGATGACTATCTCAAAACAATCTCGATGAGGACATCGAGTTCAAGTGGTACGGGTGGTCTGTTAGACCCGCAATCTACTTGATCTAACTACGTGCAGACATGCCAAGGACTTGGGCATTGGTCTTGGCATGGATGATGGCAAAACAGTGCAACACAAGTTCAAGGTGCTTGGGTGTTGGCAAGGCAGCTTGAACGTGCATGGCTTACGTGCGGGCTAAGGGCGTTGGCAAGACAGCATGTTGGCTTGATGAAGCAAGGCTGTGAAGACTTGGCAATGTCAAGGACAAAGGCAGTTCACCCGAAATTGCTGAAATAAAACTAAGTGTGGAAGGCAGCTAAAATATTCTAAGTGTTGGAAGCTGGCAGGATTATTCTAAGTGTTGGAATGAAGCCTGAAATATTCTAAGTATTAGAATATTAGTATTTCGTGTAGATAAGAATGTAATTTGAATTAGATTCTATCTGTTGGAAAAATAGTTGTTGGAAAGTTAGTTTTGAACCCTGGGCTGACATGTGTCGGATAGGTGTCGTTTGTAACCGCCGCATGTAACTGCTTGTAACTGCCATTGTGCAGAATTTTGATTTAAGGTGGAAATTCGTCTAAGGCAAGGGACAGAGAGTTTTCTAGCCGTAGACTGATTTGTGAAGCCTTCCTTTGTATTAATTATTGATTAATAAAGGTTGGGACTTGTTCCTGTAAACGCTGCCTGTTTTACTGTTTGACATTGCTGTTTAAGTATTTCTATACTTAGTCAATTCTGTGGGTGTAAGTAGGCTGAAGTATTACAGATGCTGTAAGACTACCTAGAGTGGTGTGCGAGAAAAATAAATCGACCCTCTTTCACTAGGGGACAATAATACCATCAAATCTTACTCCATGTAGTACGACTCATTTCATTGATCAATCAATAACATTGTAATTTATAATGAAACATATTAGTCACCATAAGAATTAAAATTATAAACAACTTTGATGAATGTGTGCGTCCACTATCAATCAATGGACCAGCTCCCTCGACCAAACAAGAATAATGGCAAAGAGTAAATAACAATAAGAACACAACACAAGCAGTTTACGTGGAAACCTCCTTGCTCAAGGGAGTAAAACCACGACCTATCACACAGGATTTTCAATAGTTTCACTAATCTCTCTTTAGAAAAAGTGAACCCAGTTACAACCAATGTGAGAAAAAGTTACTAATCTCACGACCAAGTAATAACTCTATTACTTGAAGAGCCTAAGCAGATGTTACTTTGCCAATTAAGCTATCACGAGTAGACAACTTAGGATTCGACTCAGCAACACACAAGTTTTTTACTAAACCACCACGCTCCAGATGACTTAGACTTTTATTAAGCAGCACACAAGGTTGCCCACTAAATCAGTTGGACTCAACTGGCTTAGACTTTTTTCACCAAAAAAGCTGTCTAAAATCCTTTATAGATTTAAGAACAGATTAACAATGAGCTCGCAGGAGAATTAATCCTAAGAGAACTAAGCTTGAAGCTCTATCTGGTTTGAGTTTATCTTGAGGATGAATCCTCACTTTTGTGTTATACTTTACAAGAGTTCTTGAGGATTTTATGTTTTAAAAACTAAGGTTATGACTATTGGACATAATCTTTATGAGCAATAGTCAGAACTTTCGAGGCCATGCTATTGGCCGAGGCTTCTACCCTTTATGCCACTGTTGGATACTGTGCGACAACCAATTATACTTTTTCCATCATGGCAGTTGAGTCTACATTTGCACTAGGAATCAGGTCCTTTTACAAGGTTCCTGGGTTTGTCAAATCATCAAAACTCCAAAAACAATTTCTCCCTTTATAATGATGACAAACTATAAACCAGTGACTACAATTTCTTCCTTTCATTTTTCTTTCCTGTGTCGATCACGACCCTTATTCTGTTCTACATTCCTCCTGTCAATCAGGTACACAAGTGCCTGCGATTTTTTTCTTTCATTTTCATTTCATATTTCTTTCCCTTTGTCGAACATTACCAGTTCCCATGTTTATCATTACTATTACCAGTTCCCTTGTGGATCATTACCAGCCTAAGCACCCAAAAGATTCCCCCTTTTGGCATCATAATAAAAAGGTTCAGTAAACCAACAAAACAAATAACATTGTTAAGCAAGATCACAGCCAAGGACGACACCAACATGGTTATAAAAATAGAGAACAACATAAATTACTTACAACAAAACAAGAATCAATTTCATAGCACAAAGTCAGCACAAAAGTCAATGCGTTTAAGTTAAATTGAAATTAGAACCTCAGACTGTGTTCATGTAAAAAAAAAGACACATGAGAGGACAAATGAGGAAGGAGGCTGATGGGAAAGGGAATTGATAACAAGAGTGAGCCGTGAATTTGCTGCATCATTATCTTTGATCATTTTCTCTTATAAAGCAGTGATCTTTACAAGGAGCTCATCGTTCTTCTTATTCAACTCCTTACTTCAGTATAAGGTCCCTCATTTTGTGCTTTGAGTAGTTCAACCTTTAGTAAGGGAATTTCAGCATCCTTATTGCTCACTTGCGCACTCATCTTTTCTAGTTCATGCTTCAAATGGTCTTGTTCCATAACCAATACATATATCTTTATTAGTGGACCAACCTTTCCTTCAATGCACTCGTATTGAACCAGAGTAATCAGACTAAAAGCTTGTTTTGCAGTGCAAATCTTGCCTGCTTCTAAAGGGATGTTAAGATGACGAAACACTTTTGTCAGAAAGTAGCCATAGCCCTGTCGTGCTTGCCCATGTGTTCAAAAACTGATTTGTGCAAGCGCTCCATCATGAGGGCTGGAAGATCTATGGGCTCAAACTTGCTCAGTTCTTCTATGAGAAATAGATCCGTTGAAGAGGCAGCAATCCTTTTTTCTGTTTGAGGAAGAAGGACTTTGTTAGCAAATTCGAGTAGCAACTGATTCTCTGCTTTCATGAGATTCTTTTGTATCCCAACACGGCAAGTGTTGTGCATCTTTGATCATTCCTTCATGAATTCCATGGTATAGGTTTTCCAACCAAGGACCTGATCCCCTCTTTGAATACTTCTATCACGACCTAAAAATAAACGTGATGACACTCGTCTTATACCACCAAGACAAGTCAGCCTAAAATTCAACTATTACAATAAAATGCAGAAATTCTATAATAAATTAAAAAAACCCCAAAACCTGGTTGTCACGTGTACAACCCTCTAAAGTATTACAATTGAATTAAAAGAAAATATATGTATCATATAACATTGTTTTTAGATCATAACAAATGTATCATCTCATAACTTGCAATAGCCAAGAATTTGTTAAGAAACTAAAAGTTATCATTTTTAGAAAGAATAGGTAATTTTCTGGAAAATTTCTAGGTCAAGAAGGTGAGTTGTTTGTCATTTTCAAAGGGCTATAACTTCTAGCTCAGGATGAGTTTGAGTCAAATCTTTATATGGTTAGTAATGTCTTGGAGAGGTCTTTCCAAAGTTGTCAAGTTTTCACATTTTCGATATCGTATGAGGGAGATATGCCTATCGAAAGTTGGGCTATTAGATTGAGGAAGGTCTCAATCCGGATTTTAGTAAAGGTAGAGTAGTATTTTCACCCAACTATTTCCGAATTTGTTTTAAAGATTTATAAGGGGTAAAACTAAGACTTAATTCAGTTTCAACAAAGTTATTCACGCTTTGGGTATAACATCTTGCAAAATGAGATAGCTAGGAAGAAACTTAGAAGTTGAAATAGTAGATTTTGGGAAGAATTAAAATCTGGAAATTTTCTTAAGTTAGGAAAAAGTGAGTTTTTGGTCAACTTTGAACGACCATAACTTCTAGCTTAGGATAAGTTAGAGGTAGTTCTTGATATTATTTTGTAAAGCCCTTGGAGATATCTTTGCCGTGGACTTTGCGCGATTTCAATTTCGTGTGAGTGAGTTATGCTTCCCGGAAGTTGGGCTGTTGGCTTAAGGATAGTCCAATCCGGATTTGGGAAGGGAAAAGTTGTATTTTCCTTACCCAATTATTTTATTTTGTTTTTGGGTAATAAATTGGGGTATAAATTGATTTTATTCAGTTCACGATTTTAGAAAACAAGACAGGGTTTTGAGAAAACAGAAAAAAGAGGAGAAAAGAGGAGAAAGGAAAAAAGAAAGCAAGAACGTTCAAGATCGTCGAAGTTTGGTATGTGAAATTCGCCGGGGGAGATCCCTAAAAAGGTATATTAGATATTTCTGTGTTGAGTTAGTTTACCCACACACCATTTTATTTAATTCAGCAAATTTTGTGTACATTGAATGATGAACATTGAAGTTCTTGTAGAACAGTGGTTGAATTCTTGTAGGTTGAGTTGTTGCATGTCTAGAGTTGATTTGAATCATGTTTATGGGTTATTTTTCGAGTCTAATCGATTGGGTATTTAGATTATTAACGACTCTAAGTGTTTGAGGAAAGATCTATGGAAGTTTAGAAGGTTTAGAGATGAAAAATAGAGAAGAAAATTCGATACGCGCATCCGTAGGGTCTTGGGAACCCGCGCCTCCCATAGCCCCACAAGATAGTCTCTTTTCGTAGGGCCTAGGGGAAGCGCGCCAGCAAGAGCTCCCCAATTTGGCCTCTAAAGTTTGGGGACTGGCGCGCGACACCTCTTAGAGCGCCAAGGACACCAATTCACCCCATTCATTCCCCTTCTTTTCGTACTAGTTCCTAAGTGATGTCCCCACATTTCCTAGTTGATTCCAACACTGTAAGGTACGTCAAATAATCATGAAATTATCCATAAATGTTAGATCATGAACCTTGAATCCATAATCCAATTCAAGGAAAGTTAAGATCAAAGTCAGAGAAGTTAAGAGTCAAGTCTAGAAGTTAAGAAGCACATCAAAACAAGTTTTTAAAAATTTCCAAGAGTCTTTAACAAACATGTTAACTTTGTTATAAGACTCAAGTTACAAGTTAAGTAATGAGTAAAGAGTTGATTTCAATTTTCAAAAGTTATAAGGGAACTAAGTATTCTTTAAAAGTTAAGTTTTAAGTTAAGTAAAAGGTAAAGAGTTAAGTCAAAGTTCTTTTCTTCAAAAGTATAGGGGTACTCAGTATCCCCAAATAGATTTAAAAATATTTTCAAATTTTACATGTAAGGAAACTAAGTTTACCAAAGAGCGTTTGGGCTAATTTTCAGAAAAGAGTTATAGCTATATAAAATGAAGCAAGCCCAAAAACTAAGATTTCCACGATAGTCTTTGAGCCATGTTTTTGAGCACTAAACTCAAATCACAGGAAAAGTTTTTTTTTAAAACATACACGATAAGTATATTTTTGGGAGTAGTATTGAGCCCCAATGTGGGGATTTGCATTTCAGATAAACTCAAGTCTCCATGAAAACCATGTAACCGTCATGGGTAGAAAAAGGATCATACTTTTTGGATGAATCCTTTTCACTGTTTACTAGTGGATCCATTAGGCAGTTCAGGTCCTATACCTCAGAAAAGTTAGTATGGTCCTTAGCAGCGTGAGGTAAAATGATGTATCTTCTCTATAACTATTAAGTGATGATTTTCTGTAACGACCTGTTTAGTCGTTTTGAACAGCAGATTTTATGTCTGAAAAATTGGCTGAGACGACGGACCCCACGATGGAACGTCATGGGCACGACGGACCGTCGAGGGGGTCTCGTTTCAAAACACTTAGAAAATCTGAAATTTGGGTACTGAAATCGACTCTCTGAACTTCGTGACGACATGGCAGGACGGACGGTCGTGGGCACGACGGACCGTCACAGACCCTTTATTGGAATTGAGTCTCTGAACTCTGTGACGGGGTAGCAGGACGGACCGTCGCAGGCACAACGGGCCGTCACAGGCTGCGCAATCCCAGGCTGGGTCGGATTACTGTTTAGTAATTTAAGGGGGCGTTTTGGACTATTCCTGCATATAATTATAAATTTAGTGGGTTAATGTTAATAAGTCTAATTACTTGGGGGTTAAAAGAGGTAACCTTGAGTTAATTCGTGGATTACTATTGCCATCTTTTATACTTAATTATATGCTAATTAGAATAAAAGAAAGAGGGTTTGAAGAAGAAAAATAGAAAGAACAAATAGAGAGAGAGGATCGAACGAGAAGAAGAACAAAGCTTTGGGAAATTGCTTGCTTGATCACTAATCTTCGGTGGAGGTAGGTTATGGTTTATAATATCTCATAGTAAACTCTTAATAGCGAATGATATGTGTTGGGTAGTATTGTAAAGTCTTCTATATGCTTAATTGTGTGCTTGCATGATGTGATTATGTAATTGTAATGGATAGGGAAGATGAGGCTGTGAATCTAATATCTTAAATTCACTTTGTTAATGATGATGCCTTGCTATAAAAGAAGGCTTGATGAACTAAAGTAATGGGATTAGAGGATCGGGTGTCACGTTCCGACACTAGGATAGTATTAGAGGATCGGGTGTCACGTTCCGACACCAGGATAGTATTAGAGGATCGGGTGTCACGTTCCGACACCAGGATAGTAGATGGATCGGAGTGTCACATTCCGACACCAGGATAGTAGAGGATCGGAGTGTCACGTTCCGACACCAGGATAGTAGGGGATCAGAGTGTCACGTTCCGACACCAGGATAGTATATGGATCGGAGTGTCACGTTCCCGGCACCAGGATAGTATATGGATCGGGTGTCACGTTCCGACAACAGGCGAGATGTTATGGATCGGAGTGTCACATTCCGGCACCAGGATAGTATTTGGATCGGGTGTCACGTTCCGACACCAGGATAGTATATGGATCGGAGTGTCACGTTCCGACACCGGGATAGTATATGGATCGGGTGTCACGTTCCGACACCTGGATAGTATATGGATCGGAGTGTCACGTTCCGACACCAGGATAGTATATGGATCAGAGGGTCACATTCCGACACCAGGATAGTATTAGTGGAGCGGAGTGTCACGTACTGACACAAGAGGGATAAAGATAATGAATCTTGAATTATGATAATATACTAAATTTTTAAGAACTAATTCCCAAATGAGTATGATGGGGAGGCTTGAGTTCTCATAGATGTGCTTGGCTTTGTGACCAAGGGTTATGGTAATTGTTGTTGTCTCCTATTAAGAATATTAGTTGATTTTATGTTATTATCTGACATATACTGTTTTCTATTTTGAGTTGGCCGATGATACCTACTCAGTACCTGTGCCTTGTACTGACCCATACTTGTATTTGTTTTTCTTTGATTAATTGTGGAGTGCAGCAAACGTGCCATTGTCTTCAACTCAACCACAACTCTAGTCAGTCTTCATCACGCCGGATTTCAGGGTCAGCTAATGCTTCTAGCTTGGACTTGATCTTCTTTTTCATGTCTTGATGCCTTGAAATTCCGGCATGGACTATCTGTTTATTTATTTAGCTTCTTAGACATTCTTAGATATAGTAATTTGAGGATAGATGTTCTTGTGGTGATGACTTTCAGATTTTGGGGATAATAATAAGTGTTTGAGTTTTTAGAAGTTATTAACTATTTTTCATTAATGAGTTTTAAGTCTTCCGCATTATTTCGTTTTTATTATGGTTGAAATGCTGGGGTTTAGATTGGTTGGTTCGCTCACATAGTAGGATAAGTGTGGGTGCCACTCGCGGCTCGTTTTGGGTCGTGACATTTTCAGTTAGAGAAAGTCCCACATCATTAGTTGCATGGTTCCTCAAGAGGTTCTGCTTAGTATTAATAGGGGTATGAGACTTTATTCATGTATTACACAAGTAGACATGGAGAGGAAGCATGATAAATTTTCTTTAATTTTAAGACTATGAGTTTACATCAGATTATTTTATATTTTTACATACATCTCAGAGAATTGTATTTTTGCATACACGGAGTTGAAAAAAATGTTTTAAATAGTTCTTCTTATATTGCTTATATTTTTAAACTATTATATAATGAAATGAGTTAGTTATTCATGAGTTGAGCAGAGCCAAGGTAAGTGTTCCTTCTTAATCCTTTTCAAGCTTAAGTTGTTGCAACTCGCATACTCGTACATTCAATGTACTGATGCCAATTGTCCTGCATCTTATCATGATGCAGACGTAGGTAACTAGAATTGACATTATGGCACACCGTTGATCCAGTGAGCAGTTCAGAGTCAGTTGGTGAGCCTCCTTGGTTTTCAATGGATCCATTTTCATTAATTTCTAGTTTAGTTCATTAGATGTTGTGAGTCTGTCCCAACATCCATATCAGTTATTATAGGCTTCATAGATAGTTAATTAAATGTCAGTTCTTTTGTCATAATTTTGTTAGTAGAATATTTTTTCAGATTTGAGTTGCCATTTTGGATACGGTAAAATTTTATTTTCAAACATTATGCTTTCAGTTCCAGCCAGTTGAGCTAGTTAGCATCTTAATTTTTGTATTAATTCTTTAAGTCTTCCGTTGAGTTAAGTAATCCAGGACAATGGTTTGCTCTAGTCCAAGAATGGTCTTTGGGTGCCGGACATGTTCAGGGTGCAGTCTTGGGGTGTGACAAAATATATATCAGAGCACAGAGTTCAAGAGTCCTAGGGAGTCTATGAAGCTGTGCCTCTAGATTAATAATCATCGGTATGAAGCACGCCATATCTATGATTAGGAGGCTACAACGTTTAGGAATTTCTCACTTTTTTTTATATTCCTTTCATGCATTAGAGCTTATATGTAAAAAGTTTCCTTCTAATTCATGCATGTGCTTGTTTTCAAAGAATCATGCCTCCACGAAGAGCAGTTAGAGGTCATTTAGCTAGGAGGATTGTCGAGGAACAAAAGTTGCCAAATGCACCTGAAGTGCAACCTCAAGGAGAAGTTACCCATGCTGAATTTTGTGAGACTATCAGGAAGTTATGTTAAGTTGCGACTTATAAAGTTGGACAGAGAGGTAATCAACTTGAAGTGGTTGATACCTTAAGGATTTGTGAGTGTTTAGGGTTGAATCCACCAAGCTTCACAGGTTCAAGTGTCATAGAGGAACCGGAGAACTTTGTTGAAGTATTTGAGAAATTTATTGACATATTGCATGTTGTTGATGTTGAGATCGTAGAACTAGCTGCATACCAACTAAAGGGTATCACTAGAGTCTGGTTTGACTGATGGAAAAGGAATAGGGCTGCGGATGTGCCAATAGTGAGTTGGGCTATATTTGAGAATGCTTTCATGGGGCGTTTCATTCCCCATCATTTACGAGAGGCAAAGATTAGAGAGTTTCTAACCCTTAATCCAGAGTCAATTAGTGTTCAGGAGTATAGTATGAAGTTTGCACAACTTTCTTGCTATGCTCCGGAGATGGTTGTTGAGATGACGAGCAAGATTAGTTTGTTTGTTATTGGATTGTCTTGTCAACCAACCAAGAAAGTCAAGGCAACAAGGTTGATAGGGGATATGGACATAGAAAGGCTAATGATCCATGTGCAACAAGTTGAGGAGGATAAGCTGAAGGATAAAGAAGGGTTTAAGAATAAGAAGGCTAAGATAATAGACAACGAGTTCAGGCAGCAAAAGAATAGTACAAATTCTTCCTTTCAACTGAAACAAAAAGAACCTTCCCCACCGTAATCAAGTGCCCTTGCGCCCAGAAACAAAGGTGAGCATAATGGTCGGAGTTCACAACTCTTTAGAGCTAAACACGCCAAGTCTCAAGATAGTGAGGCGCAAAGAGGTAACTAGGCTCCTACATGTTCTAGGTGTGATTAAACCCAACGAGGTATTAGTCATGAGGGCTCTAGGGGTTGTTTCAAGTGTGGTGAGACTGGGCATTTCATGCGAGAGTGTCCAAAGAACATGCAATGAAATGATACCGGCGGAGGAACAAATCGATTATATGCTATTAAAAATCGCCAGGAGCAAGATGATTAGCGAGATGTCTTCACTGGTATGTTTCAAGTCTTTAACTTTAATGCTTATGTTTATAGACTAGCAACAATTTTATCTTTTGTAACTTCATATGTTGCTATAAATTTTATGTTATTCCTGAGCAACTTAGTGAACCATTCAATGTTTCTACACCTATTGGTGATTCTATTCTAACAGACAAAATCTATCGTGATTGTACCATTTCCCATCAATCAAAAGAGTACCATGAATTACTTAGTTTAGTTAGACATAGTAGAGTTTGATGTCATTCTAGGGATGGACTGGTTTCATGCCTATTATGCATCAATAGATTTCAACACTCAAGTAGTCAAGTTTCAGTTTCCTGTGAACCATTTATAATGTGTAAAAGTAGTTCAGCAGTGCCTATGGGTCGTTACATTTTGTACCTTAAGGCAAATAAGTTAGTCTCCAAGGGGCGTGTCTATCACTTAGTTTGTAATGACTCAAGTGTGAGATACCTCCTATTCAGTCAGTTTGAGTTTCAGTAGTAAATATTTTCCAAAAGTCTTTCTGAATGATCTACTCGGAGTCTCTCCTGAGAGAGAAATGGACTTCGGCATAAACATCATTCCAATACTCGTCCTATCTTTATTCCACCATATAGAATGGCACCGGTAGAGTTGAAAGAGCAGTTGAATGATTTTCTAGAGAAGGGTTTTATTTGACCAAATAACTTAGAATATAGTAAAGTTTCAATGGTTTTAAGCTTATGAGAAAAGCTTTCAAGAATTGAAAAAGAAGTTGACTCCTGCCAACTTTAACTTTACCGGAATGTACTCAAGTTCTGTGGTGTATTTTGATGCATATAGATGTCACGACCCAAAACCGAGAGCCGCGACTGGCACCCACACTTACCCTCCTATGTGAGAGAACCAACCAATCTAAACTCTAACATTTCAGTATAATAATGACAGAAAGTATGCGGAAGAAAGACTAAACTCATTAATAAAAACCAATTCAATAACTTCTAAATCAACATCTATTATTCCCCAAAATCTGGAAGTCATCACCACAAGAACATCTATGATCAAATTACTAAACTAAGAGTATTCTAAGAAGCTAAAACAAGTAAAAGCTAGTCCATGCCGGAACTTCAAGGCATCAAGACAAGAGGGAGAAGATCCAGTCCAAGCTAGAAGCATTAGCTCACCCTGAAGATCCGGTGTGATGAAGACTGGCTAGAATTGCGGTTGAGTTGAACATGACGGTACGTTTGCTGCACTCCACAAATAACAAAGAAGAAAACATAAAAGTAGGGGGTCAGTACAAACACAAGTACTGAGTAGATATCATCGGCCAACTCAAAATAGAAAACAGTATATATCAAGTAATATTATAAAATCAACTACAATACTGAACATGTAGCAACAACAAGTTCTATAATCATCAATAGGTACCGCCAAGTTTACACATGAGGACTCAAGCCTCAATATCATACTCATTTGGGAATTAGGTTCATTAGATTGAGTATATTAACATATTTCAAGATTCATTATCTTTATTCCCCTTGTGTCGGTACGTGACACTCCGCTCCATATACTATCCTGGTGTCGAAACGTGACACTCCGATCCTCATATACTATCCTGGTACCGGAACGTGGCACCCGATCCATATACTATCCTGGTGTCGGAACGTGACACTCCGATCCTCATATACTATCCTGGTACCGGAACGTGGCACCCGATCCATATACTATCCTGGTATCGGAACGTGACACTCCGATCCTTATTTTATCCTGGTACCGGAACGTGGCACCCGATCCATATATTATCCTAGTGTCGGAACGTGACACTCCGATCCTCATTCTATCCTGGTACCGGAACGTGGCACCCGATCCATATACTATCCTGGTGTCGGAAGTGACACTCTTGATCCTCATTCTATCCTGGTACCGGATGTGGCACCCAATCCTCTATTCTATCCTGGTACGGGAACGTGGCACTCGATCCCCTAATCTCACTACTTTCGTTCATCAAGCCTTCTTTTATACCAAGGCATCATCATTTAACAAAGTAGATTAGGGTTTCTTTTCAAGATTTAGGATTCAGTAGCTTCATCATGCTTGTTTATGCACAATTATATAATCACATTCATGCAAGCATACAATTAAGCATATAGAAGGTTTACAATACTACCAATACATATCATTCGCTATTAAGAGTTTACTACGAATAGCATAAAAACCATAACCTACCTTCCACCGAAGATTAGTGATCAAGCAAGCAAATTCCCCAAAGTTTTGTGTTTTCCTCTTCTCGTTCGATCCTCTCTCTCTCTTTCTATTTTTCTTATTCAAAACCCTCTTTCTTTTACCCTAATTAACATATAATTAAGAATAGAAGATGACAATAATAACCCACTAATTAACTAAAGTTACCTCTTTTAACCCAAGTAATTGAGTTATTAATATTAAACCACTAACTTTAATTAAAGCAGGAATAGTCCAAAACGTCCCTTAAAACATTTAAGGAAATCCGACCCAGCCTGGGATTACGCAGCCTGTGACGGCCCGTCGTGCCTGTGACGGTCCGTCCTGCTGCTCCGTCATAGAGTTCAGAGACTCAATTCTATTAAAGGGTCTGTGACGGTCCGTCGTGCCCACGATGGTCCGTCCTGCCATGTCGTCACGAAGTTCAGAGAGTCGATTTCAGTACCCAATTTCAGAATTCTTAGTGTTTTGAAACGAGACCCTGCGACGGTCCGTCGTGCCCATGAGGTTCCGTCGTGTGGGGTCCATCGTCTCAGCCAGTTTTCCAGAAATAAATTCCGGGCTCAAAACGACTAAACAGGTCGTTACAATAGATACCAATTTACCATCGTTCGTCCTCGAACGATCACGAAGAAAAACAAGGGCGAGAAGGAGTACCTGAATCTTTAAACAGGTGTGGGTATCTTTCTCGCATATCAGCCTCCTTCTCCCAAGTGGCCTCTTCAACTGGTCGATTCTTCCATTGCACTTTGATGGATGCAATCTCCCTTGACCTCAACTTGCGAACTTCTCTACCTAAAATAGCAACAGGCTCCTCCTCATAAGACAAATTTTCATCAAGCAGAACTGAATCCCAACGAATCATGTAGTTTCCATCCCCATGGTATCTTTTCAACATGGACACATGAAATACCGGATGCACTCCGGACAGCCCTGGACGCAAGGCTAACTCATAAGCCACCTCCCCTACTCGCTTAAGAACTTCAAAGGGACCAATATACCTTGGGCTTAGTTTACCTCTTTTACCAAACCGCATCACCCCTTTCATGGGCGAAACCTTCACAAGACTTGTTCACCCACCATGAACTCTAAGTCTCTAACCTTTCGATTCTGCATATTCTTTTTGCCTACTTTGCGTCGCTAAAAGCTTTTCTTGAATAGATTTCACTTTCTCTAATGAATCCCTCAAAAGGTCAGTACCCCAAGGTCTAACCTCAAATGCATCAAACCAGCCAATGGGAGACCTACATCTCCTACCATACAATGCTTCAAATGGGGCCATGCCAATACTTGAGTGATATCTATTATTGCATGAAAACTCCGCTAAGGGTAAGAAGCTATCCCAATGGCCACCAAATTCTATCACACATGCACGAAGCATATCCTCCAACACTTGAATCGTTCGCTCAGACTGACCAATTCCGCATGCAATGTTTTCCAAAACTTAGAAGTAAACTGCGTACCTCTATCTGATATGATGGAGAGGGGAACCCCATGCAACCGAACAATTTCTGAGATATAGATTTTGGCTAACTTCTCGGCATTGTAAGTCACCTTGACCGGAATGAAATGAGAAAACATAGTTAACCTATCAACAATTACCCAAATAGAGTCATACTTACCCATTGTCTTTGGAAGACCAACCACAAAATCCATTGCAATTCTCTCCCACTTCCATTCAGGAATGGGCATTCTCTGATGTGTTCCTCCGGGCCTCTGGTGTTCATACTTTACTTGTTGACCGTTTGGACATTTGGCAATAAAATCAACAATGTCGCGCTTCATTCTACTCCACCAAAAGTGTTGCTTTAGGTGATGGTACATCTTGGTTGCACCCGGATGAATAGAGTACCTTGAAATATGAGCCTCTGTCAGAATAGTGTTGATCAAATCATCAACGCGGGGTACACATACCCTTCCCTTAATCCTCAAAACGCCTTCCTCATCGACTGTTGCCTCTTTAGCCTCTCCTTGCAACACTTTATCTCGGATCCGGATCAATTTCTCATCATGAAACTGCTTTCCCTTAATCTTGTCAAGGAAGGAAGATCTTGCCTCCACACAAGCTAACAATCCTCCCTTCTCATTTACTTCTAACCTCATAAGGTCATTAGCCAGAATCTGAACCTCTCTAGCCAATGGGCGTCTCGAAACTTGCAAGTGAGCTAGACTTCCCATGCTTCCCGCCTTTTACTAAAGCATCCGCCACAACATTCGCTTTTCCGGATGATGATACAAAATAGTGATATCGTAGTCCTTCAGTAGTTCCATCCATCTCCTCTGTCTCAAGTTCAAATCTTTTGAGTAAAGACATATGTAGGCTACGATGATCCGTATAGACCTCACACTTACCCCATATAAATAGTGCCTCCATTGCTTTAATGCAAATACTACCGCGACCAATTCCAAATCATGGGTCGGATAGTTACGTTCATGCACCTTTAATTGCCTTGAAGCATAGCAATTACACTCTTCTCTTGCATTAGCATGCACCCAAACCAGAATAGGATGCATCACAATAACAATGAAGTTCTTACCCTCTACTGGAAAGGTAAGGATAGGTGCGGTAGTCAACAAGGTCTTGAGCTTCTGAAAGCTTTCTCACATTCGTCCGACCATACAAATGGAACATTCTACTTAGTCAAGTTCGTCAATTGGGAAGGAATGGAAGAGAGCTAAACCAACAAAGCTCCTTATTTCTGACACATTTGTAGGTCTTACCCAATTCTTCACTGTCTCATCTTAGAAGGATCCATCATCACTCCATCCTTAGAAACTACATGCCCCAAGAAGGACACTCCATCTAGCCAAAACTCACACTTAGAGAACTTGGCATAAAGCTTTTTCTCCCTCAACATTTCCAATACAATTCTCAAATGCTCATCATGTTCCTTCTTACTTTTAGAGTATATCAGTATATCATCAATAAATACGATCACAAAGAGATCCAGATATGGCTTAAAAATCCCGTTCATCAAGCTCATGAACGCAACAGGGGCATTCGTAAGACCAAAAGACATCACTACAAATTCGTAATGCCCATACCTGGTCCGAAAGGCAGTCTTTGGCACATCCGTTGCCCGTATTTTCAATTGATGACAACCGGATCTCAAGTCAATCTTAGAGAAGACACAAGCACCTTGTAACTGATCGAACAAGTCATCAATGCGAGGAAGAGGATACTTGTTCTTAATAGTTACCTTATTCAGTTGTCTATAGTCTATGCACATCCGAAAAACTCCCATCCTTTTTCTTCACAAATAACAACGGAGCACCCCAAGGAGATGAACTTGGTCTAATGAAGCCTTTGCTCAACAACTCTTGAAGTTGGCCCTTTAACTCTCTTACTCCGCGGGAGCCATTCTATAAGGGGGTATAGAAATGGGGCGAGTGCCCGGTTCAAGATCAATGCAGAAGTCAATATCCCTATCCGGTGGCATACCAGGAAGATCTGCAGGGAACACATCCAAAAACTCACGGACTACCGAAACCGACTCAATCAAAGGTACTTGGGTAGTGTCATCCCTGAGATGTGCCAAGAAAGCTAAACAACCCTTACTAACCATCTTCTTAGCACGAAGTAAGGACACAATACGAACCGGATTTGAAGTGTAGTCGCCCTCCCACACTAACGGATCTGTCCCAGGCTTGGCTAACGTCACGGTTTTAGCATTACAATCCAAGATCGCAAAATTCGGAGAAAGCCAAGTCATACCCAGAATTACATCAAAGTCAACCATTTCTAAGATAACCAAATCTACATAAGTGTTGCTCCCCACAAAATTCACAAACAAGACCTATATACCTTTTCAACTATCACAGACTCACCCACCGGAGAGTAGAAACACGAATAGGCATGTCAAGTAATTCACAAGGTAAATTAAGACCAGTAGCAAATGAAGAAGATACATAAGAAAATGTGGATCCAGGATCAAACAATACAGAAGCCATGCAATCACAAACCGAACGATTACCTGTGATGACAGCATCGAATGTCTCCGCTTCAGATCTCCCAGGGAAAGCATAACAATGGGCCCTATCACCTGTCTGTCCGTTGCCCCTACCATGTTGTGATGTAGTGGCTCTAGTTTGGTCATCACCCCGGCCGTTTTGGTGACCACCATTACCTCGACCACCGCGTCCTCCAGAATGACGGCCCTCCCATAAACCACCTCTACCTCTAACCATTGGAGGTCTGTAATTGTTTTGGACAATACCTCTTAATGTGTCCAGTCTCCCCACATCCATAACACTCTCGGGATTCAAGCATAGGTCTCTCAGAGAAGTGTTGGCCGGTATGAGGTGGACCCCCAACTACAGTTTGTAGTGAAGACTGAATTGGTCGGACTGAGTAACCTCCAGAACCCTGTCCTCTAGAGTAAGAACCATTAAACTCACCTCCCTTTCGAAACCTTTTTGATGTCGATGCCATGGTGAAGTCATCTGGCTTCACTCCTTCCACCTCTATCACGAAGTCTACCACTTCTTGGAAGGATTTTGCCATAGCCGCTACCTGTAAGGCTGAAATCCGCAATTCTGACTTCAATCCCTTCATAAAGCGGCGAATCCGCTCTTGTGGACAGAAACAAAGTTGGGTGGCATACCTGGATAATGCACGAAACCTCGCCTCATATGCAGTAACCGACATCCTACCTTGCTCTAGGATCAAGAACTCATCTCTTTTCCTATCTCTCAAAGTCCGGGGGATATACTTCTCCATATACAAGCTAGAGAATGATGCCCAAGTCATAGGTGGTGCTTCTGTTGGTTGACACTCAACATGTGACCGCCACCACATTTTGGCGTGCCCTTGAAACTGATAAGTCACGAACTCAACACCAAACCGTTCTACTATACCCATCTTGTGTAGTAGCTCATGACAGTCAACCAGAAAATCGTAGGCATCCTCCGATTTAGCACCCTTGAAGACTGGAGGTTTCAATTTCAAAAACTTACTGAAAAGTTCATGCTGATCATTTGTCATTATAGGCCCTGTAGTCAGACGAGGAAACATGCCTATTTCCAATGAGGCATCCATACGGGGAGCCATAGTGGCTGCATGTTGTACCTCTGAAACCGGAGGTGTTGGTGCAGAAAACACTGGAGGTGCCTGACCCTGATCAGATAACCCGCTAAGATAAGCAAGAACCTGATTGATCATCTATGGGGTAGGTTGGGGTGGCAATTCCTCCTTTTGCACTTGTTCATTCTCCCCTTCCTCACCCTCTCTTTCTACTTCCTCAGTCGGTGGAGGAGTCACCACCCTAGCATCAGATGGGCTAGGTACTTGTCCTCTTCCTCTAGAGGACGTCTTCCCACGACCTCTTGCCGCTACTCCTCTTCGAGCTACAGCCCCAGTGGCTGGCTCAGATGCTTCTTGTCTTGCCGGTGTCGGTGTTGGTGTTGGCGCAGTCGTTGCTCTAATTCTAACCATCTGCGAAATAGAGTGAAGATGGTCAGATACCAATTTGTATCACCTAGATACCAATTGGATTCAAGTAGTAGCACGAAAGAAAGAAAGAAAGAATGGAATTTTCCTAAAGTCTTATAGCCTCTCAAAGAAAAGTAAAGGCGTCCCCCTACCGTTCCTTAAGACTCTACTAGACTTGTTCTTGTGTAATGAGACCAACGAACCTAATTCTCTGATACCAAGTTTGTCACGACCCAAAACCGAGCCGCAACTGGCACCCGCACTTACCCTCCTATGTGAGCGAACCAACCAATCTAAACTCTAACATTTTAGTATAATAATGACAGAAAGTAATGCGGAAGACTTAAACTCATTAATAAAAACCAATTCAATAACTTCTAAATTCAACATCTATTATTCCCCAAAATCTGGAAGTCATCACCACAAGAACATCTATGATCAAATTACTAAACTAAGAGTATTCTAAGAAGCTAAAACAAGTAAAAGCTAGTCCATGCCGGAACTTCAAGGCATCAATACATGAGGGAGAAGATCCAGTCCAAGCTAGAAGCATTAGCTCATCCTGAAGATCCGGTGTGACGAAGACTGGCTAGAATTGCGGTTGAGTTGAAGATGACGGTATGTTTGCTGCACTCCACAAGTAACAAAGAAGAAAACATAAAAGTAGGGGGTCAGTACAAACACAAGTACTGAGTAGATATCGTCGGCCAACTCATAATAGAAAACAGTATATATCAAGTAATATTATAAAATCAACTACAATACTCAACATGTAGCAACAACAAGTTCTATAATCATCAATAGGTACCGCCAAGTTCACACATGAGGACTCAAGCCTCAATATCATACTCATTTGGGAATTAGGTTCATTAGATTAAGTATATTAACATATTTCAAGATTCATTATCTTTATTCCCCTTGTGTCGGTACGTGACACTCCGCTCCATATACTATCTTGGTGTCGGAACGTGACACTCCGATCCTCATATACTATCCTGGTACCGGAACGTGGCACCCTATCCATATACTATCCTGGTGTCGGAGCGTGACACTCCGATCCTCATATACTATCCTAATACCGGAACGTGGCACCCGATCCATATACTATCCTGGTGTCGGAACATGACACTCCGATCCTCATTCTATCCTGGTACCGGAACGTGGAGCTCGATCCATATACAATCCTGGTGTCGGAACGTGACACTCCGATCCTCATTCTATCCTGGTACCGGAACGTGGCACCCGATCCATATACTATCCTAGTGTCGGAACGTGACACTCCGATCCTCATTCTATCCTGGTACCGGAACGTGGCACCCGATCCTCTATTTCTATCCTGGTACCGGAATGTGGCACCCGATCCCCTAATCTCACTACTTTCGTTCATCAAGCCTTCTTTTATACCAAGGAATCATCATTTAACAAAGTAGATTAGGGTTTCTTTTCAAGATTTAGGATTCAATAGCTTCATCATGCTTGTTTATTCACAATTATATAATCACATTCATGCAAGCATACAATTAAGCATATAGAAGGGTTTACAATATTACCAATACATATCTTTCGCTATTAAGAGTTTACTATGAATAGCATAAAAACCATAACCTACCTCCACCGAAGATTAGTGATCAAGCAAGCAAATTCCCCAAAGCTTTGTGTTTTCCTCTTCTCGTTCGATCCTCTCTCTCTCTTTCTATTTTTCTTATTCAAAACCCTCTTTCTTTTACCCTAATTAGCATATAATTAAGAATAGAAGATGGAAATAATAACCCACTAATTAACTTAAAGTTACCTCTTTTAACCCCCAAGTAATTGAGTTATTAGTATTAAACCACTAACTTTATAATTAAAGCAGGAATAGTCCAAAACGTCCCTTAAAACATTTAAGGAAATCCGACCCACCCTGGGATTACGCAGCCTGTGACGGCCCGTCGTGCCTGCGACGGTCCGTCCTGCTGCTCCGTCACAGAGTTCAAAGACTCAATTCTATTAAAGGGTCTGTGACGGTCTGTCGTGCCCACGACGGTCCGTCCTGCCATGTCGTCACGAAGTTCAGAGAGTCGATTTCAGTACCCAATTTCAGAATTTCTAAGTGTTTTGAAACGATACCCTGCGATGGTCCGTCGTACCCATGACGGTCCGTCGTGGGGTCCGTCGTCTCAGCCAGTTTTTCAGAAATAAATTCCGCTGCTCAAAACGACTAAACAGGTCGTTACAATAGAGTTAGTTTTGGTTGAGTGTTAATATAGAATGGAAATGTTATAACCTATGCCTTTATAAAGTTAAAAGTTCATGAGAAAAATTACCCAACCCATGACTTAGAGTTGGTTGTTGTAGTACTTGCTTTGAAAGATGACGCCATTATCTTTATGGTATTCATGGGGAAGTGTTCACCTATGACAAGATTTTTGGTATGTGTTTAGTTAGAAAGAGCTTAATCTCAGGCAAGGAAGGTTGTTTATGGGTATTACTTTCCATTTTGAGGAAGATAAGAAAGAGTTACCAAAGGAGGTGCATGGACTTACACGATTAGTAGTTTGATAATGTATTGCACAGAAGGATGAGTAGTTGTGATAAATGGATCTGAATCATCATTTGTGTCAGAAGTAATACGAAAGCAAGACCAATATCCTTTCTGGCTTAAATTAAAGGCAAGTGTTCATATGCAAAAAGAAAATGATGGCTTTTGAACAAGGGGAGGATGGTGTATTGAGATATCAAGAAATATTATATGTACCAATGGTAGATGATTGAATTACTTCAAAAAAATTCACCCATGAAGGGTGTTATAATATTTGGTAAGAAGGGAAATCAGTTGTAGTGTAACTACTTGAGAAGCTAAAGAGGATAGGAAGAAGAGATACCCATATCTCTTCGAATATAGAGGAGTTCCAAAATGAGGTACTTATCCTTTTCTTGGCATTGATATTAAGTTGACATGTGTTTATATTTTGTTGTTGGGTTTATGAACTGAATGTAAGATGTTACACCATAATCCTAGTAAGAACTAATCTCATTCGAGGATGAATGTTTCCAAGGGGGAAATATTGTAATATCTCGCAAATTGAGATAGCTAGGAAGAGGCTTAGAAGTTGAAATATTAAGTTGACATGTTGTGTTTATATTTTGTTGTTGGGTTTATGAACTGAATGTAAGATGTTACACCATAATCCTAGTAAGAATCAATCTCATTCGAATATTGAGATAGTTAGGAAGAGGCTTAGAAATTGAAATAGTAAGTTTAGGGAAGAACTAAAATCTGAAAATTTTCTTACGTTAGGAAAAAGTGAGTTTTTGATCAACATCAAATGACAATAACTTCTAGCTCAGGATGACTTAGAGGTAGTTCTTAATATTTTTTGAAATACCTTGGAGAGATATTTTTGATTTCGTATGAGTGAGATATGCTTTTCGGAAGTTGGGCTGTTCGATTAAAGATAGTCTAATCAAGATTTGGGAAGGACAAAGTTGTCTTTTCCTTACCCAATTATTTTATTTAGTTTTGGGTAATAAATTGGGGTATAAACTGATTTTATTCAGTTCACATTTTAAAAAACAAGTAAGTGTTTTGACAGAAGAGAAAAGAAGAGGAGAGGAGAAAGGAGAAAATGAAGCAAAAACGTTAAAGATCGTCGAAGTTCGGCTTGTGAAATTCGTTGGGGGTGATCCCTAAAAAGTTATGTGAGATCTTTCTATGTTGGTTTAGTTTACCCACACACCAATTTGTTTAATTCATCAAATTTTTAGTAGATTGAATGATGAACATTGAAGTTCTTGTAGAACAATGGTTGAATTCTTGTTGGTTGAGTTGTTGTATGCCTAGAGTTGATTTGAATCATGTTTCCAGGCTGTTTTTTGAGTCTAATCGATTGGGTATTGAGAGTATTATCGATTCTAAGTGTTTGGGGAAATATTTATGGATGTTTAGAAGGCTTAGAGACGAAAAACAAAGAAGAAAAGTCGAAACGCGCATCCGTAGGGCCTTAGGACGCAGCTCCTCCAATAGCCCCACAAGATAGTCTCTGTTTGTAGGGCCTTGGGGCGCACCAGCAAGAGTGTCCCAAATTGGCCTCTAAAATTTGGGGACTGGAGCTCGACGCCTCTCAGAGCGCCAAGGACGCCAGTTCACCCCATTCATTCCCCTTCATTTCGTACTAGTTCATAAGTGATGTACCCTTATTTCCTAGTTTATTCCAACACTCTGAGGTACGTCAAATCATCATGAAATCGTCCATAAACATGAGATCATGAACCTTGAATTCATAATACAATTCAAGGAAAGTTAAGATCAAAGTCAAAGAAGTTAAGAGTCAAGTCTAGATGTTAAGAAGCACATCAAAACAAGTGTTTAAAAGTTTCCAATAGTCTTAAATAAACATGTTAAATTTGTTTTAAGACTCAAGTTACAAGTTAAGTAAAGAGTAAAGAGTTGAGTTCAATTTTCAAAAATTATAAGGGAACTAAGTATTCCTCTGGGCTGTTTTTTTTTTAGAAAAGAGTTGTAACTTTATAAAATGAAGCAAGCAGCGAAACTAAGATTTCCAAGTTACTCTTTGAGCTATGTTTTTGAGCACTAATCTCAATCACAAGAAAAGTTGTTTATAAAACATATAAGATACGTATATTTTTGGGAGTTGGATTGAGCATCAATGTGGGTATGCGAGTTTCTTATAAACTCAAGTCTCCATGAAAACCACGTAGCCATCATGGGTAGAAAAAGGGTCATACTTTTTAAATGAATCATTTTCACAGTTTGCTAGTGGATCCATAAGGCAGTTCAGGTCCTATACTCTAGCACAGTTAAAATGGTCCTTTACTACGTGAGGTAAAATGCTGTATCATCACTATAACTATTAAGTGATAGTTTTAGGTTAGAGAAACTCCCACATCATTAGTTGCATGGCTCCTCGAGAGGTTCTGCTTAGTATGAATGGGGGTATGAGACTTTGTTCATGCATTGCACGAGTAGACTTAGATAGGAAGCATGATAAGTTTTCTTTACTATTATGATTATGAGTTCACATAAGATTATTTTGTATTTTTACATACATCTCACAGTCAATTGTATTTTGCATACACAGAGTTGAAAACCATGCTTTAAACAATTTTTCTTTATATTGCTCATGTCTTTAAATTGTTATATAATGAAATGAGTTAGTTATTCATGAGTTGAGCAGAGCCAAGGTAAGTGTTCATTCTTAATCCTTTTCAAGATTAAGATGTTGTTTAGAATTCCATTTCTATACTCATACACTCAATGTACTAATGCCAATTGGCCTGAATCCTATCATGACGCAGATGTAGATAACTAGGATCGACATTCTGGCGCACCGTTGATCTAGTGAGTAGTTCATAGTAAGTTGGTGAGCCTCCTTGCTTTCCGGAGGATCCATTTTCATTTATTTCTAGTTTAGGTCATTAGGATGTTGTGGGGTCTGTTCGAACATCCATATAACTTATTAGAGGCTTTATTGATGCAATTAAATATAAGTTCTTTTGTTATAATTTTGTTATTAAAATATTTTCTGTTTGAGTTGCAATTTTGGCTAAGGTAAATGTTTATTTCTAAAGCATTATGATTTCAGTTCCAGCCAGTTGAGGTAGTTAGCATCTTAATCATTTTATTAATTCTTTAAGTCTTTCACTGAGTTAAGTAAACTAAGCCAAGGGTTCTCTCAAGACCACCAATGGTCTTTGGGTGCCGGCCACGTTCAGGGTGTAGGCTCGGCGAGTGACATAGAGCTTGGGAGAAAAAAGAAGAGAAGGATAATTAAGAAAGATTAAGAATTCATCAATAATGCCAAGATGTTTTAGTGGAATTCGTCAGTGGTGATCCCTATAACGGTTTGTGAGATCTTTCTATGCTGGGTTAGTTCACCCACACAATAATTTTTTAATTCAATGAATTTTGAGTAGATTTAATGATGAACATTGAAGTTCTTGAAGAACAATAGTTGAATTGTTGTTGGTTGAGTTGTAGTATGATTTTAGTTGATTGGATTCATGTTTTCGGGTTGTTTTTTGAGTCTAATCTATTTGGTGTTGAGGTTATTAGTGATGATAAGTGATTGGGGTGGGATCCATGGTAGTTTAGAAGGTTTAGAGATGAAAAATGGAGAAGAAAAGTCGGAAGTCTCGTTTGACAGGCCCTAAGGCGCCGCGCCAACCAGAGACCCTCAGGACAGTCTCTGTCTTTTAGGCTCTGGCGCACCACACCAGCCAGATCCCCTCAGGACATACTATGTCCGTCAGGCTCAGGCGCTCTACGCCTTTCAGAGTGTCAAGGACGCCTGGAGACCCCCTTCTTTCCCCCTCCTTTTGTTCTAGTTCCCAAGGGATGTAACTACATTTTTTAGTTTATCCAAACACTCTAAGGTACATTTAAACATCCTGAAATCATCCATAAACATGAGATCATGAACCTTGAATCCATAATTCAATTCAAGGAAAGTTATGATCAAAGTTAGGGAAGTTAAGAAGTCAAATCTAAAGCGAAGAAGTAAGTTAAAGTTCTTAAAGGTTTTCGAGAGTTTTATTGAAACATTTTAACTTTGTCTTAATACTCAATTTTCAAGCTAAGAAAAGAGTAAGTTGAAGTTCTTTTCTTCAAAGGTATTTGGGAACTAAGTACTCCCAAAGAGACTTAAATATTTTTAACATTGAACTAGTAAGGAAACTTTGATTTCAAAGGAGCCTTAGGACAAGTTTTCAGAAAAGAACTATAGCTTTCTAAAAGAAACAAGCAAGGAAACCGTTACTTCCAAGATAGCTTGAGCTAAGTATTTTGAGCACTAATCTTAAAACCATAGCATCAATATGTTGTTAAAACATAATAGCTAACATATTTTTTGGAGTAGTATTGATCACCAATATGGGGGAGGGTTCAGACAACCCACAACCCCCACAAAACATGTAGGAACCATGGGCAGAAAATGTTCATTCTTTTTAGATGAACCCTTTTCGCAGTAGACTAATGGATCCATTAGGCCGTTCACATCTTATACCTTTTGCCGGGTATAGGATGCGCTGGCAGCATGATGTGGTACGCTGTATTATTACTGTAGCTCTTAAGTTATGGTTCTTGATTAGAGAAACTCCCACAGAAGTTATTGTATTCATATATACATCAGTTTACATGTATTTTTACATACATACAAGATTTAATTGTATCTTGCATACATTCATTGTGTACAACATGTTTCAGACAATGTTCTTTATATTGCACTTACTTTTAAATTGCATTATATTGAAATGAGTTAAGTTATTCATGAGTTGGGAAGAGCCAAGGTAAGTGTTCCTTCTTAATCCTTTTCAATCTTAAGTGTTGGTAGCATTCTAACTTGCATACTCGTAGATTCAATGTATTGATGCCAGTTGGCCGGCATCGTATTATGATGTAGACACAAGTAACTAGGATCAGCATTTGGTTTACCGTTGATCCTCTGAGCAACTCAAAGTCAGTTGGTGAGCCTCCCTTCATCTCGGAGGACATCTATATCATTTAATTATTTGTATCAATTTTCATTTATTAGGATGATTGGGGGTCTTGTACCAACATCCATATTTACTTAAGAGGCTTCATAGATAAACAATGTTAGATTTCTTTGGTCTTTCATTTCACTTGTAAACCATAAGAATTGAAGATCGCCATTTTTGCTTAGTACTATTTTAAAAGTTTTTTTTTATATTTATCAATAAGTCTTCCGAGTCAAGTAAGCCAGACCAAGGTTCGCTCAAGGCCAGCAATGGTCATTGGGTACTGGCCACGTCTAGGGTGTAGGCTTGGAGCGTGACAAAAAAATCGTATCCAAGAGTAAGATGGTCTACTGAGATCAAAAACAACTACAACACGTATCCAAGAAGCCTTAGAAAAGAAGAGAATATATCACAAAGGTCCAGGCTAGAAACCTACAAAAAATTGTAGAAGCAAGGGGTGAGTACCACATCACATGATACTCAACAAGTAAACCTCTATCGTTCAGTTAAGTAAGCTAGACCAAGGGTTCTCTCAAGGACAACAATGGTCATTGGGTGCCGACTACATCCAGGGTGTAGGCTCGGGTTATGAAAAACTTTGTATTAGAGTAGACATTTCAAGAGTCCTAGGAAGTCTATGAAGCCGTGTTTGTAGAGTCTTAGTCATCGGTTTGAAGCACACCACATCTATGATTAGGAGGCTACAACATTTAGGAATTTATCACTTCTTTTATATTCATTTTTTGCGCGTATAGTTTATCTATAATTTGAGATTGCGCGTGTTTCAGATAACCATGCCTCCAAAAAGAGCAGCAAGAGGTGATCCATCTAGGAAAAATGTTACCTATTTCACCTGAAGTGCAACCTGAAGGGATAGTTAGCAACATTGAGTTTCGTGAGGCTATAAAGATGCTGAGTCAAGCTGTAACTAATTAGGTTGGTCAACAAAGAGGAGCTCAATAAGAAGGGGATGACACTTTGAGGATTTGGGAATTCTTAAGGATGCATCCCCAATTTTCAGTTGTTTGAGCACTACGGAGGACCCAAAGAACTTCATTGAGGAACTTAAAAAGGTGTTAGAGGTCATGCATGTTGCTGACATTGAGAGAGTTGAGCTAGCTACTTATAAACTCAAGGGAATTGCTAGAACTTGGTCTGATCAACGGAAAGAGGGTAGAGATGAAAATGCACCACTTGCGATTTGGATTTATTTTAAAAGGCCTTCTTGGTCATTACTTTCCTCGACAACTAATAGAGGCTAAGGTACGGGAGTTTCTCACCCTTAAGCAGGACTCGCTTAGTGTGCATGATTATGGGGTGAAATTCGCCCAACTATCTCGTTATGCTCCAAAGATTGTTAAGACATAAAGAGTATGATGAGTTTGTTTGTTTGTAGATTGGGTTGCTCTTCAAGCAAAGAGGGACGGGCTGCATTACTTATTGGAGACATGAAAATTTTGAGGTTGATGATCTATGTACATCACGTAGAGGAGGAAAATTTTAGGGACCGAGATGAGTACAAAAACGAGCAGTCCAAGATGAAGAATGAGTCTGGGCAGAAGAAAAGTGGCCGATTCGACCATAACTTCATAAACAAAAGGGGCTTGCACCATAATCTTGTAGTGAACCTGCACCAGAGACAGATTTCATCATCATGGTCAGAACTGTCGAGCTAATCTTGCATATTCGTAGGGTAGTGTGGCACATAAAGGTAGTAAGCCTCCCGCCTGCAACAAGTATGGTAGAAAAAACTCCAATGTTTGTCATGAGGGATCCACGAGTTGATTCAAGTGTGATCAAACAAGGCCTTTCATGAGGGATCTCCCAAGAACAAGCAACACGGTTGTAATGTGGGAAACAAAGCTCAGGCTTCATCAGTTGTCCACCAATCAGGGCTGAACCTAGGGGGAACTACTTCTGGTGTTTACGGAGGAACAAACCTCTTGTATGCTCTAAACATTCACAAAGAAGATGAGAATTCTACAGATGTTGTCACTGGTATGATTTAAGTCTTTGACTTTACTGTTAATGCATTATTAGACCTAGTAGTGAGTTTATCTTTTGTGACTCTCTATGTTGCCATGAAGTTTGAAATAATCCCTGATCAACTTAGTGAACAATTCAGTGTTTCCACACTTGTTGGTGAATCCATTCTAGCAGAAAGAGTCTATCATGATTGTTATATTTCTGGCAGTCACAAGAGTACCATGGGCGATTTAATTGAGTTAGACGTGGTAGACTTTGAAGTCATTCTTGGTATGGATTGGCTTCATGACAGTTATGCCTCAGTTGATTGTAGAACTCGAGTAGTCAAGCTTAAATTTTCAAATGAGCAAGTCTTAAAGTGGAAAAACAGTTGAGCAGGGCCTAAGAGTCGATTCAATTCCTATCTTAAGGCGAGGAAATTAGTTTCTAAGGGGTGTGTCTATCACTTAATATGAGTTAATGACTCTAGTGTTGAGATACCTCATATTCAGTCATTTCCAGTAGGGAAAGAGTATCCAGAAGTCTTTCTAGATGATATCCCAAATTCCTCCTGCAAGATAGATAAACTTCGACATAGATCTTCTTCAAATTATTTGTCCCATCTCTATCCCGCTATATAGAATGGCAACATTAGAGTTGAAAGATCTTATAGAACAATTGAATGATCTGTTAGATAAAGGTTTTATTCAACCAAATGTCTATTCTTGGGGCGCTCCGGTCTTGTTTCTTAGAAAGAAGGATGGTTCCATTAGGATGTGCATAGACTACTGCCAATTGAATAAGGTAACCAACAAGAATTAGTATCCTCTTCCAAGGATAGATGATTTTTTTCGACAAGCTTTAGAGTGCTTCTTGCTTCTCAAAAATTGATCTCAGATCAGGCTACCGTCACTTGAAATTTAGGGAATATGATATTCCAAAGAAAACTTTTAGAACCAGATATGGGTATTAAAAGTTTTTGGTCATGTCATTTGCTTGACCAATGCACCTGCTAAATTCATGGGTCTCATGAAAAAAAGTCTTCAAACCCTATTTAGATCCGTTTTTTATAATCTTCATTGATGAATACTAATATATTTAAGGAATGAAGATGATCATGCTAGTCACCTCAGGATAGTTCTTCATACTTTCAAAGATAGGGTGTTATATGCCAAGTTCTCCAAGTGTGAGTTTTGGCTTAAGTCGGTTGTATTCTTGGGCTACATAGTTTCCACTGATGGAATTATGGTGGATACCTAAACTATTAAAGTAGTTCAGTGTTTGCCTAGACCCATGTCTCCAACTGATATTAGGTGTTTCTTGGGTTTGGCTGGCTACTATAAAAGGTTTGTTGAGGCGTTTTCATCTATTTCGTCTCCTTGAACCAAGATGACTCTATAAACAATTAAGTTTCAATGGTCTGAAGCTTTTGAGAAAAAAATTTAGGAGTTGAGAAAAGGTGGACTACTGCTCCTGTTTAACTTTACCAGAGGGTACTCAAGTTTTTGTGGTGTATTGTGATGTATGATGAGTTAGTTTGGGTTGTGCGTTAATAAAGAATAGCAAGGTTATAACTTATGCTTCAAGACAGTTGAAGGACAATGAGAAGAATTATCAATTTCATGACTTAAAGTTGGCTGTTGTTGTTTTTACCTTGAAATTATGGCATCATTACTGTATGGTATTCATGTTGACATATTCACTAATCAAAAGAGCTTATAATATGTGTTCACTCAGAAAGAGCTCCATCTCATGCACAGGATTATGATACATGTATTCTCTAACACCCTTGTTAAGCTAATGTGGTTGCTGATTCTTTAAGCAGGTTATGCATGGGAAGTACCTCTCATGTTAAAGGAGAAAAGAAGGAGTTAGCCAAGGATGTGCACATATTTGCATGCCTGAAAGTCAGACTTATGGATTCCACAAAAGGAGGAATAGTGGTGATCAATGGGTTTAAGTTATCATTAATGTCAGAAGTGAAAGAGAGGCAAGACTAAGACCCCATTTTTCTTGATTTAAAGGCGAATATTCATAAGCAAAGAGTGTCGACTTTTGAACAAGGGGAAGATAGTGTGTTGAAGTATCAAGGTAGGTTGTGTGTACCTAGGGTGGATGTACTCCAAGAGAGGATCATTAAGGAGGCTCATAGATCTATATGTTTTAATTATCGGGGTTCCACTAAGATGTACTGCAACTTAAGAGAAGTATATTGGTGGGAAGGCATGAAGAAGGGCATTATTGAGTTTGTCGCCAAATGCCCAAATTGCCAACACATGAAAGTAGAACACCAAAGGCTTGGAGGTTTGGCTTAGAATATAGAAATTACAAAATGGAAGTTGGAGATGATTAATATGTATTTCATCACAGGCTTGCAAAAGTATCGCAAACAACATGATTCAATATGAGTGATTGTCGATAGAATGACAAAATCAACCCACTTCTTTCTGGTAAAAACCATTCATTTGGCGGAGGATTATGCTAAGTTGTACATTTAAGATATGGTAAGTCTTCATGGAGTTCGGGTTTCCATTGTTTTAGATAGAGGTGCACATTTTACTTCTCAGTTCTGGAAGTCTTTCCAAAAAGGTCTAGGTTCAAAGGTGACATAAGTACTGCTTTTCATCCTCATATGAATGGACAAGCAGAGTGTACCATCCATACTTTAGAAGACATGTTGTGATCTTGTGTGATCAATTTCAAGGGGAATTATGATGATCACCTACCTATCATTGAGTTCGCTTACAACAAAAACTACTATTCAAGCATCCGAATGTTTCCATATAAAGCTCTTTATAGGAGAATATGTAAATATCCTATTAGGTGGTTCGAAGTCGGTGAAGCAGGGTTGATAGGAACAAATCTAGTTCACCAATCCATGGAGAAAGTGAAGGTGAATCAAGAGAGATTGAAGAGGGAAAAGAGTTTTCAGAAGTCCTATACAGATGTGGGAAGAGGGCTATGGAGTTTGAAGTGGATGACTGGGTATATCTGAAATTTTTACACATGAAAGGTGTTATGAGTTTTGGTAAAAAGGGAATCTTAGTCCCCGATATATTGGACCTTATAGAATATCTAAGAGAATTAACAATGTAGCTTATGAGTTGGAGCTACCACAAGAGTTAGCAGCAATTCTTCGGGTATTTCATATCTCCATGTTGAAGAAGTACATGGGTGATCCTTGATTGATTGTAACGACTGAGAATGTTGGGATTAAGGATAGCTTATCCAATGAATAGATTCTTGTCCAAATTTTGGATTGTCAAGTTCGCAAGTTGAGAACAAAGGAAGTTGCATTTCATCAAGGTCCTTTGGAGGAACCAATTTGTTGAGGAAGCACTTTGGGAAGCTGAAGAGGATATGAAAATAGATATCCACATCTCTTTGAATATGGAGGAATGCAAATCAAGGTACTAATTCTCTTCTTTGTAGTTTATGATTTATTTGTAATCATGATTTTTATTTTCTTTTGGATTATTAAGTGTTGAACTTGATGTTACTATCCTTAGCATAGTGAAAGAAATTTTGTTCGATGATGAATTTTACCAAGGGGGAGATATTGTAACATCTCATAACACGTAATAACCAAAAATTTGCTAAGAAACTAAAATTTATCATTTTTTGAAAAGAAAAGGAAAAATTTGTAAAATTTCCTAAGTCAAGAAAGTGACTTTTTGGTCATTTCAAACGATAATAATTCTAGCTCAAGATGAGTTAGAGTCAGTTATTTATATGGTTGGAAATCCGTTGGAGAGCTTTTTCCAACACTGTCGAGTTTGCAAATTTCCTATATTGTAAGAGGGATATATGCCTACTGGAAGTTGGACTATTGGATTGAGAAAGGTCCCAATTTGTATTTTAGTAAGGGTAAATAGTCTTTCACCCAACTATTTCCGAATTCGTTTTAAAGTTTTATTAGGGGTAAAAATAAGCCTTAAGTCAGTTTCAACAAAGGGCTTGGGAGAAAAGAGAAAAGAGAGAAAAGAAGAAGAAGAAAAGAGAAAGATCAAGAATGCCAAGATCTTCGAGTGAAATTCGCCGAAGGTGACCCCTATTAAGGTATGTGAGATCTTTCTGTCCTGGGTTAGTTCACCCACACATCGTTTTGTTTAATTCAGTGAACTTTGAGTAGATTGAATGATGAACATTGAAGTTCTTGAAGAATAATGATTGAATTCTTGTTGGTTGAGTTGTAGTATGCTTTTAATTAATTAATTACGTGTTTTCCAATTGATTTTTGAGTCTAATCTATTGGTTATTGAAGTTATAAGTGATTCTAAGTGATTGGGGTGAGTTCCATGGATGTTTCGAAAGTTTAGAGATGATAAACACAGAATAAAAGTCTGAAGTTCCATCGGACAAACCCTGGGGAGACGTGCCAACCAGAGCCCCTCAGGATAGTCTCTCTCTATCTGGCTTTGGCGCGCTGTGCCTGGCATAGCCCCTCAGATTGACTCTGTCTGTCAATCTCTGGCTCTCCACGCCTTCCAAAGCGCCAAGTTTGTTTAAAAACTTTATTTTCCCCATCTTTTTGTACTAGTTCCCAAGAGATGTACCCACATTTCTTAGTTGATTCCAACACTTTAAGGTACATATAAACATCATGAAATCATCCATAAACATGATATCATGAACATTCAATCCATGAGGAAAGTTAAGATCAAAGTCAAAGAAGTTAGGAAGTCAAGTCTAAAGCTTAGAAGTAAGTTAAAGTAAAGTTCTTAAAGGTTTTCAGGATCTTATTTAAATATTTTAACTTTGTTTTAAGACTCATGTTTCAAGCTAAGAAAAGAGTAAGTTGAGGGTATTTTCTTCAAAGATATATGGGGACTACGTATTCACAAAGACATTTAAATTTTTATAACATTTAACTTGTAAGGAAACTTTGATTTCCAAGGAATCTTACAGAAAGTTTTCAGAAAAGAACTATAGCTTTCTAAAAGACGCAAGAAGGGAAAAAATGATTTCCAAGATATCTCTGAGATAAGTATTTTGAGAACTAATCTCAAAACCACAGAATCAGTATGTTTTTAAAACATAAGAGACAACATATTTTTGGGAGTAGTATTGAGCGCCGATATGGGGGAGTGTTCAGACAATTCATAGCCCCGATAAACCATGTAGCCACCATGGGTAGAAAAGGTTCATACTTTTTAGATGAACCCTTTTCACAGTAGACTAGTAGATCCATTAAGGACTTCATATCTTATACCTTTGGCTGGGCATAGGATGCGCTGACAGCGTGAGGTAGATCGCTGTATAATCACTAGCTCTTAAGTGATGGTTGTTAGTTAGAGAAACCCCATAGAAGTTATTATATTCTTATATACATCTGTTTAGTTGTATTTTTTCATACATACCAGAGTTAATTATATCCTGCATACATTCAGTGTGTACAACATGTTTTAGAAAAATTTCTTTATATTACACTTACTTTTAATTTGTATTATGAGTTAAGTTATTCATGAGTTTGGCAAAGCAAAGGTAAGTGTTCCTACGTACTCCTTTTCAAGGTTAAATGTTAGCATTCCAACTTCCATACGCGTACATTCAATTTATTGATGCCAGTTGACCTGCATTATATTATTATGTAGACGCAGGTAACTAGGATCCACATTTGGCATACTGTTGATCATGTTAACAACTTAGAGTTAGTTGGTGAACCTCCCTTCACCCCGGAGGACATCCTAATAATTTAATTATTTTCTTCGGTTTTCAGTTATTACGATTTGGGGTCGTGTCCCAACATCTATCTTTACCTAAGAGGCTTCATAGATGACGCTGTTAGTTTTCTTTGGTCTTTCATTTCACTTGTAAACGATAAGAAAATTGCCATTTTGTGTAATTACTATTTCAAAAGTTATTCTTGAGTTATATCTATCATTTAAGTCTTTCGATGAGTTAAGTAAGCAAGGCCAAGGGTTTGGTCAAGGCAAACAGTGGTCATTGGGTATTGACCACACCTAGGGTGTCGGCTTGAGGCGTGACAACAAAATAATATAAAAGAGTAATAAGGTCAACTGAGATGACAAACAACTACAACACATATCCAAGAAGCCTCAGAAAAGAAGAGAATATAGCATAATGGTCCAGGCTAGTAACCTACAAAAAATTGTAGAAGCAAGGGGTGAGTACCAAACCACAGGGTACTTAGAAAGTAAACCTATAAGCACAAGCTAAGGGGATGAAATACGGGTACTCCTACCTCCCCAACCGAACCTCCAAAACTATAACCTGCATAAAAATCAGCCCAACCAAATAACTCACAGTTTACATAGCATATAGCTCAACAATGACACTTAAACAAATTACATATCCTCAACAACAACATTTTGAAAAATTATATATCCTCAACAACAAACTCAGTATCCATCAATCACAAGTTTCATATAAACAAACTCACAAGATCCACAAAACAAAAGATCAAATGCACCAACGATAAACATGTGCAATGCAATGAAATGCAATGACAAGTATAGATGCACGTCTGACCTAACGATACACAACCACTGTATCTCAGTCCGAGACCAATAGATGACAAATTTTTCCATGTATCCATTGCGGCATTTGATATGACCCTCAGTAATAGTAACTATCTTGGTTCATGATACGTCCCTCAAAATATAGTATCCATCGCGGTGCGCGATACATACCTCAAAATATTGTATCAATCGTGGTGCGCGATACATACCTAGAAATATTGTATCCATTGTGACACACTATACATCAATCGAAATAGTATATACTTTTATCACATAACAATTATCACAACCATGTCTCACATTCAATGCATATGAAATGTTAATACATATGAGAAAATGATCATTTTAATATTAATGCACGATCCACAACAAAACAATGATTCAACAAGCCTTTCAACCCATCACAAATTTCTATTACTCCCAAAAATATACCACAAGGAAATATACGAATTTTATGCACTTAACAAGGGTTTAGAAATTCACTTGCATAAAATAATCGAACAATCACTTCGGGACTTGAGACTTCCCTTTTTGTTGAGCTTCCAAGTTAATACAATCTATTAAAGTACATATTCACAATAAGATTTTGAAACTAACAACACCCATATTACAGTAGGTTTATCCTAGACCTTAAAGCTCAACAAAATTTATAATCAACTTTGTCAATCTTGATGCGAATTAACCTTCCAAATATCATATTTTTCAAGTTTCAAGTGTAAGATTAAACGCAATTTTTTTCAATATCATAATTCGAATGAAATTCATATGATTCGTTAACGCAATATTTAATTACCTATTTTCATATATCGAACTTATATTATATGATGATAATACAATAAGAATTAGCAATTTTTCGAACCACTGGTTATGAAACCAGTGGTGAGAATCGCATGAAGCCAACACATAATTCCTCACCTGTAGGTTTCTACTTATAATATTATAGTATGTAATAATTACCATTATTGACCCTTAGAAAATTTTGTCCCACCAATATACAACCATCAAAGTCACACGGTAACACCGTTACTTTTCCAAAAGCCATCTATTTTTAGTTTATTATGTAACAATATGAATTTCCGGTAAACATTCAACATCCTTATATACTATCTATTAAAAAATTAAGGACGAAGAATCTACCTCGAGTTTACTCATTCTAGGGTGGCTCTGTAGGTTAACTTTTGCCTATATTGTTTTTCTTTTCCCAAATTGTGATCGAATTACAAAGTTAAATATTACTAACTTAAATCAATTTATATGGGCCTAGTGGTAAAGGAATATTAGATAAAATATTGGCTTAACCTATTAATTATATTAGGAAAATATTCAAAATTACTAAAAATGACCATCCGGGTCATTACATTATCCACCACTAAAACTCATGATCGTCCTCGAACATAAGGAAAGAGAAGGAAGAATATTTGATGTTACAAAAAGCTCAATTTATGACCTACTAGTCGGCTGATCATCTTTCCAAGTGAGCTCCTCCTTAAGACTATTTCATCAAGATCAACTAATAAGAACTGAACTTTCGAATCAAACTTTAGAAGATCTATCAATCAATAGATCATCAAGCCACTGGCTAACCCATAACCCCAATCTAAAAAAAATACACTGGACCATAACACAACCATTAGGACAAATCTTTTCTCATATAACCATGAAAAAATTCTGAATCAATACTAGCTACAACCAGAAGTGGAGTTTAACCAACCACCATCACATATTACAAAAAACCCTCACATATCTTATCAATATTTCATCTTCATAGCACAATCTCATCACGAGCTTAAGTTACAAAAAATTAGATCTTTAGACATCAAGCAAGAATAGACTTATCTCACCCCAAAGAAGAATATGATCAAGTATCCACCCAACGAATGATAACCCAACATATAGAACCTTTAACAACACTATCGAAATACTAGACCAGTAGTGTAACTATAGTCAAAACTAAAAAAAATATAGTGAAACTAGACCCAATGGTCCTAACCTCGAATCACACCTTGTTGGAATGTGATCTCGACGAATAAATAAATATTATGAATTTCAGGCACCTATAGATATCCATGGCATCTCTTTTATAATTTCTCATAAGCAAGGTAGCGTAGGTAAAATTACTAGTATACTTCAACCATCCCAAACAACATCAAGTCTCTCATAATTGAAATAACTAACTCTACCCAAGAATGTCACCCTACTAAGTAGACAATCACAGGATTAGGTACACCGGATCCACTACTAGGAATTCACCTAAATATGTGGAAACACGCTTAATATAAGCGGTGAATCATACTCCAAAAAGTGTCCAGTACAAAGAAGGTATTCATATCAGAATATACAGAAGCAAGGTTGAATGACACAAGATACTCTTTCCATAGTTATCATATCAATAATAGTTATCATATCAATAAAATTCCATTCATCTGACTCAAATCCTCTATTTAGCTACCCACAATCAATCAGCTTGATGTCTATCACAGTATTACAAATACTCGATTAATCAACTCCCACATACTTCTCACAGTACCCCAATGAAGTTAAAACTCTAAATACCAACAAAAATCATAACTACACTATCCATTTATCTTACTATCCAACAATCACTGCTATCAAAGTCTTTCTAGTAAATTCATTGTCTCCTCCTTAATTTTAACACTATGGCTCCCTCGTTTTTTCCATGTAAGTATCTCATGAAATGAGTCACACCCAATACTGATAGCACTAGTTTTAAATCTAATAGTACTATTCCATTGAGGTACAACAATTTAACCACACCCAAAGTCAACTTCACACAAACTTTCACATACAATATTTCAACTACCATTGCAAACTGTCACATAACTCATTTTAAAATTCATAGAAATACTTGTCCACTCAAATAATTTTGTATACTATGAGAACAGAACCATTATTTACTGTCAAGTGTCTATGTAACACATCACATTAGTCTATGTAGTCCAATTTAAAAGAGTGGTTTCAATCCCCTCAAAATCTTCATTAACCATGTATAGTTGTAGGTCCATATTGTTGCGCATGTAGAAGTCACATACCCACAACTTAATCAGTCTAGCCTGACATAACCACGTATAGTCTTTCACATATCAGTGTCTATCACCCAAATCAAAATCCAATCATTATAAAAGTCAATAACAAATCCCTAGTAAGTATGTTTCAACCATTTCATATCTTATAGTCAAATCTAAATTAAAAGGCAAAAAGATTAATAAATCATCCAACTACAAACCAAGGGCTTATATGAGAGTTTTATTCCTTCACTTTTCTTACATTTTTCTTATGACACAAAATTCTGAATTTCTTGAACTCTTCAATACACCAGACTCTTGCTCGCTTTCTAACTCCCTTACCAATCATATTCTTTGGCCAACATCCTATGACATTTTACCTTAAAATCTAAACCAACCCCTTAAGAGAAATACTTTCTTAGGTCCTTTTACAATCAAAAGTAATAAACTATACGATATAAACCTTGCACATGTTTCTTTTAAATTCTCAATACCTGATACGATCGATCAATCATTACCTTACTTATTCATATTTTGACTAAATACACTACCACAAAACTAAACTTACCATGAAAAACTTAAATTTTGAATCCAAATGTCAACATTAGCTCATACCTTGAAGTATTGTATGAATTCACGCATCTTAGCTTATTATTGATTGTTTCTCCATCAATCTTATCATATATTTTTCTTAAAATTCAATCGTACTCATTACCAAACTCAAAATACAAATCTAACTTATCATCATACTCGAGCTGAATGTCTGAAAACTCATTTCACAATTTTTATCCAATTATTTTTAACCAATATGATGAATCTGTGACACTATTATCAAAGTAGAGAAAAATAGATGAAACCACGCGTCTCTGAACTTAATTCTGAACCCTCTAAATATACATCTTTATCCCTTACAATCAGAGTAAATAATCTTGCCCGCACCTCCTTCCGAAGGCTAAACTATATTTCACTATTTTTTCATTATGACTGTTGTTCATTTCAATTCTCTTCGAGTGCTGTCTTAGCACCTCCTATAACTTCTGCTGCAACCATATTATTGATCAAATAATACAAAATTATAACATTAGATACTCACAAGTCCTTATTACATTAAAAGATCAATTGAACCAACAATCTTTATCATATAGGTGCGTCCTTATCACAATCCATCACAAACTCTTATTACCATCATGCTTAGTTAGCTCTAGTCATCACCACGAAGTCAACCTTTTCATCAATATGACATTTTAAACCAAGTTATGCTAAAAAAATCTAAATGACTAACCCACTTTTGAATGCACTTTTCACTAAAAATCTCAATTACCTTCATACAAGTATAATCTTTGGAACTTTCTTTACCCATAAGCTTGTCATTCTAGTATCTATCTATTCCTTTGAACCTTAAAATGAAATCACTGTTCCTTATTTAGAAACCTCGGGATATACTTCTAAACTTAATGCATTAACACCATATCAACTATCCGCCACTAAAATCTTCATTATACACATTGTTTTACCCTAAATAACAACCTAATTAGTTTCTCAAATGTAATGCAACACCGAATCTCATTATATGAGCATATGATACAATTCATAACTCTCTAAGTCGTTAGTATTTGTACTTGAAAATGAATGTATCCATTTCCATGTATCACTAATACCAAAGTGTGAAAGTCTGTTAAATCCACCACTGGAATACAACATACCCCTCAAGAAGATTGTACTCAAATAGCTTACACATAGTTGCCCATAAAGTAACTATAATATATTATAAAATTCCTCCGGTCTCTTATCCAAAGTGATCCCTTCGCATATCAGGGAAATAGTAAAAGTAACACACTCCACAATTATTACCAAGAAACCATCAACATGATTATCTTAATCGTATCATGACCCTCTTTGACATACACACAATCTATGAAAAGATTCAAACCTGAATTGGTGCAACATCATTCTCATTATTCGCTAAGCAATCCATACATGTTTTGAACACTTTACTAACTATAGTTTCCAATGTTACACGTCCATCATGTAGCCATATTATTGATTATTCAACTTACAATTGTTAAACTACTATAAGTATATTATATATATATACATATATATTATATATATATATATATAATATATATATATATATTATATATATATATATATATATATATATATATATATATACCATACACGTACTATTCTTTTTACTAGGTAACTAACCTTCCTCAATCCCTTCAAATATGATCACACATTCTTTTCATAAATATACCACTTCCACCTTAATACCAGATATAAGGTCCAACTAATACACGACACGAAAACTAATCACATGAGGAACTATGCACGATTCATCACATAAATGAGAGAAAGAAGGAATGAAGAAGTAAGAATCAACATAGACAAAAGATGCACGATAGAGATTCAAAAAGTGAAGATTTTCCTAAAAGTCTCTACAGCCTCTTGAAGATAATTACAGCTGTCCCCATACAGATCCTCAATACTCTACTTAGACTCGAATTGTACACACATGAGACCTATGAAATTGTGGATTTGATACCATTTTTTCATGACCCAAAAATGGACGTGATGACATCCGTCTTATCCCACTAAGACAAGTCAGCCTAATACTCAACTATTACAAAAAAATACGAATATTATATAATATACTCAAAAAATACCTCCAAAACCTGGTTGTCACATGTAACTGCATCTAAAGGTATTACAATTGAATTAAAAGCAAATATAAGTCTCATATGACATTGTTTCTAGAGTAGAACAAAATCATAAACAGGAGTAAGAAGGTCTACTGAGATGATAAACAACTAGCTCACATATCTCCATAAAGCCTCATAAAAGAAGAGAATATATCATAAAGGTTCGGGCTAGTAGCCTATTAATAATTGTAAAAGCACGGGGTAAGTAAAACCACACGCTAGTCTACAAATAAACCTCTAAACACAAGCTAATGGGATGAAATGGATGTAATCCTACCACCCCAACCAAACCTGAACAACTACAACCTGCATCATCCCAACCTAACATCTCACAGTTTACATTGCACATATCTTAACAATGACACTTGAACAAATTACATGTCCTCAACAACAACACTTTAAAAAATTAAATATCTTCAACAACAAACTCAATATCCATCAATCACAGATTTCATAAAAAGACATTCACAAGATCCACAACACACAAGATCAAGTTCACCAATTATAAAGATGTGTAATGCACTGAAATACAATGTCAAGAATAGTAATGCTTGCCTGACCTAACGATACACACCCGCTGTTTCTCAGTTCGGGACCCATGAGGGACATATCTATCCATGTATCCATCGCAGTGTGAAATAAGACCCTCTACAATAGAAATCGTCGCGACACACAATACGTCCCTAAAAATATAGTATACATTAAGCCGCGCGATATGTTCTTCAAAATATAGTATCATCGCGGCGCATGATACGTCCCTCTAAATGTTATATCCTCTTATCACAACCATGTCTCATAAACAATGCAAATGATATGTTCATACAAATAATGAGAAGATGAACATTTTAATATTAATGCATAATTCACAACAACACAATGATTCAACACCTTTCAAACCATTCTCACATATCACACACATAAAAAATTAATCACATTGACTTTTATTTCCTTCTTTTCATAGTAGTAACAAATGTGGACAAGTCAACCCATCACCAATTTCCATTACCTCGAAACATATACTACAAGGAAATATACGAATTTCATATATTTATGAAGGGTTTATAAATTCACTTGCCTCAATTGAACCATCACACCGGGACTTGAGCCTTCCCTTTACATTGAGCTTCTAAATTAATCCAATCTATTCAAGTACAGATTCACAATAAGATTTCAAAACCAACAATACCCATATTACTATAGGTTTATCCTAGACCTAAAAGCTCACCAAAATTTATAACAAGTTTGTAGATCTTGATGCTAATTAACCTTCCAAATATCATATTTTTCAAGTTTCAAGTCTAAAATTAAATCCATATTTCGTTCAATATCATAATTCAAATGATATTCATATGATTCGGTAATCCAATATTTAATTACTTATTTTGATATATCAAACTTAAATTATATGATGATAACAAAATAAGAATTACCAATTCTACGAACCACTGTATTGAAACTAGTGGTGAGAATCAGATGAAGCCAATACATAATTCCTCACCTGTAGGTTTCTACTTATAATATTATAGTATGTAACGATTACAATTATTGACCCTTAGAAAATTTTGTCCCAAAAATTTACAACCCATCAAAATGACACAATAACAACGTTACTCTTTCCATAAACCATCTAATTCTTAATTTATTATGTAATATGAATTCTCAAGTAAAAATTCAACATCATAATTTAAAATCTATTAACTTTTGCCTATTTTTTGTTTTTCTTTCCCAAATTGTCATCTAATTACAAAGTTACATTCCACTAACTTAAATCAATTTATATGGGCCTAGTGGTAAAGTTATATTATATAAATTATAGATTAACTATTTAATTATATCAGGTAAATAGTCAAAATTATCAAAAATGACCTTTCTTGTCATTACAACTTCGAGGATCTATCCCAATAGGTACTCATGCAAATAAGTCTCTTGTTGCTGACCCTAGAGTTAATCCTGCCATACTCTACAAATTCGATGTTGTAATAAAATTCTCTAATCTCTTCCGCATGCAGAACATGGGACTTGTTTTGAAAAAGGTGGATCCATGATTGAATTTCCAGTAAAACATGCAAGGAATCCATTCCTGGTTTGTCAATGATGTCCATCGCAAACAACCTTCTTCCCACGACTATTTGTAGACACAGATTGTTGATAAAGGTTTTCTTGTCCACTTCTTTGTTATCCTTGTTCCTGTGGGACCTAGTCCAGTGAAGATGTTTGTTGAACATCGCCATTTGGATGGCTCCATTCTTCTTTTTGAATCTTTTCCCTTCTCGTTTGCGTAATCACACTCCTTAGCCACAAATATTTGACTTACTTTTACTCTTTTCCTTACTACCCCTCCTCATTTGAGCTTCCTTTTTTTTTTAAAAACATTTTCTCAAACCTTCATGCTTAAACCCTTCCATAGAGATATCCACCACACTAGTGGCAGACATTTTGAAGGGCGCATCAGCTGATTTCCTTTTCTTTTGATTTTAAGTAGTAGTTTTTGCACTAAATTCATAGTATCCCCCATAATTTCTTTGATTCATCTTTGGTGATAGGCCTTTTTCTAGGTGTTTCATCATCGACCTTCTATTTTCCTTTTGAAGAGATAGGAACCATTCTCCTCTGAAGCATCCATACATGAGGGAGATTATCCTCATCATTATCAGTAGAATCATGTATTGGGTAGCAGCCAGTCTCACGAGTTTTGTCAAACACCAGTTGAGATCCCTCAAACATTTCTTCCATGAAAAGTTGATCTTCCATGCAATAAATTTCCCCTCATTTATGTAAGAATCTAAATAACTAGGTTTTCACTAGCGGTGAGAATGTTGAACTCAAACGACTTATTTTCAGGATGATCTCCCTCAAACAAATGTTTAGAAAACATGGAAGAATAAGGACCATGTTGAGAGTTAGAGGATATTGGGTTATTAAGATCAAAAGGAGATTGAGGATTAGAAGGACTAGTTTAACTATGTTGAACGGATAAATGGTCAAAATTTTTTATGGAGAGAAAGCATCAAAAGATGTATAAAATGCAACTGAGTCTATTTTCTTTAGAGAATCTAGTATTTTCGTTGAAAAAAGTGGAGATTGAGACATTTGAGAAGAGGAGATGAAGAGTAACTAAGATAAAGAGAGATACAGAGAGATAAGGGTTTTGGGTGGAAGACTTAGAGAGAAATAGATTTTAAATGTATGGATATGGAGTGAACAAAACTCATATAAAAAGAAATTGAAACGATGTATAAGGTCCCTAATATAATACTCCGAAAGTCTAAAGATTAATCTAGAGCCTAACATTAGGGTCTAAGAGTTGTATCACTATTTTTAAGTAAATTATAATGAATTTAAGTCATTTAGGAATTTTACAACCAAAACTTCAAGGGATGTCCATGACGTCAGGAAACTAGTTCAATGAGGTGCTAATGTGCCTTAGCCTATTTGACTAAGTTTTAAGAGTCGGTAAATGATGAATTTTGGTGGAAGGGTATCTAACACGTATTAGAGTTATTTAATAGTCGAAAATTCCAAGTATGACTCCCCAAGGACAAACCAAGGGACCTTGTGGAAGACCCTTGCAATTTTGCAAAAGCTGCCAAAATGCACTGTCCAACGACTGATTGTAGGCGTCGACTCGTGGTCCAATCGACGGGGCGTTTGGCCACCGTTGATTCTCACTTATCCCATTTACTGTGGAGTCATTTTGTACACTCTTTGACCAAAACGACGACTGCAAAGGACGGACGTGAACAGTGCTCGTCGTTTGACAAATGGACCGTTGGTCGTGGTCTCGTCTGTCAAGACTGTTTTTGCTGGACGTTTTAAGGTTAGTTAAATTAATTAATTGGGTGGTTATTTAATTATTTAGGGGTTAAGAGAGGTGTAATTAATTTATATAATGACATATATAAAGATCCCAACCTAATTAAACTAACCTAACCCTCATAATTTCCAAAACCCAATTGCTTTTACTTCTCTCATCTTTCTATCTCCCAAAGAAACCCCCATTGAAGAAAAAGTAAAAGGTGGGTTATAGGGATGATAAGTATAAAGTTTCTACATCAAATTAATCAATTAGTAAGGTATGATATTCCTTTCACCTTTAGAATCTCTTTCCCCAAAGGGCTCCTCCAAATTGATTTCAAAAATATGAAAGTCAAGTGGCTTTACTTCCAATACGAAATTGATCTTGTGAATTGCCTTGTTTATGATTTATTTTTGTTATTATGAGTAGATTAACATGTGTTATGATTACATTTTTCTAATTCTTGATGCATTGGCCTAGTTTGTGTAAGATTACCTTTTCCCATTAACCCTAGATAGTGATCTTAAATTGAATTATATAGTATTAACTCAATTGACTCTGTTAGTGTGTGAATTACTATACTATGTTGTTATAATACTAATTATGAGTAGATTGTGCTAAATTGTAATCCAATTATGCTAGTTCTTGAGTATATTACCTAGCTTGTGAAGTAGATTATAAATTTGACCTAAGTTTCTAATTCTAGGCTATGAACTAGTAATGGATTGTTGTGTAGTGATTTAATTGACTTCACTATTGTTTTTGTAACTATTGTATAATGATATTATGTCATTGTTGGGTTGAATTGGATGGGATGGTTGATGGTAAGACCTTGATGATGGCATTGTGAAAAAGATTGGGTAAGTCTTGTGATCTCTATTCTTTACTTCAATTATGCTTACTTGTGATTAAGTGATGATGTTGTATTGAATTATACCTTATATTAATATTGATAGGGATGATATTATGTTGAATTGAAATGTCTTAAACTATGGATTATGAGTTTTTGGCTAAGATATAAATGTGATAAGGATGGTGATATCTCACCAATGTGCCTTATTATGATGTGACTATGTAAATGTGCTAACCTCACAATTATGAATTGTAATGAAAGGAAAATACTCATGAAATTCTTATTGATCTATGATGATGATGATTATACAAGGGATAGACCATATGACCTACATTAAGTTGTGATGATTAATAAATGCATTAAAGACATTTCAAAAGGGACTGTATCTTAGCACTGAGTGAACAAGAGTGAGGAGTGTCCCTTCCCACATAGGTAAGGTAGTATTACTAATGTACTCATGATATTGTAGACTATAATGCATGTATCAAAAAGAGGGTACCAACTATATCTCCTAGTTCTTGAACTATGTTGGCCCCATAGGAATACTAGCTAGTGGATCTACCTAGATGGTATGTTCATGTTTTGGTACTACCTTGGCAAGTAGTCTATGTTCCTTTGGTAAAGGGTTCCATGAAACGGATTCCAAATTAGCTCATGTGGTCTGTGTCGGTTAAGGAAAGATGTTTCCAAAAGGTAAAATGAAGTAAAGGAATGAACTCTAACTAGGATTACCTAAGGGGTCTAGCTTAGCCTAGGTAGGGGTATGGGACTCTACCTCTACATTGCAATAGTTAGTCTTGAGGGAAGTCGTAGATGGATTTTCTTATATGTGTATATGCTTACAAATGTAAATTATATGTATATGATGATCTTACATATTGATGGTACTATATAATATTGGTTTCACTTATGAACATGTGTTTGGTCTCTATTGCTAAAGTATGATGCTATGTACTCTTTATGATATGCTATGTGAGGTTGGACATTGTTTATGATTCTTGTGGGTTTTACTTGATTGAGTAAGGTTATGGGGATTTGCTTAGTGATTGCACTAGTGGACTGTGAGTTATGGTCTTGCTTTGGTTATGATGTTATGAACTGTTATACGTTCTTGTTGATATGATAACCCGATGATATAGTTGTCTTGATTATTTTCTCAATTATGTTGATATGCGTGTTGACTTGACTAGACTTAGCATTATTGGTCTTGTTAAGTACATGGTATTGTTTTAATGAATATGTCTTATTGGTTGTTTTTTTTAATGCACATAAGGCTTTTCAAAATAAGTTGCATATGTTAATGAAATGTCCCTCTTTAGCATGATTTTATGTTGTGTGTGCATACGGTATCATACTTAGTACAAGTGATGTGCTAACCCCATATTCTTCCTTTTCCCCAACATTTTAGGCTTCTGTCTTTGAAGGCTTGTGACGACTTTTGAAGGAAGACTTGGATTCGCATTCTCCAAGTTGGGGTGGATCCTTACTACTTCGAGCACAATGCCACTTACTAGTATTGGATCTTGATTAGTCTTAAAGACAATATTTTAATTTCATTTCATTTGAGTACTAAAGATTGTATAGCCTATGTTGCTTTTATTGTATTGTTGTATGGGCTATGCCCAATTTTTATGTTCTTGTTTAGATTGTTATGAGTTGACACATTCATTTTTAAGAATATGTTATATCTTATATATATATATATATATATATATATATATATATATATATATATATATATATATATGCGCAATTAGAGTAGAAGACCAAGTAATATTCTTATACGAAGGGTCTATGTATACTCGATATGAGTATATTGTGTGTATGTGAGAGGTCTGTACAAACCTCATTATATATAGAAGAAAAGTTTTAAATTTTCCGCATTTTTAACCTATGAATGTAATGATGTTAGCTCAGAGGCTAGTCTTAGTCCTCGATGAGGACGAAGACGCCGATTACGTCTAGGGGGTGCTCCCTTGATGTGACAAACTTGGTATCAGAGTATGAGGTTGCTTATCTTTAGAGTCGATGTCTCACTTAAGCACGTCTATGTATATTCTTACAAATAATTGTTAAGCGCGCCATATTTTTGAATAGGAAACTATAAGATGCTTAGGAAATTCTCCTTTTCTTGGAAATCGAATGTCGTACCTTGACACTCTTGACTCTATGTTCCCTTAGCATCTAATCCATTTATTGTGATTATAGACAATTAATACTCGAAGAACAGCCACTCAAAGACTTGATGAAGAGATTTCCAATGCGGGGGTTCCTCCCAAAGGCAACCAAGTTCCTTCTCTTGAAGAAGTTGTTAATGATGACCAAGCTCCATTCAATCCTCCTCCTTTGATGGAAGGTGACATAAGGGCATCCTTTCTCCAAATGTCTCAAGCCATTACTATTCAAGCACAAGACAATAGTACTCAAGCTCAAGACTTGACAGCCTAGAATAATTGAGAGGTTCTACCACAAGCAAACCAACATGTGGGCACCACAGACTCTCATTTGAGGGATTTCACAATGATGAATCCCCCTACTTTCAATGGGTTCAATGTTGAGTAAGATCACCAAAAATTAATTAATGGAACCTACAAGAGCCTCTATGCTATGGGGTTTAATGCTAGTGATAAGGCCGAGATAGCCACTTACCAACTCAAAGATGTGGCCCAAACTTGGTACGTCTAATGGAGAGACAATAGGCCTTTAAGAGGTGGACCGGTGACAAGGGAAATTTTCAAGAAGGATTTCCTTGATAGGTTCTTTCCTAGGGGTAAGAGAAGACAAAGTGTAGGAATTCATCAACCTTTGTCAAGGAAGTATGAGTGTATTTGACTACTCTTTGAATTTTTCTAAATTGTCAAAGTATGCTCCTTCTTTGGTTTCTGATCCTAAAGATGAAATGAGCCGCTTTGTGACGGGAGTGTCGGATGAATTTAAAGAAGAATGTCATTCGAATATGATACATGATACTATGAACATTTCTCCTCTCATGGTTAATGCTCAACAAGTGGAAGAGACAAGGGTTAAGAGAAAGTAGGGATCCAAAGAGGGCAAGGTCTTTTGGTGGTGGTTCTTCAAAGGGTACACTTGATATCCAAGACAAGCCTAGGCTTAAGAAGAAGTCTTCTAATCAAGTTCCTTCAAAAATTCCGAAGGCTCTTCATGATAGGGTGTCCAACCCTAATTCTCCAAAGGGAAGAGGTACTAGTTCACCAAACAAGACGCCAACTTGTGGAAAGTATGGCAAGAAGCATTATGGTTATTGCCTTGTTGGGTCAGACAATTTCTTAGGGTGTTTAAAGAGTGGCCACAAGGTTAGGGATTTCCCAAATGCGAAGGTGCAAGACAAAGGTAGCGGGCAAGATCAGGATAGTGGTTCTAATGTGGATCTTCCAAAGAAGAATCACTTTTATCCACTTCGCTCTAGGGGTGAACAACAAAATTCTCCCGATGTTTGTGAACGGTATGTTAGATGTCTTATCGATTGATCTATACACTTTAATTGATCTAGGTGATACATTATCTTTTGTTACTCCCTTGATAGCTAGGAAGTTTGATATTTTGCCTGATATTCTAAATGAATCTTTCATCGTAACTACCCCGCTAGGTTATTCGGTGGTTTCAAAGAGGGTATATTGAAATTGTCCTATAATGTTGCCCAATAGAGTTACTCATTTTGAATTATTAGAACTTGATATGGTCGATTTTGATGTCATTATGGGGATGGATTGGTTGCATGATTGTTTTGCTTCCATTGATTCTAGAACTAGAATTGTAAAATTCAATTTCCAAATGAACCCATTCTAGAGTGGAATGGGGACATTCTATTTGTATAGGTCGTATTATATCTTGTCTTAAGGTTTGTAGGATGATCTCAAAAGTGTGTTTATATCACATTGTAAGATTCAAAGATTGGATTTTGAAAATCCTCCCATAGAGTTAGTCCCCGTAGTAAGAGATTTTTGGATGTCTTTCCTAATGATCTTCCCCGAATCCCCCCCGAACGGGAAATTGATTTTGGCATTGACTTGCTACCAGATACCAATCCCATTTAAATTCCTCCTTATCGTATGGATCCGCCGAATTGAAACAGTTGAAGGCTCAACTCAAATACTTACTAGACAAAGGCTTCATTATACATAGTATTGCTCCATGGGGTGCTCCGATTTTGTTTGTGAAGAAGAAGGATGGGTCCCTTAGAATGTGCATCGATTATTGCCAACTCAATAAAGTCACTATTAAACAAGTATCCTCTCCCTCGGATAAACGACTTGTTTGATCAACTTCAACAGGCAAGCTACTTTTCTAAGGTTGTCTTGAGATCGACGTATCACCAACTTAGGGTGAAAAGTGAGGATATACAAAAAATAGAATTTTTGATTAGATATGGTCACTATGAGTTCTTAGTAATGTCTTTTGGTCTCACTTATGCCCTGACAACATTTATGGATCTCATGAATAGGGTGTTTCAAAGTTACCTAGATTCACTTGTCATTTTCTTCATTGACGACATCTTGGTATATTTGAAAAATGAGGGTGAAGACATGGATCATTTAAGGGTGGTGTTACAAGTACTTAAGTAGAATCAACTATTTGCCAAGTATAGCAAATGTGAGTTTTGGTTGAGTCAGTGGCATTTCTTGGTCATATTATCTCTAGTGACGAAGTTGAGATTCATCCAAGGAAAACTAAGGCGGTGAAAAATTGGCCTAGACCATTGACTCCAACCGACATTAGGAGTTTCTTGGGTTTAGCGGGTTACTATAGGAGGTTTTTGGATGGTTTTTCGTCCATTTCATCACCCTTGACTACTTTGACTCAAAAGAGTGTGAAATTTGAGTGGTCGGAGGCACGTGTAAGAAGTTTCCAAATCTTGAAAGATAGTCTTACTTTCGCTCTGGTGTTGACCTTATCGGAGAGTAACAAGGGCTTTGTGGTATATTGTGATGCATTCCGAGTGGGCTTGGGGTGTGTTCTTATGAAACATGGAAAAGTAAAAGCCTATGTCTCTAGACAACTTAAGGTGCATGAGAAGAACTATCCAACTCATGATCCTGAGTTAGCAGCTGTTGTATTTGCCTTAATAATTTGGAGCATTATTTGTATGGTGTCCATGTGGATGTGTATACCGACCACAAAAGTCTTCAATATGTGTTTACTCAAAAGGAGTTGAATCTTAACAAAAAAGGTGATTGGAATTATTGAAAGTTATGACATGAGCGTTCTCTACCACCCCGACAAGGCCAATGTGGTTGCGTATGCTCTAAGTAGTATGACCATGTGTAGCGTGTCTCATGTAGAAGAAGCCAAGAAAGACCTAGTGAAAAATGTTCATAGGTTGTCTAGATTGGGTGTTAGATTGGAAGATTGTTCGAATTGTTGTTTTATGGTCCATGATAGCTCCGAATCGTCTTTGGTAGTTGAGGTGAAGTCTAAGGAACACCTCGATCAACCATTGATGGAATTGAAGTAATCGATTCTTGGTAAGCTAAGTGAGTAATTATCCTTCGGGGGGGATGGTGTCTTGAGGTATCAAGGAAGTTTGTGTGTTCCCAATGTAGATGACTTGAGGAACCGGATTCTTAAGGAAGCTCATAGGTTCCGTTACTCCATTCATCTAGGTTCTACGAAGATGTATCATGGTTTTACAGAAGTGTTTTGGTTGGGAGGCTTGAAGAAGGACATAGCAGAATTCTTTGAAATATCCAAATTTCCAACAAGTGAAAGCCAAACACCAAAAGCCGGGTGGTTTATTTCAAGAAATCCAAGTTCCTAGTTTGAAGTGGGAATATATTAATATGGATTTTGTGGTAGGTTTGTCTCGGGCACAAAAACAATATGACTCCATATGGGTGGTTGTGGATAGGTTGACCAAATTCGCTCATTTTATTCATGTCAAGTCTACTTACTCAACGGAGGATTATGAATGAATCTTTATAGATGAGAGTGTGTGTCGCCATGGTATTCTGTTATCCATTATATCGGACAGGGGTGCATAATTTGCATCTAGGTTTTAGATGTAATTCCAAAAATGGTTAGGTACCAAGGTGAAGCTAAGAACCACTTTTCATCCCCAAACAGATGGCCAAGTGGAGCGTACTTATTCAAACCCTTGACGATATGCTTAGAGCTTGTATAATTTATTTTAAGGGAAATTGGGATAAGCACTTTCCTTCGTCTCTATGCTTAAGAAGTGTATCGGCGATCCCGAGTCTATCCTTCTTATTGAAGGTCTAGGTGTTAAAGAGAACCTCTCCTACGAGGAGGTTCCAGTTGAAATCCTTGATAGACAAGTGAGGAAGATAAGGAACAAAGAAGTGGCTTCCGTAAAGGTGTTATGGAATAATAACCTAGTTGAGGGTGCAACATCATAGGCCAAGGCCGGCATGAAGTCCTGCTACCCTATAACTAAGGTTAGTTATTCCCACTTGTAGTGAAAATAGTGAGATCATTTGATGTTGCCTTGATTTATGTTAAAGTTTTGAAAAAAGTGCATGTTACACTGAATCACAGTGAACTTTATGCCTAAAAATTAAAATGTTGCTTTTTACTTGTTTTTAGTTTATGTTGTGCATGTTGGTATATTATGCTTTCATGAATTATATTGAGAAGGTTGACATGTGTTAAAGAAAGCCTTGACGTAATGAATAAGTATGAAATGAATGTTGAACTCTTGTGAATTGAAAATGATGTTTTGAGTGGCATTGTGTAAAAGGCCATGTGGTTATGTTAATTTTGGGTGTAACTTATGTTTTGATATGTTGTTGTTGGTTGGAAGGCTTGTCTTGAGTTTATTCCATCCTTTTAAGAATTTTAGTGTCATTCGGGAACGAATGTTCCTAAGGGGGGATAATGTAATACTCCGAAAGTCCAAAGCTTAATATAGATCCTAACATGAGGGTATAAGAGTTGTATCACTGTTTTAAAGTCAATTATAATGTATTTAAGTCATTAAGGTAGTTTTAGAATCAAAACGTCAAGGAACTTTCATGAAGTTCAGAAACTAGTTCAATGAGGTGCTATTAAGCTTTAGCCAATTTCACTAAGTTTTAAGAGTTGGAAAATGAATAATTTTGGTGGAAGGCTGTCTAACACGTATTAGATTTATTTCATAGTCGAAAATTCTGGGTACGACTCCCCAAGGAAAAACAAAGGGCCCTTGAGGAGGACCCTTGTAATTTCGAAAAAGCTTCCAAAAGGCAGTGTGCAACGACGGATCGTAGGCGATAGCTAGTGGTCTAATCGATGGGGAAACGATGTCCACCATCAATGGTCACTTGGACAATTTTGTGGGAAGTCATTTTGGACACTCTCTGACCAAAACGACGATTGCACAGGACGGATGTGAACAACGCCTGTCGTTTGACAAACAGGCCGTTGGTCGTGGTCTCGCTGTCAAGACTATTATTGCTGCACGTTTTAAGGTTAGTTAAATTAACTAATTAGGTGGTTATTCAATTATTTAGGGGTTAAGGGAGGTCGAATTAAGTTAGTTAATGACCTATATAAACTCCCTAACATAATTAAACTAACCTAACCCTCATAATTCTCAAAACCCAATTGCTCTTCCTTCTCTCTTCTTTCTTTCTCCCAAAGAAACCCCCATTGAAGACGAAGCAAAAGGTGGGTTCTAGGACTTCTAAGGATAAAGTTTCTCCATCATACTTCATCGATTAGTAAGGTAAGAGATTCCTTTCACCTTTTGGATCTTAATCCCCAAAGGGCTCCTCCAAATTGATTTTAAAAATATGAAATTCAAGTGGGTCTACTTCCAAAACGAAATTGATCTTGTAAATTGCCTTGCTTATGATTTATTTTGATCATTATTAGTACATTAACATGTATTATTGTTACATTATACTAATTCTTGATGCATTAGGCTAGTTTGTTGAAGATGACCTTTTTTCCGTTAACCCTTGGTTGTGATCTTGAATTGAATTGTAAAGTATTGACTCAATTGACTTGGTTAGTGTGTGAATTAGTATACTATATTGTTATCATTCTAATTATGAGTACATTTTGATATATTGTAATCCAATTATGCTTGTTCTTGAGTAATTGACCTAGCTTGTGAAGTAGATTATGAATTTTACCTAAGTCAATAACTCTAGGCTATGAACTAGTGATGGATTGTTGTGTAGTGATTTAATTGACTTCATTATTATGTTGGTTAGCCTTGTGTGATGATATTATGTCATTGTTGGTTTGAATTGGATGGTGATGGTAAGACCTTGATGATGGCATTGTGAATGAGATTGGGTAGGTATTATGATCTCTATTCTTTACTTCAATTATGATTACTTGTGATTAAGTGATGATGTTGTATTGAAGTATACCTTATATTAAGATTAACAGGGCTGGGTGATGTTGAATTGAAATGTCCTGAACTATGGATTGTGAGTTGTTGACTAAGATGTCAATGTTATATGGATGGTGATATGTTTCTAATGTGCCTTATCATGATGTGACTATGTAAATGTGCTAACCTCAAAGGTATGAATTGTAATGGAAGGAAAATACTCGTGCAATTCTTATTGATCTATGATGATGATGATTATAGAAAGGACAGATCCTATGACCTACATTGAGTTATGATGATTATTAAAGACATTAAAGACATTTCAAAAGGGACTCTAGCTTAGCACCGAGTGAACTAGAGTGAGGAGTGTCCCTTCCCACATAGGGAAGATAGGATCACTAATGTACTTATGAGATTAGACACTATAATATATGTAGAATAAAGAAGGTCCAAACTATATATCCTAGTTCTTGAACTATGTTTGCCACATAGGAATACTAGCTAGTGGATCCACCTATATTCTATGTTCATGTTTTGGTACAACATTGCCAAGTAGTCCGCCTTCCTTTGGTTTAGGGTTCCATGATACTAGATTCCACATTAGCTCATGTGGTCTATGTCAGTTAAGGCAAGACGTTCCCAAAAGGTAAAATGAAGTAAAGGAATGAACTCTAACTAGGATGACCTAAGGGGTTTAGCTTATTCTAGGTAGGGTATGGGACTTTACCTATACATTGCACTAGTTATCCTTGAGGGATGTCTTACAAGGATATTCTTATATATGTATATGCTTATAGATGTAAATGATATGTATATGATGATCTTACATGTTGATGGTACTATATGATATTGGTTTCACTTATGAACATGTGTTTGGTCTCTACTGGTAAAGTATGATGCTATGTACTCTTAATGATATGCTATGTGAAGTTGGATATTGTTTATGGTTCTTGTTGGATTTACTTGATTGAGTAAGGTTATGGGGCTTCGCTTAATCATTGCACTAGTGGACTGAATGAGGGTTCATGAGTTATGGTCTTGGTTTGATTATGATGTTATGAACTTTTATACATGCTTGTTGATATGATAACTTTATGATAGAGTTTCTTGATTATGTGCTCATTTATTTTGATATGCATGTTGACTTGACTAGACTTAGTATTATTGGTCTTGTGATGTACATGGTATTGATTTAATGAATATGTCTAATTGGTTGGTATGGGTTCTTGAATGTGCATAAGGCTTTTAAAAGTAAGTTGCATATGTTAATGAAATGTCCCTCTTTAGCATGATTTTATATTCTGTGTGGATATAGTCTCATACTTTGTACAAGTATGTGCTGACCCCATATTCTCCTTTTTTCCCCAACATTTTAGGTTCTAGTCGTTGAAGGCTTACGCATACTTTTGAAGGAAGACTAGGATTCTCATTCTCCAAGTTGGGGTAGGTCCTCATTACTTCGAGCACATTGTCACTTTATAGCACTAGATGTTGATTAGTCTTAAAGACAATATTTTCATTTCCTCTCATTTGAGTACTAACAATTGTGTAGCCTTTATGTGGCTTTGATTGTATTGTTGTATGGGCTATGCCCAATTTTTATACTCTTGTTTAGATGGTTATGGGATGAGACATCCGGTTTTAAGACAATGTTATACTCTTTTGTACTTGAAGTTATAGGACAACAATCAGGGTCGATGACTAACATGTGGAGATCTCAACGCTTCTCATTTAACAACTTAAATAAAATGTAGAGAGTGATAACCTTGAAAGGGATCAGTCCTCAACTGCCTGTGAAATTTGATTCCTGAATGGTTCTTACAATTCTTTGCTTCTGAGATTTCCATGAGTGTATACCTGCAACAAGTACGTAGTTGATCTTCCTTCAACAATACATTACGAGAAATGATGATACTTGCCCTTCAATTTCTAGCAAAAACAAATTGAATGCCTTTGGATGGGATTAGATTAATGCAAGTTCATCATCCCCATCCTAAACCCACAAGTATCAAATTGATCCTTGTTGAGTGCTCTTGTAAGAATATCAGTAATTTGATCTTCTGTTATGTAATATTGCATGCTGATGTTCTATTTTTCGACATTATCTCTTAGGAAGTGGTGCCTAAGATCAATGTGCTTTGGTCTTTTGTCCTAGACTTGATTTTTTCCCATGTGACTACACTGGTATTGTCACATATGAGAGGAATAGTATGAATATTAAACCTTAATCCTCCAGCTATTGTTTTATCAAGAGGTGCTTAGCACAAAATGATGCATCAGTCACATATTCAGCCAGCTGTTGAGAGAGGTACTAAATTTTGTTTATTGGTTCTTGAAGAGATGAGTAAGGATCCAAGAAAACAAGACATATCCAGAAGTACTCTTCATGTCAACCTAATACCGTGCAAAATCAACATCTGCATACCCTATCAGTTCAAAAGAGCCACATGTCAGATAAAACAGGACTAATTCCCTGTCTTCTTTAGATACCTCAAAATCCTCTTGGTTGCCTTCAAAAGTGATTCCCTGGGACATGCTTGGAACCGTGAACACATTTCTATAGTAAAGATTAATATCAGGTCTACCAGTTGTTACATATAATAGAGAACCTATAATCCCTCTGTAAATAGTTCGATTCACCAATTGATCAGCCTCATCTGTTCCCATTTTGGAGTTTATACCCATGGGGATTTCAATAAGATTGTAATACACCATTTGAAATTTCTTCAACAACTCCTTTGTGTATTTCTCTTGACATGTCACACCCGGGGAGCATCTCCCTAGAAGTAACATGGTGTACTTACCTCTCGGAGGTCTTATACAAGTCCATAGTTATCATTCATCGCATTGTCATAGTAAATTTAGCGGAAAATTTAAAACCTTACATAGCACATCATATGCTAGAAACTTTACCTTATATATATAAAATATCATAAGTACATATTTAGACCTTAAGTCTCTTTGCCGTCCTATACACAACATCATTAGAGTACAATAGGGATACGATCCTTAAAAATATAATACATAAGTAAACTTATACACTTTGTAGTAAAGACATGACTTAGGAATCCTTGAACTTAAGGATTCCTTTCCTTGAGCTTGGGAATTCACATATCAAGCTCCTCAATAATAGATACATACTTTAAGGATCCATAACCTACACTTTGTGTAAGAAGTAGAGAAGAATGGATTTAGTACAAGAATGCACTAAGTATGACGACCATGCAAAAACATACATTTAACGGGGGAATTTTCTTGAAATCACACTTCATTCCCTTTTGAGTAAATCATCATAAAACCTTTTTACAATAGCATTTATATAATTCACATACTTCATATTGACATATTCGAAGTCCAAATATCATATAAAATTGCATGGAGAATTTAAGCCATATTTGAGGTCACTTTACTGAGAGCTCCTTTCATGTTATGGTGAGCTACTTTCCTTTTATAGTGAAGTACTTCTTTTAACTCATTAAACTCCGAAGTAACCCTCTAATGATACTTGGTTCAATACATCACCTTAAGGTCACTAGTAAAACCATACATACAACTTACATAAGCCAACATATACCATCATAGAAGTATAATACATAAAAGACACACTTAGGCCAAGCTATAAGAACATTTCAGTAAGCTATTGACATTATGCATATATACTTATTTTGATTCATATAGAACCTTATGAAACCTTACTCATAATCCAAATCTAAATCTACTAGTGCAATGTACATGTGAAGCCCCATAACATAACACATACTTAGTAGACCTATCATGAGAGCGCAAGACTTAACATATCATTCATATACCAAACACAATACTATATGCAACAAACATACACTTTAATATAGGACCTTAATGACATAGTCATATAAGAACTTCATGTCATGCATATTATCTCATCATGTAAACACTATCACAATGTCATGCAAGAAAACCATAAACATACATGCATTAGAACACCTTCCTAGGACGTCTTTCAAGTGTAACTTGTGCAATGCATAGGTGAAGTCCATACCTCCACCTACACTAAGCAACTACCCTTATGTTATCCTAATTAGGATCCTTAGTTTACTTCCAATGTCCATTTTACTTTAGGTAAACTATAGTATTAATCGACAATAAGACCATGTGAGCCAAACATGAAATTTAGTGTCATCCCCTCACAACAAAAGAGGGTATTTTAATTGCCAAGGTAAGACATGAGTATCATGCTAGCATATTAGGTGATATCACTTGCTAGATCCTATGGGGAAACATAGTTATGGAACTTGTAGGAATCATGGAAACATCACTCTACACCCTTTTTGGGTCATGAGGCTATCCACTCTGTGAGGTCTATGGTGACCTACTTTCCTATAATGGGAAGGGACACCACTCATCTTCAAGTTTAGTAGGTGCTTAGCTAAGTACCCTTTATCAAAAGCCTTCATTACATTACTTTATAAAACATAAGATTTAGGAGATTCACTCCCCATATGCTTAGCTCATAGGTTATACATAAAAAAAATCCTTTCATCAACCTATATCATGTAAGAAAACCTTTCACATGGACATAGCATATTCAAGCACCTATCTAGTTTAGGATACTCTTGAGAACACCTTTCAAGAGCCCGTCTATTGACTATATCATCATACATGTGTATGTGTACATACATATGAGAAAACCTTTCACATAACACCTTTAGATTACACATGTTCATACTTTACTTCATTCATGCATAAGTGTACATGTGTAAATATATGAGCCATGCTTTCATATAAACACATTTTGACACTTGGTGAATATATGAGCCATGCTTTCATATAAACACATTTCGACACTAGGTATAATTATACTTCATCATACCACATACTTCACATTATAGCATATAATACATGTTCATAAGGTACTCATGCATTCATGTACATGTACATAAGAGACCAAACCTAGGAACTATCCTATCAAAGTACACATGTGCAATGCATAGACAAGGTCCCATACCCTTCCCCATACTAGTACACCTATCAAGTCATTCTAGTTAAGGAAACACATATCATACTTTCATAAACATAATCTTAACATGCATAGTAGTAGACACTAGTGAATATGAGAACAACCTTTCATTAGACACTATGATCATATCCTGCTTGTAAGCATGCTTGTAGAGTGAGTATGCGTGTACATTGGTCAACATGATCACATAATTGGTAAAAACAACACATTGAGGAAGCCAACCTCTTAAGACCATCATGCACAACCAAGCATAGACCACACAACACAATTTAGCATAGGAGGCAAGCTAACTTCATATTACACTTTAAGACTCCTTACATTAGCTATTTACACTTTCACATAGGGGTACATGGGTAGGGAGAATCATTCCATAATATTTCATTTATGGCATAACCTACACATAACCCTAACATAATCATTCTCATGATCATAACAATAGTAGCCTAACCTAGATTCACAACTAGAGTAGAAGACTAGGCACAAGTTACACATAAGGTGATCATCCTAACCACACATTCATATATTCATCAATTTTCGGTCAAGGCCATGGTCAACACTTATGTAATGACAATACAGTAAACACCGCTACCATAAGTGGACCATACCACACAATGCCATACAAGTCTTCATCGACAACACAATAAAGAAATAGATAAGTAAAAGAGAGTAGAGCAATTCTTACCAATCCTTTAGCCTTTGGTTATCATTGACCATTACTACTATTTCATCAATAATTTAAGTATAGGACAGTAGCTAAAGTACCATAATCATATATGAAGTCATCTATAAGCTACTACAAGGTCATGCTACAACTAAGTACAACACATTTACATATTAGAAGGTAGAAGGATATAGACCATTAACCAATTTCACTTGCATGGATCATAAATCATATTTCATCAATAGTATCAATCTAGGGCAGTATCTAAATATAAACTTAACACAACGAAATCATGCTTAAATCCCTACAAGATCAAGATACAAACATAGGCATTAAACTATCAGTTCAATATAGAGTAGAGAAAATAGGCAATGCTACTAATTTCCTAAAGTCTTGATCATAAATCATATTTTTAAAAATAAAGTACATGTTAGTCAGTATCTAAATAGATCATTGATCAAAAGTAATCATGCTTCATCTAACCTAAATTCGAGATCACATCAGATACATAGTATTATGAATCAATAGACTAGAAGAACCTAGATCAATTCATGCCAATACTTATTTTCTTTGATCATACAATATTCATATCCATAATTCAACCATGATATTAAACTAAGGAAGTAGCTACAAACATCCTATCATAATAGAATTCTAATTTTATACATTATATGATCAAACTTATAGTGAATACATGGAGATCAAAGCTAGTCATGTTCAAATCTTCATACATTAATACACATGTATCCTTAATCATAATTTCATCATAAATACATGTAAATAAAAGTATACATAATAAATTCAACGTAATAGAATTACAATTCAATAATTAACAAGCCACGATCACAATGCCCATGCAAGGGATAAATCGAGTTTGGGAAGGGACATGGGTTCACTATGAAATTGGATTGTTTTCACTTTAAAACCAATACATTATCATCAATTTATCATGATTAATCCTTTGAAAACGTTTTGAGAAAGAACCCATGGCTAGATTAAAAGATTGAAAGTTTGATCGTGAAATCCCTTTGAAAACATTAAGATTAACTCTCTAGATGGAAGATAACTAGAGATGAAATATCACCATACCTTTATCTAGAAGAAAAACTCTATAACTTGATGAAGAAACCATAGGAATCAAAGCAACAAGCTTTTCTTGAGCTTCACCTTCAATGGAGGTTCTAGAGAGAATAATTTTGAAGGGAAAGTCTAATTTGCGTAGAAGGGATTGAGAATGGGTTGATCACGTTTTTGACAAATATATAAACCAATAAACCAATAAATAAATAAACCTATTAGGATAAGGTTAGGACATGGGGTGAATTTGATATTCACCTTTCTAATGAAACAATCGCTATGCATCTTCCAACAACCTATACCAACGACCACAATCGATGCCGAGTAGGTCCATCGACACCGTCTTTGACTTCATCGATTGGGTCCTTGGACTGTTCTTTATCTGATGCTAGTATAATCTAAGTCTCCATCGACAAAACCACCATTGACGGGCCGTTTGTCAACAAACGGGGGATCGTTTGGTTCAGTCGATTGACAGTGCCAAGGCAGTGTCTCGACAGCCATAGGTCCTTTTCGTGGGGTCTTTTTGCGGGGCCCTTGGGAAGTCGTACCCAGACGTTTCCAACGTAAACAAAATCCTTATCAATTTTTAGACCTTCCATGCAAGTTTCACCCAAAATGAACACGTAAAGCACATCCAAACATGCAAGGCACACTTAAGACACACATGAATATCTCAAGGGCTAACTTTAAAACGCCTTGGACGTTTGACCTCCAAACCTGATGAAACTCAATACATTGCCGATAAAAATAATTTTTAATCATATAAGGACCTTATAAGATCATTACACACACATAATTTCATAAAAACACATAAGGTCCCCTAGGGGACTAGTCATCGAATGTCTTGGTCGTCCCTTGATGTTTGACTTCAAAATGACCTCAAATCACCCAAGAATTATTTAAAGAACTATATGAACATGTTAACAAGCTTATAGGAACAAGTGAGGCTATATAAATACTAACTCATTTTGGGGGTCTTACATCCCACTTGAGGTCTCACTTGAGAGTTTCTTGATATGTAAACCTTGGATGAAATTCATCTCCCCCATCATTCTAATCTTGAATTAATTTAAAAAATTCTTCACATATATATGAAGAAGTGGCTTCAAAGATGATATCATCCACATACATTTGGATGATGAGCAGTTCTAGTTCCCTTGTCATCCAAAATAGGGTGTTGTGAATCTTGCTTGTCTTGAACCCATTCTTCAGAGGAATTTGGTCATCCTTTTATACCAATCTCTACGAGCCTATTTTAGTCCATTCTGGGCTTTCTTGAGTTTTAATACATGATTTGGGAAGTTTTTATCCTCAAATCCGGGTGGTTGTTTCACATATACTTCTTCTTTTAGATTTACATTCAAAAAGGCACTTTTGACATCCATCTGGAAGAGCTTGCAGCCTATGAATGCTGCGAAAGTAATCAGGATTCTTATAGCCTCCATTCAATCAACATAGGAAAATGTCGCGTCATAACCGATGCCTTCTTCGTGATTATAGCCTTGAACAACAAGTTAGGGATTGTTCCGAATGATAACCCCATTTTCATCAAGCTTATTCCTGAACACCCACCTAGTCCCTATGATGATTCTGTCAGTAGGTCATGGGAACAGTTACCATACCTTGCTCCACTCAAACTGATAAAGTTCATCTTGTATTGAATTAATCCATTCAACATCCTTCAATGCTTCATTCACATTTTATTGTCTCAATAGTAGAAATGAAAGCTGAGAGTGCAACAAGATTTCTTGTTTTTGACCTAATTTGCATTCTAAAATTTAGTGGGGACATAAGATTCTCAAGGGGGTGATATGTACTGTGCTTTCACCCTATCTTAGAGGCCAAGGGTTGTGGTTGATCCATGTGTTCTTTTTCATCTTCAGAATCAACATTCATAGAAGGATGAATTTCCTCTTGACTTGCATCACATGATGGATACAACTATCACATCAATCTAAAACTTTGCGAGATTCCACCAACAATAGCTACCTTACTTTTAAGGAGTAAATCGTATAGTAGATAATACAAATTTTCCGACATAACACAGGATTTTTGCGACTCCTTGGCCTATAGCGACCTTCAAAGTCTGGGAACAAGTTCTATTCTACCATTACTGTCTTACGTACTTAATTTTTTCCAGAAGGATATTGTAATTACGAGAAGCTATGAGATGGTAAGCTTATTATGCAGTTGTGTCAAGATGATTTTGATAAACACAGAAAGCCATTAAAAATCAGTTACAGTCAAACTTTCTAGATATTGAAACCATTGAGATAACAAACAAGCGTACTGGCTAAGTGTCTTCTCATACCCAGTTCTTTCTACTACCTACCGGACCAAACTTTCCATCCCCAAAGGAGAGAAGAACAAGGTAAAGGTTTATCCGATAATAGTTTTATTCATAACTTAAAATATACAAGCTTTAGTAAAAATCAAGAGATTTTCTAAGGAAAACTGTTAAGACTCTTCTAAACTATTTCAAAGGTGATTTTGATATGTCTACTAACTATGAATTGGCATCCTTTTTATCAAAGAAGGTGTCTTTATACAACCAAACTGAAACAAAAAACATATGTTACATGGCACACTATTCTAGTAATAGGTAAGCCCTATCCTATTCTAAATATAGTAAACCATTATCTGGACTTACTATCGTTATCTAATATACTAAAAGATTACAAACTTTATTCAAGTTGGGCCCTACTTAACATGTGAAGGAGCCTACTAAATCAAAATAGATTAAACTGTATGCATGTGACAACAGTATAAGATGGTGAGTGAGAAGCTTGTAGAAGACTCCAAGGAGGTGTGTAAGCTACTTGTAGACATCTCTTTAGAAGATGGATAACCTACTTGTATGCAACATAAAATCAGGTGGATAATCTACTTGTAGGAAGCTTGCTGGTAGGTGGATAAGCAACTCATTGGCAAACTTTTCTAGGAATTCTTTTGACGAACTTCGCTAGGAAGTTTAGCAGTAAATTTTTTTGGGTAAATGGTAAATTCTTGCACATCTTGTCACATCCCGAGAGTACACCCTAGAAGATATGGCACTCCGGGAGTGCAACTGGCGTACTCGACCTCTCGGAGGTCTTATACAAGATTTTCACATACCAAGAGCACATCCTAGAAGATATGGCACTCTCGAAGTGCAACCGGCATACTCGACCTCTCAGAGGTCTTATACAAGCCCTTTCTTATCGTTCATCGCATATACATAATGAAAAGTAGTGCAGAATTAAATCTTTTCACAAACCATTAGAATATCTTTAATAAAATATTTCATTAGAAATCATAGCAAATACTAAGTATCAATCTCATCAAATCTTAGACACGAGAATACTTGGCACACGGCCCATACACAATAGGAAAATAAAAATACTAAGTCTATTACAATACTTAGATAAAGAAATAAATCTATGCCCTTGCATCACATGAGGACATACTTCAACTTCACTTTAATGATGCTACTATCCAAGTCTTGCTTCCAAATTCTCCCCACCTATCAACCACTATAGAGATAGATAAAAGCATGTATTTGTACAACCACATGTACTAAGTATGACATAATGCATTAAAATCATGAAAATGGACATTTATTGGAAATATGCATCTTTTTATTTAAATATCATAATATAATCATAAGAATAACATTTATCATTTTAGATACACATAAGATAATATTTAAACAATTTAGTACATTTTAAACCATTATTACAGTAACCTACATTCACTGTACAGTGAAGTATTTTCTCTTCCCCTTTAACACTTTCTATCATGTACTTACCTCACTATAAGCTATCCTAAGACTCACTTGAGCAACACAAAGAGAGACAACCTATACACCCTCAATAAGAATGTCTAAATGATCCTCAAGACTACTTATAATAAGACACATACACACTTACAAGACACCATACACATGAACATGATATTCTTCTATCAAAGGTGATTCTAACTCTCACTTGAGTGAGGTTGTGAAGCTTACCGCCCATACAATCCCTTAAGAAAAAACTTAAAAGATATTATAGACTACCTATAATAGAATCATTATCACCTAACACAACAACATATAGATAATATGACATTCTTTTTCCAAAGGCTATCAAAAGACTTACTTAAGTAACTCAAGAAGATAACGTCATGAGTGACCTCTTCAAGATCACCTAAATAATCTTTAAGACTACCTAAATTTATATCATTTCTACATATTCAACCATTTTCACTAACTAAAGTCATTCTTAAGACTTGTCTAGGTAAGATAAGAAGTGACCATCCCATGCCCCCTTCAAACCATAACTAGAAAACCCTTAACTACTCTAGATAAGTACTTATTCAATTAATATACATTCTTAGTTAAGTCTTTATATTCATTAGTTAATTTAGGACTCATTCATCACAACGGACATTCAAATAATGGTCTTGGACAAGACCTAGGGACTCTAACTAACAACTTCAAAACCTATTGTGCAATTTCTAGATAGTGTCCCATATCACCACCCAAACTTCATAGAACTTTTGTAATGCTAGTAGGTATCATATATGATGAAAATAGGAAATAACCTACATAGACAATGAAAGAAAGACATGGAATCCAGAGTTCTAACCTAATCCTATGAGGGTGTTCTACTTGCCAATGGTAGAACTTAGAATATCCTATGTAGGCACATGGTTAAGGAATATGAAGGGCATGCTTTGTACTCTAGTCTTATTCTTTAACAAGAAATAATCCCCTTACCATACTCACTCGGTGCTTTCCTTTGTTCTCGTAGAGTTATTCACACTTAAGATTCATATAAAGGGGTCCATATTGAGTTCACAACCCAATCACATTTATCCTACCAAAGAGGTCCTCTAGGGCTACTTTACAATGGCGACAACAAGCCCATCATCACTTTCCTAAAGATTGATATGATGTTGTTCTAGCCAATCAACCTTAAGCCTATCATTCCTTTACTTGAAGGATTCCATTACGACTTTTGACTTCAACATTCATAACCTTACCTAGGTTCAACGTTTCACATAAAAGACTCTCTTAACATCATTTAAGGTCTCATGTTATTCATAAATACAAGAATAAGAGGCTTTAGCATCCTAAGTCAAGACATCTCATATTCATATTCATACATACATAAGTAAGGGACACAAGTCAACCAAGGCAAGGCACACCATACTTTACCTTAACACATATTTCATGTCATTCTAGAAGCACATAGAAGTAACCATATTCTCTTTAACTCATCCTATACACTATCATATCATCATCAATATGACCATAATAGACTCATATAGTCAAGTAGAAATAACTATGCATCACCCCTAAGACTAGACACACAAAATCATAGTCATAGTTTAACATGATCACCTAAATATCATAGATAGAACAACAGATATACTTTCACATTACTTATCATGTAGGTATATATTATCATACTTCAAATAAATAACTACACAAATCATCATAATACTTCAAGTAGTTGCCGACAAGGTCATGATCATTACAATACATAAAGTAACACATACAAGGCCACATCAATTGCAAGTAAAACACATAACTCGCCATCATAAGTGGACTATACCAATCACAACATAATTGAGGTATAATTAACATAACAATAATTGAATTAGGGCAGCCTACCACCACTTCATCCTTAACACCTCAATTCTATGCTAAATCATCCAATTCAATACCATAAGGCCCTTACCAATGACCACGAACATCAATTCAATATTAAACCTATCATACTCAATGAAACTAGGTAAATTCAATATATATTCATCACTCTAAGACAACCTAGATATCAATTTAATATAATTATTACATCAATCAATAGCCCATAGGAAACTACACTAGAATTCATAAACATTAAGTCAATATTAAGTAACCCATAAAATAGTAAAAAACTAGGGTTCATCAATTACATGGGTTCATAGGTTAATTGATTTAAAATCATAAATTTAATAAAATTCAATCAATATTCAAAACCTTAATGCTAGAACCTATGGATAGATCATGAAATTGGACAATTCATCTTTGAAAACATTAGAAAACATCTTTGGAAGTTGGTCTCCTTGAAGAATATAGTTTCAAGGATAAAAAACCATACCTAAATGAAGATAATTCTTCAATTTTATGAAGAATATCCACTCAATTGTCCATCCAAGCCATTCCTTGAGCTTTGACTTCAGTGGAGTTCTAGGGAATTTCTAAGGGAATTTGGGTTTCGATTTTGAAGAATGAAATCTTCTAAGTGTTAAAGACTTATAAACACATTTAAAATACAATTAAGAGTCTTAAGTAACCTCCCAAAGTCATATTTTGACGTGGGGTGAATTTACAATTTCACCCCTCAACTTACCGCAGGAGACAAACCTAATGGACGGTTGCCAATCGACGGGGCGTGAGTCCCCCCACTGACCGTCCTGTCCTCCGTCGAAGGGGTAAGAGGATGAAAAATGGGATCTATTATCCCTAGTATTATTACCAAAAGACGCCTCCAACTACAAGGCGTTGACCAGGCCACTAGCCGTCGTTTGCCATCCGTAGGTGGGACTGCCTTAAGGCAATTTTGGCCACCAACATGGGTACTCCCTCAAGGACCCTTGGATGGTCCTTGGGGATGTTTTACCGGGCGTTTCCAACCCAAATATGCTTTTATACTAGTTTAGGACGTCTCACATGAATTTCATAGAAGAGGAACACGTAAAACTCGACGAAACATGCTTAGATACACTATGTCATTTCAAGGCAAAACTTTCGAACGTCATGGACGTTCTTGGACATTTGAACTCAACACTTCACAAAACATGACACACTTCCTGTAAGCACCATAATAACTCCTTTAATTACCTTATAAACTCATGACACATAAGAACATAGAACCACATACGAGGCACATAAGTGATTTAGTCGTCAAATGTCTTGGTCGTGCCTTGAAATTTAATTTCAATGCACCTAAACTATTAGACACTTCCTCAATAAAACTTTATATACCTATAGGAACTTAGACTATCATGACGACCATGTTAGGCTCTAGTTCACATAAGTCATTTTGAGGTCTTACATATGTCATCAAGCGTCATTCGATTATTCATAGGTTGAAGATTTCGAAAGTTGAATTGAATATCCTTTTTCCATCCACCAATCAAAATGATGTTTCATTTTGTACAACTCATTATATTTGTGTCTTCGTTTAGTGTATCTACTGAAGCACCAATTTCTATTGGGTGATTCTGCAACGTTGTGATTCAATTATTGAGAAGGAACATTTAGTTTTATGTTGGTAAGTCCATGAGTAAATTGATCTCTTATTTTTTCACATAGGTCTTGATATTCCTTTGCATCTTGTAATTCTTTTGCCTAGTGGGGATGACTATCCGTTTAGTTCCATCGAACCCATTGTTTTGGCCAAATTTCTTTCGGGATACACCGGTTTGGTTGGAAGATAATATGTTGAGGTTCGTGATATTCGTCTTCCAAGGATAAAATAGATAATGGAATTTTCCAATAGAAGAAAATTTATGGTCTATCTTGGACATGATTGTTGATAATCTTCACCTCATGGTGCAACATAAATATCTTAACCTCGTAAGAATTTTTGAAGCAATGAACCCACCAACTTCGTTGTCAAAACCATAGTAGAAATTTCTGTAAAGCTGGTTGGATTTTATCAAAATCCTAAACAAGTTGCACTTGAACTCCTTAAAAATGTAGTAGTGATAACATAAGTACAGGAATAACCATTGGAGTTCTTAGGGGAAATCATCTGCCAATAGAACGAGCATATGGAAGTATGGATACTCCGGTGGAACCCAAAAGGTTTGATGATAGATCCTCCATACTTTTTGAATGCCTTTCGTTCATAATATGTCCTTCGTTCTATCATAATTGACAGATCGAAGAGGTCCCAAAAGTGTGTTAAAATTTGATGTGAATAATCTGCCATTTCATTTAGGTTAATCCTTGGTTTTTTAAACATAAAGACTATGTTGGCGGGATAATCTATTCGTTCTTGATCACCGAATATTTGGAATAACTTTGACATTGAAGTATATGGCTTGAACTGTTCTCTAAAAGCTATTCTGTTAGTTCTTATCTAAAGTTTATCCTTGAGATGTGCGTAGTTATCAAACTCAACGATGAGATCTCTTCCAAGAAAAGATGAACAAAGAAGTTTGGTTTGAAATGTAGCACATGGAAGAACTCAATTATGACCGAATGTTTTGTATTAGCATGGTCATAAGGATTTCCTTTGATGGTGCACTGAAATTCTAGAAATAAGAAATCCATTGGTAATCAGGTAGAACGGCTAGGTTAAGAAGGGATTATGTGGCTCCTGTATCCATAAGTGCAATGAATGCACAACTTTTTTCCATTTTGAAGAGTACATAGCCAATTGAACATTATGTGTATCAAACTCTCAATTGAAGTCAGTCGTTTTCGTATTGGATATCTAATACATGTTATGGCATGGATAATCATCGATATTACTAGCATCACTATCCATCTCATAAACAAATACTGAGAAAAGAGTCTCGCTTGTCGCTTCATCCTCCAACAAAAATACCAATTCAAAGTCGCCTGTGTGATCGTCTATGTCATCGAAGAGTTGGAGGGTCTTAACATATATTTGAGGAAAATTCTTTGCAAAGTGTCCAGGCTTGTTGCAAATAAAACAATGATCATTTTTCCTGAAATTTCCTGGACCTCTCCTCCTGAAAAACTTAGTGCACCTAGTCATCCTATATTGATTATCAGGTGGCTTGGGCACTTTGAATCTCCGATACGGCTTGAAAGTTTTTCTACCTTGCTCGGCGGTTAGTGTAAGAGTAATCGAACTTGGTGACAAGGTCACTTCGACTAGATGCCTTATCAAGAGTTGTATTATTTTGAACGATAAACTTCAGAACAAATCTCTTTGTGCAGATACTATCCATGGATGAAAAGACAACTTGCCTTATGTAGCCAATATAGAATAATTATTTATTTGAACCTATCCTCAATGATTGTCATTTCCATACTAACATCTTTTGGCAATGATGACCCAAATGCTTGCTTTAAGCTGGAATCTCCACTAAGCTCAAAGTATGTTCTTTCCATCTTTTGGAAATGGATATCAATGATATCTCTATCAAATGATATGCACTTCATTTGGAAGATTTGTCACCATATATTTTCAAGTCTTTGACCTGTATCTCTACAGATGACTTCTAGAAGTATGTTCAAGTTTGTATAAAGGTCCTATCTACAACAACTATTGCGATCCACCAATCCGTTAGAATGTTGGTGAACCTTGAAGTAGATTCCGAGAGGATCATGTACTTTTCCCTCTCGACTAGATTCTTTGTAACCTTCCAAGTATAGAAGTCTTGGATTCATTGGAGACATGAAGAAACCTTATCATCGTAAAGAGTAAAAGTATGAAACCTCGTTCTAAAATTTTTAGGCATTGTGTTCATTGGTTCTGGTCACCTTTCTAAAATTGAATCATCAGTCATGCCATCCTAATAATCATCAATTTCAGAGATGTCTACTTCTGTTTGATGATTGATAAAGATGGGTAGATAGTCCTCTTTATCAGATTCTAGTGAAGACTCAGTAGTTTAAAATTTAGTTGTTTCTTTAATGTACTCCTGGGAATCATCAACATATTCCTGGGAATTAGTGGAAGATTCACAATCTTTGATATATCCATTTGAGGGACAATTATCTTCGGGCTCATGCTCTAAATAAATGTCATCAAGATGTTCCAGATTAAGGTCATCCAATTGTTCATCACATCTAAAATAATCATAAAAACAACTAAGATAATCATCGATTGAACTACCATCTTTCAGTGATTAAAGTTTTGGACAAACCAGTTCGTTTATACCCAAGATCTTGTCTGGATAACCATGTGTTTGGAAAAACCAGTATTCGCCATTAGTGATGTCATGTATGAGGGAAACCCACTCCTTCTGAATCTGATTTTTCATGATTAAAGATCGTCAAGTTATATTTGAATGTACTCAAATCGGCAAATATAGAGTCATCCATCAGGTCCTTGTAACATGAGATCATCATAACTTTAGGGTCCACAACCTTTTTGCGTTTGGACTTTGCTTGTGCCTCTTCAACTTATTTTTTAGTAGCCATAACAATTTTTCTCTCACCATACTAGTTTGTCTATGTCAAACTCAGGTTCTTCTTTATGAAATTTAGCTGCATTAAATGAGAAAGCTGGTTCCGAAGGAGAGTATCACTGTGAGCACATTGAGAATAGAGTAGACTTAGGGGGACAGGATGAAGGTCTCATTGGTTCATGGTTACCATATCTCAATAACTATATATTTTCTTTTATTTAGGCTACGTACCTTTTTTTTTGTTTGATAAGGTGACAGAGCGACGTTCCTAGGGGTTTTATATGAAACTGTATAGTTTGCAACCTTTTTTCTAAAGATTTGATTAGTCCACTATGTTGGGTCGACGTTTGGTCCATCCTTTTCTTTATCAAACTATTTTTATCATGAATCTTGACTTGTTAATGAAAAATGCCTCTGATGGACTATCCGATACTGGTCAACGCTTTATTTTGGCATATAGAATGTATAGATTTCTAATTAAGTGTTTCTTCTATATTGCTTGCAGACATATGTTCTCCCGTTCGTAAGATAACTTTCTTTTGTGGTATTTTTTTAGCATGGATAAGGTTATCATTTTCAATTGTTTGGTAATTGGAGAAATCATATGTGTGACCGGAGCTTGCAGAGGATAACATAAACATCATATTTTGTGCAGGTTCTTTTTGGGAGGTCTTATTTTTTGATGGAGTAGATAGGGCTGGCCAATCCCAAGGTTTATGAGAAACTAGGAACTGATATTCCTACTCGTCTTATTTGGCCATACCATATGCATATTCTTTATCCTCTGCTTTGTCATGATCTTTGGTTTGGTAGTAATAACCTTCACATTCCGAGAAATCACAATCAATATCCCACGGATTATGTCCTCTGAAATAAAACTTCTACCAAAACACGCCAATACCATTTTGATTGAATTGTCTTATCCAATCAATATCATTTCCAAAAAACTCAGATATTTACTTCGAGTCCAGATTTTTTTGATCGAGACTATCTAGAGGCTGGTACATATGTATGAAGAAGGTAGTTTTATGGAATTTTTCAAGTGACTGTGGTCAAAGAATATTGGGACTACATTATTGGATTTTTTGGGAGAAAGTGGGATCCGTGGACTTGATATATTGATGATGGTCTCTAAATTTTTAATAATTGGTGACCCATGAGTCAGGAAAAACTTTGACTTGCTCTCTCTCGATATATACCTAGGGATTTGGGTTAAATGAGTTGTTCCATTGATGGTATATATTTTTAGGAAAACAATATCTTGGCCACGTGGAAGGGATAGGTCCATGTCATGGTTTCGGACTCTCCAAGCCTGCTAAAATAGAGAGTAGAATGTATGACATCTTTATCTTAAGGATATCAAAGTATTTGGACCTGTATCTTTAACGCCTTCGTGAGATACAGATCTTGTAGGGACATGTTGAAGTTTAGGAATATCATAACAAAGATAGTTACTGAGTTGAGAGCTATTTATGACGTACCCAAGTGTGCATGTTGATATTCATAGTATCTAGTATCTAGAAGGGAAAGACATTCCACGACGGGCTGGACTATTCTTCCATGATATTTTAATGCAATTCTTTCAACTCCAAAATGGATATGGGTAAAACCCTTGCTTTTCCACTGTATGGGAAAATCCTCTAGCATCTACAAAATAATGAATTATTCTTCTTTCATCTTTTTGATGAACTAGGATCAACACCATCTGACTCTAGATTCGCCTTATCTTCAGGCTTGTTAGCTTCAATATTTTGCACTTTGAAAAGATAAAAGAGATCATCATCATCCTTCATCTTATGGTTCTTCATATCACCACTATCATCAAATATCACATGAACACTTTCCTCAATGCATACTTTTCTTTTGTTGTAAACTCTATAAGCAAGTTTAACATGATTACCTTATAGGGACACCTTCATCACTTATGGGATCAAACTTTCCCAGATCGTCCTTATCTATGTTTAGCACAAAACACTTGAGCTCAAAGTATCTTAGGTAACTTAGCTTGGATTTATTGTTGTTGAGCAATTCATAAGGTGTTTTGTTCAAGAGATGCTTGATCAAGCATATGTTAGTCACATAATACACATTGATGATAGCTTCAGCCCAAAAGCTTAGAAGAAGATTAGACTCGGTTAACATGGTTTTTTCAATATCTACCAGCGTTCTGTTCTTCGTTTCCACTACACTGTTTTGTTGAGGTGTTTAGGGTGCTGATAAGTTATGATCAATACCATTTTCTTCACAAAATACATCAAGCTTCACATTTTAAAACTCAATTTTACGGTCGGACCTAATCCCAACAATCAAGCAGTTGAGCTTTGTTTTAATAATTTTGAAAAATGTCATCAGCACATAAACTCTCTCAGAATTCCACTTGAGAAACATAGACCACATGAATCTTGAGTAGTCATCCACAATCACCAGGATGTACTTCTTTCCGCTTTGAATCTGGATTCTCAAAGGCCCACTGAAATCAATGTGTATTAACTAAAGAACCCTTGAAGAACTAACATGCTTCTTTGATCTGAATAAGGACCTGGTTTGTTTACCTTTTGACACGTGCCTCACACATTTTGCTGTTTTTGAACTTCAACTTTGGAATACCATGGACCAGGTCCTTGGAGGCAACTTTCTTCAATAGAGAAGAGCTCACAATAACTAGCCTCCTATGCCACAAGTCAACATTTTCACTTTGAGCACTTACGCATGCCAAATCATCTTCATGAGTTCTTTACAGTTCAACTACACGCATGTTTTGCTTCGTCCTAGCCGTCAGGATCACATTTTTGGTAGATAAATTGGTTACAATGCATTTTTGTGATGAAAACTTGACTTTATTTCCCTTAACACATATCTTGGAAACACTAAGAAGACTAAATTTTAACCAACTCACATAGTACACTTTTTCAATGGAATATTTAAGATATTTCCCAACTCTGCCAACTTCCAGTATGTACCCCTTATTACTATCACAAAAATATACACCTCCGCCTTGAAGTGCCTTGAGTGAAAGGAAGTTTTTAGTGTTTCCAGTCATGATCTTAAAGAACCAAGTGTAAATAAACCAACACTGACCACTACTTCCTTCATTCAATTGCAACAAACAAAACTTATTATACTTGGGAACCCACTTCAATATGAGTACCCAACAAGTTGATAAAGGTGTGATGAAACTGTTTCTTTCCCAATGAGGTAGGTTAGTTCTTTTCATGTTCGAGGTCTTACGAATAAGAGTAAGTCCCCTCTTTTTAGATATTTTCTATCAAGATTTGACTGAAAATTTTCTTGTAAAATTTTCTATCCAAGACAATCCCCTTTTAGATGGCCATTTCAACTACAATGGAGACACAATTAATTATCTAACACAGTGACATATTGACTATGAGTTTGTAGCACTCTAGAAGTTCAAGACCTAATCTAGAGCCTCACATAAAGAGAAAAGACTTAGAAAAATGTTTTAAGACCTAAAATAATGTATTTCAAATAGATAGGAAGTTTTTAGAGTCAAAACCTCAAGGAACATCCATGATGTCCGGTGAATTGAAATAGAGGTTATTGTGCCTTGACATGTTTCTTAAGGTTTTAAGATTTGGAATTCAACATAATTTGGTAGAGGGGAGTTAAACATGTTCTAGAGTGTGTTTAGGGTTTAAACGTCCATGTATGAATCTCTAAGGACCACCCTAAGGGTCCGTGAAGAGGACCCTTCAATTCGACCAAAAGCTGTCAATTTGACAGTGGCTACCTACGAAGTCAATATATGAGCCGTTGTCTCGCCGACGAGCCATCGATGGCTCCGTCGTACAAAACATATCCAATTATCCAAAAAGGTACTAAAAACCAAGTCTCTGAACTTATCTACGGTTGTGCAGGACAGGGCATTGACTAACATACAGACCGTATGTCGGGATCTGATAGTTCAGGTCTAATTTCCATTGTTGCATTTCAAGTTGAGTCTTTTAATTAGTTTGTTGGTAAGTATGTTAATCAAGGGTTAGGTGATGTCTAATTAAGTTGGTTAAGGAAATATATAAAGGCCTAACACTCATTAAACTAACCTAACCAACTTTAATCCCAAACTCAAAATCCTCATCCTTCTCTCTACTTTCTCTCATGTATGTCTCCTAGTTCTTGAGCTATGTTACTCCCATAGGAAGACTATATAGTTGATCCACCTAGAATTCTAGGTTCATGTTATGGTACAACCTTGGAAAGTAGACCACCTTCTTTCGGTGTAGGGTTTCATGACATGGATTCCAAATTTAGATCATGTGGTCTATGTCAGTTAAGGCAATTGTTCCCAAAAGTAAAATGAAGTAATCAAGTGAACACTAACTAAGGTGACCTAATGGGTTTAATGTAGTCTTGGTAGGGGTATGGGACTATTCCTATACATTGCACTAGTTATCCTTGAGGGAAGCCCTAGGAGGTTGTTCTTATGTTCTTACAAACTAAATGATACGTATATGTTGAATTTACATGTTGATGATTCTATATGATGTTAGTTTCATTTATGTACATGTTATTGGTCTAAATATCTAAATATGATGATGACTACTCATGATGCTATGTTATATGAAGTTTGACATTGCATGTGATCCTTTGTTGGGTTTTACTTGGTTGTGTGGGGTTATGAGACTTCACTTGATCATCATACTTGTAAGCTTGGTAATGGGTTATGAGTAAGGGTCTTGCTCATGTAGTAATGTTATGAACTCCTATACATGTTTTGTTGTTATGACATTATATTGGACTTGTTTTTGTTATGTACTCTAATATGGTACTACACATGTTCACTTGACTTTACTTGATGATGTTGGTATTGTGTTATATATGGTCTTGTTTTAATGAATATGTGATCATTGCCTCATATGTGTTCGTGATTGTGCATAAAGGCTTTCCAAAGTAACTTAGCATGGTTTTGAACAAATGTCCCTTTAAGAATGATTTCAATGTTTTATGTTCCATACTTAGTACAAGTGGTGTACCAACCCATATCATTTTTCTACAAATATGTAGGTTTCGACCATTGAGTTCATAGGAGGCCGATTCAACAAGACTGAGACTTTTTTCTCAAAATATTAGTAGGTCCTCATGTTCGAGGATGTTACCTTCTCTATGCTCTATCTTTGAAGTTATATTTTCAGAAAGACATTATTGATTCCTTTATCGTTTAAATATTTATGTAAGCCTATAATGGCTTATTGACTTTGTATTGGCTATGTCCAACATTTGTACTCGTTTAGGTAGTTCAATATGAGATGAACTATTAGATTAATTTCTATGTATCTTATGTTGTTAAAATGAGAAGCCTATGTATGCTTCATATGTGAAGAGTCTAGGTAAACGTCACATGTAGATTGCCAGAGGTCTATATTAACCTAAATATGCAGATATGTATGAAAACTTTGAATTTTCCGCACTTATTAACATATAAAATTTAATGATGAGTGCTAAGAGGCTAGTCTTAGTCCTCTCCGAGGACGACAATGCTGGTTACGTCTAGGGGTGCTCCCCGGTCGTGATAAACTTGATATCGCATATTGAGGTTAAATAAATCTTAGGATAGATGTCTCATTGAACCACACTTACGTAGAGTCTTGTTCATGGGTGTGAAGTGCACCACACTTAGGAATTAGAGGGTATGTGACACTTAGGAATTCTCACTTATTGGTAATCTTGTAAGTCGTGCCTTGAGAGTTGAAACTCTACGTGTCCTCTTTTTTCTGATCAGTTCTTGTCGACATAGGATATGACCACAAGACGTGCATCTGCAAGGAGAGTGGAGGAAGATTGGGCTAAATCAAGAGTTCCTCTCCAAGGCAACCAAGTCCCTCCACAGGACAACCAAGTGCCTCCTTAAAAACAAGTTGCGATTATTCCTCAACCTATGACGGATGTAGAGATAAGATCAAAAATTTTGAGTTTGGCTGAGGCGATGACTACCCAAGAACAGCGGTATCTACTCAAGAAAATATGGAGGTTGGACTCAATGTTTAACAAAATTGTAGTTCCACGGTTGCCGCTTGAGGAACTTCACTAGGATGAATTCTCCAATGTTCTTTAGGTCAAAAGTGTGAAGACCCCCAAGACTTCATTGATGAGGTCTACAAGATTCTCTATACTATGGGGTTGACTTCAAATGAAAGGGCGAGCTAGCTTCATATGAACTCAAGGATACACTCAATAAAGAGACAATAGGGCCTTGAGAGCGGGTCCTATCACTTGGGAGGTGTTTAGAAGGGCTTTTCTTGATCGTTTCTTTCATAGGGAGAAAAGGGAGGCCAAAGTGGAGGAATTAATCAACATTCGTCAATAGGTGTAAATGTGCAAGAATACTCCTTGAAGTTCACCAAATTGTCCAAGTAAGCCCCTTCCTCGTTGTCTAACCCAAGGGATGAGATGAATCACTTTGTTATGGGAGTGTCCGATGATTTGGTTGAAGAGTGTCTTTTCGGCTATGCTCCATGACACTATGGATATTTTTGAGGTTGATGGTTCATGCTCAACAAGTTGAGGAGACTCGAATCAAGAGGAAGAATAGGGAGTTTAAGAGGGAAGGCTTATGAAGGCGGTACTTCCAAGGGTAGGCTTGAGATTCAATACAAGACTAGGTTTAAAAAAAGGTTTGCAACCATATTCTTTCCAACTTTCCTAAGGAAAACAAGGATACAGTGTCTAAACCTAATTCCCAAAAATCTATAAGTGGAAATTCACCAAGTGAACCAACTTTTTCCAAATGTGGTAAGAAATATTAGGGTGAGTGTCTAGTTAGAAAGGGAAAATGCTTTGGTTGTGGAAAGGAGAGTCATAAGGTTAAGGATTGCCCTAATGTGAGGAGTCAAGAGAAGGAGAGTGGTCGAGCTCAATGAAGTGGTCCTAGTTTCGAGGCTCCAAAGAGGAACCGCTTTTATACTCTCCGTTCTAGGATTGAACAAGAAGAGTCCCCTGATGTGGTTACAAGTATGTTACAAGTCATGTCTATTGATGTTTATGCTTACTTGATCCCGGTGCTATATTGTCTTTTTTAACTCCTGTAGTAGCTAAAAAGTTTGATGTTCACCCGATATTTTAATTGAACCATTTTTGGTTACAACCCCGGTGGGTGACTCCGTTTCGACAGAAGATTTTATAGGAGTTATCCTATATGTTTTCCTAATAGTGTTACATGGGTTGATTTGATATAACTTGATATGGTTGATTTTGATGTTATTTAGGAATGGATTGGTTGCATGCTTCTTTTGCTTCGATTTATTTTCGATAAAAATTGGTTGAGTTAATTTTCCTAATGAACCCATCTTAGAGTGGAAGAGGGGTAACTTAATTCCTAGAGGTTGTACAATTTTTTTATCTTAAGGCTTGTAAAATGATCTCTAAAGGGTGTCTTTACCATATTGTAAGAGTCACAGACCTTGAGTCCAACATCCCTCCTATTGAGTCGGTCCCCATGTAACATTCCAGAAAATGTACCTGTCTAGTGAAGGGTCTATTAGGTTTTAAGAATAAGTATTGGGGTACATAGGAAACCCAATGCCAAATATTGAGTAATATTGGGCTTGTTACAGAATATTGGCTTAAGGGTGTTAGCCGATTTCTATGTATTAACAAGTATCTTAAGATATACTCTTATATTCAAATGCTCTAAGCCCAATATTGAGTAATATTGGGCATGTTAGAGAATATTGGCTTGAGGGTGTTAGCCAATTTCTTTGTATTAACAAGTCACTTAAGATATACTTTGATGTTCAAATGCTCCAATCCAAGCTTGTTTAGGAATTGTACCTACAATGAAGACCCTAAGCTAAAATTTTTGTTTTCTTAGCTTACACACATTAGGTACGTGGTATCCAAGTGTAAATCCTAGGTACCATAACACATGATCATTTAAAATGATCATGTAGATTAAGTAGTGCCCAAGGACATAGTGAGGATCCTTTGGACAAGAAGTGAACTTTACAAGTGCAACAACAAAGTGCATGGTTAGAAAGTGCACGACAACACATGTGCAAGCACATGTGCCACCAACCGAGAGACCAAGCGACCAAGCCCAACCGATTTGGTTAGGGTGGGGAGCCCGGTAGGCGTCGGGTCAAACAACGCGGGTTGCAACTTCCTAACCAATCCTAGGATCAAAGTAACTTACCTAACTAGCTAACTAACCTAGTACTAACTAATATGAACTAACTAGTGTGCCCGAAATCTTAACACCCAATCGGGTGATGCTAGCCGAGTAGCTAACTAAAGAAACATCCTAGCTAACCTAGGAGGGGCCAAAGGGGTTGGTTATGGTCCTAGTGTATAACGGGTACTTTAATAATTATCCTAGGTCACTTAATTAAATAAATTAGCAACTTAATTAATTAATTTAAATTAATGTTCAAACCCAAGACCCTTAGCAAATTTTTAGAATTTGGCTAGGTCAAATGTCTTCTATTTTTAGGCAATTTAGGAGGGGCATTTTGGTAATTTGCTTCTTGATTTATTTAATTAAGTCAATTAGCCTAAGTTGAATGAGTCAATATTCACTTGGCAGATTTAGACTCACACTGAAACTCAAAAACAGTGAAAAAATGTAAGAAAAACTCAAAAATACTCTAGGTTATCCGTAGGCGATTTTAAGGCAATTCATCATGATTTTTTTGCAAAGTACAAGGTGATCTTTGTAGATTCAATTCTACAGTAAGGTATGGGTTTATCTCTTTGATTCCTTTTCCCAGGAGGCTTTTCAAACATTTTGTAATCAAGAAAACCAAAACTAGGGTTGTTGCCAATGAAATTGTCGAACGTTCATCTCCCTAGTTCTTCTATTTCCTATTCTAGTAGTATGCATAATGCGAATCTCCAGCATGTTATTAGTATGTGGTGCTAACTTATCATTATGTGTAGGTTTACGTGATAATGTTGAATGAGGATTATAGGGTAGATCCTTATGATTAAAGTATCATTTACATGAGATTACTATAGTTATACAAGAAGTGAATGACTTGGCTAGTGATTATATCATGATAAGTGTTTAGTGAAAGTTTGGCTTATGCCAATAAACTGGCCAGCAATATTATTTCCAAAGTATGTAATAGAATTGGAAAATGATTAAGTCATAGCAATATTATATGGCAAATGTAAATTATGATGTTTCTTTTAAGGCCAATTACATGTTAAAGATTGGCTACAAGATGTAACTCAATGAACTCATAACCTAGGGTATGCCAATTATTGGGACAATTCCCAACATAACCTATTTAAATGAACTTGTGAAAATAGTAGCACATTGAAGAAGTCCTTATAACTTTCATAAAAGTTGTACAAGACTACCAGATAACATTGAACAAGGTAAGGTGAGTACTGAAATAACTAAAAGCTTATGAGTTAGGAAATTCACCGAGAATGGGGTGCTAAAGGAAGTGAGAGAAGTCCACTTGCACCTAAACAATTATGTTAAAGATACACATAAAAGGGTGTTAGAAGTCATGAGACAAGTCTCATTCATACAATAATGATAACGTAAGATTTAAGTTCACATTCATCAAGTATCGAAAAGGGATGATAAGTCATCCATTGAGCTAAGCATACCTCATACTAGAAGCAAGCTTCCATTGTGTATGAGTGAACTCTAAAAGTTGTAAAGTATGATAAATTGGGTTAAGCACCGATAGAGTAGTAATGAGCTTGTGCAAGCACATGTAAGCCTCATAAGATGAGACTACAAACAAGGTGGATAAGGTTCTCCAAATTCTCCTAGTCTTTGAACTATGTCGCCAACATATGTTACTAGCATGTGAATCCACCTAAGAAAGATAGGAAGTATTCAGTTTTACATTGGCCGGTGAACCACCTCTTTTCAGTGTGGGGAAAACACTGGATTTCGTGTTAGCTCATATGATCTATGTCGGTTAAATGCTAAAGATTTCTTTAAGAAAGTAAGAAAGTAAGAAAGAAAGAACTAGGAAGATGAGGGGTTTTCGGATAGGATAACCAAAGGGTGAGGTTTGACTAAGTAATAATGTAAGTCATTGCCCAGAAAGATCCCAATGGAAGCCTTCAAATAATATCCTAAGTCAACCTAGCATGTTCAAATTGAACATGAGATCAAAGAAGAAGAACTGTAAGTTCAAAGTGAACTAATTAAGCAAAAGTATATGTATATCAAATCATCAATATTTGATAAGAATAATGTTTTAAAAGTTATTGGCTTATGACAATAAAGGGAGCAAAACATAATGACTCATCAATTGGAGTATAAATATATGCCCCAACATCTTTATATTATTCAGATAATCAAATAATGGGACTAGCCAATAAAGATTAGCTTATAAACACTTTATGCCCAGTTTAACAAGAATGGAAAGAATAACTTGTGAGTTGGATAGTCAAATCATTTTCTTAGAGCTTGTTTGGCTCAGCTTAAAAGATGGTCAAACTGACTTAAAAGCTGGTTTTTGACTTATTTAGCTGTTTGGCAATACTCAAAATAACTTATTTTAAGTTAAAAAAAACTTATTTTAAGCCAAAAGTTAAAAGCTGGGGTAGGGTGCTTTTTTTTTTTTTTTTAGCTTATAAGTTGTTTTAAGTTGACCACATTTTTATCTTTTTGCTCTTAATATTTTTATACAATCTCCAAATTACCCATATAACCCTAGCATTTCTTTCTTCCATTTTTCACTTTTCACGTTTGACATAACATCTTCAGCACTTTTATCCAAACGCATAACTGCATATTTTAAAAATAAGTTTCAGCACTTTTAAAAGTACTTTTTTAAAGCTGCTTTTATTAAGCCCATCCAAACGGGCCCTTAGTCTTTTAGATTACTTACTTGATTCATCGTAGTGATGGGAATACAATGAATCATTGCATTGTAAGTAAAACATAGGATCAAAGGAGATCATTGAACTACAAATAAAAAGAAGAATAGACTAAAAAATAAACACAGTTTGGGAGAGGGAGCTCTTGGCCTAAGAGGAGCAAAATTATTATATTTTCTTTGAGTTGTTCTAAAATTATGTTCATGATTACAAGGTCTTATGTTCATATAGAAAATGAGTTTTGTGCTTTAAATGCATGCAAATATGTCATATTCATAGAATGACTCATAAATAACAAATTAGGAAAGTGAAGTGACTTCACTTAGAAAAATGGCATGTTGCTATAGGAAGAGCATTGTTTGATCATTCATAGTTCTTATGTGTTTATGTGCATACACCCAAACTTAGTACAAGTATGTACTAACCCGTATACAATTACACTTTTTATAGGTGCAGGTCCTTGAAGAATATTGAAGATTAGTTTAAGCCGTTTGGACTTGTACCTCTAGACTTTGGTAGGTCCTCTTCAGTTCGAGGATGACTACGCTTTAATATGTATCTTTAGTAGATTAGAAATAGCTAGTGGATGTTTTCCCTAGCGTTTTTTTTCAAGCATTTGTTCAATCTTTTGTATTTAGGTTGGTTTGGCTACTATTATTGATATTGTGAATTCTTCATTTCAATTATTCAATCTATTAATATATGGTTTATTTTGAGTTGTTAGTATATTACTCTTATGCAATATTTATATGAAGTAAACTTTAGTAAATATAAAAGTTTTAAATTTTCCGCTAATTTAACTGTATGATTATGATGAAAACTAAGAAGAGGCTTGTCTGCGACCTCTTAGAGGTTAACGACGCCAGTCTCATCTAGGGTTTAGGATCCGGGTGTGACAAACTTGGTATCAAAGTATGAGGTTAAATTACCCAGGATCTAAGGCTTAAAACAACCACATTGCGTCGTTTCTAGCTTATGATTGTGAAGTGCACCAGAATCATGACTTAGAGACTTAGTGATGTTAAGAATCTCCCCTTCTTCTACTTTTTATAGTGATGTGTAGAGTTTTGACATTTTTTTTCATTCTAGCATCTAACTTCCTTCTTGTGTGTGCGTGTAGAAAAATGAACGGAAGAAGAAATGCAGGCATGAGAGTTGGAGAAGCAGCTGCTGGGGGAAACCAAGCTCCTACTCAAGCCCCAGTTGCTGGAGTTCAAGTGCCTATTAACCCAGCTGGGTTGACGGATAAAGAAGTGAGAGCAGTACTTGTTCAGATGGCACATGCCATCACTGCTCAGGCACATGCTATCACATCCCAAGCCATTAGAGAGGGTGCTCCTAAGGAGAACCCACATGCTAGAACCATTTCTAGCAGGCTGAAAGATTTCACCAGGATAAATTCTCCAGTCTACTTCGGGCGCAGAACCAATGAGGATCCCCAAGAGTTTGAGCACGAGGTCCACAAGATTCTCTGTTCTATGAGTGTTAATGAAGAGGAGAAGGTTGAGTTGGCTACATACGTGCTCATGGATGTGGCTTAGGTTTCGTACAAGATGTGGGTAGATGGCCGAGCACCAGGAGAAGTCCACAACATTTGGGAGATTCTCAAGACTACATTCCTGGAGAGGTTCTTTTCCATAGAGAAGAGAGAGGCTAAGGTTGAGGAGTTTATCAGCCTATGTACGGGAGGTATGTCAGTCAAGTATTACCTCTTGAAGTTTGTTAAGCTTTCTGAATATGCTTCTTCCCTGGTGTCCAGTAGCACGGATGAGATGAGCAAGTTTGTGACTGGTGTATTAGAGGATCTGGAGGAGGAATGTTGGGCAGCCATGTTGGATGATAACATGGACCTGGATAGGTTGATGGTACATGCATAACAGGTGGAGGAGAGTCTTTAGAGGAAGAGAGGTCGAGAAGATAAGAAGCCTAGCCCCTCGGATCAGGCTGGTTCTAGCACTGCTAGGAGTTTGTTTGGAGTCCAGGACATGCCCAAGTTAAAGAAGGGGCACCAGCACTCAGGTAATCCTACTCCTTCCAGGAACACAAATACCAAAGGGGGCAAGTCTGGCCCCAAGAGGGTAATGATAGAAATGCCCAGCGTGATAGAAAGTCGTGTGGTAAGTATGACTATTTGCATGGAGGTGAGTTCATGGTAGGTTCTAATGCCTGCTATGGGTGCGGCATGGTTGTGCATATAATCAGGGACTGCCCGCATGTGAAGAATCAGGACAAGGCAAATACTCAACCTCAGCCTAATCCTACTGCTGCAGCCGAGCGTCTCAAGAAGAAAATGTTCTATACTCAGCAAGGTAGAGAGGAGCAGGAGAAGTCAGCTGATGTGGTCACTGGTACCTTTCATGTCCTTTCTTTTCCTGTGTATGCATTGTTAAATCCAGGATCCACTATCTCTTTCGTTACTCCTTTAGTAGCTAGTAAATTTGATTTGCTTCCTGAGATTTTGCATGAACCTTTTCTAGTTAGTACTCCCATAGGGGACAACATTAGAGCTTAAAGAGTATATAGAGATTGCCCAATAATCGTTCTTGATAGAGATACCTATGCTGACTTAATAGAATTAGCCATGCTTGACTTTGATATAATTTTGAGTATGGATTGGCTCCATAAATGCTATGCTACCATAGACTATCGAAACATGACAGTAAGGTTTCAGTTTCCTAATGAGTTAGAGATGAAATCACAAGGGCGTAGTTCCAATCCAACATGCCAAATAGTTGCCCATCTTAAATACAATAAGATGTTATCTAAGTGGTATTTATACAACTTAGTCAGAGTCAATGACTTAGAACATGAAGTTCCTTCCGTAGACTCTGTGTCCATAGTGAATGATTTTCAAGATGTCTTTCTGGAGGATTTACTAGGAATCCCTCTTGAGTGCGAACTTGACTTTGGTATTGATTTAGATCCCAACACCAAACCAATTCCCTTTCCTCCCTATAGAATGGCTCCAGCTGAAATTAAAGACTTTAAATTGGAGTTAAATGATCTACTTGATTAGGTCTTCATCAACCCGAGCATATCCTCATGGGGTGCTCCACTATTGTTTGTTAAGAAAAAGGATGAACCCTTAGAATGTGTATCGATTATCGGCAACTCCATAAATTCACTATAAAGAACAAATACCCTCTTCCCAAGATTGATGATCTATTTGATCAGCTCCAAGGTTCAAGTTTCTTCTTTAAAATTGATCTCTGGTCAGGGTATAACCTGCTTAGGGTGAGACAAGAGGACATTCCTAAGACTGACTTCTATACTAGGTATGGTCATTACGAGTTTTTTGTCATGTTATTTGGTCTTACTAACGTACTAGCCGCATTTATGGACCTTATAAATAGGGCCTTTCGTGAATACCTTGATTCTTTTGTCATATTATTCATAGATGACATCCTCATATACTCTAAGACCAGAGAAGTTCATGAACAACATTTGAGAATAACATTACAAGTACACAGGGAACATCAGTTGTATGCAAAATTCAGCAAATGTGAGTTTTGCCTTAGATCAGTGACCTTTTTTTGGTAAATTTGTGTCCGACTAGGGTGTAGAGGTTTTTCCAAAAAATATTGAGTCAGTAAAGAACTGGATGACACCTCTCACACCTACAGACATCAAGAGTTTCTTGGGTTTGACTAATTACTATTGCAGGTTTGTTAAGGGATTTTCTAATATTGCTGCACCATTGACATCTTTAACAAAGAAGAAGGCGAAGTTTCAGTGGTCTGAAACTAGTGAAAAGAGCTCCACCGAGTAGGTTTGGGATGTGTTCTTATGCAGGATGGTAAGTGGACTGTATATACATCAAGATAGTTGAAAATCCACGAGAAGAATTACCCTACCTATGATCTTAAGTTAGCTATTGTGGTATTTGCTTAAAAATTTGGAGACATTATTTAGATTGTGTACATGTTAATGTATTTGTTGACCATAAAAGTAATTCAGTATGTTTTTACCAAAAGAGAATTGAATACTCATCAGAGAAGATGGCTAGAGCTGCTCAAGGATTGTGACATGAGTGTCCACTATCACCCAGGTTAGGCCAATGTAGTGGCTTATGCTTTGATCTGATTGAGCATGGGCAGTGTGTCTCATATTTATTATGAGAATAAGGATCTGGTTAAAGGGGTACACCAATTGTCTAGGTTAGGTGTACGACTGGTAGATACACTAAGTGAGGGTGTTTCAATTTGTTCCAATTTTGAATCCTCATTTGTTATAGATATTAAAGCTAAGCAGCATCTCAACCCAGTACTCATGGAGTTGAAAGACTTAGTGTTGAGTAAGCTGAATGGACCATTCTCACTAGGAGGGATTATGTGCTTAGATACTACACAGATTGTGTGTTCCTTTTATTGATAATCTGAGACCTAATATTATTGCAGGGGCTCATGGATCCAGGTATTCCATTCATCCAAGTTCCAACAAGATGTATCATGATATCAAGGAGATCTATTGGTGGGAATGTATGAAGCGAGATACTTCTATGTTAGTGGAGGAGTGTCCCAATTTCCAACAGGTTAAGGCCGAACACCTCAAGCCTGAAGGTCTTACCCAGTTGATTGAGATCCCAATATGGAAGTGGGAGGTTATTAATATGGAATTTGTGGTTGGTCTCCCCACGACCAGGAAACTGCATGATTTCATTTGGGTAATTGTTTATAGGATGACTATGTTTTCTCACTTCATTCCTATGAAGTCTAATTAAAGGGCCGAAGATTATGCCAAGTTGTATATTGATGAGGTAGTGAGGTGGCATGGGATTTCTTTATCGATCATTTCGGATAGGGGATCCCTTTTCACTTCTCACTTTTGGAGATCTTTCCAAAAGAGCTTGGGCACACAGGTGAAGCTCAATACTGCTTTTCATCCTCTGATGGATGGACAAGCAGAGCGTACCATTCATACCCTTGAAGACTTGTTGAGAGGATGTGTTATTGACTTCAAGGGGAGTTGGGATGATCACTTGCTACTGATTGAGTTCTCTTATAATATTAACTACTATTCCAGTATGTGGATGGCACCTTTTGAAGCACTCTTTGGCAGGAGATGTACGTCCCCAGTTGGGTGGTTTGAGGTAGAAGAGTCTTATATCCTTGTCCCTAAGATCATACATGAGTCTATGCAAAAGGTGTGACTGATCAAGGATAGATTGACTACTAATTACAGTCGTCAAAAATCCTATGCTGATTACAGGAAGAGGGCTCTTGAATTATAGGTAGGTGATCAAGTCTACCTGAAGATATCACCCATGAAAGGGTGATGAGGTTTGGTAAGAAAGGGAAGTTGAGTCCGAGGTATATAGGTCCTTATGAGTTCTTACAACGAGTAGGGAATGTTGCCTATGAACTGATCTTACCAAATGACTTGGCTTATGTTCATCCAATGTTTCATGTTCGATGCTTAAAAAGTGTCTAGGTGATCCACCATCCATCCTGCCTGTTGAGGGGTTAGGAGCCGATGAGAACCTTTCTTATGAAGAGGTTCCACTTGAAAGTTTAGATCGCCAAGTGAAGCATATGAGGAACAAGGAGGTTGCCACAGTAAAGTTGCTATGGAGGAACCACCTTGTTGAGGGAGGAGGCCGAGGCCGACATGGGATCCCGTTACCCTCACTTGTTCATTTCTTGAGGTTAGATATACTCTTCCTATGTCTGATTTAATTTATGAAACTCTAAATTTTAGTTCATTAGTCGGTTTTGGTGTTTTAAGTCCATAACTGTGTGTTTTATACTTGCACTATATGAGTCAATATGATTCCATGTTTGCATTCATGTTGTTGTTTTTGTATAGCGTTGACATGATTTTTGTGTGGCATCAGTTGTGATGTGCATTGAGTTGAAGTGAGATTGAGAAGGAAGTTCCTATATCTCAGATATGAAGCAAATCTTTGAGTAATGTGAATCATCTAGAGTAAGTTGTGAATCAAATATTCACAAAGATTAAAGTAAAAAGTATGTTGATGTGTTTTTCAAAAATACCCTATTTGATTCAAAATGATGTGTAGTGTCATTCGGGGACGGATGTTCCTTAGGGGGGATAATGTAGCACTCCAGAAAATGTACTTGTATAATGAAGAGTCTATTAGGTTAAAGAATATGTATTGGGGTACATAGGCATCCGAATGCCCAATATTGAATAATATTGAGCATGTTAGAGAATATTGGCTTAAGGGTGTTAGCCATTTTTTATGTATTAACAAGTAACTTAAGATATACTTTGATGTTCAAATGCTCCAATGCAAGATTGTTTAGGAATTGTACCTGCAATGAAGATCCTAAGCAAGAATTTTTGTTTTCTTAGCTTACACACATGAGGTACGAGGCATCTAAGTGTCAAGCCTAGGTATCATAGAACATGATCATTTAAAATAATCATGAAGATTAAGTAGTGATCAAGGACATATTAAGGATCCTTGGGACAAGAAGTGAACTTTCCAAGTGCATCTATAGAGTGCAAAGTTAGGAAAATGCACGACAACACATGTACAAGCACATGTGCTACCGGCTGAGAAACCAAGCAACCAAGCCCAACATATTCTGTTAGGGAGGTTAAGGGGACGACATGCGTTGGGTCAAGCCACATGGGACCCAGCTTCCTAACCAATCATAGGCTCTAACTAACTTACCTAACTAGCTAACTAAGCTAGTACTCACTAAATAAACTAACTAGTGTGCCTGAAATCTTAAGATCTAACCGGGTGACACTAGTCGAGTAGCTAACTATAGAAACAACCTAGTACCTAACCTAGAATGGTCAAAAGGGGTTTGTTATGATCCTAGTGACTTAGGCGTACTTTAGTAATTAACCTAGGTCAGTTAATTAATTAAATTAGCAATTCAATTAATTAATTTAAATTCATGGTCAAACCCGAGACCTTTAGCAAATTTTCAGAATTTGGCAAAGTCAAATGTTCTCCTATTTTTAGTAAATTTAGGAGAGGGTTTTTTGTAATTATCTAATTGATTTATTTAATAAAGTTAATTAGCCTAAGTTGAATTAGTAAATATTCAGTTCCTAAGACTTAGGATCACATTGAAACTCAAAAATAGTGAACAAATGTAAGAAAAACAGAAAAATACTCTCGGTTCTCCAAGGCAATTTCAAGGCAATTCTTCAAGATTTTCGTGCAAAGTACAGAGTGATCTTCGTAGATTCAATTCTACAGTAAGGTATGGGTTTCTCTCTTGGATTCCTTTCCCCAGGAGGATTTTTAAACATTTTGAATTCAATAAAAATAAAACTAAGGTTGTTCCTAATGAAATTGTAGAACGTTGATCTCTCCAGTTCTCCCTATTTCTGATTTAAGTAGTATGTATAATGCAAATCTCGAGCATGTTGTTTGTATGTGGTGGTAACTGATCATTATGTGTAGTAATGTCGAATGAGGCCTATAGGTTAGTCTGTATGATTAAAATATCATGTATATGAGATTACTATAGTATATACATGAAGTAAATTGACTTAGCTAGTGATAATATCATGACAAGTGCTTAGTGAAAGTTTGGTTTCTGCCAATGAATTGGTCAACAATATTATATCCAAAATATGTAATAGAATTGGCCGATGACTAAGTCTTACCAATTTGATATGGCCAATGTAAATTATGATGTTTCTTGTAGGGAAGAATAAATATTGAAGATTGACTTGAAAAGATGTAACTCAGTGAACTTATAACCTAGGGCATGCAAATGATTGGGACAAGTCCCAATATACGATATTTAAAAGAACTTGTGAACATAGTATCGCATTGAATAAGTCCTTATAACATTCATAATGAGTGGTACAAGACTACCAAAAAACATTGAACAATTTAAGGTGAGTAATGAAATAACTAAAAGCTTATGAGTTAGAAAATTGACCTAGAATGGGGTGTTAAAGGAAGTGAGACAAGTCTCACTTGCACCTAAACAATTATGTTAAAGATACTCACATAAGGGAGTGTTAGAAATTGTGAGACAAGTCTCATTCACACCCTAATGATAATGTAAGATTTAAGTTCACATTCATCAAGTATAGAAAGAGATGACAAGTCATCCATTGAGCTAAGCTTACCTCATAGTAGAAGCAAGATTCCATAGTGTATGAGTCAACTCTAAAAGTTATGAAGTATGATAAATTGAGCTAAGAACTGATAGACTAGTAATTAGCTTGTGCAATAACACGTAAGCCTCATGAGATAAGACTACAACCAAGGTGGATAAGGGTCTACAAATTCTCCTAGTCTTTTAACTATGTCTCTAGCATAGGTTACTAGCTAGTGGATCCACCTAAGAAAGATAGGAAGTCTTTGGTTTCACTTTTGCCGGTGGACCGCCTTTTTTCAGTGTGGGGAAGACACTGGGTTTCATGTTAGGTCACATGAACTATGTCGGTTAAATTCTAAAGATTTCTTTAAGAAAGTAAGAAAAAAAGAAAGAAAGAACTAGCAAGATAAGGGGTGTTCGTATAGGATGACCAAAGGGTGAGGTTAGACTAAGTAATTATGTAAGTGATTCTTAGTCACTGCACAGAAAGATCCCAATGGAAGTCTTAAAAGAATATCCTTAGTCAACCTAGCATGTTCAAAGTGAACATGAGATCAAAGAATAAGAAATGTAAGTTTAAAGTGAACTAAGTAAACAAAAACATAAGTATATCAAATCATCAGTGTTTGATAAGAATGAAGGTTTAACACTTATTGGCTTATGCGAATAAACGGAGCAAAACATAATGACTCATCAATTGGAGTATGAATATATGCCCCATAATCTTTATATTATGCAAATGATCAAATAATGGGCATAGCCAATAGATATTGGCTTATAAAGACTTCATGCCATATTTAACAAGAATGGAAAGAATAACTTGTGATAGGGTAGTCAAATCATTTCCTTAGTCAAATCATTTCCTTACTTGATTACTTACTTGAATCTTTGCACTCCTATGTAAAACATAGGATCAAAGTAGATCATTGAACTACACAACAAAAAGATGAGAAGACTGAAAAATAAACTAAGTCTGGAAGAGGGAGCTCTCGGCCTAAGGGGAGCAAAAATATTAAATTTTGCTTGAGTTTTTCTAAAATGATTTTCATGATTCCAAGATTATTTTTATATAGAAAATGAGTTGTGTGCTTTAAATACATGAATATATGTCATATTCATAGCATTATTCATAACTAACCAATTACGAAAGTGAAGCGACTTCACTTTCCAAAAAAAGGCATGTTGCTATAGGAAGAGCTTTCTTTCATCATGCATAGTCCTTATGTATTTATGTGCATATACCCATAATTAGTACAAGTGTGTACTAAACCATATACGATTACTATTTTTATAGGTGCAGGTCCTTGAAGAAGATTGAAGATTAGTTGAAGCCGTTTGGACAAGTACCTCCAGACTTTGGTGGGTCCTCTAGAGTTCGAGGATGCCTACACTTTATTATCTAGATTTAGTAGATTAAGTACCTAGTGGATTTTGTACCTAGTCTTTCCATTTAAACATTTGTTCAAGCTTTTGTATTAAGGTTGGTTCGGCAACTATTAGTAATATTATGAATTCTTCATTTCAATTGTTCAATCTGTTAATAGATGGTTGTTTATTTTGAGCTATTTAAATATCACTCTTATGCAGGAAGTATATGAAGTCTAAGTACACTTCAGTAAATTTAATGAGATTTAAATTTTCTGCTAAATTTAACTGTATGATTGTGATGAAAACTAAGAAGAGGCTTATCTGCGAGCTCTGAGAGGTTAATGGCGTCTGTAACATCTAGGGTATAGGACCCGGGTGTGACACCCTGTAGTGAAGGACTTTCTGAAAGTATTTCCCAATGACTAACCCAAAATTCCTCCCGAATGGGAACTTGATTTTGGTATTGACATATTACCAGATACGAGTCCCATTTCAATCCCTCCTTACCGGATGGGGAGGAATTGAAAGAGTTAAGGCTTCAACTCAAGGATTTGTTAAATAAGAGGTTTATTCAACCTACTATTTCACCATGGGGAGATCCGGTGTTGTTTGTTAAGAAGAAGTATGGGTCCCTTAGGATGTGTATTGATTATCGCTAACTCAATAACATCACCATTAAGAACAAGTATCCTCTCCCTCGGATTGACGACTTTTTTGATCAAATCCAAAGGGCAAGCTACTTTTATAAGAATGACTTGAAATCGGGGTATCACAAACATACAGTTAGAGGTTAGGATGTATATAAAACATTATTTCGAGCTATATATGGTCACTATGAGTTCCTAGAAATTTCCTTTGGTCTCAAAAATGCCCCCGCGACTTTTATGGACCTAATTAATAGGGTGTTCTGAAATTAACTAGATTCCTTTGTCATTGTCTTCATTAACAATATAATGGTGTATTCGAAAAATGAGGGTCATCATATATGTCATTTGAGAGTGGTATTACAAGTCCTAAAGGAATACCACCTATTTTCCAAGTATAGAAAGTGTGAGTTTTGGTTGATATCGGTGGTGTTTCTTGGTCATATCATCTCAAGTGTGGGTATAAAGGTTGATCCAAAGAAATATGAGGCGGTTAAGAATTTACCTAGACAATTGACTCCAACCAACATTATAAGTTTCTTGAATTTAGACGGATACTATAGGAGGTTTGTGGATGGATTTGAGTCCATTTAATTTTCTTTGACTACCTTGACCCAAAAATGTGTGAAATTTGAGTTGTCAGAGGCATGTGAAAAAAGCTTTCAAATTTTGAAATATAGGCTTATCACTGCTCAGTGTTGACTCTACGAGAGGTTACCAAGGGTTTTGTGGTATACTGTGATGCATTCCGAGTGGGTTTGGGTGTGTTCTTATGGTATATAAGAAGGTTGTAGACTATTCCTCTAGACAACTCAAGGTGCATGAGAAGCATTCTACAACTCACGATCTTAAATTAGCGGTCGTATTGTTTGCATTTGAAAATATCTAGGCATTACTTGTATGGTGTTCATATGGGTGTGTATACCAACCATAAGAGTCTTCAATATGTGTTTACCAAAAAGGAGTTGAATCTTCTTCAAAGAAGATGATTGGAATTATTGAAAGATTATGACATGAGTGTTCTCGACCACAACGACAAGGCCAATGTGGTAGTGGATATTTTGAGTCATATGACCATGCTCTAGAGCCTAACGTAAGTGTCAAAAGGTTTAGACACTTTTCGTTGTATATTTTTATGTATCTAAGTCATTTAGGAAGTTTAGAAGTCAAAATTTCCAAGAACGTCCATGATGTCCAAAAACTAGTTCAATGAGGTACTAGCGTGACATAGCCTATTCGACTAGCTTTTAGGAGTCGGAAAATGATGAAAATTGGTGGAAAAGTGTATAACATGTATTAGAGTTGATTCGTAGTCGAAACTTCATGGAAATAATACCTAAGGACCAACCAAGGGCCCTCGTGGAGGACCCTTGCATGTTGGGGTCCAAGGCTGCCCAAGGCAGTGTCCACCAATGGATGGGGCATGGACTTATTACGTCGATGGCCAGTTATAAAAATCCATGGGAATACTCTTTTGTATAGTCTCTGAACTCATCGACAGATGTGCAGCACGGAGGTGTACAGTGGCCGTTGATTGACACACGATTCGACGATCGAGATGTCATCCGTCGTGACTCTTTTTGCCGCACGTTTTGAATTAATTTATCTACTTAGTTGTCTTAGTTAGGAGGTTAATTAGGGGTTAGGGGAAGTCTAATTAAGTTAGTTAACCACCTATATAATATCCCTATGCTAATTAGACTAAGTTAAGCTCTCGTAATTCCCTAACCCAAAACTTTCTTCCTTCTCTCTTCTTTCTCTCTCTAGTGGAAGAACTCCATTGAAGACCAAGCTAGGGGTGGGTTCAAGGTCTTCAAAGGGTCGAATTTCTCCATCAATCTTCATCAATTAGTAAGGTATGATATTTCTTTCACCTTTGAGACCTCTTTCCTCAAATGGTTCCATCAAATTGATTTCAAAAGTTGAGTTTTCATGTGGGTCTTTTCCAATCTCAAAATTAAGCTTGTGAATTACTTTATTTATGATTTATTTTGGATATTATGAATAGATTAACATATATTGTAACTTAATTATGTTATTTCTTGACGGATTGGTCTAGTTTGTAGAAGATGACCTATTCCCCTTAACCCTAGGTTGTGATCCTAATATGAATTGTGTTATGTTGGTTCAATTGAATAGTTTATTGGTTGAATTATTATCCTATGATTTTTTTATATCAATAATTAATAGATTAGTATGAATTATAGTCGAATCAGGCTAGTTCTAGAGAAATTTATCTAGGTTATGAAGTATATTATGAATTTTACCTAAGTCTGTTATCTTAAGTTATGAACTAATAATGGATTGTGATGTAGTGATTCAATTGGATTTTTTGTCATGTTTGTTATTGATTTATTATTATGTTATACCGTTAAGGGGTTGATTTAAGGGTTGATTGTAAGACATTGATGATGGATTATGAAGGAGATTTCGTAAGTCTTGAAATCCTTTTTGCATACTTCAATTGTGGTAAATTGTGATTAAGTGATTATAGTGTATTGAAGTATATCTTATATTAAGATTGATAGGGTTGGCATGATGTTGAATTGAAATTTCTTGACTATGGTTTGTGAGGTGTTGGGTAAGATGTAAATCTTATATGATTGGTGATAATTTAATAATGTGCCTTATTATGAAGTGATATTTTATTGTGTTAACCTAACTTATATGAATTGTAATGAAATGAATATACTTATGCAATTCTTGTTGACCTATAATGATAATGATTATACAAGGGATAGACCTTATAACCTACATTAATCTATGATGATTAATAAAGGTATGAAAGACATTTCATAAGGGACTCTAGCTTAGCACCGAGTGAACTAGAGTGAGGATTTTCCTTCCCACATGGGGAATGTAGAATCACTAATGTACTATCGAGATTGGAGATATTAATGCATGTATCATAAAAATTATCCAAACTATATCTCCTAGTTCTTGAACTATGTTTCCCCCATAGGAATACTAGCTAGTGGATCCAGGTAGTTGCCATGTTCATGTTTTTGTACTACCTCGGCAAGTAGTCCTCCTTCCTTCGGTGTAGTATTCCATGACACCAGATTCCACATTATCTCATGTGGTCTATTTCGGTTAAGGCAAGATGTTCCCAAAAGATAAAATTAACTAAAGGAATGATTTCTAACTGGGATAACCTACATGGATTAGCTTAGTCTAAGTAGGGGTAAGGGACTCTACCTAAATATTACACTAGTTAGAGTTGAAGGAAGTCTTAGGAGGATGTTCTTTTATATATATATATATATATATATTATATATATATATATATATATATGCTTATAATGGTGCATAATATCATATGATGATCTGGCACATTGAAGGGTTTCATGATGTTGAATTCACTTGTGCTTATGTGTTTGGCTTTTATGTATAAAGTAGTATGTTGGTATGTACTCATAAATGATATGCTATGTGAAGTTGGATATTGGTCATGGTTATTGTTGAGTATACTTGATTGAGTAAGGTAATGGGGCTTTGCTTGGTCATTGGACTTATTGACTAAATGAGGGTTCATGGGTAATTATCTTGCTTTAGTTATGTTATAATGAACTCTTATTCATGTTTGTTGTTGTTATAACTTGATGATAGGGTTTCTTCGACTATGTGTTCAATTATATGATATGTATGTTGACTTGATTAGACTTAGTATTGTTGGTCTTGTGATGTACATGCTTTTGACTTAATGAATATGTCTTATTGATAGGTATTATCTTCTTGAATATGCATAAGACTTTTGAAATGAAAAGTAGCATGTTTTGATCAAATGTCTTTTTTAGCAGGATTTGATAATATGTGTGCATGTGGTCTCATACTTAGTACAAGTGGGGTACTAACCCCATTTTCTCCTTTTTCCACAACATTTTAGGTTCCCATCGTTGAAGGGCTTAGAGACAACATTGAAGGAAGACTTGGAATTCTTATTCATCCAAGTTGGGTCGGTCCTCACTTTCCAAGGTCATTTCCACTATCAAGCTATGAAGTTGTTTAATTTTAAGACTCTTACGATCTTTCATTTTTATTTGAGTACTAAACATTGTACAACCTATATGTGGCTTCATTACATTGATGCATGGGCTAGGCCAAATTTGATATACTCGTGAAAGATGTTTATGAGATGAGAAATCCATTTGAGACTATGTTGTATCTTTTATATCTATGTGCAATAAAAATAGAAGACTAAGTAACCTTCCTATACGAAGAGTCTATGTATACTCGATATAAATGCTATTTGTATGTAGAGGTCTATGTAAACCTCAATGTAGAAGTAATGAAATATTTTTAAATGTTCCACATTTTGACCTATGAATGTAATGATGTAAGCTAAGAGGGTAGTATTAATCCTAAAAGAGGACGACGACGCCTATTACGTTTAGGGGGTGCTCCCTGGATATGACAAACTTGGTAACAGAGAATGAGATTGAATATCTTTGAGTCGATGTCTCTCTCAACCAATTCTATGTAGATTGGTATTCATAATTGTGAAGCACGCCACACTTATGGATAGGAACCTATAAGATGTTTAGAAAACTCTCACTTTCTTAAAATTCCAATATCGTGCCTCTAGAGTTTTTACTCTACATACCTTTAGAATCTAATCCTCTTATTGTGATTTTAGTCAATGAGTACTCGAAGGAACCCGACACGAAAACTTTAAGAAGAGATTGCCAATGTGGGAGCTCCTCGCTGAGGCAATGAAAATCCTCCTCTTGAGGAACAAGTTAATGATGACCAATACCTGATCAATCCTCCTCCTTTGATAGATGGTGACATAAGGGTTACTCTTCTCCACATGGCCCAATACATTACTACTCAAGCATATGCCATCACTACTCAAGCTCAAGCCATGACGACCCAAGCTAATCTGAGGTTATACAACGACCAAATAAAAATTTTGGTACCATGGCCTCCCGCTTGAGGGATTTCACTAGGATGAATCCCCCTACTTTCTATGGGTATAATGTTGAAGAATACCCCTAAGATTTCATTGATGATGTCTACAAGATCCTTTATACTATGGGGTTTACTATTAGTTAGAAGGCTGAGTTAGCCACTTACAAACTCAAAGATGTGGCCTAAGCGTGGTACATCCAATGGAGGGACAATAAGTCTTTGAGAGGTGGACCCTGGAGTTGGGAGGTGTTCAAAAAAGCTTTACTCGATAGATTATTTACTAGGGAGAAGTGGGAAGCTAAAGTGGTGGATTTCATCAACCTTAATCAAGGGGTTATGATTGTTCTTGAATACTCCTTGAAATTCACTAATTTGTAAAAATATGCTCCTTCTTTGGTTTCCGATCCTAGGGATGAAATGAACCGCTTTGTGATGGGAGTGTCAGATGAATTGCAAGAGGAATATCATTCGGCTATGATACATGACAATCTAAACATTTATCGTCTCATGTTTATGCTCAACAAGTGGAAAATGCAATGGCTAAGAGAAAGAGTAGAGATTCTAAGAGGGCAAGATCTTTTGATGGTGGTTCATCAAAGGGTAGGCTTGATATCTAAGACAAGCCTTGGTTCAAAAAGAGGGTTGTAATAAAGTTTCTTCTAAGTTTCGTAAGTCTAGGGATGATAGGGTGTCTAACCCTAAGACTGAAAAGGGAAGGGGTACTAGTTCACCAACCAAGAATACAACTTTTGGAAAATGTGGCAAGAAGCATTATGGTGATTGTCTTAAGGGAACAAATAATTATTTTGGTTGTGGTAAAAGTGGGAACAAGGTTCGATATTGGCCAAATGTGACGGGGCAATACAAGGAGAGTGGGCAAGAAAGTGTCTCTAATTAAGATCCAAAGAAGAATCGATTTTATGCTCTCCACTCTAGGGGTGAGCAAGATACTTCCCCCAATGGGTGACCGGTATGTTAAAAGTCTTCTCTATTGATGTGTATGCTTTACTTGATCCATGTGTTACCTTGTCATTTGTTACTCCTCTAGTAGCTATAAAGTTTGACATTTTTCCTGATATGTTTAATGAACCTTTTATGGTATCTACCTCAGTGGGTGAGTCGTTTATTTTAAAGAGGGTGTATAGAAATTTTCCTATAATATTTCCTAATAGAGTTACTTATGTTGAACTAGTAGAACTTGATATGCTTGATTTTGATATCATTTTGGGTATTTATTGGTTGCATGCTTGCTTTGCCTCTATTGATTGTAGAACGAGGGTGGTGAAGGTTAACTTTCCAAATGAGCCCATTTTAGAGTGGAAGGGGGAAAATTCTGTTCCTAGAGGTGGTATCATCTCTTGTCTTAAGTCTTAAAAAATGATCTAGAAAGGGTTTTTATACCATATAGTAAGAGTCCAAGATTTAGACTCCAAAATTACTCCTATAGAGTCGGTTCCCATAGTGAGGGAATTTCCAGAGGCCTTTCCTAATGATCTTCCCTTTATTCCTCTTGAACAGGAAATTGATTTTTGATAGACTTGTTACCAGACACAAATCCCATCTCAATTCTTCCTTATCAGATGGCTCTGTCTCAACTGAAAGAGTTGAAGGCTCAACTCAAAGATCTACTAAACAAAGGCTTCATGAGAACTAGTATTTCTCCAAGGGGTGCTCCAGTTTTTTTTTTTTGTGAAGAAGAAGGATGGTTCACTTAGAATGTGTATTTATTATTGCCAACTCAATAAAGTCACTATAAAGAACAAGTATCCTCTCCCTCGGATTGACGACTTGTTTGATCAGCTCCTAGGGGAAAGCTACTTTTCTAAGATTGATTTGCAATCGGGATATCACCAATTTAGAGTGAGAGGTGAGTATATACCAAAAACATCATTGTGGACAAGATATGGTCACTATGAGTTCTTAGTAATGTCCTTTCGTCTCATTAATGCCTCAGAGGCATTTATGGACCTCATAAGTTGGGTGTTTCAGAATTACCTAAATTTATTTGTCGTTGTCTTCATTGATGACATCTTGGTATATTCAAAAAATGAGAGTGAACAAATGGACCATTTGAGGGTGGTTTTACAAGTGCTTAAGGAGAACCAATTATTTGCCAAGTAGAGTAAATGTGAGTTTTGGTTAAGGTCGGTGGCGTTTCTTTGTCATATAATCTCTAGTTAAAGATTTGAGGTTGATCCAAGGAAAATGAAGGCGCCTAAAAATTCATAGACCATTGACCCCAACCGGTCTTAGGAGTTTCTTGGGTCTAGTGGGTCATTATCGGAGGTTTGTGGATGGTTTTGCTTCCATTGCATCTCCCTTGACTACTTTGACGCAAAAGAGTAAGAAATTTGAATTGTCACAGGCATGTGAGAGAAACGTCCAAATCTTGAAAGATAGGATTAGTTCCATTCAAGTGTCGAATTTACCAGAGGGTACAAAGGGCTTTGTTTTTTATTGTGATGCATCCCGAGTGGGTTTAGGGTGTGTGCTTATCAATATGGGAAATAAATTGTCTATGCTTCTAGGCAACTTAAGGTGCATGAGATGAACTATCCAACTCATGATCTTGAGTTAGCGGCTGTGGTATTTTCCTTGAAAATATGGAGGTTTACTTGCATGGTGTTCATGATAATGTGTATACCGACCAAAACAGTCTCCACTATGTGTTTACTAAAAAGAAGTTACCGCAAAAGAAGGTGGTTGGAATTGTTGAGAGATTACGAGATGATTGTTCTGTATCACCATGACAAGGATAATGTGGTTGCGGATGCTCTAAGTCGTATGATCATAGGTAGTGTATCTCATGTAGGGGAAGCCAAGAAAGACGTAGTGTAAAATGTTCAAAGGTTGGCTAAATTGGGTGTGAGATTGGAATATTCTCCGAATGGTGGTTTTATGGTCAACCATAACTCTGAGTCATCATTGGTGGTTGAGGTGAAGTCCAAACAACACATTGATAAACCATTAATAGATTAGAAGGAATCGGTTCTTCGTAAGCTTAATGAGTCATTATCCTTAGAGGTGGTGGTGTATTGAGGTATCAAGGATGGTTATGTGTTTCCAATGTAAATTGTTTGAGGAAGAATCCTTGAGGAAGTCCATGGGTCTCATTACTCCATTCATTTGGGGTCAACAAAAATGTACCATGACCTTAGGGAATTGTTCTGGTGGGAAGGTTTGAAGAAGGACATAGAGGAATCTGTTGCAAAGTGTCCAAATTGCAAACAAGTGAAAGCCGAACACAAAAAGCAGGGTGGTTTACTACAAGAAATCCAAGTTAGATTTGGTAGAAGTGGGAAGACATCAATATGGATTTTGTTGTAGGTTTTCCTCGGACACAAAAGCAATATGTCTCTATATGGGTGGTTGTGGATAGGTTGACAAAATCGACTCATTTCGTTGGTTATGGATAAGTTGACAAAATTGACTCATTTCGTTCCCATTAAGTATAATTATTGGGGGATGATTATGCAAGGATCTTCAAAGATGAAACTGTGGGTCACCATGGCATTCCATTATCCATCATATCAGATAGGGGTGCACAATTCACATCTAGGTTTTGGTGGTCATTCCAAGCAGGGTTTGGTACTAAGGTGAAGTTAATAACCACTTTTAATCCCCAATCGGACTGTCAAGTAGAGTGTACTATTCAAACCCTTGAAGATATGCCTAGATCTTGTATAAATGATATTAAGGGAAATTAGGATAAACATTTGCCTTTGGTGGAGTTTGCTTACAACAATAGTTTCCATTCATCCATATACATGGCTCCTTATGAAGCCTTGTGTGGTAGGTAATCTAGATCTCCAATTGGATGGTTTGAAGTGGGTGAATCTTGACTTTTGGGTCCCTATTTAATTTATAAGACTTTGGAGAAGGTTAATATCATAAGGAATTAATTGCAAACAGCCTATAGTCGGCAAAAGTCTTATGCTGATCATAGGGGAAGGGATTTAGAGTTTGAAGAAGGTGATAGGATGTACTTGCAAATTTCTCCTATGAATGGGGTTGTTAGATTTTGAATGAAAGGGAAGTCGAGTCCTCCATATGTGGGTCCCTTCGAAATCTTGCAAAGGGTTGGTAATGTCCCTAGTGAATTGGCTTCGGTTCATGTAGTTTTCCATGTTTCTATACTTAAGCAATTTATTGGTGTTCCCGAGTCTATTCTTCGTATTGAGAGTTTTGGTGTGAATCATAACCTCTTTTATGAGTAGATTCCGGTTCAAATCCTTATTAGACAAGTAGAGAAGTTGAGGAACAAAAATGTGGCTTCCGTAAAGGTGTTATTGAAGAATCACCTAGTTGAGGGTGCGATGTGGGAGGCTGAGGCCCACACTAAGTCCTGTTACCCTCATCTATTTGATAAATGAGGTTAGTTATTCCTATTAATAATGAAATTAATGACTAAAATTGAAGTTTCGTGATATTTGGTGAAGTTTTGCAAATATATGCATTTTTTGTGTCATTACAGTAAGTTATAGTGAAATGTACTTTTGACTTGAAATGTTGCTCTTTGGCTTGTTTTGAGTTATTTTGTGCATTTTGTTATGGTGAGTCTTTATGAAATAACATGTACCATGTTGGTAAGTTGAACTTTGCATAATTGACTCATGTAAGGTATGTTGAGCTCATGTTGTTGTGAGAAGGAAATTCCTCATAATTTGATTTTGAGCCTTATCTTTGGTATTGAAGTTTTGAATTGCCTTGTATAAATTATATGATTTATTGGTAAAATGATATTATTCTAACAACCCTAAAAATGGATATGCTAAGTAATGCTTAATGTGTCTAGAATGCCAACAATTAGACCGCGTTCACACGGATTGATGCGCGTAGAACCAGATCTCGGAACCCTTTCTACATCAAATCCAACTAACTTGGGGAGTAAGTTGAGCTCCAAAAGGTTAGGTCTAACCATGTAGGGCTCTCGAATATGAATATTTACTTGGAAGAGTCTTTACCGAAATTAAAAAGGGAAAATCTTACGTTTGGAGGGACTAGGGGTAAAATGGTCTTTTTCAAGGCTAAGGGTAGTATCTTAATTAACCTAAATATATAATTAATTATTTAATTAATAAATAAGAGGGGCATTTTGGGGAGAGAGGGCCGAAATTGGGCTCTTAAAGTGAAGTCTTGCTCCACCCGGGTTCGAACCTAGGTGGAAACAATGAATTAATTTTTTTTAAAATTTAAGTTGGTAAATTAATTTACATTTATTATTTATTATCTGATTTAAAATAAAAGGAAATCAGTTTTTTAATGATTAAATAAAACCTTATTTGACTAAGTTCTAAACTAGACTCCCAAGCCTAAGAAAACTCTTCTCTCCCATTCTCAGCTCTCTATCACTCTCACTCACGTTTTTCTCTGCCAAATAACGTACAAAAACAGTAGGTAAACAAAAAGTTCTTCACACTTGAAGAACTCACAACGAAAATTATAAACAAACAATTAATCAAACACGTTAGGCAAATAGAAGGTTTTCCCGTCAAGTTGGTGTTGTAGCTCTTGGAATTAGATGTGTGTTTGGAGGGGTTCTTTGGGCAGCAAGTCGAGATTTGAACGTCAAAAACTTATGGGTTCTCTTCTCTCTTGGTCACTTTCCCAAGAGACCCCTTAAGGTTCAAAATATTCATTCCAAAAACTAGAATTGTTCCTCGTTGCATGTCAATGTCACAAGCTCCCATTGAATCATAGGTTGGTTATGTTTGGTGGTACAAACCTAGGGATAAAACGTGTTTTCGTGATGATTATGTGTTTATCTATATGTTTGGAATTATGTTCATTATGTTGATGTTTCCGAAAATGTAACTACGTCTGTATGTGTGTGTTGCCATGACTATTGTTCATGGTTTAGGACTTGGAATGGCATGATAGTTCTATACATTTCATATACACATGTTGATGTAAATGTGATGTTCATATGAGTTTAAATGTTGCTGATTTGAGTGATAATATCTTCTCTAAATGAATCGATGAAAACGCACCTCAAAAAGTTGTAAATGCATTGCGAAATTCCCCTAAGAACTAAGGTGTAACTTGATAAAAGTATGCTGAAAAATTAAAAGATAATTTCCGTGATTAATTTCGGTCAGCAAAGAGGGTTCAAATGTTGAAAAAAATTAATTAAAACAAGTGAGGTCATGGAGGATTGAACCCGTGATCTCACCATGTTAAAAATCATGAAAATAAAGAAGTAAAAAGAAATGTCGTGAAGGGGATTCAAACCACGGTATTGGCTGGAACATGTAACTTTTAAAAAATAAGAAATGAGAGAAGTGGGATTCGAAACCACCACCTCTCATTCACATTTAAGGAGGAGAATAAAAGAAAAATAAAGGGGGAGGCGTGTGGAAATCAATCCCAAGACCTCTTAGGCAGATTTAGGAGGTGACTAAAAGAATAATAAAGGGGTAGGCGTGTGGGAATCGAACCCATGATCTCTTAGGCAGATTTAAGGAGGAGAATAGAAGAAAAATAAAGGGGGAGGCGTGTGGGGATCGAACCCACGACCTCTTTGGAAGTTTAAGGAGGAGAATAAAAGAAAAATAAAGAGAGGTTGTGAGGGTTTGATCCTACAACCTCATAGTCAACTCAAAATAGACAAGGAGAAATATATAAAAAAAATTAAATAAAAAGGGCTGTGGGGGTTTGATCCTCCAACCCCTCGGCCAAGTAAGAGGTAAGTCAAAGTAGAAAATAAAGAGGAAACGTTGATGTTGGGGCTCGATATAGGGTCCCAATATCATGTGGACCAAAATACAATAAATGAAAAAACTTGTAAGTGTTGTTTAAGGTATTCGAAATTGGGTTTCCCTTGCCCAAATTTCGTATAGATGCATAGGTCATACGTGAATCAAATCTTCAAGAATAAGGCTGCCTAATTCAATCAAAATCAAGATCGTGGCATACATATAAGATTCATAAGTCATGTACTACATAATCTTAGGAAGATATGAATCACTTAAACGAACTATGGATGAAGCCTCATTGCTTGTATGTATAGACCCATAAGTCTAGCATACGTTTAAAAATAAGTGAACCTAAGATGTATGTAATGAAATGATTGAACCCTAGAAGGGTTAAGTACGAGTGTAAAATTGACTAAATGGCCAAGTGCATTGGCATACGATGAAATGATTATTATGTAATGAAATGATGAAACTCTAGAAGGGTTAAGTAAGAGTGTAAAACACACAAAATGCCAAGTGCATTGGCATATGATGAAATGAACATTCAAGTAAAAAGGGGTGAGTAATTATGAAGAGAAAATGTGATAATGTTGATGAATGTTATGACAACATGATATGAGACTAATGTAAAAGATGAGAGTTATCTCAAATGAGCCTAAGTAAATGTTACCAAAACATACTCACCTATAAGAGTGTAATGTTAATAAAGAGACCAAACTGTATGAATAATATAATGAAAGTATTGAGATTATTACACTTAATAGTAATGATAACATGAGAAATCATCTATTAAGCTATGATGTCCTCATACTAGAAGCCAACTTCCATGACGTATGAGATGAATGTAATGGAACTTTATACTAAGCACCGATAGACTAGCTATGAGCGGTGATGCCTTCTTTTGGGAAGGGCGGAGGTTCACGTAACTATCATGAGATTAGACTATCCCGCATTTCGGGTTAAGTCTCCTTATATCTCCTAATCTTCAAACCTATATTTCCATTATAGAGATCTGGCGGGGTTCAATTCCCATGTACTCTAGAATGTTTTGGGGTAACTTTGGCCAGTGATTTCACCTCTTTTGGGTGTGGGGTTTCATGACACTGGATTTCATGTTGCTGAGATGATCTATGTCGGTTAAAGTTAAAGTTCCCAATGAATGAATGAGGCCAGCCTCAAATGATGCACATATTGAAACGAATGATACCATAGGTGTTAGGATAGGATAATCAAAAGGTGAGTTAGATTCATGCAATGACATTAAGTCATTCTTGGTCATTGCACAAAGAACCCAATGAAAGTCTTAAACTACATCCTAGGTATAGTTGGTGTTTACACAGGCCCATGAATGAAATGAAATGAAGTACGTATGAATGAATGAAGCAGACTCTGTGGTTACTAAATAAAACTCCCTAGTTGAGGTCCCATATGTTGAGCCCTCATTTTGGGAAGTCTTAATGTCAAGTCCATGATTCCAAGGTCTCATGGAATACAAATGAATGATATAGTTGTTATATGAATTATGATATGTGATTTGTGTGCGCTGTTGTGTGATGTGTGCAAAATGTTAAGTATAGTGATGCATGTTACTCTCATGGCATAACTTTACTGATACAAATTCGGAAAGCTCATGAACTTTCCTAATCAAAATTTTGAAAGTTCACTCACTTTCTTAATCTCAATTTGGCAAGTCCACTAACTTGACCTGCATTAATCATGTTGCTAGGAAAGAGCAATTCTTACTCATGCACCCATACTTAGTACAAGTGTGTACTAACCCTATACATTTATAAACTTTTAGGTGCAGGGACAGGTAGACGCTAGAACTACAGGATTAACACTGTAGCTATCCGGACGTGTAATATTCATTCGTACGTGCAGGTCCTCATGCTTTCGAGGATGCTTGCCCATTTCTGTTCTAGCTTAGTTTTAGTATTAAGCTAGTGGAATATGTTCCAATAGCATTTCTTTCCCATTTTTTCCAGACATTGTAGTGGTGTCATTTTGGCAAGTACATCTTTATCGTTATAAAAAACTACTTCTTTCATTTGATGATCTTAATGTTAGATTGTTCATGGTAAACAATTATATATAATAGAATGTTTAGTAAGCATGTTAGGAAACAAAAAGTTATAAATTTTTCCGCTAAAATTAATCTAGATGAAGTAAGAATTGCGTATAGAGGCTTGTCTGCAACCTATGAGAGGTCAATGACGCCGGTCTCGTCTGGAGTTTAGATTCTCGTCATGTTAAAGTTGGTATCACAGAGCTAGGTTAAATTCTGATGATAATAAGTACACATCAACCACATCGAGTAGAATCTAAGTCATGGTAGTAAAGTGCACCACTATCCTTGATTAGAGACTGCATGACTGATACGCTCAAACTTACTTTTCAAATAAGAAGTAAATCGGTCGTGTCAAGTAAATAACCCAACTCATTAGGTTGGTATCATTCCCACGAGGAAAATAGTTTAGACTTAACCTCAATCTATTATTACTATTGTTCAATGTATTACTTCCTTGGAAAGCAAAAATGATAAAAGGTGGGGTTTTTCTATTTCTAAATAAATGAAAATAACTAGAGAAATTGAAGGAGACAAATAACAGTTTCAAATGTTGAAGTTTAATCAATTAATAAAAGTAACTAGGGCTTACGTGCTCCCCACATGTGCATAACTTGATAATTCTAACTATAACAATTCTTTCCTGGTATCTTGCATGCAAAGTGATAAGTTATGTATTTCTAAATCCTTGGTCCGACATCTAGAAAATTTCACTCCGCACCTTGGTTCAGCTACGTGTGTTGCTATACTAACCCTTATCTTTACCTCATATTAAGCATCGTATTCGATATTTGACTAAGTTATTACCTCGTACCTATCAATACTAGCCTATTAGATAGTATACACTAAATCTATTTTGATAATTCTTTTCCTATTATCTACCTCCTTTGTCCGGCAAGTAGCATTAGGGCGAGTTCTAACATTGGCCATCCGTTAAAAGACTTCTAAGCGAAAGAATTATCAATACATGCAAGACACTATTCTAAAATTGTTATTTTAGTTATGTTGTAAGATCCACCAATCAATTCCTTTATTTCAATGTGTTGTATCCTCTACAGTGGTGGAGTACCCTCTATTAAATATTACCTCATTATTCGCCTATGGTTCCCACTTCCCTAGTTATGGAGTTTAGTTACCCATAGTCGTAATTACAATATTTAAATATATTATATAAGAATTCAGGCACTTACTTCAATGAGAAAGATTAAAATCTGAAAGTTTGCTTAATTAATCAACAAAAGTCACCAACAATCAATTACAGAAATAATTTGAATAACAAAAAGTCGCCAAAAGTGCAACAATAATCCTCAAGTATAATCCACAAAAGAACCTCAAAAATCAAGAGTCTAACAAAGAATCTAAAAATAATCAAGGGTCTAACCTCAAAAATGAGGTTTTTTGAACTATTTATAAAAAATAAGAACCTAATTTAATAAGGACTCTATTTTCTAGAAATCTGTCAAAACGCGACTGGATCGATGGACCTCGCGACGGATCGTCGTGGTCACGACGGGCCGTCATGGACTCCGTCATCCCATGCTTGTGCAATTTCTTCTGCTGCTCTTTTCATTACCCTCGACGGCTGGTATGACGGATCGTCATAGGCAAAAGCTCAGTCGAGGCTCTCCGTTCAAAAACACTTGAACTCTTGGAATTTGGGTACTCGGACTAATTCTCTGATCTTCATGACGAACCAGCAGGACAGACCGTCATGGCAACGACGGTCCGTCACGCACTTCGTAACCCCACACTTGGTCAGACATCCCCATCTTCCTTCAGCAGCTGCACTATGATGCCACCTACGAACCGTCACGAGCATGACGGACCGTCACAAGCTCCGTAAGAGGCACTTTTCTGTATTTCTTGCTAAAACATCTGCATTTATCTTTTAGACAGATTTCCTTCAAATAAAGAGAAACTTACATAAAAATTAGCACAAAAAGGCTTTTGGACACGCTAAACTTAAGGAAAAAGTATTAATAATACTGTGAAACCACCGTATATCAACACTCTCAACTTAGATTCGTTGTTTGTCCTCAAGCGACACACTATAACTCAATACAAAATCTTTGTACAATAGTATCCATGTTTTATCCTTCGCAATCATTTGGCTATCAATCCCGATCAATCTCATCATATTTATGCATGCTATCACTATTAGGCTTGAATTATGTGGAATCAGACCATTACACAGACTCACCATGTACTAACACCTATCCTCTTAAATTTCTCACGGAGGTGCTAATATTTCCGATATTGCAACTAGTGTTCTCACTTCAAAATAAAATCCTCATTTTTCACAAAATTATTTAAATTTGAGTATAAGGATTACTTTTCAACACTCACTCACAGAACAAATTCACATTCATTCATACATATTTCCATAGGGCCGTCATCACTGTGTCTTCGAAAGCTCTGCAGAAGTGGCCTCAAACTCAGGCACCCTAGCCTCTAAGATCATGTTGATGACTCTGCGAAGACTATCGACCGCAGCTTGAAGGATCGACACATCTACCTGAGGGGATGGTCAGTCTAACACCCGCAACTCAAAAGCTTCCAAGTGCTGATGAACCTCAGCGATCTTCCGCTCTGTGTGCTGGACCATTCTCTGCTCCAAGTGCTTTTCTGCCTCAGCAATAGACCTCTGCATCCAAGGCTGGATGTGATGCATAAGTGTAGCCATCTGTGCCTCTAATTTCTGGACCCTAGAAAGCGGGACCATAACGGGGAAAGGTGCTGAGCGAGAGGAGCTCGAGGCAATGCTACTACTCGGAATAGACTCGACCAGGGTAGTGTCAGTGGAAGCCGCCTGTGTAGCCGTGCGGTCCTGTGCTACCGTATCAGCCAGATTGTCACCAAGTAGAGGCAACTCTGTACGGGGCCCTCTGTGTGGATCCAACTCATTGGCCTCATCCCTGATGAGGTCAATATCAATAGTGCCCAATGGGGTCTTGAGCTGATCAACGTGCCATCTAGGCAGACCTACGGACCTGCATAGAGAAAATATCATGCATGGGAAAGGGTAAGTAGTTTTGACCTTAAAAGCCCTCTCGTGCATGACCGCCTATAGAAGCCAAGAAAAATCCACCTAATACCCGACTATCATCGCCGCCATTAGTACTGCTCGATCCCATGTGACAATATTATCAGCGGCTGTGGGGGAAAGGCAATGGCAGACAATCAACCACAAAAACATTGCCGTGAAGGTTAGGTTAGACTTCTTGATGGCTCCCTTCGGCTCGGTTACCCAGTCAGCACCCTCTCCATCAACAGACAAGTGCAGGGCCATCCACCCCTTGGTGTTCTCTCTCAGCGATGGCTCACGCAGGAATTGGACATCTTTGACAATCTGCAAATGGTAGTAAAACTCGGCAGTGAGAGTGGTCCAGTTACCATAAACATTCTTGCCCTATAGTTACCGGCAGATGGAAGGCATGTAGATATCAACCTGAATGCCACGTACTCGAACCTGCTCCAGTAGGGCCTGTTTGGCCGTGGTAGTCCGCCTATCAATATGTGATCTGAGATTCGCTACGTAGGAGGCATATAACTCTCGGACCAACTCTTCACTATAACATCCCAACAAATGCGCTATCTACTCCAGTCGATATCTGGTGAACAGATTGTGGATCTCTGGCATCGTCGGAAGACTTCTGGTAAAGACTCGCTGCTCCAATGTAAGTGGCTGAGTCATGACTCCTTTGTCATTCAAGAACTTTGCATCGGAATAGACTTGATACTGCCCGTCGACACACCACGGTTGGTCTTGTCGGTAACTAGGGTGAGAGCACGAGTCAGTGAACCGGGTGTGGATTCCGAACTGTCAGCCTCATCAGAAGATGCAGACTGTGCAGCGGTGGCGGGTGCAGGGACCTCAGCAGATCCGGAGGCTTCCTCCGACCACAAAACTCCTAAGGAGCCAGACGCTTTTTCTTCATTAGTAGCTGACCCAGAAGGTATGCCGGTCCTCATCAAACTGGGAGGAAGTGACTACGCTGGACGCCACCTTTTTGGGTGTGGCTCTGGCAGCACGTGCAGCTCGAGATGGGGTGGAAGTGCCTGGGGGCATGTACTCGGGGTCACACTCATCATCAGAGCCAATGACCAGGCGGGTAGATGGGGCGACAGACTTCGATCGCCTACGTGCGTAGACTGGATCTTGTTTTTGTTCCATAATAGATAGTACCTGTAAAGAATCAATATTAGTACTAAAAGGAGCAAACAAGATAAGAAAAACCACACAAAAAAAAATAAAAGATTTAAGATGTAATGACATTTCTATATTAACAGTGGAACACGACAGACCTGGTGACGGCTCCTCGTGAGTACGACGGACCGTCATGTGGTCCGTCGTCTCTTATTTAGACTATGTTTATATGTTGAACCCTACAGGAAAGTCTCTGACAAGTATAACGGTATATGCAGGACAGACCGTCAGAGGTATTAAAGTCTGTCGTAGGTGTCCGTTAGAGAAAACTTGAAAAAAAATACGGAGACCTTTAGGAGAGGGGTCTCTGACGGTCATAACGGTCATGCTGGACAGACCGACAAGGGTATGACGGTCCGTCGTAGTTGTCCGTAATAGGACACTTGGAAAAAGTATGCTGACCTTTAAGAGAGGGGTCTCTGACCGTCATAACGGTTATGTAGGACAGACAGTCGTTGATGCGATAGTCCGTCGTAGATGTCCGTTGGAGGACACGTAGAAAAAGTCAGAGACCCTTAGGAACAAGGTCTCTGACAACTAGAACGGTTGTGCAGTACGGACCATCATGGGAATGACGGTTCGTCACATGTGTCTGTTGGAGGACACTTAGAAAAAGTGAGAGACCCTTAGGAACAAGGTCTCTGACAACCAGAACAGTTGTGCAGGACGGATCTTTGTGAGAATGACGGTCCTTCACATGTGTCCATTGGAGGACACTTAGAAAGAGTGAGAGACCCTTAGGAATAGGGTGTCTGACAACTAGAATGGTTGTGCAGGACGGACCATCGTGGGAACGACGATCCCTCGTATGTGGCCATTGGTGGAAACATAGAGAAAATTGGACTGAGGGGTGTTACGTCTATTGGAACGGACCTTATGACGGTCTGTCATGGGTACGACAGTCCGTCATCAGGGTCTTGTTTTGTAACTCAGTGACTGAACTGGGGACTCCCATTCATCCCCTATGAACCAATTAGAACTTTTAGTGTTGTAATCTACAGTTTCATAACCCAAATACCTAATAAACTAGCAATGCTAAAGCAACTATTTCTAGAGTTTTAACACGGCAATTTTGAGGATTCTCAACCTAGGTCAGACAAAATTTGTATTAAAGAGTGAACCCATCAATAAGAACTAGGCTAGTACTATTCATAAACAAAAAATGCAAAGTAAATGGGTAGAAATCAGAGACACATACCTAAGAATATCAGAAAAACAAGAGAGGAAGGTACTTTGTGATCAAGTAGAGACCCACAGCAGTAGACTCCGACTAGTAGATAGTGAATTTAGGACTTGGGGAAAATGATCGGTTGTAAGAGATGGGGTTATGATCATTGGATGTTGAAAAGGGAGGGAAATGGGATAAAGAGGGAAGGAATGGGGTGAAATGAATTGGTTGGGGTTTTAAATGTTGAATTTTTAATAAACCCCAGCCAGGTCGGGTCAGGTACGCTTCATTAATGACGCGACGAGTCCCCGATGATGGTCCATCGCAGTTGTGAAGGTCCGTCGTTGGTTTCATCGCATGTGCCCTAGTTTGAAAATAACATCAAGACGTACCTGGCACGATGGATTCATGGGACGGTCCGTCACAACTGTGATAGACCGTCGAGGTATCCGTCAGTGACTGCTGCAGAGTCATTTTCTGCAGAATTTCCTGGTGATGTGCCTGCAAATTTTAAAACCCATTTGTAGAAAATTCTACCATTACTAGAAAGAAAAACTATGAGTATTGGGTTGCCTCCCAAAAAGCGCCTTATTTAACGTCGCGGCACGACTGAGGACACTTAATTACTCAGACTTCATCAAGATGGTATGCCTCGATCACTTCACTCGCCGATTCAGCATGCCCGAAATAGATTTTTCTCCGTTGTCCATTCACCTTTAACCGCACACCCTCCTTAGTTTCCAACTCAACTGATCCATGAGGGAATAGTTGGGTAACCAAGTAAGGACCAGTCCATTTGGACTTGCGCTTGCTCAAAAACAAGCGCAACCTAGAATTGAATAAAAGCACCAAATCCCCGACCATAAACTCTTGTTTTTCAATCTTTTGGTCATCATACTTCTTCATTTTTTCTTTGTAGAGGGCTGAGCTTTCATATGCTTTCAGGCAAAATTCATCGAGTTCATTCAACCCAATTAACCGCTGTTCTGCAGCTTCGCTCCAATCCGTTTCAACTTCTTCATAGCCCACATGGCTTTATGCTCTAACTCAGCTTGAAGATGACAAGCTTTCCCATATACAAGTTAGTATGGGTAAATACCTATGGGAGTCTTATACGCTGTCCGGTAGGCCCAAAGAGCATCATCAAGCCTCATTGACCAATCCGTTCTACTAGTGTTCACTGTTTTTGACAATATCTGTTTGATCTCCCGAATCGATAATTCAACTTGCCCACTAGTTTGAGGATGGTAAGGAGTGGCCACATTATGGCGAACCCCATATTTCTCCAATAAGCACTTGAACAATATGTTGCAGAAGTGGGAGCCCCCCTTGGGTGCCAAAACGAGAGAATATATTCTTTTTTAAGAATGCAGTGACACTCTTCCCTTTATTGTTTGCGAGGGCGATGGCTTCAACCCATTTAGATACACAATCAACCTCTACTATATGTATTTCATTCAATGAGAACTCACAAAAGAGCCCATAAAGTCAATACCCCAAACATCAAATAACTCAATCACAACAATGGGCTTTAGAGGGAGATCTTGCTTTCTTGAAATACACACATCTCGTTGGCATCGATCACATGCTTTTGCAAACTCATGAGCATCTTCATGAAGAGTTGGCCAATGTTAATCACATTGTAATATCTTATGAGCGGTTTGAATACTGCTGTGATTTCCACCAACTGGTGAGGAATGGCATGCTTCTAACACACTCAACATCTCACATTCTAGCACACAACGCAAAATAAGCCCGTCGGCACAACTCCTATATAAGTATGGTTCATCACAAAAGAACTTCTTCACATCGTACATGAACTTTTTTCATTGATGAAAGGACAAGTCCGATGGAAGAATATCACTAGCCAGATAGTTCACAAAATCTGCGAACAATGGAATCATGTCTTGTGAAGCAGCCAATACATGCTCATCGGGGAAAGTATCATCCATGTCAGTCTTATCCCCTAGCTCTCTCATAGATTCATCCTCTAGACGGGACAAATGATCAACAACTTGATTTTCAGTTCCTTTTCTATCCATCACTTCAAAGTCAAATTCTTGTAGCAGTAATACCCAACGAATCAACCTAGGTTTCGTATCCCTTTTTGCCATCAAATATCTCAATGTTGAGTAGTCAGTATGCACTATAACTCTAGTACCTAGCAAATAGGAGCAAAATTTTTCATAAGCAAAGACTACTGCAAGGAGTTCTTGCTCAGTCACTGTGTAGTTCTTCTGAGCTTCATTTTGGGCTTTACTAGCATATTAAATGGGGCGAAGGATTTTGTTCTTTCTTTGTCCCAATACTACACCAAGAGCAACCCCACTAGCATCACACATCACCTCAAATGGATTGTTCCCATCCGGAGAAATAATGATAGGTGCAGACACCAATTTTTCTTTTAGCTCGCTAAATGCTTTAAGACATGATTCATCAAAACAAAATTTACAATCTTTCTCGAGCAGTTTGCACAATGGATGTGCAATCTTTGAAAAGTCTGTGATGGATCTCTCGTAAAAACCTTCCAGCCCAAGAATGCTTCTCACACATTTCAGAGAGATCGGTGGGGGAAGTCTCTCTATTACCTCGACTTAAGCTCGATCAACCTCGATGCCCTTTTCTGAAATGCAATGACCTAAAACAATACCTTATTTCAATGAAATGACATTTTTTCCAATTTTGTACTAAATTGCAGTCTTCACATCTCTTAAGGACCTCAGATAAATTGTTCAAACACCGCTTGAATGAATCACCAACCACAGAAAAATAAGCCATACAAACTTCTATAGTATCTTCCACCATGTCGAAAAATATCAACATCATACATCTCTGAAATGTGGCGGGTTGCACAACCCAAAGTGCATTCTTTTAAACACAAAGGTCCCATATGAACAAGTAAAAGTGGTTTTCTCTTGATCTTCTGGTGTAATAGAAATCTGATTATACCCCAAATATCCATCAAGAAAATAGTACCACCCTTTTTCGGCAAGTCTATCCAACATCTGATTGATCAAGGGCATAGGAAATTGGTCTTTTTCAGTCCATGCATTTAATTTGCGGTAATCCATACAACCCTCCATCCAGAAACCGGTCTCATTGGAACAAGTTCATTTTTTCATTGGAGACCACAGTCATTCCCCCTTTCTTAGGTACACACTGAATAGGGCATACCCAACTACTATCGGCGATCGAATAGATTACTCCGACATCCAACCACTTAATGATTTACTTCTTCACGACCTCAATACTTGGCTTATGATCAGGCATGAGTTGGATTTTATGAGAGAAAATACCAGGAGGGATCCCTATAATGTCCCCAATAGTCCACCCAATATCTCTTTTGAACCTTTTTAGCACTTTCACAAAACTCTCAACTAGTTGTTCGTTTAGTTCTGATGCAATGATTACCAGCAAAGTGTCACCATTTCCTAAGAATTCATACATGAAATGAGGTGGGAGAGCTTTTAGTTCTAACTTTTGAGCCTCCTCTATAGATGGTTTCGCGGGTGGGGACTTGCGATTCTTCATATATAACTCATACTTTTTTTGGTTTAAACCGAACATCACCTCGATAAAGAGCCGCGACTAATGACTCATACTCTTCAATGCAATCGCTAACAAGGTTCATTATCACTGCGGCAAATGCCTCTACACCTAGACGTTCTTCTATTTGTGTCTCAGATGTCTTACCAATGTTGTAGGATATAGCAGATACCAATTGGAGCTCACCACTCTGCCTCATGGACCTACAAATGTTAAAGGTCACTTCCTCATTGTTCAACCGAAATTTTATCAGCCCTTTTCCATATCTACTAAGGATCTTCCCGTAGCAAGGAATGGCATCCCAAGAATAATGGGCACTTCAAAATCTACTTCACAGTCAAGAATAACAAAATCTGCCACAAATATGAACGACTCCACTTTTACTAGCACATCGTGTAGTATCCCTATAGGCCTTTTTACTGTTCGATCAGCCATCACTAGCCGCATCGCAGTGGGATTTGGATCACCCAAACCCAACTTCTTGTAATCGAGAGGAACATGAGATTTATGCTTGCCCCCATATCACCTAATGCTTTCGCAAAATTTAATAGCCCGATTGTACAAGGAATAGTGAACGCACCAGGATCTTCTTTCTGTTGTACTAGAGATCTTGTAGCAATAGCACTACAATGCTGCATTCTATCATCATCCTCAAAAGTGATCGATCTTTTCTTTGTAACAAGATGTTTCATAAACTTGGCGTAACTGGGCATTTGTTCTAAAGCTTCTACCAAAGGGAAATTGATAGAAATTTGCTTATACATTGTTATAAAACGCTGATATTTACCATCCTCGGTCTTTTTCACTAATCTTTGAGGAAGTGGGGGTAGTGGCCTAGGCATGGGAGTTACCTTTTTAGGCACTTCAACATCTTTTACGGTGTTATCCTCTACTTCACCATTTACATCTACCACTTTATTAGTATCTTTTGTCACCTTTTTCTCATTTGACGGAACAGGTGGGTCAATGGTTTGCTTGCAACCCCGAGTAGTGATTGTTATACAATGTCCATCATTTTTCAGATTTTGGACAGTGTTGCTAGGAAGAGTGCCTGGTTGCCGTGTGTTCACAGTCGCAGATAATTGGGCCAATTGTAAATCAAGTTGCTTAATCGATTTTGCATTTGTATCGACTTTTTGCCCAATACCCGCTAAATCATTCCTCAACTCTTTATTGTGCTCATCACTAGCATCGAATCTCCTCATCATTTTATACAACATATCCTCAACTCGTGCCATACTTCCTCCACCATTCCTAGGAGTAACTTCATGATTTTGAGGAGGAACATAGGGCCCATTTCTATTACCATAGTTACCCCTGTTGAAGTTGTTGTCACGGTTGTAGTTTCCTCTCGGACATAATGACCCTCACGGTTATAGTTACCATAGTTCCGACCTTGGTTCCCTTACCTTGGAGACAATTCTCTTGATTAGAGCCTTGGGCACTCAGTCGGAAACCCCCCATCTTCTCATTTACAACATAGGAATCCTCCTCATCATAACACTCATCATTTTGTGGCGGTGGTTTCGACAAGTAGTTGACTGCATTTATCTTTTCTGCACCCCAGTGACATGTTTTAGTACCAACCCAAGATCAGCTCTCATCTGAGCCATTTCTTCACGAATCTCATCTTTGGCTGGGTTGTGAGTGGACTGCAGTGCGAAGGAATTTCTCCTGGTATCTAACTTCCTAGTACTCTAAGCTTTATTATTCCGGGAGATTTTCTCTAATTTTTCAGCAATCTCAGCATAAGGACACTCCCCATAAGATCCACTTGCTATAGTGTCCAACACCGCTTTATTATTATCATCATGTCCCCGATAGAAGTATTCCTTCAGTGACTCATCATCTATATGGTGATTTGGGACGCTTCTCAAAATTGAGGTGATTCTATCCCAAGAACTACTAACTGACTCTCCTTGTAGTGCCACAAAGTTATTCACTCTCTCTTTGTGGTTTAGTATCTTTGAGACCGGGTTTTAGCGTGCTAAGAAAACGTCCCTTAGTTGGTTCCAAGTTAAAATTGAGTTGTAAGGGATCTTAGTGAACCATATAGCAGCCTCTCCCGTCAGTGAGAGAGGAAACACTCTTAGCCCTATTACATCCAAGTCCAAGTCAGGCCCCCTACACAATTTTTACACACTCCCCTAACCTTAACTACATGGGCATGTGGATCCTCAGAAGGTAGCCCTGAAAACAAACCCCTGGCAGTGAGCATTTGCATCAGGCTACTAGTTACCACAAAGGTGTGGTCTGTTGGTGTTCACCTGGAGCAGCGGGTAACAACTGACCATGAACATCAACCGGAGCTGGGATGTTCTGATTTGGATCATCATCATTTATTCCCAAATTTCGATTCATGTTGCGTAGTGTACACTCTTATTCGTGATCGTAGGGAAACAAGGGTTCTCTTCCACTCCGTGTATTTGGCATACAAGGAGGATGGTTCTGCAAGAATCAAAAATAGTAAAACAAGGTAAAATCAAGAAAATATTTACTAAACTATAATAATAAGCTTAAGTTAATCTAAAAGTTACTTTCCCCGGCAACGGTGCCAAAATTTGATACTCTGAAACGTACTTCTCAAATAAGAAGTAAAGCGGTTGTGTCAAGTAAATAACTAATGAGGTTGGTATCGTTCCCACGAGGAAAATAGTATAGACTTAACCTCAATCTATTATTACTATTGTTCAGTCAATTACTTCCTTGGATAGAAAAAATGATAAAAGGGGGGGGGGGGTTCTATTTCTAAATAAATGAAAATAACTAGAGAAATTGAAGGAGACAACTAGCTGCTTCAAATGTTGGAGTTTAATAAATTAATAAAAGTTCTAGGGTTTACATGTTCCCCACAGGTTCATAACTTGATAATTCTAACTATAACAATTCTTTCCTATTATCTTGCATGCAAAGTGATAAGTTATGTATTTCTAAATCCTTTGTCCGACATCTACAAAATTTTACTCCGCACCTTGGTCCGGCTACGTGTGTTGCTATACTAACCTTTATCTTTACCTCATATTAAGCATCGTATTCAATATTTGACTAAGTTATTACCTCGTACCAATCAATACTAGCATAGTAGATAGTATACACTAAATCTATGTTGATAATTCTTTTCCTATTATCTACCTCCTTGGTTCGGCAAGTAGAATTAGGGAGAATTCTAACATTTGTCATCCGTTAAAAAGACTTCTAAGCAAAAGAATTATTAATACATGCAAGAAACTATTCTAGAAATGTTATTTTAGTTAGGTTTTACCTCATTATTCACCCATGGTTCCCACAACCCTAGTTATGGAGTTTAGTTACCCATGGTAATAATCACACTATTCATATATTTAATATAGGAATTCATGCACTTATTTCAATGAGAAAGAATAAAATTCGAAAGTTCACTTGATTAATCAAAAAAAATCACCAACAATCAATTACTGAAATTAATTGAAGAACAAAGATTCTCCAAAAGTGTAATAATAATCCTCAAGTCTAATCCACAAAAGAAGCTCAAAAATCAAGAGTCTAACAAAGAGTCTAAAAATAATCAAGTGTCTAACCTCAAAAATGAGTTTTTCTTGAACTATTTATAAAAAATAAAAACCTTATTAAATAAGGACTCTATTTGCTGGAAAACTGTCAAAATGCGGCTGAATCGTCGTGGTCACGACGGGCCGTCATGTACTCCGTCGTCCCATACTTGTGCAATTTCTTCTGCTGCTCTTTTCATTACCCTCGACGGCAGGTATGGCGGATCATCACAGTCACAACATCTGTCGAGGATCTCCGTTCCAAAACAATTGAACTCTTGGAATTTGGGTACTGGGACTACTTCTCTGATCTTCATGACAAACCAGCAGGATGGACCGTCATGGCTACGACGGTCCGTCACACACTCCATAACCCCACACTTGATCAAACTTCCCCAACTTCCTTCAGCAGCCGCACTACGATGCAACCTACGAACCATCACGAGCATAACGGACCGTCAGAAGCTCCGTAGGTGGTACTTTTCTGTATTTCTTGCTCAAAAACCTCCGCATGTATCTTTTAGACAGATTTCCTTCAAATAAAGAGAAACTTACATAAAAATTAGCACAAAAAGGCTTTTGTACACACTAATCTTAAGGAACTAGTATTAATAATACCGTGAAACCACCGTATATCAATGATGCGTAGGAAAATTTACCTTCTTCTAATCTAATCATGCCTTATCTAATGTTGGATTTTGTGGTTTTAACAACGTATCTTACATCAACTCTTGAACTTTCAAAAATATGAATACAAAGAGAAAAGCAGGTGGGGAGATTGGAGGAGCGGCTACTGGGGTAATTCAAGTTTCTGTGCAGGCTTCAGCTATTGGAATAGAGATGCTTGTCATCTCAGCTGGGTTGACAAATGGAGAAGTAAGGACAACTTTGGTAGAGATGGCCCAAGTTATCACTTTGCAAGCCAAGCTATTGGGTTTTATTGATGTGGAGAAGTCTTAGTTGGTATCCTACAAGCTAAAGGATGTATCTCAATCCTGGTATAAGGTTGTGTTAGGATAGAAGAGCCTTAGGAGAGGGTCCTATTACTTAGGATCTTTCAAGATGGCTTTTCTAGGGCGGTTCTTTCCCAGATTCATGTACGAGGCTAGGGTTGAGGAATTCATCAACATTAAGCAGGGATCAATGTGATTTTGGGATTACTCCCTAAGGTTTGTAAGACTTTACATCCCAGAAGAGGCCATCTTGTAGGAAGTATGGCATACTACATGGGTGAGAATGTATGATGGACTATAACGCTTGTTACACTTGTGGCAAACCGGGTCACATGATGAAGGATTGTCCGAATAGGAGAAGTCCAGAACAAGGGAAGGAGATAGTTCAACCTAATGGTCCAAGTAAAGAGGCTCCAAGGAGGCAACGATTCTTCGCACTCAAGTCTAGGGGAGGGAGGAAGGCACCACTGGTAAAGTCTCGGGTGAGTAGCCATAATTAGTCCTTCAGGTATTTGATTGTGTATGGTGTTTTGGCTCTAGTATAAGATTAATATGTTGGATTAATCATGTTGGTTGATGATTTGAATGACTTACATGTTTACTTATGTTGTATGCTTTGATGAGACTAGTTTAGGAAAGAGTTCCTTAGTCTATTAATGTGAAGCTACTAGTAGGTTTCAAGGATGTGAACCATCATGTTAATATGTGAATCAGATATTCACCGATGGGGAGTATTGAATTACCTATGTATGAGTACATTTTGTAGATGAATTACTTATAGTTAGTAAATAATAGTGTCATTCGGGGACGAATGTTCCTAAGGGGGGCGGGGGATAATGTAACAACCCTAAAAATGGATATGCTAAGTAATGCTTAATGTGTCTAGAATTCTAACGATTAGACCGTGTTCAAACGGATTAATGCGCGTAGAACCAGACCTCGGAACCCTTGCTACATCCAATCCAACTAACTTGGGGAGCTATATAAGCAAGGAAAGGTTGGGTCCGACCATGTAGGGCTCTCTAATACGATGATTTACTTGAAGGAGTCTTTACCGAACTAAAAAAGGGAAAATCGAAGGTTTGGAGGGTCTAGGGGTAAAATGGTCTTTTTATAGGCTACAGGTAGTATCATAATTACCCTAAATATATAATTAATTATTTAATTAATAAGGTGGAGGGTCATTTTTGGGTGAGAGGGCCGAAATTGGGCTCTTGAAGTGAAGTCTTCCTCCACCCAGGTTCGAATCTAGGTTGAAGCAATGAATTAATTTTTTTTATTTAAGTTCGTAAATTAATGTAATTAATTTATATTTATTATTTATTTTCTGATTTAAAATAAAATGAATTCAGATTTTAAATAATTAAATAAAACCTTATTTGACTAAGTCCTAAACAAGACTCCTAAGCCTAAGAAAACTCTTCCCTCCCATGCTCATCTCTCTCTCTCCTCTCTCTCACGTCTCTATCACTCCCAATCACGTTTTTCTCTGCCAAATAAAGTATAAAAACAGTAGGTAAACCAAATTTCTTACACTTGAAGAACTCATAACGAAAATTATAAACAAAAAACTAATCAAACATGTTAGGCAAATAGAGGGTTTTTCCGTCAAGTTGGTGTTGAAGATCTTGGAATTGGACGCATGTTTGGATAGGTTCTTTTGGCAGCAAGTCTAGGTTTGAACGTAAAAAAGGTATGGGTTCTCTTCTCTCTTGGTCCCTTTCCCAAGAGACCCCTTATAGTTCAGAATATTCATTTCAAAAACTAGAATTGTTCCCCATTGCATATCCCTATCACTAGCTCCCATTGAATCATAGGTTTATTATGTTTTCCGGTAGAAAACTAGGGATGATATGTATTTTCGTGATGATTATGTGTTTATATATATGTTTGGAATTATGTGACTTATGTTGATGTTTCCAAATATGTAACTACATGTGTATGTGCGTGTTGCCGTGGCTATTGTTCATGGTTTAGGACTTGAAATGGCATGATAGTTCTTTATATTTCATATGCACATGTTGATGTAAATGTGACGTTCATATGAGTCTAAATGTGGCTGATCTTAGGGATAATCTCTTGTCTAAACGAATCCATGAAAACACACCTAAACGCTCTAAAAGCACTACGAAATTCCCCTAAGAACTAAGGTGTAACTTGATGAAAGGATGCTGAAAAATTAAAAGAAAATTTCCATCTAGTAGTGATGAATTTCGGTCAGCAAAGAGGGTACAAAATGTTGAAAAAAATGAATCAAAACAAGTGAGGTCATGGAGGATTGAACCTGTGATCTTACCATGTTTAAAATCATGAAAATAAAGAAGTAAAAAGAAATATGGTGAAGGGGATTTGAACCATGGTATTGGATGGAAAATGTAACCTAAAAAAATAAAAAATGAGAGGTGTGGGATTCAAAACCACCAATTCTTAATTAGATTTAAGGAGGATAATAAAAGAAAAATTAAGGGGGTGGCGTGTGGGAATCGAACCCACGACCCCTTAGGCATATTAAGGAGGATAATAAAAGAAAACTAAAGGGGATGGCGTGTGGGAATCGAACCCAAGACCTCTTAGGCTGATTAAAGAGGTGAATAAAAGGAAAATAAAGGGGGAGGCATGTGGGAATCGAACCCACGACCTCTTAGGCAAATTTAAGGTGGAGAATAAAAGAATTATAAAGGGGGAGGCGTGTGGGAATCAAACCCACGATCTCTTTGCAGATTAAAAGAGGAGAATAAAAAAAATAAAGAGAGGTTGTGGTAGTTTGATCCCAAAACCTCATAGTAAACTCGAAATAGACAAGGAGAAATAGATAAAAATATAAAAGGGGTTGTGGGGGTTTGATCCCACAACCCCTCGGCTAAGTAAGAAGTTGTTCAAAGGATAAAAATAAAGAGGAAACTTTGATGTTGGGGCTCGAACTAGGGTCCCAAGGTCATGTGGATCAAAATACAATAAATGAAAAAAAAATGTAAGTGTTGTCTAAAGGAATGAAAATTGGGTTCCCTTCCCGAATTCCGTATAGATGCATAAGTCATATGTGAATTAAATCTTCAAGAACAATGCTGCCTACTTAGATACAAATAAAGATATTGGCATACATATAAGATTCAGAAGTCTTGTACTACATAATTATTGGAAGATATGAATCACTTATGCGAACTATAAATGAAGCCTCATGTCTTGTATGTATAGACCCATAAGTCTAGCATAAGTTTAAAAATAACTGAACCTAAGATGTATGTAATGAGATGATTTAACCCTAGAAGGGTTAAGTACTAGTGTAAAACACACTAAATGACAAAGAGCATTTGCATACGATCAAATGATTATTATGTAATGAAATGATGAAACCCTAGAAGGGCTAAGTAAGAGTGTTAAACAAACAAATGGCAAAGTGCATTAGCATATGATAAATGAACATTCACGTAAAAAGGGGTGAGTAGTTATGAAGAAAATATGTGTTTATGTTGTTGAATGTGGTGAAACATGATACGAGACTAATGTAAAAGACGAGAGCAAACTCAAATGAGCCTAAGTAAATGTTACCAAAACGTACTCATCTATGAGAGTGTAAAGTTAATAAAGAGACCAGTCTCTGTGAAAACTCTAATGAAAGTATTTATATTAACACTCTTAATACTAATGATGAGATGAGAAATAATCTATTGAGCTATGATGTACTCATAGTAGAAGCCAGCTTCCATGACGTATGAGTTTAATATGATGGAACTTTATACTAAGCACCGATAGACTAACTATGAGAGGTGATGCCTTCTTTCGGGAAGGGCAGAGGTTCACGTAACTCTCATGAGATGATACTATCAGGCATGCTGGGTATGGGTCTCCTTATATATCCTAGTCTTCAACCTATACGACCAATATAGGGATCTGGAGGGGTTCTATTTCCATGTACGCTAGTATGTTTGGGTCACTTTGGCCGGTGATTCCACCTCTTTTTGGTGTGGGGTTTCATTACACTGGATTTCATGATGCTCACGTGATGTATGTCAGTTAAAGTTCAAGTTCCCAATGAATAAATGAGTCCAACCTCAAATGATGTACATAATGAAACGAATGATACCAAAGGTGTTATGATAGGATAATCAAGGGGTGAGTTAGATTCAAGTGATGACATTAGGTCATTCTTGGTCATTGCACAACGAACCCGATGGAAGTCTGCAACTACAACCTAGGTATAGCTGGTGTTTACACTTTCCCATGAATGAAATGAAATGAAGTACGTATGAATGAATGAAGCAGACTCTGTGTTTCCTAAATCAGACTCCCTAGTAGAGGTCCCATACATTTAGCCCTAATTTTTTGGAAGTCTTAATGTCAAGTCCATGATTCCAAGGTCTCATGGCATACAAATGAACGATATGAACAACGTTATGTGTTATATGAATTACGATATGTGATATGTGTACGCTATTGTGTGATGTGTGAAAAATGTTAAGTATGATGATGCATATTACTCTCAAGTCATAACTTTCCTAATACAAATTTTGAAAATTCATAAACTTTCCTAATCCAAATTGGGAAAGTTCACTCACTTTCTTAATCTCAATTTGGCAAGTCCACTGACTTGACCTCCTATAATCATATTGCTAGGAAAGACCTATTCCTACTCATGCATGTCCTTGGTTTGTGCTTGCATATACTCATGCTTAGTACGAGTGTGCACTAACCTTATACAACTCTAGACTTTTAGGTGAAGGCACAGGTGGACGCTAGAGCTACATGATCAACATTGCAGCTATCCGAACGTCGAGCATTCATCCGGACTTGGTAGGCCCTCATACTTTCGAGGATCCTTCCCATTTACATTCTAGCTTAGTTTTAGGATTGAGCTAGTGGAGTATGTTCCACTAGCGTTTCTCTTCTATTTTTGTTCGTACATTGTATTGGTGCCATTTTGGCAAGTACATCTTTATCGTTATAATAAAATACTTCTTTCATTTGATGATCTTAATGTTATATGGTTATGGTTAACAAATTTATATATAATAGAATGATTAGTAATCATGTAAGGAAACAAAAAGTTTCAAATTTTCCGCTAAAATTAACCTAGATAAAGTAAGAATGACGTATGTTTGATTGTCTGCGACCTATGAGAGGTCAACACCGCCGGTCTCATTTGGGGTTTAGATTCCCTTTGTGACAATCCTAATGTATTGTTGTTGGTTGGGCTGCTAGTGTTCATTCTATTCCTTTCTTTCTAAGATCTTAGTGTCATTCGGGGACGAATGTTCCTAAGGGGGGATAATGTAACACTTAAAAAATCTAAGACGTGCTCTAGAGCCCAACATAAGTGTTAAAAGATTTAGACACTGTTTTAAGGTATGTTTTAAAGTACGTAAGTCATTTAGGAAGTCTAGAAGTCAAAATATCCAAGAATGTCCATGACGTCTGAAAAACTAGTTCAATGAGGTACTAGCATGCCTTAGCCTATTTGACTAGATTTTAGGAGTCGGAAAATGATGAAACTTTGTGGAAGAGTGTATAAAGTGTATTAGAGTTGATTTGTAGTCTAAACTGATGGGTAAGACTACCCAACAACCAACCAAGGGACCTTGAGGACGACCCTTGCATGTTGGGGTCAAAGGATGTCCAAGGGAGTGTCCACTAACGGATACAACCCACGATCCGTTGTCCAATCGACGGGGCGTGGAATGCTTCCATCTATAGAAACCTATCATAATCCATGTGAAGCCTGTTTTTCATAGTCTCTGAACTCATCAACAGATGTGCATCATGAAGGTGCACAATGCCCGTCGATGGACACACAATCTGTCGATCATGGTGTGGATTGTCAGGATTGATTTTTCTGCACGTTTTGAATTAATTTATTTAATTAGTTGGATAAGTTATGAGGTTAATTAGGGTTTAGGTAAAGTATAATTGAGTTATTTAACACCCTATAAAAAGTCCCTAAGCTAATTAGACTAAGCTAAGCTCTCATAATTCCCTCACCCAAAATTCTCTTCCTTCTCTCTTCTTTTTCTCTCTAGTTGAAGAACTCCATTGAAGACCAATGTAGGGGTGGTTCAAGGGCTGCAAAGGGTAAATCCATCAATCTTCATCAATTATAAAGGTATGAGATTCCTTTCACCTCTGTGACCTCTTTCCTCATACGGTTCCATCAAATTGATTTCAAAAGTTGAATTTTCATGTGGGTCTTTTCAAATCTCGAAATTGATCTTGTGAATTACTTTTTTTTATGATTTATCCTGTATATTATTAATATATTAAAATTTATTCTAACTTATTTATGTTATGTTGACGGATTGGTCTAGTTTGAAGAACGTGACCTATTCCTCGTAACCCTAAGGTGTGATCTTAAAATGAACTGTGTAATGTTGGTTCAATTGAATTGGTTACTGGTTGACTTACTATCCTATGATGTTTTTGTATCAATAATGAATAAATTAGGATGAATTATAGTCTTATCATTCTAGTTCTTGAGAAATTGATCTAGGTTAGTATGTTATAAATTTGAACTAAGTCTCTTATCTTAAGTTACGAACTACTAACGAATTGTGATGTAGTGACTCGATCGGCTTTGTTGTCATGTTGTTTATTGATATGTGATGATTTTATACCCTTATGGGGTTGAGTTAAAGGTTTATGGTAAGACCTTGATGATGGATTATGATGTAGACTTGGTAAGTCTTAAAATCCCTAGTCCTTACTTCAATTGTGGTAAATTGTTATCAAGTGATTATAGTGCATTTAAGTATATCCTGTATTAAGATTGATAGGGTTGGTATGATGTTTAATTGAAATGTCTTGACTATGGTTTTTGAGGTGATGGGTATGTAATGTTATAAGGATGGTGATGATTTACTTATTTGCCTTATTATGAAGTGATGTGTAAATGTGCTAACCTCACTTATATGAAATGTAATGAAAGGAATATACTCATGCAATTTTTATTGAGTTATGATGTTGATGGTTATACAAGGGATGGAACCTATGACCCATATTAAGCTATGATGACTAATAAGGTATTAAAGACATTTCAAAAGGGAATCTAGCTTAGCATCGAATGAGCTAGAGTGATAAGTGTACCTTCCCACATAGGGAAGGTACGATCACTAATGTTCTCTTGATATTGAAGATCAGAATGCATGTAGCATAACGAGGATACCAACTACGTCTCCTAGTTGTTGAACTATGTTGCCCCCATAGGAATACTAGCAGTGGATTTACGTTGTTACTATGTTCATGTTTTGGTACTACTTTTGAAAGTGGTCCGCCTTCCTCAGGTGTAGGGTTCCATGAGACGGATTCACAATTTGCGCATGTGGTGTATGTCGGTTAAGGCAGGATGTCTCAAAGGATAAATAAACTAAATGAATGAACTCTAACTAGGATAAGTTAAGTGGTTTAGCTTATTCTAGGTAAGGGTATGGGACTCTACTTAAACATTACACTAGTTAGCCTTGAGGGAAGTCTGAGAAGGTTGTTTTTTGATATGTATATTCTTATGATGGTTTATAATATGTATATGATGATCTTTCACATCGATGGTGTCTTATGACGTTGAATTCACTTATGCTTATATTTTTTGGTCTTTATGTCTAAAGTATGATGATGATATGTTCTCTTAAATGATATTCTATCTGAAGTTTGATATTAGTCGTGGTTCTTGTTGAGTTTAATTCATTGAGTAAGGTTATGGGGCTTTTCTTGGTCATTGCACTTGTTTACTAAATGAGGGTTTAGGGGAATTATCTTTCTTTGGTTTTGTTGTAATGTATAGTTATTCATTCTTGTTATTGTTATAACTTGATGATAGGGTTGCTTTGACTATGTGTTCAATTATATGATATATATGTTGACTTCAATAGAATTAGTATTGTTGGTCTTGTGATGTACATGCTTTTGACTTAATGAATATGTCTTATTGATTGGTATGGTCTTCTTGAATATGCATGTTTTAATCAAATTTTCCTTTTTAGCATGATTTGATAATATATGTGGATGTGGTCTCATAATTAGAACAAGTGGTGTACTAAACCCACTTTATTCCTTTTCTCCAACCAATTAGGTTTCAGTCGTTGAAGGGCTTTGAGACGACATTGAAGGAAGGCATGGAATCTCATTCATCCATGTTGGGTAGATCCTCACTTTTCAAGGGCAATGCCACTATCAAGCTATGAAGTTGTTTAGTTTAAGACTATTATGTTCTTTCTTTTTCATTTGAGTACTAAACATTGTATAGCCAATATGTGGCTTCATAACATTGATGCATGGGCTAGGCCCAATTTGATATACGCTTAAAAGATGGTTATGAGATGAGACATCCATTGGAGGCTATGTTATATCTTCTATATATATGTGCAATAAAAGTATAAGTCTAAGTAATATTCCGATACGAAAGGTCTATGTATACTCACTATAAAAACTATGTGTATGTAGAGGTCTATGTAAACCTCAATGTAGAAGTAACGAAAAGTTTTTAAATTTTCCACATTTTTTACCTATGAATGTAATAATGTAAGCTTAGAGGCTAGTCTTAGTCCTCAAAGAGAACGACGCTTCCAGTTACATCAAGGGGATTCACTCTGGATATGACATGGAAAAAGGGAAGAAAGACCTAGTTAAAGATGTTCTTATATTTGCTAGATTGTGTGTTCGGTTGGAAGATTCCTCAAATGGTTGTTTTGTGATTCATAACAACTATGAGTGATCATCCTTAGTGGTTGAGGTAAAGTCTAATTAACATCTTGATCAGCTATTGATGGATCAGTTGAAGAAATTGGTACTTAGTAAGTTGAATGAGGACTTCTAGTGGTCTAACTCAAGAAATAGGTGTTCCTACTTGGAAGTGGGAAGAAATTAACATGGACTTCATTGGTGGGTTGCCTCAAACCCGGAGGCAAAATTACTCAATTTGGGTGATTGTGGATAAATTGAAAAAATCCTCTCACTCCAGACCCCTTAAGTCTTCTTATACAGCGGAGAACTATGCAAGGATCTACGTTGATGAAATTGTGAGTCTTCATGGGATCCATTTGTCCATGGTATCGAATAGAGGTGCTCAATTCACTTCTCATTTTTGGAGGTCTTTTCAAAAAAGGGTTGGGTAGTAGATTTAAACTTAGCACCACTTTTCATCCCCAAAAAGAATGGTCAAGCGGAACGTACTATTCAAACCCTAGAAGATATGTTAAGATCTTGTGTGATAAAATTTAAAGGGAATAGGGATAATCACTTGTCGTTGATTGAGTTCTCCTATAATAATAGCTAACCTTCAAGCATTTCAATGGATCCTTTCAAAGCACTTTATTGTAGGAGATGTAGGTCTCTTGTTTGGTGGTTTGAGGTTGCTGAGTCTTCACTCCTTGGTCCCAAAATAGTTTGTGAAGCTTTGGAGAATGTTCGTGTGATAAAGGATAGGTTGAAAATATCCTATAATCGACAAAAGTCCTATGCCAACAATATGAGAGGAGATCTTGAATTCCAAGTAGGTGATATGGTGTATTTGAAGATTTCACCTATGAAAGGTGTGATGAGATTCGGCAAGAAGGGAAAGTTGAGTCCCCGGTATGTGGGTCTATTTGAGGTGTTGCAATGGGTCAGAAAGGTAGCATATGAATTGAGACTAGTAAGTGAACTATCTTCGATTCATCCAGTATTTCATATCTCCATGCTTAAGAAGTGTATTGGTGATCCCATATCTGTTCTTCCTATTGAAAGGTTGGGTGTGGATGAGAGATTTTCTTATGATGAGGTTCCGGTGGAAATTCTTGATCGCCATGTTAAAAAATTGAGGAATAAGGAGGTGTCCTGGGTAAAGGTGTTATAGAGAAACCACCTAGTCGAGGGAGCAACATCGGAGGCCGACGCCGACATGAATTGATGTTATCCTCATATTTTTCCTAACTAAGGTTAGTTATTCTAATAATAATGAAAAAAATGAGTAAATTTGAACATTAGTTGTGGAAAAAATAAAAAAAAATATGGCAAAAGGTTTATGCAAAAGTGAGTTTCATATGAAGATGCTCTTTGGCTTAATTTTGCACTTATTTGTGTTTTATGTATTGTTGCCTTAATTAAATGATATCGAGCATGTTAATGTGTTGGAATAAGTTTTGGCATAAGTGACTTGATGATTATGTTGAGCTGATGTTGATATTGAGAAGAAAATTCCTCATGTTGTGATATTAAGCTTTTACATGTGGTAACTGATGACTAAGTTGCTATGTGTAAATTCTATGTTGTCATGTTGATTTGAGTTTCGAATCATGTAATTATATGTTGTTTTTTATTGGAAAATTAGTCTTCAGTCTATTCTCTCCATATAAGAAGATTTTATTGTCATTTGGGGACGATTGTTCCTAAGGGAGGGGGGGGGGGGGCTTAATTCAACAATCCCAAAGTCCAAGACCTAATATTGAGACTCACATGAAGAAAAAAGACTCACATCAAAACGTCAAAGAATGTCCAGTGAATTGTGAAATGGAGGTTAGTATACATTTGCATGTTTCATGAGGTTTTAAGAGACGGAATTCAATTAAATTTTCTAGAAGGGTGTTAACATGTGTTAGCATGTGTTTAGGGTGAAAACATCTGGGTATCTACGAAGACGATCGACGAGCCATCGTCTAGTCGATGAGGCATCAATGTGTTCATCGTCCAAGACTTTATTAAATCTCTACAAGTTCCTTAAAACCAAGTCTCTGGACTTATTAACAGTTGTTAAGCACGGGGCATCGACAGAACTACAGAACGTAGGTTGAGGTCTCGTAGTTCATATCTAGTTTTTACTATTGCATTTTAAGTTGTATTTTAGTTAGTTATTGATTAGTTGGTTAATAAAGGGTTAGGGGGTGTCTAATTAATTTATTTAAGGGACTATATAAAGACTTTACACTCATTAAAGTAACATAACCCACTTCAATTCCCAAACTCAAAATTTTCTTCCTTCTCTCTAATTTCTCTCTCTATTCCCCGGGCCTCTATTTAAGATCAATTCAAGGTCACAAGGTCTCCAAGATTCAACTTTATCTCCATCAACCTTCATTATTAGCTAAAGTATGGAGGCTTTTCACCTTTAGGACTCCTTTTCCCAAATTGTTCTTCAAATTTGATTTCCAAAAGTTGAGAAAACATGGGTTTCAGTCTTATTCCGAAGTTGGCCTTTCAAATCTTATTGTTCTTGGTTTATTTTGATAATTATGGATATAATATGATTTTTTATTAATGAATTAGGGTACTTCTTCATGTTATACTTAAATATATAGAAGTAATCATAAAGTTACCCTATTTCTCTAACCCTAGGTTATGAATTGATGTTGAATTTGTTAGTGATGATAAAATTGACTTAGTTCTTGTGTTGATTACTATTATGTGATGTTAATAAGTCTACTACTGGATGCATATGGTTGATTAATAATAAGAGCACACCAAAAGGTTTGTGAAGGCAAATTGGTAAGACATATGATCTTGAATCCTTACTTTAATTGTGATGTCTTGTACTTGATAATGATGTTCAATTAAAGTATTAATTGTGATTATATTATATAGGTGATGGTATGATGAATGTAATTGAAATTTCTTGATTATATGGATTGTGACATTATGGTTAGGATATCCTGATATAAGGTTGATTGTAAATCAATTGTGTTTCCTTGAAATGACGTGATGATGGTAATAATTTAATCTCTTTTATGAGGGTTGTATTTAAAGGAATTTATCATGCAATTCCAAATGTGCTAATGATTATGATATAAAAGGAGTTAGTCTTATATGACCTATACTAATCTATGATGATAAATAAAGGGTAAAAGACATTTCAAAAAGGGACTTTAGCTTGGCACCGAGTGAAATAGTAATGAGAGGTACCCTTTCCCAATGTGGGATTGTAGGTTCAAAATGATTCTCATGAGAAAGAGAATACAATGCAATTGTGTATAAAGATGGTCCTCAGTATGTCTCCTAGTCCTTTAACTACGTTTTCCACGTAGGAAGACTAGCTATTGGAGCCACCTAGAATGCTATGTTCATGTTATGGTACTACCTTGGTAAATAGACCTTGTTCTTTCGGTGTAGGGTTTCATAACACAAGATTCCACCTTTAGCTCATGTGGTTTATGTCGGTTAAGGCAATTGTTCCTGAAAGTAGCATGAAGTAATAAAGTGAACACTAACTAGGGTGACCTAAGGGGTTTGACTTAGTGTAGGAGGAGTATGAGACTCTACCTATACATTGCACTATTTGGCCTTGAGGGAAGTCCTAGGAAGTTGTTATTATGCTCTTATAAAGTAAATTATATGCATATGTTGACTTTACATGTTGATGGTTTTATATGATGTTAGTTTCACTTATGTACATGTTATTTTTATACATTGCTAAATATGATGATTACTACTCATGATCTTATGTTATATGAGGTTAGATATTGCTTTGATCCTTTGTTACGTTTTACTTGGTTTTGTGGGGTTATGGGCCTTCACGTGATCATTGCACTTGTAAGCTTGGTAATGGGTTATGAGTAAGGGTCATGCATATGCTGTAATGTTATGAACTCTTATACATTTTTTGTTGTTATGAAATTATGTTGGACTTGTTTTGTTCATGTGCTCTAATATGCTACTACACATGTTTACTTGACTTTAATTGATGATGTGGTCTTATATTGTATATGGTCTTGTCTTAATGAATATGTGATCATTTGCTCATATGTATTCTTGATTGTGCATAAAGGCTTTCCAATATAACTTAGCATGGGTTTGAATAAATGTCCCTTTAAGCATGATTTCAATGTTTTATGTGTATATGTTTCCATACTTAGTACCACTGGTGTACTAACCCATATCTCTATGTTTTCTACAAAAATGTAAGTTTCGTCCATTGAGTTCCTAGAAGGCCGATTGAAGAAGACTTGGACTCTTTTCTCCAAGTATTGGTAGGTCCTCATGTTCAAGGATGTTACCTTCTCTGTACTCTAGCTTTGAAGTTGTATTGTCATAAATACATGGTTAATTCCTTTATCATTTGAATATTGATGTAAGCCTATAATGACATATTGACTTCGTATTGTTTATGTCCAACATTTGTACTTATTTTAGATAGTTCAATATGAGCCAACGCATTAGACTAATTTCTGTGTATCTTATGTTGTTTAAAGGAGAAGCCTGTGTATGTTTCATATGGGAGGAGTCTACGTAAACTACACATGTAGTATGCGAGAGGTCTATGTAAACCTCACTATGTAGATACGCATGAATTGTTTTTTAATTTTCCGCACATTACATATAAAATATAATGATGAATGCTAAGAGTCTAGTCTTCATCCTCTCCGAGGAAGACTATGTCGGTTACGTCTAGGGGGTGATCCCCGGTAGTGGCAGGATTGGACGATGAAGAAATGCTCAAACTACTTAATGCTTTTCTTTTATAGGTTTTTTGAATAGTGATGTTAAAAATAATCTTGGTCGAGGTGGTCCATTTTATAGAATTTTGAAGTTCTTCTGTAAGACGGTACAAGTCCCTCTTTATCTATTGATTTCTTTGCAAAGCTAGAGAAAGTATGGTTTCAGCCGTATTCAGACAAGCTTCTAGCTCTGCTTGCAAGCTAATAGCCTCTTCCTTTATATCCCCAAATTTCTTAATCATTAGATTCATTTGGTCCTTGAGTTTTAGCTTTTTAGATTCTAGAAAATTACTTGTTCCTCAATGATTGACATGTGCATAGTCATCATTATTCTTTGTTCAATCAAACTATCAAGACTGATGTTCATGGACTCCTTTTCAGTGGCTAACTCTGTGGCAGAGTCAATCGAAACATTTGCTAGATTCCTCAACCTCCTAACAAAATAAGTATTTAAATTTTGCTTGAGGTCAAAGAGGGTTACCTTTTCATGATCGTCCTCATCATCTGATTTTTCCATGAGGGTAAACAGTTCATCAAATACATTAGCATCATCTTGAACAACCAGCATGGATGCCTCATCAGGACATTGTGATTCACTTGAAGAGTCTCTCGTACAACAAGAGCTTTACTCACGGTGTAGTCAACTGCCGCTTTTCTTGCGTTTTTATCATGGAGAAGCACCCTCTTTTATCTTTTTCACCTTCATGTTTTTTATAATTTTTGTTTTTAGCTTCGTCCATTGGGCAGTCTCTTATAAAGTGCCCCGCCTTTCCGCAAATGAGACAAATGTCACTAGCTGTTGTAGCCCGATGATGATTTCCTTCTTTCTAAATCCTCCATGTTTTCTCACAATTTAATGAAATCTCTTGGTGACATAAGCTATGTCATACTCTTCACTAGAGGCTTCACCAGGTGAGATTTTGAGAAGTAGAGAATTGTCTTTCTTATCTCACTCATTTGAAATGTACTGAATTCTCTTCATTTCATAAGTTTTAAGATTTCCAATGAGAGCATCCATTGTCAAAACCTTCAGATCCTTAGCTTCAGTAATACATCAACTTTGCTTGCCCATGACTTAGGGAGGATGCAAAGAATCTTCCTGACTTTCTTGCTTGTACTGATACGTTCTCCTAAACTCTGTAGCTCGTTGGTTATTAAAGAATGTTTTTTATGCATATCATGGATACTTTTCACTTCTTTTATTGTGATATTTTCATATTGTGTGGTCAACATGTCCACCTTCGACTCCTTCACCGACATTGTACCTGTAACGACCTGTTTAGTCATTTTGAGCAACAGATTTTAATTCTGAAAAACTGGCTGGGACAACGGATGAACGACGGACCGTCGTGGTCACGACGGCCCATCGAGGAGTTTCGTTCCATGACACTTCGAATTTTGAGATTGGGTACTGAAAATCGACTCTCGTAAATTGTGACGGACTGCAGGACGTGCCGTCACATCCACGACGAACCGTCATGAGTTTCCGTTGCAAAACACTTCAACTTTTGGGAATTTGGTACAAGAAACGAGTTTCTGACCGTCATGACGGAGGAACAAAGGATGGACCGTCACAGGTGTGACGGGCCGTCACAGGCAACTCGAACTCGAGGGAGCTGCGAGACCACCGTGACGGACCGTCGCAGGCACGACGGCCCGTCACAGGTTGCGCAATCCCAGGCAGTTTAGGATTTCTCCACACGTTTTAAGGGTCGGTTTTGGACTATTCTTTCCTTAATTATAAAGATTGAGGGTTAACATTAATAATTTCTAATTACTTAGGGGTTAAAAGGGGTAACCTTAAGTTAATTAGTGGGGTTTATTGTCCTTTTTCACACTTAATATATGATTAATTAGGGTAAAAGAAAGAGGGTTTGAACATAAGAAACAAAAACAGAAACAGAAAGAACAAAGAGAGAAAGAAAGGGGAAATCGAACGAGAGAGGAGAAGCAAAGAGGAATAACAAGCTTGGGAATTTCTTGTTGATTTCAATTCTTCGGTGTAGGTAGGTTATGGTTTATGTTACGATAATCGTAGTGAACTCTTAATAGTGTATGATATGTATTGATGATATTGTAAACCTGTCTATATGCTTAATTGTATGCTTGCGTGAATATGATAATGTGATTTTGATAAAACAAGCATGATGGAAACCATTGAATCCCAAATCTTGAAAGAAACTTTAATCTATGATATTAATGATGATGCCTTGATACAAAAGAGGGCTTGATGAATTAAAGCAATGGGATTGATGATGCCTTGGTTTAGAGAAGGCTTGATGAACGGATAGAATGAATCTAGTGGATCGGAGTGTCACGTTCCGACACATAGTAATAGTGGATCGGAGTGTCACGTTCCGACACATAGTATTAGTGGGACGGGTGTCACGAACCGACACGTAGATATAGGGGATCGGAGGTCACGTTACCGACACATATAGGGGATCGGAGTGTCACGTACCGACACATATAGGGGATCGGAGTGTCACGTTCCGACACATATAGGGGATCGGAGTGTCACGTTCCGACACCAATAGGGGATCGGAGTGTCCCGTACCGACCACATAGTGGTAGGGGATCGGAGTGTCACGTACCGACACAAGAGGAAGAAAGATAATGAATCTTGAAAGATGTTAATATACTCAACATAATGAACTTAATTCCCCAATGAGTATGGTATTGAGGCTTGAGCCCTCATGGATGAACTTGATGGTATTATTGACGTTATGATACTTATTGTTGCTACATATTGAGTTTATAGTTGATTTATAATATTACTTGATATATATTATCTTCTATTTTGAGTTGGCGATGATATCTACTCAGTACGTGTGGTGTACTTACCCCCTACTTTATTGTTTTCCTCTTTGTATTTGTGTTATGCAGCGAACGTTCCGTCAACTTCAATACAACAGTAATTCGGGCCAGATTTCGTCATACCGGATCTCAGGGTGAGCTAACGCTTCTAGCTTGGACTGGATCTTCTTCTATGAGTCTTGATGCCTTGACTTCCCGGCATGGACTAGTTTCTTATGTATTTTTAGCTTCTTAGACATTCTTAGATAGTTTAGTTTATAATTTGATCATAGATGTTCTTGTGATGATGACTTCCAGATTTGGGGAATATTAATAATAGTTGAGTTGTTTATTTATGAGTTTAAGTCTTCCGCATTATTTCTGTTGATATATCTTGAAATATTAAGGTTTAGATGGGTTGGTTCGCTCACATAGGAGGGTAAATGTGGGTGCCAGTCGCGTCCCCGTTTTGGGTCGTGACAGTACCCTCACAAGCAGTCCTCAAAGAGTCCAAGATTTCTTTCGCTGATTCACAAGCAGAAATCCAGTTGTACTCTTCAGCACTTATCCCACACACTAATAGCTTTTTCGCTTTCTAGTTTTCTCGATATTCTTTTGATTAGCTACATTGAAATATATCAAGTTTTTTAACAACTTTTTTTATTTTCCCATCCTTCATATCAGTAGTTTGAATGACGGGTCCATCCAACACTATGTCCCATAACTCTCTCTCTTCAGCCATCAGATAGTGTGCATCATTTTTTTCTTCAAGCTATAGAACTTGCAATTAAAGCAGGGTGGTCAATTTGATGATTGCCCCTCTTCTAGGTTCAATGGAGTATCTATTCTTTTATAAGAGTAAAATTTTTGGTGAGAACTAGCTAGAGAGCACCTGCTCAGATATCAATTGATAGAATGTGTGCATCCACTATCAGTCAATCGACCAGGTCAATTGACCAAACAAGAATAACAAGGAAGAGTATATAGCAATAAGAACACAATACAAGTAGTTTACGTTTAAACCTCCTTTCTCGAGGAGTAAAACTACGACCTATCTCACATTATTTTAAATTGTTTCACTAATCTTGCATAAGCAAAAGTGAACCCAGTTACAACCAAAGTGAGAAAATTTATTAATCTCATAACAAAGTAATAACTCTATTACTTGAAGAGCCTAAGAAGATGTTACTCTTCCCACTAAGATATCACCACTTGACAACTTAGGATTCAACTAAGCAACACGCAAGTTTCCCACACAAAAATCACCCTCTGGATGACTCACACTTTTACTAAGCAACATACAAGGCGGGCCACAATTCAGTTTGACTAAACTGGTTTAGTCTTTTTCACCAAACAAGCTGTCTTAAGTCATTTTAGATCTAGGAAAAGATATATAATGAGAGATAGATAATCCAATCCGTAGACACCTAATCTTGAAGCTCTATTTGATTCGAGTTGGTCTTGAGGATGAATCTTCACTTTTTTATCAACCTTTGCAAGAGTTCTTGAGGATTTTCAATTTTCAACCACTAAGGGTATGATTATCGGACATAATCTTTATGAATAATAGTCACAATCTTTGAGTCCATGCCATTGGTCGAGGCTTCTGCCCTTTTTTCCACCGTTAGAGATTGTGCACCAACCAATTGTACTTTTTCCAGCTTGGCAATTGAGTTTACATTTGCACTAGGGATCAAGTTCCTTTACATGGTTCTCGGGTTTGTCAAACCATCAAAACGACAAATAACAAACTTGCATTTTAGACGATGCTTGACGAAGTGAGTTTAACACAATGGGGATTGTGATTGTTTTTTCAGCATGATCATTTGCTTTCGAGGGTCGAAATAACATTCTCTCCAGAACGGTAGACTTGGATAACAAAAGCTCAATAAGTTGCAACTCTTTCTCTAAGCCTATAGTCAGTATTAACTTAATTCACTAAGGTTATTAAATGTCATATATGGAGAAAACATCCAAATTAAGACATTTTAGTTCTGGAATTTCATCATCTTCGGCAATCACTTAAAGATAATCAAAACCCAACTCTTTAAACTTATTGAGGATAACAAGTATGAAAATACGAGAAATAGAAAGAGAAAAGTGGAATGTCTAGGAACCTGTATTTCAAAACATGGCATCCTTAACAAGCAAAGAACACATAAGAAATTATACAATTGTTGTAGACAAATCGAATCTAGGCAAAGATGTTTGACGCGTAGATTCAAACGAAGCCTTGCTGGTACTTTATCTTCTATTGCAACTGCAAACTACCATAAATATATAAAATGATTCAAAGTGACAAAGATAATTTAATCAATCTATGAAAACAATCAATGAACTGATAAAGCAAATTTACCTTAAGACTAAGACAATTCAACTTGAGATGTTCAAAAGCAATGAAACTTGCTATCCCCACGTGATATTTCATATGCATAAGTGAAAGTTTTGAAAGATAGAGGGCACTTTTTAAACATAAAAATCCTTCATTTTCGATGTACTCAATGAATCTTAGCATGACAGCACTAATTTCAATGTCATCGATGTAAACACAATCACACACCAACTGCTCTAGCAATGGACAATTAGAGATAAAACTTTCAAGGTAATTTCATGCTTTAAATGCAGGTGAAACAATCTTTATTTCAAAAACAGAGAGTGAAAAATGCCTCAATTGCGAGGAAGTAAAAAAAGAAGGATGCATTTTGCGTTGGCTATACCCAAAAAATCTAAAATCATGATTCCTAGAGAGGAAATATACCAACTTGTCAAGCTCAGGACGACCTCTTCCATTAATATAAAGGGATAAGATAAACTTAGAAATTCATCCTGCATGAAACGTGATATAAAATGGTATTAATTCAAATTGAAGGAGATGTCAAGTTCTCTACTAGGGAAGGTTCTAAGTTTAGTTTTAATTGAGAAATTGTGCACCACTTATATCTCCATTTCCTTGATAAGATGTTACTCTCGTAAAGGCAAAATATATCATGAATTACATACTCAAGAAGGCTACTAAGTACATTAAACACTACACTTTGACAAACAATTTCTTTCCAATTAGGAGACATGTTAAATGAAATATCTTCAATTAAAATTAAACAAGAATATGAACATAATAAATATCCAAATGAAAGAAGGGAAAAGGGACCTTCGAGCTATAGTTAATGATATACAATTATCTTCCATCACATTTTAAAGATATTTTATCCCCTGCCGTCCAAAAACAATATCCTTTATACAAACAGATACAAGTGTGTAATAGTCTTATTCCCCAACCTCACATTTATTAAATATCGAATCGACAAATAAAATTATGTCACATGGTCCTATTTAGTCTTCTATTAGAATAAATGACACATATGCTATAGTTTTGAATGGAAGGAGCATCAATATCAAAGTATGACGAGGATATCTGCATATCTGGCTCCGAGTTCTTGTATCTAGCAGTTTTCTAACCTCTTCAGATCCTCAGTTGGTAATGGTGATAGAGATGATAGAGTAGAGGCCACTGAACTAATGTTGACCTATTCACTTAAAAAAAGAAGTGAATGGGTCATTCAAGTTTCGGGAATCAACAATTTGTTTCTTTTAAATGATGGCTACCTATTATTACTCACCCCTTGTCATTGTTTGACTTATCACATTCATTAAAAACATAATGAAAAATTATTTAACATTTAACTATACATCATCTTTTATTATATTTCTTATTTTTCCTACAATTTTCTAAAATATAATCCATTTTTTCTTCCCATCATTCTTTTTTTTTAAGTATGAAAATTTTATCCATGATATGTAGGTGTGTTGCAAGTTTATCGTAAACAATAATGTATTCATAACGTATTTAACATAATCAACAAAGTATAAAAGTTCAGAATTTGATATTGTGCAACATAAAAAGCTGTTTGTAAAGAAATTAGATATTCTTAACAAACAAATACAATGAATCATAGAATTTATCAGATATATTTATAGATATATTTTATACCGTGGTTATTATTTATGATGATACCAAAATTGAGAGAGAAAATTATAACAAACACAAACAGAATTGAAATTGGTAATAAATAGGTGAAGAATGAAATAAATAAAAAAAGAGAGTTTCAAATAAAAAAATAATAAACACTAACACTTCTTATGATTTATTTGATAGCGTATTGCATTTAATTTACTGTTTGCAAAATCATTTTTTTTATTCAATATGAGCAAATGAAATGGTAAAAAAAAGAACCTGTTTTAATTTGCAAAAATGAACAATCCTGAAATCATGATATTCCATTTTTCATCTTTCTTAATGTCTTTCCTATTTTGTTGCATTTAAGTTGATTCGATTTTAGATTAGCACCTTTTTAATTTAGTATTTAGCATCGTATATGTGATAATATTTAATATTTAATTAATCAGATATTTAATTTTATGTAGGTTAAAATGGTAATTCAATTTTGCACTTTGAGTAAAATATGTTTTAATGATATTAATTGTTGATGTAATATACAACAAATACAATAAATTACAGTTCAAATAAAATGACAAATTCGAAAATGCCACTTTTAATAATATTAATTGTTGGTGTAAGACACCACAAATACAATAAATTAAAGTTTAAAATAAAGGTACAAAAATGAATAAACAACTCTTTAGGCTGATGTGCGAATATTTCGCTCTCTTTAAGGAGTTTCAAGCTCACCTTGGAATAATCTACACCAATACTGCAGTATCACTCTTAATTTTTCCCCTCCACGATAGAACAATCCAAAAACCTCGTACAACATAAGCAACTGTGGATTAGTTGAAGAGTCCAAAGCTCCAAAAAAAGCACGTTCCTTCAACATATAATTATTCTCTTTTGTATTGTGAATATAGTTGAAGACTTAAAATATATTCTTTGTCTCAGCTCTCTTTCACTATACTTACCTCATTGTATTCTACAATATTTTTCTTGTACTTCTCTTATTTCTTTGGATACTTCACGAAGGAAGAAACACAACTATTTAAATGTGAAGAAGTATTCCATATAATCATATATTAGAATGAGGGGTAGTAATGTGGATGGAAAGATGTGATAGATGTTATATTAGTTATAATGAACTAATGGTCATATGAGTTACAAGAAACTAATGACCATGAGAGTTACAAGAACCAATAGTCGTCTTCTACCACAATTTATACCCACTAACTTACACACTTAATATTTTATTTTAATATTAAAATACATATATACCATTATTGTCCCTCTCATTTTAGAATTGAAATACTACAGTTTACCAATTTAGATGAATGCAGACTATTGTGCATAATAAATGTGTGGTGTACATCGAACCTTCACTTAGGAAAATAATAATCTATACTCCAAAGTTAGTGGTGGTCTCAGACTTGATCTGCCATTGCTTAATGGAAATACAATATCACTGCTCACACATAATTGTAACGCCCAGAAAATCTAACGAACTAAGCTAGAGCCTAACATGTGAATTAGTAGCCTATATGGTGTTGAACGTAATGATTAGAGTCCTAATATAACCTTCCTAAGTTAGTATAATATGTTAGGACATAAATATCAAGGCTTGACCCCCCAAAGACCAACCAAGGGTCCTTGAGTAGGGCCTTGGTTTGCAGCGAACAATCTTCCCGAAGGCAGTCACCCACCAAATGAGCACCCACGCCCCATATGTGGGGATCGTGAGTCAAGGCTAGACCTTACCCAATTTCTCTAAAATCTCTTTCCAGCCTACGTACATGCAGTACGATATGTGGAACCACTCACACCCCGTGGGTGGGGTCTCGTGAGTGAGGTCTGGACCTTGGCCAAATGGCAAGCCTAAGAATGGTCCCACGAGTGACTACGGTCTATGGATCCATACACGCCCCATGGGTGGGGGTCGTGTATGGGGTCTATAATTTTTTCTTGAATTCGACCAAGGATGTATTAAATTAGGTATTATATTTTAATAATTCAATGACGAAGACAGTTTATATTAGCTATTTATACATATATATAGTAGTTATAAACTATAAAGAACCTCTCTAACACCTCATAACTCATAAGACTCAAACTTAAAACCAACTCCCCTCTCCAATATTTTTTCTATGAGACTCCATTGATGAGAAAGATCAAGGTCAAGTCTAGGATTGAAGGAGCAAATTCTATTCTACACTTTCTTGTGGAGTCATCCAAAGGTATGGTTTCTTTTCATTCATGGGTAACTATCACCCATAGAGCTCCTTCAAACATGGTTATTAAGATTCTAATTCCCCCTAAAATCTAGAGTTTTCAATCTATGACATGGGTTTTCTCCCGAAAAAATTTCAATCGGTTATTTATGATTTATTATGATGAAATATTATTTGATTGATGAAGTTTTTATTATTTACGATTGAAATCTCCTCACAGACCCATGGTTCCCCCAAATTGTTAAGTATGCATTGATACATGGGTTAATTGAGATTATAAGTATGTCAATTTATTATGTTTACATGAATTAGGTTGTTGATTCATGATATAACCCTATATTATGTATTGATTCAAGAATTTAGGATCGAAGTTAAATTATAGTCTTGAAGGTCAAAGTATGTGGGTTTGAACATGGTGATGAAAAGTATGTATGAGCTTATGATCCCCTTAGATAGTGGAGATAATATTTTATTGGTTTATTGTGGTATTGTTGCAAGATCATTCTCCCTTTACCCCCATACATGATTATGCATGAATTGTATATAACTATGATTATGTGGTTGTTTTGATTGAAAGACTATTCTCATGAAATACTATGAACATTATGTGAAAGGTTTACTCACATATTGATGATTCTAAGGTTTAAAGGACATTCTCACCTATGAACCCATGAAGTATTATTATATCATGTTTGTTTGAATGCCTAGTGATTTATTTTTTTAACATAAACTTAAGTAAAAACTTAATATGAATACTAAAGGAAATTAAGCTTATCATTTAGAGGATATGAAAATTAAATGAGATCGAGGCTTTTACTTTAGTTAGTCTGGCTACCCCATGGGTTCCTTGTATATCATTTAGTTAGGTTTCCCAATATGTCTATCTCATTAGATGGAAACTTTTTACCTTAGTTAGTCAGGAATTCTAGTAACAATCTCCTTATCTCATAACTATGTGCCACATAAGTCCTTAGATAGTTGATCAACTAAAAGGTGAATATGTTAGTTCTACCTTATGCAAGTAGGACAACTCTTTTTGGTGTGGGACATGACACTGGATCCCATGGAGCTCACATTGTTTGTGTCATGATCTATGGATGAGTTCAAGGCTTGTTGGGTTGCTTATGATATGGTTTGACTATGTAATTATTCAAATATGCATGATGACATTAAAACTTTATAAATGCATGATTTCAACTAAACTTTTATACATGTTTTATGATTTTTTATGCATGTATTCCATACTTTGTACTTATGTGTTAACCCATATTTCTACATTTTCTATATGTGTAGGGTCCAGTCGTTGAGACACACTTCTCCTTTCAAGTGAAGCTTGGGTTGAATATTCATTAAGCTTTGTGAGTCCTCATGGTTCGAGGACAGTTTTTTCATTTTTAGGTTCTAGATTACATTTTATTTTCAAGACTATGTTGTAAAATATATATGACCCTAAGATTGTATTCTAATTTTTTAGATGGTGATTAAGTCAAGTTCTAGACTCTTATGTTGCTCTTATGAAAAAGATCTCTATCGTAAAAAGTTAAAATTTTTCCGGATCATTTATATGTCCTATGTTTATGATTATGCTAAGGACTTGTATGATATACCTTCGGGGTCAAGTACGCCGTGTTACATTTGAGAGGTACCCATGGGCCATGAAAATAATAATTAAGGTGTTGACATAATCTTTCAAAGTCAGCACATAACAATCTTCTGCTATCTCAATTTCATGTGCTTTATTGAGAACAAGCTCATTCATAGAAAGCTGCCTACTTTAACACTCACATAGGTGAAATCTATCAAGGGTGCTCTTATAATTTGACACCCCACTCACACGAGAAACAAAATTTCATTAAGAGTTCAATAACCAACCTCCATACAAATCATTATAGGATAAATGGACTTACTATTTTGAACAAAATTAATAATAGTACCCTTCACCAGTCATCATATGATTCATTCTTTCCATTGAACATGGTTACATGATCTTTGGTTCCTAAGTTGGTATTTTTCAGATATGACTCATAATTCCTTAGCTTGAATTCCATCGCTTTTGATGTGCTTCAAAATCTTATCTTGCTAAAGCCTGAATTTATAAATCTTTAAGATTATCACAAATTTTAACATAATTAAATTGATGAAATACCAATGATCAATATGATCTTACTAAATTGTGTTTTATCCTTATGAGTCTGAATTTACCATTTTATTAACAATTTTGTACTCTACCCTTGTATTGGTTTCATCAAAATTAATCAAAATTAGAAGAATTAATTTCTCAAAATAAAGTGTTTGATATAATAAACAATTTTTCACATGTTGAATCATCAATATTTTACTTCAACCACCATAATAGAATTAACAAAAAAAAAGTTAGTTTTTCTCATATAAAAATGGTCAAAAAAGCTTTAAATATAGCGTTGTATATTTTATCAAAAACAATCCACCAAATTTTGTACCAAGTAAATTTTTTTGATTTATATGTGCATGATATACTTTATACGCAATATCATATAAAGTGCAATTAATATACATCTCATATTTTTTAGGACAAATTACCTATATACATATTTTTATGTTACATAGTTTCCATTGTTCCCTACTAATTTTTTTTTTTTCAAAATCTCTAGTTTTTTCCTAATTCTGAAGTCAGCGGATACGTAAGTGTCAAGCCTTAACCCACATTTTTCCTTCTTTTTTTCACTGTTTTAATCTCTCCCTAATTTAACTCCACAATCTTATGAGTTACAACTTTATCTCAATTTGAATTTTAAAAGAATTCTCTATCTAGTCAATCAAATTTCAAATCAATTAATCGGTATATTTTTGTATGCTCCATTGTCGTCTTCTCCGCTATCATGTTTTTCTTCAAAAATGAATTCATATTTATTTCTTGATATAGATCATGCTTCTACAAAGGGAGGAAAAGTTTCATCTATAATTTCCCAATCTACTCTAACCAAGGTAATGATTTTTGGTGTACTTCTATGCTTTTTTATATTCAATGTTGCATCTAGTAGTTAATTCAAATGCATGATACATTAATGAAAAAGGTTTAGAAAAGTTTCATCTAGAATTCGTAACTCACTGTACCCAAGGTAATGATTTTTAATCTATTTTTACGCTATTTGTGATATTCAATCTTGCATCTAGTAGTTGATGCAAATGCTTGATAATTTACCGATTTTTTTTATAATATTGTAATGTATCATTAGATGTAATTGTTTGATACATTAAATCGTAATCTTGTTAATACATAAAACCATAAGTTTATCACATTACAACTTATCAAGTTATAAATATAATGTAATATGTTGAATTATGTATCACTCACAATATTTCATGTACCCCAGACAAATGTATCATGTTTATAGTTATTCTTAGCATATGAAGTTATGAGTATACTGTATAAATTAGGTATCATTCTCAACCTATGATATATATTGTGTTCTAATCTAATAATTTAAGTATAAATCTCTACATAACATGTACTTGATACAAAATAATATTATTGAAGATGTCATTTTCAAAATATGAAGGTATGCTGAGTATCAGGTTCGAATCTATGATACATGATACATTATATTAAGCTGCAGTTTGAGATATAGAAAATATTAATACTATGTATCAAAGCGAGCTAACTGGTAATTACTGCTCGCTTACTAGGACAATAGAACTAGAAGTTTGTTGGAATAACAACACCCGTTTGATGTTGAATTTGTACAACATATTATGTGAAAAGGAAACAACGCTCTGTAAGTTTGTATACGACCTTGAAGTTTTGAGTTATACACATACTTCAAACTAGTTATGTATGAATTTGTAAAAAGAAATGTATCAAGACTTACAATCTATAAATTCAAAATAAAATGTGGTGATACATAGCAAATCAAACAATTGGGGATGCATATCTAAAATATTCTTGCTCATCAGATAATTATTAATGTATCTAATACATATTCACTGCAATGTAGTAATCAGAGCAGTGGGGATGCATATCTATAATATTGTTGCTCTTCAAAATAGAAAATGCATGAGTATAAGAGAACTAAGTATTCCCAAATGTAACACTTTTACATTTAAAAGAGAGAAATATCGATTAATTTCTAAATTGAGTTAAGAGTTAGAAATGTTTTCAGAGTAATACCTCTTTTAGGAGGATCTTTTCATTAACTACCTCATGTTGAAAAAGAATTATGTTTCCTACATTTGAGCATGAGTGTATATATTATTGGGCGTATTACTTAGCACAAATATGAGGATAATTCTAGACAACTTAAAATACGCATAAACTATGTATGCAAATACAGGTTGTAATTACAGCATTCCGTCATTATCCGAATTCCAACGAAGGGAAAATTTGGTATAGATTTTTTTCATTGTGTTAGGATTTTTCCAATTACCTTCTCTAGATTTGTAGAAAATTAGAGTCATCAAGGTGTTGGGAATTTGGTAGCAATTGGGTTGAGTAAATATTATTTTGTTTTCACGAATAGATAGATAAATCGTTAAGAAATCTGTACGACTTTACATAATCAAATTTAAATAAGTAGATCTTCAAAAATCGATCTTAGCGTTAAGGGTTTTTTCAGAGCGTGTTGGGTTAAAAATGTGTTATAAAAAGGGGAACTAAAGTTCTTCTAAGAAGTTTCTAGCTCGCTTTGTGCGGCTGTAGCGGGAGTTTTGTCGCTTTAGTGGGGTCGTTGTAGTGGGATGGTGGACGCTATGGTAGAGGAGAAGGGACTTAAAATTCTAAATTTTTGGGGAGGATTCACTGTTTCGAAAATGCCATTGTAGCGCTGCCGCTACAATGGGATGAGTGACGCTATAGCGGGACAAGCGCGAATTAAGTCATTCATAAACCCCTAAATGATCTTATTTGACATTTTTTAACTTTAAAAGTTAAAGAACAACTCCCCGGCTTGTTTTCCACCATTCTTGAGGCTAAAAGTAAGTTCTTCACTCCCTGATATAATTTTAGATCCATAAAACATAATTGAATGCATAAATTTTGATGGGAAAGGGTTACTTGATTAATTTTATGGTGGAAATAACCCTAATCCAGATACTAGAGATCATGGGTATGATCAAGGCCTGTGACCATTGTTAGTAACCAAGGTAATTAGTGATTTTTATTGATATGCAGAGGTAATTTTTTTTATATACCAAGAAATAGTTGAACGAATTCGGAAGAAAAGGATTAATTTTCTTAGGATTTCAAACTTGTTTTGAGGTAGGTGAGAGTTGTGATTTCAGGATTGTGTGATGTATGCATGTTCTTGCTTCATTTTAATATATGTATGTATATGAATGTTGTAATATTAATCACACTTGTTGTAATTGATATAGATGAATGATGTAGCCAAAAAACCATGATGTAAATATATGATCTTTAATGATATACTTGTGATTGTGATTGTGGTATGTGATCGCATTTCCATGTTCAGACATACTTTAGGATCAGATTGCAATGTTTTGACACAATATTTGATCAGACTTAAAACGTTTTGGCATTTATTGAGATCGGATTGTCACGTTCTGACAAGCTAAATTTTTGGTTTTACGTTCCGTGAGAGGACTAATGATGTGATAAGCATTTGTAATGTGTTGTGGAATTGTCATGTTAGTAATGTTGTAAATGTTTATATATATATATATATATATATATATATATATATATATATATATATATATATATATATATATATATATCTATAGTATAATGTGATTTAACACATTTATGTTATACTAGTGGGATAAACACGTGATCCTACCAATACATGGTGATTGTGTTCTAAATTTGCACTTGCTCTTAATTTATTGAGTACATGACATTTTAAGTGGCAATTGATGACCTTGTTTAGAAGACTAGATATCATCACATTGACTTCAAGGGTGAGCTGCATCTTCTGGGCTTCCATGGAATCTCTTTTGTCTATGTCCACCGTTTCCAGGCATAGAAATTGTTTTAGATAGTTTAATAGTTCATTAGTTGGGAATGTATCCCTTTTTATTTAGATTTATGGATCTTGTTATTTATTTTGGAAAATAAACTTTGAAATTCTAGGTATTTAAATTCCCCAATTGTTTGTTAATTAACTTGCTTCCGTAACTTAATTTCCTTATGATCTAGTTGCTTGATTTGAGTTGTAGTAGTGGTTCTCACACCTGAGGGATAGTTTGCGTGAAAATCAAGACAGTCTGGGTCGTGACATGGGTAAATGATCATACTTTTAAGATGATTCCTTATTGTCTTTAAGCATAACTTAGTGGGTCCACTTTGTTGAGGTATTCTATACCACTACAATGCATAAAGCAGTTCTGGCAGTGTGAACGAGATAGTGTATCATCACCTAGCTCATAGTTATGGTTTAAGTTTAGAGATTATCTCCCAAATAAAAGTAAAGAGTATGTTATTGTATTTTTATACATTCGAGTTGATATTTACTATGTTAAAAGTTTTTAATATCACATCTTTTATTATTGCTTTCATATTGGAGTTGAGTTGAGGTGAGTATGTCTTGCCCGGTTATCGTCAAGATTTATATGTTTCGAATTTCCCTTTGCATGGTCGTACATTTAATGTACTGACGTCATTGAACCTTTATCTTATCATACTAATATTCAGGGTCATCAAACGGCATTTCGTTATACCATTGGGACTCTAGCTAGCTTTGATGAGCCTTTTTGCTTCTGGAGGGCTCCATATCTTTATCTTTTGCTTTGTTAAGATGTCGTGAGTCTTGTCCCAAAATCTATCGTAGTATTTAGAGGCTTCCAGTTGAGGAGTCTTTTTATTCTATATCCTTCATTGATGTTTTTGAGTCTTTGAGTGGAATACTTATGTTTATTCAAGCAATTTCAATCATTCGTTGAGTTATGTTGTTTTCAGACATATAAGTTAACTTTTGGTAGTTGGAGTTCCTATTTTATTTGAGTAAGTATTTTTCTAAGTAGTAATACAAGCCAAGGGTTCTCTTGAGGGCCAACAATGGTTCTCCGAGTGTCGATCACATCAAAGATGCAGGTTCGGGGGGGGGGGAGGGGATGACGTGACATTGAAGTTGAGTTGGTGCATTGCAGTTTTGAAAAGTTGATATTCTAACTAACACACTTTCCACCAACATGTTTGATAGATTGTTCATTTTTGGATTTGTACTGGACGCTTTATAAAATACAAGGACTTCAACATTTGCAGGTTGGTTTTCCAAGCTTGGAAAAGCTATTTATTGTTAGGTCTAACATCATAAGTTCTCTATGCTCTCTCAAACTTTCAACTGCCTACTGCAGCAAATCTGAAACATTGTATATATAGAATAGTAGAGTGTTAAGAAACTTGACGTCTCCATTAATGGTAAAATATGTAAATTATTTATGTGTTAATTATAATTCTATTTAAATTGTCGATCCATTTATTTCTGTTGGGAATTCAAAACTAACAATATTTGAAAATCCCCCCTTCGTAGGGAGTAAAGATCTCAACAAGTGCGGCTGTAGTTGAAGAGAAAAAAATATATTTACAAATCATATGGTAAATATAGAATCACTTTCTTTTTTTAATTAGAAATCTGATAATGTATAATAAGATACACATATAGTTGAAAAACCCAAAATAATAGTAAACAAAACACACACCATGTATTACATTAAAATCAAGCTATCCCTTATAACCTTTTACATATAAAATAAATATATAAAATTCAAATATAATTATCTTGTATTTATACTTGTTGATGAAGTACACTGCCCATATTTCGTAGAGAAAAGAGAATTTCAGCATAAGTAAAAATACTGGTAATGTAACGACTCGCGAGTACAACAAAGAAGTTAGAGCATCCTTGTGTCACCATACGGTAAATGAGAATTCAAGAAGTCTCATCAAAGCCACTCGTATCATTCATTGCATAATAAACATTCTAAAATAAGAAAGAATTTAAAACTTTCTTCACACACAAAGAACTCTTTCCATAATCAATATGCAAGCGGAAGACTTTCATTTAAAATATGAAACCTTTACAACATCTCATTGAACCATCTAAACTTTGGATTATACAACACATGGGACTAAGCCTATGCACGACATAAAATAAAAACTAAGACATAAAGGAACATGTGGATATAGTCCTCGAATCGAAGAGGACTCGCAATACTTCATCTTCAACCCTTAGAAACCTATCCATCCTCCATGGTATACCAAGACTTCCAATTCCATGTACTTTAGTCAAAAAGGAAAAAAAGGGTTAGCAGATTAGATACACTAACACTATGTTTGGATCATTATTATCCATTGTATTGTATTATGTCGTTACAATACCTACAATGTTTGTTTTGATTGTTACTTAAAATGTATTATACTATATTGTTAAATTTCGTTGTTGCGTAACAATGAAAACCCCTATTTTATGGAATAACCAATTTGGTGTGTTTCCATTGTTAATTAATTTCATTTTCCAATTATATCTTTAAATAATATTTCAAAATACTATTTTATCCTTTACCTTAATTATTTAAATCTAGGCAAACCTCCTACGCTGTAATAACTAAAGATATTTTAGTAAACTTATAAATTACAATACTGTACGATACAATCAAACCAAATAACTAAAATGTTATTAAACAACAACAAATAGTAAATTCAAGACAAACATTGTATCCACCATAAAATACAGTACAATACAATACAATACATTATGAAACAATGAGTAACAATGATCCAAAAAAAGTGTATGTATGGAAGTCATGCAAAAACCATGAAAAAGGGATATGTATAAGAAAAACATTTAACACCTTAGGAACACATAAGATATAATTTAACCAATTATTCACATTTTTAGAACGTCACAGTAAGAAAGTTTACTTTTACAGTAAACTCCATCACTCTTAGAGTGAAGCCCATCAATTTCAGATAGAGTACTTCCTTGCGTGCAATTCTCTCACTAAAAGCTATCCTAATAATCACTTAAGTAAGAAAAAGACATACCGCTCATACACCCTCTCTAGGCACATCTATATGATCCTTAAGATCGACTAAAATCAGATACACACACTTACAACACATCAAGCACATGAACATTGGATCCTCCTACCAAAGTTGATTCTTAGGTTCATCTTGAGTGAGTTGTGAAGCGACCGCCCATACAATCTCTTATACACACACACACAGAAGAGATTCCATAGATTATCTTAGATAGAATCATTCTCACTTTATACATTAGCATACATATAATATGGCATTCTCCCCTAAAATGGATATCTAAAGACATACTTCAGTAAATAAAGAAGATAACGTCCATGATTGACGTCTTCAAGATTACGTAAATAATCCTTGAGACTACCTATTTTTTAATTATGTCTACATAGTCAAAAAACATCCCTAACTACAGTCATTCTTAAGACTTATCTTGGTATGAGATGAAGTGACCATTCCTATGCCCCCTTCACACCTTAACTAGACCCTTAACTACTCTAGATAAGTACTTCTTCATTTTAACATGCTTTCATAACTTAAGTCATTACATTCCTTAGTTCATTTAAGACTCATTCATCTCATAAGAAAATTAAAGTAATGGTCTTGGAGAAGATCTAGGGACTCTCACTAACATCTTCAAAGCCTATTGTGCAATGTCTAGGTAGTGTCTCATACCACCACCTAAACTTCATAGAACTTCTCTAATGCTAATAGGTATCCCACATGATGAGAATAGGAAATAATCGACATAGACCATGATAGCTTAACATGGAATCCTTAGTTCTAACCTACTCTGATGAGGTTGTTTAACTTGCCAAGGGTAGAACTAGGACATATCCCATATAGGCACATGTTTAAGGAATATGAAGGGTTTTTATGCACTCTAGTCTCATTCCCAATCAGGGGCGGAGCTACAACTAATGAAGGGTGCGATAGTAAACACCCTTGTCGAAAAGTTTTACCGTACATACGAGACAAATTTATGATATTTTTAATATATATTTAGGTTTGTACACACTTCATTAATTATAGGAGCTGGCTCAATGGTAAAATGAGTGCTAGAAGTGCAATGCAGAAGGTTGAGTGTTCGATTCTTTGTCCCTTCAAGTGTTTATAAACATTTTTATTAGTCAAAATTCACATCAGATCAGTTTTAAAAGTTTTTTGTGACAAATAATTAAACAAAAAGTACTTTTTAAAATTATGCACACTCTTTATGAAATGGCTGGCTCCACCACTATTCTCAATTAGAGCAACTTCCCATAACATACTCACTCGGTGCTATCCTTTGTTCTCATAGACTCATTTACATTAAAGGTTCATATAAAGGGGTTCCATATCAAGTTCATAACCTATTGACATTCACCCTAATAAAGAGATCCTGTAGGGATACCTTACAATGGCGACATAGATTGCTCATAATGACATTCCTAAGGATGATATGATGTCTTTACAGCCAATTAACCCTAAGTCCACCGCTCCTTTACATGAAGGATACCATTAAAACTTTCTACTTCATTCATAACCTTACCACTAGGTTTAAGGTTCCACCTACATAACCTTCGTTATATCATTCAAGATATCACATATCTTTCATTCATCCATGACGATGGTGCACTTTGCTTACCTAGTCAAGACATCTCATATTCACATATCATTCATACAAGTATCAAGTCAGGGACACAAGTCTACCAAAATAAGACACAACATTCTTTACTTTATTTCATATAGCATATCATTCTTTGAAGAACTTAGGAATGACCTTTATCATCTTTATGTCATCCTATACATTACTATAATATCGTCATTATAATCATCATAGACTCATATAGTCAAGTAGGAACAATCATGAATCAACTCTAAGACTACACACACAAGCACATAGTCATAGTCTAACATGATCACCTAATATACATAGAAGGAACACATACTTTCAACTTTATCACATGTAGATAAATATGCTCATACTTCACATAAATCAACTACACAAATCATCATAATACTTAAAGTATTGCCGACAAAGCCATGATTATCATATTAGGTAAAGTCACACCGACAAGGCCAAATCAATATACGTAGCAGCACCACCATAAGTGGACCATACAATCATAATTATAATAAAAAAGTTTTATATAATATTAAGAGGCTAGGGAAGTATTCCGCCCATTCAATCTCACCACTTCAATCCAAAGCTAAATCATTCATTTCTTTACCATACGACCCTTACCCCCATGACCAGGAACATCAATTTAATCCAATAACCATAATACTCAATGAATCTACGTGAATTTAATATAGATTTATCAATCAAATACAATCTATTCTTCAATTAAATATAATCCTTATAACATTCAATAACCATAGAAAACTACACTAGAATTCATAAGCATCAAGTCAATATCAATTCAATAAGCTAAATATTCAATAGATCTAAGAATATTCAATACTCAATTGTTCAAATTGAAACAAACTATAAACCATACAATCATAATCTATACATGAATCAAAATCCCATAACAGTCTACACATCAATTCATTAATATTAGTGCATGATCACATAACCCGTATTTTAGTCAAATTGAGAGATTTGAGAAGGTCAAGGTTTCATGAAGAATTTTATTGGAAAACATAATTATATCAATAATATCATATCTTAATGTTTGAAAATGTCCATGCAAGAACTCATGACGTAGAGTAGAAACTGCTTTTTCATATTTTTGAAATCTTTGAAACTCCTCTTTGAAATTGACTCTAAGGTAATAGAAATCCTTATATGAAGAACTCCACTACCTTATTAAAATAATCCAATTATATTGAAGGAGAATCTCCATTGAAGACCCGTCTTCAAGCTCTATCTTCACCTTGAGCTCTCATGGAGGTTTTTGAAGAAACATTGGGAGGGAATGGGTTTTGATCTAGGTGATAGGGTTTAAATGAGAGTTTGATTAATTATATACTCTTAAAATAAAAATAAACACCTAAAGTAAACGTCCTCCAATTTTATAAGACTTGGGGTGAATTTCCTTAAAAATCCCAAATCCTAACAAAAATCTTGCTGATTTTTCAGCACTATCGATGCTCTAGCATCGACGATTCGTTGGTGAGACCATGCCCCGTTAATGGGATTTGTTGGTTGCTTCTGAAAATCCTCAACCCGCAGATTACATGTCTACATCGGTTCCACCCATATACGGGTCCTCGTCTTGTCGACTTGCCCCCGTTGGGGGCAATCGATTGCCACTGCCTGGCAGTGTTCTGCTCCAAGCTGGGGTTCTCCTTCTAGGGCCCCTTGTGGGTCCTAGGTGGAGTCATACCCAGGCGTTAAACCTCTAAACACTTATTTATAGGTATTATAAACATCTCCAAACAATTTCAACATCAAACAAGCCATACAATGTGCTAAAACACATCCAAACTTACAAGGACGTCTAAAGTCTATATATCAAACATCACTAGACGTTCTTGGAAGTTTGACCTCCAAAACTCACCAAACTCAACATGCTGACTCTAAACACTAATATAAACCATAGAAGGGCCTCATAAAATCATTACACACACATAATCACATGAAAACACATAAGGCACATAGGTGGCTAGTCGTCGAACGTCTTGGTTGTCCCTTGACGTTTGATTTCAAACTTAACCCAAATCTTTAGACACTACCTCAAACATCATTTTAGACAATCTTATGACTTCAAGACTTCATTTCACACACGTAAGGACCTAGTTTCACCTAAGTCATTTTCTTGGAGGTGTTATATTTAATCTGTCCAGGGAATTCTTGAACCGCAAAATGTCTTCAACTCTTATTGTTCATATCCTAAAAAAGTTACATAAAATTATCAAGACTTCATGATGTATGTGTAATGCAAATAGAATTTCTTCAGCACCATTCTTGCGAATCGTAAACGGATGCAAGTTCAACATATTAGGTTCCCTTTCTAATGGAAAATGAAGTATGTCGTGTAATTTCCATTCTCCATATGATAAAAGAACAAATAGATAAATCTAATTACTAAACCAATAATCGCAATACTTCATGATTCCTAATTTTCCATTCACTTCTATTAGTATATTATCATAATAACTAAATTGATGACATAATTTAATCGACATAGTGATACTTTTGAAAATTTGTGATTTAACATCAAACACAACTATACAATCATCCGGATCGAGGCTAACTGTCACGACCCAATTCGGGACGCGACTGCACCCACATTTTACCCTCCTATGTGAGCGAACCAACCCATCTAAACCTTAACATTTCAATATAATATCAACAGAAAATAAGCGAAGACTTAAACTCATTAATAAAAGCAACTCAAAAACTATATTTATTATCCCCAAAATCTGGAAGTCATCATCACAAGAACATCTATCTCAATTTCTAAACTAAAACTATCTAAGAAGTTTAAACAATAAAAAGCTAGTCCATGCCGGAAGTTCAAGGCATCAAGACTTGAAGAAGGAGACCCATCCAAGCTAGACGCATTAGCTCACCCTGAATTTCCGATGGAGTGAAGACTGGCTTGATCTACTGCTGAGTCGAAGTTGACGGAACGTTTGCTGCATAACACAAATAACAAAGGGAAACATAAAAGTAGGGGGTCAGTACAACCACACGTACTGAGTAGATATCATCGCCCAACTCAAATAGAAGATAATACATATCAAGTAATATTATAAATCAACTATAAACTCAACATGTAGCAACAACAAGTATTATAATCGTCAATAAATACCATCAAGTTCATCCATGAGGGCTCAAGCCTCAATACCATACTCATTTGGAATTAAGTTCATTATGTTGAGTATATTAACATCTTTCGAGATTCATTATCTTTCTTCCTCTTGTGTCGGTACGTGACACTCCGATCCCCTACAACTATGTGTCGGAACGTGACACTCCGATCCCCTATATGTGTCGGAACGTGACACTCCGATCCCCTATATGTGTCGGTACGTGACACTCCGATCCCCTATATCTACGTGTCGGTTTGTGACACTCGTCCCACTAATACTATGTGTCGGAACGTGACACTCCGATCCACTAATACTATGTGTCGGAACGTGACACTCCGATCCACTAATACTATGTGTCGGAACGTGACACTCCGATCCACTAGATTCATTCTATCCGTTCATCAAGCCTTCTCTATACTAAGGCATCATCAATCCCATCACTTTAATTCACCAAGCCTTCTTTTATACCAAGGCATCATCATTATTATTGTAGATTAAAGTATTCTTTCAAGATTTGGGATTCAATGGTTTTCATCTGCTTGTTTTATCACAATCACATAATCATAGTCATGCAAGCATACAATTAAGCATATAGACAGGTTTACAATATCATCAACACATATTATTCCCTATCAAGAGTTTACTACGAATATCGTAACATAAACCATAACCTACCTCCTCAGAAGAATTGAAATCAACAAGAAATCTCCCAAGCTTTGTTATCCTTTTCCCTTGCTCGACTCTCTCTCTCTCAATCGATCAATCTCCTCTTTCTTTTCTTTTGTTTTGTTTTCTTATGTTCATACCCTCCTTCTTTTACCCTAATTAACTTATAATTGAGTGCAAAAGAGGACAATAAAACCCCCTAATTAACTTAAGGTTACTTCTTTTAACCCCTAAGTAATTAGACTTATTAATGTTAACCCTCAATCTTTATAATTAAGGAAAGAATAGTCAAAAACGACCCTTAAAGTGTGAGAAATCCAAACTGCCTGGGATTGTGCAGCCTGTGACGGGCCGTCGTGCCTGCGACGGTCCGTCACAGTGGTCGTCGCAGCTCCCAGCTCCCTCGAGCTCAAGTGGCCTGTGACGGCCCGTCACCCCTGTGACGGTCCGTCCTGGCCCCTCCGTCATGACGGTCAGAAACTCGTTTTCTGCACCAAATTCTCAAAAGTTGAAGTTTTTGCACCGGACTCACGACGGTTCGTCGGGGTGGTGATGTGACGGCCGTCTGCAGGTCCGTCACATTTTACAGAGAGTCGATTTTCAGTACCCAATCTCAAAATTCCAAGTGTCATGGAATGAAACTCCTCGACGGGCCGTCGTGACTACGACGGTCCGTCGTTCCATCCGTTGTTCCAGCCAGTTCTCCCAGAATTAAAATCTGTTGCTCAAACGACTAAACGGTCGTTACAATAGATACCAATTACCCATCGTCGTCCCCGAACGATCAAAAGAAGAAAAACAATGGCGAAAAGGAGTACCTGAATCTGTAAACAGATGTGGGTATTTTTCTTGCATATCTGCCTCCTTCTCATCTGCCTCTTCTCCCAAGTAGCTTCTTCAACCGGTCGATTCTTCCATTGAACCTTGATGGATGCAATCTCTCTCGACCTCAACTTGCGAACTTCTCTATCTAATATAGCAACCGGTTCCTCTTCATAAGTCAAGTTCTCATCCAACAAAACTGAATCCCAACGGATAATGTAGTTTCCATCTCCGTGGTATCTCTTCACAATGGATACATGAACACCGGATGCACTCCGGACAGCCCTGGGGGCAAGGCTAATTCATAAGCCCCTCCCCTATTCTCTTAAGCACTTCAAATGGTCCAATATACCTTGGACTTAACTTGCCCCTTTTCCGAACCGCATCACACCCCTTTCATGGGTGAAACCTTCAACAGGACTTGTTCACCTTCCATGAACTCCAAGTCTCTAACCTTCCGGTCTGCATACTCCTTTTGTCTACTTTGAGCCGCCAAAAGCTTTTCTTGAATAGCTTTCACCTTCTCCATAGAATCTCTCAACAATCAGTCCCCCAAGGTCTAACTTCGAAGGCATCAAACCAACCAATGGGAGATCTACACCTCCTCCCATACAATGCTTCAAATGGAGCCATGTCAATACTGGAGTGATAGCTATTATTGTATGAAAACTCTGCCAAGGGTAAGAAGCTATCCCAATGGCCACCAAACTCTATCACACATGCACGAAGCATATCCTCCAACACTTGAATCGTTTCGCTCAGACTGACCATCGGTCTGAGGGTGAAATGCAGTACTAAGGTCCAACCTAGTACCTAACTCAGCATGTAATGTCCTCCAAAACTTAGAAGTAAACTGCGTACCTCTATCTGATATGATGGAGAGTGGAACCCATGCAACCGAACGATCTCTGAGATGTAGATCTTGGCTAGCTTCTCTGCATTGTAGGTTATCTTGACCGGAATGAAATGAGCGGACTTAGTTAACCTATCAACAATCACCCAAATAGAGTCACTACTCAAGTCTTGGGAAGACCAACCACGAAGTCCATCGCGATTCTCTCCACTTCCATTCGGAATGGGCATTCTCTGAAGCGTTCCTCCGGGCCTCTGGTGTTCATACTTTACTTGTTGACAATTTGGACATTTGGCAACAAACTCAACAATATCTCGCTTCATTCTACTCCACCAGAAGTGTTGCTTTAGGTCGCGATACATCTTGGTTGCACCAGGATGTATAGAATATCCGGAACTATGAGCTTCTGTCAGAATAGTGGTGATCAAATCATCTATGCGGGGTACACATACCCTTCCCTTAATTCTCAAAAACCTTCCTCATCAATTATTGCTTCCTTTAGCCTCTCCTTGTAACACTTTATCTCGAATTCGCCTTAGTTTCTCATCATCAAAACTGTTTCCCTGAATCCGATCAAGGAAGAGGGATTTTGCCTCTACACAAGCTAACAATCCTCCCTTCTCATTTATTTCTAAACTCATAAGGTCATTAGCCAAAATCTGCACTTCTCTAGCCATGGGCGTCTAGAAGCTTGCAAATGAGCTAGACTTCCCATACTTCCGGCCTCCTCCTAACAAAGCATCTGCCACAACATTTGCTTTTCCCGGATGATACAAAATAGTGATGTCGTAGTCCTTCAGTAGTTCCATCCATCTCCTCTGTCTCAAGTTCAAGTCCTTCTGAGTGAATACATACTGTAGGCTACGATGGTCCATGTAGACTTCACACTTAACCCCATACAAATAGTGTCTCCATTGCTTTAGTGCAAATACTACCGCGGCCAACTCCAAATCATGGGTCGGATAGTACGCTCATGCACCTTTAATTGCCTCGAAGCATAAGCAATCACATTCTTCTCTTGCATTAGCACTGCACCCAACCCAGAATAGGATGCATCACAATAAACAATGATGTTTTTGCCCTCTACCGGCAAAGGTGAGGATAGGCGCGGTAGTCAACAAAGTCTTAAGCTTCTGGAAGCTTTCCTCACACTCATCCGGACCATAAAATGGGACGTTTTTCTTAGTCAAGTTTGTCAATTGGGAAGCAATGGAAGAGAATCCCTTGACGATCGGCGGTAGTAGGTAGTAGTAGCTAACCCAACAAAACTCCGTATTCTGACACATTAGGGGTCTTACCCAATTCTTCACTGTGTCAAACTTAGAAGAATCTACCATCACTCCTTCCTTAGAAAACCACGTGCCCCAAAAAGGACACTGAATCTAGCCAAAACTCACACTTGGAGAATTCGCATAAAGCTTTTTCTTTCTCAACAACTCTAACACCATTCTCAAATGCTCCTCATGTTCCTTCTTACTTCTGGAGTATATCAGTATATCATCAATAAACACAATCACAAAGAGGTCCAAGTATGGCTTGAAAATCCGTTCATCAAGCTCATGAAGGCGGCGGGGGCATTTGTAAGACCAAAGGACATCACCACAAATTCATAATGCCCATACCTAGTTCGAAAAGCAGTCTTTGGCACATCCGTTGCTCGTATTTTCAATTGGTGATAACCGGACCTCAAGTCAATCTTTGAGAAGACACAACACCTTGTAACTGATCGAACAAGTCATCAATGCGAGGAATGGGGGTACTTGTTCTTAATAGTTACTTTGTTCAACTGTCGGTAATCTATGCACATTCGGAAACTCCCATCTTTCTTCTTTACAAACAAAACCGGAGCACCCCAAGGAGATGCACTTGGGTCTAATAAAGCCCTTGCTCAACAACTCTTGAAGTTGTGCTTTAACTCTCTTAACTCCGCGGGAGCCATTCTATGGGGGTATAGAAATGGGGCGAGTACCGGTTCAAGATCGATACAGAAGTCATATCCCTATCCGGTGGCATACCGGGAAGATCTGCAGGGAACACATCCAAAAATTCACGGACTACCGAAACCGACTCAATTGAAGGTACTTGGGTAGTGTCATCTTAAGATGGGCCAAGAAAGCTAAACAACCCTTACTAACCATCTTCTGGGCACGAATAAAGGAGATTGATACGCACCGGATGGAAGTGTAGTCACCCTCCCACACTAACGGATCTGCCCCAGGCTTGGCAACGTCACCGTTTTAGCATTACCAATCCAAAATTGCAAAATTCGGAGAAAGCCAAGTCATACCCAGAATTACATCAAAGTCACCCATTTCTAAAATAACCAAGTCTAACATAAGTGTTGCTCCCCACAAAATTCACCAAACAAGACCTATACACTTTTTCGACTATCACGGACTCACCCATCGGATAGAAACACGAATAGGCTGTCAAGTAGTTCACAATGTAAATTAAGACCCTTAGCAAATGGGAAGATACATATGAAAACGTGGAGCCAGGGAATCAATAATACAGATGCCATGCAATCACAAACCAAAAGATTACCTGTGATAACAGCATCAGACGCCTCCGCTTCAGACCTCCCAGGGAAAGCATAACAATGGGCCCCATTATTTGTCTGTCCGTTGCCCCTACCATGTTATGTAGTAGTGGCTCCGTTTTGCCCATCACCTCTGCCGTTTGGGTGACCGCCATTACCTCGACCACCACGTCCTCCAGAAAAACGGCCTCTACCATGACCACCCCTACCTACCTTAGCTAGTGGGCTCTGTAACTCTGTTTTGGACAATTCCTCTCTAATATGTCCAATCTCCCCACATCCATAGCACTCTCTGAATCGGCATAGGTCTCTCGGAGTAGTGTTGACCGTTCTGAGGTGGACCCCCAACTACAGTCTGTAGTGAAGACTGTATTGGTCGAACTGAGTGACCTCCGGAGTTCTTTCTCTAGAGTAGGAACCATAAACTCACCTCCCCTTCGAAATCTCTTTGATGTCGATGTCGTGGTGAAGTCATCTGGCTTCACTCCTTCCACCTCTATCACAAAGTCTACCACCTCTTGGAAGGATGTTGCTGTTGCCGCTATCTGTAAGGCTGAAATCCGCAATTCTGACCTCAACCCCTTCACAAAACGGAGGATCCGTTCTTGGGGACTGAAACAGAGTTGGGTGGCGTATCTGGATAGTGCGCGAAATTTAGCCTCGTATGCATTAACCGTCATTCTACCCTGTTCAAGACTCAAAAAATCATCCCTCTTCCTATCCCTCAAAGTGCGGGGGATATACTTTTCCATGAACAAACTAGAGAATGATTCCCAAGTCATAGGTGGTGCCTCCGTTGGTTGACACTCAACATGTGAACGCCACCACATTTTGGCGTTTCCTGGAACTGATAGCTCACGAACTCGACACCAAACCTCTCTACTATCCCCATCTTGTGTAGTAGCTCATGACAATCAACCAGAAAATCATAAGCATCCTCAGATTCTGCACCTTGAAGACTGGAGGTTTCAATTTCAAGAACTTACTAAAAAGTTCGTGTTGATCGTTTGTCCATAATAGGCCCAGTAGTCAGACGTGGAAATGTGCCTATTCCCAATGGCATCCATGCGGGGAGCCATAGTAGCCGCATGTCGTATCTCTGAAACCGGAGGTGTTGGTGCAGAAACCACTGGAGGTGCTTGACCCTGATCAGACAACCCGCTAAGATAAGCAAGTACTTGGTTGATCATCTCTGGGGTAGGTTTGGGTGGCATTTCCTCATTCTGCCCTTGTTCGGTTTCCCCTTCCTCACCCTCTCTTACTACATCTCAGTCGGTGGAGGAGTCACCGCCCTAGTATCAGATGGGCTAGGGGCTCGTCCTCTCCCTCTAGAGGACGTCCTCCCACGACCTCTTTCCACGGCCTCTTGCCGCTGTTCCTCCTCGAGCCACAGCCCCAGTGGCTGGCTCAGTAGTTTCATGTCTTTCCGTTGTCGCTGGTGGGCGTCGTTGCTCTAGTTCTAACCATCAGCGAAATAGAGTGAAGATGGTCAGATACCAATTTGTATCACCTAGATACCAATTGGACTCAAGTAGTAGCACGAAAGAAAGAATGAAAGAATGGGAATTTTTCCTAAAGTCTTATAGCCTCTCAAAGAAAGTAAAGGCGTCCCCTACCGTTCCTTAAGACTCTACTAGACCTGTTCTTGTGTGATGAGACCGATGAACCTAATGCTCTGATACCAAGTCTGTCACGACCCAATTCGGGGACGCGACTGGCACCCACATTTTACCCTCCTATGTGAGCGAACCAACCCATCTAAACCTTAACATTTCAATATAATATCAACAGAAAATAATGCGGAAGACTTAAACTCATTAATAAAAGCAACTCAAAAACTATATTTATTATCCCCAAAATCTGGAAGTCATCATCACAAGAACATCTATCTCAAATTTCTAAACTTAAACTATCTAAGAAGTTTAAACAATAAAAAGCTAGTCCATGCCGGAAGTTCAAGGCATCAAGACTGAAGAAGGAGACCCACTCCAAGCTAGACGCATTAGCTCACCCTAATTTCCGATGAGTGAAGACTGGCTTGATCTACTGCAGAGTCGAAGTTGACGGAACGTTTGCTGCATAACACAAATAACAAAAGGGAAAACATAAAAGTAGGGGGTCAGTACAACCACACGTACTGAGTAGATATCATCGGCAACTCAAAATAGAAGATAATACATATCAAGTAATATTATAAATCAACTATAAACTCAACATGTAGCAACACACAATATTATAATCGTCAATAAATACCATCAAGTCATCCATGAGGGCTCAAGCCTCAATACCATACTCATTGGGAATTAAGTTCACTATGTTGAGTATATTAACATCTTTCGAGATTCATTATCTTTCTTCCTCTTGTGTCGGTACGTGACACTCCGATCCCCTACCACTATGTGTCGGAAGTGACACTCCGATCCCCTATATGTGTGTCGGAACGTGACACTCCGATCCCCTATATTGTGTCGTACGTGACACTCCGATCCCCTATATCTACGTGCGGTTTGTGACACCCGTCCCACTAATACTATGTGTCGGAACGTGACACTCCGATCCACTAATACTATGTGTCGGAACGTGACACTCCGATCCACTAATACTATGTGTCGGAACGTGACACTCCGATCCACTAGATTCATTCTATCCGTTCATCAAGCCTTCTCTATACTAAGGCATCATCAATCCCATCACTTTAATTCACCAAGCCTTCTTTTATACCAAGGCATCATCATTAATATTGTAGATTAAAGTATTCTTTCAAGATTTGGGATTCAATGGTTTTCATCATACTTGTTTTATCACAATCACATAATCATAGTCATGCAAGCATACAATTAAGCATATAGACAGGTTTACAATATCATCAACACATATTATTCCCTATCAAGAGTTTACTACGAATATCGTAACATAAACCATAACCTACCTCCTCAGAAGAATTGAAATCAACAAGAAATCTCCCAAGCTTTGTTATCCTTTTCCCTTGCTCGACTCTCTCTCTCAATCGATCAATCTCCTCTTTCTTTTCTTTTGTTTTGTTTTCTTATGTTCAAACCCTCCTTCTTTTACCCTAATTAACTTATATTGAGTGCAAAAGAGGACAATAAAACCCCTAATTAACTTAAGGTTACTTCTTTTAACCCCTAAGTAATTAGACTTATTAATGTTAACCCTCAATCTTTATAATTAAGGAAAGAATAGTCAAAAACGACCCTTAAAACGTGTGGAGAAATCCCAAACTGCCTGGGATTGTGCAGCCTGTGACAGGCCGTCGTGCCTGCGACGGTCCGTCACAGTGGTCGTCGCAGCTCCCTCGAGCTCAAGTGGCCTGTGACGGCCCGTCACCCCTGTGACGGTCCGTCCTGGCCCCTCCGTCATGACGGTCAGAAACTCGTTTTCTTGCACCAAATTCTCAAAAGTTGAAGTGTTTTGCAACGGGACTCACGACAGTTCGTCGTGGATGTGACGGCACGTCCTGCAGGTCCGTCACATTTTACAGAGAGTCGATTTTCAGTACCCAATCTCAAAATTCCAAGTGTCATGGAACGAAACTCCTCAACGGGCCGTCGTGACTACGACGGTCCGTCGTTCCATCCGTTGTTCCAGCCAGTTCTCCCCAGAATTAAAATCTGTTGCTCAAACGACTAAACCGGTCGTTACACTTACCCAATAGATAATTCAACTAATGCGAATTCCATATATGTATCCTACAATAGAAAACCATGTTTCTCAGATTTAATCATTTCTCTCTATGATTTATCTATGCCTTAAAAGAAAACACATACTCTTGATTCAATAGTCACAACAACTTTATAATGGTTTTGTTCAGGCTCAAATGGAAATTTACGTAAGATCCCATATACAATACAAACCCTTATCCAACTCAAAATAATAATTATAATATAAATTAAAGTTAATAATTGTATCATGCAACTTACTAAAATTGTCAATTTGATGATTCTTGGTGGCATTTACATCTTCTTTATAATGATGATCTTCTATAGGGTAACAAACGTCCTCTATGCATGAAATCAACTTAGTATCACCACCATTGATCTTATAATAATTGGATAAATGGTGATCCACAAAATTAGGTTCCACCACAATTGAATTATGAAATTTTGAAACACGCCTAAAACACATTAAAGACTTAAAAGGGAGCCATGAGAACATTTGGATGGTAATATCTTGAGGAATTGAGTCTTATTCTATATTTTACGAATGAAGTTGTCCAAATTTTATGTTAAATTGTTTGTTTTAAATACTTAAAATATTTTACTTAAAAGTTAAGTCTTAGTAGGTATTTTCCTAATAGGGCCATAATCTTATAAAACCCAAGTCCATATTATTGATGTTTCATGTATTCGAGTAATCCAAAAATCCTTTATATATATGTATTCATGTCAACATATATCTTATTATTGTGTGAAATACAAGTCTAAGAATTGTATCAGATACAATTAATTGATAATATCAACTTATATTTTGTATATATTCCTATACATCGCGTAAAGAGATGTATTCGATATACAGGAAGCTCTTGTATGTGAGAATTAGAGAGAGTAGAGATTTTCGTAATTTTTAAATGGTAGTAAATCTGGTCAAATAACTTGTGTATCTAGGTAAAGTTTTATTTTTTATTGATAAACTTAAAGAAATAGAAAACATAATGGACATAGTAAGGTTTTATAACTATCGTTTTGATAATTGTGCTACATAGCCATAGTTCTGTTTGCAATGTAGGCTGTGATTTGTATATTTCTCGCGGTTTGTATATTTTGTTTGCAAATATACCGATAGTGTAAGTATATACAAATTCTCTATTCTATATTTAGGAATTTTTCAGAAACTTGTTTGTATTTTTGGCTTGCCAATAAACAAATATGGTGATTTATTTTGAATATTTCATAAAATCGTATAACAATAGCTAGGTGTTGAGAATTGATAATACAACGTGAACTATAGTACCAGTTTAATAGGTTTCTTGAATGCGATAAATTACTTAACAATAAATACAAAGAGTTTTACATGAATCCTCCTTGATCAAAGGAGCAAAACTACAACCTGTCACACAAGATTTCATGTTGTTTTCACTAATATGAAGAAAAGTAAGAATACAGACTCGATTATCGGTTCATGAGTCGGGTCCTGATTCAAATGTTGTCTCGCATTAGTTGTTGGTTGTCTGGATCAAGTCCTGATTTGAAAGTCAAGTCTTAATTCGAGTGACAGGTGTGAATTATGGATTGGTCAATCTTGTCCGAATTTGAGTGTAAGTGTCAATTCTTGGGTCGGATATCCTAACCAGTTTGAATGTCGGGTCTAAAGTTGAAAGTCGGGGTCAACTCCTAGTCATATTTCAGGATCGGATTTTGGATCAATAATTAAGATTGTATCTTCGTAGGGTGTCAGGTTCATGTCCCAGATTAATTATATGAGGTTAGTTTCTGGGTCACAAATTACTTCCTAATAAGTTATTTCGATTATGTATATAAAAATAAAAGATACTTTCTGAAATATATTTTGTAAGGGTGGTGGATCAGAGTAACCATGCACTCTGTCACAAGACCACATAGAGAAAAAGAAACAACGATAGTGAGTAGTAAGAAGAAAATCATACCAAAGTGGTAACAACGACAGTGACCTACCCATGGACACAAGACCAGGACGTCATAAACCATGCAGACTTACTAAATAATGAAGCCACCCTCCATTAGGCAAGATCCGACAAATATAAAAACAACGACCAGTATCCATGCAGTTACAAAAAAAGAATTACTGTAACGACCTGTTTAGTCGTTTTGAGCACCAGATTTTATTTCTGGAAAACTGGCTGAGACGACGGACCCCACGACGGACCGTCATGGGCACGACGGACCGTCGTGGGGGTCTCGTTTCAAAACACTTAGAAATTCTGGAATTTGGGTGCTGAAATCGACTCTCTGAACTTCGTGACGACATGGCAGGATGGACCATCGTGAGTACAACGGACCGTCACAGACTCTTCAAGGAAATTGAGTCTCTGAACTCTGTGACGGACCTGCAGGACGGACCGTCACAGCCATGATGGACCGTCACAGGTTGCGTAATCCCAGGCTGGGTCGGATTTCTTTAAATGTTTTAAGGGACGACGTTTTTGACTATTCCTGCTTTAATTATAAAGTTAGTGGGTTAATGTTAATAAGTCTAATTACTTGGGGGTTAAAAGAGGGGTAACTTGATTTAATTAGTGGGTTATTATTGCCATCTTTTATACTTAATATATGCTAATTAGGGTAGGTAAAAGAAAGAGGGTTTGAATAAGAAAAATAGAAAGAACAATGGAGAGAGGGAGAATCGAACGAGGAAGAGAGAAACAAAGCTTGGAAATTGCTTGCTTGATCACTAATCTTCGGTGGAGGTAGGTTATGGTTTTTATGCCATTCGTAGTAGACTCTTAATAGCGCATGATATGTGTTGGTAATATTATTCATCTTCTATATGATTAATTGTATGCTTGCATGAGTGTGGACTATATAATTGTGATGAAAATAAGCATGATGAAGCTATTGAATCCCAAATCTTGAAAAACCCTAATCTCTTTGTTAATGATGATGACTTGGTATAAGAGAAGGCTTGATGAACTAAAGTAATGAGAATGATGATGCCTTGGTATAAGAGAAGGCGTGATGAGTTGATAGAATGAGATTAGGGGATCGGAGTGTCACGTTTCCACACATAGAATTAAGGGATCGGGTGTCACGAACCGACACGTAGATTTAAGGGATCGGGTGTCACGAACCGACACGTAGATTTAGGGGATCGGGTGTCACGAACCGACACGTAGAATTAGGGGATCGGAGTGTCACGTTCCGATACATAGTAGTAGGGGATCGGAGTGTCACGTACCGACACAAGAGGATAAAGATAATGAGGGAGCGGAGTGTCACGTACCGACACAAGGAAATAAAGATAATGAATCTTGAAGATGTTAATATACTCAATCTAATGAACCTAATTCCAAATGAGTATGGTATTGAGGCTTGAGTCCTCATGTGTGAACTTGGCAGTACTTATTAATGATTATAGAACTTGTTGTTGCTACATGTTGAGTATTGTAGTTGATTTTATAATATTAATTGATATATAATGTTCTCTATTTGAGTTGGCCGATGATATCTACTCAGTACCCGTGTTTGTACTGACCCCTACTTTTATGTTTTCTTCTTTGTTATATGTGGAGTGCAGCAAACGTGTCGTCGTCTTCAACTCAATCGCAATTCTAGCCAGTCTTCGTCACACCGGATCTTCAGGGTGAGCTAATGCGTCTAGCTTGGTCTGGATCTTCTTCTTCATGTCTTGATGCCTTGAAGTTCCGGCATGGACTAGCTTTTACTTATTTTAGCTTCTTAGAATACTCTTAGTTTAGTAATTTGATCATAGATGTTCTTGTGGTGATGACTTCTAGATTTTGGGGAATAATAGATGTTGAATTTTAGAAGTTATTGAATTGGTTTTTATTAATGAGTTTAAGTCTTCCGCATTACTTTCTGTTGATATTATATTGAAATGTTAGGGGTTTAGATTGGTTGGTTCACTCACATAGGAGGGTAAGTGTGGTGCCAGTCGCGGCTCGGTTTTGAGTCGTGACAAACTTGGTATCAGAGCATTAGGTTCGTTGGTCTCATCACACAAGAACGAGTCTAGTAGAGTCTTAAGGAACGGTAGGGGGACGCCTTTACTTTTCTTTGAGAGGCTATAAGACTTTAGGAAAATTCCATTCTTTCTTTCTTTCTTTCGTGCTACTACTTGAATCCAATTGGTATCTAGGTGATACAAATTGGTATCTGACCATCTTCACTCTATTTCGCAGATGGTTAGAACTAGAGCAATGACTGCGCCAAACACACCACCGCACCGGCAAGACAGAAGCATCTGAGCCAACCACTGGGGACTGTAGCTCGAAGAGGAGTAGCGGCAAGAGGCCGTGGTAGAGGTCGTGGGAGGACGTCCTCTAGAGGAAGAGGACAAGTACCTAGACCATCTAATGCTAGGGCGGTGACTCCTCCACCGACTGAGGAAGTAGTAAGTGAGGGTGAGGAAGGGGAGAATGAACAAGTGCAAAAGGAGGAATTGCTACCCCAACCTACCCCAGAGATGATCAATCAGGTTCTTGCTTATCTTAGTGGGTTATCTGATCAGGGTCAGGCACCTCCAGTGTTTTCTGCACCAACACCTCCGGTTTCAGAGGTACAACATGCAGCCACTACAGCTCCCCGTATGGATGCCTCATTGGAAATAGGCATGTTTCCTCGTCTGACTAAAGGGCCTATAATGACAAATGATCAGCATGAACTATTCAGTAAGTTCTTGAAATTGAAACCTCCAGTCTTCAAGGGTGCTGAATCGGAGGATGCCTACGATTTTCTGGTTGACTGTCATGAGCTACTACACAAGATGGGTATAGTAGGAACGGTTTGGTGTTGAGTTTGTGACTTATCAGTTTCAAGGAAACGCCAAAATGTGGTGGGTGGCGGTCACATGTTGAGTGTCAACAAACAGAGGCACCACCTATGACTTGGGCCTCATTCTCTAGCTTGTTTATGGAGAAGTAATCCCCCCGAACTTTGAGGGATAGGAAACGAGATGAGTTCTTGAGCCTAGAGCAAGGTAGGATGTCGGTTACTTCATATGAGGCGAGTTTCGTGCATTATCCAGGTATGCCACCAACTTTGTTTCAGTCCACAAGAGCGGATTCGCCGTTTTGTGAAGGGGTTGAGGTCAGAATTGCGGATTTCAGCCTTACAGGTAGCGGCTACGGCAAAATCCTTTCAAGAAGTGGTAGACTTCGTGATAGAGGTGGAGGAGTGAAGCAAGATGACTTCACCATTGGCATCGACATCAAAAAGGTTTCGAAAGGGAGGTGAGTTTAATGGTTCTTACGCTAGAGGACAGGGTTCGGAGGTTACTCAGTTCGACCAATTCAGTCTTCACTACAAACTGTAGTGGGGGTCCACCTCAGACCGGTCAACACTTCTCTGTGAGACCTTGCTTGACTCTAGAGAGTGTTATGGATGTGGGGAGACTGGACATATTGAGGAATTGTCCAAAACAGAGTTATAGACCCCCAATAGCTAGAGGTAGAGGTGGTCATGGTAGAGGCCGTTATTCTGGAGGGCGCGGTGTGGTCGAGGTAATGGTGGTCACCAAAAACGGCCGGGGTGATGGCAAACTGGAGCCACTATATCACAACATGGTAGGGTCAACGGACAGACAGGCGATGGCCCATTGTTACGCTTTCCCTGGGAGATCTGAAGCGGAGGCATCTGATGCTGTTATCACAGGTAATCTTTTGATTTGTGATTGCATGGCTTCTGTATTGTTTGATCCTGGATCCACATTTTCTTATGTATCTTCCTCATTTTCTAATGGTCTAAATTTACATTGTGAATTACTTGACATGCCTATTCGTGTTTCTACTCCGGTGGGTGAGTCTGTGATAGTTGAAAAAGTATATAGGTCTTGTTTGGTGACTTTTGTGGGGAGCAACACTTATGTAGATTTGGTTATCTTAGAAATGGTTGACTTTGATGTAATTCTGGGTATGACTTGGCTTTCTCTGAATTTTGCGATCTTGGATTGTAATGCTAAAACTGTGACATTAGCCAAGCCTGGGACAGATCCGTTAGTGTGGGAGGGCGAATACACTTCCAATCCGGTTCGTATTGTCTCCTTTCTTCATGCTAAGAGAATGGTTAGTAAGGGTTGCTTAGCTTTATTGGCACACCTCAGGGATGATACTACCCAAGTACCTTCGATGGAGTTAGTTTCGGTAGTCCGTGAGTTTTTGGATGTGTTCCCTGCAGATCTTCCTGGTATGCCACCGGATACGGATATTGACTTCAGCATCGATCTTGAACCGGGCACTCGCCCCATTTCTATACCCCCTTATAGAATGGCTCCCTGGAATTAAGAGAGTTAAAGGCTCAACTTCAAGAGTTGTTGAGCAAAGGCTTCAATAGACCAAGTGCATCTCCTTGGGGTGCTCCGGTTGTTATTTGAGAAGAAGAAGGATGGGAGAGTTTCGGATGTGCATAGACTATAGACATCTGAATAAGGTAACTATTAGAACAAGTATCCTCTTCCTCGCACTGATGACTTGTTCGATCAGTTACAAGGTGCTTGTGTCTTCTCTAAGATCGACTTGAGATCCGGTTATCATCAATTGAAAATACGGGCAACGGATGTGCCAAAGACTGCCTTTCAACCAGGTATGGGCATTACGAATTTGTAGTGATGTCTTTTGGTCTTACGAATGCCCTGCTGCGTTCATGAGTTTGATGAACGGGATTTTAAAGCCATATCTGGATCTCTTTATGATCGTATTTATTGATGATATACTGATATACTCTAAAAGTAAGAAGGAACATGAGGAGCATTTGAGAATTGTATTGGAAATGTTGAGGGAGAAAAAGCTTTATGCCAAGTTCTCTAAGTGTGAGTTTTGGCTAGATGCAGTGTCCTTCTTGGGGCACGTGGTTTCTAAGGATGGAGTGATGGTGGATCCTTCTAAGATTGAGACAGTGAAGAATTGGGTAAGACCTACTAATGTGTAAGAAATAAGGAGCTTTGTTGGTTAAGCTAGCTATTATCGTCGATTTGTCAAGGGATTCTTTTCCATTGCTTCCCAATTGACGAACTTGACTAAGCAGAATGTTCCATTTGTATGGTCGGACGAATGTGAGGAGAGCTTTCAGAAGCTCAAGACTTTGTTGACTACTGCACCAATTCTCACCTTGCCCGTGGAAGGTAAGAATTCATTGTTTATTGTGATGCATCCTATTCGGGTTTGGGTGCAGTGCTAATGCAAGAGAAAGAATGTGATTGCTTATGCTTCAAGACAATTAAAATGCATGAACGTAACTATCCAACTCATGATTTGGAATTGGCGCGGTAGGGTGCATTAAAGCAATGGAGGCACTATTTTTATGGGGTTAAGTGTGAGGTCTATACGGATCATCGTAGCCTACAGTATGTCTTTACTCAGAAAGATTTGAACTTGAGACAGAGGAGATGGATGGAACTACTGAAGGACTACGACATCACTATCTTGTATCATCTGGGAAAAGCAAATGTTGTGGCGGATGCTTTAAGTAGAAAGGCGGGAAGCATGGGAAGTCTAGCTCACCTGCAAGTTTCTAGACGCCCATTGGCTAGAGAGGTTCAGATTCTGGCTAATGACCTTATGAGATTAGAAGTAAATGAGAAGGGAGGATTTTTGGCTTGTGTGGAGGCAAGATCTTCCTTCCTTGACAAGATTAAGGGAAAGCAGTTTAATGATGAGAAATTGATCCGGATCCGAGATAAAACGTTGCGAGGAGAGGCTAAGGAAGCAAAAATCGATGAGGAAGGTGTGTTGAGGATTAAGGGAAGGGTATGTGTACCCCGCATCGATGATTTGATCAACACTATTCTGACAGAGGCTCATAGTTCAAGGTATTCTATACACCCTGGTGCAACCAAGATGTATCGTGACCTAAAGAAACACTTTTGGTGGAGTAGAATGAAGCGTGATATTGTTGATTTTATTGCCAAATGTCCAAACTGTCAACAAGTAAAGTATGAACACCAGAGGCCCGGAGGAACACTTCAGAGAATGCCCATTCCGGAATGGAAGTGGGAGAGAATTGCAATGGACTTTGTGGTTGGTCTTCCAAAGAAAATGGGTAAGTATGACTCCATTTGGGTGATTGTTGATAGGTTAACTAATTCTGCACATTTCATTCCGGTCAGAGTGACTTACAATGCAGAAAAATTAGCCAAACTTTACATCTTGGAAGTGGTTCGATTGCATTATATCAGATAGAGGTACGCAGTTTACTTCTAAGTTTTGGAAAACATTGCATGCGGAATTGGGTACTAGGTTGGACCTTAGTAATGCGTTCCATCCTCAGACCGATGGTCAGTCTGAGCGAACGATTCAAGTGTTGGAGGATATGCTTCGTGCATGTGTGATAGAATTTGGTGGCCATTGGGATAGCTTCTTACCCTTAGCGGAGTTTTCATACAATAATAGCTATCACTCAAGTATTGACATGTCCCCATTTGAAGCATTGTATGGTAGGAGATGTAGGTCTCCCATTGGGTGGTTTGATGCATTTGAGGTTAGACCTTGGGGTACTGACCTTTTGAGGGCTTCATTAGAGAAAGTGAAATCTATTTAAGAAAAGCTTTTAGCGGCGCAAAGTAGGCAAAAGGAATATGCAGATCGAAAGGTTAGAGACTTGGAGTTTATGGAGGGTGAGCGAGTCTTGCTGAAGGTTTCGCCCATGAAAGGGGTGATGCGGTTTGGTAAAAGAGGTAAACTAAGCCCAAGGTACATTGGACCATTTGAAGTACTTAAGCGAGTAGGGGAGGTGGCTTACGAATTAGCCTTGCCTCCAGGGCTGTCCGGAGTGCATCCAGTATTTCACGTGTCTATGTTGAAAAGATACCATGGGGATGGAAACTACATCATTCGTTGGGATTCGGTTCTGCTTGATGAGAATTTATCTTATGAGGAGGAACCTGTTGCCATTCTAGATAGAGAAGTCCGCAAGTTGAGGTCGAGGGAGATTGCATCCATCAATGTTCAATGGAAGAATCGACCAGTTGAAGAAGCCACTTGGGAGAAGGAGGCTGATATGCGAGAAAGATACCCACACCTGTTTACAGATTCAGGTACTCCTTCTCGCCCTTGTTTTTCTCCTTGTGATCGTTCGAGGACGAACGATGGGTAAATAGGTATCTATTGTAACGACCTGTTTAGTCGTTTTGAGCAGCAGATTTTATTTCTGGAAAACTGGCTGAGACAACGGACCCCACGACGGATCGTCATGGGCACGACGGACCGTCGAGGGGGTCACGTTTCAAAACACTTAGAAATTCTGGAATTTGGGTGCTGAAATCGACTCTCTGAACTTCGTGACGACATGGCAGGACGGACCGTCGTGAGTACGACGGACCGTCATAGACTCTCATCAAGGAAATTGAGTCTCTGAACTTTGTGACGGACCTGCAGGACGGACCGTCACAGCCATGACGGACCGTCACAGGTTTGCGTATCCCAGGCTGGGTCAGATTTCTTTAAATGTTTTAAGGGACGTTTTTGACTATTCTTGCTTTAATTATAAGTTAGTGGGTTAATGTTAATAATTCTAATTACCTGGGGGTTAAAATAGGTAACGTTGAGTTAATTAGTCGGTTATTATTGCCATCTTTTATACTTAATTATATGCTAATTAGGGTAAAAGAAAGAGGGTTTGAATAAGAAAAATAGAAAGAACAATGGAGAGAGGGAGAATCGAACGAGGAAGAGAGAAACAAAGCTTGGGAAATTGCTTGCTTGATCACTAATCTTCGGTGGAGGTAGGTTATGGTTTTTATGCCATTCGTAGTAGACTCTTAATAGCGCATGATATGTGTTGGTAATATTATCTCATCTTCTATATGCTTAATTGTATGCTTGCATGAGTGTGACTATATAATTGTGATGAAATAAGCATGATGAAGCTATTGAATCCCAAATCTTGAAAAACCCTAATCTCTTTGTTAATGATGATGCCTTGGTATAAGAGAAGGCTTGATGAACTATGTAATGATAATGATAATGCTTTGTATAAGAGAAGGCTTGATGAGTTGATAGAATGAGATTAGGGATCGGAGTGTCACGTTCCGACACATAGAATTAAGGATCGGGTGTCACGAACCGACACGTAGATTTAGGGGATCGGGTGTCACGAACCACACGTAGATTTAGGGGATCTGGTGTCACGAACCGACACGTAGAATTAGGGGATCGGAGTGTCACGTTCCGACACATAGTAGTAGGGGATCAGAGTGTCACGTACCGACACAAGAGGAATAAAGATAATGAGGGAGCGGAGTGTCACGTACCGACACAGAGAAATAAAGATAATGAATCTTGAAAGATGTTAATATACTCATCTAATGAACCTAATTCCCAAATGAGTATGGTATTGAGGCTTGAGTCCTCATGTGTGAACTTGGTAGTGCTTATTAATGATTATAGAACTTGTTGTTGCTACATGTTGAGTATTGTAGCTGATTTATATAAGATTACTTATATATACTGTTCTCTATTTTGAGTTGGCCGATGATATCTACTCAGTACCCGTGTTTTGTACTGACCCCTACTTTTATGTTTTCTTCTTTTTTATATGTGGAGTGCAGCAAACGTACCGTCGTCTTCAACTCAATCGCAATTCTAGCCAGTCTTCGTCACACCGGATCTTCAGGGTGAGCTAATGCGTCTAGCTTGGTCTGGATCTTCTTCTTCAGGTCTTGATGCCTTGAAGTTCCGGCATGGACTAGATTTTACTTATTTTAAGCTTCTTAGAATACTCTTAGTTTAGTAATTTGATCATAGATGTTCTTGTGGTGATGACTTCTAGATTTTGGGGAATAATAGATGTTGAATTTAGAAGTTATTGAATTGGTTTTTATTAATGAGTTTAAGTCTTCCGCATTACTTTCTGTTATATTATATTGAAATGTTAGGGGTTAGATTGGTTGGTTCGCTCACATAGGAGGGTAAGGTGTGGTGCCAGTCGCGGCTCGGTTTTGGGTCGTGACAATTACATATAAAAACCTTGATTTTCATGTAATGGATTAAGTCCTGGTCGTTATTCTATAACTAGTTGTCTTTGGAACTATCTAAAGCGCAAGTTTAATCGAATGGTGCTACCATTTTCCAAATGCTTAATCATTGGTAAGAATCAAGTTCAATTCATATGTTAGTAGTAGTGTTACTTTTTTTATTTCAGTGTAAGTTGATCTATCCTCTTATAAATCTTATTTCAACATATATGAAACACTTTCCTTTTTGTCAATTATAAAAAGGATGATACATTTCTATAATTTGTAACATTTAAGTTTAAAGCACACATTTTCCCCTCAATGAGATGAATGTTCCGTAGGCATAACTAGATGAGAATCCACACATGTGTAGAAACATATATTATTTCAACTCATAGACTGTTAAGTTGTATGCACCTAATTTATAAGCTTCTCCACCCTCATATGCGCTACACATTGAAAGTAGATGCTTTTGCAGGAAATCAATTATAACTGCTAAGTGGCTCGCTGACACCAGCGTTTTGGTATTAATACAGTGGTGATTAAGATTTTTCTATCCTGGAGGGCACATTCCAAATAGAACGTTGGACACTGGAGGGAATAATTTCCTTAAGGGGACACTGTGCATTCAGAGGGCTTTATCATCTTTCATTCTGTTTTTCCAGATTCTTGTATGTTTTTACAGATTTTAGTTTTGGTTCTTCTATTCTTCATTGGTTCATCAAATCTTTGTAACTTCGTGTTTCTGCAAAGTTCATTGTAATCTGTAGAACTGTTTTAAACATATATTGCGTAACAAAAATATCTATAACCAATTATTGCTTTTAAAAAAGAAGGCTGATGTAATTTTCAAGCTTGTTCAACTGATAATAAGTTAATCTTTCAATTTTTTCATCTTCTTTTACTAAACAAATTAGACTTTAAGAAGTTATAAAATGTCACGTCTGTTAACAGGACTATTAAACGGAAAAATAGAGAATAAAATTTTCCCTCTATTTTTTGAGAAAAATACTCATCATAATCACTCCTTTTATCTTTTGGTGCAACAAATTAAAGACATCATAGTCCCTTATTTTTTATAAAAAAAAAAACATCTTAATACTTATTTATTTTGGAAAAATCATAATTGTCTTTGTTGGGAACTAAACCTTTTATGATTCTTGAAATTGACTAAACGTATCAACATCTTTATCCACTTTTGATTTACTGTTTTATCCAACGGTATAGAAATTCAATCCTCGTGATTGTCTTCTGATTGGCTGGGTTATAAATTCTATGGTCTTTAAATACCAAAGGCATATTTCTTGAGGAATTCAGATTCACACACATCAGTTCAATTCTTCCGCTTCATTTATCTCTTGTTTCAATAGATTATAAAGAAAAATTGTTTCTGAAGTTAAAAAGATCAATGGCCGGTAAAGGAAAAAATCTTAGTTTAAATGCTAAGAGAAGATCTCATAGTAGCAAAGCAGGTCTCCAATTTCCAATAGCTCGTATTGCCCAATTCCTCAATATCGAGAAGTATGCCAAACGTGATGGTGCCGACACACCTATGTTCCTTGCTTCTGTGCTTGAATACCGTCCAGTTGAGGTGAATTTCTCAATTACCTTTGCTCTTTTTTTTTTATATGGTAAGTTTCTAGTGTTTGTAATTACTAAATTTTACATATATGTGATTGTTTAAAGGTTCTTGAATTTTCTGAAATTGCAGCGAGAAATGACAAAAAGACTCGGATCCCTCCAAGGCATATTTAGTTAGCTATTAGGTTTGATAAGGATTTTTATGAATTCATTATATATGTGAACATCCCGAATGGTGGTGTTATTTTTCTCCCTCACAACAAGAGTAACACTCAAAGGTTGTTGATTGTGCTGCTTAGAAGGAGAATGATTAGACTGATCATTTCATCGGTAGCATTGCGATGTTTGATTTTATCGATATCCTTGTTTTCATAGAAAACTTTATAATGCTATATTTATGTAGCTTAGGTAAAACATACTTGGATCTTATATTACCTATTGTTTAATTTGCTTCAGCTATCATATTATTTTTTAGTTCTATTGATATTTATTATAATATGTTCATTTCTTGATGTATATAATAGTTTAAGTTTTTTCCTCTCAACTGTTCTTAGCAATCTTTGTTCACTATTTCCCAAATTTTAAATAGAGTTTCAACATAAATAAAACTTTCATGGTAAATAGAAAGTACTCTATGTGAAAGTTTTTCTTAGAATGCTTTATTATCTTTTTCCCACATTTGAAATACGATATCAATTTATTTTGAATTAGATGATCAAACACTTGCCGTGAGTAGATTTAAAGTAATGAAAAAGAAAGTTTTCTTCAAATATAGAAGATGATATATTTGCAATATGATCATGAATTCATGTGTACCAGTTTTCCTATATTGACTTGTATATTATGCTCTTGATAGGATGTCTCTGTTTGGAGACCCTTTGAACGGAAAATTTATGGATTAGAGGTTCGGATGCAGTTTTCACCTCAAAGTAGGCTATGGTTTAACTCTTTTTAATACGTTTCTTGGTTATTTTATGTATATATTGAGTTGTTTCTATCATAGGTAGGCTTAGGATTAATTTGTAGGTTTGTATAATCCTTAGACTCTTTATGGTCAGATTTGGTTGCTTAGCTTAGTTTTTAGCCGGAAAACATTAGTCAAGGTTGATCCTTGATCTTGGTGTCAGTTAATATCATTTGAAATATTTCTAGCTCGCATTAATCTTAATTTAGGAATTATTGTGTGCTTATTGTTATGTTTTTAGACTTTAAGTTCTATAGTACTATTTATTATTGGGCTGGAGGTTGTGAGCTTGGACTAGCTAGAGTTCCAGGTTAGTTCCATTGTGTTGCATCAGGTTTTACCTCAATGATTGTTTCATGTGTTTATTTTTATTGGGTCGATGATGCTTGGTATGATATCATGCATTTTTACTTGCATTCGATTTGTTTATTGTTTAAAAACCTTGGGACTTTAATATTTGAGGAATGAAAATAGTTTTTACTAAGTTTCCCCCATGTGCAGAGCTGTGAAGGGGAGGTTCCAGATGATTTATATGGGAAATAAAAAACAATTTTGAGCTTTTATGACATTAAATGACAAAATACTTGGTTTATGAGTTTGTATGCATATTGAGACACTTTTACTCTGTTAAGCTTGAGGTATCATTTTAAGCAGACCGTCGATTGACATACGAGTTATATTTCAGTACACTGCACTTGTTGAGTTTGAGGTATGATTCCGGGTGTATCAAAGATCATTCCATGCTTCTGCTTTCTTGTATTCATAACTTGCATTGCAATATCCTATTTGTGTGAGTTGTTGTATGTGTATTACGATTGTCTTATACTTGAGTGTTTAATTCCTTCTCCCTAACTTGTATTGTTTTTCCTCTTTTCTTGGTAGTTGATTATCATAACTAAGAACCTTTCCATTGTAATGTTTAGAATTGTCGTGCTTCTTTCTCTACATTTGATCTTTCTAAGCTTGGTCTACCTGTGTTACCTACCGAGTACCTCATATTTTGGTACTCATACTATGCTTCTACATATTGTTTTGAGGCAGCTCTGAGAAAGATCCACTCTCAAAGCTCGGCCGATCTCCCGTGATCGTCATAGATCAATATTCTGATGATGTCTCGGTGTCCAGAGGCTTCCCATGTTTCCTTTTTTTTGTACTATATTTTGAATTAGACAGACTTGTAAATATAACCTTTTTTGTATGTAGATTCTCGTTTACTAGTTACACTAGGTTCGGAGATTGATTATTGTGTTTAGTTAATTTATTTTTCTTGGTCTACTTCGACCCCATTTTGCATATTGTATATCATATTTACAATTCTATATTATTTCACTATTCTGTATATTTATTTCTGCTTCTATTCCTTCATTTTAAAAGTATCTAATGTCTTTCAATTTTATCTTGTCAGGGTTTTGGCTCTCCTACATGAGGGTTTATAGTGCTCACCATCATGCCTTGATTTTAAATGGTGACAGAGAGTTATTGATTAGAATAATTATCCAATTTATTTATTTTTCATATTATCAAACATGAGTTTTCTTCCATCTATAGTAACATTTGCTGCATTTAATATTTCTTTGTGAAAGTGAAGTAATATTTCTTTGTGAAAGTAAAGTTTGGAAATCTTTATTTTCAAGTTGTTGTTTTTCTATGGATAATAAGATATAAAATGGGTTAATAAGAAAAAGAAAATAGTATTTACTTCCATGCTTAAAATAATATTAAAACTTGGAAATTGTATTACTTTCAACTTTTGAATGATCCGTAGGGAAAATTATAAGAATATAAAGAAACATGCCCTTAATTTCTTTTTTCCATCTTCTTGATACCTAACTTATAGGCCATAACACAATGTTAGGGAAAAAAGCAAGCTTTGATAATTATACCCTCCTATCAAAATTGTTGGTCATTTATTTTTAGACACTTGAACTACTACATGTTCAAATTTAACACCAGAATATATATACACACACACATACATATACATATACATATACATATACATACACATATAAATATATATATATATATATATATGTATGTATTATGTATGTATATATATATATATATATATTATATATATATATATATAATTTGTTTTATTTATTGATTTCATTATTGTATTATATTAAAATACATACCCTTTCATATTAAAGAATTGTGATTTTCTCAAAGAGTTGTGATTTTTTCAAAGGGTTGTGAGTTTTTTTGACGGGTTTCGATAATTTCAATGATTTGTGACTTTTTGAAGGGTTGTGATATTTTCAAAGGATTGTGATTTTTCCAAAGAGTTGTGCCTTCTCTGATGAGTTGTGACACTTCTGATGAGTCGTGACTTTTTCTTAAGGTTGTTAACACCTATTCATACAGTTTGTTAGCCATAAACTGATGGGCTTCCTCTCACTTTAAAACGACTATTTTTTAAAGTTTTCTACTTTGCTTTAAAAAAGTCTCAGGGCTATTTGAAAGAGTTGAAGAATTTCAAAGATTAATAAAATTTGAGGTACCACATAAGAAAGTAAAAATGAACAAAGAAAGTAAAGTGACGGTGACAAGAAATTTTAATTGAATGAAAGATTATAGTGAATATATCATGATATGTATTTTCTTCATCCTTCATCATTGTCTATGTATCATTGCATATATTTTATATTTTTAATATTTATTTTGGAATTTCGATATCATTATAGATTTTGATATTATTATACTTCTAAATGTCATTTGCATGTTTTTTCTTTAATGTCTTCTTAATAACACATTACAATATGTATTATAGTCGTTTGGCAGTTGATAACATTTGATGTCATCTTTATTATAATTTGTAAACGTCTATTGAATGTGTTAATTGTTGACCATTGGGTTTCTTGGCAGAATTATTAGTGGTCAAGGAGGACATTACTGCTCCATATTAATTCCCATTATGTCTTTTTTTTATTCCTCCATTATGCTTTATAACCTATGTAGATTCTAAGGCCATTACCTTGCTATTTACTACCCATTATCTTCCTATTCATTGCAAGGAAGACACTCGCAACTATAAATAATGGTGGTCTTCATTTTTCTTGGGACATACACAACACACAAGAAATTATAGTGTACATAAAGTTTTTCAAAAAGAGAGTTCTTATTAGTTGAAGGTAGGTGTTCTTTTTGTGGATCTTTGAACTCAAATCTTGTCTAGAGTTTGTTAAGTTTTGATTAAGTTGTTGTACCCTTAACGGGACAAGTCAAGAGGACTAGTGCTGGAACGTTGTAAACATTTGTTGCAGTGGACTTGAATCTCCTTAAAGAGAGCAAAATATTCGCGTTTCAACCTGAAATAATTTATTTTTCTTCGTTTTCTTTTAAATTTTAATCTTGTATTTTTATTATCTTGTAAGTTCTAAGGTTAACTTCATAGAAGAGCTTGAACTAGATTACTCATGGAAGCTTGAGATGGTAAGTCTCATGGAAGCTTAAGACGGTAAATCTCATGGTAGCTTGAGATAGTTAATCTCATGGAAGCTAGATGATAAGTCTCATGGAAGCTTGAGATACTAAATCTCATGGAAGTTTGGGGATGGTGATTTCCATGGAATCTTGGGATTGAGGAATGAAACTCTACTAAATATAGCTTGACGTAGCATAACTAGAATGCCTTCATGATAGCTTGACTTGGTTAGGACAAAACATTTTCATGGTAGATTAGTATTGAGACATACGACTATCATAAGGAGAACTTAGAGTTGAGGATTTATTCTCCCCTATTGATAGCTTGCATCTTGATGTGTGGGTGCATGGTGGCTAGGTGGGTATTACTTGTAACCTTCTTATGATAGCTTGGATTTAAATATATGATGGCTTTGATGGAAGATAGGTCTAGCATGATATTATGCTATTCTTTGATAAAGTAGTACAAAAGATAGTTAACATTGAGTAAGCTGGCCTAAATGAGTACTTAGTATGAATGGTATAATGGGATGCCATTCATACATGACAAAAGTATGACTTGAAGCTACTTATGAAATGTGCTCTTTTGATGTATGCCTAGCTTGGGTGTATAGTTGCCTTCCATAACATGAATGACTTAAGATGATAGTTACTTGTCAAATAGGAAAGGTCCTTAATGATACTCAGAAGGTCGTAACACATAAATAGGGTGACTTCAAGATATGCTTAGTATGTGAAGTAGAATGGGATACCCCACATTCATTTCTCAACTTTTCCTTGAGGTGACGTAAGGGTATAATTCTCTTATGTCATGAAAACTTAGGTCATAAATTTGAAGGTGGGTTATGACTGTCACCATTGGAGAGCACCCCATAGTCGTGGAGTGGCATACTCGACCTCTCGGAGGTCTTATACAATCCCTTATACATCATTCAAAACATATATATTAAAATTAGTGCGGACTTAAAAACTTTATTTTAACATAATACAAAAAACATTTTTATAGCAATGGAAGACTTTCTAACATATGCTTCAAAAACCATCTATGACAACATCAGTAACAATTTCTTTTGACGCAGCCCACAAAATTCTAAAACATACTAACGAACATATGGTGGTGTCCTCGAATGCTATGATGACCCACCAATCTTCACTTATTGAAAGCCTTGCAAACTCTACCCTTTATAGCAACTCATTCTCCTCAACACCCGACATTGGATAAGAATGTAGGCAACATATGCATTAGTACAAAATGTACCGAGTATGAAAATTAACATACCAAAACATAAGATATCTCAAAAGGTTAGTCAACAATAGACATAATCATAAGAGATAATAACATAATATAACATGAATACCATAAGCATCGTAAATCATCATAATGTATAATAAAAATTCATACTTCAACTTATTTGACTTTCTTATATAAATGAACTATGTCACAAGCCACCTCCAAGTATATGTGTGCAAAGCCAATCTAGCATCCCATACTACTACGTAGGGTAAGTACCACTCTCAGGTCCTTCTAGATCATAGAACAATTTATTAACTAATGCCTTATCTCTTCATACCTAAGAGTACTATACCATTTTGATCACCTCAAGCCTCACTTTTGCATTACATATGAGACATCGTATTCTACCACACACACTAATCATGTCTTGAAGCCATCCTTAACATTTTCACCCTAATTAGTTTCATCATCAAATTAACCCTTTAATTAAGGATCTCTCATCTTTAGTTATCGATAACTCGGAAAGGCATATCTAGTGCAATCCTATATGAAGCCTCTTTATCATAGGTAATACTTTTTACAATTCACTCATGGAACCCCATAATACCATTCATGCAAAGTATAACTTTTAGGTCCTCCTACTATTTCTTTTTATTCTAAAACCTAGTTCTTCTCTTTAATATTAGAACACTAGGAGATACACCTTTAAGTATATCTAAGTTGTTCTTCACATGGATCATATGAGATACTTTCTATGGTATGTCTTGATCAATCTATTGTCATGAATACTACGAGATACCTCATTTGATATGTCTAAGTTCATACACACATCATGAAAAGTATGAGATACCCCTTGGGCATGTCTATGTTCATACACACATCATAATCATAACGAGATACCCCTTGGGTATGTCTATGTTCATACATTCATAATGAACACTATGGGTTACTTAATTTAGTAAGTCTTAGTTCATATTACTTTGAACACTACGCGATGCTTCTCAAGAATGTCAGAATTAATGGGATATGGAGATCTTTACTAGGTAACCTTGACTCCACTGCATTAAGGACTCCCACATCGTGAGACCTAAAACTTGGATAGTCCTCACAACTACTATGTATGGCTCTCCTTTCTACTTTAAGTCTGACTATTGTGTCACAATCCTTCTCACTTTGGATATTATACTCCAAGGTTTACTTGTTAAGCCTCTCTCATCTTTTGCTCTCATGTAATGATGTCCCTGGACAATGTCTCTATGCTCAACTGAATGTATCACTTTCATTCATTCAATTCCTAAATATACAGCCAACAAAACAACCTTAGATTCATAATTCATCAATTCATCAATTCATTCTATCTTCATTTATAGGTGGATTATAGGACTATTAAGTAGGCTTCTTCTCACATTCTTCATTACTAGGAGAATTTAGCCATACTTCGTCCTTAAGGTTCAATTCATACTTAACAAATCAAGATCAATCCTAATCAATTAGGTGTAATAAAATTCATATATATTTTATCATATTATGATAAATTAGTATTCAAGACAATTAAATTAAGAAGATCAATCTGAATTCTAAACCTTGCATTCAATGGCCTAAGTCACCATGATCACATTCATCATAAATAATATAATAATAAAGTAAACCTCATTAAAACATCATATAAACATAATTGAATGCTACCCACTACATTGGAATCACAAACAAACCTTACCCACAATGCAATCACAACCTGATATGCTCAAACTTACTTCTCAAATAAGAAGTAAAGCGGTCGTATCAAGTAAAGAACCCAACTAATGAGGTTGGGATCGTTCCCATGAGGAAAATAGTTTATACATAACATTATTCTATTATTACTATTATTTAGTCAATTATTTTCCTAGAAAAAAAAGACAATAAAGGGGGGTTCTTATTTCAAAATTTATAAAAATAATTAACTAAATTAAAGTAAACATCTAACAGATTCAAATCTTGGAGCTTAATCAATTAATAAAACTAACTAGGGCTTATGTGCTCCCCACATATTCCTAACTTCATAATTCTAACTATAACAAATCTTTTCTAGTATCTTGCATGTAAAGTGCTAAGTTTTGTTATTCTAAATCCTTGGTCCGGCATCTAGAAAATTTCACTCCGCACCTTGGTCCGGCTACGTGTGTTGCTATACTAACCCTTACCTTTAACTCATATTAAGCATTATATTCGATATTTGAGTAAGTTATTAGATCGTACCAATCATTAGCCTATTAAATAGTGTACACTAAATCTATGTTGATAATTCTTTTCCTATTATCTACTTCCTTGTTCTCGCAAAGAGCATTAAGGAAACTATAAATGTTGGCCATCCGTTAAAAAGACTTCTAAACGGAAAAATTATCAATACATGCAAGACACTATTCTAGAATTGCTATTTTAGTTAGGTTTTACCACATTATTCACCCATGGGTCCCACAATTCTAGTTATGTAGTTTAGTTACCCATGGTCATAATTACACTATTCATATATTTAATATAGGAATTCATGCACTTACTTTGATGAGGAAGAATAAATCCAGAAATTCACTTGATTAATCAACAAAAGCACCAACAATCAATTCCAGAAAAAGTATAACAATATTTGAAATTAATCCTTCAATACTTGAAAGAAGAGAACTTAAGATTATCCAAAAGTCTAACTATCAAAAATTCTCCTATCAAATAGTCTACTATAAAAAAGTCTAACTATAAGAAAGTCTACTATTGAAAAGTCTAACCCCAAAAACGAGGTTTTTCGAACTATTTATAATAAAAACAAAAACCTAATAAAAGAAGGATTCTTATTACAGAAAATCTGTCAAAACGCGTCTGGCTCGGCAGACCTCTTGACGGACTGTCGTGGACACAATGGGCCTTCATGGCCTCCGTCCTCCCGTACTTCACAAATTCTTCTGCTGCTTTCTTCATTAGCCTCAAAGAACAAGTATGACGGACCATTCCAAGCAGACGGTCCGTCGAGGGTCTCCATTCAAAAATACTTCAACTTCTTGGAATTTAGGTAGTAGGACTACTCTCTGATTATCACGACGAACCAGCAGGACGAACCATCGAGGATATGACGATCCATCGTGGACTTCCGTAATCCCACACTAGGTCAGACTTTCCCATCTTTCATCAGCAACTCTGTAGGTGGTCTCTTTTGCATTTCTCGCTCAAACACTTTTGCGTTCATCTTTGGATAAATTTCTTGTAAATAAGGAGAAAAACTTACAAAAAAATCAATACAAAAAGGCTTTTGGATACACACTAAATTCAAGGAAAAACATTAAAAATACCGTGAAACCACGGTATGTCAATGTCCTCAACTTAAATTTGTTGTTTGTCCTCAAGCGACGCACTATGAGTCACTACAAAATCTATGTACAAAAGTATCCATATTTTAGCTTTCACAATCATTTGGATATCAATCCCGATCAGTGTCATCATGTTTATGCATGTTATCACTAAGTCTTGAATTATGTGGAACGAGACCATGACATAGACTCACCACACACTGACATCTATCCTCTTCAATTTCTCACCGAGGTGCTAATATTTCTGGTAATGCGACTAGTGTCCTCACTTCAAAACAACATCCTCATTTTCACAAAATGAATTCAGTTTGAGAATAAGGATTACTTTTCAACACTTACACTCAGAACAAATTCAAAACTCGTTCATACATATTGCCATAAGCTTGCCCTTATTTTCACTGCTTTAAGTTCGCCATACAACTCTTGCGATCACGATAGGACTTTTTTATCTTGTAACATATGCTCAGGGTCATGTAGGGTATATTTAGGTATGCTTTAGTGACTTTTTTTCCTCCTTGACATATCGGCTAAACGTACCACTTTTTATCCTTTTATTTCGCCCAATTACTCATATTGTTTCACCATGCTATTTTCCCTTCTTTCTTCATTTGTGTGACTCTTTTTCTTGCTTGTATTTATTATATTTTTTTATTTCACTTTTCTTTAAACTGTTTCTTGAGTCAATTTACATTTTTTTTCTTTCTCTCTCTTTGTTCTTTCAACCCCACCTTCCAGAGCATTACTCATAATATCCACCCTCCACTCATCGCTTTGCCATGAGTCAAAGTACACAATACCCAAAGTTGGGTCAGGGCCACGAAAAGGTTGTTTACTGCATTAGCCACCATCAACTTTTGCTTTTGGCATAAGCTTAGGTGCACATGTCCAAGGAGGGACGAAGGCCAACATATTATTCCCGGAAAAGATAAGTTAGGGTGAAAAAGAAAGGTCTATTTTAAGCGCAAAGCATTTGGATCAAAGAGGTATTAATTTCATTCAGTTCTATTCTATTATTTTATTTAGGCTAAAAATTTGATATAGTGAACAAAGGCCTATGATCCTTTCCTAATTGTCTATTACAACTTACTTTTAGCAGGACTTACTAGCCAAGTTATAGCTCAATACAAATAGTGGACGATTCAAATTTTTCCTCACACTAACTTAACATCTCATTACTCTACCAGATTATCAGACACCTAGTTCGAGTCATAGATTTAGGGTCATGCAAAGGTGTATCTCTATGTCATGCTTAGAGCCACACATTTATCAATTACTGTGCCTAGCTATGCATCATTTTCATTACATCAGGATATCATTTATGTTTTAGCCATCATGCTTCAGAGTTATACTAAGTACACAAGATATAGACATGTTGGTTCAACAATAAAAATAATCAGTCTGTTGGGGAAAAAGAACATAGCAAGAAAACCCTAAAAGAGGATCGTGAATTGGGCTACTCAAACTTTACCCTAGAACTCACTTTCCATTTACCCCACCCCAAACAAAAAGATATGAAATTATCTCCAATGCATAATAAACTGAAATACGAGAGTGGTAGGTGAAGCAAACCTGGGGCGCAAAGCGCCGGCGATCAGCAAGCTAGTGAGTCCAGTTTCCTTGAACCTACTACCTATGTAGTCTGGACACCCTCACTAGTGTCTTCATAAGCAAAAACACTATCTGTAGTGCCTCCCGCTGTCTCCACATCTCTGGAGCTAGATACCCCAGAAGCTTACACTAAATCCCTGATATGACGCGCCTCTTCATCAGCAATCGAGGCTATCCTCGCAGCCTGCATCTCACGGCGATCCTTCTTCCATGCTCTAGAATCCTCCTCCTCTAAACCCCTACGAATCTTGTCATGCTCTCGAGGTGGAGGTGGTGGAATCTCAAAAGATCGAATAAAGCCACCAACACTGTGTCCTCAGCAGGCTCTGAAGAAGAGGCCTTAGACTCTGGCACCCTAGCCTCTGGGATCATATCAATATCTGCTCACAGACTCTCAACCTCAGCCCGAAGGTTTGACACGTCCACCGGAGGGGTTGGTCGTTCTATCACCTGCAACTTAAAAGCGTCTGAGAGCTGATGAACCTCAGCGATATTCCGATATATGTGTGCTGGGCCATCTTACGCTCCAAGCGCTCCTACGCCTCAGCAATAGACCTCAACATCCAAGGCCGGATGTGATGCAGAAGTGTGGCCATCTAAGCCTCTGATTTATCGACCCTAGCAAGCGACTAGAGCGGGGAAAGTGGCTGAGCGAGAGGAGCGAGGGGCAGTGCTACTACCAGGGTAGTGTCAGTGGTTTCGGAAGCAGCCTGCATAGCCATTCGAGCATGCGCTACAGTGTCAGCCAGATTCTCACCAAGTGGAGGAATCTCTGGACGGGTCCCTTTACGTGAAGACAACTCATTGGCCTCTTCCCCGATGAGGCCGATATCAACAGTGGCCAGCGGAGTCTTGAGCAGATCAATGTGCCTGATGGGTACACCTACAGACCTGCATAAGGAAAATATCTTGCACGGAAAAGCGTAAATAGTGGTGAAGTTGAAAGCCCTCTCGTTCATGACCACATGAAGAAGCCAAGCGAAGTCCACCTCAAGCCCGCCTATCATCGCCGCCATCAGAACTACGCCATCCCATTTAACTATATTATCAGCAGTCGTGCCTTAACCGTTGTGGTCAAGTTAGCCTTCCTGATGGCTCCCTTCGGCTCCGTTACTTGTCGGCACGCTATCCATTAATATATAAGTGCAGGTCCATCCACCTCTTGGTGGTCTCTCTGAGCGATGGCTCACGCAAGAATTGTCCATCTTTAACATTTTGCCACTGGTAGTTGAACTCGGCAGGGAGAGGGGTCCTTTTTGCATCAACATCTTCACCGTACAGATACTGGCGGATGGTGGTAGGAAGATGTCGACCTGTAGCTGCGTACTCTAACGTACTCAAGTGGTGCCTATTTGGCGGGGGCAGCTTGCCTATCGATCTGTGATCGGAGAGTAGCCGCATAAGAGGTGTAAAACTCTTGGACCAACTCCTTAATGTAGCGGCCCAAAGAACGATCTTTCCACTCTAGCCGGTGTCTGGTGAAGAGATTGTGGATATCTTGCATGGTGGGGAGACTTCCCGTAAGGATCCGTCTCGCCAGTGTAAGGTTCCGTTTCATGACACCTCTATCATTTAGAAACTTAGTGTCTGAATACACTTCATATTGCCAGTTGATAGACCATCAATTGGGCTGATCGGAAACCGAGGCGAGAGCACCCGTCTGTGAGCCTCGAGTGGAATAAGGACTGTCAGTCTCATCAGACGAGGCACACTGTGCAGCCGTGGCAGGTGTAGGGACTTCTGCGGACCCAAAGCCTTCCTCCGACCACGAAATTCCTAAAGATCCGGACGCTCCTTCTTATTGTGTAGCTGACCCAGAAGGTGTGACGGTCAGTGCGCGTTACTCATCAGACTTGCAGGCATTGACTATTTTGGGCGTAGCTTTGGTTGCACGTGCAGCTCGTGTTTGAGGGGCAGTTCCTGGGGGCACATACACAAGATCATGCTCATCGTCAGAGCCTATAAACAGTCGGGAAGACGGGGCGACAAACTTTAAACGCCCACGTGCGTATACTCGATCTTTTTTTGGTGCCATTAGAGATAGTGATTGTAATGAATCAACATTAGTACTAGAAGGAGCAAAACAAGACAAGCAAAAATGACAAAAATACACATAAGAATAAAGTTGTAATGACATCTATGTAGTAGAGGTGAAATACGACGGACCAGGTGACAACTCGTCGTGAGTATGACGGACCGTCATGGGGTCCATCATGTCTTACTTCAACGATGTGTATGTGGAGACCTCTGAAGGAAAGTCTGAGACAGTTATGACGGATAAGAAGGACGAACCGTCGTGATTATGACGATCCATCGTCGATGTCCATCGTGGGGCACTTAGAAAAAGTATGGAGACCCTTAGGAGAGGGCTCTCTGACCGTCATGATGGTTGTGTAGGACGGACCGTCGAGGCTATGACGGTTTGTTGTAGATATCCGTCAGAGGACACTTAGAAAAAAAATGGAGACCCTTAGGACAAGGGTCTCTAACAAACATGCCGGTTGTGCAGGACAGACCGTTGTGTTAATGAAAGTCCGTCTTATATGTCCGTCATAGGACACATAGAAAAAGTTGGAGATCCTTAGGAATAGGGTCACTGACAACCATTACGGTTGTGTAGGACAGAACGTTATGGGAACGACGGTCCCTCGCATGTGTCCGTTGGTGGACACTTAGAGAAAACGAATAGTGGGGTGTTGAAACAGACCCTATGACGGTCCGTCATGGGTATGACGGTCCATCATCGGGGTCTCATTCGGTCATTCAGTTATACAATTGAGGTTTCCACAATCATCCCCTATGACTCAAATGGAATACTTAGTGTTAACCTACATGTTTCTAACACAAACACCTAGCAAACTAGCAATGCTAAAGCACCAATTTCTCGAGTTTTAACAAGGAAATTTGAGGATTCACAATCTAGGTCAAACAAAATTGGATCACAGAATAAAGACCCACCAAAAAGAAATAGGATAATAGTAATTGAAAAACAAAAATGCAATGGAAATGGGTAGATATCAGAGACACATACCTAAGAAGAGGATAAAAACAAGCAAGTGAGGCACATGAATATCAAGAACAAAACCACAGTAGCAGACTCCGACCAGTAGAAAGGAAATTTTGGGAATTGGGGATTAGGGGAAATGATATGTAGTTGATAGAGAATATGGTGACAAAGGTAAAAAGTTTGAAAGGGAGGGAATGCGAGAAAGAGGGAAAAAAATCGGTCAAATGAAGGGGTGGGGGGTTTTAAAGGATGAAAATTATTTAAATTCCCCACCCGGGTCTCATCGGGTTGGTTGTGAATGACGCAACAAGTGTACGATGACGGTCCGTCGCATTAGCGACGCTCCATCATGGGTTCCATCGTGGGTGCCCCAATATTTAAAATAACTGAAAAACATACCTGGCACGACGGATTCATGCGACGGTCCGTCACATGCGTGACGGTCGGTCGCATGCAAGACGGTCCGTCGCATGCGTGACGGTCCGTCGATGTATCAGTCAGTGAATGTTGTGGAGTGATTTTCTGCACAATTTTTCGGTAATGTGCTTTCAATTTTAAGACCCATTAGTAGAAAATGCTACCATTACTAGAAAGAAAATTATAAGTATTGGGTTGCCTCCCAAACAATGCCTGACTTAACATCGGGGCACGACTGAAGAAACTTGATTACTCAGACTTCATCAAGATGGTATGCCTCGATCACTTCATTCACCGATTAAGCATGCCCGAAATAGATTTTTATTTGTTGTCGATTCATCTTAAACCGCACAGCTTCCTTGGTTTCCAACTCAACTGCTCCATGAGGAAATAGTTGGGTAACCAAGTAAGGGCCAGTTTATTTGGACTTGAGCTTGCCCTGAAACAAGCGCAACCTAGAATCGTATAATAGTACCAAATCCATAACCATAAACTCTTGTTTTTAAATTATTAGGTCATTGTACTTCTTCATCTTTTCTTTTTAGGATATAGCGGATACCGATTGGAGCTCATCACTCTACCTCATGGACTTAAAAAATGTTGAAGGTCACTTCTTCATTGTATAACCAAAATTTCATCTGCCCATTTTACATATTAACTAAGGCTCTACCCGTAGCAACGACTGGCCTCCCAAGAATAATATGCACTTCAAAATAGACTTCAAAAGCAAGAATAACAAAATTTCCCAGAAATATGAATGACTCCACTTTTACTAGCACATCGTGGAGTATCCCTATAGGCCTTTTTACTGTTCGATCAACAATCAGAAGCCGCATCGCAGTGGGCTTTGGATCACCCAAACGCAACTTCTTGTAAATCGAGAGGGGCATGAGATTTATGCTTGCCCCCCTAGATAACATAATGCTTTATCAAAATATAATAACATGACTGTACAAGGAATAGTGAAGGCACCCGTATCTTTTTTTTTTTGTACTAGAGATCTTGTAGCAATAGCACTACAATGATGCATTCTATCATCATCCTTAAAAGTGACCAATCTTTTCTTTGTAACCAGATCTTTCATAAACTTGGCATAATCGAGCATTTGTTCTAAAGCTTCTACCAAAGGGACATTAATAGAAAGTTGCTTCAAAATTGTAATAAAACGCTGATATTTACCATCCTTGGTCTTTTTCATTAATCTTTGAGGAAAGCGCAGTGTTGTTCGAGGCATGGGAGTTACCTTTGTAGGCACTTCAGCATCTTTTCTAGTGTTATCTTCTACTTCACAACTATTCTCTACCACTTTATCATTATCTTTTATCACATTTTTCTCATTAGACGACATAGGTAGGCCAATGGTTTACTTACCACCCCGAGTAGTGATTGTCATACAGTGTCCACCATTTTTTTATTTTGGACTGTGTTGCTAAGAAGACTGCCCGGTTTCCGTGTGTTCATAGTTGCTATAATTGGGCCATTTCCAACTCAAGCTGCTTAATTGATATTGCATGTGTATTGACTTTATGCCTAATACCCGCTAAATCACTCCTTAATTCTCTAATGTGCTCATCACTAGCATCGAACCTCCTCATCATTTTGTGCAACATATCCTCAACTCGCTCCATATTACATCCACCATCCCTAGGAGTAGCTTTACGATTTTGAGGAGGAACATAGGGCCCATTCCTATCATTTCTATTTCAATAGTTACCCCTGTTGAAGTTTTTTGTCGCGATTGTAATTTCCATCTCGAACATAATGACTCTAATGGTTATAGTTACCATAGATCCGACCTTGGTTTTTTGACCTTGGCGCCAATTCTCCTGATTTGAGCCTTGGTCACTCGGTCGGAAAACCCCTGTATGCTAATTTATCGCATAGGAATCATCCTAATAATAACATTCATCATTTGGTGGTGGTGGTTTAGATAAATAGTGAACTGCATTTATCTATTCTGCACCCTTAGTGACATGTTTTAATACAAACCCAAGCTAAGTTCTCATTTGAGTCATTTATTCACGAATCTCATATGTGGCTGGGTTGGGTGTGGATTGCACTGCGAAGGTATTTCTTCCAGTATATGAATTCCTAGTACTCCAAGCGTTATTATTCTGGGAGATTTTCTCTAATTTTTTGGCAGTGTCGGCATAAGGACACTCCTCATAAGAACCACCCGCTATAGTATCCATCACTGCTTTATTATTATCATCTTTCCCCAATAGAAGTATTCCTTCAGTAACTCATCATCTATGCGGTGATTGGTGACACTTTTTAAAAATGAAGTGAATCTATCCCAAGAACTGATAACTGACTCTCCTGGTAGTTCCACAAAGTTTTTCACTCTGACTTTATGATTTATTTTCTTGGAGATCGGGTAGTAACGTGCTAAGAAAACGTCCCTTAGTTGGTTCCAAGTGAAAATTGAGTTATAAGGGAGCTGAGAGAACCAAATAACAGCCTCTCTGGTATGTGAGAGAGGAAATACTCTTAGCCCTATTACATCCAAATCTAACAGGCCTCCCTTCACAACTTTTATACATTGCCCTTACCTTATCTATATGGGCATGTGGGTCCTCAGAAGGTAGCCCTGAAAACAAACCTCTAGCAGTGAGCATTTGCATTAGACTACTAGTTACCACAAATGTGTGGCCTTGTGGTAGAGGAGGAAAGACAAGTGGCCCATCAGAGTCTGCAATATTATCATAACCTCTGTACTATTCTTGAGGGCGTGGAGCGTGATTCTGTCCCCTTTGTTGGTTTACACCAGAATCATCGGGTAATAACTGACCATGAACATCAATCGGAGCTGGGATGTTTAGGTTTGGATCATCATCTTTAATACCCAAGTTTTGATTCATATTGCGTAGTGTACGCTCTTATTCGTGATCGTAGGGAAACAAGGGTTCTCTTTCTCTCTGTGTATTTGGCATACAATTAAGTTAGTTCTTCAACAATAAAAAACAATAAAAAAGTAAAATTAAGAAAATATTGACTAAACTTTAGTAATAAGTTTAAGTTAATCTAAAATCTACTTTCCCCGGCAATGGTGCCAAAATTTGATAAGCTCAAACTTACATCTCAAATATGAAGTAAAGCGGTCGTATCAAGTAAACAACCCAACTAATGAGGTTGGGATCGTTCCCACGAGGAAAAAAAGTTTAGACTTCACATTATTCTATTATTACTATTATTTAGTCAATTATTTCCCTAGAAAATAAAAGACAATAAAGGGGGGTCTTTATTTCTAAATTAATGAAAATAATTAACTAAATTAAAGTAAACAACTAACATATTCAAATGTTGAAGATTAATCAATTAATAAAAGTAACTAGGGCTTAAGTGTTCCCCACATGTTCCTAACTATATAATTCTAACTATAACAATTCTTTCCTAGTATCTTACATGTAAAGTGATAAGTTATGTATCTCTAAATCCTTGGTCCGGCATCTAGAAAATTTCACTCTGCACATTTGTCCGGCTACATGTGTTTCTATGCTAACCCTTACCTATACCTCATATTAAGCATTGTATTCGATATTTGACTAGGTTACTAACTCGTACCGATTGATACTAGCCTGCTAGATAGTGTACACTAAATCTATGTTGATAATTCTTTTCCTATAATCTCCCTCCTTGGTCTGGCAAGTAGAATTAAGGCGAGTTCAAACATTGGTCATCCGTTAAAAAGACTTCTAAACGAAATAATTATCAATAAATGCAAGACACTATTCTAGAATTGCTATTTTAGTTAGGTTTTACCTCATTATACACCCATGATTCCCACAACCCTAGTTATGGAGTTTAGTTACCCATGGTCATAATCACACTATTCATATTTTTTATATAAGAATTCATGCACTTACTTTGATGAGAAAGAATAAAATCAAGAAATTCACTTGATTAATCAACAATAGCACCAACAATCAATTCCAGAAAAAGTATAACAATTGTTGAAATTAATCTTCAATACTTAAACAAGAGAACTTAACATTATCCAAAAGTCTAACTATAAAAAAAGTCTCCTATCAAAAAGTCTACTATCAAAAAGTCTAACTATCAAAAAGTCTACTATCGAAAAGTATAACCCCAAAACGAGGTTTTTTGAAATATTTATAATAAAAACAAAAACCTAATAAAAGAAGGATTCTAATTACTGAAAATCTATCAAAACGCGTCTGGGACGACGGACCTTGTGACGAACCGTCGTGGACACGACGGTCCATCATGGCCTCCGTCGTCCCGTACATCACAAATTCATCTGCTGCTTTCTTCATTATCCTCAACGAATAGCTATGACAAACCGTTCCAAGCACGACTGTCCGTCGAGAGTCTCCGTTCGAAAATACTTAAACCTGTTGAATTTGGGCACTGGGACAACTCTCTGATTATCACAATGAACCAGCAGGACGGACCGTCGAGGATATGACTGTCCGTCGTGGACTTCCGTAATCCCACACTAGGTCAGACTTCCTCATCTTCATTCAGCAGCTTTACTACGATGCCACCTACGGACCGTCAGAAGCTCGATGGACCGTCATCTGCTCTGTAGGCGGTCTCTTCTGCATTTCTCGCTCAAAAACATCCGCGTTCATCTTTGGACATATTTCCTGAAAAAAAGGAGAATCTTACATAAAAATAAATTCAAAAAGGCTTTTGAACACACACTAAATTTACGGAAAAAGTATTAAAAATACTGGGAAACCACAATATATCACAACCCTATCTTGATTGGGGTATTTTGCATTCACAATTGACGGAAACTAGGGGGACTCTATGAATAGAAGAATCCATAAATGAATAATCTTCACATACCTTTAAATAAAGACGTAATTTATGCTTGAAACCTTTGTGAAATTCGTCCTAGAAGTTCCCTCCTTTTTCTCTTCTTCTTCAATGGTGATTTTGAGAGAGTTTTTGGGAGGGAGAGGTTTTTGTTATGGAGTCTAGAGTCTAACTTTCTAGAAAACTACTTAAACATATTTCAAACAACTAAATAACTGCCAATAAATAATCCCCAAAGTACCCAAACAACCTCCACACTTATTGGACCTTTTAACAAATTTAAATTTGACTTAAAATTGAACGACCAAATCTGGGACATGGCTGCGCGTCTCAGAGGAACTTCCAATTCGTGATTCTTCAAAATTTAGGGAAATAATAGTTTTTGTTGGGCCCGTTCTGCAGGGAAACTTTTTACCCTTTAAGTGTAACTGGCGCGACGCGCCATTGACCCTAAATGCTTGCTGCTCCGCAACTTTCTTGGCCAACATTCGGGTTCTCTTTGGGGACCCTTAGGTTTGTCCTTCGGTAGTCGTACTCAAATGTTTTGACCCTTTACATATTATTCTAAGTGTAGTAACGCTAGATACTCAATTCACCCTTATACTACATCTTAAAACTGCTCTAAAAAAACCTTCTACACACTAGTTCAACTAGAGTAGCTTCCAGAAGTCTTAAACATGATTTATTGACTCTTCAAACATATGACAGGCTCTGGTTAATCTTATTTTATTTTAGGCTCCTTACAATGACCAAAGAGAGGTAGTTAGTTTACGTAGTAGAATAGGATGCTACCTTGGCCTTGCACAAGTATACTTTAAGGTGGCTTGGGAAGTAGTTTACTTGTGTATGAAGGAATAATAGTTGATGTATGAATTTTTATATGCCTTATGTTGACTTGTTAAGATATGATGCTTATGTTATGATTATGTTATTATATCTGATGCTTATGTCTGATGTTGACGAACTATTTGAGATGCTCTTATGATGTTATGTTAGATTTAATCTTATTACCTTTGTACTAACTACATTCTAACCAAATGTACGGTTGTAGTTTTGAGGTTCTTGAAGGGTAGAGTCTCGAGGACCTTGAAGAAATGAAGAAGTAGTGAGTCCTCATAGCTTCGAGTAAAAACATTTATGATCCTTTCATGTCATTTACTTTTATGCCAAGACTTTATGTGGGCTGCGTCCCATGACTTTTATTTATGTCACTCATATATGGTTTGAGAATTTTTGAAAGACTTCCACTTTTATAAAATACTTTTGGAGTTATGATTTGAAGAAATTTTTAAATTCTTCCATATTTCATATGCTTTTATGTAATAAATGTTAAGTGCTTGTATAAGATCTCTTCGGGATCAAATACACCATGTTTCGACTTAAGGGTGCTCTCTGGTCGTGAAATCACAGAATTGGGTTAGTTCACCCATGCGTCAACAGTGTTTCAATTAAGGGAATTTGAGTTTTCAATGTTAAGAAATTGTTTTTTTTTAAGAACATTGTTGAATGTTTTGTTGATTTCTTGATTGTTGTGTTGTTGATGTTTCTTGATTGTTGGATTCATGTTTATGGGTGTAATTTAAGATTTAATCTATTATATTGATATTACTAATAATCCTACATTTTTTAGGAAACAACCGTTGAAGTTTAGAGGGTTTAGAGATGAAAATGATCAAGAAAAGTCTTGGTTTACCTGGGTAAAGGGGTGAGGTGTCATGCCAGCCAGCGCCCTCAAAGCAACCTCTGTCCATAGGGCTCTGGGGACACGACCCAGTTAGATAGCCTCAACCAGCCCTCTGAATTTTGAGGGCTGGCACTCCGCGCCTCTTAGAGCCCCAGGGACGTCAATTTTCCCCCATATTTCTGTACTAGTTCCTTAGTTATGTACCATTGTCTCCTACTTGATTCTAACACTCTACAATACATATAAAACTCATGAAATCATCCATAAATATGAGATCATGAACCTTGAATCCAAAATAAAATTCAAGGGAAGTTAAGATTAATGTCAAAGAAGTTAAGAATAAAGTCAAAGAAGAGTTCTTAAAACCTTTCAAAAGTATTTAACAATGTTTTTAAGACTCAAGTTTCAAGTTAAGTAAAGAGTAAAGAGTTAATTTAATTACCCAAAAATTGATAAGGAAACTATGTATTTCCTAAGATTTCATAAATTTTTTCACATTTTAGATTGAAATAAAACATCGATTCCAAAAGAGCCTTTGAGCTAAGATTTGAGTAATTATCTCAAACCAAAGAAAGAAGTTGTTTTAATAACACATGAGGTAAATATATTTTTGGGAGTAGTATTAAGCATCAATGTGGGGATGAGAGTTCATAACAACTCAAGTCTCCATAAATAATGTAACCATCATAGGTATTAAAATATCATACTTTTTAGATGATCTCTTAAGATAAGATAGTCGATCCACTAAGTTAAGTAGTCCTACATGATAGGAATGTACCGGACACTTCTGGCAGTGTAAGCAAGACGTTGTATCACCACTTAGGCTCATAATTGTGGTTATTTGTTAGAGCATCTCTCACACAAATTATGTTACTTCATTATATAATTAATTGAGTTTGTTATTGAATTCTCTTATGAACTAAGTTCTTCCCACTATTTTATAAGATATATATATATATATTGCATGTGTGTTATTGCTTTATATTGAGTTAAGTTATTTATTCAGTTGAGAAGAGCCAAGGTAATTGTGCACTTCATATACTTTTCAAGTTTAAGTTGTTTTTAGTATTTCAACTCGAACAATCGTACATTTAATGTATTGATACTTGTTGGCCTGCATCGTCCTATGATGCAGACGCAGGTAACTAGGATAGACATCCGGCGTACTTTTGATCCAGTGATGGAATGACCCATATGATCGTTTTTGTAAATTTATTAAAAAATTAATTTTTACCCCTCTCAATAGTTGTAACGAGTTATTTTTGATCGGTTGTTGAAGTTTGTCTGAGAATTTTAAACTATTCGATAACTATAATTATTTCGTTGATAGATTTTTATTAAATAATTTATTTATTTAGTCTATGGGTTAGTGACTCATGTCTTTAGATTATATAGTACCCTATATCCATTGACACATATATTAAATTTAAGTTGAAAGAGTTTAAAATATAATAAATAATACCACCAATATGAAGCAAGAACGACCGAGGGCATAAAATCATGACTGTATTAAGATTATCAATTTATCTATTTCATTGATGGTTTAGTGGTTATGTCTTTAGATTATTTAGTACCCTATATCCTTTGACCCATATATTAAATTTAAGTAGAATGGGTTTAACTAATAATAAATAATACCACCAATTTCAGGCAAGAATCGTTGAGGGCATGAAATCACGACAGTATTATCCTTAATTCAAATTGAAGGTTATCAATTTGTATGTCAGATTAGTTTTGAGTTACAAATTAACTATATTATTAATTGCATATTAGAGGGGAAGGTTGAATGGAATTGTCCAATTATGTCTAGGACGGCAGATTAATGTCATATAGTTTGGAATAGGATGTATATTTCAATTAATAATAATGGCTACAATGATCCAATTATTGGTGGAAGGATCCATAGTGATTAGACATTGCGAAAAGGTTAGTTTTCTTTTACAATTGTTTGTCGCAGTGCAATACTCATTCCATCATTTGTGACATTTGAGTTCTATATTATTTGTTATCACATTGCGGATTTAATTTTGATATATTAAAATAGGTAATTAAATATTAGGTGTATTATATTAGATGAATGTTATGATATTGGAGATATCAGAACTCATCCCTAAACTTGGAATGTGGAAATATGAGAGTTGACACGTTAATTGAAATCTACATTAGGAACTTGATTATAAATTTGAGTGAGTTTTTGGGTCTAGGATGGAAATCTAACAATATGGGTGTTGTTTGTTTCAAAAATGTATCGTGATTATATATTAGAATAGATTGCTTTGAGTTGCAATTTCAGCTAAAGGGGAAGGGTGATTGTTGGATAAATTAAGAAAAGTGGATTTCTAAACCCTTTTTAAGTGCATAAAATATGTTTATTTTCTTGTGGTATGTATTTGGGTTTAATAGGACCTGATGATGCTTGAATTGTCCACCTTTTATTAATTCTATTAATGAAAACGGATAAAAAAGAAAATCTAATTAATTGTATATGTGTGATGGGTTGAGAATGGTACTAGTACAACTGTTATAAAGGAAGAGTTTATTACTATAGAATGTGGATTGTAATCTGAGAATGACAAAACATATGGGCATTAGCTGATATATTATTTACTTGACTTATATATTTGATTTTTTTCTTTACTTAACCCGTATAATTGTGATGATTGAGGTTACTTTGTCATAGAGACATTTGATTTATTCAGATGTTGCATCATCCCTTTTATTTAAATCATATTGTACACATCTAGTGACATGATATTAGGTATGAGTAAAGGTCTAACACGTGGCAAACCTCCATGTTAAGATTGAGTTATGATTATTTGGCCATGTGGAAATGGTCTGTAAGATGGAGAAGTTATGAATATAATTAGGCACTTGGAGGTTATCTGTGCGGAATTTGTTCGATATATGATAGGGCATTGATATCATCTGCACAGACACGTGGAGATCGTCTGTGTCGGTATATGGACCTCGCGAGTCCCCAATGGTTCACGAACTCTCGTTGTACTTTCGAGGAGTATCATGTATTTATATAGTTTAGAGAGTATTTGGTATTTTGAGGAATATCATTTCATGGTATATTGCATTGCATACCATCACATCCTTCATTCTTAATGATTATGTATTTTATTGGTGGTTGGAAAATACTTTATATTTGGTTACCTCTAATTGATGAACTTGATATTGTGTATTGTTGATATTGTGAGTGCTTTTATTGTGGACGTTGTAATTGCTGAATAATGAGTTTGTTGTTGAGAATATGTGATTGTTAGAATGTTTTTTTTGAGATATGTTTTTATAAATGGTAAAATGTTAGGTTGAGCTGGTTTTATACAGGTTGTGGTTGTGGAGGTTCGGTTAGGGTCGTGACGATATGGTATCAGAGCCCCAGGTTCATAGGTCTTAACTGTATACGAGTCGAGTCTAAGTAGAGTCTCACAGATCGGTACTGAGGGATGTGCACTTAAATTTGAGAAGATATAGTGAATTCTAGTAAAGATCTTTGCTTTTTGAATCTCTATCGTGTGTCTTTGGTCCGATTTGATTCTTATAGTTTCATTTAATTTACTATCACTATAGTGATGTCTCATGCGTAGTTCCTATAATTGGTGTGTCGTGCAGAGATGGAGCCACCTTGGTACAAGGGGGTTAATTAAAACCCCCTTCAATGAAAAATTATATTATTTATACATGGTTGAAATAATATTTTATGTATATATAGTAGATGTTTAACGCCCTTTGGCTAGTTCGTGTGTCTATTTCTATAAATTCTGAGTCCCTTTATTGAAAATCATGGCTCCACCACTAGTGTCATGTATGGATGGAAGTTAGACCTAGTACTAAGGTGAATAGGATAAACTTATGAAAATGATATGTGGATAGATTAAGAATGTTGAGCAATTTGAAAGGATTGAGTAAGTTGATGACTCAATGATGCATTTTGAGGATATTCGAATAATGATGTTGAACAATAGTTTGAGGGATTTTAAGAATGTATTTATTTTTGGTTAATTACCCAAACAAAGGGAATAATACATGTGTGTTATAGGCAATATCTTGATGATTTCAATAATGGATGGAATAGTTAAAAGGATTGATAGGTAATAAATATAGTCACTTTGAAAACTATAACTAGTAACGTTGTTATAACATATATGTGTTAGTTAGTGAATGGTGAGAATGTGTTACCCTTGTTATTGACCTGATCTACAAAGGGATGCATACCGCTTTGGAAGACAGACCAAACAAACTTGATAGTGTATATGATTTACTTAATGGGGTAAAAATGTGTAGGCTATTTCGGTTTTCAGTTTCTCAGTTTCAAGCAATACTACTAAGGCAAGTTCTAAAAACTTCTCCTAGTGCTAGACATCAAGCAACACTCACATAGACCTAAACACAGCATTGCATTGTTCAACTTCTTATTCAACCAATTAATCAATTTAAAAAATGAATGTTCAACAAGTTTGTAAATAGAATGTCATATGAATTTTCTAACAGTCAAACTCAGATTCAGGTGTACATTTTCTTTATCGATTTTTTGCTGCACATCTGAATATAGATGACACATAAAATAGTAACCATAAAAGGACAACCTCCATTTTGTAAATCTATGAAATATTTATCACAAACCCTCAACAAAATAAAAGATTTTTCCCTCAAAGTCAAGCGATAAGCTTTGGTCATACCTATGGTGATGTTGGCGCGGTCTTCGGCTCAACAATGGAACCCTTTTTTCAGTAGGTGAACTTTTAGAATTGACTACGTGATTGGATGGTTAATCATCCATTGGGGTGGGTGCTCCACTACCAGAATTCCATCTAACAGATCATCTCGCTCTTGTTCCTCACGGGCTACTTTTTCTCTTGCTAGTTTCCTTGATTATTAGCGATCTTTCTTTTCTACATCAAGTGCTTCTTATGCTGGGTCAAGAGGGGTCTCCTCTTCATGTTTTTGAGACATGTTCTTTCTCTTTCTAGACTTAGTTTTGGTGACTTCTCCCAAAGTTCATCAATTAACTGAACAGTAGGTGTCTGAGTAAGCATTTGCATTAAAGAGTTTGGCACTATCAGATTGGGTGCCTTGATAGATTTTTCAACTACTTTATCAATAAAAGATCTCATCTCTGACATCTTTGCTCATAACTTTTAATTTTTTGTTGAACTTGCAGCTTGTAAACATTCTTGGAAATGATTTTACAGTACACCCATTTTATCCTTTAGAACAACCAATTCATTTTGCATTTCATCTTGAAATTCCTTTTAAGCGGCCACTACCATTGTCTCTATTTTGGAAACAATATTGGCGACAATCTGTTCATCCGACGTTCTGGTTTTGCGCTGATCTGCAATAAATTTCTTGTGAAAAGTAGAGGAATAGTCACAAGAGTTCCTGAAGTCTAGAAAGTAAAGTCTAATGGTTTTTCCTTTGTGGTGGATTGGGATGTTTTTCCTTGTTTAGGAACTGTGTCTTCCATTTCAATAAAGGCATGAGGCACAACAACAAGGGTACCACAGATTCCGATTTAGCACCAAAGAAATGGATTTCTTTATTTTTATTTTGGAAATCTAAGTGATTTTTGATTGCTCACCCCATTTGTCAACTAATATATTAGGAGGAATGTTTGTGTGTTGACATACTTTTCCTATAAAACACGTGAAAGCAAATGCGTCCCTCTCATTTAAAACCCTAACTCATCTCAATCGATATAATCTGCCATGTATTGACCGGGTACCTATCAATAAATAGTGCACTACCGAGGCTAGGGTAGGTTATAGGGTGTTTTTATTATCTGTTGGTCGCAATTATGCCAGGAGAACAACCCAACACACCTTAGCTGGAAAAGTAATTGAACCTTTAGTGATGGCGGTTGACATGGTTGTCGCCCAAATTGGATTTTCCCCATCTATGGCAATCTTCTTTGCAATCCATCTTAACACCTTTTCTTTAGAAATATTTTCTTCCACTGTAGTGTACTGGTTAATTTGTGGTTTTTGCCCTCGAAAAGACCAATAGACGCTGGGTAGAGTATTTTGAGCGATGCAACATTCGGTTTGATGCTTCCAAAATATATATAGACTTTTCCAGACTATAATTGAGTCGATTGGACCTAATGTAAGAGTTAATAATTTCTATCTGTATTTTGAAGGCATTATGTCGGTAGCACGATTCATCAAGGAAGCTGCATAAGAAGTACAAAGATCTTTGGTGAGGTGGCTAGAGAATTGTCCGTCCAGTCAAATCTATGAAACTTTAAAATCATATAGTTTTTTTAGGAGTGCCTTGATATCAGCTATTACCACTCTTTATTTAGGTGTGATTTCTCAGATCTTTAAACTACATTTCTTGTTTAAGATTTCTCTTTGCAAAAAACTCTTTAGCCCAGCCTACAACCCACGTGGTATTGGTACAGGAAATCAGTCGGCCCTATAGGGCAAGATTTGGATCATAGATGCGCACATACCGTACAATGGTGTCATCATCGCTGATCACCTCATCGAGCCCTCTCCGATATACAAAATCTTAAGCAGTAGTTTAAGCTTTAGAATGTGTCGTAGAAGGAGAACTATGTGAATCAGCTTGAGAATACCTTACAGATGTAGCATTGTCCACCAGGTTATCATTTCAAATATCTCTTGAGTTATCATCCAATTTGATGTCACCCGCAGACCCAAATTCACTAACTACATCCCCCTAGTTCCGAGAAGAACTGCCTTCTCTATCATACTGAAAAGGAAGTGTCCTAGAAGAGATGTTTTCTGGCTAATGATCTACTAGCTGAAGGTGATTGATTTACAAAAGCAAAAATGATCTGTACCTCAGAGCCACTAGCTTCAAAATCATTATTTACTTCTGATTGAGAAGCGTTGGGGGGGAGACAGGTGGCTTTGGGTTTTTCCTTCTTGGAGGCATTGTACCGGAGAAAAATGGAAAATTAATAACATTCATTCAATGTAAAGACACACTAACAAGTACTCAAACTTCCCGTGTATTTAAATCATTGTGATTCCTTGCCTTAAGAATGAGATCACCCAATCTATCATCATGAAGGCTCACAGAATCAAAACAAATAAAAGTTATAATAGGAAACTCATAAAAACATTACACTTAAGTCATTTCAACGAGAGTATTCATGGGACCTTGTGTGTACGACGGACCTGAAGTCCCTCGTGGAGTTTGGAACATAATCACTGCATATGGGGATGTTATGTTTTTAACCAACGCAAGTTCATGTACAATTTCAGGCCCCGTGAAAGTAACCAAGGTAAGTGATCATGCCCGTGAACTTTACCAGAGGTCTTGATTGGCACTAAGGGTGGTCCAATCCAAGGTTCAGGCCTTGTGGAGTCTTCCACAGTTCATGAAGCTTGTTGTGGTTTTACACCAAATGAATCAGCAAACTACCTTCATCCCTAAACAACTATTAGAGCACTATTACCATCATTATGCACAAAAAAGCTCTTTCCATATTTAAACTTGCCATGTTAATGTATAAATACCTAAGTCTTGACCTCACCTAAAGAAAAAATGATGTGCAAAAGCATATTCATATAGATCGGTACGATTATTCAACTAAAGCTCTGCAATTCTATTTTCCCATCAAAGAGCGTTGGAATTTCACTACTATTATCATTCATCACCGTTAGTGTTGACTATGATTAAGCAAATTATCTCCCACTTACCATGAATAAGAAATTAATATTAGTTTAGGACTGAACATACTTTGCATTCCATTAAATGATGCAACACTGAGGACTGAGTGACCTTAATTCGTGGAACCAATGTGAGTAGGGTTTGCTTATCAATGGAATCGATTCAAATTTTTCAATAGAACTGATGGAAATCATAAAGAGTCGTTATGGGAGAGGTAAAAGAGAAAAAAATGATCATTTGCACGTTTAGAAGACTTAATACATTCTAATTTGGACTGGGTTGTGCACATGTCGGGTTGGTTTCTTAGGAAGATAAGGTCTATAATTACATACTGTGAATATGCCCGTAAAGGACACACTGTCTGTGAAAGAGTCTGTTAGTTGTTTATTTATCATGATATAACTTAATCCTCTCCTTATATAATGTTAATCTCTCATAAGCTCTCAAACAGAACTCATTCATCTCATTTATTTTATTTAACCTCAAGTTAGTTGTTTCACTCCACCTGAGGTTTAGCTTCTTAAATTCCAGAGTGTTGGATGCTCAAGCACAACATGCAAATGAAATCCTTTCCCAAACACCAATTCATACGGAGATATACAAATAGGTGTCTTGAAAGATGTGGTGTGTGCCCAAATAGCATCATCTAGCTTTTTTTCCAATCTGTCCTGTTGGCATTAACTGTTTTTGAAAAGATTGCTTTTATTTCCCAGTTGGACACTTCCACTTATCCACTCATTTTTGGGTCATAAGGTATTGCCACCTTATGTTGTTTCACCCATACTTGGTCAAAGTATACTGAACACCTTTTTGAAAAAGTAAGAACCACCATTGCTGATAATGACTCGAGATGTTCAAAACCTTGAGAAGATTTTCTACTTCAGGAACACAACAACACTATTTCAATAATTCTTAGGTAATGCAACAGCTTCAACCCATTTGGACATATAGCCACTGCTACATGTATATATTTCTGCCCATATGACCTCACAAAAGAGCCCATGAAGTCAACACCCCATTAATCAAACAACTCTACCTCCAAAATAGGTGTTATGGGCAGCTCATGACGCCTATAGATAGCTTCTTGTCTCAAACACACATCACAACTCTTTACTATATAAATTGCATCTTGATGAATTGTTAGCTAGTAATACCGACACTGGAGTATATTGTAAGTTGTTTGAGCTCCACCATGATGGCCACCAACTAGATATGAGTAATAGGATTTTAAAATAGGTAACATTTCAGCTTCTGGAATACAATACCTAATTAATTTATCAACACACTCTACAAAGATATGGATCATCCAAAAAGTACATACCAACATAATCTAAGACCTTTCTCCTTTGCTAATATGTCAGCCCCTCAGACATCAAATCACTAACAAGAGAATTAGCATAATTAGCAAACTAGGGAATAAGATCCAGAGTTGCAGCCAATAACTGCTCATCAGGGAATGTGTCATCTATTTCAATCTCACTTTCTTTTTTCTTTGTAGAATCCAACCTAGATAGGTTATCACCTACTTGGTTCTCACAACCTCTCCTATTTTTAACTTCAAAATCTAACTCATGAAGAAGCAACACCCATCTGATTAGCCTTGGTTTAACATATTTCTCTTCGATAAGGTATCTTAACGTATCATGATATGTGTGAAGTAGCACCTTGGTGCTCAACATATAAGCTCTGAAATTCTCAAAAAGCATATACTATGGCCAACAGTTCATGTTCAATGACTGTGTAGTTTCATTGTGCTCCATTTAGTGACTTACTAGTGTGGTAGATCGGATAGAACATCTTGTTGTGCTTGTGACCCAACACAATGATACACTCAAACTTACTTCTCAAATAAGAAGTAAAGCGGTCGTGTCAAGTAAATAACCCAACTAGTGAGGTTGGGATCGTTCCCACGAGGAAAATAGTCTACACTTAACTTCAACCTGTTATTATTATTGTTTGGTCAATGACTTCCTTGGAAAGTAAAAACAATAAAAGGGGGGTTTCAGATGTCTAAATGAATGAAAATAACTGCCTAAGTTGAAAGAGACACTTAATAGCTTTGAATGTAGGATATTAATCAATTAATCAAAGTTACTAGGGTTTACGTGTTCCCCACAGGTTCATAACTTGATAATTCTAGCTATAACAATTCTTTCCTCGTATCTTTCATGCAAAGTGATAAGTTATGTATTTCTAAATGCTTGGTCCGGCATCTAGAAAATCTCACTCCGCACCTTGGTCCGGCTACGTGTGTTGCTATCCTAACCCTTATCTTTACCTTATATTAAGCATCGTATTCGATATTTGACTAAGTTATTACCTAGTACCAATCAATACTAGCCTATTAGATAGTATACACTAAATCTATGTTGCTAATTCTTTTCCTTTTATCTACCTCCTTGGTACGACAAGTACCATTAAGGCGAGTTCTAATGTTGGCCATCCGTTAAAAAGACTTCTAAGCGAAAGGATAATTAATACATGCAAGACACCATTCTAGAATTTTTATTTTAGTTAGGTTTTATCTCATTATTTGCCTATTGTTCCCACAACCCTAGTTATGGAGTTTAGTTACTCATAGTCATAATCACAATATTCAAATATATTAAATAAGAATTCATGTACTTACTTCAATTAGAATGAGTATAACCCAAGAGTTTTCCTGATTAATCACCAAAAATCACCAACAATCAATGATAATCAAAAGTCTAACAATACAATGTTTATTAATACGGTCTCTAACATTACGGAGTCTAACAATGATCCAGAGTCTAACTATATGGAGTCTAACCTCAAAAACGAGGTTTTTTGAACTATTTATAAAAAATAAAAACCTTAATAAACAAGGACTCTATTTGCTGGAAATCTGCCAAAACGCGGTTGGGTCGATGGACCTCGCGATGGATCGTCATGGTCACGACGGACCGTCATGGACTCCCTCGTCCCATACTTGTGAAATTTGTTCTGCTTCTCTTCTTCATTACCCTTGACGGCAAGTATGACGGACCGTCATAGGCCCAACGGTACGTCGAGGGTCTTCGTTCCAAAACACTTCAACTCTTTTAATATGGGTACTGGATTACTTCTCTGAACTTCATGACGAACCTGCAGGACGGACCATCATAGACACGATGGATCGTCACAAGCTTCGTAACCCCACACTTGGTCAGACTTCCCCATCTTCCTTCAGCAGCTACACTACGCTTCCACATACGGACCATCACAAGCACGACGGACCATCATAAGCTACGTAGGTGGTCTCTTCTGCATTTTTTCGCTCAAAATCTCCGCATTCAGCTTTGGACAGATTTCCTGCAAAATAAAAAGAAACTTATACAAAAATTAGCACAAAAAGGCTTTTGGACACACTAAACTTAAGGAAAAGTATTAATAATACTGTGAAACCACGGTATATCAACACCCTCAACTTAAATTCGTTTTTTGTCCACAAGCGACGCACTATGACTCTATACAAATTTTTTTTACAATTGTATCCATGTTTTATCCTTTGCAGTCATTTGGCTATCAATCCCGATTAATCTCATCAAATCTATGCATGTTATCACTATTAAGCTTGAATTATGTGGGATCAGAACAATCACACAGACTCACCATGCACTAACACCTCTCCTGTTCAATTTCTCACCGAGATTATAACAATTCCGGTATTGCAACTACTGTCCTCACTTTAAAACAAAATCCTCCTTTTTTCACATAATGATTTCAGTTTGAGTATAAGGATTACTTTTCAACACTCGATCTCAGAACAAAGTCACACTCATTCATACCTATTGCCATAAGCTTGCCGTTATTTTCACTGCCTTAAGTTCACTATACAACCCTTAAGATCACGATAGGACTTTTTTAGCTAGTAATATAGGCTCAGGGTCAGGTAGGGTATATTTAGGTATACTTAAGTGACTTTTTGACCTCCTTGACATATCAGCTAAACCTTCCACTTTCTATCATTTTATCTAGCCCAGTTTCTCATATTCTGTCACCTTGCTATTTTCTCTTCTTTCTTCATTTGTGTAAGTGACTCTCTTCTTTTCTTTCTTGTATTTCTTGTATATTTTTCTTTTTCTTTACTTTTGTTTCAACTAATTCTTGAGTCACTTTACTTTTGTTCTTTCTCTCTCTTTGTTCTTTCAACCCCACTTTCTAGAGTATTCCTCATAATAGCCACCCTCAACTCATGGCTTTGCTATGAGTCAAGGTACATAATACCCAAAGTTGGGTCAGGGCCATAAAGAAGGTTGTTTACTGCATTAGCCACCCTCTATTATGCTTTTGGCATAAGTTGAGGTGCACATGTACAAGGAGGGACCAGGGCCAACACATTGTTCCTAGAAAAGATCAGTTGGGGTGAAAAAGAAAGGTCAAATTTAAGCTCGGATCATTTGGATCAAAGAAGGATAAATTTCATTTGGTTTCTTTTATTAGGCTAGAAATGGGCTATATTGAATAAGGGCCTATGATCCTTCCTAATTGTTTATTACAGCTCACTTTTAGAAGGACTAACCAGGCAAGTTCTAGCTCAGTACCAATAGTGGACTATTCAAATTTTCCTCACACTCACTTGACATCTAATCACTATACCAGATTATTAGACACCTAGTTCGAATTTTAGAATTAGGGTAATGCAATGGTGTACCTCTATGTCATGCTTAGGGCCACACAATTATCAGTTACTATGCCTAGTCATGCATCATTTTCAAGTTTATCAGGATATCATTTTAGCCATCATGCTCCAGAATTAAACTATGTACAAAAGATATAAACATGCCGGTTCAACAGAAAAAGTAATCAGTCTTTTGGGGAAAAAGAACACAGGCAAGAAAATCCCAAAAAAGGATAGTGAATTGGGCTACTCAGACATCACCCAAACACTCACTTTCCATTTACCCCACCCCCAACAAAAAAACTTGCAATTGTCCCCAATGTATGACAATTTAAATACTAGAGTAGTAGGTGAAGAAAACTGTGACGCAAAGCGCCGTCGATCATCAAGCTGCTGGGTCTGGTTCCCCGGAACCCACGTCCTCTGCAATCTGGACACCCTCACTGGTGTCCTCACCAACAACTGCACCATCAGTAGTGCCTCCTTCTATCTCCACAGTGCGGGAACTAGACTCACCAGCCGCTAACTCTGATGCTCTCATCTGTTGCGCCTCCTCTTCAGCAAGTGAGGCTCTCATCGCAGCCTCTATCTCTCGGCGCTCCTTCTTCCGTGCTCACGCCTCATCCTCTGCTCGACCCCTATGCCTCTTGGCATTTTCTCAAGGGGGAGGTGGTGGAATCTCTGAAGTGGCAAATACGGCAGCCAACACTGTGTCTGCAGCAGGCTCGACAGAAGGGGCCTCAGACTCCGGCACCCTAGCCTCTAAGATCATGTTTATATATGCACGAGGACTGTCAATTGCAGCCTGAAGAGTCGACACATCCACCGGAGGGGCTGGTTGGGCTAACACCCTCAACACAAAGGCGTCCAAGCACTGGTGAACCTCAGTGATCTTCCACTCTGTATACTGACCATTTTCCTCTCTAGGCGCTCTTCTGACTCAGTAATCGACTTCTACATCCACGGCTGGATATGATGCAGAAGTGTAGTCATTTGTGCCTCTAATTTTTAGACCCTAGCAAGTGGGACCAGTGCCGGTAGAGGGGCTGTGCGAGAGGAGCTAGGGGCAGTGCTATTACTTAGGATAGACTCGACTAGGGTAGTGTTAGTGGACGCCGCTTGTGTAGCCGTGCGGGCTTGGGCTACCGCATCAGCAAGATCATCAACAAATCGGCGCAGCTCTGGACGGGGCCCTCTGCGTGGAGCCAACTCATTGCCTCATCTCTGATGAGGCCGACGTCAACAGTGCCCTGCGGGGTATTGAGCTGATCTACGTGCCATATAGGCACAGCTGCGGACCAGCAGAGAGCAAAGATCATGCACGGCAAAGGGTAAGTAGTAGTGACCTAGAAAGCCCTCTCGTGCATGACTGCCTGTAGAAGCCACGTGAAGTCCACCTCAAACTCGGCTATCATTGCCGCCATCAACACTGCTCGATCCCATGTAATGATATTATTAGCAGCTGTGGGGGAAAGGCAGTGACGAACAATCAGCCACAAGAAATTCGCCGTGAAAGGGAGGTTGGCCTTCTTGATGGCCCCCTTTGGCTCAGTTACCCAGCCGGCACCCTCTCCATCAACTGACAGGTGCAGGGGCATCCACCTCTTGGTGGTCTCTCTCAGTGATGTCTCGCGCAGGAACTTGCCATCTATAACTATCTGCCAGCGGTAGTCAAACTCGGCTGTGAGAGGGGTCCGAGTAGCATCAACACCCTCGCCGTATAGAAACCGGCGGATGGCATGCAGGGAAATGTCAACATGTACTCCTTGTACTCGGACCTGCTCCAGTGGGGCCTGTTTAGCGGGGGCAGCCCGCCTATCTATATGTGATTGGAGAGTCTCTACGTAGGATGCTCGGACCATTTCTTCATTGTAACGTCCCAACAGACGTGATGTCCACTCCAAGAGATGCATGGTGAAGAGATTGTGGATCTCAGGCATCATCAGGAGACTCCGTGTAAGGACCCGCCGCTCCAAGGTGAGTGTTTGAGTCATCACTCCTTTATCAGTCAGGAACTTGGCGTCGGAGTAGACTTGAAATTGCCCGTCGACACACCACCGGTTGGGCTTGTCAGTGGCTGGGGTGGGGGCCTGAGGTGTTGAACCTGATGTTAATTCCGAACTGTCAGTCTCATCAGACGAGGCCGACGCTGCAGCGGTGGCGGGTGCGGGAACCTCAGCAGAGCCGGAGGCTTCCTCGAACCACGATATTCCTAAGGATCTGGACACTCCTTCTTCATTTGTGGCTGACACAGAGGGTGTGCCGGTCAGTGTGCGCTCCTCATCAGAATGGGAGGCAGTGATTACGCCGGACGCCACCTTTTTGAGTGTGGATCTGGGAGCACGTGTAGCACGGGGAAGGGGTGGAAGTGCCTGGGGGCACATACTCGGGGTCACGCTCATCATCCGAGCCAATGACCATGCGGGCATACGGGGCGACAAACTTCGATCGCCCGCGTGCGTAGATTCGGTCTTGCTTGGGTGCCATAGTAGATAGTACCTTGTAAGACGGAGGTACACGACGGTCCGTCGCAGGCGCAACGGTCCGTCGCTGTATCCGTCAGTGACTGCTGCAGAGTAATTTTCTGCAGAATTTCCTGGTGATGTGCCTACAAATTTAAAAACCATTAGTAGAAAAAATGCTACCATTACTAAAGGACTATAAGTATTGGGTTGCCTCCCAACAAGCGCCTGATTTAATGTCTTGGCACGACTGGGGACACTTTAATACTCAGACTTCATCAAGATGGTATGCCTCAATCACTTCATTCGCCGATTAAGCATGCCCGAAATAGATTTTTATGCGCTGTCCGTTCACCTTGAACCGCACACCCTCATTAGTTTCCAACTCAACAGCTCCATGAGGGAATAGTTGGGTAACCAAGTAAGGACCAATCCATTTGGACTTGAGCTTGCCCGGAAACAAGAGCAACCTGGAACTAAATAAAAGCACCAAATCCCCGACCATAAACTCTCGTTTTTAAATTTTGTTGTCATGGTACTTCTTCATCTTTTCTTTGTATAGGGCTGAGCTTTCATAGGCCTTTAAGCGAAATTCATTGAGTTCATTCAACCCATGTAATTGTTGCTCTGCCGCTTCGATCCAATCCATTTTCAACTTCTTCATACCCCACATGGCTTTATGCTCTAACTCAACCGGAAGATTACAAGCTTTCCCATATACAAGTTGGTATGGAGACATACCTATGGGAGTCTTATATGCTGTCCGGTAGGCCCAAAGAGCATCATCAAGCCTCCTTGACCAATCCATTCTACTAATGTTCACTGTTTTTGACAATATCTGTTTGATCTCCCAATTCAACACTTCAACATGCCCACTAGTTTAAGGGTGGTAAGGAGTGGCCACATTATGGCGAACGCCATATTTCTCCAATAACCCCTTGAACAATTTGTTGCAGAAGTGGGAGCCCCCATCACTAATAATGGCCCTTGGGGTGCCGAAACGAGAGAATATATTCTTTTTCAAGAATGCAGTGACACTCTTCCCTTCATTGTTTGTGAGGGAGATGCTTCGACCCATTTAGATACATAATCAACTGCTACTAGAATGTACTTCATTCCATGAGAACTAGAAAAAGGGCCCATAAAGTCAATACCCCAAACATCGAATAACTCAATCACAAGAATGGGGTTTAGAGGGACCTCTTGCTTTCTTGAAATGCCGCCATCTCGTTGGCATCTGTCACATGCTTTAGCAAACTCATGAGCATCTTGATGAAGAGTTGACAAATAGTAACCACATTGTTAATATCTTATGAGCGGTCGGATACCACTGTGATGTCCACCAACGGGTGAGGAATGGAATGCCTCCAACACACTCAACATCAACATTCTGGCACAAACGCCGAATAAGCCCGTCGGCACAACTCCTATACAAGTATGGTTCATACCAAAAGAACTTCTTCACATCGTACATGAACTTTTTTCTTTGATGAAAGGAAAAGTCTGATGGAACAATATCACTAGCCAGATAGTTCGCAAAATCTCGCGAACCATGGGATCAAGTCTTGTGAAGCAGCCAATGTATGCTCATCAGGGAAATTATCATCAATGTCAGCCTTATAACCTAACTCTCTCATAGCGTCATCCTCTAGACGAGACAAGTGATCAACAACTTGATTTTCAGTTCCTTTCTATCCATCACTTTAAAGTCAAATTCTTGTAGCTGTAATACCCAACGAATCATCCTAGGTTTCGCATCCTTCTTTGCCATCAAATATCTCAGTGCTGAGTGGTCAGTATGCACTATAACTCAAGTACCTAGCAAATAGGAGCGAAATTTCTCAAAAACAAAGACTACTGCAAGGAGTTCTTGCTCGGTTACTGTGTAGTTTTTCTGAGCTTCATTTAGGGCTTTACTAGCATAGTAAGTGGGGTGAAGGATTTTGTTTTTTCTCTTTCCCAATACTACACAAAGAGCCATCCTACTCGCATCGCACATCACCTCAAATGGAATGTTCCAATCACGAGAAATAATGATAGGCGCAGACACCAATTTTTCTTTTAGCTCACTGAATGCTTTATGACAGGATTCTTCAAAACAAAATTACAATCTTTTCCAACAGTGCACAATGGATGTGCAATCTTGAAAAGTCTTTGATGAAATCTACGGTAAAAACCTGCATGCCCAGAAATCTTCTCTACACTTTCACAGAGATCGGTGGGGGGAAGTCTCTCTATTACCTCGACTTTAGCTCGATCAACCTCTATGCCCTTTTCTGAAATACGATGACCCAAAACTATACCCTCTTTCAACATGAAATGACACTTTTCCCAGTTTAGTACTGAATTGCAGTCTTCACATCTCTTAAGGACCTCAGATAAATTGGTCAAACACCGCTCGGATGAATCACTAACAACAAAAAAATCATCCATAAAAACTTCTATAGTATCCTCCAACATGTAAGAAAATATCGACATCATACATCTTTTAAATGTGGTGGGTGCATTGTGCAACCCAAACGACATTCTTCTGAACGCAAAGGTCCCATATGGACAAGTAAAAGTGGTTTTCTCTTGATCTTCTGGTGCAATAGAAATCTGATTATACCCTGAATATCCATCTAGAAAACAGTACCACCTTTTTCCGGCAAGTCTATCCAACATCTGATCCATGAAGGGCATAGGAAAATGGTCTTTTTCAGTCCATGAATTTAGTTTGCGGTAATCCATACACACCCTCCATCCAGTAACCGGTCTCATTGAAACAAGTTCATTTTTTTCGTTAGGGACCACAGTAATTCCCTGTTTCTTAGGTACACACTGGACCGGACATACCCTACTACTATCGGCGATTGGATAGATTACTCCGGCATCCAACCATTTAATGACTTCCTTTTTCACGACCTCTAGCATAGGAGGATTTAAGCGTCTCTGGTGCTCAATACTATGCTTATGATCAGGCATGAGTTGGATTTTATGAGAGAAAATACCAGGGGGAATCCCAATAATATCCGCAATAGTCCACCCAATAGCTCTTTTGAACCTTTTTAGCACCTTCACCAAACTCTGAACTTGTTGTTCATTTAGGTCTGATGCAATGATTACCGGCAAAGTGTCACCATATCCTAAGAATTCATACCTGAGATGAGGTGGGAGAGCTTTTAGTTCTAATTATGGAGCCTCCTCTATAGATGGTTTCGCGGGTGGGGACTCGCGATTCTTCATAACAAGCTCATATTTCTTTGGTTTAAACCGAACATCACCTCGGTCAAGAGCCGCGACTAATGACTCATACTCTTCAATGCAATCGCTAACAAAATACATTATCACTGCCGCTAATGCTTCTACACCAAGACGTTCTTCTATTTGTGTCTTAGATGTCTCACCCATGTTGTAGGATATAGCAGATGCTGATTGGAGCTCACCACTCTTCCTCATGGACCTACAAAAGTTAAAGGTCACTTCCTCATTGTTCAACCGAAATTTCATCTGTCCCTTTTCCATGTCTACTAAGGCTCTTCCCGTAGCAAGGAATGGCCTCCCAAGAATAATGGTCACTTCAAAATCATCTTCACAATCAAGAATAACACAATCTCCCGGAAATATGAACGACTCCACTTTTACTAGCACATCATGGAGTATCCTGATAGGCCTTTTTACTGTTCGATCAGCCATCAGTAGCCGCATCGCAGTGGGCTTTGGATCACCCAAACCCAACTTCTTGTAAATCGAGAGGGGCATGAGATTTATGCTTGCCCCCAGATCACATAATGCTTTCGCAAAATGTAATAGCCTGGTTGTACAAGAATTAGTGAACGCACCTGGATCTTTTTTCTTTTGGACCAGAGATCTTGTAGCAATAGCACTACGATGCTGCATTCTATCATCATCCTCAAAAGTGACCAATCTTTTCTTTGTGACCAAATCTTTCATAAGCTTGGCGTAACCGGGTATTTGTTCTAAAGCTTCTACCAAAGGGACGTTGATAGAAAGTTGTTTCAACATTGTTATAAAATGCTGATATTTACCATCCTCGGTCTTTTGCAACAATCTTTGACGAAATGGGGGTGGTGGCCTAGGCATGGGAGTTACCTTTTTAGGCACCTCAGCATCTTTTGCAGTGTTATCCTCTAATTCACCATCAACATCTACCACTTTATCAATATCTTCTGTCACTTTTTTCTCACTAGACGGCATAGGTGGGTCAATGGTTTGGTTGCCACCGCGAGTAGTAATTGTTATACAATGTCCATCATTTTGGATTTTGGACAGTGTTGCTAGGAAGAGTGCCCGGTTGCCGTGTGTTCACAGTTGCAGATAATAGGGCCAATTGTAACTCAAGTTGCTTAATCGATATTGTATGTGTATAGACTTTTTTCCCAATACCCGCTAGATCAATCCTCAACTCTTTATTGTGCTCATCACTAGCATCGAAGCTCCTCATCATTTTATGCAACATATCCTCTACTCGCGACACACTACATCCACCATCCTTAGGAGTAACTTCAAGATTTTGAGGAGGAACATAGGGTCCATTCCTGTCGTTTCTATTACCATAGTTACCCCTGTTAAAGTTGTTGTCGCGATTGTAGTTTCCATCTCGGACATAATGACCCTCACAATTGTAGTTACCATAGTTCCGACCTTGGTTTCCTTAACCTTGGCACCAATTATCCTGATTTGAGCCTTGTGCTCTCGGTCAGAAACCTCCTGTCTGCTCATTTACCGCATAGGAATCCTCCTCATAATAACACTCATCATTTTGTGGCGGTGGTTTCGACAAGTAGTTGACTGCATTTATCTTTTCTGCACCCTAGCGACATGTTTTAGTACCAACCAAAGCTCAGTTCTCATCTAAGCCATTTCTTCACGAATCTCATCCGTGGCTGGGTTGTGAGTGGAGTGAACTGCGAATGTGTTTCTCCCAGTATCAGACTTCCTAGTACTCCAATCTTTATTATTCTGGGAGATTTTCTCTAATTTTTTGGCACTTTCAGCATAAGGACATTCCCCATAAGATCAACCTGCTAGAGTGTCCAACAATGCTTTGTTATTATCATCCTGTCCCCGATAGAAGTATTCCTTTAGTGACTCATTATCTATACGGTGATTTGGAACACTTCTCAAGAATGAGGTGAATCTATCCCAAGAGCTACTAACTGACTCTCCTTGTAGTGCCACAAAGTTATTCACTCAGTTTTTGTGGTTTAGTTTCTTGTAGACCTGATAGTAGCGTGCTAAGAAGACATCCCTTAGTTGGTTCCAAGTGAAGATTGAGTTGTATGAGAGCTCAGTGAACCACATAGCAGCCTCTCCCGTCAGTGAGAGAGGAAACCCTCTGAGACCTATTACATCTAAATCCAAATCATGCCTCCCTACACAACTTTTACACACTGCCCTTACCTTAGCTATATGGGCATGTGGATCCTCAGAAGGTAGCCCTGAAAACAAACCTCTGGAAGTGAGCATTTGCATCAGGCTACTAGTTACCACAAAGGTGTGGCCTGTGGGTAGAGGAGGCAATACAAGTGGCCCATCCGAGTCTGCTATGTTGTTATAGCCTCTGTAGTATGCCTGAGGCCGTGGAACAGGATTTTATCCCCTCTGTTGGTGTTTACCCGGAGCATCGGGTAACATCTGACCATGAACATCAACTGGAGCTGGGATGTTTTGGTTCGGATCATCATCATTTATTCTCAAGTTTCAATTCATATTGCGGGGTGTACGCTCTATCTCGTGATCGTAGCGAAACAAGGGTTCTCTTCCTCTCCGTGTATTTGTCATACTAGGAGGATAATTCTAAAAAAAACAAAAACAATTAAACAAATTATCAAGAAAATATCAACTAAACTATAGTAATAAGTTCAAGTTAATCTAAAAGCTATAATCCCCGGCAATGGCGCCAAAATTTGATACGCTCAAACTTACTTTTCAATTAAGAAGTAAAGCGGTCGTGTCAAGTAAATAACTCGACTAGTGAGGTTGGGATCGTTCCCATGAGGAAAATAGTCTAGACTTAACTTCAACCTGTTATTACTATTGTTTTGTCAATGACTTCCTTGGAAAGTAAAAACAATAAAAAGGGGGGTTTCAGATGTCTAAATGAATGCAAACAACAGCCTAAGTTCAAAGAGACACTTAACAGCTTTGAATGTTGGATTTTAATCTATTAATCAAAGTAACTAGGGTTTACGTGTTCCCCACAGGTTCATAACTTGATAAGTCTAACTATAACAATTCTTTCCTAGTATCTTGCATGCAAAGTGATAAGTTATGTATTTCTAAATCCTTGGTCCGGCATCTAAAAAATCTCACTCCGCACCTTGATCCGGCTACGTGTGTTGCTATCCTAACCCTAATCTTTACCTCATATTAAGCATTGTATTCGATATTTGACTAAGTTATTACCTCGTACCAATCAATACTAGCCTATTAGATAGTATACACTAAATCTATGTTGATAATTCTTTTCCTATTATCTACCTCCTTTGTCTGGCAAGTAGAATTAAGGAGAGTTCTAACGTTGGCCATCCTTTAAAAAAACGTCTAAGCGAAAGAATTATTAATACATGCAAGACATCATTCTAAAATTGTTATTTTAGTTAGGTTTTATCTCATTATTTGCCTATGGTTCCCACAACCCTAGTTATGGAGTTTAGTTACTCATAGTCATAATCAAAATATTCAAATATATTAAATAAGAATTCATGTACTTACTTCAATGAGAAAGAGTAAAATCCGAGAGTTTGCGTGATTAATCACCAAAAATCAAGAACAATCAATGATAATCAAAAGTCTAACAATACAATGTTTACTAATACGGTGTCTAACATTACGGAGTCTAACAATGATCTAGAGTCTAACTATATGGAGTCTAACCTCAAAAACGAGGTTTTTCGAACTATTTATAAAAAATAAAAACCTAATTAAATAAGGAATCTTTTTGCTGGAAATCTACCAAAACACAGCTGGGTCGACGGACCACGCGATGGATCGTCATGGTCTAGACGGACCGTCATGGACTCCGTCGTCCCATACTTGTGTAAATTCTTCTGCTTCTCTTCTTCATTATCCTCAACGGCAAGTATGACGGACCGTCATAGGCACAACGGTCCGTCGAGGGTCTTTTTTCCAAAACACTTCAACTCTTGGAATATGGGTACTGGGATTACTTCTCTGAACTTCATGACGAACCAGCAGGACGGACGGTCATAGACACGACGGATCGTCACAAACTTCGTAACCCCACACTTGGTCAGACTTTCCCATCTTCCTTCAGCAGCTGCACTACGATGACACCTACGGACCATCACAAGCACGACGGACCGTCATAAGCTCCGTAGGTGGTCTCTTTTGCATTTTTTACTCAAAATCTCCGCATTCAGCTTTGGACAGATTTCCTGCAAAATAAAAAGAAACTTATATAAAAATTAGCACTTAAAGGCTTTTGGAGACACTAAACTTAAGGAAAAAGTATTAATAATACCGTGAAACCACGGTATATCACACAACACCTATGGCAGCCCCATCAGCATGACATATAACATCAAATGGCTCCGTCCAGTGTGGGACAATAATCACTGCTGCTGAAATCATTTTTTTTCTTTTAAACACTCAAAAGCTTTCAGGCAGGCCTTATAAAAAAAATTCACCTCCTTCCCTAAAAGCCTGCACATGGGGTGTGCAATTTTGGAGAAGTCCTTGATGAAACGCATATAAAATTCAATGTGTACTACAAAAATTCGAACACCCTTCACACAGATAGGTGAGGTTAATTTTTCAACCAGCTCAGTCTTGGCCTTTTCAACTTCAATTTCTTTCTACAACACCTTATGCCCAAGGTCTATGCCTTATTTAACCATGAAGTGGTACTTCTCCCAATTTAGCACCAAGTTAGCTTCTTCACATATCTTTAAAACCCTGGTAAGATTTAAAAAACAATCATTAAATGGATCTCCCATAAAAAAATGTCATCCATGAATATCTTTAGAGTATGCTCAACCATATATGAAAAGTCGGACATCATGCACCTTTGAAATATGGTTGGTGTATTAAATAATCAAAATGGCATGAGATTAAATCAAAGGTGCCATAAGGACATGTGAAGGTATTCTTTTCATAATCTTCAGGGGCAATGGATATCTGGTTATAGCTAGAGTACCCATCGAAGAAACAGTACTAACCTTTACCTACTAACCGGTCAACTGTTTACTCCATGAAGGGCATAGGGAAACGGTCCCTCACAGTCCACTTGTTCAACTTCCTATAGTCCATGCATACACGCCATCCATTGACTTTTCTCTATTGGACTACTTCGTTCTTTGCATTTACCACCGCAGTCTACCTCCCCTTTGGGGAACACATTACACTGGTCTGACCTAGGGGTTATTAGAGATAGCTTAGACCACCCCAATATCTAACTATTTGATTATTTCCTTCTTAACAATCTCTTGCATGTGAGGGTTCAACCTCTGTTGTTCGATACTGGGACTCCAGTCTTTTCCAAGTGGAATTTTATGTGTGCAAATACATGAAGGTATTCCAATTATATCAGCAATGGTCTAGCCAATGGCGCTTTTGTAACTTTGTAGCACTTTGATCATCTCTTGTACCTGTTCTTCATATGAATATGCAGCCAATATCACAATAAAGTGTTTTTACTACTCAAAAATACATACTTGAGGTGACTGGGCAACTGTTTCATCTCTAACACCGATCTCCTTAATGAATAGTTTTGCTGGAGGGCTTGGCCTATTTTGCAGTCCAAGTATAATTTATTTAGATCATATGAGTGTGCTCTCTACCCTGCAAAGCATTCACGGTCTCTATATAGTAAGACCAAAAATTAGCATCGAAGCTCATCTGCATTGCTGCTAATTTCTCATCGGTCATTCTCTCTTCTAGGGGTACCCTCATATCTTCATCAGTGACTTCCTCTAATGAAGATACAACATTCATCTCTCATGTTTGTTTCATTGACCTGCATATCTTGAAACATAACCTCCTTTATGTCGAGTCTATACATCAACAATCCTCTCTCAATATCCACCCAACTTCTTCTTCTTGCCAATAATAGTCTCCCCCAAATGATGGGAACTTCAGTCTACTTCACAATCTAGAATTACAAAATTTGCTTGAAAGATTAAATAATCAAGCTTTACCATCACATCACACAAGATTCCTATTGGTGTCTTTACTGACCCATCAACCATCATCGACCTCATTGTTGTAGGTTTTTGTATTTCCAAACCCAACTTTTCATAAATTGCTAGCGGCATCAGGTTAATGCTTACTCCCAAATCATATAGAGCCTTTGCAAACTTTCTTGACCCAATGGTACATGGGATTGTGAAAGCACTTGCATCCCTTTTTTTCTAACCGAAGATCTTGTAGCAATGGCACTGCAATGATGCACATTGTTAGTAAAATCAAGAATCACATCTCTCTTCTTGGTAACCAAATCATTATGAACTTGTCATAACTTGACATTGCTCAAGACACTACACAAGTGGGATATTTACTAAAAGTTGTTTCAGTATGGTGATGAATTTTGTTAACTTTCCATCTTCAAGTTTATTTTTCATACTTTGAGCTAAAGGAGGAGGTGGTCTGGGAATTTGCTATAAAGGTAGAGTTTCCACAAGCTTTTTATTCTTTCCTCTCATGGGTTGTTCCTTAAGTTGAGCCTTCTCCAAGTCATCTGCATGTGTGATCTCATCATCCTCTCTGCCAACTTTCTCATTGACATGTACAATTTTTGTACCTGAAGACATAGGGTTAGAAAGAACTTTACCACTCCTGGTGTCAATGGACATGCAATGTCCGTTCTTCTTACGATTTTGAATATTATCACTTGGTAGTGAAGCATTCTTCCGTTAACTTCTGGGAGGGTTAGAGTTTCCCCAACTACTGCTTTTTTTCTTTAATATAGGTTGTGTGAGATTCTACCAATGGACTCATGGTTCAGAAATCACCCCTGATCTCTTTAACCCCCGCATTAGTTGATTCAACCTTTTGGAGTACTTTGGCCATCATGACTACTACTAGTTTGGTCTCTACTACCTGGGGCACATACACACCACTGCGACCTTTCATGTAACCTTATCTACTTTGCTAGCTCCTTTGATATCTTTTTGCTGGCCTATCATTCTAGTCAGCGCTAGCATAGTTCTGACCTACAATTCTAGAATTGTAACCCTGATTTCCTTAGTTAAAATTTTGGAAACCTCTTAGGTTTCCCGTGTAGTTAACTTCATCATCAAGATAAATATCCTTATATACGTACGTGTTTATTGTCCCACATCATTTACCTTTTACAGACTTGACTAAAATATGCTTTGTGAGTGAATTGATTTAAGACCTTATATGTTCTATGTGTTGGTCTCTTTCTTCTTTTCTACTTCTCTACTCAGTTAACATCTCAAATGTATACCCAATGTCCCCTATCTCTGCATTTCTAGTGAACCATGCTCTATTGTTCTTGGTGACCTCATGTAATAATTGCATGCTTTTTACAAATGGCTTCCTCCTAAATGAGCCTCAACAAACTACATAACCAGCAAGTTTAGTTTCTTAGTTCAGAGACCTATAAAAATCTTGTAAAAGAACCTTTCAGTAAGATCATGGTTGGGACATTTCTTCAACTTTTTGTTGAATCCCCACCAAGTATCATGCATAATCTCTCCTGGTAGCTTATTATGGTAACGAATTTCATCTTTCTTCTCCAAATAATTTGATTCTGGGAGAAATCCATTTAGCAATGATTCTCAACTCATTCCAATTTCGGATGGATTCGTCTGACATCTCATTCAACGAGTTAGTTGCATATCCAGTAAGAAATAATGAAAACAATCTCAACGTCATGGATGTCTAACTTACTCCGGGGATTTTTTATTAGTTATAGATTTCAAAAATATCATGAAGAATTGCTTTGCATCAAAACCAGAGGCACCTCTAAACATACCCTTAAGGTTCAACAATTGGATCATAGTGTTGGAGATTGTAAACTTAACATCTAGAGGTAGTGCAGGCAACACAATAGTTTTTGTGGGTCTAGTGCCATCCAAATAAGCATCATCTTATTCATACATCATGTGGACAGGAAGAGGAGCTCTATCCCTTTGAGCTACTAGTTGGCGTTGAAGAGGTATTAATCCTTCTACCCCCGTGTTGTCATCTAATAGGTTGGTTGATCCCAACATTTTGAGGCATACCTTGACTAAGTATATTGATGCCAACAGTCTGCTAGACATTCCTACCAGCATTTATTTGAGCATCCAATCACAGTCTATGTCTCTTAGCCTTTCATTCTTGTGCATTAATCATTTTGCTATGAGTTTTCCTAAATTTGGGGTCGTATGTAAGCAATTGGGCTCCTTTACTTCTAGGGTTAGGCATCACAAACAAGGTCACCTCTGTAAAACATAAAAACACAAGACAAACGTAAAATTTAGGAAATATAACTACAAATGAAATAAAAGCTAGTAAAAACATAAATACTAAAATTCCCCGGCAGTGGTGCCGAAATTTGATACATCCATATTTACACTTCATATATGAGTATAAAGGGTTATTGTCAATTCACATAACTCAAGTAGAGTTTAGGAGATCTCACAGAGAATTGCCTTATAGATTACGTTTCACTATCACATTTATTCGGATGCGATTATTATCTCCTAAACAAATAATAATTGAAAATAAAATTGGGTTTCGTTGTAAAGTTCCAGTTACCAAACGTACGATAAACCTTCACTATTACTTTTTCCAAAGGATCTTGTTGTATATTTAATCAATTAAGTTTAAGAAACTAGGATTGTGTTCACTATGACATGAATCGTAATACTATTCTTTTATTCAAGTGTTAGAACAATCACTGCTAGTGTAACCATCACAAACTGAATTTATTTAATCCTTCATAGTCTACTTAGATGATGGACAATTTTATTCTCTCAAACATGAAGCTTTAACATTGTTGAATCTTGTTTCTATTGGTATGGTGATAAGGATATCTTCTCTCGAACTCCAGCTTTAACCCCAAATTTAGTCCAATTATTTCCTAAAATTGGTGTTTTTCTCTCGAACAAAAAAAATGGCGGCTTGTATAAAGCGTGCACTCAATAAACTAAAAAGTGATTGAAAGTTGTAACTATTGGCTGTAAACAGAGATCACCATCTACTCATCTTACAGTATTTAGATTATATCATGTCATAGATCCTACAACCTAGTTGTGGCATTTTGCTACTCATGTACTCATGTAAAGAAAAAGTAATAAATGGTGAAAAATTCTAAAAAATAATTTACATGTATATATACCTAAACAACAATTTCTTCAATAAACTTATCGTCTGAATAATACCCGGAATCGAAGAATACAAAAAGTACAAGAAAAAAGCTTAATATCGTATATTCTTCGTCAAAACATAAGATAGTCGATAATACCTCAAATAATGACCTATAAGTTCAAATAAAATGTTTATAAAGAATCCTAATTGAAGCAAGACAAACTATCGGGATGTTTCACGACCCATAACACAACTCCGAAAGGGTTTCACGGTCCGTGAAGCCCTCTGTGATCTTTCCTTGGAGCATCCCAAAAGTACATCTTCTAAGGTAGTTACTGGAATATATATCACGAGCTGGACCACGGACCGTGAAATGTACCACGACATGTGAAGACATCTGTGGTCTTCACTTACAATTCCTAATAATTGGGCCTCCAACACTAATCACCGAAAATTTCATCATGACCTGGACCACTGACCATCAAAGGGACACGGGACCATGAAGACGTATGTGGTCATCACTTGAAATTTTTCCAATGCTTGAGTCTTCAACACCATTCGTTGGAATTTCCACCACGACACACACGAGGACAATGTAGAGGACCACTGACCGCGAAGTTGGTCGTGGTCATTACTTGTTCCCTTCCACTTCAGTTCATCTTGAGTTCATCACAATGGTTTATTTCAACGGGCTTAACAACAGACCGTCAAGAAAGTCACGGTCCATGAAGTTCTTTTCCATGATATTCACTTGATCATTACCAATTCCAGCTTCTTTTCCACTCTTCTACGTACGCCAGGATTTGTTTCATAATCAAAAGAACATTAAACCATTACAAAACATACTCAATTCTAGTATTCATTCTTAGTATTTAACTATAAAATGTGCCAAGATTTTGCAGCACATCATGAAGCGCACCACATCTATAATTAGGAGGATGCAACATTTAGAAACTATTTAACTTGATTCACGGCTGCAACAAAGGAACTATATAAGTTCTTTCACACTCTTTTCATGCATTAGAGTTATCTCTAAAAAGTTTTCCTTTAATTCGTTCTTGCGCATGTTTCAAATAATCATGCATCCTGAAATTGCAGTCAGATGTCGTTCAGCCAGGAAATGTAGAACCACAAAAGAAAGGGGTACCTAATGCACCAAATGTGCAACCTCAAGGAAAAGTCACCAATGTAGAATTCTGTGAGGTAATTCTGATGATAATCCAACTTGTGACTAACCAAGCCAGATAAAAATGAAGTGCTCGAAAATAAGAAGCTTACACTTCAAGGATTAATGACTTCTTGAGGATGAACCCTCCAAGATACACTGGTTCAAGTACTACTGAGGATCCAGGGAACACCATTGAGGATATTAAAAAGGTGTTTGATGTGATGCATGTCGCTAATGCTGGAATAGTTCAACTAGCTACATATCAACTGAAAAATGTTGCTAGGACTTGGGCTTAAAACAGGCACGTAGGGTTATTCGACGAGCAAGGACAAGCTCGCCGAACTACTCGAAGATTCTCCTATGTGCCTATATCACCATTAATTTTATGTTGTATATGTTATTTGCCTATGTAACTTCCTTCGAGAAACCTGTTGTCGCCAAAGGTACTCAGAGACTCACAGAAAGTCTTCTAAATCACATTTTTATGTAACTTATGACGGCCTATCCCTTGATCGGCAAAAGGTGTTGGAGATCTGCCAAATGGAACTTCACTTCACCATCTTGTTGTAGTATTTGATCCAATACTTTTTGAGAGCCCGATACAGCTCGCCAAATAGCTTCGCGAGTCCTTCAACAACTTTATTTTAATGAATATGATTAGGTTATTCCAATTTTTTTCTTGATACTTTGCAGGAAAGGTGACGACAATCATAGATGAGTCACCCCGTAAAAGTGTAAGGGGTATCACAATCAATGAAGGAGGATCAATCCTCTAAGAAAAGGAATACAAGAACCACCTCTAGGTTACGAAGGAAAGGAAAAAGACGCATGTCTGACAGGGTTGTTGCTAGCCCCTAGACCATTTTCTACGACGCCGGTGTTGCTGAGCTCTTTTATACATCTCACTCCACATCTACCATAGACTCTCCTGCCCCCACACCACAAACAGACTCTGTGTCAGCTCTTGCACCTCATTTAGATCACATGCCATTAGTCGCCTCTCTACCTAGGCTTCTTAACAGACCGAAAGGTGATGGTTTGAACACAATCCTAGAGGAGAGGCTACTATCCAGAGAGGTCTTGGAGACAAAATACTCTAGCATGAGGAACATCCTTCACTTCCAAAGGATCGAGTAGTTTACGAGGCCCCTATATTCCTTATTGGGTCCGAGAATTCCATAAAAGTTATGGTGACATAGTCCCGAAGATGAAGAAGAATACAAAGGATTTCATACGGTGAACTTTTTCATAGTATGAGAAAAGGCAGTTGCATGCAACATTGAGTATATTAACACTGTTTTGGAGAGAGTTCTACATTTTTTTCGCCCATGTAGACTGCCTTTTGCTGAGTCTGTGGATGATCTGAAAGGTTGGTTGACACCATTTATTTACGATACCACCCTAAGGTAGATCGAAGTAGGGGTCCCTATTGAAAAAAAAAATCTAAACATGGGATGATCATGTAAAAAAAAAGTATTGACATAGGACTTATCATACAACATGAGTTGAGCATAAGATCGAAGCAGAGCCATTCCTCCCTACCAGTCATTAATTTGATCATGCAGTTATGTCAGCTTGATGGCGTACCTCGAGATGCTACTACAGACTTTGAGGTTACTCTGTCATCTTTTAAAGACATTTGCAAGATACAGGTCAAGCTCACTAGAGAGAAAGTAGGGAAGCTCTAGCGGATACATCCCTAGAGGTGGATATAGATTCAGTATTTGTAGAGGCATCTTTTCCTACTCCGACATTTTGTCCTTCAGGTACTTCTGTCTCTACTTCTTCTTTGCATACGCTAGGCACATCCACTTCCTCCCAAGAGCCCAAGATTATTGAGGCGACAATCCTGAAGAGGGGGCATCTTGCTCAGTCAGCTAACGTGAGAGCTACCAGACTACAGAGAGAGGTCCCCATTAAGATTAAATTAGCCATAGTTATTGTTTTGACTCCCCTTTGTGTTTCTGTTGATGATCTTGCCGGTGAGGTCACAATTTATGAGAGCAAGCAAGGAAAGACCTCTGAGGTTTTAGCTTTGAAAACCGAGGTAACAGCCATGAAAAAGGATGTAGACTATCTGAAGTCTACCAACATCACTTCATTACTAAATGTTGTAGTTGATTTAGATGCCCATGAGAAATTAGAGATCCCTACGTTTATCACCAGATAGATATACATAGAGGAAGTTGTAGTTGATGGTTTGAATGTTGAAATTAATGAGAAGCAGATGGAGATACGGTGCAACACCATATATTGAGACTTGTCAGACCTTAAGGAGAATGGGGAGCTGCATATGAAAACCTTGCTTAGGCATATGAGATCATGGTAGATGTTGTTGAGCAGGATTCCCTACAAGATACACCTTTTGTCGTCTATAGTGGAGCTGATACTTATGAGGTAACCCCTGGCACTGATTCCCAGACAAACGGACAAACTACTTAAACATTATCCGTTTTTTACCTCCATCTCTTTATTACTTTATTTGAATTTTGGATATTTTATGTTATTTGCCTTTGAGTAAAAATTAGTTTATTTGTGGTGGGGTGAGGCCCACCGTTCATGTTATAATTTATACTCTATATATATATATATATTTGTGTTGTATGATTTATCTTGTTTTAATTGCATCGTGTTGATGTTTGAGCTTCTGGATCCTTATGCTTTGAGTGTAAATGATTTGACCACTCCAAAAAAAAAAAATCACTTTTGACTCTTGCTATGAGGAATACTAATGGCTTAAATAATGCTCTGAATCAAACAAAAATTAATGTGCATATTCGATGAGGCCAAAATTAAGTTGCATAGACAATATTTGAACTCTATGCATCTCAATGTGACCAGACAATATACGATTGAATCTCTTGCGATGAACATTGAACACTAGATAAAATATGGAGTCTTGTTTGACTTTAGTGTCACTACCTTGTGTGATGAGCGTACTGTGAACCATGCATTTGACTCCTAGAATAATCTCATTGGTCCGGTTGACTAAGTTATGTGATATCATAATATGATCTTAGGCAACTTTGAATAGTGTGAAACAATTTAATACGTACCCCTTTTGTGGCCTAACTTATGAGTGTGTGAACATATCTTGAACACTATTTGACCCTTAAGTTTCTTTGGAAGAAACATGATGAAAACATGACCTTTCTTAATCCCCTACCTATAATCCAGTTGATTTGCGGTTGATTTAATAGACAACTTAGGCCAACAACCTAAGTTGGGGGTGTGGTGAAAACATAAGACAAGTAAAGAAGTTCAAGAAAAGTCTGTTTTAACCCATGGTTTTGAGAAAAATGAAACCCTCCATACAAAAAAAAGAGGGATAAAAAGAGAAGAAAAGAATGAAAAAAATAAATTGTGGAATAATGACATGAAAAACGGGGTTTCCAACAGTCCATGGAAAATGAATAATGGGAAAGACAAGCGAAAGTGATAAAAAAAAGGAAAGGAAGTGTTGTTTGCACCACATTTCTTGAGGATAAGAAGTCACTGAGCCTGAGTGACCATACCTTTACATAAAACACCGTTAGAAGCCTTAAAAAACCTTTATGATCTTGAACGAGCTAATACTAAGGTTGACACGAAAATACAGGCAAAATCATGGGTTAATTCATGCAATGTGTTCATTTTTGTGAGTGTGAGTATTGCATTTGATTCCAAAACATAAATGATCGAACCATTGTGTGTGGAAATTGAATCATTTGTTGTGTGAGGGCATTTTTCACTTTCGTTGACCTTGAACTTTCATTTGAAGAAAGTATTGTGAGCTTCAAAATCATTGATATTGGTGTGTCACAAACTGAGTCATTAAGTACACCATTGATCCTTGCATGTGTAAGTTAAGTCATGTTGTGAACATTCATGATTGAGTCTTGTGTAGCACTGTTTGAGACATCTTTTTTGTACTCCTGAACTTGAGTTTTACTCGACGACAGGCAAAAGTTTAAGTTTGGGTGAGTCCATGATTTGGAATCATTAAGGGCTATATTTTAATCGATTTAGTGTCCTCAAATGCATATTTTGTCCTTATAATTGATATATATCCTAGATATTCAGGGATATGAATTGAGGAACAAAGCATGGATATTAAGAGGAAAAAAGGGACAAGGCAGCTAAAAGAATGAAGAAATTAAAGCCTATGGATCGCCTAATCATTTAGGTGAGTCGTCAAGTGGCCTTGAGAGCCCAAATGGATAAAATCAAGTAGGCAAGTGAAAGGAGCAGTTAGCGTGTTGCCTAAAAGTTTTTGTAAAGCAGTGTGATGTCACTAAATGTTAAAAAACGTCAAATATGTTTAATGCAAAGGCAAAATTGCAATACAAATGACAAATTGTGGACCGCCGAGTGTATAGGTGATCCAGACTTATTGTACTGAGTAACCCTTCACAACAAAATTTTTGAAACTATAAATTCTTTTTAAATTCTTAGTTTAGTATTAATCAAGCTAGCTATTTTAGACAACTAGACATTAAGAAATCAGTTTGTTAATATTAATCTAGCTTTGAATATTGTGTTAGATAGTTTTCCTTAGCTTTAGAAGATTTCCAATTCCAATAAATTGGAAGTGGGTGTTGAGATTCTTCATTGTATACTTGTGTAACGACATTATCAATCGTACCTAGTTGATGGAAACACCAAGTGGTATCAATTTCCTTTGTCATTAAAATGTGATTTCATTCGGTAGTTGTGTATGAAGTTAATGGGATTTTAATTGTAAATATAATTTCATCTTTATGTTTTTGTCTTTCTCGAGAGTTATACTTTGACACCAAGACTACTGAATCCTAAACCCTCTCCAACACATTCTACTTAAAAGAGTCAATGGGCTAAGGTGAAGGCTGGGAATAATTGCGGCTTATCAGTGTTTGAGAGAAAGCAATTTGATTTGGCGTAAGTTGCTTGAGGGAGAATTTAACCCCACTTAAGTCTAGATTAGACACAAATTTACAGCGATTTACTATCAATAACATGTACCTTGCTGCTTATTTTATACCAAATTTTCTATCTATATATTTTTGTTGTTTTAGTTAATAATTTTCTTACAAACCCCCCTTTTTGATAGTTGACACTTATGTCACCCCCTCAAGTTTACTATGTTTTAATTCGTAAATGTTATGACTAATTTGAACTAATTCATAATTAGATGTTAATTCTCGTAACCACTCCCTGTGGGAATGATCCCAACCCATGGTTGTGTTATATTACTATTTGCAATCGTGGGCACTTGAACTTGAAGTCGTTTCCTTATATGTCAGGTCACAAGTCTATGCACATCTCTTGCTAGCTCTATCATCTCTTCACCAAAATAGGTGGAACCACCCATATATAATCTGCTGAAAGGAATCAACTACAACATTAGCATTACCTGGGTGGTAAAGAATACTAATATCATTATCCTTCAGTAATTGTAACCACCTCCTTTGTATGGATTAAGCTCTTTCTGAATGAACATATACTAAAGACTCTTGTGATCAGTGAATTCATAAACATGAACTCAGTAAAAAATTGATGCCATATATTCAAAGCAAATACTACATCATCCAACTCAAAGTCATGGGTTGGGCAATTATTCTTATGAACTTTCAATACTCTCGAGGAATAAGCTATAACATGTCCATTCCACATCAAAACACAACCCAAACCAAGTCTAGACGCATCATAATAGGCAACAATTTCTTGCGTACCTTCTGGTAAAGTCAAAATTCTGGCAGTAGTAAGCCTCTTTTTCAATTCCTAAAGCTCTTATCACAAGCTTTAGACCATTGAAACTTCACTATTTTCTGATTCTTCTTGGTCAAAAGATACGAAATGGATGGGAACCCTTCAACAAACCTTCCATATTAGCCAACCAAAGACAAGAAACTTCTTATATCACTCAGAGATGTGGGTCTAGGTCAATTTTGCACTGCCTTAATTATCTTAGTATCATCTTTGATTCCATCACCTGAAACTATGTGTCCCATGAATGCCACAGACTCAAGCCAAAGCTCACATTTCGAAAACATAACATATGACTCAATGTCTTTCAAAGTATGAAGAACTATTTTAAGATTGCTACTATGATGTTCTTCATTATTCAAATAGGTTAGTTTGTCAACAATGAAGACAATAACAAACATATAAGATTCATGAATAATGTTGGCGCATGGATTAAACCAAAAAACATGACCCAAAATTTATAATGGCCATAACGGGTTGTGAAAGCTATCTTTGGGATATCACATTCTCTTACTCTTAACATATGGTAGTCAGATCTGATGTCTATTTTCGAAAAACATGTGGCACCCTGAATATGATCGAAAAGATCATCCATTCTTTGAAGAGGGTACCTGTTCTTGATCGTAAAATTGATCAACTAATGGTAATATATACACTCCTAAGTGAACCATATTTCTTTCTAACAAATAAGACTAGAGCCCCCTCCATGGTGAGATATTTTGTCGAATAAAGCCCTTAACAACGAGATATTTCAATCGTTCTTTAAGATCTTTCAACTCTGTAGGTGTTATTCTATATGTCGGGAGTATCTAGAAGAATGTATACACCAAAGTCTATTTCTCTCTTTGGAGGGACTCCAAGTAGATCATTTTGAAAGACTTATAGAAACTCTTTTACTACTAGAATTGACTAAATATGAGGTATCTCAACACTAAAGTCATTAACTTGGACAAAATGATAGAGACATCCCTTGGAAACTAACATTCTTGCCTTAAGGTATGAAATAAAATGACCCTTAAGCACTGCTAGACTAGTTTTCCACTCTAAAACTGGATCACTTGGAAACTGAAACTTGAAATATCCAGTTCTACAATCAACAGAGGCACAACACGCATGAAGTGAGTCCATACAAAGAATGACATCAAAATCTATCATGTCGAATTCAACTAAGTGGGCCATGGTATCGTTGTGATTGATGGAAATAAAACGATCATGATATACTTGCTCACCTAGAATAGACTTCCTAACAGATGTAAAAATACGAAAGGGTTCATAGAGTTTCCGAGGAAGAAAATCAAACTTATTTGCAACATAACAGTCACAATAGATAAATTTTCTTCTGATTCTAGCAAAGCATAAACATTGAGAGTAAAGACTTTCATCATACGACTGGCAACATTTGGAGAATTCTATTGATCTTGTCAACTAGTGATCGCATAAAGGATTTTTTCCCCTCCGTTATTGCCGGAAGTAGATCCTCTAGGTGTAGCCCTGTCTGGTGGAGCAACTGATGAAAATTAAGATCAATTGACCTGATTCCCACTACCTTGGCGATTATTAGGATACACTTTCATACTGTTACCATCTTTTCCACACTTGAAACAATCTAACTTGTCATCACGGCGCTTACCTAGAGGGGTTCTACAACACTTAGCACATGTATGATCCCTATTACACTACCATGAGATTGGGAAAGTCTAGATCTAAAGTAGAGCTGTCAATATGGGCTAGCCCACCCCATCTGGGCTAACCCTTTTTTTGTGTGGTCTAGAAATAACCGGCCCAACCCAAAAGTACATGGGCTACGGGCTTGCCGGGCCAGTCCACTTTTTTGAAAATTATATTATTTTTAGAATTATTAAATTTAATATTAAATTATAATTTAAAAATATTCTCATAAATGTCAACAAAACAACATTACATATGATGTTAATGTTACTACTTTTTAATTAATCCACAAATAAAATTATCTTTACAATATTTATTATGTTTTTTTCAAGTATAAGTATAAATATCTAAATATAAATGTAACCTAATTGTTTTGAGTTTGACCTCTCTTTTATTTTAAATTTTATTTTCTATTATTTTTTTAATTAATTTTTATTGGTCCACGGGCCGGCCCTACTGGTATTTCTCAAGTCCCACAAATCAGCAGAATTATTCATGCTGGGCTAAAAAGCCTATTTCTCAAATGGGCTCCAAAAATGGTAACCCAGCCCTATTAAAATCCCGAGTTAGGTCAAGACTGCCCAATAGGCCTAACCCATATTGACTGCTCTACTCTGAAGTAATGCGAATCCTAACCATTATACTCACCTTTGTTTCTGGGTGCTGGTGCACTAGAAGATGATGGAGATGGTCCCTTTTACTTTTTCTAAAACGACGAACGGTTCACTTTACCTTTTTATTGCCCTAACTCATTCTCTTTCTTAGGTTTCTCATTTCCGAATTCATCCTTATCCCCTAACTTCTCATTCTGAAGTTGTTGCACATACACCATCATTCTAGATATATCCATGTCCCCAATTAGCATCGCTATCAGCACTCTTTGCTTGATTGACGGGACAACCCAACAACAAATAGACTCATTATACTCTTCATATCTGTAGCCATCTCTGGAGCATAACGGGATTGTTGGGTGAACTTCAAACCATACACATGAACACTTCGTGACTCTTTCTTTTGGGTAAGATATTATCGTACCTTAGCCTCTTTCAGTTCTCAGGTAAAGAAACGCCCCAAAAAGGGTTACTCAAAACAAGCCCAATTCTTGGTGGGCATCCTAATCTTGGTCCTTTTTCTATTAATCAAACCAAATCCTAGCAACACCCTTTATTTGGTAAGCAGCTAATTTCGCCTGCCAATATTAGCAACATGCATGACATCAAAAACCTTTTACAACTACTCAACGTAGTTCTCTGGATCCATAGTAGTGCTTGAACCAGGGAAACTTTGAGGGTTCATCCTTAAGAATTCGCATGTCCTTGAAGTGTTAGTCTCTTGTTGCCAATCTCGTCTGTGTTTCTTAAACTGCTTAGTCATAACTTGACGTAACATCCTTTTTGCTTCCCTGAACTCAGTATTAGTGACTTCCCCTTGATGTTAAACTTCAGATGCATTTGGTAGCTCTTGCTCCTCAACATTATTCCTAGCAAAACGACTTTTGGCAGCTTCTCGTGGAGGCGTTGTTAATTGAAAACACGTAAAAGCACGAGTTAAGAAGAAACTTTTTAGAGATCAAATTCTAACGCATGAAATGAGTGTGAAAGCAAGGACATAATTTCATAAGTGTTGCAGTCTCCTAATTATTGATGTGGAGCACTTCATACTTATACGTTAAAGACTTGAGTTTCCATTTTTGTCTAAGTTATTATTTCTTAAGTTATTGCATGAGTTACATTTCGTATGGTTTAGCCTTCCGTTGAGTAAATAATATAGGCTAAGGGTTCGCTTGTGACCAACAATAGTTCTCGACTTCCAACCACGTTAGGGGTATAGGCCGGGGCATGACAAACTTTTTATTAGAGCATAGAGTTCAAGAGTGCTAGGGAGTCTGAAGCCCTCAACTAGATCAACAAGGCGCTCGGTGCTGATCCTTGTTACCTTCGTTTGCATCATAAGAGAATGCAGGCCAACTTGAATCAGTACATTTAATTTATGAGTGTGTGAGTTGTAATGCTAAACACAACATAGGCTTCGAAAGAAATACTTACCTTGGTTTTACTCAACTTAGGAATAACTCAACTCAATAAAAAGTAATAAAGCACATGTCATATACAAAAAAAACTTTTAAAACAATATAAAGAAACTCAGTTTGTTAAAGAAAATGCAATAACATACTCAACGTTACTCATATAATAAAGTAATGTAGTTTTTGTTGGAGATATTTCTAACCGACAATCACCACTATGCTAAGTGGTGATACAATGTCTTGCCCACGCTGCTTGAATTGTCCTATACTTTTTGTCATATTGCATGCCTTAACTAAGTTAATACACTAGTATATGCTAAAAGACACATAAAGGTTCATCTAAAACTATGATCTTTTACTACCCATGATAGATACATGGTTTATGGAGACTTGAGTTATATGAACTCGCATCCCCATAAAGATGCTCAATATTACTCCCAAAATATACTTAGCACTAATGTTTCAAGTACAAAACTTTTTTCTTTGGTTTGAGATTATTACTTAAAACTTAGCTTAAAAGCTCTAGCGAAAATCGGTGTTTCGTTTTCTTGTTCAAATGTGAAAACATTTTGAACTTCTAGGAATGCTTGGTTCCCTTATAAATTTTGGAGAATTGAACTCAAATCTTTATTCTTTTCTTAACTTGAACTTAATGTTATTAAAACAAAGTTAAAACGTTTGTAAAAGACTTATGAAATCTTTAAGAACTTCTTTTGACTTGATTCTTAGCTTCTAGACTTGAGTCTTAACTTTCCTTGAATTGAAGTATGGATTTAAGGTTCATGATCTCATGTTTAAGGATAATTTCATGATGTTTAGATGTACCTAAGAGTGTTGGAATTAACTAGAAAACGTAGGCACATTGCTAACGAACTAGTCCAAATTATAGGGGACGAATAGGGAGAAATGGCGTCCATGGTGGTCTAAGAGGCACACAACCCTCAACATTCAAGGACTGGTCTGAGGTGCTCTGGTTGGTGCAGCACCCCGAGGGTGAAAATTCAGAAACCCTTTAGGGGGCGCTAGCTAGCGCGACGTCCCACTCCTATCTCTAGGGGTTTGATGACTTTTTTTCCTCTTTTTCAACATAAACCCTCTAAACTCCAAATTTTCTTTCCCCAAACATTTAGAATCGACTAAACCATCTAAATACATCCAATTCTACTCGAAATCACAATTTGTTACATAAATTAAGACCAAACAACTCCTCAACGATTTCAGTGAATCAAGAACTCAAAGGAACTTCAACAAACCAATAAAGAATCGAATTTCTAAATTTTCAAAGACTTAATTTTGCTGAAATAAATCAATCATGGCTTGTTGGAGAAATAAACCAACACTATGTGATCTCAATACCTTGTAGGATTGAATCCTTTGTGAAATCCACAACCCATCTCGAACGTTCTTGACGATTCTTGATTTTGTTTCTCCTTTCTCTTCTTTTCTCAAGCCCTAGCGTGAACTTCAACTTTTCTAAACTGACTAAAATCTAACTTTATCTAAACTCCTAAAAATGAATTAAATCAGTTGTTAAGTAAAAGATTAAAATACTCTTCAAAAATCCGGATTGGACTTTCCTTATTCAAACGGCCCAACTTGAAAATCACATATCTCACTTATATGAACTTAGAATGGCGCAAACTTGGTAGCTTCCTAAAGATTATTCCAAGAGTTTTGTTACAATATATGAAAGTACACCTAACTCATTCTTACTTAACAAGATTTTGAGCTTTTCTTTCTTTTCAAAACGACTATTTCTAATTATTAACTCATTCCTAGTTATTTCAATTTGCGAGATGTAACATGTTTTACTTGATTCAGCCTTCCACTGTTGCCTTAAAAGTTGAAGTTCCAAGGAGTAAACTATAACTTAATTAATATAATTAATTATAAATACGTGGAACAGTCTTAAAATCAAAGATTAAAAATCAGATCTTTGAATAAATTTTTAAACAATGGAAGGAAATAAAAAAAAAGGGGAGAGCGAGGAGGAACTGAGAAGAGTAAAGAGTAGCTTCGGGGAAGAGGTCTGCACTTTGACAACAAGCAGCATTAATGAAGTGGGTAGTTAAGTTTAGAACCCTAATTTTTGAAACAATTAAATTTTGGGTTTTATGATTTATTGAATGCTTCAAAAGAAATCAATAGTGGGATGTTTTTAGAGTATGATACTATATTATTGTTACTTAAAATTATCTATTTTGAATTTCTAGTAAGATAGTTTTTCATACGTAAAATGACAGTTTGAAACTGTCACAATTTACTTTACGAAGTTTTGTAAATATGTCGGTATTCCACATGTCATAAACATATTTTATTTTGAATTTCTAGTCAGATGGTTTTTCATACGTAATATGACAGTTTGAAACTGTCACAATTTACTTTAACGATGTTTTGTAAATATGTCGGTATTCCACCTGTCACAAACATATTATGACAACTTTCAGAAAACTGTTGTTGATATATATATTGAACCGTTGCAATATAAAAGTTTTATTGCTACATTTTGTATTGTATGGAGTGGTAGTTTACAACCATCGTAATTGTAAAAAAATTGAAATCTTTTTTACTTATTACAACAGTTTTAAAATGTCGTAATGCTTAATTTGTGACGCCGTAAATAATTGTGTTATTGAGTTTTGTTAATTGATATTTATATCCTATTATTGTATCTTATATATTTAAATTCTAGAATCTGTATTTTTAACACAACAAACTACCAAATGGGCAAAATATTCATTATATAAAAACAAAGGTACTTCAAAATTACATGATCAAAATACTAATGTTTTGAAATTTTATTCAAAATTCCATTACAAAATTATCAAAAGGCATGATACATATATTAGACCCTAAACTTGGCTTCAAATTTTAACTTTGACCTCGAACTTTTGTAGTGCACAAACAGGCACTTGAACTATCAAATTTTAATATATGAACACACAAGTCCTACCTTGCAAAATGCGTGATGTGCACATTTTTCTGCGAGTTAGGAGTAAATTTAGAGGCCCACAACAGTAAAAAAAATGTTGAATGACAAATCTACCCTAATGAATCCCTTTTATATATATTTTTATATTTTCAAATTAAAATCTCATTTTAACTTTTTTAATTCTAAAATGGATGTGTAAAATATTTAATTAGTTGGCAACCATTGAGTGGTTCACTAATACGTGAGAACATTTGCATGTCACTCTCATTGGCTCAAAAAATCACGTCTTTATTTATTTAAAGGTGGAGATAGTTAAACTGTATGTTTGTCCACTATGAAAATTGGAGTTCCAAGTTAATATTTGAAACCAAGTTTAGGGTCCACTATATGTATTATGCCTTATCAATAATACTAATTTTAAAGTGTCATTCAACAAACTATCCAACAAAAAACTTCCAAAAATGCATAGTCCATTATCAGTGTTACTTTCGTCTGAATATTTATAATCAATGCTTGGTCCAATTGATAAATGATCTTGAGTACCACCTTCTATATTTGATGCTTGAAAAAGAAAAAAAAACATAAATAACAAGGAACCTAATGATCAAACTTTAAAACTATAACAGATGTATCAAAGAATAACTATAAGTATTAACACTTGGATAATCACGATTAATCAATTGGTAAGTATAAAGAATTGAATTATCATTTGTTTATACAAGTGTTGTAGGAATATATATAATCAATGTTGGCGCACATTATTAGAACAATAATACTAACATACTTAATATAATCCCTCAAAAGTCAAAGTTTTGTGGCGAATATGTGCAGAAGATATAGAGAAAACCCCAGATCAAAGCAAAAACAGAGAGCAAATCATTCTAGGCTTCAAACAGCAGCAGCAAGCTCAGCTCAAGATGATTTCAAACAGAAGTCTCGACTTAATAATGACAAATACTTACTTACTAAATCACTCAAGACACAAGCTCTTCCTAGCCTTCGGGAATACCTACAGGAGAGCACCCACTCTGTGTTAAGCTGTGACATACTTCACAATTAGAGAGCTTTAAATATGTGTTGTCAAACTACACTGCACAAATGAGCTTTTATACAGATTGAAGTTTTCTACTAATTAAAAATGAATAGCTTTGAATACATTAAAGAAACCAATCATCCCAATTGACTTAAAACTGGTTATCATGAAAAAATACTTTAAAGAAACTGGATGCCCAAAGCCACAACAACCTCAAGCACCAAACTAAATGAAAAGACACGCTGACATACAAAAAAGTGTTTCTGTAATATGGATTTTGTTGAAACTTATTTCACAAAATTAATTCTTGTTATCAGAATACAATTAAAACAAGGGGAAAGAGAACTCAACACATCCTCATCAAGATTGAACCTTTACTGTAATATGTATATACAGTATAACAAATTGACCATGCAATCAAAAAGGTGCTGCTTCTTAACATATTTCCAGACAGCACAAACACACGTAGGTGCTGCTTCTTAGCATCACAATCACACATGATAGCTCCATCAAAATATAATAGTAGTACTGCTAAACTAATTCTACTACTCCAAAACAAGAAGCTTCACTCATGAATTCTTAAAGAACAATAATAGCTCAGTCAGTGTGAGACTGGAGATGTTATTTAACCAACAAAAGCTCTCCTGTTTGCAAACTTTCACAGAGCCAAGCACAACAAACACACATTTAATTGCCTTCAATTACACAATGAGGCACAGGGATAGTTAAAACGTATATGGAAACACACATTATAGTTTCGCGTACAACATAGTGAGGCATAGTTCAAACGTATACCACCAATTCATGGTTAAGTTCGGGTATAATATATGCAACAGAAAACGTAAAAAATAATATGATGTAGCTTGACTAAATCAGCTGGAATATGAAATGATGACTTAACTAGTACTAGTTCACCTTAATATGAGGAAAGTGAATTCATCACACTAAGTTAAACAGAAACAAATTCAGAGCACAAAGGACAAAATGAATAAAACAATATCCACACAGAACTTCAAGTAAAAAAAAAAAGAGTTGAATCTTAGGTATGTTCTTAAAAAAGATTACATATAAAAATAGATACTTGTTCGGTCATACTTTTGTTGGAGGTGGAAATAAGTGAATCAACTCTTCAAGGATATTCCCTATGTTCTTTTGATAAAAGCTAAATAGTGTATTTGATTATTATTTCATACTCTTCATATCTTGCTGCCACTCTTGATGTGGAGCACTAGATGAATTCATGGTAAAATGATTAAATATCTGAACATCTCTGTTTAAAAGCTATAGTTGGAACAATGATATACCGTGAGATTACAATATTTTTAATACATTTCACTTAAAAGTTGTGTGTGTCTAGGGCTATTCTGTATTGGAATTAATGTTTATTGTGTTGTAATTTTAGGACAAATAGGCTTGGACGAGATCGACAGAGACAAGTAAAAATATGCAAAAGTGTCCATCCATGGAAGTAACCTACGGACCGTTGGTCCAGTCAAGTTCCGTCGGTCCAGTCACGTTCCGTTGATGGGTTATCATAGAATAACACTCAGGGAGATGTGACCAAGTGTGGAACTAGGGAATAGAGTGACAAACCATAGGCCAGCCCACGGGCGTTCTACACAACCGTCGACTTATTCAAATATTTTGAGTTCCAATACTCGTGGAAAAGTGCTATGTGTGGGGATACAAAAGCGGACCCACCGATCGTAGGTCAACCTATGGTCTATATTACACGTGCCCATCGTTTGTTTTTGAAAGTTGAAGGATCTAGCTTCTTTGAAAAAGTCTAAGTCTTGAGCTAAGGAAGGGTCCTACGGCCCGTAGGTCGATCCGTGGTCTGTACGTCTGTCTCGTCGATCAAAGCCACATCCATCAGTTTATTTCCATTGTTCTTGTCATTTTTGTTTAGGAAAAGTTTTTGTGTAAAAAGAATATGTAAACCTCATTTTTGGGGTTTAGACATTATTGTTTTACTTCTAGTTTTTGGTATTCTCATGTGTAATCAACTTTACAAATTTAGCTACTTGATTTTCCAAGTTCGTTTTGAAGATTTTAACTTTGCAATTCAGGTTGAGATTGTCGGTTTCTATTACTCTAATACGTAAGCTCATGATTTCTTCTTCTAAATGTATGATTTGTGTTGTTTCAAGCATGAGTAACTAAATCCAACACTAGGATTATGGGAACCATGAGCGATTAACAACGTATGAATAATAAATAGAACAACTTACAAAAATAACTACATTTATAAGGGTTATTGAAGTTTAATAGCTATAAATATGTTATTTACTAGAAATGACTACACTTTATTTTAATTTCTAGTTGCATGGTTGTATTAATATTTTTTATTTTTATTATTATTATTTATATAATGCACTAAATAAGGAATTATATGTTACCATATCTCCCAAGTACCAACATTTTATTATGTTCCTAAATATCTAGAATTTTCATTATTAAATTACCAACTAATAATTACATATTGTTTGCAAATATGATTGATTCTTAAATGCCTTATAATCACTAAATACTTATTATAAAGATATTCATAAAATTTTGAATATGAAAGTTTATTTATATCTTTTCCTCGTTTTATTTTTGCATATGTTTTTTTATTAATATTTATACACTAATATAGAAGTAATTACAATAACTAAATAAGGAAAATGTATTACTTGTACAATTAGCATATGTATACTTTGTATTCAAATTAGTGTTCCTATTTATAAAACATAGAGTATTAAAATATCAAGGATACAAGTATTTTTAAAAATTTAATGTATTAATACATCAAACAAGGTAAAGTAGTACAATTTTAGCATATGAATACAACAATTTGAAAAATGGATACACTAGTGTTAACCAAAAAAAAAAGAATGCACCGATATACCATAATATGAATACACTGTTTTTAAATAAGAAAATTGAAAAACAATAGAATGTGTATGTAGCAATGTGTCTAAGTGTTCGACTGTATAAAAAATTGAAAAAACCAACGAAATGTCAATTTTGTTAAGTTTTCTATAATACTTGTGGTTTGATGTTAACTTAGGTATTAATTTATAAAATTATAGTATTGATGTATTCAACTATACTTTTATTGTCTAATTGAATTGCATAAATTACCTATGTATCCAAATATACTTGTATTCACAAATCACCATTTTATTAATTTTACAATACAACTATCTATGTATATAAGTATTATACTATATACAAATTTGACAAACAACAAATTCTCTCTCTACACACTCTACTAACAACGATAACCTAATGGCTCCGCTGAAGTAAGGGTATTCCCTACACTCCATCTTATAGATCGTCGGGGATCTCTCATCTGTGCACCGGCACAATGAAATAGATCCAACATTAAAGGTGAAACTTTTTGCAAGGATATAAACAATTTTGTCATGGAAAGAAAAGTATAAAAACAATATAATTTTCATGAAAAAAAATCAATTAAAACGCTATAAAATAGATGAAAATAAATATATAAATAAAATTTTCATAAAAAAAAAAAAGAGGAAAAAAATAAGTAAGAAAATACCGTATAATGAATTCAAATCACAAAAATTTCTCCTAGAATCATACAAAAAGATCTTGAATTGGAAGGAATTTAGAAGAAAAGATACAAAAAATATGCAATATAAAAAAGAAAAGATATTGATGAGGACATAATTTATTATGACTGTAATAATAACTTTCCTATTTAATATTTATTTACATTAAATAAGTATAAAAAATTATTATTGTTCTACAATTAATTTTGCTATTTACTATATAGTTATATCCATATAACATTAAAAAACTAAACTATAGCTATTTTATTTAAATATATATTGATGTTCGCCATATATTGTAGTTTTTCTTGATAAATAAGTAATTCTTGACTGGTGTTGATGCATGGATTGATAATTCTTTCATTTAAAATTATTTGTAATGGTGGTGAATGTAAGAACTCGCCTTGATGCTACTTTTTGGACCAAGGAGATAGTTAATAAGAAAAAAATTCTCAACAGAGACTTAGTTTGATACTATCTAATAGTCTAATGTCAAGAAGTGCGAGGGTGAAAACTAAGTCATACAGTGATGTTATTTCTAAAATAAGGTAAAGGTAATGGTTCGTAAAGTATACACATGTAGCTGGAATAAAGTGCGGGGTGAAATTCTTTATTTGGTGGACAAAGCACTTAGGGTTACATAACTTACCAATTTGCATATGATACGCTAGGAAAGAAATACAATTATTAAGATTATCACGTTATGAGCTTATAGGAAGAATGTACACCCTAGTTTCTCTCTATTTTTAACAACAACAAAGTTTGAATCTTTTTCACTTGCTACTTAAATACAATCACTAATTTGTTTCACATCCCCCCTCTTAGTTGTCTAAAAAAATTAGTTGGAGAAATGAATTTAATCGTGAGTTAAGCTTAAGTATACACCACATTCCTTGTGGGATCAACCCCAACCTACTAATTGGGTTTATTTGACAACGATTGCTTATACTTCTTTAGCGAGGTGTAATTTGAGAATATCAAATTTTGGTGTCGCTGCCGGGGAATAAGGCTTTTAGACTGATTTTAATTATATTATTGAAATTTAGTCAATTATTTCCTAATTTTACTGTTATTATTGTTTTTGTTTTCCACAGTTTTCTACTCTAGTGTATGACAAGTATGAGAGTCGAGGCGAACTATTGTCCCCGTACGATCAAGAGTTGAGCAACAGTTTTAGAAGCATGAATAATCAAGGGGTCCAACTCAACCCAATCAGTGGAAATTTAGGTGATGGAGTTGAGTTGCAGTCTCCTAGGGTTGTTAATGAGAATGTGCACGTTCTAGAGATACATTACATGGAGATGCATTAAAGGTGAAAAATCCTCCAGGTCCAAGGTTGAAAGATAACTACAATGTTGATTTTAATGTTGTTGAATTTGTAGGGACCATTTTTATCCCTTAACTACCTCCAGGGCATATATTTTTGGTAACTACTAGTTTGATACGGATGCTTACAGAGAGGGGTTTGTTTTCTGGGATGGCTTCGTATGATATGCATGGGTACATGGCCAAGTTGAGGAGTGTTTGTAAGAGTTGTGTGGGGCAACCGGAAATGGACATGAATATCATAAGGTTGAGAGTATTCCTTCTATCATTTACCAGAGATGATGCGATCTGGTTTGCTGTGCTTTCCTTCAACTCAATTCATACATGGGATCAATTTCACAAGGTGCTTATGTCCAAGTACTTCCCCTTGTCAAAGAAAATTAACCACAAAGATAAATCCACAACTTTGTAGCACTACATTGAGTGGGATAGGTTCAGAACATTCATAATAAGTGTTCTGAATTACCGCATGAGTCACTTAAGAAGTATTTCTACAATGGTCAGGATGACAATGGTAAGGTTGTGGTTGATACTATAGCTGGAGGATCATATGATGAATGAACTTTTGAGCGTATCTTTTAGATGTTTGAGATGATCGTCCAAAACAATAAAATATGAAGCACTCGAAAGTCTAAGAAACTAATTTGTAGTTTAAGTTGTGTAAATGTGGCGATGACATTGGTGAGGATATGGCTCATGTAAGGACAGAACTTGGGTTGGTATTAAAGAATGTATGCGGAGGTCCAGAAAAGAAAAATGTGGTAGATTCTTTAACTAGGATTTCACCATCATCGGTTGAGGATTGTAACTTTGAGAAAGATGCTTGCTTGGTGAATGATCAGATGGGGTTATTTGACACAACGACCAAGGTTCGAATTTATATAATTGGCACCAAGGTCAAGGAATACAAGGTCGGAACTTTGGTAATTACAATCATGAGGGTCAATATATTAAGACGGGAACTACAATCGCGACAAGAACTATAACCAGAACAACTATGGCAACAGGAACGATAAGGTTGAGCATCATATTCCTTCAAAAAAACGAGAATCTAACTATAGGGAAGCAGGGGTAGTATGTCATGTATTGAGGAAATGTTGCAGAAGATAAGAAAGAGGTTTGATCCGACTGATGAGAATTTGAAGGAGATGCGAAACGAATTGTCTAGAATCATTAAAATTTTGATGACCATGTAGTGTTGATCAAGAAACTTGAGTAGCAAATGAATTATTTGTCCACTACACTCAACCCATCTTAGTCTGACACACTTTCAAAATCACAATCCGATATCCAAAGAATATGGGCATTCTATGGTTGTCACAACTTGAGGGGATAAACAGACCATTGATCCACCTATGCCATTTGAGGTTGAAATTGTAGTTGAGAAAGATAATGATGAGATAGAGGTTACTGGAGAGTCCGAGAACAATACAAAGAAGGAAGTGGAGATAGCTCAAAAAATTGTTCCCATGCCTAGATCTCCACCTCCGTTCCCATAGAAATTGAGAAAGAAAAATAAAGAAAGGGAAATATCGCAGGTTTATGACTATGTGCAAATCGCTTTACATCATTGTTTTGATTATAGTGGCTTTTGAACAAATTCCTAGGTATGCAAATTTCTATGAAAAGTCTACTGAATAAGAAGAGGACCGTCAGTTTTTAAGATGATGATAGCTAGCAACATTGTAGTACCATAACTACTAGGGTGTTTGCGCAGAAGAAAGATGATCCTTCTGCTTTCACTATTCCTTGTACCATTGGGTTATTGCATTTTGTGAAGTCATTGTATGATTTGGGTTCTAGTATTGATCTATAAAATTGTCTACTTACAAAAAGTTATATTTACGGGCGCCAAAACCAACTGGGATGCACTTATCATAGCCGATAGATTCGCATTGGTGTGCTCTATGATTTACCTATTAAAGTGGAGTCATTTATATTTCCAACGATTTTGTGATTGTAGATAGTGAGGTTGATTTTAAGGTTCCCATTATCCTTGGGAGACTATTCTTTGCGGTTGGGTGCGGCATGGTCGATATGGAGAAGGGTAAGATGCAGTTCCGATTGAATAGTGAAAAGATAAATTTTAATATCCGTAGCTCCATGAAGAAGGAAGGTGATTTCTAATCTGTATCTGTGGTAAATCATGTTTTGGAGTGGGACTCTAATGTATCTATTGAAGAGAGAATGGGTGTTATTGCACTTGCATCGGCAATTTTATGAATGATGGTATTGAAAACTTCTATAAATTAGTTTCTGCACTTGATAAGTTTGAATTTCGTAAACCAAAAAGAATGGAGCAAGATACGAAAAATCGGGACTCTCCCTCCGCCTGCGAAACCATTGTTGAAGAGGCTCCAAAACTGGAGCTTAAGGCTCTACCATCGCACTAAGGTATATAATATTGAGGAGAGAGGGTACTTTAGCAGTCATCACTGCGGCCATTTGAGCAAGGATCAATTTAAAGCATTAGTTTTTGCATAAAAGAGGTTCAAGTGATCTGTTGGGTGGACTATTACACATATTATTCCGATTCCTCCTGGTATTTATTCTCATAAAATCCAAATCATGAAGGATCACAAGCCTAGTATTGAACACCAAAGATACTAAAACACTTATACAAGAGATTGTGAGAAAGCAAATCATAAAGTGGTAGGATGTTGGAGTCATGTATCTTATTGCACATAGTAGTTATGTGTGTCCTATCTAGTGTGTTCCAAACAAAGGTGGGATTAATGTGGTACCTAATGCAATAAATGAGCTTATTTTTATCTAGTGACCGGATGGAGAGTATATATGGACTACTGAAATTGAATGTCTGGACAGAAATGACCATTTCCCTTCATTGTTCATTGATAAGATGTTGGACCCCCTAACTCGTAAGGGTTTGTATTGCTTTCTTGATAGTTATTCGGGCTACTTTAAAATCTCCATAGCTCCAAAATACCAAGAGAAGACCACATTCACTTGCCCTTATGTGATTTTTGCCTTTAAATGGTGTCATTTGGGTTGTGTAATGCTCCAGCAAACTTCCAGCAATATTTGACGTCGATACTTTTTGATATGCTGGAGGACATTATTGAGGTATTTATTGATGATTTCTTTGTTGTAGGTGACACATTTGATGGTTGTTTGAATCATTTGGCTGAGTTATTTAAATGATGTTAAGAGTTAAATCTTATGCTCAATTAGGAAAAGTGCCACTTCATCATGAAAGAAGGGATAGTTTTGGGTCATCGAATTTCTTAGAAGGGTATCGCGGTTGATAGATTTAAAGTAGAGGTAATAGAAAATCTTCCACGACTTACCTCTGTTAAAGGTGTTAGAAGTTTTCTTGGGCATGTAGGCTTCTATAGAATGTTCATCTGTAATATTGCTCACCCATTGTGCAAATTTCTAAAAAAGGAGTGTAAATTTGATTTTTATTATTCTTTTCTGAGAGCATTTGGAGAGTTGAAGGAAAGGATATTTCTGCACCTATTATTATTCTACCGGATTGGAGGCAACCATTTGAGGTAATGTGTGATGCAAGTAAAGTGGCGCTTGGTGTGGTATTGGGATAAAGGAAAGAAAAGATTATGCAGCATATTTACTGTAGCAACAAAGCTCAAAATATGTCTCAAATGAACTATACGGTGACAGAACATGAACTAATTTCAATGGTTTTCGCATTTGATATTCTGAGTGCATACTGACCATTCTTATTGAGGTATTTGATGGCTAAGCAAGATGTAAAACGAGGTTTATTATATGGGTATTATTGATGCAAGAGTTCGACTTTGAGGTGAAATATAGAAAGGGGTCTAAAAATCAAGTTGTCGATAACTTGTCCAGATTTGAGGAAGAAGCTATGCTCAATCTAGGAGATGGAACTTAAATTGATGATGCTCTTCCAGAAAAACAAGAATTGGCCGCTTCTCATGATCTGGTTCCTTGGTTCGCCGACTGTGCTAACTACTTTGCAAGTGATCTGGTTCTATTGGATTTGTCTTTTCACCAAAGGAAAAAGTTTATGCATGATCTGAATAAAAACTTGTAGGATGATTCTTATTTGTTTCGTTTTTGCGCTGATGGGATTATTCATCGTTGTGAGGCCAAGGTTGAGATGATGAGTATACTAGACAAATGTTCTCCTGTTTGTGGGTATCATAGTTGTATTCGAACTGCGCATACGATTTTGTAGTCTATGTATTATTAGCCTACCATCCACAAAGATTCTTATGATTTTTGCCAAATATTGCGATCGTTGTCAAAGAAAAGGAGGAATTTCAAAAATACAAGAGCTACCTATGAATCTGATTTTGGTGATTGAATTTTTCTACTTTTGGGTATTGATTTTATGGTCCATTTTTAAGTTCACATGTTATTAAGTATATTTTTGTTGTGGTGAATTATATGTCAAAATGGATGTAAGCATTGCGCTTTCAAACAATGAAGGTAACGTTGTCACTACATTCCTTAAAAAGAATTCTATAGATTCGGTACACCTAGGGCCATTATCAGCGATGGAGGTTCTCACTTTTGAAGTTAGTTGTTCAAGTCCTTGCTAAACAAATATGGAGTCCTTCTGAATGTAGCCACTTCTTACCATTCATAGTCTAGTGGTCAAGTTGAAGTTCCCAACAAAGAGATCAAACCAATTCTTGCTAAGACTATGAATGCAAATAGAACCAATTGATCTAGAGGGATTGATGATTCTCTGTAGGATTATCTCACAAAAATTCAAGACTCTCATAGGTATGTCCCACTACCAACATTTACATGGTAAATCTTTGCATTTGCCGGCAGAGTCAAAGCATAAGGACATGTGGGCGTTAAAGAATTGGGGATTCAGATTGAGTCAACGAGTGAATGACGTGAATGAGCTTGCTGAGTTTCAGCTAAAAGGGTATTGTACAAGGAAAATATGAAGAAGTTCCATGATGCAAAAATTTAAAAGATTGAATTTTTTGTCGTGGATGATTTTGTGCTTCTATTCAATTAATGTTTGCAATTTTTCCTGGTAAGATCAAGTCCAAGGTACCGGGCCGTTCATATTATTCAACTGTTCCCACATGGAGAAGCAGAGCTCGAGAACTATGAGGGAAAAAAGTTCAAGGTGAACTAGCAAAGGATCGAGGCATATATGGGGAAAAGAGAGTGTGGAAGAAGTAATTGAGGCCTACTACCTTGATGAACTCTGAGTATTAAACAGGCCTACATCGTGCGACGAGTTAAATTAAGCACTTCTTGGAAGGCCACCCTAGATGTACAATCTAGCCAACTATAGGTTTTTCTTTTTCATTTAGGAGCTTTCTTCATTTATTTGAATTTTTGTAATCCTTTAGATAGGCGTTTTACTTTTGCATTAGTGTTAGCAAAAAATAGCATAAGGGTCGTGTCTAAAAAGCATCCAGAAAATGTAAAAAGAAATTCCTAATGGTTGCTACATGTGCACGAATGAATAGCCAAATTTGTAGAAAATTCTGGTGCAGAGGTCTACGGACCCTATCGACAGTCTGTGGTTCTATCCATGAACCATGAATGACGTCTTTAAATCCCATGTAAGTATAATAAATGTTTTTAAGAGTTGAATGACCTACGGACTTGACCTACATTCTATAGGTCGACCCACGACTCGTAGATGGGGTTTCGTGGTGTAACACCCCGTAGTAAAACAGACCAAAAATTAGTTTTTTAAAAAAATCTGAAGGTGATGCCAACGGTGGCATCGGCGGACCGTAGCATGAACCACTATCCGTCCTGCACAACCGTCGATAGAATTAGAATCTCCCAAAAATTTTAGCCTAGAAAAATTGGTTATGTCTTGGACGACGGATGAACTTATGATCCATAGGTCAAACGACGATCTGTAGTCCGTTATCGTCGATGAAGACTCCCTTCAACCACTCTTTGACAAGATCTATGGGTGACCAGCATGGTTCGTAGGTGGACATACTGTCCGTAGGTGGAAAATTTACAGCCAATTAAGGGGAAATGCAGTTTGGTCAACTTAAAATGATCATAACTCTTAGCACAAAATGAATTAGGTCTCCCATTACCTACCCACAGATAAATAATTGAATTATCTTTCCATAGACACCAACCTTTCTAAAATAAGACCTCTGAATAAAACGTTATGCCAATTTTACTAAAGTCCTGTCAAACTGGACTTCACGACGGACCCAATGACGCGGCGTCGGGCGCAAGATGGACCGTCACTCCTGGCCGTCGTGAGGACCGACAGTAACCTTCCCAGGGGTCTTTTTGAACTTTCCCACTCTTTTTAAACCCCAAGTTACATCGTTTCGACCCTAAGTCATCAAATTTTGTCCGTTTAAGCCAAGAAATATAATTAAAACATATCCAATTCAAATCATTAAATCAAAACTTAGAAAATTAGAAGCAAGAGAAGAGAAAAAAGCTCTAGAACCCTAGTTCAAGAACGCCACAAGCTCCTGGAGTTCCAGCCCCGAAACTTAAGTATTTTTCCGTGGATTCATCACCAAGTATGTGGGATTTCACTAGTCGGTTCCTTTCACCCGTTGGGTCGTTAGTTTCAGTCATGTTCTTGATTCTCTGTTCATGATTAAACCTAGGGTTTCTAAAACATTGTTACAACTTCATTAATTTATTAAATATATGTTCCAAATCGGATTATCGTGTTATTACTCAATTATCGCATGAATTTCAGAACCCTAGCTTTGTGTTTCTTTAGTTCTTGAATTACACATGCTAGGTCATATATTTCAGACAATTCAGATATACATGCCTTAGTTATAAATGCACAATTACCAGATTAATTGTTGCATTCTCAGTTTGCATGTTCAGTTTTGAGCTATCCTATATTACAGATATTTGGATATAATCAGTTGATTTACAGAATTCATTGGGAGTAGCATAATACCTAGTTGTACTAGGGTTTAACGTACCCAATAGTCCTAGAACTACTGGCCATGTAGGTTGTAAGTCCCCTCTGTAGGCAATCAGGTTAGTGATCATGCCAGAATGCCTTCATACCTTTGGCAGGGTATATTGGGTCCTCTCGATGGGGCGTATGCATCGAACTCCATATTTAGCTATGTGGATTATCGGTTATTTGTAGATCTCACAGTTCAATTAGACTGTGTGCATTGAACATTTATCAGTATATTCAGTATTCAGTTTCAGCATTTGATAAATTAGTCATTGCATCTAGTTAGCTCTGAAATCAGCACATCACATTCAGATTCTTATACTTGTTTTTGTGCTTGTTCAATTATGTTTTATTTCAGCTTTACTCTATCCTACATGCTCAGTACCTTTCAAGTACTTACACATACGTGCACTACATCTTGTCGTGATGTAGGTTCTGGTTCACATCATCTAGATCACGCATAGATCAATTTCCCGATCTCCAGTTCAGCAAATTCAGTGGGGAGTCCTCATTCTTCGAGGACAACATTCATGAGTTTCATTTAATTCTTTAGTCATTTAGTTTCAGTTTTTGCTAGATTTAGTTGAGGCTTGTCCCAAAATTTCTAGTTTAGTTTAGAGTCTATATTCAGACATAGTTAGATTTAGCTTAGAATTGAGTTAATATTTGTTTTGAATTAAACGCATTGTTTCAAATATCTTAGTTATAGAATATGGGTATTCCCCATCTTTTCATTTTAAGTATGATTTAGCTTCCACAACACTTTATTATCTTTAGTATGACTATGATCACGCCAGCAGGGTTAGCTTGGGATCACTTGTGGTCCTAGGTTCCGTGTCCGTGTCTCAAGGATCGCTCAGGGCGTGACAAAACTTAGTATAAGAGCACTAGGTTTAAGTGTCCTAGGATGTCTGAAAAACCGTAATAAGTAGAATCCTTTTCATCGGTGTGAGGTGAACCACATCTAATGTGAGGGAGGCTATGAAGTATTTTAGGAAAAACATCACATTCTTGTTACTTTTATCGTGCATAATGTATGATCATATTCCAATTAAACTTGACGTTCTACGTTTCAGATCATGCCTTCTCGTAGAGCTCAAGCATGGAATGCTAATGCATGCAATACTAACGTAATTCCTCTACTACCATTTAAGGAAGTTAATATGCAGAATTTCAGAAAGCTAATTTAGCTTTTGGCTCAGAGTATGACCAACCAGAACAATCAGCAGGTTGTAGTTCCAAATAATAGAAATTATCGATCTGTGGCAGCCAAAGTTTGTGATTTTGTTTGGATGAATCCATCTATGTTTTTAGGGTCGCCTATTGGTAAGGAGCCACAAAAGTTTATTGATGAGGTCAAAAAAATATTTGGTATGATGTCAATAACTGGTAGTGATAGGTGAGATTGGCATCCTACAAATTCAAGGATGTGATGCACATATGGTTTACCTAGTGGAAAGACAACAAACATGACTGTCTTTTGTAACTTAGTATAGCAGTCCAATTCAATGTTAGTACAAAAAAATCTCTCAGAACCTTTCTTAGTCTCTACTCTAGTTGGTGACCCAGTTATAGCTAGAGGGGTATACATAAATTACCATGTCGCAATATCTCAGAAAGTCACCTCAGAAGATCTAGTAGAGTTAGAAATTGTAGATTTTGATGTCATTCTGGGCATGGATTAGTCACATTGTATTTAGAGAAGGGATTCGAGTGGATTCAAAGAAGATAGAAACAGTGAAACAATGGCCCAGACCTACCGCTGCTACAGATATCAGAAGTTTCTTAGGTCTAGAAGGTTATTACAGAAGGTTCGTGGAAGGATTTTCATCCATATACTCACCATTAACTAGGTTGAATCAGAAGATGGTCATGTTCCAATGTTCAGATGATTATGAGAAAAGCTTTGCAGAATTGAAAACTAGATTTACTACAACTCCTGTCTTGACTCTACCAGAGGGTTCAGATGGTTATGTGATCTGTTGCAATGAATCCAGAGTTGGCCTTTGTTTTGTGTTGATGCAAAGAGATAAGGTTATATCTTATGCCTCTAGAAATATTAAGGTACATGAGAAGAACTATCCAACTCATGACCTCAAGATTCCAGCAGTGGGGTTTGCACTCAAGATATGGAGACACAACTTGTATAGTGTTCATGTAGGCGTGTTCACCGATCATAAGAGCCTTCAGTATGTGTTCACCCAGGAAGAGTTGAATCTTCGCCAGAGGAGATGGCTTGAGTTCCTTAAGTATTATGATATGAGTGTGCATTATTATCCTTGAAAGGTGAATGTAGTTCTGATGCTTTTAGTAGATTATCTGTGGGTAGTGTAGCCCATGTTGAGGAAAAAAAGAAAGGAGATAGTGAAGGATGTTCACAGTATTGATCATTTGGGAGTTCGCCTTATGAGCATATCACTCAACGGTGTAACAGTTCAGAATAAGGAAGAATCATCTTTGGTAGTGGGGTTTAAGGAAAATCAAGAGAGTGATTCGATCTTGCTTGAACTAAAGGGTGTAGTCAACAATCAGAGAGTGGAGGTTTTCTCCTAAGGGGGAGATGGTGTACTTCTCTACCAAGGTAGATTGTGTGTTCCTGATGTGGGATAGTTGAGACAACATATTCTTGAAGAAGCTCATAACTCCAGGTATTCTATTCATCCAAGTGCCACTAAGATGTACCACCATCTGCGGGAAATCTATTAGTGGAATGGCATGAAGAGGGATATAGCAGAGTTTGTTAGTAAGTGCCGCAATTGCCAACAAGTCAAGGTAGAACATCAAAAACCAGGAGGTATGACTCAAGAGATCGATATTCCTACTTGGAAGTGGGATGTGATCAATATGGATTTCAAACAAGTTTACCTCGTACTCGCAGATAGCATGACTCAATTTGGGTGATAGTTGATAGGATGACTAAGTCTTCTCTTTTTTGGCGGTCAAGACGACATATTCGGCAGAGGACTATGCCAAGCTTTACCTTACTGAAATTGTGAGGTTGCATGGGGTTATTTTGTCTATCATCTCAGACAGAGGTCCTCAATTTACCACTTATTTTTAAAAGTCATTTCAAATAGGTCTTGGTACTCAAGTTATCTTTAGTACAACATTTCATCCACAGACTGATGGGCACGGAGAGCGTACCATTCAGACCTTAGAGGATATGTTGAGAGCTTTTGTAATCGATTTCAAAGGTAGTTGGGATGATCACCTTCCTCTTATTGAGTTTGTGTACAATAATAGCTACCATTCCAGCATTCAAATGGCCCCTTATGAGGATTTATATGGGCGTAGATGTAGATATCTTGTTGGTTGGTTTGAAGTAGATGAAACAGCTTTGATAGGGCCAGATTTAGTCCTTTATGCTATGGAGAAAGTGCAACTCATTAGAGATAGACTGAAGAAAGCCCAAAGTCGTCAGAAATCTTATGCAGATTTAAAGAGAAGGGAACTAGAGTTCCAAGTAGGTGATTGGTTTTTCTGAAAGACTCACCTATGAAAGGGGTGATGAGGCTTGGAAAAAAAGAGATGCTCAGTGCTAGATATGTAGGCCCTTAGAAGAACTTGAAAAGGATTGGCAAGGTTGCATATGAGTTAGAGTTGCCAGCAAAATTAGCAGTAGTGCATCCGGTCTTCCAAATCTCACTCCTGAAAAAGTATGTGGGTGACCCAGCCTCTATAATGACATTAGAGAGTGTGGCGGTGGAATATAGTCTTTCTTTTGAGGATGTACCACTTCAGATTCTTGACCGTCAGGTTAGAAGGTTGAGAAACAGAGAAGTCGCTTTAATCAAGGTTTTTTGGAGGAGGTAGTCTATAGCGGGAGCTACTTGGGATACAGAAGCAGCCATGAAAGCCATGTATTCTTACCTTTTTCCTTTCGATTCCACTGCAGCTTCAGGTAATAGTTGCTCTTTAGTTTAACAGTCATTTATGCATAAATTCAGTTTTAGAATCATATTCAGTCAGTTTGTTCTTTCATTTTTAGCATAATTGCATGTACTTTGAACTCCGTTCTCAGTTTTTAGTAGTGGGATTTTCATCTCTCTCCCTCTATTTCAGCTAGTTTAGTCTTCATTCAAGGACGAATGTTCCCAAGGGGGAGATAATGTAACACCCCGTAGCCAAAACGGACCAAAAATTAGTTTTCCAAAAAAATCTGCAGGTGCAACCAATGGTGGCATCGACGGACAATAGCTTGAACCACGGTCCATCCTGCACAACTGTCAATGTGATCAGAAACTTCCAAAAATTTCAGCCTAGGAAATTTGGTTAACTCTTGGACGAAGGACACACATACGGTCCGTAGGTCAAACGACGGTCCGTAGTCCGTGATTGTCGATCAAGACTCCCTTCAACCACTCTATTACAAGAGCTATGGATTACCAGTATGGTTCTTAGGTGGAAAATTTGGAGCCGGTTAAGGGGAAATGTAGTTGGGTCAACTTAAAATGATCATAACTCTTAGCACAAAATTAATTAGATCTCCCATGACCTACCCACAGATAGATAATTGAATTATCATTCCATATGCACCAACCTTGCTAAAATCAAACTTCCGAGTAAAACGTTATTCCCATTTTAGTAAAGGACTGTCGAATAGGCCCTAACGACGGACCCAACGATGGGGCGTTGGGCGCACGACGGACCGTCAGTCCCTGACCGTTGTGAGTCCCGGCAGCAACCTTCCTAGGGGTCTTTTTGACCTTTACCATCCATTTAAACCCTAAGTTATGGCGTTTCAACCCTAAATTATCAGATTTTATTCAGTTTAAGCGTAGAAACATAATTAAAACATATCCAAGTCAAATTATTAAATCAAAACTTGGAAAATTAAAGGCAAGAGAGGAGAAAAAAGCTCAAGAACCCTAGTTCAAGAACGCCAACAGTTATAGCCCCGAAACTTAAATTTTTTTCTGTGGATTTCATCGCCAGGTATGTGGGATTTCACCATTCGGTTTCTTTCACCCATTGGGTCCTTCGTTTAAGTCAGGTTCTTGATTCGCTTATCATATTTAAACCTAGGGTTTCTAGAACATTGTTAGAACTTCATGAATTTATTAAATATATGTTCCAAATCAGATTATCATGTTATTACTCTGATTATCGCATGAAATTTAGAACTTTAGCTTTGTATTTCTTTAGTTCTTGAATCACACATGCTAGGTCATATATTTCGGACACTTCAAATATGCATGCCTCATTTATAAATGCATAATTACAAGATTAATTGTTGCATTCTCAGTTTTCATGTTCAGTTTCGAGCTATCCAGTATTTACAGATATTCAGGTATAATCAGTTAATTTACAGAATCCATTGAGAGTAGCATAATACTGAGTTGGACTAGGGTTTACCATACCCTATATTCCAAGAACTACTAGACATGTAGGTTGTAAGTCCCCTTTGTGGGAAATGAGTTTAGTGATCAAGCCAGCATGCCTTTATACCTTTTCCAGGGTATAGTGGGTCCTCTCGATAGGGCGTATCCATCGGACTCCACATTTAGCTATGTGGATTATCGGTTATTAATATCTCCCACAGTATAGTTAGACTCTCTGCATTGACCATTTATCAGTATATTCAGTATTCTATTTCAGCATATTATAAATTGGTCATTGCATCCAGTTTGCTCTAAAATCAGCACATCACGTTCAGATTAGTTAGACTCTCTACATTGACCATTTATCAGGATATTCAATTTTTTCTAGATTTAGCTGGGGCTTGTCCCAAAAATTCTAGTGTAGTTTAGAGGCTATTTTAAGACATAGTTAGATTCAGCTTAGTATTGAGTTAATATTTCTTATGTATTAAACTCATTGTTTCAAATATCTTAGTTATAGAATTTGGGTATTCCCCATCTTTTCATCTAAAGTATGATTTAGCTTCCGCAACAGTTTATTATTTTTAGTATGCTCATGATCATGCCAACAGGGTTAGCCTGGGATCACTTGTGGCCTAGGTTCCGTGTCCACGTCTCGGGGGTAGCTTGGGGCTTACACGTGGGATCAAATCTAGGGTTTGTTGACCCAACCAGGACATCTTATTAATAAAAAACTTTTCATTTTGAAATTCATCCCCACCTCCCATATCCTTTCCTAACAGTTTCTAACCCCTCAAAATCCCAAAACTTACTCATTATATCCCCAAATCACTCTCATTTACCAAATATATTATCTCCTCTCTCAAATATTCATTCCCAACTCTCTCCCAAAACTGGTAATCCCATTCTGCCCTCACCAAAAGAGTTTAATGTCCGAGTTCAGTGTCATAATGGTCTCAGGATTCTATTATATTAGACAATAACACACTTCAAATACATGTAAATTAAGCATTTTAAGCATAACTTTGACATCCAGTATTCATTGTTCAATAAGTGAAGTCATGAAGTGAATGTTGACCTTGGATTCTTTTTCTATGAAATTTCATGATAACTATAGTTAGAAACACGCTTGAGAAGAAAGAATGTGATTGTGTTGTACTTGTAATCGAATAACTCAAGGTAAATAGTCTAAATGGAAGTTTTGACTTACGATTCCTACTTTTGTATTCTACAAAAGTAATATAATGAGTAATCAGAACTCTAGGGATGAGAAACTATCATAAATTATGTTCAAATATATGATTAGACTTAGGATGAGTATCCGAAAAATTGTTTAGATATGAAGCATGTCTTATACCTGGCATATACCTCACCCACGAGACCCCATCCATGGATCGTAGATCGGGTATGTGGGTCTGTTACATATGAAGAAGCCAATGAGTGTTGAACCATAGAGGTGGACTCTGGTCCGTAGGTCAACCTACAAAGGATTCTGCATATTCATGGTTCCCATCAAAGCATAACTTTTTGGAACCTTTGACCTACTGAGGGGATCCACAAACCGTAGGACTCCACCGTAGATGGCTAATTATGCTACTCTACAGAAATGTTTTGATATTGTTTGTTATTTTCTCTAAAAAAAATTCGGGTGTGTTATAAGGTTGTTTTGGTACTAAGATTCTGCAGGTATAATGGCTCCGAAGAAAGATTTAGTCCATAAAGGGCTAGTCCAAATCAATGGAACCATCCATTTTTATAATTCATAAAGATACATATCCGGAACTAATCCCCATAATGTCCCACCCACTACTACAAAATCTTCTATGACACCATGCACCATATGGAATCAAGCCCAACAGTTGGTTACTGATGTAGTCACTTTCTCTCAGTCTTATGAGGTAGATACATTGATTAGGTGACAGGTTATACCACAACCCGCCTCTACTAGCGGTTCCAGTTCTGGCTCTACATATGGATATTGTTCCCCTGGCCTTGTCTGATGAGTTTATTAGTCGAGATACTATTCCAGTGACTCCAAACAAAGATCCTACTCTAATTTCTCAAGAGCCTAATCAATAGTGTGTGAGTGGGTAGTGGCAGATATACCAAGACTCCAAGATGCTGAATGAGAAAGAGAAGATGGACCGTTTGTTTACCAAAGAGCGCAAGGCACTCACATGCAGCATTTAAACTATGATTGACATCCATGCTCTCTTCCACCGATAAAAGAGCGAGTGGACGGTCGTAGCCTAGGGTCTTACAATGAGAAGATTTTCATGGTGTTTTATGTTTCCTACGCAACTACCCTTTGGCATTCTATTGATTGACGGGCCAAGCTTGCCGTCTAGGTATCACTCACCTCTATACTAGTGCGTGGGTTTGAGGTTGATATATCTGAGACCACCATCTATAGGTTCCTTTACGTCCAAGGACAACTTTTCGCAATCAACACAGCCGAATTTGATTATCGTTGGGACATCATTAGGAGAATAGTATTCAAGATGAATGTAGAGTAGAGGGAGACTCTATTTCATTGGTTATTCCATAACCTTGCTACAGACAGTGAGCACGTTAAGTGGGTCACTACCCCGAGCTTTGGCATAAAGAAGACAAGCTTACATTTGCTTGCGAATTCTTTGGCTATATTGGAGCGGAAGTAGTTGTCTCCTACGCATGTAGACAATGTGGTTACATGGGAATGTGCATCATGTTTTTTGTTCTAGTTGTTTGGTTCGAGATAGATTTTGCCCACATACTGATTATGGAGATTCATGAGAGGGTCTTCAAGTCCACAACCACTTACCCATTTCCATTCCTCATTTTTTTCTATGAAGGGATGCTAGAGTGTAGTTTGGCATTCTAACAAGTTGATTCAGGAGACCAAGACATTAGATATTAGTCTTATCCGAGATGAGGCAAATGTAGAAGCACTGTGTAGAGAGTTGCAAATTGAGGTGGCACCATTTGGAGTTGACTTAGTTGATAATGTGGAACAAATGCAGGGGTGGATCCTGCCCCCCGAGTCATTACTGAGAATGCCTCGGCTTCCCGTTCTCTAGCCTTCAAAAAAACCTCTAGCACCTCTAGACCCACTCACTCTTCAGTAACTACTACTGGGCCCCTAGCCCGTGTTCAGAAGCTGGAGGCCAAGATGTATACACCACTATAACATTGGTGAACATGAATGAAACATGTGAATTAGGAGTCCGCGACTAGGACTGAGTAGCAGATGAAGCAGATGATGGACCGGAAGGTGAACATAGCTAAAAAGCACCTTGACACATTTGAGCTACGTGTCTTATAGAAACAAACCCCCACCATATATGTTTCTTCCTTCTAGATGGAGCTAGATAGTCTCAAGGATGATCTTAATTCCCTCCCCACACCGCGTAAGACTGAGCCTTAGTCGGCCCCTCAACACCGGTTGATAATTCGTGTTATATGCACTATTCGGAGAAAAGATGCCAATGTATGATTCATTCTGTTGTGCTAGGAAGCTCCACCGCTCCAATCGGACTTTTGAGTACATAGAGCTTGAGAGGACTAGCAAGAGGGAGCTCCAACAATTTGAGGAGGCTCAGTGTTGGGAAATCCAACCTCTAATCTGAATGAAGAATTTGATATGCTAGGCAGCAATGTAATCTAAATTTTAGAACGAGATCCAACACAAAAGCAATAAAATAGGTAAATATAAAAAGTCTAGAGTGTGGGTGAGAGAGTATGGGGTTTGAAATGAGCGAATATGAAAGATTTGAATTTTTAAATCATTTGGCCTTTTAAGAACTTTCAGTTCACAGCCCTTTGGGTGGTGTAAGTCGACCATCTCGAACCACTCGGCGATACAGCGAGCGGTGACTTACCGTATCTAGTTTTATTGTACCTCCAATTACTTTGGGGGTCCAAATGGAGGACCAAATTGGGCTTGCCGACCTCTTCGCTAATTCAACCATTGGTCCACCGATTTTTACAGACTTTCACCTCAGATTTTTGTGGATCCAACGGTAGTCCAAGTCGGGTTCGCAACCACATCAAGTCAAAGACTGGACTCTTGTTCTTCCAACCTACACATTCTCAAAGACACTCCACTTTTTAACCTGCACAATTAACACCCATTTTGAAAAATTTAATTCAAGACATTGAAACTTGGGTTGCCTCCGAAGAAGCGTTTTAGTAATTAACATCGTGTCATGACAAAAATACCCATTGAACCTTCATTCTTGGGGTTCATCATAGTATCACTCTGAAACCCCCACTGTTGTCTTGGGTTTACATTTGAAAAAAATTGACCTATTTTTGTCTCCAACTGCTTGATAGAGACTGAAAGAGAGGTTACACTGTCTTGTCGAGAGTTGACACATCCTCCTTTATTTCATTCATTACTTTATCAGACCCTTCAACTTTGTTGAGAAAGAATGAGAGCATGTCTTATGTATGACCTTACTCATAACCTTTGCGCTTTTGACGATCATGGGGAGGCAACATCTATCATTGTTTGCTTCTCTACCCTTTCATGTGGCGTTACAATCACCAACAATATCTTTCACAGTCTATTTAGCCCTCATATCTATTTCAATGTTATTTACTACCTGACCTTGTTAGTTTGCGTGATAACCTCCTCTATGGTAGTTTAGGAAGTTAACTTTCTCTCGGTACATTGCTTATAATTTGTCTTATTTAGGGTTTACACCCCCAAACCGATAATATCAAAGCTTTTTGTACCAGCACCCATGACATTCTTGGCCAAGATGTCCAGCTCGACCATCATTTTTTCCATGTGCTGGTCTCTCTCTTCATCTTTTTTATATGCTCCTTTTGTAAGTTTATGTGTAAGAAGAGAGACTTGATCTTCGGGTGTGTACCATGTACAGTTAATTTTCGTCATGGCATCAACGAGTTGGGTTGCTATTGCATAAGGGTTTTGCATTATACCTCCCAGAGAGAGTTGATAAACCACTCATTTATTTACCGAATCGGGACTTCTGTAGAAGTATTGTAGTAGTACATTATTGGGCAATCCATGAACTGGTCATCGCAGTACCATCTTTTTAAACCTCAGCAAAGTCTCATGGATTGGTTCACCCTATAAGAGATTGAAGCTATGTATATTGTCCCGAAGAGTAATCATCTTTGAAAGGGGAAATATGGTACTTGAAAGCAGATGAAGTGATAGAATCTCTTTGGCAGTTCAGCCACACTTGCTTGCCAACCTGTAAGAGAAAACGGGAACAACTTTAGTTGCCCCAATTCTAGAGATATGTTCTTAAAGGAGAACGGTCCACATACATCAACAAAATTCCTAATATGCTCATATGGATCCTAATGGGCTAGCCAACCAAAAAAACCCTTCAACTATAAGAGCTGCAGTGTGAAGCATTTGATGTGAAACACAACGTTTCCTTCACCCAGAGGCAAATATTGCACCAACACCACCCAATTTTTTCATTGACATTTGGGTTATTGATATCATTTAAATTCCTAATGTCATCTTGTTGACCCACTTACTACAATTACTCCCATTTACGCTCATTTCCTCGTCTATTTTAAGAAAAGTAACACAAAAACAAAACTAAAAGTAGGTAGATAAATCTATAAATAAAAAGAACCAAATTTAATTTCACAAAAAGAATTTTAAACAATACCCCGGTAGTGACCCCATTTTGAATATTAACGTTTCAAAGAGACTTATTCAAAATTTAAGTGTCAACGATCATAAATAAGTATAAAACCAAAATAAATAAGTTGGAGTCGAGTTCCACAGGGAGCGGTACATGTTTCGAATTTAATTAAGATGTATGAATAAGGTCTAATCAGCCATAGGAATAAATATTATCGGAAAAATATATATCAAATTAAAGGAGTGACACGAATGTCATTTTGGTCATAATTATCACCTACAAACAGTCACAAACGATTTGAAATAACAATGGAGATATATATTCTTGGGATGTGATTGATTTTAGGCAAATATAAATATATGGGTAATTGAAACTACTAGTAAACAATTGAAAATAAGTGAGTAAACTATACTGTACGAGGGATATATTTTTCTTGAACAAGTACCTCAAATCATGTGATTTCTTTGGAACACCAACAAGCATGAAAATGAAGAACAATACACACCATTATTCAATCACTTTTTCAAGCCAGATGGGCAGGATTTGATTTAGGATAATTCTCTTGAGGTAAATCCATCTCAACCCACCCAATTCCTCAATCAATCATGTTAGCTCTAAAACATCTATGTTGAGGAAGAAAAAAACACCAAAGTAGAACTGCATTTGCAACTATAATTTATAAATTAAACCTCAATTAATGATTAAAATCAGTTTTAAACAATATTTAAAACTAGTAGTTAGAAATACCCATAAACTAATTTAATCCATATTCACATGATCACACCCCAATAATTGAGATTTTAGCCGAACATCATAAAAATATAAAAGTTGTTACCAAATCCATTTGCCATTAACTATGTAAGAAAATTCAAGATTTATAATTCTTCAATTCAATTTTTTTAAAATCCAATTATAAATTCTCCATGTTGAGTCACTACGATTCATGAAAAACTAAGAAATACTTAAGAGAAACCATAAAAAAAATGTTTCAATGGAAATTAGATGTCAAAAGATATTAAACTAAATTTTCAAAATCAAATATATAGTCGCCATAAATAATTACGAATGGACATTCAAAAAAGTATGTCAGGCTCGCCGAACCACTTGGCGACCCGCCCTTTTATCTCTTCCTTCGCCTTTTCGACGTGAAATTCAACATCCTCAAGGTTTATCACTTTCGGTGATCTATCATGTATTTGCGAGACTATTCGGTGAATTCGCCGACAGCTCCTTTTCATCATCGAGTAGTTCTTTTCTTCAGGGCTTGATACACTTGAACTTTAGGTAGTCTGATAGCCACTCGCTGATTAAGCAAATGGCCTTGTGATCACCAGGCTCACCTTTCTTCATTTTTCAGTTTGTTTTGCTTCTTTATCATGTTAGTGTCCTTTCTTTGTTCCTCAATCCATATACCTGAAAAATAAAGGATATATCATCAATTTATGGCACAAATTAAGCATTTTAGGATGCTAAGTTTATTTAAAGAAAGCCCTAAATGAGTCCAAATCTAGGATTCATCAATTACTAAATAGGAGTAATAGTTTCGAGGGTAAAATACTGAGAACTTTTTTTAATCCATTTTTTTTTCTGATTAAAAAAGACAACTAAATAAAATTAAAATACAATGACGAAGAGTTAACTAATTGATGAAGAGATAATGATAAGAATAACAATACTATATGTGTTATTTTCTTTCGAGTTTCTTACTGAGCTATCACAGAATGGTTTTCCTATATAATCTATTATCGATTATATTTATCTAGACACATCTCGAAGCTAATGAGTCAAATACGGCCACGCGGACAAAATTTTATGGGTAAATTAAGTTGTGACACAGTTTTTGCTGATTGTATTCAAAGATTTGGTCGAGTCTAAATTTCATCCGGCATGTATTTTGATAAATAATCGGTGAGATAGTTCAAATAAGAAACCCATAACCTGAAAGTTCAGGTACTAAATTCATAAAAATAATGATACTTTAAATCATGCTTTCGGTCAGGAAGATAAAATTAATTTTGATGTATATATAGACATATATAGTAGCGTTGAACTTCCTTTGACTAGATCGCGTACTTACTGCTTAATATTTTAAATATCATCATTAAAATTCATTTACTCCACTACTTACCATATCATATAGACCCTAGAGTAGATATTGCAGAAGGATTTTGAATTTATTGAAGAAACAATTCAATAAATATTCACATCTATCGTACACAAAATAACACTTGAACTAGTTTCATTATCTACAAAATATGCACAAAATAGAAAGGAGTTCTCCTTCAATCGTTTATTTCTTGCCATTTTCATACTTCTCATGGTTGCCAAAAAAAGGCACGAAACCTTTTTGGAATTATGTATACATGATTTAACATTAACAATTTTTACACACACACACACACAACACACACACACACACACACACACCACACACACACACACACACATATATATATATATATATATATATATATATATATATATTATATATATATATATATATATTTTCGACTTGACTTTAATATCATGTCGAATTAAGATTTAAACTTAGTTCACACCTTAATGTGGCCAGAAAGGAGAAGAATTATCCAAAATCTAATAAGAAATCCATAATTCTCGGCTTTCAGCGATGTGAGATTCATTCCATTCAACAATAGATATTACCTTAACCTCTTCATCTAAGAAAAGTGTAATTATTTGCTATATGTTATTATAATTTGTGTCAATTGTTTTCAAAACTTGTGATAATGAGCAATGATGGGCATGAAGGCAACATATTGGTTCCAAGTTCCTAACCGACATGTAGCCCTATGTCCAGATTTTTTCAATGATGTTTGTTGTTATTATTGATGAGTTTGACATTTTGAATCATTTAGGACTTGTTTTTCTTCGTTTACGTGTCCTCAATGCCTAATGTATGTGTGAAACTGATGTTAAAATGTTTATTTGCCACAATGAAGGCTAAGGGGTAAATAAAGGACATTAACATAAAAAAAAAAGGTTGAAGAAGTTCAAGGAAGACAATCGTGGTGATCTCACTCGGTGAGACACCAAGTGGGTCTTTTATCTCCCCTAAATCTCTTGAGTGCTAGTCCTGGGGAGAATCCGAATTTGCGTTAGATGCGGACAATCGGTGAACCGACAAATAGATCGGCGACACTAATTAGGATCTCGCGAAGTAAAGAAACCTTGAGGATATGAACCACAGAAACTCGGTGGTGGAATGGAGCAATCAATTGACTTACCTCGCTTAATGGCTCGACACCCCTTAATTTGGAAAAGTATAAATTAAATTTCAAAACTATTTATTAGCTATCCTTGGAAAGAATCCTTTTAGTTCTTCTTGTTCCTGAGTATTTTCTTGATTTTTGAACCTTGTTGAAGGATATTCAAGTAGATTTTGAAGTGGGCTTTAGCTTTTGAACTTTTGTGGACCATTTTAAAGAGTTAAATGCATTACGTAGATTATGGAGAACATAGTAGGATTGAGTTATTCTCTTTTAAAATGTGTAGATAAAACCCTAATTCTTGGGGAGTAATCATATAATTATTTTCTTGATTAGCTTATGAGTATTGTTGTTTAGTAACTTTTTTTTTAAAGTGGGTTTAATTTATTAATGTGTATTAATCTTCGAATCGTAGTTGCAAATGCAATTCTAACTTAGTGTTTTCGGCTTGATTGATAAAGAGGTTTTAGAACATAGTTTATTGATTAATGACTGTAGCTATTTGTTTGACGTGGTTTCAACTCGAGAAAGTTAATCCAAAACTCGATTTAATTTATCTAACTTGAGAGAGTAGATGAATTAAGGTTTTGGGATATTTATATGCTAAGCTTGTTGAGGTTTGAGAGAACTCACTTTAGTCGTAGTAGTTGTTCGAGAGAAAGATATTGCATCTATAGTCTAGTCTACCTATTGAGATTTAGATATTATTAGTAAATTGTAATTACCCATTAACGGAATTATCTTATAGTCGATCACATCCCCAAGAATTCCTATTTACTTGTAATATCCCCTATTTTTGAAACTATTTTTATTGCTAATTAACAAACTGATCTCCCCGTCTGACATTTGTGTCAGCCCTTTAATTTATCTAATTGTTTAAAATAATATCTACTCCTACTACAGAATAGATCACATTTATAACAACATAATTGAATTCAATTTTGTACCGTTTCCTGTGCATTCGACCTTAACTCATTTTTTGTGTTCATACTAGATTGCGATGGCCTACACCTAATATTGGATGATATATAGTTGAGAATTTATAAAAATGGCGGCGCTGCCGAGGAAAGTTGTTTAGAATTCCCTAATTGACGTTTTAATTATGATCTTTTATGTTGAAGTTGAATCGACTAACTTTATTTCGAGTTTGTGTTGGCTGTGTTTGAATAAAAGACTTAATGAGTGTGAAAAAAAGTACGGGTAGCCAACTTTGTCACAAAGATGATGACGAAATTAGGAATGATGTGAATTACCCAATTGAATTGGGGGTTTGGTTCTATACGCTTACCTCCAGTTGAGGGGGATTTTGTCTTCCATTTGACTATCACAATGTTGCTACTCTTGCAAATTAAAGGATTATATACAAGACTAGCTCAAGAGGATCCTTATGATCGTATTCAGAATTTTGTGGACGTATGTGGTCCATTGTCGTTCAACAACATCTCACAAGACTCATTAAGTCTCTGGTTGATCCATTTTTCTTTGTTCGGAGAAGCTATAGAATGGTTAGCTGATTCATCGAGGGATTAAATCCCAACTTCGGATGAACTTACAAAGGCATTCTATGTAAAGTTCTTCCCTCTTTCGGAGATGATGTCATTGTGACATAATGTTTAGGTTTTCAACCTTTTGAAGGGTGAGCGAATCCATCAGACGTGTTTGATATTCCATAAGTTATTAGTTCAATATCTTACTCAAGGACTTACAAAAAACGTGTTGTTGAAACACTTCTATAGGATTCTTGACTTGGTGAACCTCTCACTCAGTTTACATCAAATAATAGAAACCAGAAATGGGTAAAATCTCATTTGAACACAAGTCTAAAAGGGTATTTACAAATTGATACATTGTCTAACCCAAACAATTAATCTTAAAAATCATATCCACTTCATGACACGATGATACATAAGACTCTTCTTCAGCGGATACCCAAGCTTTAATGCTTTTATTATTATTGTTTTAATAGCGGGTGTTAAATGTGCAAGTTGAAAAGTTTAAATTTGGGAAAATTAAAACTAGGCGAGCGAAAGTCTAGTCGGCGACTCAGCGAATAGCTCTACGACTCATCGAACATGTTATTGACTCACCAAAAAGGTGGGCGAGCCGAGTTGGATTACTATTGGGACCACCTAGATTTATATTAAGCTCGTCGAGCTGAAGTACCACTCGGCGTATCGTATAGATGGGTTTGGTGACGTAAGTCATGATCGTCGACACGTATGTGAATGGAAGTGTCTCTAATGGCCGAACCATTTTAAATTGAAAATCTATTTATTTTCATAACTTCACTTCCATACTCTTATAACCACTTATATTTTTTTCTCATACTTTTGTTTGTATTGTTTACATGGATCTTTTTCTTGGGCGGACAATTGGATTTCATTACTAGCCTAGCTGGCTTTTTGAATCGCAATTTGTAACTGGTTGTAATAATATGCATTGTTGTTTTATAGTAGTTATCTCTGTTGGTTTTTCTTTGTGTATGTGGTTCTTTATTTACTAGTATTTAGTTGAAATCATTATTATTTAGCCTTAAATAGTAAATTCTCGTGTCGTTGATTATTGAAATTGTTTGGTTGTGTTTAAAATGTAATGGGTCCAATAAGGTGAAGTCTGAGTAACCTTGAATTGTATTCATTGTTAAATATTGCCCAATAATGGAGTAGTTGATGTCATTCTTAAGGTAAATATACGTCAACGAGAGTCTGAGTATCTCGTGGGCTTGGGTATTATTTTAATTGGGTAGAGAAATAGTTTAATTTTAATTTTGTGCAGGACATATTTTGATGGTTTGGGTGAAAAATGGGAAGGTTGGACTATTCAGTGAGCTGGGTCGAGCTCGCTGAGTAGTTTGCAGTTCACCTAAGCCCCTATGTATTGCCTTCTATTACTCTAATTTATTAGTTTGAGTTATGAAACATTCGTAGATATACCTAAGCTCGCTGAGTTTATTCGAGAATCACTGAAAGTCCCTATAGATCGCGTGTCTACGCTCCTAATTAACATAATTGTTCTGTAACTTTTAGTGAGATATTTCTAGTTCTTTGAAAAGTGCGAGCAATTCATCGAATGGACTTGGTAATCACACACTTGTGCTTATTTTGAAATATTTTTGTGCTAGAACTTTCAATGAGCCCGTCTTTTCTTGCCAAAGGTGTTCGGCGACTTTTCGGCTGGTTGGGCGAGTATTTATAAAACTTATGTCATGTGATTTTTTATTTTCTCAACTACATCTAACATTTTCAACATTGTTTTGCAGGTATATCTAGACGCAAAGTGATTGGTTGAAATCAAATGCCTTGAAAGAGGGCACGTTGAATTTTCATAAATGGGGAAGCTACTGCTTCTTGAGCACCGCCTACAAAACATCCTCCAAAAGGTGAAAAGGGAAAGGGAAAGGTCTTGTTCAGCCGACACCAATGGAGGTGAGCTCCGACTGTGAGGGGATTTATGCAACAAACCTCACCACGTATGACAGTGACGGCCAAAATCTTCCATATCTAAACAGGAGGATGATCATGTAACACATCCAAAATAAATAGAGCAGGCTAGAGCCTCAATCTAGATCTCTAGAGTTTGATGTATGTGGATAAGAGTCATAGATGAACATTCCCATATATAGAATGAGGGGTTAAGGAGCTAAACATCAAGGCCCGTGCTACACCCCATAACTTAGAAGACCATTTAAGATTCTATTGAGGGTTGAGAAGGAAGTTCCAAGGCAGAGGTAAAAGCCTAAGCCAAGGGCCAAAGCTTCCAAAAGCTTGGAGCGCAATGCCTCAAGACCACGACAACCACCATGACAAGTGGTGTGGACCACGATTCATTGTTTATTTTGTGGGGCTAAGAATTAGATCCCTAGCGTATGAATCAAAGTAAATACCTCTATAAGCCACTTGACGACCAATATTCTTGACCACAGTTCGTGGGAAAGTACGTGAAGATGCCTTAGGATAAGGGAATCAATGACTTTTTATGACCAGAACCTACCATTGTTCATGAACACCTTCATGACTAATGGTCTTAACCATGGTTCGTAAGGTGCCCTGTAAAGTATTCTTAGGATTGTGAGAGGAAAGGCCTAGAGGCTAAGATCATTGCCTAGGGAAAACCACCATCACCACGAATTGTGGTCTTGACTATAGATCATAGGAGGTCTCGTGGTCATCTCCTGGTTTTTTGGAGGCCAATACATAAGCCTTAGCCACTTCCCAAGGACCACGAGCAGGACCCCGGCTCGTGGTCTTTATCACGGCTCATGAAATCTTCTGCGGTGCCTCGGAGTGGCTGCCTAGTGAGGGTTAGTTAGTAAATTCCTTTTTATTAGTTGTATGTGAGGGTAATATTATATTTGATTTTATTTACCAATATATATATTTGAAGTCATTAACCACCCCAACTAAGTCACTAATTTTTAAAACCCAAAAGATCCCAAAGTTCTTCATCCCAAAATATTCCTCTCTCAAGAAAAGCTCTAGAAGAAGTAAAGGAAGAAAAGAAGGAAGCTTAGGAAAAGAATAAACCTCGATTCTTGAAAGATTATATTAGGGATTTTATTAAGGTATGTGTATATTATTTATATATGGGTTGTTCCACCAAAGCATCAATTTATAAATCCCTCAATTGTTAAACCAAAAGCCCAATTCTATCTAGGGTTCTTTCTTACATTGTGTGTAGGATTTGGGTATGATTCTAGTCTAGTGGATAATGCCTAATTATGATTGATTTATCTTTTATTAGTTATATAATGATGAATTTATGTTATTTCTATGGTAAACCCTAGTCTAATTCGATAAATGTGATATTTGTGGGTTTATGCCATTGAATATGAAGGATCTTGACTTGTAAATATGGAATTGAACCTTTATTATAATGTATGACTAGAATCACATATTAATTAAATATGTGATTAAACTACATTGATAACAAGGTTTAATTATGAGATCAACAAAAAAAAGCTTGAGAATAAGGCTTGAGATCATGATAGTTAGCGTTTTAGAGTGAAGCTACTATGATTAAGTATTTATGCTAGGGTTTTTGTAGTAAACGTAAGGTGATAAATAGAAGTATAATAGGTAGAAGTTAGGTGAAACATCTATACTTACTTAATCTACCTCGTGAATGCTTGAAAGTATGAAGTTATGGAATCACATGAACATGGATCGGTTATCAAGGACATCATCATATGAGACATGAATGTTAAACAAGTATTAATAGTTAAAAATTAATGTGTATGTTTGTCCTCAAGTGGATATTGACAATGAGATGGCGTGTGACACAAGAGAGGGTGCGAACTCCAATGTTAAAGGAGAACCACACCTAGTTATTCTGAGGACTATACAAGTTGCGCAGGGGGGGGGACTCTTACGTAGTAGAGTGTGTGTTTTCCCAAAGTTAGGTCATATGACATGAAAATCTTCACATTGTTGATTTAATTTATCTAGTAGCAATTTCCATATTTGTGAACTAAGACATGCTTGAAGAAGTATCCCATAGTGTTCTAAAGCATAATTTAAGTATGGATTACTTAGTGAAGTACCTCATAGTGTTAAAGAGTAAAAATGAACTTAGACATGCTTAAGCTGGTATCTCATGGGATCCATGTTAACAATAAACCTAGACATGGTAAAATTAGTATCTCATAAGGCTCAACCTAAAGATGAAATAAGATGTGCTTAAGAGTGTACCATATAGTGTTCTAAAGATAAAGAGAGGAACTAGGTTCAAAACAAAGAATGTATCCATCCATTGTACGAGTATGACTTAGGGTTATTCAAGAAGTGTCCTTGTGAGTAATGAATCTTCAAATAGGATTGTACTATAGTTCCCTTCCTCTTTAGTAGTGACTAAAGGTGAGATATTCCTTTCTCAACTTGAAGTAATCTAATAATGAGACCAAAGGAAGGGTAAATATGAATACAATGACTTCAAGATTATGTTAAGTGTGAAGGGTAGTATGGGATTCCTTTCATGCATTGTACAAGTGTGCTTTGAGGATATTTAAAAGTATGCTGCTCTAATGTTAAAAAATCTTTATGACTTATTCATGTGTGTAGACTATGATTAATAGGACCAAGAAAGGATTCAGGGATGCGGGGTATTACAAGATGCTATTCCTGATTTGCCCTTGCATGCTTTTGAGGTTACTTCAGAATGGTTCTGCTATGGTAGAGATGACTAAGAATCAATTATGATTTTATGTTGAAGACTTATTATTAGCAATAAGACTTATCTCATCTACTCATTAACTATGTCTTATATTGCATTACGATTATATGATGCTTATATCGGAGATTATGTTATGATTATGTTATTATCTTTAATGCTTATGTGTTATATCGACTAACCATTTTAATATTCTCTTATTATGTTGTGCTAGCTATCACAATTGGTACTTTTTTTTACTAACACATACCTTTTCTACATTCTAATCAAATATAGGGTTTCTAAGATTCACATCCTTTGGAGGTTTTTTAAGGAGCAAGAAGAGTTGAAGATTTGGTGAGTCCTCAAAGCTTCAAGGGAAAACCCATTATTTCCTTTATTTGTTAGACTTTTATATGGTCTACATCTCCACACTTTTATTATAGAGTTTAATACTCAATTTGAGAAAAAGATGTAGTAAAGACCTCTTCAGGGTCATGTACGTCATGTTATTTCTAGGGGGTACCCTTGGGTCATGACAAACTTGGTAATCAAAGCACAAGGATTACAATGGTTCTACAATTGTCTCAAATGGTTTCTAGTAGATTGTTGTTCATATAAGTAAAGAGCATCACCTTAATGAATAAAATGCTAGTTGCTGGTTAAGAAATCCCACTTCTTCATTCTCTAGATCGTGCCATCAAAGTTTAGCTTTAGAAGGTGCTTCTTCTAATGTGTGCCCTATTCTTTTTAGGTTGTGGAAAAGACTAGGGGTAGCCCTGGGAGGGATAAGGGACATAATGATAAGCAAAAGGTTCCTCTCCGAGTTCCACCACAAGCTCCTCCTCGATTTCCTATTGATTCGAGATCTATGAAAAATGTGGAAATAAATCAGGCTTTCCAAATATTGACTCAAGCCATAACGAACCAAGATAAAAGGGAAGTAATATCTCTAACAAAACCAATAAGGGGAATGGCGGACTTCTAGGGTGAGAGTTTTTAGCGATGAACCCTCCATAGTTATATCATTCTAAAATGGAGGAATATTCTCAAGGTTTTATAGATCGGGTGTATAAGGTGCTTGATATCATGGAATTAACTTCGGTATAGAATATAGAGGTATCCTCTTACAAATTTAGGGATGTAGCACAAATTTTGTATGAAAAATAGAAGGATACGAGACCAATAGAAGAGGGTCCAACAGAGTGGGAAGGGTTCAAAGAGGAATTCCTTAAATGATCTTTTCCCTATAGTGTAGGGGGGTAAAGATGCAAGAGTTCACAAAACTTCAACAAGGGGTTGAAGGGTGAAAGTGTATTCTCTTAAGTTCATGGAAATATCCAAATATGATTTAACTACAGTGGGGGGTTCTATGGCAAAGATAAATAAGTTTGTGATGGAAGTGTCTGACTTAGTAGTTAATGATTGTCGCTCGGCAATTCTTATCCCATGTATGAATATTTATCATCTCATGGTACATTCTCTAGAAATCGACGATAAAACATTTAAGATAATGAATTGAGAGGTGAAAATATCTAGAACCAATGATGGGAACTTTACTGATGCTAAGTCAGAATGACAAGGTAGGCCTAAGTCTAAACAAACGTATTCCGATCAAGATTATTCCAACACCCCTAGGTTTGAATAAAGAGAAGTAGTGATCCTCCATTTCCAAGACTACTTTGTACAAGTGTATGAGGAGTCATTATTGTAAGTTCCTAATTTGCATAGATGTTTTCTATGGGTGTTGAACGGATAGGTTGAAAATGAGACATTGCCTGGTTCTTAAGGCTAAGGAAGGGAGGGTACGAAAGTTGCTTCTAGTGATCTGGATGAGGGTCAAAAGATTAATAGGTTTTATGTTCTCAACTCTAGATAATATAAGCAGCGATCTCCTCATGTCCCTTCCATTAAGTGATTTACGCTTTACTAAATTCCGGATTTCTTGTCTTTTGTGACTTTTTATGTTGGACCTTGGAATCGTATTTAGCATGAATAATGTTTAGAAGTTATTGTATAGGGTAAATCTAAATGGGGATATAGTGTTACTAATAAGTAGGGTTATTGTGTGTTTATTTGTTTCCATGATTTCCTAATACGCAGAGCTTTGTACTTATCTCCGTTTGTCAGTTGAACCTTTCAATTCATCTCTTTTTGAAATGAACCCTTAACTCGATTAAACACTATTTTCTAAACCCCTGTGACCATTGACCGAGCTTATGCGGTATTAAAATAGTTGGGTTGGACAAATGTCAGACCACACACGTTTTAAAGCAAGTAAATGCAATACTTTTATTTAAAAAATATTAAAATTATAAGAAAAAACAATAATTAAAAAAAATCTCAGAACCTTTCTTCTTCAGCCCAACCCCATGTTTCTCTCTTCTTCTTCAGCCCACCCACCTCACCACACCCTACCCCCACCCCTTCTCTCTTGTTCTTCAGCCAAACCCCATCTTTTGTCTCTTATTCTTGAGCTCCAACCTTACCCTTTTTCTCATCTTCTTCTGCCTCCAGACACCCCCACCCCGCCCCTGCCCCCTTTTTATTCTTCTTCTTTGAAATACACCCCATCATTAAAATCATCAAATATACAGTTAAAAAGCTTTTGCAAGAAAATATGTCATTCACCATTTTCATAAATTTAATATCTATTGTCTAATTTACTCATAAATATATATATTTTCCAACATAAAGTTTTCTTGAATCTTTTTATCAAATCAAATTAAATAGAACATAAAGCATGCGCAAGAGCTAATTTCAATTTATTATATTTTATGGTTGAAAAACTTTTGAGTGTAACATGTGAAAAAAGATGAAAATGCTGTTTTTTTAATATTTTGGGTGTGGATAAGGGTGGATGATAATGAAGAAGATGAAGTAGGAAGAATAAATTGAGAGAAAAATGCATTTTTTTAATTTTTTTTTAATATTATTTATTTTGAAATTTTATTTCTGATTGTCATTGAAATAATAATAATAATAATAATGGCGTGTCATTCAAAAATGACGTGGTGTTTAATGTATAAAAAGAGTGTAGTAAAATAATTAATTTAAGGGTTTTACAATATTAATATATAGTAAAACTTAATCTCTTCTAGTTCTTTTAAGTTATTAGTTTTAAAATGAATTGTTTGTGTATATTCAAGAGTACGAATCAAAGTTATTTGTTTCGACCAAAACACATAAGCTACACTCTAGCTCCGTCCCTGAGGATAGGTGTCTAATATGCTAAGAGCATATATTGAGTTTCACATTAGTTAGTTGAGATTGCTATAGTTATCTTCTTAGTATTAAGTCAAGTCCTTAAATTAAATATTAAAATATTTAATTTAAGGGTTTTACAATATTAATAGATAGTAAAACTTAATGTATAAAAAAGTGTATGGTTATTTAATTGCTTTTATATTTTAAAGTTTTTATTTTAACTACCTATAATTAGTGAAAATTTCATGGATATTACACCCAAGTAGTTCCTTCTCTTGTTTGTTACTCAAAGGGAAAACACAAGTGAAATTAATCAGAGAAGCATTGTTGCCTAAAAGGCCTAGGCTAACCAGTCAAGACAAGGAAGAGCTAACATGCACTACTTTGTATCTATCGGTGACCCTCTAAAGTTGACATAAATTTTTCACTTAGACATGTTATCCAAGTTTTGTTCATTTTGGACAACTTATGTCATGCTACATTGTGTCATTTTAACACTTTTTTTTATCAATCAGTCAAATATATAAGGTGTGTATAACACACTCGCCGGTGACATGTCATAGTGACAAATAAATAAAAACATGTGACATGCTTTTTAAAAATAACTTTTTAAATGACGATACCTTAGTAGAAAGAAGAAGTAGTCAACCACTAAATGACATGTGAAATCTTTTACACAAAAATTTAAAAATAAAAAATACCCAACCCTACCAATGTGTTTTCTCCATCACACCCACCCAAATATAGTCTTCTCCGCTATTCCCCCACCCACCCAACGTCTTCTCCACCTCCGTCAACCCTAAACACCAACCCTTTCCCTGCCCACACTTCTTCTTCACCCCTCCTCACCCATTGTTTTTTTTTTCAAAATTTTCCGTTATCCTTTGTTTTTGGACATCATCATGAATCGTGGACCTTCTAATGGATTGAAATTTGTTTATTTAGTGATATATCATCATCTTGAAATTCATTTTTTTTTGTATGTGGTATCATCAATACAATTTCTCCATGGAAGGAGTTTAAGTTTTGAGAGATTGTAGCTGAAAAATAAAGACGAAAATTGAAATGAATATAAAATAAAAATGATTAAATGAGTCATTCACGCTCTGGTATTGAGTGTATTGCACTCACTATGTCATGTCAGTAAAAATTTTAAAATGACATAATGGGACATGAAATTATGTATCTAAAAAAACAAATCTTAATTAAAGTGTCAAAGTGAAATATTGATGCACAATTTAGGAGCCCATTGCCGCTTTAGGCCACTTTAAATTAAATTATGGTTAATTAGTGTGTTTTATACTTAATCTATCCCAATTTATCTAATACTATATATTTATTTCGTTTGTCTTAAAAAAGTACATCTTTCTATGGGGAAGGGTTTTAAAATATTGTGTTTGAATGAGTTTAAGGGTTCATTTGGCAAAGTGATGAGTAGATGGGTTCAGCTGACAAACGGAGTCAAGTACAAGGGTTCTAGGTCATTCCACCTATTTCTTGTTAGAAATGACTTAAATGCACTTTTTTCCGCATGTTGTAGTTAATTTGAGTAAGATATGAATATGGACTTCATGAGATGAACATATGAGCATGACTTAGTTTGTAAGTTGAAATATTCCGCTTTGAAATGAATGCTTTTTTTTTTTAGAGTAACTTGCATATGAGCTTAATGGGAGTATGTTGAGCATGTTATGACTAGGGGGTGGTAGTTCAACCTTAAACATGACCAGTGATAAGAATTTCATAAATAAAGGGGTTCTTAGATATAGTTCCTACTTCCTTGCGTTGCATTGAGCATATTTAGTGGGAGTGGAGTTTTCCTCTCCGATTATGTGCATTGGATATGTTACATATGCATGATCGGTTTCTAGTCTAGAGTCGTTTCCCCTAAGAATAATTTAGAAATGTCATTCGAGGATGAATTTTATATAAAGGAAGATATTGTAACACCTTGGAAGTTAGTTGATCAAATTAGAGCCTCATTTTAGGGTTATAGAGTTTTATGTATGTGGATTATAGTGGTAGATGAAACTTTTCGTAATTAGAATGAGGGGTTTAGGAGTTAAACATCTAGGAACATGTTACACCCTGTGATTTACACCCCGTAATTTAGAAGATCATTTAAGACTATATTGATGGTTGAGAGGGCATCTGCCAAGGCAAGGGGCTAAGCCTAAGCAAAGGGCCAAGGCTGCCCCAAGTTTGGAGCACACTACCTCAAGACCACGACAACCATCATGGAAAGTTGTGTGTAACACGAATCTTAGTGGGGTTCGTGAGGCCAAGGCAGTAGAACCCCAAGGGTTGCCTCAAATGGGATACCTCCTTGATCCTTAAAAACCAGTAGTCTTGACCATGGTTCGTTGGAAGGGTCATCATGATGCCTTAAGATAATGGAAGAAGAGACCATTTAAGCAAAGAAACAACCCTTTTTCACAACCATGTTCACGAATAGTAGTCTTGACCATGGTTTATGCGGTGCATCGTGAAGTATCCATAGGCTTGTTCGAGGAAAGGCCTTTAAGCCAAGATAATTTCTTAGGGACCAGGACCATTACCACGACTCGTGGTGTTAACCATGGATCATGGGAGGTCTCGTGGTATCCCTTGGTTATTTTTGAGGACAATACACAAGACTTATCCATTTCCCAAGGACCACGGGAAGTACCATGGATCGTGGTATTGACCATCGATCATGGTCTTTACCATAGCTCGTGAGGTCCCATTATGGTACCTAGGAGTGGCTGTCTAAAAAGGGGTTAATTTGTAAATTCTTTTTTTATAAGTTTTAAGTGGGGGTCATTTGATATTGATTTTATACTCTAGTATAAAGTATTTTATGTCATTAAAAACCCTTACTAAGTCGTTAATTCAATATTCCCAAAAGATCCCCAAGAAGAAGACGAATAGAAGGAAGATTAGGTAGAGAAAAAACATCCATTGTTAAAATATTGTTTTAGGGATTTGATTATGGTAAGTGTAGTCCATCCACAGAGACTCTTAGAAATTCTCCAATTGTGAAATCAAAAACCCAATTATAGCTAGGGTTATTCATACGCTATGAGTAGAGTTTGGGTATGATTTAAATCGAGTGGATAATACCTAATTATGATCGACTTAGATTTTTTTAGTGATATTATTATGAAATTATGTGATTTTTATGGTAAAGCCTATTCTTGATTGACGAATGTGATATTTGTGGGTTATGCCATTAAAGAATGAAATTGAAGGTTAAAAGGTGATATTCTTAAATCAATGTCATTAGTAGTAATTGTTCAAAATTTGGAAAATATAATCATGAATTGAACTAGAATTTATTGACTATGAAAGATCTTGACTCGTAAAGATGGAATGAATCTTTCTGCTCAATTGTGACTAGAATCACTTTGTAATTAAGTATATGATTTGAATACATTAAAAACTAGGTTTAATGATGACATTAAGAAACAAACCTTGAGAGTAAGGCCTGCGATCAGGATAATGAGGCTCAATATGAAAATAATATTATTAACTATTCATGCTAGAAATTTTAGAGTTTAGCTAAAATGATGAATAGAAGTATAATAGGTAGTAGTATGGTGATAGCCAATACTTTAGTAACCTACCTCATTTATGCTTAAACGTATAAAGTGATAGAATTACTTGAACATTGGTTAGTGTCAAGTACTTACTAATATGAAACATGAACATTAAGCCACTCTTAGTAGTTAAACTTTTGTTTGTATGCTTGGCCTCAAGGGGATATTAACAATGAGTGTCACACAACAAAGGGTTCAGACTCCAAGTTGAGGAAACCAAACCTAGTTTATGTGAGGACTGTCCAAGTTAAGGTAGTAACTCGTACGTTGTAGAGTGTGGGTTTTACAAAATTTAGATTTTATTAGATGGAAGCATTCACATATTTGAGTGAAGGATTCTAGTAGCTATATGAACATCCGATGAACTAAGACATGTTTGAAGAAGTATCTCATATTGTTCTGAAGCATAATTCAAATAAGACATACTTAGTGAAGTATATCATATTTTTCAAGAGTACAAATTGATTTAGACATTTTTAAGGTAGTATCTCAAAGGATCTATTTCATAATGAACCTACACATGCTTAATGAAGTATATCATAGGGTTCAACTTAATGATGAACTAAGATGTTCTTAAGAGAGTGCCTCGTAATGCTCTAAGGATAAAGAGAGGAAATAGGTTCGAAAATAATAACTATTAGTATGACGACCTAAATGTTGTATTTAAAATGAATTGTATTATGACAATGTGGTGAATGATAACTATAGGCTTGTATAAGACCTCCGAGAGGTCAATGCCATGTTACTTCTAGGGGATGCTCCTCGGTCGTGACAAATATGATATCAGAGCATGAGATTTATAAATGTTGTTTTAGGGTCCAAAGTCTCATATTGACACATCTAATAGAGTCACGAATATCGGTGGTGAGTCGTGACACATCTATGAGCGAGAGGCTATAGGACGATAAAGTTTCCCTTCTTCATTATTCTCGTTTTGTTCCATATAACTTAATTAGATAAGATCTCTCTCTTATGATTTTCTTGTCCGGTGACATTTTATATGTGATTGCTTGGATGAGATGGTATATCTCTGCTTCTGAGAGAAAAATGTGAGTTTTGATACTTATCTTCCTTTTATGGTTTGAAGAGTATACGTGAAGGTTAATTTTTGCATGCATTGATGTTGTGGTGTCGTTTATGGCTATATATGTGATTTATGAGAAATGACATATTATGTTATGATTTATGTTATGATATGGTTATAACTTGTGAGAATTTTTTATGGTTAAATTAAGTTTCCTTTTTGAATGGCATGCTGTTATACAACTTTTCATGATGACAATATAATGTTATGAATTGTTAAAATGCTTTGAGTAATTATGGTAAATAGCTAGAGAAGCATGTTGCCTTTATATAGGTGTAATGGTTTAATGGTGCCTTAGTATATGTGCAATATTCAACAATTGTCTTTTATGTATAGTTCTTTTTAGTTGCCTTGATTGGATTGAAGTCCTTTGTATAGACTTTATCCTAGAAGTTAAGGTAGTGTATATACCTTGTAGGGTGATGATGTGTTTGTAATGACCTAGGATTTACCTTACCTTAGTATTGAAAGAAAAGAGAGAGGCATTTATCGCCAAGTCTCTTCTATTGTTTCTAGTAAGGTTTTCATAACCCGTTGTATTTATGGTATAGTTGAGACCTTATGTGGTTGGATAGTATGACCTAACTTGATTGTTATTGATTTCCTTTGGTTGTTAGGCCTAGATGGATAATAATGGTTGAGTTAGTAGACTCTTTTATGTGAGATTTGGTGTGAGAACCATCAATGATGTTAAACATTCTTCTGTGAGGAGTATATAGGTTGGTTTTTGACTTTCCTTGACCTTGGTGTTTAAGGGAATGATGTAATTGAGCTTAACCCTAGTGGGGCATAATGTGTCTAGATTATAAGATTTAGTGTACCCTTGATGTTCCTATATCGAGTTCTTTTGAACTTCTTTATGTTGGAAATCACTTTTGGTGATATTGATGGAGGGTGTGCTTAAGCTTAGATCCCAAGAGTAGGGTGATGTGTTCAATCCCTAAAGTTGGTGAGTTAAAGTTCTCCTAAGGTTGGAGTTAAGTTTCTCTTAAAGGGTTTACCCTATGTGGGGGTTGGTGATGTGAGTAGTAAAGTTATAGATATTTCTATCTTGTTCTTCTATTCTTACTTGTGTTTGAGACGAAAGAGTTAGTAGCTTGTTCATGATAGGAGTCTTGCTTAAAGGTGTGAGTTGCATGTTCTCCATTTGTTAAGTATGTCTTTATTGACACTATGTTATGAATATTTTGAAGATTCCAAATTACATGAAAAAGGGATTTTTGATCAAATTCATGTTTTTCATATTTATTCTACATCTTGATATGTTAGTTGTGCATTTAAATTCATGAGATAATATAAGGAACATGTTTGAATTACACTTAATGTGTGATGTTTAGCCTCATAATGAGAAACTAAGTCTCCTTCAAATAAGAAAATGATGAGTCTCTTGAAAATTATGTGACTTTTATCGTCTGAAAAGCATTAATGTAGGCTCACTCTTGAAAAGTAAAGGCATGTCTAGTTAGTGTCCTTGTGTGTGACTATAAATTGCAAGAATTTCCTAATTGATGCATGCTTATGAAGGCTATTGTTATGCTAGAAATTGAAACTTATGTGAAATGACTTCCTATTGTTGTAATGTGTGTGATATGAATTACCATTTTGACTTCATTAGGAAGAGAGCATGAGCATTTTTTGTCCAAGTTGAGATGTTCTCATAAAAATGAATTAACCGTTGTGCATTGTTTGTATATGATCTATATGATAACATGTGAGTATGCTAAGGAGAAGGACTTCCTCCTTAAATATAACTATAAAAGAAGATGTTAAATATAACCCTAAAGGTTTCATGACCAAACTATAACAAATCTTTGTTGATCTACTTGACTCAAGACTATATGCGTTGAAGTATGAGTTACTTATATGCTTCTTGATGATATTGAACTTGCCTACGTGTGACTTAAAAGTTGTTGCATGATGATATCTTAATAAAATAAAATGTACAGAACATGTTGTAACGACCTGTTTAGTCGTTTTGAGCAGTAGAATATTTCTTGTAAATAACTGGCTGAGTCGACGGATCCCACGATGGACCGTCATGGGCACGACGGACCGTCGAGGGGGTCTCGTTCCAAAACACTTAGAATTCTGAAAATTGGGTATTGAGATCGACTCTCTGAACTTCGTGACGGAATGGCACGACGGACCGTCGTGGGCACGACGGACCGTCACAAATCTTTGAAGGAATTAACTCTCTGAACCTTGTGACGGACCTGCAGGACGGACCGTTATAGTCATGATGCACCGTCACAGGCTGCGTAACCCTGACTGGGTCGGATTTCTGTCAAAAGTTTTTAAGAGGCGTTTTGGACTATTCATGCTTATAATTATAAAGTTAGTGGGTTAATGTCAATAATTCAATTACTTGGGGGTTAAAGGAGAAAACCTTGAAATAAATAGTGGGTTATTTTTATCATCTTTTATACTTAATTATATGACAATTAGGGTAAAAGAAAAAGGGTTTGAATAAGAAAAACAGAAAGAATAGAGAAAGAAGGGAGAAACGAGCAAGAGAAAAGGAAGAACGCAAGGAAAGCAAAGGTTTGGGAAGATAGCTTGTTGATCGCGATTCTTCGGTGGAGGTAGGTTATGGTTTATACTATCTCATAGTAAACTCTTAATAGCGAATGATATGTGTTGGGTAGTATTGTAAAGTCTTCTATATGCTTAATTTTGTGCTTGCATGATTGAATATGTAATTGTAATGGATTGAGAAGATGAGGCTATGAATCTTGAATCTTGAATTCACTTTGTTAATGATGATGCCTTGGTATAAAAGAAGGCTTGATGAACTAAAGTAATGAGATTAGAGGATCGGGTGTCACGTTCCGACACCAGGATAGTATATGGATCGGAGTGTCACGTTCCGACACCAGGATAGTATATGGATCGGAGTGTCACGTTCCGACACCAGGATAGTATATGGATCGGAGTGTCACGTTCCGACACCAGGATAGTATATGGATCGGAGTGTCACATTCCGACACCAGGATAGTATATGGATCGGAGTGTCACGTTCCGACACCAGGATAGTATATGGATCGGAGTGTCACGTTCCGACACCAGGATAGTATATGGATCGGAGTGTCACGTTTCGACACCATGATAGTATATGGATCGGAGTGTCACGTTCCGACACCAGGATAGTAAAGAGAATGAATCTTTAAATATGCTGATATACTCAATCTAAAGAACTAATTCCCAAATGAGTATGGTGTGGAGGCTTGAGTCCTCATAGATGTGATTAGTATGTTGCAAATGATTCTTATGCGTGTTGCTATCACCTGTTAAGTATTTGGTTGGTTTTATGTTATTATCTGATATATACTGTTTTCTATTTTGAGTTGGCCGATGATACTTACTCAGTACTTGTGTTTTGTACTGACCCCTACTTGTATTTGTTTTCTTTGTTAATTATGGAGTGCAGCAAACGTGCCATCGTCATCAACTCAACCGCAACTCTAGCTAGTCTTCATCACACCTGATTTGAGGGTGAGCTAATGCCTCTAGCTTGGACTGGATCTTCCTCTTCATGTCTTGATTCCTTGAAGTTCTGGGATAGACTAGCTGTTATTATTTTTAGTTTCTTAGATACTCTTAGCTTAGTAATTTGAGGATAGATGTTCTTGTGGTGATGACTTCCAGATTTTGGGGAATAATAAATATTGAGTTTTTAGAAGTTATTTAATCAATTTTCATTAATGAGTTTTAAGTCTTCCGCATTATATTCTGTTTATATTGTATTGACATGTTGGGGTTTAGATTGGTTGGTTCGCTCACATAGTAGGATAGGTGTGGGTGCCACTCGCGGCTCATTTTGGGTCGTGACAAACTTTGTATCAAAGCATTAGGTTCGTTGGTCTCATCACACAAGAACGAGTCTAGTAGAGTCTTAAGGAACGGTAGGGGGACGCCTTTACTTTTCTTGAGAGGCTATTGTACTTTAGGAAATTTCCAATTCATTCTCTTTTTCGTGCTATTACTTGGATCCAATTGGTATCTAGGTGATACAAATTGGTATCTCACCATCTTCACTCTATTTCGAAGATGGTTAGAACTAGAGCAACAACTGCGCTAACACAAACACCGGCAATACAAGATGCGTATGAGCCAGCCTATGGGGCTATAGCTCGAAGAGGAACAGTGGCAAGAGGCCGTGGTAGAGGTCGCGGGAGGACGTCCTCTAGAGGAAGAGGACAAGCACCTGGCCCATCTAGTACTAGGGCGGTGACTCCTCCACTGACTGAGGAAGTATTAAGAGAGGGTGAGGACGGGGAGAATGAACAAGTGCAGAATGAGGAATTACCACCCCAACCTACCCCAGAGATGATTAATCAGGTTCTTGCTTATCTTAGCGGGTTATCTGATCAAGGCCAGGCACCTCAAGTGTTTTCTGCACCAGCACCTCAGGTTCCGGAGGTACACCAGGCAGCTGTTGTGGCTTCCCTCATGGATGCCTCATTGGAAATAGGCACGTTTCCTCGTTTGACTACAGGGCATATAATGACAAGTGAGCAGCATGAACATTTCAGTAAGTTCTTGAAATTGAAACCTCCAGTTTTCAAGGGTGCTGAATCCTACGACTTTCTGGTTGATTGTCATGAGTTACTGCATAAAATGGGCATAGTGGAACGATTTGGCGTTGAGTTTGTAACCTATCAATTTCAGGGAAATGAGAAAATGTGGTGGCGGTCACATGTTGAGTGTCAACCCGCACAGGCACCACCTATGACTTGGGCGTCATTCTCTAGCTTATTTATGGAGAAGTATATCCCCCGGACCTTGAGGGATAGGAGGAGAGATGAGTTCTTGAGCCTAGAGCAAGGTAGGATGTCGGTTACTGCGTATGAGGCTAAGTTTCGTGCATTATCCAGGTATGCCACCCAGCTTTGTTTCAGTCCACAAGAGCGGATTCGCCGTTTTGTGAAGGGGTTGAGGTCAGAATTGCGGATTTCAGCATTACAGGTAGCGGCTACAGCAAAATCCTTTCAGGAAGTGGTAGACTTAGTGATAGAGGTGGAGGGGGTGAAGCCAGATGACTTCACCATGGCATCGACATCTAAAAGGTTTCGTAAGGGAGGTGAGTTTAATGGTTCTTACTCCAGAGGGAAGGGTTCAGGAGGTTACCCAGCCCGACCTATTCAGTCTTCACTGCAGACTGTAGTTGGGGGTCCACCGCCTACCGACAACATTTTTGTGAGTTTGGAGGTTATCCCCAGACTTCGTCATTCTCACAGAGACCGATGCTTGAATTGAGAGAGTGTTATGGATGTGGGGAGACTGGACACATTAAGAGGTATTGTCCAAAACAGAGTTACAGACCTCCAATAGTCAGAGGTAGAGGTGGTCATGGAAGAGGCCGTCATTCCGGAGGATGTGGTGGTCGAGGTAATGGTGGTCACCAAAACGGCCGGGGTGACGGGCAAACTGGATTCACTACAGCACAACAGGGTAGGGGCAATGGGCAGACAGGCGATAGGGACCATTGTTACGCTTTCCCCGGACGGTCTGAAGCGAGACATCTGATGCTGTTATCACAGGTAATCTTTTAATTTTTGATTGCATGACTTCTTCATTATTTGATCTTGGCTCCACATTTTCATATGTATCTTCCTCATTTGCTACTGGTCTTAATTTACCTTGTGAATTACTTGACATGCCTATTCGTGTGTCTACTCCGGTGGGTGAGTCTGTGATAGTTGAAAGGGTATATAGGTCTTGTCTGGTGACTTTTGTGGGAATCAATACTCATGTAGACTTGGTTATCTTAGATATGGGTGATTACGATGTAATTCCGGGTATGACTTGGCTTTCTCCGAATTTTGTGATCTTAGATTGTAATGCAAAAACTGTAACGTTGGCCAAGCCTGGGACAGATCCGTTAGTGTGGGAGGGTGACTACACTTCCACCCCAGTTCACATCATCTCCTTTTTCTTCGTGATAAGAGAATTGTTAGTAAAGGGTGTTTATCTTTCTTGGCACATCTCAGAGATGATACTACCGAAGTTTCTTCAATTGAGTCGGTTTCGATAGTCTGTGAGTTTCTGGATGTGTTTCCTGCAGACCTTCGTGGTATGCCACCGGATAGAGATATTGACTTTTGCATTGATCTTGAACCGGGTACTCGCCCCATTTCCATACCCCCTTATAGAATGGCCCCCGCGAAGTTAAGGGAGCTAAAGGCTCAACTTCAAGAATTGATAGGAAAAGGCTTCATTAGACCAAGTGCATCCCCTTGGGGTGCTCCTATTTTGTTTGTAAAGAAGAAGGATGGGAGTTTTCGGATGTGCATAGGCTACAGACAACTGAATAAAGTAACGGTTAAGAACAAGTATCCTCTTCCTCGCATCGATGATTTGTTCGACCAGTTACAAGGTGCTTGTACCTTCTCAAAAATCGATTTGAGATCCGGTTACCACCATTGAAAATACGGGCAACGGATGTGCCCAAGACTGCTTTTCGGACCAGGTATGGGCATTATGAGTTCTTAGTAATGTCTTTTGGGCTTACGAATGCCCCTGTTGCCTTCATGAGCGTGATGAATGGGATTTTTATGACATATCTGGATCTCTTTGTCATTGTATTCATTGATGATATACTGGTATACTGAAAAAGCAAGAAAGAACATGAGGAGCACTTGAGAATTGTATTGGACATGTTTAGGGAGAAAAAGCTTTATGCCAAATTCTCCAAGTGTGAGTTTTGGCTAGATTTAGTGTCCTTCTTGGGGCATGTGGTTTCTAAGGATGGAGTGATGGTGGATCTTTCCAAGATCAAAGCAGTGAAGAGTTGGGCAAGACCCACTAATGTTATAGAGGTGAGGAGCTTTGTTGGGTTAGCTAGCTACTACCGTCGATTTGTCAAGGGATTTTCCTCTGTTGCTTCCAAATTGACAAATTTGACTAAGCAGAGTGTCCCATTTGTATGGTCAGATGAGTGTGAAGAAAGCTTTCAGAAGATCAAGACCTTGTTGACTACTGCACCAATTCTTACCCTGCCAGTGGAAGGTAAGGATTTTATTGTTTATTGTGATGTATCCTATTCTGGGTTTTGTCAGTGCTAATGCAAGAGAAGAATGTAATTGCTTATGCTTCGAGGCAATTAAAGGTGCACGAACGTAACTATCCGACCCATGATTTGGAGTTGGCTGCAGTGGTATTTGCATTAGATCAATGGAGACACTATCTATATGGGGTTAAGTGTGAAGTCTATACGGATCATCGTAGCTTACAGTATGTCTTTACTAAGAAAGATTTGAATTTGAGACAGAGGAGATGGATGGAACTACTAAAGGACTACAATATCACTATCCTGTATCATCTGGGAAAAGCTAATGTTGTTGCAGATGCTTTAAGTAGAAAGGCAGGAAGCATGGGAAGTCTAGCTCACTTGCAAGTTTCTAGACGCCCATTGGCTAGAGAGGTTCAAATTCTGGCTAATGACTTTATAAGGCTAGAAATAAATGAGAAGGGAGGGCTTTTGGCCTGTGTGGAGGCAAGATCTTCCTTTCTTGACAAGATTAAGGGAAAGCAGTATACTGATGAGAAATTGATTTGGATCCGAGATAAGGTGTTCCCTGGAGAGGCTAAAGAAGCACAAATCGATGAGGAAGGTGTTTTGAGAATTTAGGGAAGGGTATGTGTACCCCGCGTTGATGATTTTATTCATACTATTCTTACAGAGGCTCATAGTTCAAGGTATTCTATACATCCTGGTGCAACAAGGATGTATCGTGACCTAAAGCAACATTTTTGGTGGAGTAGAATGAAGCGTGACATTGAAGAGTTTGTTACTCAGTGCCCGAATTGTCAACTAGTAAAGTACGAACAGTAGAGGCCCGGAGGAATACTTCAAAGAATGCCCATCCTTGAATGGAAGTGGAAGAGAATTGCAATGGACTTCGTGGGTGGTCTTCCCAAGACAATGGGTAAGTATGACTCCATTTGGGTAATTGTTCATAGGTTAACTAAGTCTGCTCACTTCATTCTGGTCAAGGTGACTTACAATGCAGAGAAGTTAGCCAAACTATATATCTCAGAGTTGTTCGATTGCATGGGGTTCCACTCTCCATCATATCAGATAGAGGTACGCAATTTACTTCTAAGTTTTGGAAACATTGCATGCTGAATTGTACTAGGTTGGAGTACCTTACTACTGCGTTCCATCCTCTGACCGATGGTCAGTCTGAGCGAACGATTCAAGTTTTTGAGGATATGCTTCGTGCATGTGTGATAGAATTTTGGTAGTCATTGGGATAACTTCTTACCCTTAGCAGAGTTCTCCTACAACAATAGTTATCACTCAAGTATGGTATAGCCCCATTTGAGGCACTGTATGGGAGGAGATGTAGGTCTCCCATTGGTTTGTTTGATGCATTTGAGGTTAGACCTTGGGGTACTGACCTTCTGAGGGAATCATTATATAAAGTGAAATGCATTCAATAAAAGCTCTTAGCGGTTCGAAGTAGGCAGAAGGAATATGCAGATCGAAAGGTTAGAGACTTGGAGTTTATGGAGGGTGAGCAAGTCTTGCTGAAGGTTTCGCCCATGAAAGGGGTGATGCGGTTTGGTAAAAGAGGTAAGCTAAGCCCAAGGTATATTGGTCCATTTGAAGTTCTGAAGCCCGTGGGGGAGGTAGCTTATGAGTTAGCCTTGCCCCCAGGACTGTCAGGAGTGCAGCCGGTATTTCATGTGTCTATGTTGAAAGATCCATGGGGATGGGAACTACATCATTCGTTGGGATTCGGTTCTGCTTGATGAGAATTTGTCTTAGAGGAGGAGCCTATTGCTATTTTAGATAGAGAACTCCGCAAGTTGAGGTCAAGGGAGATTGCATCCATCAAGTTCAATGGAAGAATCGGCCCGTTGAAGATCCCTTGGGAGAAGGAGGCTGATATGCAAGAAAGATACCCACACCTGTTTACGGATTAAGGTACTCTCGTTTTCGCCCTTGTTTTTCTTCTGTGATCGTTCGAGGACAAACGATGTAAATTGGTATCTATTGTAACGACCTGTTTAGTTGTTTTGAGCAGTAGAGTATTTCTGGTAAATAACTGGCTGATTCGAGACGACCCCACGACGGACCGTCATGGGCACGACGGACCGTCGAGGGGGTCTCGTTCCAAAACACTTAGAATTCTGAAAATTGGGTATTGAGATCGACTCTCTGAACTTTGTGACGGAATGGCAGGACGGACCGTCGTGGGCAGGACGGACCGTCGTGGGCACGACGGACCGTCACAAATCTTTCCACGGAATTAACTCTCTGAACCTTGTGACGGACCTGGAGGACGGACCGTCATAGTCATGACGGACCGTCAAAGGCTGCGTAACCCTGACTGGGTCGGATTTCTGTTAAACGTTTTTAAAGGGCGTTTTGGACTAGTCATGCTTATAATTATAAAGTTTGTAGGTTAATGTTAATAATTCAATTACTTGGTGGTTAAAGGAGATAACCTTGAAATAAATAGTGGGTTATTTTTATCATCTTTTATACTTAATTATATGACAATTAGGGTAAAAGAAAAAGGGTTTGAATAAGAAAAAAAGAAAGAATAGAGAGAGAAGGGAGAAACGAGCAAGAGAAAAGGAAGAACGCAAGGAAAGCAAAGGTTTGGGAAGATAGCTTGTTGATCGCGATTCTTCGGTGGAGGTAGGTTATGGTGTATACTATCTCATAGTAAACTCTTAATAGCGAATGATATGTGTTGGGTAGTATTGTAAAGTCTTCTATATGCTTAATTTTGTGCTTGCATGATTGAATATGTAATTGTAATGGATTGAGAAGATGAGGCTATCAATCTTGAATCTTGAATTTACTTTGTTAATGATGATGCCTTGGTATAAAAGAAGGCTTGATGAACTAAAGTAATGAGATTAAAGGATCGGGTGTCAAGTTCCGACACCAGGATAGTATATGGATCGGAGTGTCACGTTCCGACACCAGGATAGTATATGGATCGGAGTGTCACGTTCCGACACCAGGATTGTATATGGATCGGAGTGCCACGTTTCGACACCAGGATAGTATATGGATTGGAGTGTCACGTTCCGACACCAGGATAGTATATGGATCGGAGTGTCACGTTCCGACACCAGGATAGTATATGGATCGGAGTGTCACGTTCCGACACCAGGATAGTATATGGATCGGAGTGTCGCGTTCTGACACCAAGATAGTACATGGATCGGAGTGTCACGTTCCGACACCAGGATAGTATATGGATCGGAGTGTCACGTTCCGACACCAGGAGAGTAAAGAGAATGAATCTTGAAATATGCTAATATACTCAATCTAAAGAACTAATTCCCAAATGAGTATGGTGTGGAGGCTTGAGTCCTCATAGATGTGATTGGTATGTTGCAAATGATTCTTATGCGTGTTGCTATAACCTGTTAAGTATTTGGTTGGTTTTATGTTATTCTCTGATATATACTGTTTTCTATTTTGAGTTGGCCGATGATACCTACTCAGTACTTGTGTTTTGTACTGACCCCTACTTGTATTTGTTTTCTTTGTTAATTGTGGAGTGCAGCAAACGTGCCATCTTCTTCAACTCAACCGCAACTCTAGCAAGTCTTCATCACACCAGATTTCAGGGTGAGCTAATGCTTCTAGCTTGGACTGGATCTTCCTCTTCATGTCTTGATTCCTTGAAGTTCTTGCATAGACTAGCTGTTATTATTTTTAGTTTCTTAGATACTCTTAGCTTAGTAATTTGAGGATAGATGTTCTTGTGGTGATGACTTCCAGATTTTGGAGAATAATAAGTATTGAGTTTTTAGAAGTTATTTAATCGATTTTCATTAATGAGTTTTAAGTCTTCCACATTATATTCTGTTTATATTGTATTGAAATGTTGGGGTTTAGATTGGTTGGTTCGCTCACATAGTTGGATAGGCGTGGGTGCCACTCGCGGGTCGTTTTGGGTCGTGACACATGTTATGATGAGGAGAAGGATTTTTTTGAATATTTTGAGCTGCTCTATTGTTCATTGAAGTCCTTTTTGTGTTTAAATTGTTTCATGTGTCATTCGAGGACGAATATTCCCAAGTAGCCGATATTGAAAGTACCCTCAAAATTAATTTAGGTACTTACATCCTCAAATATGTTTAAAAAGGTTTAAAATATGTCCAACAAGTGTTTTATAGTATTTTTACTAGATTTAAAGTCATTTGGAGGTCAAACGTCCAAGAACATCTGAGACGTTCGAAAGTGTGCCCTTGAAATGTACTTGTATGTCTTAGTGTGTTTTTGTATGTTTTATATTTTATTTGGAGTTAAAATTTGATATGGGAGGTTCCTAACACGTATATGAGAGTATTTGTGGTTGAACCCTCCGAGGAAAACAAAGGGTCCTTGAAGAGGACCTAAGCTGGGGACAACAAGCTGCCCAAGGTAGCATGTATTGTTCTTTGGTGAAATAGGTCCGCGTCACGGACTTGGTACTCCATAGGTAAAAATTTTGGTTGATATCACGGACATAAAGCAGACATATCTGCCTTGGAAGTTATTTTCAAAAAATTCATGCGGGGACATCTCCGTGTCGTGGACTTGCTCCCCAATAAAGAATTCAAAAATGAAAGTTGAGTTTGACATATCTAAATGTCAAAATAAGTGTGGAGGTGATTTTGTAATATAGGGAGATAGTTATAAACATTTTTTAAGACTTATTTAATCCCTTTCCCAATTAAAAATCCCAACACCCAATAAGAAAAATAAAAATCCCAAAAGCTCTCTACTCACTCAAATTCTGTCAAACCTCCATTGGAGGAAAAACTGAAGTTCAAGCCAGGGGATGGATATTAATGGTATGTTATTTGATTTCTCATGGGTATTAAAGGAATAAGGTATGGTGATCCTTCATGCTTAGTTATCCCAGGAGTTCAATCAAGGATTTTCAAAAGTGATTCAAAGACAAAAATTCTCAATTTTTAATCTAGCCATGGGTTCATTGTCAAATTGATTTAGAAGAATTATAATGATTTATTTATGATTAACCAATTATTTTAAGATGAATTTCAATCCAATTCCATTAAGAAACTATGATCCACCTAATTTCTCAAGTTGGTCTAGAATGTAGGTATTGTGATCTTTACTCTATGTTTATTGAATTATTATTCTATCCCGTTGAATTGATTATATATACTTCCAATTATGCATATTTATTGTGAAATAGGTGTTTTTAATCGATGTGGATCAAGGTGTGTGGAATTAGTAAGATTAATCTATGTTATTCTACTTTCTATAACTTGTTATGTGGTGAATCCAATGTGATCTTGATTTTAGGATACTGGAAGCATGATTTTTTCATGTATGTTGTGATATCTTCATCTAGTTCACTGTATTGGTATTATTTTTTAATTGTGGGTGTTGGTCATTGATGATCAAAGAAAGGGAGATTGGGTAAGAATATTCTATTCCTTTACCTTTCGATAGTATTGCTTGTAGAATTGTCCTTGTATAGCATTGTGTGGTATGGTCCACTTATGATGGACTTCTTGTCAACGTATATATGTGTTGATGATGGACTTGAAGGCAAATTGATGTTGTGAAATGTGGTTGTGATGATCGTACAGAGTGAAGCTATATTCTAGCCTTCCTTTCTAGTTCATAATCTAGGGTGAATTAATAAATTTATGGTAATTAAATGACGTTTTCGAGGTTAGGTTTGGTCGATTTGCTTCAATTGATGAAGTCCTAATGGTGATTTACCCCTACCTATGTACCCCCATATGAATGTGTGATTAGCTACGGTTATAAGTCTTGAGTTTAATGTGAAGACATTCTTGTTTCCCATGCTAAAATGTGATGTGTGGTCTATGATTGAATGTGAACTATAGTTATAAGAGGGTGGTGCCTCAGTGTGTTTTTGATAGGCGTTATGTGACCATGTTGACCAATGTAAACACACTTACACCTCATACATGCTTACATGTAGAATAAGTTCATGCTGCCTTATGAAAGGGTATTCTCATATGCACTATTGTCTAGTACTATGAATGTAAAGTATATGTCTATGAAGTATGTTACGTTTATCTAAACTAGGATGACTTGATAGGCGTACTAGTATGGAAAAGGGTATGGTACCTTGTCTATGGATTGCACATGTATGCCTTGATAGGATATTTCTTAGGTTCGTTCTACATGTACATGAATATCACTGCATGATTCATGTTTGAACATGATTTATGCATCAAGGGAATGGATTATGAACATGTGTTGTCTAAGGCTGTTTATTGGAATGGTTTACTCATATATATGTACACATACATGAAACATGTCCATTATGTATGTATGATGATCTAGTTAATAGAGGGGCTCTTGAAAGGTGTTCTCAAGGGTATCCTAAACTATATGGTGCTTCAAATATGCTATGACCATGTGAAAAGCTCTCTCACATAATTTATGTTGATGAACTCTCATCTATTACTTATGAGCAAGCATATGGGGAATCAATCTCCTAAGGCCTATTTTTATAATGTAATGATAATACAAGTTCTCGATAAAGTGCACTTAGCTTAGCACTGAGTGAATTGAAGTCTAAATATACTTAGTGTCGGCTAAGGCTATAGTTTCCCTTAAGTAAAATAAACAATGGAAGTAAAGTAAGGACCCTAACTAGGATAAAATAAGGGAAGTTGCTTAGTGTAGGTGAGGGTATGAGACTTTACCTATGCATTGCATAAGTAGATCTTGAAGGGAGTTCTAGGAAGGTGTTATAATATATATGATTACATATATGTTTATTTTGCATGACATTGTAGTGTTGTCTACTTGTGATGAAATGCATGGTATGAGTCCTAATGAGTCTATAAGATGTGGTCTCACTTTATATGAATAATGTTGGTCTTGTTGACGACCATATGATGAGGTCTTGTTTGATATCTGTGTGGTTATCTATACTTGTCATGTGTGATGTATGAAGTACATGTTATGCCTTGTAATTTATTTATGAGTTTACTAAGTATGTGTGACATTATGGGACTTCACGTTTACATTGCACTATTAGACTTAGGATGAGATTATGAGTTTATTAAGTATGTGTGAAGTTATGGGACTTCATATTTACATTGCACTAGTATACTTAGGATGAGATTATGAGCAAGGTGTTATGTTGTTAAGTGAAGTGAAGTCTAAATATACTACTGATTCAATAATTCATGTTGCGATGATATTGGTAAGTCTTAACTTGTAGGTTGTCTTCTAATGAGTTATTCTATGTGGTCCATAAAGTATGTTCGGTCAAATGTAGATCATATACCTTGCTCTATAAAATGATTCTATGAATGCACGTGTTTGATTAATGAAGGTTGTATGCATGATGTACCTTGTATCTTTAAGGTGTTGCTTTAGTGTGGATAGTGTAATAAGACATTATCTATACATTGCACCAAACATCACAAGAGGGTTACTTGGGAAAGTCAAGGAGTTAAAGTAAAATGAGTTCACTATAAAGAGAAAGAAGTCATTGTAATAGTACTGTAAAATGCTCCTAAATGTGTCTTAACTGCATACTCCATGATATAAAGTGATATTATGACTCTTGTATATTCAAAATAGAGTATGTGAATTGTATGATTCTTATTGTATCAAGTTTCATGAAATTTTCACAAAAATGCATGATGCATGTTTTCAAAGTAAAATGTCCCTTTATTATGTTTGTTTTTGCATGGTTGGCATACTTAGTGCATTCTATTACTTACAACATTATTGTTTACCTTTTTACACAAAGTATAGGTTATCGAGTCTTATAGGATGTCTGAAAGGTGAAGGGCTTAATATGTGTTTCCCATGCTCAAGGAAAGGGATCATCAAGTTAGAGGATTTCCTTTGTCATTGGTTAAGTAAAGTCCTATAATAGTTAGTTATGGTATATGTTAAAAGGGCGTGTCCCTATCTTATATATATATATATATATATATTGGAAGTGATGTTCTAGCATATCAGGATCTAAGTAAGTAATAAATTTTCTGCTAAATATTACCTATGACTATGCAATGAATGATAACTATGAGCTTGTATAATACCTCCAAGAGGTCAAGTACGCCATGTTACTTCTAGGGGGTGCTCCTCGGTCGTGACATTAAGGGTCTCAACTGAACAAGTTTAAAGATTAGAGTAAAGGAAAATATTTGCTTTTAGCACGAACACACGATTTATAGGAATAAGAGTTCATTCTTTTGAAATATAATAGTTAACTCATTCACGGGCTTCTCCCAAGCCCCACTACGTTCTCATTACTTCCTCAACACTTTTGTTGAGAGTAACTTATAGATATAGGTTTTATTTTCAACTAACTGTAGTATGAGGGGTGATAGAATCAATATGAGAAACACACTAGTTTTAATAATCTCCATATGACTCAACTCTATTGCACGATTTAGAGCATGAAAGAAGAGAAAATTTTCCTGAATGTAGGTAGTCCCTTATTTATAGAATTGGGGCCCTCACAACCATAAGTAAGATCCAACCTTACACGGATTCATAATTAACCTAGGACACTTAAACTTTGTGTCTCTTATACAAAAATTTTCATTACAATAACCTACACCCAGACGTGGCTGGCACGCAAGAACAATTAATGGTTCCCAAGGAACGCTTATCCTTGCTGACTTCAAGTAGAAGACTACCTTGAGAATATATAAACATCAAACTAAATGAAACATTAAAAATAGTTTACTGAATGTCACACTTAATTTAATTGTACTGAGTATGAAAACTTAAGTTTTAAATAAAAAATATCAAACTAAATGTAACGACCTGTTTAGTCATTTTGAGCAGCAGATTTTATTTCTAGAAAAACTGTCTGAGTTGACGGAACCCACGACGGACCGTCATGGGCACGACAGACCGTCGAGGGGGTCTCGTTCCAAAACACTTAGAATTTTGAAATTTGGGTATTGAAATCGACTCTCTGAACTTTGTGACGGAATGGCAGGACGGACCGTCGTGGGCACGACGGACTGTCACACATTTTCCACAGAAATTAACTCTCTGAACTTTGCGACGGACCTGCAGGACGGACCATCACAGCCATGACGGACCGTCACAGGTTGCGTAATCCCAGGCTGGGTCGGTTTCTGTAAATATTTTAAGGGGCGTTTTTGGACTATTCCTGCTTATAATTATAAAGTTAGTGGTTTAATATTAATTACTCAATTACTTGGGGGTTTAAAGAGGTAACCTTGGAATAATTAGTGGGTTATTTTTTATCATCTTTTATACTTAATTATATGCTAATTAGGGTAAAAGAAAAAGGGGTTTGAATAAGAAAAATAGAAAAAAAACAAGAGAGGGAGAATCGATCAAGAGAGAGAGGAACGAAGAGGATAGCAAGGCTTTGGGGAATTTGCTTGCTTGATCACGAATCTTCGGTGGAGGTAGGTTATGGTTTTTATACTATTCGTAGTAGACTCTTAATAGCGAATGATATGTGTTGGGTAGTAATATAAAACCTTCTATGTGCTTAATTGTGTGCTTACATGATGTGATTATATAATTGTGATGAATAAGCATGATGAAGCTATTGAATCTCTAATCCTTAATTTACCTTGTTAATGATGATGCCTTGGTATAAAAGAAGGCTTGATGAACTAAAGTAATGAGATTGATGATGCCTTGGTATAAAAGAAGGATTGATGAATTAATAGAATGATTATGGAGCGGGTGGACCGGGTGTCACGAACCGACACGTAGAATTAGGGTATCGGGTGTCACGAACCGACACGTAAAATTAGGGGATCGGAGTGTCACGTTCTGAGACATAGAATTAGGGGATCGGGTGTCACGAACCGACATGTAGAATTTGGGGATCGGAGTGTCACGTTCCGACACATAGTAGTAGGGGAGCGGAGTGTCACGTACCGACACAAGAGGAACAAAGATAATGAATCTTGAAATTATGTTAATAAATTCGAATGAAAAGAACCTATATCCCAAATGAGTATGGTGTGGAGACTTGAGTTCTCATAGTGTGTTTGATTTTGTTACACATGATTTGTGAACTTGTTGCTTTTACCTGTTGAGTAATATGGTTGATTTTATGTTATTATGATATATACTGTTTTCTATTTTGAGTTGGCCGATGATACCTACTCAGTACTTGTGTTTGTACTGACCCCCTACTTGTATGCTTCTTTCTTTGTTATTTGGGGAGTGCAGCAAACGGACCGTCGTCTTCAACTCAACCGCAACTCTAGCCAGTCTTCATTACATCGGATTTCAGGATGAGCTAATGCTTCTAGCTTGGACTGGGTCTTCTTCTTCGTGTCTTGATGCCTTGAAGTTCCGGCATGGACATAGCTTTTCACTTAGTTTAGCTTCTTAGATACTCTTAGATTAGTAATTTGAGGATAGATGTTCTTGTGATGATGACTTCCTGATTTTGGGATAATAATAGTTATTGAGTTTTAGAAGTTATTTAATTGATTTTCATTAATGAGTTAAGTCTTCCGCATTATATTTCTGTTATTATATTGAGATGTTGGGTTTTGTATTGGTTGGTTCGCTCACATAGTAGGATAAGTGTGGGTGCCACTCGCAGCTCGATTTTGGGTCGTGACAAGCTTGGTATCAAAGCATTAGGTTCGTTGGTCTTATCACACAATAACGAGTCTAGTAGAGTCTTAGGGAACGGTAGGGGGACGCCTTTACTTTTCTTTGAGAGGCTATAAGACATTAGAAAAATTCCATTCTTTCTTTCTTTCTTTCGTGCTACTACTTGAATCCAATTGGTATCCAGGTGATACAAATTGGTATCTGACCATCTTCACTCTATTTCGCAGATGGTTAGAACTAGAGCAACGACTGTGCCTACACCAACACCGGCAAGGCAAGATGCATCTGAGCCAGCCACTGGGGCTGTAGCTCGAAGAGGAGTAGCGGCAAGAGGTCGTGGAAGAGGTTGTGGGAGGACGTCCTCTAGAGGAAGAGGACAAGAACCTAGCCTATCTGGTACTAGGGCGGTGACTCCTCCACCAACTGAGGAAATGGTAAGAGAGGGTGAGGAAGGGGAGAATGACACAGTGCAGAATGAGAATTGCCACCCCAACCTACCCCAGAGATGATCAATCAGGTTCTTGCTTATGTTAGCGGGTATCTGATCAGGTCTAGACACCTCTAGTGTGTTCTGCACCAGCACCTCAGTTCCGGAGGTACAACATGCAGCTACTGTGGCTCCCCGCATGGATGCCTCATTGGAAATAGGCACTTTCCTCTCGTCTGACTACAGGGCCTATAATGACAAATGATCAGCATGAACTTTTCAGTAAGTTCTTGAAATTGAAACCTCCAGTCTTCAAGGGTGCTGAATCTGAGGATGCCTACGATTTTCTGGTTGACTGTCATGAGCTACTACACAGATGGGTATAGTAGAACGGTTTTGGTGTGAGTTTTTGACTTATCAGTTTGAAGGGAATGCCAAAATGTGGTGGCGGTCACATGTTGAGTTCGCCAACAGAGGCACCACCTATGACTTGGGCATCATTCTCTAGCTTGTTTATGGAGAAGTATATCCCCCGACTTTGAGGGATAGGAAAAGAGATGAGTTCTTGAGCCTAGAGCAAGGTAGGATGTCGGTTACTGCATATTAGGCTAAGTTTCGTGCATTAACCAGGTATGCCACCCAAGTTTGTTTCAGTCCACAAGAGCGGATTCGCCGTTTTGTGAAGGGGTTGAGGTCAGAATTGTGGATATCAGCCTTACAGGTAGCAGCTACGGAAAAATCCTTTCAAGAAGTGGTAGACTTCGTGATAGAGGTGGAAGAGGTGAAGCCAGATGACTTCACCATGGCATCGACATCAAAAAGGTTCGAAGGGAGGTTAGTTTAATGGTTCTTACTCTAGAGAACAGGGTTCAGGAGGTTACTCAGTCCGACCAATTCAGTCTTCACTACAGACTGTAGTTGGGGGTCCACTCAGACCGGTCAACACTTCTCTGAGAGACCTATGCTTGACTCCAAAAAGTGTTATGGATGTGGGGAGACTGGACATATTAGTAGGAATTGTCCAAAACAGAGTTATAGACCCCCAATAGCTAGAGGTTGAGGTGGTCATGGTAGAGGCCGTTATTCTGGAGGACGTGGTGGCCGAGGTAATGGTGGTCACCACAACGGCCGGGGTGACGCGCAAACTGGAGCCACTACAACACAAAATGGTAGGGGCAACGGGCAGACATGTGATAGGGACCATTGTTACGCTTTCCCCGGGCAGTCTGAAGCGTAGACATCTGATGCTGTTATCACTGGTAATCTTTTGATTTGTGATTGCATGGCTTCTGTATTATTTGATCCTGGCTCCACATTTTCATATGTATCTTCCTCATTTGCTACTGGTCTTAATTTACATTGTGAATTGCTTGACATACCTATTCGTGTGTCTACTCCGGTGGGTGAGTCTGTGATAGTTGAAAAAGTATATAGGTCTTGTTTGGTGACTTTTGTGGGGAGCAATACTTATATAGACTTGGTTATCTTTGAAATGGTTGATTTTGATGTAATTCAGGGTATGACTTGGCTTTCTCCAAATTTTGCGATCTTGGATTGTAATGCTAAAACTGTGACGTTAGCCAAGCCTGGGACAGATCCGTTAGTGTGGGAGGGTGACGACACTTCCACTCCAGTTCGTATCATCTCCTTTCTTCGTGCCAAGAGAATGGTTAGTAAAGGGTGTTTAGCTTTCTTGGCACACCTCAGGGATGATACTACCCAAGTACCTTCAATTGAGTCGGTTTCGATAGTCCGTGAGTTTCTGGATGTGTTCCCTGCAGATCTTCCTGGTATGTCACCAGATAGGGAAATAGACTTTTGCATTGATCTGGAACTGGGTACTCGCCCCATTTCTATACCCCCTTATAGAATGGCTCCCGCGGAGTTAAGAGAGTTAAAGGCCCAACTTCAAGAGTTGTTGAGCAAAGGCTTCATTAGACCAAGTGCATCTCCTTGGGGTGCTCCGGTGTTATTTGTGAAGAAGAAGGATGGGAGTTTTCGGATGTGCATAGACTACCGGCAGTTGAACAAGGTAACTATTAAGAACAAGTATCCCATTCCTCGCATTGATGACTTGTTCGATCAGTTACAAGGTGCTTGTGTCTTCTCTAAGATTGACTTGAGATCCGGTTATCATAAATTGAAAATACGGGCAACGGATGTGCCAAAGAGTGATTTTCGGACCAGGTATGGGCATTACGAATTTGTAGTGATGTCTTTTGGTCTTACGAATGCCCCTGCTACTTTCATGAGCTTGATGAACAAGATTTTTAACCAATATCTGGATCTCTTTGTGATCGTATTTATTGATGATATACTGATATACTCGAAGAGCAAGAAAGAACATGAGGAGCATTTGAGAATTGTGTTGGAAGTATTAAGGGAGAAAAGGCTTTATGCCAAATTCTCCAAGTGTGTGTTTTGGCTAGATTCAGTGTCCTTCCTGGGGCACGTGGTTTCTAAGGATGGAGTGATAGTGGATCCATCTAAGATTGAGACAGTGAAGAATTGGGTAAGACCTACTAATGTGTCAGAAATAAGGAGCTTTGTTGGTTTAGCTAGCTAGTCGATTTGTCAAGGGATTCTCTTCCGTTGCTTCCCAATTGACGAACTTGACTAAGCAGAATGTTCCATTTGTATGGTCGGACGAATTCATGAACTCAAGACCTTGTTGACTACTGCCCCAATCCTCACCCTGCCAGTGGAAGGTATGAATTTCATTGTCTATTGTGATGCATCCTATTCGGGTTTTGGTGCAGTGCTAATGCAAGAGAAGAACGTAATTGCTTATGCTTCAAGGCAATTAAAGGTGCACGAACATAATTACCCGACCCATGATTTGGAGTTGGCCGCGGTAGTATTTGCATTGAAGCAATGGAGGCACTATCTGTATGGGGTTAAGTATGAAGTCTATACGGATCATCGTAGCCTACAGTATGTCATTACTCAGAAAGATTTGAATTTGAGACAAAGGAGATGGATGGAACTACTGAAGGACTACGATATCACTATTCTGTATCATTCGGGAAAAGCTAATGTTATGGCAGATGCTTTAAGTAGAAAGGCAGGAAGCATGGGAAGTCTAGCTCACTTGCAAGTTTCTAGACGCCCGTTGGCTAGAGAAATCCAAAACTTGGCTAATGACTTTATGAGGCTAGAAGTAAATGAGAAGGGAGGATTTTTAGCTTGTGTGGAGGCGAGATTTTCTTTTCTTGACAAGATCAAGGGAAAACAGTTTGATGATGAGAAACTAAGCCGAATTTGGGATATGGTGTTGCGAGGAGAGGCTAAAGAGGCGATAATCGATGAGGAAGGTGTTTTGAGGATTAAGGGAAGGGTATGTGTGCCCCATGTTGATGACTTGATCCACACTATTCTTACAGAGGCTCATAGTTCCGGATATTCTATACATCCGGGTGCAACCAAGATGTACCTTGACCTAAAACAACACTTTTGGTGGAGTAGAATGAAGCGCGACATTGTTGATTTTGTTGCCAAATGTCCAAATTGTCAACAAGTAAAGTATGAACACCAGAGGCCCGGAGGAACACTTCAGAGAATGCCCATTCCTGAATGGAAGTGGGAGAGAATTGCAATGGATTTCGTGGTTGGTCTTCCAAAGACATTGGGAAAGTTTGATTCTATTTGGGTAATTGTGGACAGATTAACTAAGTCTGCTCACTTCATTCCGGTCAAGGTGACCTACAATGCAGAGAAGTTAGCAAAAATCTATATCTCAGAAATCATTCAATTGCATGGAGTTCCACTCTCCATCATATCAGATAGAGGTACGCAGTTTACTTCTAAGTTTTGGAGAATATTGCATGCTGAATTAGGTACTAGGTTGGACCTTAGTACTGCATTTCACCCTCAGACCGATGGTCAGTCTGAGCGAACGATTCAAGTGTTGGAGGATATGCTTCGTGCATGTGTGATAGAATTTGGTGGTCATTGGGATAACTTCTTACCCTTAGCGGAGTTTTCATACAATAATAGCTATCACTCAAGTATTGATATGGCTCCATTCGAAGCATTGTATGGGAGGATATGTAGGTCTCCCATTGGTTGGTTTGATGCATTTGAGGTTAGACCTTGGGGTACTGACCTTTTGAGGGATTCATTAGAGAAAGTGAAATCTATTCAAGAAAAGCTTTTAGCGGCGCAAAGTAGGCAAAAGGAATATGCAGATCGAAAGGTTACAGACTTGGAGTTTATGGAGGGTGAGCAAGTCTTGGTGAAGGTTTCGCCCAGGAAAGGGGTGATGCGTTTGGTAAAAGATTTAAGCTAAGCCCAAGGTATATTGGACAATTTGAAGTACTTAAGCGAGTAGGGGAGGTGGCTTATGAATTAGCCATGCCTCCAGGACTGTCAGGAGTGCATCCGGTATTTCATGTGTCTATGTTGAAAAGATACCATGGGGATGGGAACTACATCATTCGTTGGGATGCAGTCCTGCTTGATGAGAATTTGACTTATGAGAAGGAGCCTGTTGCCATTCTAGATAGAGAAATTCGCAAGTTGAGGTCGAGGAAGATTGCATCCATCAAAGTTCAATGGAAGAATCGACCAGTTGAAGAGGCCACTTGGGAGAAGGAGGCTGATATGCAAGAAGATACCCACACCTGTTTACAGATTCAGGTACTCCTTTTCGCCCTCGTTTTTCTTCTTGTGATCGTTCGAGGACGAACGATGGGTAAATTGGTATCTATTGTAACGACATGTTTAGTCGTTTTGAGCAGCAGATTTTATTTCTAAAACTGTCTGAGTCGACGGAACCAGGACGGACCGTCATGGGCACGACGGACCGTCGAGGGGGTCTCGTTCCAAAACACTTAGAATTCTGAAATTTGGGTACTGAAATCGACTCTTTGAACTTCGTGACGGAATGGCAGGACGGACCGTCGTGGGCACGACGGACCGTCACACATTTTCCACAGAAATTAACTCTCTGAACTTTGCAACGGACCTGCAGGACGGACCGTCACAGCCATGACGGACCGTCACGGTTGCGTAATCCCAGGCTGGGTCAAATTTCTGTAAATATTTTAAGGGGCGTTTTGGACTATTCCTGCTTATAATTATAAAGTTAGTGGTTTAATATTAATAACTCAATTACTTGGGGGTTAAAGGAGGTACCTTGGAATAATTAGTGGGTTATTTTTATCATCTTTTATACTTAATTATATGCTAATTAGGGTAAAAGAAAAAGGGGTTTGAATAAGAAAATAGAAAAAACAAGAGAGGGAGAATCGATCAAGAGAGAGAGGAACGAAGAGGATAACAAAGCTTTGGGGATTTGCTTGCTTGATCACGAATCTTCGGTGGAGGTAGGTTATGGTTTTTATACTATTCGTAGTAGACTCTTAATAGCGAATGATATGTGTTGGGTAGTATTATAAAACCTTCTATGTGCTTAATTGTGTGCTTACATAATGTGATTATATAATTGTGATGAATAAGCATGATGAAGCTATTGAATCTCTAATCCTAAATTTACCTTGTTAATGATGATGCCTTGGTATAAAAGAAGGCTTGATGAACTAAAGTAATGAGATTGATGATGCCTTGGTTTAAAAGAAGGATTGATGAATTAATAGAATGAGATTAGTGGAGCGGGTGTCACGAACCGACACGTAGAGTTAGGGGATCGGGTGTCACGAATCGACACGTAAAATTAGGGGATCGGAGTGTCACGTTCCGACACATAGAATTAGGGGATCGGGTGTCACAAACCTACACGTAGAATTAGGGGATCGGAGTGTCACGTTCCGACACATAGTAGTAGGGGAGCAGAGTTTCACGTACCGACACAAGAGGAATAAAGATAATGAATCTTGAAATTATAATAATAAATTCGAATGAAAAGAATCCATATCCCAAATGAGTGTGGTGTGGAGACTTGAGTTCTCATAGGTGTGTTTGATGTGGTTACACATGATTTGTGAACTTGTTGCTTTCACCTGGTGAGTAATATGGTTGATTTTATGTTATTATCTGATATATACTGTTTTCTATTTTGAGTTGGCCGATGATACCTACTCAGTACTTGTGCCTTGTACTGACCCCTACTTGTATTTGTTTTCTTGATTATTTGTGGAGTGCAGCAAACGTGCCGTCGTCTTCAACTCAACCGCAACTCTAGCCAGTCTTCATTACATCGGATTTCAGGGTGAGCTAATGCTTCTAGCTTGGACTGGGTCTTCTTTTTCGTGTCTTGATGCCTTGAAGTTCCGGCATGGACATAGCTTTTCACTTATTTTAGCTCCTTAGATACTCTTAGATTAGTAATTTGAGGATAGATGTTCTTGTGATGATGACTTCCAGATTTTGGGGATAATAATAGTTATTGAGTTTTAGAAGTTATTTAATTGATTTTCATTAATGAGTTAAGTCTTCCGCATTATATTTTGTTATTATATTGAGATGTTGGGTTTTGTATTGGTTGGTTCGCTCACATAGTAGGATAAGTGTGGGTGCCACTCGCGGCTCGATTTGGGTCGTGACACTAAAAAACTCCTCAAAACGATCTATCTATGAAGCCTCTACCGTATAAAAATGGGTATCGGTAAATGAACCAAGAATCATAGAAAATAATTACTAGTAAAAACTCATAAAAACTAGAGTACTCAAAAGCATGAAGGTCTCACTCATAAACTTATGAGCAGGCTAAATGATCCAAATTACTTGTATCTTCATCATTAAATGATGCATGTCAAATGACATTATTACATTCAATATACGAGCATGCAATATATGAACATCAAATAACATTAGTAAATTGAATGTACGAGTATGCAATATAGCTGAATAATAAATGATTAACTGGAAGGACTTGAGTAGATATAGATATATAATCAACCGAATATAAAGAAATAAAGAAGTTAAATAATTTAAAGGTTTTAAAAAATACTTTCTTATCTCCGAATATATAAAAATACACTTAAAATCTATTGGGAGATTCTCTCACCAACAACCATCACTATGAGCTACGTGATAATACAACATCTCGTTCACGCTGTAAGAACTGTCTTACACCTTGCCTGGGTATAGAACACCTCAACTAAATGGATCAACTAAGATATGCTTAAAAAGTAATAAGGAATCGTTTGCAAAGTATGACCCTTTATCCATCTTGACATACATGGTTTATATTGATTTTGAGTTGTCTGTACTTCCCCCATATTTGTGATCAACACTATTCCTAATAATATATACTAATGCTTATACGTTTAATAGCATAACTATTCCTCTAGTTCGAGATAATTTCTCATATTACCCTCTGAAAAGAGGTAACTGCTCTTTAAATATCTTCTGAACTCATAATTCATTTATATATCTCAGATTCTCTTTTATAAATGTAAATCTTGATGCCTCTTGTAATACATAGTTCTGTTATACTCTTACCTAATTCATACTTAAAAACTTATTCTGGAAACATAATAAAATCATATTTTATTATTATCTGAGATGTGATAGTACAACATGTCGTTCACGCTGTAAGAACTGTCTTACACCTTGCCTAGGTATAGAACACCTCAACTAAATGGATAAACTAAGATATGCTTAAAAAGTAATAAGGAATCGTTTGAAAAGTATTACCCTTTACCCATCTTGACATACATGGTTTATGTTGATTTTGAGTTGTCTGTACTTCCCCCATATTTGTGATCAACACTACTCCTAATAATATGTACTAATGCTTATACATTTAATAGCATAAATATTCCTTTAGTTCGAGATAATTTCTCATATTACCGTCTGAAAAGAGGTTACTGCTCTTTAAATATCTTCTGAACTCATAACTCATTTATATCTCTCAGATTCTCTTTTATAAATGTAAATCTTGATGCCTCCTGTAATACATAGTTCAGTTATACTCTTACCAAATTCATACGTAAAAACTTATTCTGGAAACATATTAAAATCATATTTTATTATTATCTGTGATGAATCGCGAAGTCGTACTGCATAAACATTGATATACAAGTAGATACCATATTGCTTAAACATTGATGGCATAACTAGATACCATACTGCTGAAACATAGAAGACATAACTACGTACCATAATGATTAAACATTAATGGCATACTTTATTTTCATACTAATCGTGTTTTACAAACTCTTTCTCATAAGTTATATTTAGTTCCTTAGAAACTTAGTTTAAAATTCAAGTGTTGTTTCTAAAAATCTTTACGAAATTTATAACTCAAATCATATAGTTCATGTGGAATTATGGATATGAACGACAAAATTCAGGGATATTAATAACATTAAGGAAACTCAGCACTAAGTACTCAAGACTCAAGAATTAAAGGACTCAAAATGTTGAAACTCATAACTCAATGATAGTTATCCTCTAAAATTACTCAATTTATAGGGTTCTTGCTGAAATATAGACATGACCGGATCAACTCAAGAATTTTAATGCATATCATATTGCAATTCATTCATTAGGAATAGAACTTAAAAAAGAAAACGAAACTGAAGAAATTAAATCAACTTATCTCCCAAGAATTCTCAAAACTAGGGAATTGAATTCTTTATTACTCCTATACTAATATGAAAGTAGATGTAGGATGTGATGATGTACCAGTCCAACACAATGATATCCTTACATATGTGGAAGATCAATGTTCTTGATGAATCTTTAATTGAACATTTGATTGGAAGTCTTGACACCCTAGATTGAAAGTACACAATAAAGAAAAACTTTCCTAAATTATTGAAAATTTTATGTCCAACAATTATTATTTTCAGTAGTGATTTGTAACTGTATCGAGGAATTTTAGTTGGAAAGAACGAAATTATTGGAGAAGTACTTACCTTAAATAAGAACTTTGAAAAAGATGTGAAGAATCTTGAATGGAGTCTTCTACTTTGATTTTTCCTTAGCGTTTGAGAGAAAAGGGAATGATGGATTAAAAGATTGAAATAGGATTTTTAGGGCTTTATAGTAGTCCAGAAATCCATTTTAATGTTTTCCCTAGCGGTATAAGTAGAAGAAAGTTATATTATTTAGACTTTTCCCGCAGCTAAAACGTAACTCCATTACATTATTTAGTAATAAAATCATAACTCTCTACTCCGAATGTGATATGTTGCATACTTTGTGGCGTTGGAAATATAATTCAAAGAACTTTAGTTTTATAAGATATGGGTCATGTAACTCTTCATATTCTAAGAGAAATTGTTGTTTTAAGTTGACCCTAGTAAAATCTTACATCAAAACATAATTTTAAGGAAACTTTCAACTTTACTTTGTGCAAGGAAGTTCTAGTAACATTAATTCATACCTAATCATCTCCAAACTAAAGAATATATATTTACACACATGGGAGATTTATGACTCCTTCTAAGACCCTTTTCAAGGATTATTCTATTAACCTTTCCTCCTTGTCTTATAAGACACCCCATATAACTCTTTAAGGGGAAAAATGCTTACATCAGCCTATTTCACTTTATCAGCTGAAATATACTATCTAGACAGACATGAAAAATCATTACCTTAATTAGTATATCATCCCGTTACATACAATCTCGGGTACATCTCTTAATGTTTTGTTACATTTATGACTTAGCCACACTTCATTGCTCTCATGTTAAAGTTAGAATCTGATACTTGTACCACTCACACTTGTAAAAGGTAACACCTTAATTTCTTACCTTCTTTATGTCAAATCTACAAGACTAGATCTCGAACTAATATCATCACTCTGATGTTTCCATTCTTTTTTATCACTACTCACATCTCAAATCAAGCCTAATGTTTATTACTAAACCCAAATATCAATATGATTGCTTGCAGAATATACTCCCTTACAACTGCTAGATACAGATTAAGAAAGACTAGCCCAGTAAAATCTCATGAAAAGTGGTCAATCATTATCTCTCAGTCTATATACTTATGATTTACCATCACACTTGTTTTCATAACATAAGTAATACTTACCCATTTGCTATATATCATTGCCTAATTATTTTTGTAGCCTTATAAATATTATGGGTTTTTCCTAGAAAATCATAGGCCTAGCTTAGATCTATTAAATTATGAATACTTATGTTACTTGTAACACCATATTCCCAAAAAAAGGAAATGAACCAAATATTTTGGAAGTTGTAGGAATCACCCACATAGGCCAACCACGGATCGTAAGGTCCAAAGGTTTGCCACCTTGCCAAAAGATTTGAAGTCCTTGACCACGGCTCGACCTACATACTGTAGGTCAAACCAGGACCTCTGGTCAGGTTCCATGGTTCGATGGACAAAATCATTTTTTGATGAAAAAACATGGTCCACAAGGATGATCCATGGTTCAAACCACAGTCCGTTGGGTGGGTTCATCGCTGGTCACCTCACAGTTATTATTAGGGACACTTGGGTCTTATCCTAATTAATTAGTTCATACACAAAATAATTTTATCCTTCACTAAGACCCCTACATAGGCCTTTTTAACCCCCAAATTTTCCCATTCACTTCGTTCTTCCAAATTCACAAAATAAAAAACAAATCTCTTCTCCAAATATTTGTCTGTCTAGTAACATTATTATGAAGATTCAACCTAGGTTTCAAGTAGAGGTCTTAATTCCTCCCTTGAATATTAGATTTCAATGTATCATAGTTTTCATCCATGGATACCTTCCGTTCACAAATTCCCCAAATTCAATTATTCCAAAAGGTAGAATTTACCCAATTGAGTTAGGGTTTTCTTAAATTATCATGGATTCTCTTATCTGTTTATTTAAATGATTAGATTATGATATTTTATGCATGAATTAATGCAATATAATGATTTTCCCATGAATCAACTTAATTCTCACATTTTCAAGTTATTAATCATATGGTGTGGAATTTTGATCTTCAAGGAAAAGTTTTATGAAATTGAGCATGTATAGCAAAATTCACATGTATCTATGATGGAATCCATATCTAAAAAATTTTTATAAGAATTATTCAAAGTTGGATTTTAACCTTTAGAGGTGAATTATGGACTTATAACTTATCTGACAAAATCTGTGCAAATGTTTTATGAGTGCTTTGAGAGTAATGTATCATTGATGATATGTTGTGCAAGGAGATTCTCATAAACGCATACTAGCATGATATTAAATGTCTTATCACATAAAATTAATTCCTAGGTTAAGAGGCTTTATCACCTAATTTAATCAAAGAGTAAGAGCTAACCTAATGAGCTAGCTAGGTTAGATTGTTCAAACACAGTTTTCCATGATTATTAAAGTCAAGTAACAAATGAATATAATTTGGTATTTATGCTTTGCATCGAGTGAATAACTATGAGGGGATGAAATCTCTCCTACAGTGAAGGCGGGGGGTTTCTTGAAGCAATAGCATGAGATATAAGCTCCCCCTTTAGTAGAGGCCGGGTTTATAGCATCATTGTCCTTACCCCTTAATGATATGCCCCCATAGGTGGATTTGTCGGTGGATCAAATTAATATAGAAGTGCATGGTTTTACATTGGAAAGTAGGACACCCCTTTCTAGTGTTAGAGACATTGGGGGATCATTTTATAATTCCCCACAAGTAATAATGAACTAAGGTTACTTCCATTAAGCATTACATATAAGTTAAAAGTTTTCAACTATTAAGTTATCTTGCATTGACCATGACTTTATGACTTATGTTTCCTAATTCTTTCGTATTTAGTTTGGTAAATTGCATGTCATAAAACTAAATGTCCCTTTTTATCAGGATTTAAACATTTTATTCATGACTATCTTACTTGGTATATTGTTTTGTACTAACTCATACTCTTGCGTAGAATATCCATAATGTAGGATCAGGCAGTCACGGTAATATATTTTATGGCTAGAGATTAACTTGACATATTCCAAGCATTGGTGTATCCTCATGCTTTAAGGAAAAACATTCATTTTTTATTTTTTTTTTAATTTTATTTGTCCTTATCACATGATGTTTCGGCTAGGCCCAATTTCATTCTATTGTATGAGATGACTATGATGACAAAAGTGTATTAGACTTCTATTTTTCTTTTAAAAAATATTTTGGAGTTGGACTATTGTTGTAATCTTATTGTATAGTTTCTTATCTTATGAGAGCAAAGTGTATGTATGGAGTACTTTGAGGTTTGGATTCCTTCGGGATTCTATACACCATGTTACACCTAGGGGGAGCCCCTGGTTCATGAGAAACATATTTTCATAGTAGAAGGCTTAGAATTGTCCTAGGATATCTTATAAACCTTGTTTAGTAGATTCTTGTTCATAACTATGAAGCGTGAAACATTTATGAAGGATAGACTTCAAGATTATTAGGAAAGTTCACTTATTTCATTACTCTTATCTCGTACGAGTTCAACTCTATAAGGTCTCTCTGTTAATCTTTGTTCTATGTTCTTCACGATATGACTTTATGAAGATCTTATACTAGCAGGAATGTGAGGGAGAATGTGGACAAAGAAGTTCCTCCCAAGATCCTCAACCTTCGATCGATCCTTTGGCCGAGCAAGTAGCCATTGTGTAGTTTAGGGTTTCTTTTCAAATATTAGCTAAAGCCTTGATATCCCAAGGCAATAGGGTGATAGTGGTTCGCGTGAACCCAAATTTGGGTACGGTGTGTTCAACAATGAGGGATTTCACAAGGATGATTACTCAAGAGTTTCATGGTTCTAAGGTTAATGAAGATACTCAATACTTGATTATTGATGTTTATAAGGTTTTGATGATCCTTTAAATCACACCGGTGGAAAATATGAAGTTTTCATCTTATCAACCAAAGGGTATATCTCAAATATTGTATAAAAAATGAAGCAATGGAGACCGCAAGATGCAAGTTTTAGTTTATTTGGAGATGTTTAAAACCACTTTTCTTGATAGGTTCTTTCACTTGAGAGGAGAAAATTCATGGTGCTTGAGTTCATTAACCTTCGATAAGGAAGTATGATTTTGAGGTAATATGCTCTAAAGTTTACTCGGTTGTTTAACTATACTTCATCAATGGTTGTGGATTCAAGGCTAAGATGTGTAAGTTTGTTCAAGGTGTGTCTCAAATGGTGCTTAATGTGTATTGAACCAACATGCTCATTAATGAAATGGACACCATGTCTCATGGTGAAGGCACCATATATTGAGGAGGAAAACTTATAGAAAAGTCAAGGAGGCAAAAAAGAGCTAAGACCGGTGATAGTAATTCAACTAATACATGGTCTGATAGACTAGTCTTCGTAGATTCCAACAAACCTTTTCCATTCAAGGTTCCTCCAACTCTTCACCTAAGTTCAACCAATATAGGGCGTCACCCTATGACTTAAGGAGGTAATGGTACTGGATCTTCATTGCGTAGGTCTAATTGTACTAAGTGCTTACAAAAGCACGAGGGTAAGTGTTTAGCCAACAAAGATGGTTATTTTTGTTGTGGTAAGAGTGATCACAAAATAAGGGATTACCTAATTCTTCCGGATAAATGTAGAGAGTGAAAAAAAATACCACTATTGGTGTGGTTCCGCTGCTCCTAAGTTAACCACTTTTATTCTCTTCCGAATTATTGTAAACAAGATGATGTATATGTGTTCCTATATATTAGTGTTACCTTATTTTTCCTGATGCCATTTGTGGGATGTAACGTTTGATGTTCTCTCGGATGTGTTTTTAGAACCTTATTTCGTCTCTACTTTTGTTGATGATTCTATTGCGGTTATGAGGGTTTATAGAAAGTTTCATGTCTCCTTTTCCCATAGAGTTACTCTTGTTTACTTGTTAGAGCAAGATATATTAGAATTTAATCTTATATTAGGTATGGATTGGTTGCACTCATGTGGTGCTTTTATTAGTTGTAGAACCCATGTATTTAAGTTTAAGTTCTTGAATGAGCCTCTCCTAAAGATAAATAGGGAAAATTATATGCCTAATGGTAAGTTCGTTTCTTATCTTAAATCTAAAATGATATTTTCTAGGGGTTGCTTTTTCCATCTAGTAATTGTGATGAATGTAGTTCTAAAAACCCATCTCTTGAGTCGGTCCTTTTGTTAATGAGGTTTCGAAGGTGTTCCTAGATGACTTATCTATTAATCCTTTTGAGCGGAAAATAGACTTTGCATTGACCTTCTCATAGTTACACAACCTATCTTAATTTATCTTCAACCTATGGCTACGATAGAACTTAAGGAGTTGAAAGAACAATTGAATGATTTGTAGGATAAGTGGTTCATTTGACCGTGTATCTCATTAGAGTGCTCTTGTTTTGTTTATGAGAAACAAAGATGGTACTCTTCTTCTGTTTATTAATTATCGACAGTTGAACAAGGTTACTACTAATAATATGTATTCTCTCCCAAGAATAGATAATATATTTTACCAACTTTAAGGAACAAGTTATTTCTCTAAGATTGATCTCCAATCGGGTTATCACCAATTGACAGTGAAAGATTATGAAATTCTGAAGTTTTCTTTTCGAACTTGGTATGGTCATTAAGTGTTTTTGCAATGTTGTTTATGTTGCCTAATTCTCTAGTGACGGGTATGAATATGATGAGTAGGGTGTTTAGAAAATACCTTTACATTTCTGTGATCGTATTTATTGATGATAGTATTATCTACTCATGGAGTGAGAATTAGAAAATTGATAATTGAAGATCATGTTTTAAATTCTTAAAGAACAACAATTTTTTGTGAAGTGTGGCAAATGTTAATTTTTGTTAAAGTTCCTACCTTTCCTTTGTCATATTGTATCAAGTATGGGTAATGAGGTGAATCCAAAGAATATGAATTTGTTCAAGAGTTGGCCCACACCTCTAATTCTCTTCATTATTAGAAGGTTATTAGGTTTAGCCGGTTATTATAGAAGGTCTGTTAAGGGATTTTCTTTAATTGCCTCTTCTTTGACGACTTTGAATCAAAAGAAGGCTAAGTTCATTTGGTACAAAGCGGGTGTGAAAAGAGTTTTCAAGAGTAGAAGGATAGACTTACTTTCACTTGGTGTTGACCTTATCGAAAGCGACAGATGTCTTATTGATTTATTGTGATGCCATGAGAGTTGGGCTAGGGTGATTGGTTATGCAAATTAGGAAATTTATTCTCTATGCCTAAAGGAACATAAAATCCTCCACAATAGTTATCATACTCATGACATTGAGTTAGCAGTTATTTATGCCATAATGATTTGGAGACACTATTTTATTGATTACACGTACATATGTTTACTGACCACAAGAGATTACAATATCTGTTTACCCAGAAACATATAAATCTTTACCTAATAAGGTTACTTTAATTATTGAAAGATTATGACATGAGTGTTCTTTATCATCTCCTTAAAGCTAATGTGGTAGTATATGCTCTTAGTCATTTATCTAAAGGAAGTGTTTCGCATATTGAAGAATGAAAGAAATTTTTTTTGAGATGTTCATCGATTCGCTCGACTAGGTGCTCAACTAGTGGCATCCACCAAGGGTGGTGTTTATGGTGTGCAATGCTTCCAATAATATTCTGTTGCAGATGTAAAATCCAAGCAACGTCTTGATCCAAATTTTGTAGAATACAAAGAATTACTGTAAGAAATTTTTTAAGGTTTTCTCAAATGGGAGGGATGGTGTACGTAGAAACAAAGGTCACTTATGTGTTCCAAATGTTGATGATTGAGGAAACATATTTTCATAAATGACCATACTTTCCGGTATTGGATTAACCTGGGGGCCACAAATACCTACTGTGATTTATGGGAGGTCAATAGATGGAATGAGACAAACAAAGATATTGAGGAATTTGTGGCTAAGTGTCAAATTGCAAACATGTGAAGGTTGAGAATCAAAAACCATGAGGTTTGTCCCAAGGCATTAGCATTCCTGCTTAGGTATGGGAAAGCATGCTAATGAACTTTATAGTTGATTTTCCTCGCACTTGTCAAGAACATGATTGAATTTGGGAGATAGTAGATCAGATGAATAAATTGGCTCATTTCCTAGCCATCAAGGATTCCTGTTCCGCGAAATACTATGCGAATTTATACTTGAGAGGAATGGTAAGGTTGCATGGACTGCCTTTGTACATTATTTCTGATTGTGGTACCCTATTCACTTCTCTATTTTGTAAAACATTACAAAAGGGGTTGGATCTATGATTAAGATACTCACGACATTTCACCCCCTAAATGATGGGAAATCATAGCATACTACCAAAACATTAAATGATATGTTAATGACTTGAGTGATCGATTTAAAGGAAATTGGGATGACCATTTGTCCTTGATTAAGTTTGCTTACAATAACATTTTTCACTTAAGTATTGATATTGCTCTATTTGAGACCTTTTGTGGTAGGAGGTGTACCTCCTATATTATCATTTGAGGTGGGTGAAGTTTCCTAATAGGTTGCGAATTTTTATACGAGGTCATGGAGAAAGTTCAGCTTATATGGGTAAAGTTGAAAACAACTCACTATCGACAAAAAATTTATGCCGATGTAAGAAGAAGGGATCTAGAGTTGATGTTAACGATTGGGTTTACTTTAAAATCTCAACAATTACGGGTGTAATAAGGTTAGGTGAGATGGGGAAACTTAGTCTTGAATATGCAGGCCATATAAATTTTGAGGTTGTTGGTAAGTTTTCTTATGAGGTAGATTTGCCAAATGAGTTGGCAATGGTGTATCCTATTTTCAATGTATCTATTATTAAGAATTGTGTCTGAGATCCAACATCCGTAGTTTCCCTATAACAGTTGAGAGTTGATGAATGTCTTTCTTATTAGGAATTTCTCGTAGAGATTCTACACCGGCAAGTAAAGATGTTGAGAAACAAAGAAATAGCTTTTGTAAAAGTATAGTGGAGGAATTAGTTAGTTGAGGGTGCTACTTGGGCGGCCGAGGCCGATATAATATCAAGATATCCTCATCTCTTTCCTTCTACTCATATTCTATCTTGAGTTAATGAGTTCCTCTTCGTTTTCCCTTTTTGACACAATACTGTATTTTTATGTGTTCATAAGATTTATGTATGTGATCCATGTTCATGAAAACTTGTTGTTTGAATGAAAAATTAGTTTACTTTCATGACTTTCTCATGTTGTTATGCGTTGAGTATGATTTGCCTATTTACTTCATGAGATGAATTGATAAACATGTTGTAGATATACTAGTTGAGATCGAATGCATATAAGCTACATGAGATTTCGTTGAGCATGCTTTTAGCTTGGAGAAGGTAGTTTCTCATCCTCAAAGGAGGCACTCACTTCTCCAAATAAAAAATGCTCAACTCAACATCACATAGCCAATATGCAATTCTCTCAAGAGCATACTAAAGCATGTTCATCAAAATATCTCATGAAGTCAAATAAGCATCTCATACTAAATGTACAAAAACATAAGGAACATAAGTCATGAAAAACTCATTTTCACATTAAATATGAATCTCATCAAGAACATGCATCATTTAAGGAAATCATGGTGAACACATAATTCAAACATGACTCCCAAACAAGTAATTCTAGATCATCTACTTACTTACCTCAAGCCTGAATAGGAGAAGAACGAAACGATAAGGTTATCGGGACTTCATATCGGCCTTAGCCTCAAAGTAGCACCCTTAACTAGATGATTTCTCTACGAAGTCTTGAATAAATCTACTTCCTTGTTTCTTAACTGATTACTTGTTGGTCAAGAATTTCTATCGGAACCTCTTCATACGAAGAACTTTCATCCACGTCCAACGCTTCCAAGGGAGTAACGTACTCCGGGTCCCCAACACAATTAGAAACATCAAACACTGAGTGAACCAGAGCCAAAATCATTTGACAAGTCCAATTTATATACAACTTCTCCAACATGCTTCACAATTAGATAAGGGCCCACATATAGGAACTAAGTTTCCTTTTTTTTTTCAAACCTCATCACACGCTTCATGGGTAGTATTTCGAATAGAACAATTATCTACCTACAAATCTAGGTCCTAGTCCTCATATAGGAATTGGACTTTTGGCTACTTTGAGACATTTTCAACTTTTCTATAATGAGCCCAACCTTCTCAATGGCCACATAAAGTGACTCGAGACCAATAAGAGTAACATCACTCAATTCAAACCAACCAACTAGACTCTACACCCCCTGCGATACAAGGCTTAAAAATAATCTACACTGATAGCTTATTGGTGACTATTATTGTAGGAAAATTCTATCAATGGAATGTGCTCGTACCAATACCCTTGAAATCTACAAGACACGCCCTAAACATATCTTGTAATGTACGAGTGGTGAACTCACTTGCCGATCCATTTGAGGGTGAAAATAGGTGCTAAGATTCACTTTAGTACCAAGCCCTTTTTGGAATGACTTCCGAATATGTGAAGTAAATTGAGTACCCCAATACGAAACGATTGACAAAGGAACCCCATGTTACCTCACTATCTCCCTTATGTACAAATAAGTCTAATCTTCCAACAAAAGCGAAACCTTGACGTGAACAAAATTGGCTCATTTTTTCAACTGATCAACAATGACCCAAAAACACTCATGTAGCCTTCTTGTACGAGGCAAGCAACAACAAAGTCCATATTCACCTCTTCCCACTTCCAAGTGGGAATGGGTATAGCTTGCAATGAACATCACAGCCTTTGGTGCTCAACCATAACTTGTTAACAATTTTGAATTTTTGCTAGAAGTCGTGAAATATAATTCTTCATACCATTCCAACAATAGACTTCTAGTAGATCATGATACATCTTTGTGGCTTCAAGATGAATATCAAGAACTATGAGCCTCCTCCAAGAGTTTCTCCCTAAACCCATCAAAATCCAGAACACATAATCTACCTTGGTACCTAAGAACCCTATCTCCACTGTTGGAGAAAGCCACTACGGATTTTCCAAATACCAGTTCTATCAACTACATCAAAATAGGATCAAGGTGTTTCTTAGACTTCAAATCTACAATGAAAAAAAAATTAAAGCCATTATGAACTGTGAAATAATCTTTGGGAGTATCTACTAGTTGGACACCCAATAGGAACAATTTATGCACATCACCTACTAACTCTTTCTTTTAATCCTCTATGTGAGTTACGCTACCCATGGAAAATCTACTTAAGGAATCCACCATAATATTATCTTTCCCGTGGTGGTAAAGTACATTCATGTCATAATATTATAAAAACTCTAGCCACCTTCTTTGTCAGAGATTTAAATCTTATTGGGTAAGCACATATTGAAGGCTTTTGTTATCGGTGAACATGTCTACATGGACCCATAAAAGTAATATCTCTATATTTTAATATCAAATGCTACCACTGCTAATTGAATATCGTGGGTCGGATAATTCTTCTCATGCACCTTGAGGGTCCTTGAAGCATAGGAAATCAGTTTTACCATGTTGCATGAGTACACACCCAACCCTACTCTAGAAGCCTCACAATATACCATAAACCCATTTGTACCCTCTGTAAGGTTAACACTGGAGTAGAAGTAAGACAATCAGTCAACTTTTTGAAGCTTTTCTCATAGGCCCCCGAAAACACAAACTTATCTTTCTTATGAGTCAAATCTGTCAAAGGAGAGGTAATGGAGGAAAAACCATCAACAAATCTTCTATATTAACTTGCAAAACACAAAAAGCTTCTAATATCGGTAGTAATTAAACGCTTAGGACAACCCATGACCGCATCCTTCATTTTTAGGTCTACCTCAACACCCTATATAGACACAACATGGAAAAAAAAAGCTACTGACCTCAACAAAAACTCACATTTACTAACCTTTGCATATAATTAGTTGTCTTTAAGTACTTGAAATACAATCCTCAAATGGTCCATCTATTCATCCTCAATCCTTCAAACGGTCAAGATAGCGTCAATAACATATCCGAATATTGTCAGACCCTATTCATTATGTCCATAAACGCCACCGAGGCCTTAGATAAAAAAAATGACAGCACAAGGAAGTCATGTGCCCATACCTTGTTCTGAAAGTCGTTTTGGGTATGTCATTCCCTCTCACCCTAAGTTGATGGAAGCCCGAACAAAGGTTATTCTTTTAGAATTATCTAGACCATTAGAGTTTATCAAACAATTCATCTATTATTTGAAGGGGACACTTATTATTTATGGTCACTTTGTTCAATTGGCATTAGTCAATAACAAAGACCCAAAGAAAAAAATAGTCGATTGAATAAAATCCTTCTCTAACAAACCCTTTAATTGTTACTTTAATTCTTTCAATTTAGCCGAAGACATTCTACAAAGAGGGATAAATATTCACAGCTAAAATAGAATTGCACTACACTATCTAGGAAAATGTGATCGTAACTCTCTACTCCGACGGCAAAATGATTCAAATTTAGCGGCATTGGAAAGATAATTCAACGACCTCGAATTTGATTGGTAATCAGTCATGTATATCTTTAAATTCTAAGAAATATGGTCATTTGAAATTGATCCAAGTAAGTTATTAATTAAAACTTAATCGATATGGAAACGTTCAACTTTATTTTATGCTAGGGGATGCTAATAACCTTTATTAATATTCAAAACATTCCCATGCAAAAAATATACCTTTACACATATGGGAAATATAAGAATCACCCCATATGACAGTTCAAGTAACTAAACAATGGTTTGAGTCTAAACTTAGAAATTTTTTGGGTGTCAAATAATATTCTTATAGGTTATATTTGATTTATCTTTGAGGTAAATAAGTCATGGTTTATGATTTAACTAGGTTTTTGGATAATATAGATATACATCATATTTAGAAAAAATAATTTTAAATTATAAAAAAATCTTTGCAAAAGTATGGTCAAATATAATTTCAATTGTAACACGTGAGATTCAAAAAGCAACAAATAATCATGTTTATCGGACCTACTATCAATACCAACGAAACCATCCATGGCCCTTTGTAGGGATGACGGTCCGTCAGTGGTGGCGTTGACCAAGAGTTGAATTTTTTCTAAAAATTTCTAGTTTGAGCACTCTGTGATGCTTCACAACATAGGCATGTTATCCATTCCACGAGCGATACATAGGTTTCATAGGTGAGTCATGGACTAATAAAGATTTCAAAGTCAGAAGTTGAATGACCACGGGATACGACCAGTCGATTTAACCACAGACCGTAGGTAGGCTACACCATTTGTTGTTCAAAGAGTGAGTATTTGAAACCAATGATGACCAACCAGGACAGTCCATAGGTAGACCAAAGAATGTAGGTCTGGAAATTGGTGTGGGATGTCATTATTCAGAAGAAAGGGCTTTTGGATCAACTTCAAACGTTCATATATTTTAGCAGAAAATGAATAATGTGGCTCAAAACTTATGAAATAAAAGATAATTGAATTCTCTTTCTAACACCACCATTTCTGATAAAATCCAAGCTCGTATTATAATGTTATGATTCTTTTAGTCAAGCCCTGTCGGGTAGACAATAAATGACAACCCAGTCAGCGACTAGTAGTTGAAGCGACTGTCCATCAGTTCCATAGAAGATGACACTTTTTTAGTTTTTAAGCCATGGGTTATTGGATATTTTCCAATTATTCTAAATCAATACTATGTCATTTTTCTCTCTAATAGAAGACCATAAAATGATTTTAAACCCCTAAATACCCAAACCCAATTAATTCTCTCAAATTCTACAAATAAGATAAAGTGTCGTCTCTTAGATATTTCTTTCTCTCAAAGTTAAAGATAAAAGCAAGGATTTCAGGATGGTGCCTTTTAATCACACATTGCTATCAAGCTTTTGGCATCAGGGTATGTTAATTTTTATCCATGGAGCCCTTTCCTCTACGAAGTTCTCAAATTCTCAAATTTTGTGAAGAAACATTCCTGAATTAGGATAGACTTTTCTTTAATTGTCATGGGTTGCTTTAAATGTTGATTTATTTTATTTATATACACGAGTTGAAGTAACTTCATATTATTAAGATGAATTCTCATAAGCCCATGCATAAAAAGTGTTTTCTAATCTAAGTTAAGATAATGTGGGTTTTGGACAATTAAAAGGTGACTTTCTAAGATTCACATGTAATTTCTTTATGAAATAGATGTAAGTGAACTTGAATATACATTGATATTTCAACCATGATTAAGAGCATGAATTATTTTAAATAATTCATGATTAGGAAAGCATGCTTATGACTCAAGAAAGCTTATTGATGAGATTCCGTATATGTTTAATGAAGTTTGGCCACGTGACATGAATGGAATATATATTTGACCTTAATGCTTTTCAGGATATTTTTCCTAAACTAGGTCTCAGTTAGTTTTGCATCTAGATATGCCTTAAAGGATTAGAACCACAATTTCAAAAATATTTTCATTAGTATAAGGAGCATCTCGAGCATGAAGCGAATGACTAGGGGCTTCAATGTCTATTATTAAAGTTCATTGACGGTGAAAGGGTTTCTTTTGCATTGTGTAAGGATCTATCCTATGATCAGACAAGTGGAGACTATCCAAGTCTTTTAAATATAAGATAAGTTATGTTTAGTGACTATTTTGTGAATTTAATTCTTAGCACAAAGAGGATATTGAGGTGGAAGCTCTTGCATGTTAAGGTAAGATTTCTAGTAACAATATCCTTATTCCTTACCTATGTTCCCCAATATGATGATTGTGTTGATAGACATTAGCTAGTGTATCCACATTATCTCAGATTCATGGTTCTGGCTTAGCAAGTAGGAAAACCATTTTAAGTGTGGGAAACACTGAGGGATTATTTAACATCTCACATGGTCTTTATGTCGGTTAAGGTTAATTTCCACAATAATAATGAACTAAGGTTACTATACGTAGTATTTCACATGTGTTCATAGATCATTTTGATTGCAATTATCATGATAACCATTATGTTTTCAAACCCTCTTATCTTATGTTTCAACCTTTTCTTTGAATAACATGAACATATCTTTTTTATAATAATTCCATACATTTATGCATGTATATAATGTTAAGTGCATTTTTTGACTAACACATACTCTTTCCTCCATCTCTCATCCTTACATGTAGGGTCTGAAGATTCCAACATGCACCTCTGTGTCTAGGATCTCTTAGTATTTGAAAATTGAAGATTGGTGAAGCCTAATGTTCGAGCACCAGAGTTTCTATCATTATGTCTTCATCTTTTAATTTTGAACTTGATGTAAAAGTTTCATATCGATTCCATCTTATATATTATATGGATTTGAGATGATGTTAGATTTTTGCTTCTCTTTATAAACCTTGTATCTTTTAAACTTTATCATCTTTTATGATATATGCTAAGTGGTTTGTGTGGAGCCTTTCGAGGTCATGTGTGTCATATTATGTCTAGGGGCTACCTTGGGTCTTTACAAACTTGATTTTATGATAGACAACAAGGTTTTAAAAGGTTGTATGATTTCTCACCACACCGAGTATATTTTTGTTCAAGTGTGTGAAGGGCACCACATTTACGGATTAAAGGCAATAAAATGATTAGGAAACAACATTTCTTTTGTTACTGTGAAATCATCTGATAGAGTGTTAATCTAGCTCTCTTTATTTTATCAACCCTATTTATGTTTTTCAAAATATGCCTCCATGAAGGAATCCCGTGGGAAGAATAGGAGTGTTCATGAAAATTTAATACAAGATGTTTCCCAAGTGCCGATAAACCCATTAGTCGAGGAAGTGACTAGTGATGAGTTTCAATCACATTTCATGCACTAGCCCAGGCTATGATTGTTCAATAAAATAGAGAGGTTGGATAGGAGAATAACAACGGTGAGAGACTTTCTTAGAATGAATCCTCCATATTTTCATGGGTCTAATGTTGAGGAAGATCCTCAAGATTTCAATGATGAGATATATAAAGTGTTTAAGATCATGGGAGTGACACCAATACAAAAGGGGGAATTCGACACTTATCAGCTTAAAGGTGTTTCTCTAGTTTGGTTTGACCAATAGACAGAAAAGAGGGTGGTAGATGAGGGTCCTCTTTATTGGGAGAAATTTAAGGTTTCTTCTCTTGATATGTTCTTTCCTATTGACATAAGAGAGGAAAAGCTACTTGAGTTCATCAACCTTTGACAAGGAGATATGAGTGTAAAGGAGTGTGCTTTAAATATCACACAATTGTCAAAATATGCTCCAAATATAGTTTTCGATCCAAGGGAAAGAATGAGTATGTTTGTGTCCAGCGTTCCAATTTAGTTGTCAAAGATGTCTAACCATCTTGCTTGTTAAGTATATGGATGTTTCTTGTTCGATGATTCATGCACAACAAAAAGAAGACAAAAAGTTGTAGGTGAAAATTACGCATTCAAAGTGGGATAGAAGAATAATGGTGAGTGTTAAGATTCAAGGTCTTTAAAGCCTTGGATTTTAGAAAATATAAATATTCATCTTTCTAGGACCTAGTGCAAGAACGACAGAAGCCACTGACTGTCCATGGTCTGACACAAGATGTGTAGGTGGGGTCTACCATTGGGCACCAAATGTGTATGGTCTCTAACCCACTCACGGTGGACCAGGACAGCCGGTTGTTGGACATATGGACCGTAGGTGAGGGTCAACAACCAATTGGAGGGAAATGGTTAATAAGTCAAATATAAATGGTCTTATATTTTAACATAAGATTATTTTGGTGGAACCTAACTTATGAAATAAAAGATAATTTAATACTATTTCAAACTCCACTTAGTTTACTAAATTCTAATCTCATTGTAAGAGTTATGCTCGTTTACTGAATACCTACCCGACCAATCTTGGCCAACAACTTCTATCGACTGTTGGTAGGTCAACCGATGGCCCGTCAATGATGCGATATGTGGAACTCATCAGATAAAAGTCAGGGTCATTTTGGTCCTTTCCCTATTCATTGGGCACTCACACTAAATCGTTGGATGTATATGCTACATTGTTTTACTCAATTTAAGCCTAATAACATAGTCAGACATGCCAGAACCTGTATTCACCAAAAATCATTCGAACTTAGAGCAAAAAGAAGAAGATATTGGTGCTAGTTTCCCGAGAAAAACCATAAGGTTCTCTTCAAGTTTCATCCCCAAACTCAGTGAATTTGTCGATAGATTGAGCACTAGGCATGTGGGATTTTACTAGTGGATTCCTTTCATCCACTATCTTCCTAGATTTTAATAATCTCCTTAATTCTCCATATCTTGTTTAGACATAGGTTTTCGAAAATCTTGTATATTTACTATGCTTTAGCTTTTGTAGTAACCTATATCGAAATGACATGTTTTTTTGGAAAGTGTGGTTAGTGAATTCCTTGCATAAAGATTAAAACCCTAGTGGTGAAGATTTATTTGGTTCATAAATTACACTTGCTAGGTCAGTTAAAAAGATAAACGTGCTACAATTTTTGAATGATTCACTATCAGTTCATAAATTGTTCATTCTTAGTTAGCGTGCCAGAATATTAAGATAATCCAGTATTTCATTTAGGTTTTGTCATTCCTATTTGTAGTTGGAGTAGCCTTAGGACCAACTTGGACTAGGGTGCAACTTACTCTTATATTCCAAGAACTACATTCCCCCGTAGGTTTATAATTATCCTCTTTGGGTAGCAGATCTAGTGATCATTCTAGTGATGCATTTATACCCATGGCAAGGTATATTGGGTGAGGCGTATATATTGGACACTTTGTCTACAACACATGGTTTTATGTCAATTAATAGTAGCTTCTACCGTAAAATATTAATACATTTGACCAGGTTGTTCGTTTTTACCACAATATTAAATCTCAACATGTTAGTTCATGATCAGTACTTTGTTATTGCAATTAGCACAATTTTCTGTTATATTTCAGTAATTATGTTTCTTTTTCGTTTATTTCATTGCTCAATTGTTCTTGTTCAACTTATGTATTTTGTTCAGCTATATTCAATAACATGAATGCTCAAATATATTCCACGTACTGACACATATAGTTTGCGCTACATCCTTTTATGATGTAGATTCAGGTACTTATCATCAAGCTCACGCATAGATCCATTCCTTATCCATATTCAACATCTTGAGTGGTGAGCCTTTACACTTCAAGGAAAATATACATGTTTATGTATTCAGTCTTTTATTTCAATTTTTAGTTTTTCTAGGCGCATGTCCCATGTATTTTTAGACATAGTATTAGATTGAACATTAATTTTTGAATGATTGTTCACATTCACTAAATTTTTTAGAAGTTATATATATATATATATATATATAATATATATATATAGATATATATATATATACATATATATATATATATATGCATATATATATATATATATATATATATATAATATATATATATTATATATATATATATTATATATATATATATATATGTATGTATATATATATATACATATATATATATATATCTATATATATATATATATATATATATATATTATATATATATATATTATATATATATATATCTATATATATATATATTATATATATATATGTATATATGTATGTATATATATTGAGATCGCATTCGGGGTATTCCATACATTTAGTTAACTATTTTCCTAAGCGTCCACATAATATAACTTTATTCAATTTTTTTGTATGATAATGATATTCAAACATTAGGGTTATCTTGGCAACACTCTTGATCCTAGGTCACGTGTTTTCTTTCCACTGAGTGAACCAAATGAGAGACACATCCTTAAGCTAGTAGGATGCAAACTCCACCCTATCATTACCAGTCACTTGCATCACTACAAAGATTTTCTTAAGGAACGTGGTGTTAAAATAATATTTGAATTTTTTTCTCATTTTACTCACACATAATATCTTCATATATTCTTTGAATTAGGAGGAGCATGTGAATCATCTAAGAACTATTCCGAAAACCTTAAAGGATCACTAGTTATTCTCTAAGCTCAGCGAATATGGATAACAGTTAAAATTAGTCACTTTCCTTATTCATGTGGTATATAGCAAGGAAATTTGGGTGGATTCTCAAATATTAGGTAGTGGAGCAATATCCCAGAGTCACCTCCCCAACAGTTATCAAATGTTTCTTGGGTTTGGATTGTTATTAGAGGAGATTTGTTGAAGGATTTTCATCCATAGATTCCCCATTGACCAAGTTAACTCAGAAAAATATCAAGTTTCAGTGGTAAGATGATATGTGAGAAAAGATTCTCAAAACATAAGACCAGGTTGACTACAACTCATGTATCGACTCTAAGATGGTATATATGGGTATGTAATTTATTTTGATGCATCAAGGGTAGGGCATTGTTGTGTGTTCATGTAGTGAAGTAAGTTCATGGGTAATTCTTCTAGACACCTTAAAGTACATGACAAGAACTACCTGATGCATGTCCTTGAGCTTGCAGTTTTAGTATTTGGCCTAAAGATATGGAGACATTACTTGTATGGTGTTAAAGTAGATATGTTCACATATCATAGGAACCTCAAGTATGTGTTCACACAAAAAGATTTTATTTTTTGCTAGAGTAGATGGTTTAAATTCCTCAATATTATGATATTAATGTGCTTTACCATCCTTGAAAGGCCAATGTAGAAGTTGATGCTCTTAAAATACTATCTATTGGTACCATAGGACACGTTGAGGAAAAACGAAAGGAATTAGAAAAAGATGTTCTTCGGTTTTATCTCTTACGAGTTGGTCTTATATACATAAAATATGGTGGTGTTATGGTTCAAATAGATCTGAATCATCAGTTGTAGAGGAGGTTAAGGAAAATCATGATAGTGATCATGTAACACTTCGATTAAAAGGTGTAGTTCATTAGTAGAAGTTTAAGTTTTCTCTCAAGGGGAATATGGAGTGATTCGATAACAGGGTTACTTATGTGTTCCTAATGTATGTAAGTTGAGACAATAGATCCTCATAGAAGCCCATTATTCTAGATTTTCTATTAAACCAGGTACCACTAAGATGTACCATGATCTTCAGGAAGTCCTTTGGTGGAACAACATGAAGAGGGATATTATAGACTTTTTGTTTAAGTGCCCCTATTATAAACAGGTTAATGTAGAACAACAGAAACCTCGAGGTATGACCACTGAGATTAACATTCCTATATGGAATTCGGAAGTGATAAACATGGTTATCATTTTGGGGTTATTTCTAACTCGCAGACAACATGACTCCATTTGGGTGTTAGTAGGCATAGTAACTATGTACGGTCACTTCCTGGATATCAATACTACAACTATAGGAGAGTACTACACCAAACTCTATGTCAATGACATAGTCAATTTGGATAATGTTCCCTAGTCTATCATCTCAGACAGAGGTTATCACTTTACCTCTCATTTCTGGAAATCATTTTAAAAAATTCTTTGTACTCGAACAGACTCTGGCGATCATTTAAAAAATTTCAAGGTACTCGACTAAACCTCAGTACAACATTTCGTCAAAGACATATTGTCAAGCAGAACCTACCATCTATATCTTAGTGGACATATTTAGAGATTGTGTGATTGATTTGAAGTGAATTTGGAATGATAACCTACCTCTCATAAATTTCACCGTAAATAAAAGCTTCTGTTCCAGTATTCAAATGGACCCGAATGAGGCACTATATGGGTGTAGATATATGATCATGATTGGTTGGTTTGAAGCACGTAAAGCAGCCTTGATTTGGCCAGATTCAGTTCACGAGGCTATGGAGAAAGTTAAACTAATATGAATTAGATAAGACATCCTAGAGTACTATATGTCCTATATAGATGCGAGGAGAAGGGCTTAGAGTATGAAATTGATGATTGCGTTTTCCAGAAGGTGTCACCTATGGGAAGCTAAGTCGTATATGCGTTGGTCTGTATAGAATCCTAAAAAAGGGTTAATAATGTGGTTTATGAGTTAGAGTAGCTAGCACAACTAGCAACGGTTCATCCAGTCTTTCAATTTTCTTGTTGAAAAAGTATGTGGGTGAACCGGCATCGATAATACCATCATAGAGTATGGTTGTTAAATATATTCTAACCTATGAAGAAGTGTATGTTGAAATTTTTGAACGTCATGTTAATTTGGAAAATAAGGAAGTTGCTTCGGCAAAGGTTTTTTGGAGTAGTTCGTCAGTAGAGGGAGCTACTTGAGAAGCAGAAGCAGACATGATGGCCAAGTTAGGTTTTTTGGTAGTGAAATACCTATACCAATGTAACCTGACTTAGAAATGGTTGTTAGATTATAGTGATAGAATTATTTGAGAATTGTTTAATTGTCAAAGATATCTTTCCATGAGAGATCAGTGTTAAGAAAGGCTTAAACAGTAACTCTTGGAGTGTATGCTTCACTCCAAGCAGATATGACAATAATAAGGAGTGTGAGACAAGATATGGTCTGGAATCCGAGAACAAAGGAGAGAAACACCTAGTAGATGTGAGGACTATCTGAGTTTAAAGGGAAACTCTTATTTATTAGAGTGTGGGTTTTTCCAAAGCTAGGTCTCGTGAGACGGGATCCTTCGAATAGTTGAGTTAAAGTTTCAGAGTATAGATCTCAATATTCCATGGATTAAGACATTTTTGAGAATCATCTCAAAAATCCTAAAAATAATGAACTAAGACTTACGTAATGAAGTAACTCATAGATGTCAATAGTGTGGATGAACTTAGACATACTAAAAGTTGTATGTCATAGTGTTCAAGACTATAATTGGACTTTGACATACTAAAAGAAGTAAATCATAGAGTCCATGTGAATAGGAACTTGGACACACTTAATGAAGTATCTCTTAGGGCTGAACTTAATGATGAACAAACATGTGTTAACATAGAGTACCTCATAGGAATCTATAGATAAAAAGAGGAACTAGGTTCCAAATCAAGAACAACTAGTAATAGGACCTAAAGGTAATACTTAATATGATTAGTAATATGGGATTATATGAGTGCATTGTCCAAAGTATGACTTAGGGTCATTAAAGAGAATTCTTGAGATAATATTGGACTAGAGTTGTCTTTCGTAGTTATAGTTGACTACAGGAATGAAATTCCTTAGTTAAGAGAGCGAAGTTAATGATGTTGCAAAAGTAGGGTGGGTGTGACTACGATGACTTCAAGTAAATAACCCAACTTGTAGGTTGAAGTAGATTCCACAATATAATGGTCTAGACTTAAACTTAACTAACAGTTATATTCGTTTAGCTAATGTATTTCTGAAAAAAAGTAAGTAAAGGGGGGATTTGTATAATAAATTCGTTAAATTGTAAGTAATTAGTGAGCATGATTAAAACTTTAGTTGTTATCGATATGAGAAAGAAATTACGGTACATGTGTTCCCCATATAATAACATGGTAATCTTAGTAACCACAATCCTTTCCTAGAGATAAGTTAGGTATCGCTAAAATTTTGGTCTGTCATCTAGAAAATTTCACCCCGCACCTTGGTCCAAATATATGTGTATAATTTACTAACCCTTACCATTACATTATATGAGACATCAGATCAATGGATGCCTTAGCTTTCCCCCTCGCGCCAATCGGCATTACACTATAAGATAGTATCGCACTAAATCTATGTTGATAATTTTTCTTATTAACCACCTCATTTATTCGACAAGTATGAACAAGGCGAGTTTTAACGCATGCACTCATTAAAAAGAATTCTAAATAAAAGAGTTATCAAGTCATGCTATAACATTATTGGTGGATTGCTTAATTATTATTCATTCTTTGTAAATCACTCAAGGTTCCCACAATCCTAGTTATAATTTTATTTACCCATATTAGCTAGATAACAATTTATTGTTTTAGATTACGTAATAACAAAATTAAACCTAGAATTTCATCTTGAATTTCAAAGACAAAATCTTCAAAACGTATTTCTAAATCAATAATTGCAAAAGTTTGCAAAATGTATCTCCAATGGAAAGAACTAAACAAGAACAATAATGTCTACCCCCCCCACTCCCATTTGACGATTGAACAGTATGTACCATAAGTCAATCTACGGTCCGTAACTCCTCTTCGTAGCTCTACACTTAGAATTTTAAGCATCACGTACATGAACCAATTATCTGAACGATTTGGTGGAGCAACAGTATGGTCCATAGATCAATCTATGGACCATAAGTTACAACCGTGGTTCCACACTTTTTCATGCATTCCCTGATCTTCTTCAGCAATGCCTTCCCTTCCCATCTATTACTATCATCTATGGGGCGTAACTTCACCTACGGTTTGTAGGTTGCCTCAATATATTCCCTTTTCTGCACTTTTCTCAAGTGTCTCCAATTTTTTACGTCTGAACTTATTTTCTAGAAACTTAACAAAAAGACATAAAGAATCCACACAAAATAACCCTAGGTAAACATAACTCTGAAATAAAATATACATATATCTTGGTTGTTTGTCCATAATTATCACCTGAACTTGTGTCGGAAAGTTAGTCCCACGCTCAAACTATTGTGGCAGCCTATTACACACCTATCTTGTTCAAAGTGATATTAATATCTCCTTCCGAAGACAATCTTAGTTCTATGTAAAAAAAAGTGTTATACACACGTTTTCAAAATAAAATATATTTATTTAAATTTTAAAAAACCCTTACCTCTTGATATTTTCTAAAACTTTTGCAATAGAATAAAGATTTGGGTATCTTTCTCATATGACCATACATTTCTCATTTAAAAAACTATTTCTTCATCTTCTCCATTGTTCATAAACTAAAGGAATAAAATAAATATTAGAAGAGAAAGTTTGAGTCATAATGTCAATTATGAAGTTAAGAGATGTTGGCAGCGGCGATAGGCGATAGGCAGAACCATTGTTGCCGGTAGAAAAAATATAATTTTTAGATTGGTAAAATATTTTAAAATCTTGATAACTAATATATAAATAAAGCATTTCATTGTTATTTTTTCTGTTTAATGATTAATAAAATATTCTATTAATTATTTGAGACATAAAAATGACATAATGGTGGTTTTAGGTAGTGCTCCGGCGAGAATAGAGAAGGCAAAAATGGAGAAACCATTTTCTTCCATGAACTTTTGATAAATTTAGAAAATATAATCATGAATTATGCATAAATTTTATATGACTTTTAATATAAATCAATATCTTTGTGGTGATTATTTTTCGATGATCTTTTTCAGTTAATTTTCCGGCGAGTTCAAACAGATAATCATGAATTTTAAGTTGAAAATTATTAAATTTTCTTTGGAAGTCAGCAGGTTCTCCACTCCTTTGTAATTCTTTTTTAAGTTATTCTTGAAGGGTAGAGTGTTAGATGTACTGCCATTAAACAATAAGTTGTGACAAATGTTGTAACACCTTAAGATGAAGAAGAACTCAAAATTAGGAAAAATATAAATGCATTAAAGAAATTGGGGCCACCATAAAAGACTAAAAATAAAAAAAATAGAAATAATTAATATATTAAAAATTATAATGACAATTATATTATTACTAACAAAATAGAGTCATTTTTTCAAATTTGTCATTCTAACATGTAGTTTTCTTGCCACGCACCTTAAGGAAGGTGAAGACACTTTCTTTGTCATGTCACGCTCTGAGGGGGTATTAATATCTTTTTTAACAAGATTAGGTGTGTAATAAGTCATTGCAATAGTTTGAGTTTGTAACTGGATTATTGGTACAAGTTCAAGGTGAATTTATGCCTTTTCCCTTGTTTTTATTGTGCAAATGGTTTTGAACCAATTTTTGAAAAAATTTGCCACATCTGATGTTTTTGATTGTGCCGTTCTTTTGATTTTTGAGTGTCGGTCTATAATTTTAAAATGTACCTCTTCATAAGAAAGATTTTCCTTAATATTTAAACCCTCTAAGGGAACTATGGTTGATGGATCCCCAATACATTTCTTCAACATTGATAAATGGACCAGCGATGCACTAATGCAAACACATTTGGCAAGTCTAACTCATTGCAACATTGCCCACTTGCCTTAAAATATCGTAAACACCCACAAATCGAGGACCAAGTTTCCCCTTCTTTCCAAACCTCATAACACCCTTTATGGTAGATATCTTCAAATTAACCTTAACATAGATATGGAATTCAAGATCACTTCTTCTAACATTGGCATAGGACTTTTGCTGACTTGTGTGGTCCTTAACCTCTCTCTAATAATCCAAAACTTATTAATGGCCTCATGCACCAATTACGAGCCAAGGAGAGCAACTTCCCCTACTTCAAAACATCCTATAGTAGACCTTTATATCCTACCATAGAGAGCCTCAAAGGAAGCCATGAAAATACTCAAATGATAACTATTATTATAAACAAACATAACTCATTGCATATGGTCATCCCGATTGCCCTTAAAATCTCACGCATGCCCTCAACATGTCCTCTAAAGTTTGAATGGTGAGATCTACTTGAACATCTTTTTGAGGGTGAAACCCAGTGCTATGATCACCTTGTTACATAGACCTTTTGGAAAGACTTCAAAGACTATGAAGTAATTAAGGACCTCAATCCGAAAGTATAGACAGGGAACTCCATATAACCTTACTATTTCCATTACATACAACTTATCATATTCTTCTCTCGAGTAGGACACTTGAAAAAAATAAAATGAGCGGATTTTGTCATCCAATCCACTTTTACCCATATCGAATAATGTTGACGCCTAGTACGTGGCAAACCTACATTAAAATCCATGTTCACATCTTCCAACTTTCATGTACGAATAGCAATATCTTGTGACAAACCTCCCGACCTTTAATGCTCAACGTTAACTTGTTGAAAGTTAGAACATTTTGCCTCAAATTTTACGATTTCCATTTTTCGTTCCATTCCAACAATAGTATTGTTGGTCACGATACATTTTGGTCCCCCCAGGGTGAATAAATAATCGGGAACTATCAGCTTCTTCTAAAAATTGCTCTTTTACAACGTCAACATTTGGAATGCATAACCTACCTTTATACCTAAGTACTCAAACTCCCCCCTTCAGAGAAAGCCTCAACGGACTTTTTGAGTACCTCCTATTTTAACTATATCAATATATGATCAAAACTTCACTTAGACTTCAAATCCATTACAGAGGATTATTCGGAACCATTATGGTCCATGACACCACCATTGGTGGAATCCACTAGTTGAACACCTAGTGGGATAACCTATGAAAATCACAAACAAAATATTTCTTTTCATCCTCTAAATGAGCAACACTACCCATCGAGAACCTACTAAGAGAATCTACTACCACATTAGCTTTGTCAGGATGATAAAGGGAACTCATATAATAATCCTACAATAATTATACCTTCACTAACCATGATTCAAGTCTTTTTTATTAAACACATATTGTCGACTTTTGTGATTAGTAAAAATATCCTCATGGACCTAAAACAAGTAATGCTTTTATATCTATAAGGAAAACACAACACCCGCTAACTAAAGATCATGTATAGAATAATTCTTCTCAAGGACTTTATTATGCCTTGAAGCATAGCCAATGTGCTTACCATTTTGCAACAATAGAGATCCCAACCTAACTCTACAAGAATAATAATACACCATAAAACCATTATGTACCCTCCAATACGATCATCACCAGAGCGGAAGTAAGTCTATCTTTCAACTCTTGAAAACATTTCTCACAAGTCCGACCAGACAAACATAGACTTCTTTTGAGTTAAAACCATTAAATGACAAAGCAATCGAGGAAGATCCCTCAACAAAACTTCTATAAAAACCGACCAAACCCAAAAGGCTTCTAATTTTGGAAGGAGTTACAAGTCTAGGCAAACTCTTTACCGTATCGGTCTTCTTCGAATCTACCTCAATACCTTCACTTGAAAAAATATGACCAAGAAGAGCTATGTATCTTAACAAATATTCACACTTACTAAATTTTTCAAAAATTTGTTGGTCATTAAGAACCTGCAACACAATTGTCAAATAGTCCACATGTTCATTCTCACTCCTTTGAATAGATCAATATATATCATCTATAAGTGCAATCAATAGCATGTCTATATAATGCCCAAACACTCAATTCATCTAGTCCATAAACGTCGACGGAGCATTAGTCAACCCAAATGACATTACCCCAAACTCATAATGACCATACCGGATTCTAAAGGTCATATTTTGATATATCCTCTCACCCTCAATTGGTGATAACCCGAACGAGATCAATCTTAGAGAAATAACTATCCCTTTGAATTTGGACAAACAAGTCATCAGTTCTCCAAAGAGGATACGCATTCTTGATGGTTACTTATTAAATTAACAATAATCAATGCACATTTTAAGAGACCTATACTTATTTTAAACAAACAACACCAAAGCATACAATTGAGAGATACTCGATAGCATGAAAACCTTCTCTAGAAAATCCATTAGATACTCTTTAACTCCTCCAGAATCATTGAATAAGGAGAAATAAAGATATATTACATATATGAATGAAATTCAATACTAGAATCTATTTTCCACTTTGGAGGAATACCGAGAAAATCATCTAGGAAATCAATTGACAATAGAGTCAACTCTAGAGAAGGGGTTTCAGAATAAACGCCCCAGACCCTAACAAGATGGTAACTCACCCTTGGGAGATCATCTTCCTAGATTTGGATAAGAGTAAAATATACCTCTAGGGATAGAATTTCCCTCCATTCTACTCTAAGATAGGGTCATTAGAAATAGAAATCTAACCACCCGAGTCCTACAATCGATAGAGGCATAATATTCATATAACCAACTCATACTGAAAATGACATCAAAGTCTAAGATGTATATCTTTAAAAAAAATCCACCAAAGTAACTCTATGGTATAAGGAAATGGGACTTCCCCTATAGAATCTCTTAATTATCACTATGTCACCAACCGGGTAGAGGCCAAAATAAGTTCTACTAACCCTTCGAGCAGTATATCAAACTTCATGGCAACATAAGGTGTCACAAAAGAAAAAGTAGCACCGGGATCTAACAAGTCATACATAAATAAGAAAGACTTTCAAATACCGATCACCATATCCAAGGATCTCTCTCGTTCATGTAAGGATTGAAGATCATAAAAATGGTTTTTCTTTGGGGCATTGGAGTTTGAACCGCTTGGAGGAGCTTGTTTATATTCTCATTCACTTACCTTGAGCATCGGACAATCTCTCATCTTGTGGCCAATTTTCGCACGACTAAAACACCCATTGGGGTCAACTAGGAACTGACCATCATGCTTTCTTCCATATTTTTCACAATTAAACCTAGCCACATCAAAAATACTACTATCACCCCTTTGAAGTTTAGGGTTGGAAACCCTATCCTTGTTGACCCTTAGATAACAAGAGGGGCCTTTTATGGAAAGACTTTGTCTATATTATTGCCGATCTTGTCCCTCGAACCTAGAATTTGAGAAGTTCCCATTACCAGTTTGCCTTTTTTTCACTTCTCTATTCTTTTTCTTGAGTTTTGAAACCTAAATTTATTAAGAGTATCCCATAATCCTTGGGATGTCCATTTTAAGATGGAACATTGCCTCCTGACATTTTTTTTCAACCAAATCAAAGGCACTTGTTAAAAACCTACTCATTTTAGCTCTGGAATCCGCCAAAATAGGCTGAGCATACCCTATAATAGAGTGAACTTTAGGGCATACTCATTCTCGCTCATACTTCCATGGCGAAGGTTGATAAACTCTTCCATCTTAGCTTCCCTCAAATATCGGGGAACGAATCTATCTAGATATGCATATTTTAACAATTCCCATTCTACATTCCTTTTCCTATGGGTCTTTCATCCTTTAACTGATCACACCATAATTGAGCAACATTTTTTTGTTTTCAAATGGCTATCTCCTCGTTCTCTTCCAAAGATACCCCCATGATACTAAGAACTTGATATGTCTCATCAATGAACCTTTAGGGATCCTCTTCCACCTTAGAGCCATAAAAATTGACAGGGTTCATTCAAGAAAAATCCAAACCCTTGTAGCAGCTGAACTCATGTTAGGATTCACTGGAGCTACAACTTCTCTATTGTCTTAAGCCGTCATAACTTAAGCCAACATTTGTATAGTATCCATATGATACACATGGATCATATTTTCAACCAAAGCATCTATCAGGGCTTGATGAGCTTAAGAAGAAACTCCTTTATTCTGATCTTGCATCCTTTTAGTGTGAGCCCTTCGTGTATTCATATCTTTAATTCACAAGAGAAGGATTAGAAATGAAAAGATTTTAAAGTTAAACTCTTACACAGGACTTAAGAGTAATGAAGAAATTGAATTTCTGAAACATTTTCTAGCCTCTCAATCATAAGTATGGCGCACTTCACACACTTCAATAAAACTCTACTAAAAGTAGCTTCTGAGACATCATCCTAGAATCATTCTAATCCTTCTTCTCTGATTACCAAGCTTCACTGCCTAAGGGTACCCCTTAGATGTATCAACGCACATAGAACCCTGAAAGGGCCCATGCTTGTAATGCAGTTATCATAATATAAGCAATAGAACAATAAGAGTAAAATGATGTTTAAAGGGTAAAAGTTTCAATTAAATAAAAGTGGAAGTCTATACTCTAAGTCTCAACATATCCAATATTACAATATTCTAATTATAAAAGGGAAAAAACCCATAAAACATAGTCTGAAAAGGAAATACAAGAAAGGAACTACAGAGAGATAATATTTGTCTTTGAATCATAAGGACTCACAAACAAGCCATGAGAATGAGAAAATTCAAGCATTCTTCCACAACAATTAAAAACCTAGAGAAACGAACCCTGCACTTGCGAAAAATGTAGGAAAAGTAGGTGTTAGTAATAAAATGCACTAAAATATGATATTCATGAATAAAAAAAACATTCAAACATGCTAAAGGGACATTTCATGGAATGCATGCAATTTACTAAGTTAAAATATCATTTTAATGATAGTGGAAAAGCACAAAGTCACAAGCTTAGTCAACATATAGGTTGTCATAATATAAGAGGAACATATCATAAAAAACCACAATGCATACTTTTGCAATACATGAATAAGACCCCATAAACCTCACCTATACTAACTTAAGCTTCTTGAGTAACCATAGATATATTTCATAAGCTTTTTCATATTTTCATCATAGTGGGAATAGTCCTTAACCAACATAGACCATGTATGTTTAACATGGAATATAATGTCTATCTCACACCGAAAAGGGGTTCTCCTACTTTCCTAAAGTAGAACCGTTATTTTCATTTAGGTGGATCCACTGGCTTAATACTTATGACCCATATAGTTATAGGATAAGGAGATGGCTATTAGAAACCCGGACTCAAATAAGATAGAAGGTTTCCATCTCATTAGACATACTTTGGGAACACAAACTCAACTAGCATTGTTTGAACTCATTTTGAAAGCCTAACTCAACTAGTGTAATAGCTTTCATTGGGAAGCTGGAGTCAACTTGTAGAAAGGCATTCTTCTCCTATTTAATAGTCAGTGCTAAGCATTAATTTCCATAGAGTTCATATAAAGCCTTGACTTAAGTTCATATTCATGGAAGAATATCTTGACACGTAATCCAACTAATTCATAATATTGCTTATTTAATCATGTGAGATAATAAACTTTCAGTGTCCATGTCTACATATAGATTGAATAGGTGAGAAAGTCTTTCAACCTTAGAATCATCATATTGTGGGAAAACCTTTCATATCATATGAAAATGACCTTTCTAAGACTAAAAACCTTTCACCGTTCATACATACGTGTGTATATGAAAGTGACCTTTCAACAACATAACAACTAGATCATAAACATATTCACTTTACACTCAAAGTGTTCCTAAAGCATATACTAAAAATCATATATCATACACAATATCATGATTTTCCCGTTCATGGATCAAAGCTCATATTCAATCAACAAATCTACAATTACTACATTAGACATGGATCCTAAGATAATTTAAGTAGTTCAATCACTACAAGCAATCTCATAATATTGTTCTTCATCTAAAAAACACATACCACAAGATCATAATTAAGAAATATGCGGATTTCATATGTTCTTGGGGATTTAAACATACAAACCATAATAAATCATCAATTATATTATAGTACAAGGTAATTCAAGCATTATAATCATTTCTTAAAGGAACCCATGATTTTGGAATAAACTCTACAGTTTGTGATTTCTATCTTCAGAATTGGGTTTTAAAGGAGCTCCATGTATGAAGGCTATCAATGAATAAAAATCTATCATATCTTAGAAATGAAATCCAGTGAATTTCAGAAGAAGATGTTGATCCTTGAATCCTACCTCCAACTTCATTATTCTTCTTCCTTAAAGTTATAGAGAGAGAACTTTATTTGGTGGGATGAATTTTTTGGACTAGTTTTGGAATTTAGAAATAATGAGGTATTTGACTTAATTTAGTGATAGAAAACCATTATATAAGTGATCTAGTTTAGGCTTAAACAACCTCACTTAGTTATAGATTAAAACCAAAAAACCCCATAATGTTCCTAAACTTAACTGCCAAAAACCATTCCGTAAACCACGAACCCTTGACCTACGAACCTTGTATGGAACCACGACCCGTCCGGGTTTGGCGTGGTTCATGGTAAGAGATCTTGTCCATCACCAATGAGACCCTCACCAACTGACCTTGGTTAGACCCATGACCGATTCTACAGAAACGGGGGTCAGTGTTTAAAGAGCCTCAATTGCAGTCTCGGCCTCCCCCCTCCTCCCCACTCCCCCCCATGCACATGCATGGATTGACTCTCAAGGCTTGGATCCCCTTTGTGGTCCACTGCACAAGCAGTTTTCTAGGGTTTTCCTCAAGAACCCATGGTTGGTCCTTGGGGTTAATACATTAAGTACAGGGAGTTACGTTTACGACTTTAACCCTCATGTTAAGATCCAATTTATCCTACTAGTTTCTGGGGTGTTACAGAATTCTCAGGGAGCAATACAAGTTGAATTTAGTAACAAAGTTACACATGTGGTCGAATCTTTTATTGGAACAGAAATTATCATACACATTTAGATAGATCAAAGGGTTGAAAACGAATTTTACATTGGAGGATGGGTTTGTCAATTAACAGTAAAAAAAAGTATGAAAATAGCTGAATTAACAAGTACAAAGTATTCTTCAGGATATGATCGATTAAACACTTATTCCTCTATATGGGTAATTTAAATTCACTTACAATTGTTCAATATCACTAGGTAGGCTAGGGTATAGATGCAATAGTTTTCTCATAAAAAACTATTATAGTTCAAGTCAGTTCTGTCGAACCTCGACACACATAATAATGTAAACAACACAAAACCTCAATTCATTAACTCTCTCTCGATAGATAGGTAGAATATAGATTTTTGTATTAACTCTCTTGAGCTAAAACCACATCAACCCAATAACAACAGTATATCATTAATAGAAAATATTTTTTCTATAACCACTTTCTGAAGCTAACCTAGAACACTTGGCTAGAATTGCATTGGCAACTACAATTTATCTATTGGCACACAACTATCAATTAAGCCAACTTCAATTAAGCATTAAAATTACCAAAAAAAAATAGCCGATAATCAAATTAAACAAAAAATCACATGATCACACCCCAAGAATTGAGGATTTATGTACACGTCATAAAAAAGAAAAAAATTACCAAATATATTAGCCATCAGTTAGTTAATGGTTTCCAAGTCTCTACAATGTTTGAAATTGAATTAATTCAAAAAAACCAATTGAAAATCCTAAAAACCAATTCTCAAATGCATCAAAAGTCTATGATGGAAAAGTCAAAAGAACTGGATTTAGTTTCTACAATGCTTGAATCCTTATCTGATCATTTTAAAATTTTAATTTATAGTTTCCAAAAAATTTTCTTTAAGAGCCATTAGGCGAAATAAGTCGTGCATCGCCACCAAGTCGGCGATGCTCACTTTACTCCAGTCCATATTTACCTTGGCTCTTAGTCCAGAAATTCTCTAAATGTAGATGATCAATGTCGATCTTGTCCAATAGTTTGTAGTCAGCCAACTGTCTATTTCTGTCACTAAGTGGGTTCTTCCCCAAGGCTGGCACGCTGGAACTTTAGGTGAGCTAAAGAGATACTCGGAGGTTTGCCGAGTGGTATTGGTGATTACTAAGATTACATTCCTACAACTTCTTCACTTTTTCGCTCCTTTTTTACCTAGTAATTTCCGTGCCTTTCTCCTTAGCCTTGATTGCTACAAATACTCTCTTAAATATCACTTTATGGTATAAATTAGGTGTTGAGGACATGTATACGGTGATAATAAATCCCCAAATGAGTCGAGATCTCAGACTCATCTCCTTCAAACTCAAGGCAACTACTACAACATCGACCTTGCATGAAAAGTAGAGAATAGAGAGATAATAATCCTTCAAATACTCAATACAACAACGCTACCTCGAATTAAGATACCTCATGTTCATATATTTACAAAATATTCATGTGATCTGTGTAGATCTCACAACGAACTCCATTCATGTAGTGCCTTAAAAATTTAAGCGCAAAAACACTCTTCCAATTCCAAGTTATGGGTGGGGAATTGTGCTCTTGAAGATTAAGGTGCCTCGATGGATAAGTTATGACCCGACCTCACGGCATCAATACACAACCCAAACAAACCTAGATACATCGCGATATACAATGAATCACTCATCCTATATATAAGAGTAAAACTGGAGTGGTTGTAAGAAAATCCTTGAGCTTGCAAAACTCAACTCACCACTCCTCCAACTACGCAAAAGGGACAAGGGAAATTCAATCTAATAAACGGTGCTACAATAGTAAAGAAGACCTCAACAAACTGTCGGTAGAAACTATCTAACCCCACGAAGCTTCAAGCCTCAATAACAGATTTTGGGTTTTCCCAATCACAAATAGTCTTGATCATTGCTGAATCAACCATAATTCCCATTTTACACCACGTACCACAAGAATTCTATAGACTAAAGAAAAACTACATTTTAAGAACATGGCTTAAAGTCATTTATCTCTTAAAGTTAGATCACCATCCTCAAATATTAGTCATGGTCATAACGGCTCCACGACTATACCAATATGTCATCAATGAAGAGTACGACAAAGGAATCAAGGTAAAGCCTAAAAACACAATTCATGAAGTTGATGAAGGTTGCAGCGACATTAGTCAACCAAAAAGATATGACTAGTTATAAATAATAGTCGTAAAGAGTCCTAAATGTTATATTACGAATGTGTGTTACCTAATTCTTCATTGATGGTAACCAGACATTAATTCAGTCTTACAAAACATTGCACTACTCTAAAGATGATCAAATAGGTCATCAATACGAGGCATAGGATAATAGTTATCTTTTGCCACATTTCTCAACTGCCTTTGCTCAATACACATCAGAATTGAACCGTCCTTCTTCTTCACAAAGAAAATAGGGGCACCTCAAGTCCATACACTAGAATGAACGAACCCCTTACCTAATAGGTCCTCAAGATGAATTTTAAGATCTTTGAGCTCTAGTGGTGTCATTTGATAAGGTTGAATGGAAATAGGAAGGGAACCCGACTCGAAGTCAATGGAAAAAAATATCATGCTTTGGAGGGAGGCCATGTTGGTCTGTGGGAAATACATTTACGAACTCCCTAATCATTATAACCAAATTCACTAAAGGGCTCTCCCGACTAATATATTGTACGTTTTCGAAATAGGCTATACAACCTGAAGCAACCAAACATTGAGGCTATATAAACGATATAATCTTTGTTGCTGCACGCCTATAGACACCCTGTCACAACACAATAGGTATGCAAGAAATAGATAAGGCAATGGGCTTGGCATATAAATCATATACAATTTGGTAAGGGGATAAACACTCTATTCTCTGAACTATATCAAAAGCTACTGTATCAAGAAATATAAAGTTAGCATGGGTGTCACAAAGAAAGATATAAGTACTTGATCAACTGCTAAAGACTCACCTATATAAAGGTCAAAATATCTAATGACATTTCTAAGGGCTCCAAACTCATATTTAACTGAGGAATGCAGTATACACAACTACATATGATTAAGTGGAGATTGATCAAATAATGGTGAGGTGAGATGATGACATGAAAGAATCATACATTTAATCACATCGTCTGATGGCTCAGCCCCGTCTACGGATCACACTACTATAATCTTGATGTCAATACTTGTAGTAGGTGCTCGAATCTATATCACGAAATTAGATGTAAATTTCAGAAAGAGTACCAAACCAATAGGTAGCCACTAGGTCTCAATAGGTTGACTGACCAAGAAAAGCAACAATAATATTAAATCTGAAAATCTAAAATACTACCAAAAATATGAACAAGAAATCTGCCAGGCATATAGGCGAGTGTACTAACATACAATTTAAAAGATCATAATGAATTAATTCTTACTAGGCTGCCATTACCCCGCTGGGGACACTCTTTTCTAAACAAAAAGTAAAAGTCAAGAGGACTCCCATAATCCTACGCACATAAGGTAGAGTTTATATTGAATTAGATAATCTTACAAATATTCCAAGATTTCAAAAAACATTCCGCGACCTGGAACTAAACCATTACATATGCCTAAATCTCATCAAGAACTCATAGGGGGTAAGGACCTGAACCAAGGATAAACTATAATCTATTACTTGAACCACATATAAATATGACCAAAGACTTGAATCATGTTTTAAGGAGAAGTGTAAGTCGACTTGAAACATGTCTTGAGAAAGCCAAGACTTGAACCATGCGCAGTTGAATGAATTGGGGGACCTGAACAACTAATAAATGTGAACCAACTACAAATAGAATCAACAGTCAATCGATCATTAAGAGGAGTACCCCAAACATAAGTGTCATCAATAATCACTCCGACCCTAACGATATGAAACATGAATTAATGAGTAGCTTCCACACAAAGAATCAAAGAGCTCGACACCTACAAAATATGGCAATTTAAGGATATATGATTTTAAGGGCGTTTTTACATCGTAACTGAGGCCCAAACTATCAAACTCAAGCCTCATATATCAATCAACAAGGAGTTAAGCTATTGGAAGTGGCATCATGGAGATTACAAAGCCTAATGGCTCCAAATGAGCCAATTTTTTACGTCCAGTAGTACCAACTAGACATAATACGTCGTTCAAGACTCCGAAGAGACTTATACAAGCTTCATATCATTCGTAACACAAGACATAGGAAAAATAGATGAAACTTAGAACCTTTTTCCAAACAATCGAAGTCTTCATTTCAAATTAAAAGGAAATCTACTCGTCTTTTTAGCCATCTAATACAATAGAGTATCAATAAGGGTCACAACCCTCTATATAATAGTCTCAAAAGAGAATCTAGGAAAGAAACTAGAAATGAAAAACACTCGTCCCCGAACCATGAGAAACCGCCAATATTTTTTGAGAATACTCAAACAAATCTTTGAGTAATAGGAGAAGCACACCTCAACAACAGGAACGTACACTTTATGACGATGTAGAAGAAATATGGGTTAGTACAAAAATAAACTAAGTAGGATAGCCATGCAAAAATATACCTAAAAAGGACATTTTAGTTGAAAACCATGCATTTAAAAAGTTTGTGAATAATCATTCAGGTTTAGTGTAAAAACATAAGTCACAAGAATATTAATCATGTAAAACATAATACAATAATATAACCATCTCTTAGATTAGCCTATGTTATGCTTGTGCATTGTAGGAATGACATTCCATAATACCACTCATACTAAGTACCACTTTGAGGCAACCATAAACATACTTACCATTCTTCAATCTCATCCTGAGTTCATAGTCATACACAAGTAACATTCACATTGAATAGGTCACGTTAAGCAAAACAACACATAACAACAATACACGTTAAGCATTCAACGTTTCACTAGACATTATATATTGAGGAACACATCATAGCTATGGTAAAAGCCTACTTGTGCAATGTATGGATGAAGTCCCATACCCCACCCAAACTAAGTAGTGCATTCTTGAGGATCCATGGTTAATTATCATTCATTGTGGGGGTAACCTTAACCGACAGAGTCTGTGTGAGAAAATTATGAAATCTGGTGTTACCCACACCGAAAGAATATTAACATTTAGCTTAGACGGATCAATTATCTATAACCTATGAGGGTATATAGATAATGGTATAAGTATATTACTACTAGATACCCCGCCTCAACTTATGTGAGGCATCCATCTCAAGAGATTGCTGCTAGTAACTCAACTACAACTTATGTGAATCCACTCGCTTCTTACCATTATTCCAGATGTAGCGCTTAAATTTATTACTTTAGTTCATTATTATGGAAACAACAAATTGCTACTTGATAACCCGGCTCAACTCACGTGAGGGCATCCATCTCTTCCCAACATTCATTCGTTAGATAGGTCATATATTTAATAGGTTAGAATTTAAATTAAACTTTAGAATCCCTTTATTGTGAGAAAACTTCACACATTATTTCATTATAATTCAGAAGTGAATAATTAAGAATAGCCTTTTAATAAGCACATCATTATTATATTCATATAATAAGTATACACATGAAAGCACAAGTAAACATAAGTCTCGTGTTTTACCACTTTTGGATCAAGGATCACACTCAACCTATCACATTTATGTTTACTACATTAAACATGGGAGACAACATGATCATATAATTCCACCATTATTGCATAATCTCTTATATTTATCTCACCACAATTCACCTTCTTTACAAAATCATGAATTTGGGACATGGGGGTCATGGTTTCTTGGAGGAAATTAAACATAAAAACCATAGAAAATCTCCAATTGATACATAATACAAGTAAAAAAATTCGTTATATTCATAAATGCATAAAAGTCTACTAATATCCATCAATACACATACTTTAAGATCCAATTTGAGAAATTACGATGATTCATGGACTCATGGACGATTTTATCATAAACACTATAATAAGAAATAATTCAATAATAATGTTAATACAAAATTAATAAAAACGTTTTTAGAAATAATCCAATATTTCGGGTGAAAACCGTAGTTTTTGGAGAATTCCCTGCTTGAAAACTTAAAGTTTGATGACTCCATGGAAGAAATCTTTCCATTAATGAAGACTAACATACATTGTATGAAGCAATCCAAATAAAATCGAGTGAAAATACCCCTCCTCCAAGCCCTAACCTGACTTTCCTCTTCTTCTTCAATAGAGTTTTTAGAGAGAAGATTTTTTAAAAGGTTTAAGGTGGTTATGATTTGGTTAGTTGAGAATTTGGAAGTATCTTAGGTAATTTAATGGTTAAAAGTACTTATATAACTCGAAATAATTAAATATTAAACGACTTCATTTCAAACTAACCTCAAAAGGAATTACCTAAAATGCTTTGCCCTTGGTCGAGTCTTGGCAAACTGTGGAGGCATGACCTAAGCCTGGGATCTACGGTCTGTAGTTTGGCCTACTACTCGTCCTGCTGGTCTATAGGTCATTACCTGGAGCCTTAATTTGAGGCATTTACCCATGACCAAGAAGTACCAAGCATGGATGGATCTTCGCCTAGTAGGTCCCATCCGTAGGTCATAATTTTTTTGCAGCTTGGGCTGTTATGTGCAGTATTGTTAACTTGTCTTGGAGAGTCAATACTGTACTCTTTATTTGTTCTTGGAGAGTCATACCGTGACGCTTAACCCCTAAATAACTTGTCTTAGGTACTCACACATACAAATCTTACTCTTTCACTTAAAGCTCTAGTTGCACCCACTAGATTTTCATAGTCGTAATAATATCTCCCCATGTAACTTTCGTCCTCGAATGAAATTTCTAAACACCTATCAGAATTAAAGAATCAAGACTAGAATTCCGTAATGCATAAAACATCTAAATAATGCACAAAACATCGAAGGATTATCAATTCCATCTCACAGCATCACAAGGAAGTAGAAATTACATCAAACACCCATTATGTATGAAAATTTTAACCTTTCTCGATTTCATAGGAACTATCTACTCCAACTCAAGGAATTCCAATATGAACATAAGAAAATTATGCAGTTACTCTCAAAAGAACATTTAAGCATGTTTGATAGTTAATCTCATGAAGCACATAGGCATTTTGTACTAAATGTACATCAACATGAGAGACATATGCCGTGAAAACTCATCTTCTCATCAAACATTAATTTTATCAAGAACATGCATGCACAAACATAAGGATATCACATAAATGCAGAAATCAAACATGAGTCCAAAACATGAAATAGGCCATACGGAACTATTCGTCTCAAGATAAAATAGGAATAGAAGAAAGATATAATAATATATCGTTAACAATCTTACCTTCTAAGCATACCATCTCCCCCTCGCGAGTAAACTTGTACTAAGGCTATCCTGAAAATCTAACAAGTCGCATAGAAAACTTAATAAAACATCTACATTTATATGAAGTTAATCAACTTACCGGTGCTTTCATCCAGAAAGGATCCTTAATCTTATCTAGACCAGAGTGCATTAAATCAACCATACTTTGGAGTATTAGGCTCCATAACACTACGAAGAGTTTGGTTGACCTTTCTCCCCTTTGACTTTAATGTTGGCAAATCACTCATCTTATGACCATTATTTCCACAAAAAAAGCAATCACATGTTATGTCTAGGCACTTACCAAAATGTTGTTTCCAACACTTGGAACATGTAGATATTTCAAAAGAAGAACTGCCTCCATTTCCTCCTTGAGATTTCGGTTTAGACACCCTATCCTTTTTTACCATTGGGGAATGTTAGTTGGAAGACCTTTTTTTGAACCTTTGTTGACCTTGTTAATTAGACTTTGCTCTTTTTGCCTCTCGATCCTTTTTATGGAGCCTTTGCTCCTCAATTTTTTCGGCATGGACCATAAGACTTTAAATATACATACTTGACATAAGTATTGTCGAGCGACATTCATTGACTACCGATTCAGACTCTCCCATCACATATTTATTTGTCTAGCCTTCGAGTTCTCCGCTAAGGTTGGAGCATATATGGATAGGTGGGTGAACTTAAGTTAATACTCTTTCACACTCATACTCCCTTGTTTAAGGTGTATGAACAATTGAAATTTTAGTCCCTTATCTATAGGGGAAATAAACTACAAACGAATGCTTCCTTGAACACCTCCCGAACTATGGGAAATGCTCCTATTGGCCTCTCACCCTTCCATTGATCTTACCAAATTTGAGCAATATTCTTTAGTTTTTAGGCAGCTATCTTCGCCTTCTCCATCTAAAGATACCCCTATAGAATCAAGTATCTTTATCTTGCAAACTTAATCAATGGACCTTTAGGTATCCTCTTCCAATTTGGAACCAAAAAACTCGGGGACATTCATCCTAGAAAAATCCCTCAATCTTGAAGCTGTAGAAGTGACATTTGGATTAACATGAGGCCTAAAATCCCTATTGTCTTGAACCATCATAGCTTGGGATTGAGTTGTCACGGCTTGAGCATGAACCACCATGGCTTGGGTAATTGTAATCTCTACATATGTCATGGCTGGAAGATCTATTGGAGCTTGATTGGCTTGAGGAGTTTAGTTATCTTGCAAATTCCTTGATTCACATTCTCCTATTACACACTTCTAGCATCAGCCCTTCATGTATTCGTTTACTGATGACACAAGAGAAGTCTTAGTAAAGGGGATTTCATAGAGCTAAACTCTATGGCGCAACTTCAGAGTAATGAAAGAACGGTAGTTTCTTAACATCTTATAGTATCTTATTCATAATTGTGGCGCGCTTCACACTATGAACAAGACTCTACTAGACGTTGTTTATGATAATCATTGTAAAACAATCCCAAAATGTTGTGCTCTAATATCATGTTTGTTAGGTCCTAAGAGCGCCCCTTAAACATAACATGGTGTACAAGACTCCGAAGAGCCTTAGACAAGCCTCATAGAATTCATAACATAAAACATAAGAAAAATTGTGAGGAATTTAGATATTTTATACATACAATAAAAGTCCTTATTTAAAAGTAAACATAAGACTACTTGTATCATTTCTACATCTAATACATTCGAGTGTCAATAAGGGCCAGAAACCTTTACAACATAGTCTCAAAAGAGAATGTAGGAAAGAAACTAGAAATGAAGAACTTTCATCCTTAAACGATTAGGACTCACAATTAGCTTTTATACTAGTAAATCAATGCTTTGAACAATAGAAGAAGACCTCAATAACCATAACCTACACTCTATGAAAATGTTAAAGATATATGGGTTAGTACAAAAATGCACTAAGTATAACAGCCAAGCAAAAATCATAAAGCTTAAGGAAGAACAGTTAAGTTATATACTAATTACACTAACAGAGGCAGAGGTGATGGGAGTTTAATTTTGTTCGAATCCCTGCTTCATTTTCACTGTTCGTCAACATTTTCGGAGTGGCATTTCGTTTGTGTGGAAGTTGCTGCCTCCTCAAGCTCGCTGCTGTCTTGGTTTGCTGCTCGGATAAAGGTATTCTCTATTTCCTCAAAATATTCTTCAAGACTCTTTTCCCTTTTCGAAATGATATTTCAATGTTAAAAAATCTTTTTTCCATGATTATCTTGATTTTAACCATCGCGGAATTTCTGATGCTTCAATAGGATATATGTGTTCCTATTTGAGTCCATGATTTAGTTAAGTCAAAGCTTTGTATATTTATATCTTATGTTGGTGTTTCTTTCCATTCCATCCGAGAGTTCCGACCGTCGTTCTCTTCCCTAATTCGTTGAGCGAGGTTGCTGGTCTTCTATTATTTTATTTTATATGGTATTCAAGTATCAAGATTACTGATTTCTGTGACTATCTAGAATAGCTCGTGAGATCTTATTATAGTTCGAATTTTTATATATGTGGTATTTGTTTTCCAAATGATATGAAAATTGTTCTTATCATGAATATCTTACAATGAGTGTAGTTTATCGTGTGTATGCTAATGCTTAATTTTAGTCACTATTTGCCGGTTGTTTGATTTTGATAGCCTGTTTATTTTTGTTCTTTTTTTTCCTATTAATAAGTCTAGCTAGATAGTTGACTGGTCCATAATCTTTAGTGTTACATTAGAATAATTATGGGTCTCACTGTTACTTCTTGGTTTTGGGTCTCCACATTTCAAAAGGTTTTAATTTTAAGCCATAGTTTTGGATGATGTATGCTCCAACCATATTTTGATCTTTTATGTTCAACAAGCCTGTTACTTCCTCTTTGTCATAATATGAAGTGAGTTGTGGTTTGTCTAAGTTCCCATATAGAATTAGTTTCTCTATCAATTGGTCTATTAAAGCAGGACATAAGTGTTCCGACAGTGTGTTTAATGCTTTGGAAGCTGTGGGTTTTGTTCATTGCCTTATTCACACAATATGGGTTGGTTGGAAGGCTAAAATAAAAAATAGCATTCTTCTCTATTTGGAATTTACCATTTATTAGCTCTAACAATTAAATATATCAAGCTAAGGAGTTAAGTTCTCATTCCCGTTGATGTACAATTTTTATTTGTTATTTATTTATTTTATATGTTTTATCATTAAGTCATGATTTCCAACGCTATTATTAGACACTAACTCCCGTTCTCTTTTCTCGCATGTAAATTTTGCCATAGTTAGTCAAGAACTCATTTTCTTCCTCATATTTTGAGTTGGGCCACGTAGGCCCAACATTCTTCCTTTCAAGTCAACTCATGAATTCCACGTACAAGCCGAGAATATTTGAAAGATTGAGCTAGAGAACCAAAATTTATATTTTTAAATAGTGTATTTTTATCATTCTAGGTCCATCTAAACCAAATTAATAATTTTAAATATTGTATTTTATCATTCTGGGGACTAAGCCCTTGTTGTATTCTTTATCATTATTATATTTTTTTAGTTTAAGATAGGTGAAAATTGGGTCAAAAATCCAAATAGAAACGGGTCCAAATACCGGTCCAGGCGGACAGAAATTGGGTTTGGGCCCAACATCTCTCTCCCGCTCTTACTTTTATCGTTTACATAGTTGGCTTTATTTATCGCTATTTTTAGGTTAGAGAATCCAAAACCCGTGAAAAACCTAAATGTTATCGACATAAAATGGACAAAGTCTAAATAGATTTTAAAAGGATAAATAAATCTACAAGGCAAATCTTACTTGGAGAATAAAGTTAAAACTTCATTTTCCAAACAAATAGTTTCCAATTCAAACTAATATAAGTTAGACTTTTAGCCAAACAATTTGTTATCGGATAATCGCTCGTTAGCGAATATTTTAGGTGCCGTAAAAACCTTCCTATAATACAAATAAGAATCCCCGAACAACCCATTGAAGTTTTCACTAGGTTTCTTTTTTAAATCTATTGAAAACCAAGTTTTCTTGATTTTTTCTTTAAAAATTAAGTGGTGACTCTAACAAAGTCAAAAACTTACAAAAATTTTCTTTCAGAATAAAACATAAATGGGGACTCCGATGAAGAATATGAAGGATTGTAACCTTAAAACTATTATGCTTTGGCTATGTGAAATTAATTGTTTATTTCTTTACTTATCGCTTTATTAAACTGTTGCACTTTCATAACATAACATTTTCCGTCAAACGAAGATTATTTTTATTCATCACTTAAAGGACGATTATGTGGGTTCGCAGTCGTTCATTAACCAAATCTTTCTCAGGTTACCCAGACGAATGTAGTTGGCTACTTGGTAGTCAACGGTCTTTAACTGTCCCAGCCCAAGTAGTCCGCTTGGGTAACTATTCCACTATAAATGAAACCCGCTCCTAGTCAAACTAAGATAGAGTGAAACCAAATTCTGAAAGCAGCGCTTCGGTCTAAGATGACCAAGACCCAAGGAGTGTTAGGTCCATTATAGAGACCACCTTGAGTTCAAAAGGCCATTCGGCCTAAACGGATGCTCATGCTTGTGTCTTAATATTGAAGGTTGTATACATCATTTTTCACACACCATTGTTCCTTGGGGTTGGGACTTTGTTAGTTTGTTCTAGTTGAAGAAATAGTTATGCTGACTACTATTCCATCCAAAGGTGTGGACATTTGCAGATAAGAAGTCAATAAAAAAACTATTCATTGATGCATAGTTTATGATTATACCCCTGCGTGGGATTAATTATTTGTATCTCATTCCCCTACTATGTATCCTCATTCAGTTTACTCATAAATTTTTGTATAATTTGGGTTTTTTTTTTGGTGGAACATAATGTTTCAAATGACGTATATATCCCTCAAATCGTGAAGCCTACCCTTGCCACAAAAAGGTCACATGCATGATTAGGACGTGATATATGTGTTTTTAACTGTTTATGTGATATGTTGCTTTGAATAAGGGCATCGCTAAATCACTCCTATCCAGAAAATTCTAGAAATATACAATAGTCACTATAATAAAATGTCCGACCGGATTTCTCGAGTCTGAAATTTCTCAACCAAAAGCAAAATCTTATCACCAAATCCTAAAACGCTACTTTACCCTCTCAGGAAGAGCAACATTACAGCTATGGGAAAAGGTAAAAGTATCAAGATAGAACCCACTGGAGAAGAATCACAAAAATAAATAGAACAAATTACGTGAGAATTTCGAGAGGTAAGAGAACAAGGACTAAGGGTCGAAATTTCCACATCAGTCTACAATGCCGCAAATAGGACACTGAATAAGGATTTAGCGTCTAAAATGAAGAAAAATAAATACATCGATATAGAAAAGGAGGAAATGGGGAAGAAATTGGATATGCTCTGACAGAATATTCAGGAGAGATAGATTTAGCCACCGCAGAGGAGCTAACCTAAAATTCAGCACTTGACGAGGAATTGCAGCCGAGGTGGAAGAATTCACAACTATGAAGGAAAAATAATCGAAGTGCGGAGGAAAAACAAAGTTATCCACAAGGACATGATCGCCAAACTTCAGAAGATGCGTGTGAAGTATTCTATCCGCGAGCCAAAGGCTAGTAGTGGTTCTGATGACACCCATCATGGAGCAAATGGGAAGATGCCGACAAAAAGAATTTCTACATGCCTCAAGTATTGGGTCATCTAAGGGGAGGAGACAAGTGGATCACCCTCCCGGCTTGCGAACAGACATATACCGTGGGAGAAAATGTTGTGTCGAGCACTCTTTTCTACGAGCATCTTAAGTGGAAACCTCATGAGGGAATAACTTCAATAGTTGAGCACGAAAACCCTTCAAAGGTGTGTGCCTTCAATTCGAACCATCATGGGCACACCATAAAAGAATGTTTGCAGCTTAAGGCAAGGATCTACCACTAGATCGACATTGGGAATATCCCGCACACATGGGATGATAATACTGTTCTCACATATCACCAGCCGGAGCCAATTGAGCATACCCGGTTTATTTGTCATTATTTCACACTATTCAGAAAGTCATTGCTGCAAATCTACCATGATTTGGTTCAGAATGGGGTCAAAGGGGTCTATCCACGAGGATGACAGAGGTCTCGATCCTGTTGGGGTAGAAATCTGGAAACCTTATGCTTATCATAATGCCACTAATCATAGCCTCTCAAGGTGCCTCAGTTTTCGCTACGACATAGGAACCCTTTTCTACCTAGGAAAGATCCTAATCAAGTTTGTTCCCCGTGACTGATGGAGTAACAAGAAGAACGATGGTCGAGATGGAGTCATCATTTATCTTTATTAGGTATGTTCTTATTTTTCAATTTCCTTGTAATCGTAATGAATGAATGAATGAATGCAAACAAGTATTTCCTCTTGTACTTCTAAGATACGTTGGTAGTATTTCAAGGATCGGCCCCTAGCGTTTAAAATTTCCATTCTCCCCCTTTCATTTTACAAGGAAATGTGGGGCTGAGATAAATGGACATCAAAGAGATGCAGCAACAAGACCCTAGTTCAACCTGATTTTACCTTTTTGAGATAATTCCAAATTAAAACGGGCAAACTCTTATTTGTTCAAAAAAATCATTAATTTCCCTCTACTCTATGTGATATCTTGTATTGCGTATTCCAAACTCAAACTAACAAATTTGACTTTAAGTTGTTTTCCTCCATAGGTACTTACAAACTGGTATGTGTCGATTAAACTGGTTGATCATCCAGACTTCACTAGATCTAAATGGCCTGCAGATTCCTTTTCCGACAGAAGTTCAGACAAAGAAAAAGCAGTAATGGAGGACAACAATGAATTAATTAGTCTTACTAACGTTGTGGTGGCTCAGCCAACCATAGCGGATCAGAACGAACATATTATTCAGTTCTAAAACAGATTGCTGAGATGAGAGTGAAGATGCAAAGGACATAGGATCTACCTCCACCAGGTTTTACTGCCAACGCTGCTACTGATAGTAAACCTCCTCTATACTTTACCTCTTCAAACATGGATCCATCTTTGATTCCGCCGTCTACTCCTGCTCAAAATCCCTTAATAATAGTCTTGTCGAAAAAAATACGCAGTATGCCTCCGCCTCTTACAAAACTCCACCCCCTTCTCTAAAAAACAATTCCCCAATACCTCTCCCTTCTAAAAATGCCCATCACCAAACTGCTCCACAACCGCAAAACCAGAATCAAAACCAAAACCAAAATGCATTCCATCCCCAAATTTCATACCACCACCAAAACCAAAATAATAATCTCCAAACCAATCCGCTAAATTACCAAACTACCCAGAATGCCCAAAGTCCCTACGTAGCTCCCAAATCTACCCAGAAAAACCACCTTCCAAATTCCTGTTCCAAATGAGAAGGATGTGAACGGTTTTGAGCTCGGCCACTATGAGTATCAGCAAAGAGAATAGAAGGTGAAGGAAGGAGCCGTAGAGATAGACCTAAAGAAGAAGATCCCAAAGGAAATAAAGGAGCTTCAATGAATCCTGACTTCGCCAGTTTGAACTACGAGGACTTGTGCATTCACCCAAATCTGGACTTCCTAGAAGGATTCAAGATGCCAAAGTTTGATACTTTTGGAGGAACGAGGAATCCCTTAGTTCATGAAAGAGCCTACTGTGACCAGCTAGTAGGAGTTGGTCGGGATGAAGTTGTGCTGATGCAGCTTTTTAGCCGAAGCTTGAGCGGAGAAGATTCGGTATGGTTATTACATCTCAAGAGACCAGACAGTGGCCTAGTAGGAATTCTTTGGATAAGGACTTTATCGAATGATTTGCCTACAATGTAAAGATCGTCCCTAATTGTTATTCCTTAGAAAAGAAAAAATAAAAGTCCAATGAAAGCTACAGAGAGTTTTTGTACAGGTCGCACAAGGAGGTAGCTAGAGTACGTCCTCCCATGTCTGCAAAAGAGATAGTTAAAGTGTTTGTACGGGTGCAAGATCCCAAATACTATGATAGAATAATGATGCTCGTTGCAAAATTTTCTGAGATAGTCAAGGTTGGAGAGACTATCGAGGATGGGTTGAAAACTGGGAAAATTGCATATATTGTTGCGTCACCGAAATCATCATTTTTGTTGAAGAAGAAAAGACAAGAAGTTTCTGATGTCTCTTACAAAGGAAGGAGACACAAGAAGATCATCATCCTACCAAGGTCATCTCGACCTTATCAGATTTCTTACAAGGCTTGTTATACGCAAGCTGGCTATCTAAATATTCCTCCTCCCATCTATCAAATTGCTACTTCCACATACCAAATTTCCCCACCTCCAAATTATCAAAATTCATCTCCCATTTTCTAAAATTCTCCTCCACTCTACCAAATTTAATCCCTTTTTACCAAAATGTTACTCCTAACTATGCCAATGTGTTGTCGAATTACATATTAACTCCCCTAGTATACCAAGCTCTGGTATTAAAAGTACCCCCACAAACTACCAAGATCCATCACCAAATTATCAAACAAATCCTTATCCAAGAAACAAAACTCCCCATCCAAATACATGAAATTATAAACAGATGCCTTCTCCCCAAAAAGGAAACTATGATGCCCCTCGCCCAGATTCGAGAAGAAGCCCCCCAGATAATTTACCGCGCTTGCTGAAAGCAGAACAAAGTTTTACGAGCAACTAGTGCAGCTTGATACATTCACCCGGTGGGGTCCAAGCCGGTGAATACTTGTTCGAAATTCTATAGACCCGATCAAAGGTGTATGTATAAATCCAAAAGCGTTTGAAATTATACTGTATCAACCTCAACACAAGATTGAAAATATGATTGTATGAGAAACGGTGTCTCTTCAAACAACCGGACCCAATGTCAACACTAATCCTTTGCCGAATCATAGAGGTGTGAACATCAACATGATAGAGACGAATGAGAACTGGTGCGTTACAAAGGTGATAACTCAAATTGTCTATGATGAGTTAGGGAAGGTTGTGGCCTCGCTGAGCGTTAAAGAGAAAAAGGAGTTCGTGATCATGACACCCGCAAAGGTTGTTTCCTTGGTGCCATTAGAAACTCCTAATAGGCCAAAGTTTGTGATTGAAACCGCTGCCACTCAGGGTATGACCCGATCTAAAGGTGTAATACTCCCAAAGAGTTGGCTCATGGAGGATAGAATAAGGATCAAGGGAAGTGGCCAATAAGTGAGGGCGAAGTGGAGGAATTCTGGAGAAAAATGCAGCCAAATTACTATTCGATTGTTAAACATTTGGATAAAATCCTAGATCAGACTTCTGTTTGAGCTCTGTTTATGAGCTCTCTGCTGCATAGACAGGCCTTGATGAAGGCTCTGGATGATACATATGTGCCCGTGGGCACAAGCAGCGATAATGTAGAGGCTATGATCAACAAGTTATTCGAGGGCATCACATTAACTTTTGTGACGAAGATTTTCCCTTTGATGGGATGTCGTACAACAAGGCATTGCATGTCACTCTCATATGCCGTGAAAGTGTCATAAATCGTGTCCTGGTAGATGATGAGTCAAGTCTCAACATTTTTCCACTTTCGACTCTGAGACAGTTAAGGTTTGACTTGGGGAAGTTGGAACAAAATCAAGTCAATGTAAGAGTCTTCGTAGTGGTACAAAGCGACACGTTGTGAGCTGTGAATTTGGTCATCCAAAAAGGTCTGACAGAGTTCAGTACATAGTTTCAGGTCTTAGACATTGACACAATCTATAACCTTCTTCTTGGAAGGCCTTTCATCCAAATGGTTGGGGATGTGCCTTCTACTCTTCACCTGATGATGAAGCTTGTGGGGAAGGACCAAGAACTGGTTATTCACGGCAAAGAGAGTCACTCCGGCAGGCAGGCGCCATTTATTGATGAAGTGTCAGGAGGCACCGACTTATACACAGTGGAGTTAGTAAATTCCAATAGTGAGGATTTGTCCCCACAACCTCCTGTGCCTTCTATGTACAAGATGATCGCCACTGTGATGTTGTAGAATGGGTTTGATCCATGTTTCAGATTAGAAGCAATTCCCAAGGAATTATTGAGCCTATTCTTACTCCTGCAAAGGAACGAGATATGGTTCGGGGTATGTCCCCACATATGATGAGTTGAATATGAAGAAGAGAGGTGATGAAACATTGTCTAGTCCAATCCATTTCCTATACCAATCATTTCCATTCTTTGAGTATGCCGACTGTGATGGCCTTGGGTAAGGAATCTGCTAACTTTTAAAAGAGAGTGTTGTTTTCATAGAGGATGAGGTCGAGCTAGCTGGTATCCGAGATGTTGATCTGAGAGAGCAGCTGTAGAACTTAAATTCTACACCAATCTTGATTCCCTGATCATCTTTTTAGAAAGACAATGTTTATGAATATTTTGAAAATCGATGGTAGTCCTGAAGATGCCCGAGACCCCACCATTTTGCTTTTTCTTTAATTTCTTGAATTTCAAAATCCCACCCCTGTGATGTTTTAAAATGCGACATGGACCTTTTCCTTGGCCAAAGTTTTCATTATTTTCCAATTTAAATGAAAGCCTCTTTTATTGAAACCTTGTTTATTTACTTATTTGCTATATTTTACTTCCCTAACTTTGTCTATTTATGGTTTCAGTAATATTAACTTTAAACCTGGCAATATCATGCCATGTCACGAGCTGAACGAACAATATTAGGCAGGTGATGACGAGGGTGAAGAATAGGAAGAGGAAAATAAGGTACCGGATTATGTTGACGAGGAATTTTGGCAGTTCGCAAATAAGCATAAGCGAAATTTGGAAGAAACATAAACTGTGAATCTGGGAGACCAATAGCATGTCAAAGAGGTCAAAATCAGTGTCCACTTGAATGAATCTCAAATAAAGGATATGATTTATTTGCTTACTGAATATATTGATGTGTTCGTTTGGGAAGTCAGCTACATGCTAGGGCTGACTACTAATGTGGTGTCTCACAAATTGCCTGTCACATCCCAAAACCACACCCTAGAAGATAGGGGAAATCTTGAATTCCAACCGGCATACTTGACCTCTCAGAGGTCTTGTTCAATCCCTTACACATCATTCATCGCATATATATAATGAAAAGTAGTGCAGAATTAAAACTTTTCACAAAACATATGATAGTCTTTTAAAAAATCTCTTTCTTATAAAGTCATAGGAAATACTAAGTCTCAATCTCATCAGACTTAAGAAACGAGAATACTTGGGATACGGCCCATGCTAAATACGAATGTAGAAATACTTAGTCTATTACAATACTTCAATAAGAATCATAAAAGACATATATGCCCTCGAGTCAATTGAGGACATACTTCAACTTCTTTTGAACGATGCTACAATCCAAGCCTTTCTTCCCAAATGCTCCTCACCTACAACAACTAAAGAGATAGATAAAAGCATGGATTAGTACAACCACATGTACTAAGTATGACATAATCCATAAAAATCATGATAATGGACATTTATTTAAAATATGTATCTCTTCATTTAAAAATCATATTATAATCATTAGAACAACATTTATCAACTTAGAACCACATAAGATAAGATTAAGCCAAATATCATAATATTTGAAGTCACTTTACAGCAACCTCTACTCATGTTAAAGTGAATTCTTTCACTGTACAGTGAAGTTGCTTGTTTTCAACTTATAAATGTTCTAGTATGTAATCATCCCACTTAAAGTTATCCTAAGATTCACTTAAGCAACAGAAAGAGAGATCTCTCATAGAACCTCTTTAAGCATGTCTAAATGATCATCAAGACTACTTATGATGAGTCAGATACACACTTATAAGACATCAACATATGAATATGAGATTCTCCTACCAAAGGTGATTCTAATTCACACTTGAGTGAGCTGTGAAGCCATCGCCCATACAGTCCCTTATGCACACACTCAAGAGATCCTATAGACTACCTATGATAGAATCGTTCTCACTTAATACACCAACATAATGATGAGATGATAGTTTCCTTCAAAAGGCTATCAAAAGACCTACTTATATAAATCAAGAAGATAACATCCATGATCGACCTTTTCAAGATTACCTATGTAAACCTTAAAACTACCTAAGGCTTAGATCATGTCTAAAGAATCAACCACCTTCCATAACTAGAGTCATTCTCAAAACTTCCCTAGGTAAGACATGAAGAGATCATCCCATATGACCTCTTCACACTTTAACTAAGGAATCCTTTAATCATTTTAGATTAGGTACTCATTCATTTACATGCTTCATAACATATGTCATTAGTTCATTAAGATACTCATACATCACATAAAGGACATTCAAGTAATGCTATTGCACAAGACCTAGGGACTCTAACTAACACCTTCAAAGCCTATTGTGCAATGTCTAGATAGAGTCCCATACCACCATCTAAACTTCATAGAAATTCTCTAATACTAGTAAGTATCCCACATGATGATAATAGGCAATAACAGACATAGACCATGATAGAAAGACATGGAATCCAAAGTTCTAACCTACTCCGATGAGCGTGTTCTACTTGCAAATGGTAGAACTTAGACACATCCCATGTCGGCACATGGTTAAGTAATATAAAGGGCATGCTTTGTAATATAGAGTGATTCACATAACTACTTCCCTTACCATACTCACTCAGTGCTAGCCTTTTTCTCATAGAGTGATTCACATTAAAGTTCATATAAAGGGGTTCCATATCAAGTTCATAACCCAATGACATTTACCCTACCAAAAAGGTCTTCTAGGGTTACCTTAAAATGGCTACAATAAGCTCATGATGACTTTCCTCAGGTTTGATATGATTCCGTTCCACCCAATCAACCTTAATTCAATCATTCCTTTACATTGAAGGATACCATTACGACTTTCTACTTCAACATTCATAACCTTACCACTAGGTTCAAGGTTTTCACATAAAAGACATTGTTAACATCATTTAAGGTCTCATGTCATTCATATATACAAGACTAATAGGCTTTATCATCCTAAGTCAATAACACACATATTCACATTCATCCATGTATCAAGTAAGGGACACAAGTCAACCAAGACAAGACACAACATACTTAAACCTTAACACATATTACACGCCATTCTAGAAACACATAGACATAACCATATTCTCTTTAATCCATCCTATACACTAACATATCATCATCAATGTGACCAACATAGACTCATATAGTCAATTAGGAATAACTAAGTATCAACCCTAAGACTATACACAGAAGGTCAAAGTCATAGTCTAACATGATCACCTAAGATGACATTAATAGAAGAACTTATATAATTCAAGTTAATTAACTACAAAAATAGCCACATTACTTCAAGTAATTGTCGACAAGGCCATGATAATCATAATACATAGAGTAAAGCCGACAAGGCCACATCAATTGCAAGTAAAGCACATAACTCCGCCACCATAAGGGGACCATACCAATAATAATATAATTGAAGTCTAATTAACATTAAAATAAAGGAAATAGGGTAGATAACCACCACATCATCCTCAACACCTCAATCCAATGTCAAATCACCACATTCGATATCGCAAGGCCCTTACCCATAGACATAACCAACAATTCAACATAATTGTAACAGTATTCATGAAACAACTTAACATTAATACATATTCATCAATCTTATATAATCTATATATAAATTTACTACAATTATTACATCATTAGATATCCCATAGAAATCTACACCATAATTCATCAACATTAGGTCAATATCAAGTAACCCATAACTTAGTCAAAAACTAGGATTCATCCAATTCATGGGTTCATTGGTACATTAGGTTAAAATTATCAATACAATAACAATTTAATTGATAAATGAATGTTTAAAAACAATTAATGCAAGGACCCATGGTAGAATCACGAAATTGGATAATTCAACTTTGAAAGCTCTAGAAAACTTCTTGAGAGTTGGGATCCTTGATGAAAAATGTTTCAAGGATCAAAAACCATACCTCAATGATGATAATTCTTCGCTTTGATGAAGAATCTCCACTCAATTCAACAATCCAAGCTCTTCCTTGACTTTTGACTTCAATGTAGTCTTGAGGAATTTCTAAGGGATTTTGGGTTTTTTATTCGGAAGAATGAAATTTTGTAAGTGTTAAACACTTAAATACATACTTAAAATACCCAAAAGACCCCTAAGGAACCGCCAATACTCTTATTTGTAAGTGGGGTGAAATTACAACTCACCCCTCAACTTAACAGTGGCTTGCGCGGAACACATAGTCCAAACGACGGTTGCCCATCGATGGGGCGTAGGTCCACATAAGGATTGTACTATCCTTCGTCGATGAGTTCAGAGACTGGGAAACTGAAAGCTATCTCCCCAGGCTAATTACCAGACAACGCCCTTCACCTAAGGGTCGTCGATTAGGCCACGGGTCGTCGTTTTCCATCCATTGATGGGACTGCCTTTGGCAGTTTTGGCAACCAACATGGGTCCTTCCTCAAGGAACCTTCGATAGTCCTTCGTGATGTTTGCCCAGACTTTACCAAACAAAACATGATTGTATACGAGTTTAGCACCTCCCACGGAATTTCATCCAAAACAAACACGTAAAACTCAACGAAACATGCCTAGACACACAAGGTCATTTCAAGGCAAACCTTTCAAACATCATTGACGTTGTTGGATGTTTGACGTCCTAACATCACGAAACTTGAAATATTGTATATATGAATAATAATAACTCATATAAGGACCATTTAAACTCATGAATCACACATATACACATAGAACCTAATATGGCACATGGGTGACTTATTCGTCGAACATCTTGGTCATCCGTTGACGTTTGACTTCCAATGCACCTAAACGCTTAGACATTGCCTCAATACCATATTTTAGAGCTATTTAGGAACTTTAACTGTCATGACCAACATGTTAGGCTCTAGTTCACCAAGGTCATTTTCGAGGTCTTGCAATCTCCCCCACTTGGACAACATCCTCGAATGACACTTTCCACTCTCTGAACACTTACAAGAATAGAGATTCAACTAGAAGTTCATGACCATACCATATAGCATATAATAAAAAATAAAAAATCAATTTCACATGGTCAAGAGATTTACAACACAACAAGAAACTAGAGGACATTTCTATAACTCATCATGCTACAAAACTCACATGCTTCATTCCAAATAATTAAAACTCATTTATATCAATATCATGCTTATATACATCAGTTATAACCCCAATACAACAATTTTAGACCAAATAATCAATTTTTCAAATTTTGAAAATTTTAACAGTGAACTGCCAGTGCTTTAGAATGAATTTGTGTAATTTTTCAAAAATGCAATTTTTAGGCAATTCATGATATGAACATGCTAATATGCTAGGTACCATCATATAAACACATCTTAAAACATAATTATGGCTTCATAAAATACGCAATGTAAGAAGTTAGTTAAATTCAATTTCAACAAAACTCCTAAACACCATGCACATGCAACATCCTTCTATATCATTCTATCCTATGTTCTAACCATACTCCCCCACTTAGAAGGAACTCATATTACTAAAAAGAAATGCAAGGACTTACCCTCATCATCATCATATGTCTTCTCTCCTCTAGTCCGGAGTGCATAGAAACGCCTCTTTGTTGAAGCATCATCCTTTGGAACACTAGGAGCAACTTGCTTGCCCTCTCTTCCTCTAAAAGCAATGGTAGGACAATATCTCTACATTTTTCCTTCCTTAACACAACCATAGCATTTCCCAGTACCCAATAGACACTCACCACAATGCCTATTTCCACAAGTGACACATGTAGGCTTGGCATTTTGAGAACCACCTTTTTTCTCCAATTTTACCTTAGCAATAGGACTATCTTGAGTTTCAACCCTCTTTTTGAATCTAGGTTGCCCTTAATCACTAGAACCACCCCTTTTAAAGTTTCTATCTGTCCTCCTAAGTTTATACTCTTCAATGGATTGTGCATACACCATTACTCTAGCTAGGGTCATATCATGATGTAGCATTGTCGTACTTATTTTTCCCTCACTAAGTCGGCAACACCTGTCACAAAATGACTCATTGCATTCCTCAGATTAGACACAATGGAAGGGTCTTTTCTATAGAGTATTCCTCAACACTCACATTACCTTGCATGAGATAACTCCTCTACCGTAACTATCTTCCTCTCACGGGGAGAGTACTTACCAAGAAAAGTTTCCTCAAATTCGTCCCACTCAATTAGACCCAAATCCTCCAGCCTATTACCTTGCATTGCGTGTACCATATCTGAGAAACATCCCTCAATTTGTACGAAGCCAACTCTAACTTCTCCTTAGATGTAACTCCAATGGCACTCAACACCTTGTACACTCCATCTAGGAACTCTTGGGGATACTCTCCAACCTTAGAGACAAGAGAGATAGGATGATTCATCCTAACAAACTCTTTCAACCTAGAGGTCACAGTTCTCTCCACAACATTCGCCCTAGGCACCATAAGAAAATTATCTTGGGTACTCACGGCTCGGATTAAAATAAGGAAAACCTCTCTAACCATATTACTCAACTCCGAGGAATCTTCATTACCTCCTTCCACAATAGGGACTTGATCACCTTTAGCACCTTGGACTCCTTGACAATATTGAGGAACTTGCTCAACTTTCTCTACTTGAGGAGGGATCTCCTCTTGTACATCATTCTCCTCAACTCTCCTAGCTTGTGTCCTCCTCGTATTAATCTTCCTAGAAACACAAGGAAAACCATAAGAAAAGAGCATTTATATCTTTTACTCTTCCGCATGACATAGGAGTAGAAAAGAAGGGAAACTCTATCATCCGGTAGCCTCTCGCCCATAGATGTTTTGTGACGCACACCTATGGTTAAGACTCTACTAGACGTGACTTGATGACACTTTTCAATTCCTAAACCACTTTCACAACCTATGCTCTGAAGTTAATTCCCGCTAAATTGTGCTTTTGGGGTGGCAGCCAGTAAGTTGTTGGGAATTATTGTCAGCAGAAGGGATATTAATCTTGACCCTTCCAAGACTAAGGAAATTCAGGAGTTACCTCCTCCGAAGACAAAGAAGGAAGTGATGAGTTTCTTAGGGAGGTTGAAGTACATCAACCGGTTCATAGCCCAAACCACTATTGTGTGTGAGCCCATCTTTAAGTTGTTGAAGAAAGATGCTTTTGACAAACTAGATGAAGAATGTTAAACTTCTTTCAATGCCATCAAGAATTATTTGTCTAATCCACCAGTGTTGGTTATTCCGCGAAAAAGGAGTCCATTGCTACTATATTTATCTTTCTCAGATAACGCATTTTGAAGCGTACTTAGTCAACATGACGAGATAGGAAATAAGGAACAAGCTATTTATTATATAAGCAAGAAGTTCACTCCATACGAGTCTCTTTATACTCTTCTGGAGAGAACGTGTTGTGATTTTACTTGGATTGCCTAGAAATTGAGGCATTATTTGTCTTCTTATACTACATATCTCATTAAAATAATGGACTCGTTGAAGTATATTTTCCAGAAGCCGATGCCAACAGGAAAGTTGTCTAGATGGTAAATGCTTTTGAGTGAATTCGATATTGTGTATGTTATCCAGAAGGGGAAGAAAGCACAGGGCTTGGCTGATCATCTCGCAGAAAATCCTATTGATGAAGAGTATGAACCGCTCAAGACTTATTTCCCGGATAAAGAGGTATCATTAGTAGATGAAGATATTTCTAAAGCATACCCTGGTGGGAGAGTATTCTTCGATGGAGCGGTGAATTAACAAGGGAGAGGTATTGGAGCAGTTTTAGTATCAGAATCTGGTCAACACTATCCCATGACATCTAAACTTTCATTTGCAAGAACAACAAGGTTGCATATGAAGCTTGTATTCTTGGTTTGAAAATTGGCATCGACATGAATGTCCATGAGTTGCTGGTTTTTTTATATTCAAATCTGTTGATTCATCAGGTTCAAGGAGAATGGGTCGTGAAGAACCCAAAGATCACGCCATATGTGAAATATATACAGAAGTTGTGTAGAAGATTTAGTATAATTGATTTCAGATGTATTTCCAGGAAACAGAATGAGTTGGCTTATGCTCTTGCCACCATCGCCTCAATGATCAAACATCCATATGGTTATTATATTGATCCTCTAGATATAGATATAAGAGAGAAGGCAGTACATTGTTCCCATGTTGAAACAGAACCAGACAGTTTGCCATGGTATCTTGATATCAAGAAATATTTAGAGTCCAGAACTTATCCTGAGAACGCGACGTCTAACCAGAAGGACTCAAGATTAGGTCTTCTCAAATGTATCGATGCTATTGAAGTTGCGAAGCTTATTGAATAGATACATGCTCTAGCTTGTGGTACGCACATGAATGGACTCACTTTGGCAAGGAAGATCCTTCGAGCTGGTTTTTTTATAATTATGGAGCATGATTGTTGCAATTTTGCGTAGGAATGTCATAACTGTTAGGTGCACAGTGATTTGATCGGAGTGCCACCTCACGAACTCAATGCCATGAGTTCACCTTGGCCATTTGTAGCTTGGGGCATGGATGTTATCGGTTCGATTGAGCCAGTCGCTTCTAATGGACACAGATTTATTATGGTTGCCATTGACTACTTCACTAAGTGAGTTGAAGCGGCTTCTTATAAGTCGGTGACAAAGAAAGTTTTAGCTTATTTTGTTCGCAACAATCTGATATGCAGGTTTGATTACCAGAATCAATCATTACTGATAATGGTGTGAATCTCAAGAGTCACTTGATGAAAGATATGTGTGAGCAAGTTGAGATTACTCACCGAAACTCAATCGCTTACCGTCCTTAAATGAATGGTGTTGTGGAGGGTGAGAATAAGAACATCAGAAAGAGTTTGAGGAAAATAATTGACAATTATAGAGGTTGGCATGAGATGCTGAAATATGCTTTATTGGGATACCGAACGACTATCAAAACATCTATCGAAACTACTACATATTTGCTAGTATATGGAAAAGAAACAATCATACCCGCTGAAGTTAAGATACCATCCTTGAGAATCATCAAAGAAGTTGAGTAGAGTAATGTTGAATGGGTCAGCAACAAGATTGATCAGATAACCAGGATTGATAAGAAGAGATTGGTTGTTGTTTTCCATGGTCAGCTGTATCGATAGAGAAGGATTTGTATTTTTCAAAAGCGAGTAAGAGCCCGAATTTTTAAATTTGTCAGTTGGTCCTCATGCGCATTTTTCCACATCAAGATGAGAACAAAGGAAAATTTACACCGAATTGTCAAGGGCCTTACATGGTTCACAAAGTATTATATAGAGGTAATTTAGTCCTATCGAAGATGGATGCCATCGGACGGCCAAAGCCAATCAACTCAGATGCTGTCAAGAGATACTAAGTGTGAAGCTTAATATGTATTTCTGTCATTTACTTGTAATCGTTCTATTTGCTTGTATTTGCTTTGTTTAAGTCTTATCCCTTTTGTAATGAACTACGTCTAACCTGAATTCTCAAGAGTGACATACATAGGCTTCCTATGTCGGCATCGGTAACCACATTATCCCCTTCTATATTTCTTTTAATTTGGACTACGTTCGACCTGAATTCTCAAGAATGAGATAAATAGTCGGCCTATTCGGCCACGATGAGTTTTATTTATAAATCTCTTATTATTATTAACCTTTGAGGGGGGGACTACATTTGGCCTGATTCCTGCCTCAACGTGATATGTAGGCGCCGCAAAGGTTGGGTCATATTTCCCGTAAGATTTCTATTCCTCTATACAATAAACACTGGGACAGAATTTTTGAGACGGACTCGAAAATACTCAAGGAAGAAGTTTTCCTCAACCAATCGAGACTGAAGTTACTTTGAAGTTTGAAACTGGGATAGATTTGGCGAGAGGATCACAAAAATTCCATTACTTGCCCACCGACAGTTAAAGATATGCCGAGACATGTAATTAGGATAGAAATTTTGAGGATGACCTCAAAATTTCAATATGGGTTTATCGGTAGCCTAATGCGACTTTGAATACTTTCTAGTGAATAAGACCTTAAAGCATCAGACTCAAGGAATTCACTAAGCTTGACGTGACATGATACTTGGCAGTAACCCTTTTTCAAAATACTACATTTCAAAATTTATTTTTTTTCTTAAAATTTTCCCTTTATGTTTCATTTGTTTTGGGAAAAAATATTTTGTCTTATTTATCAAGAGTCGGGGGATCAAAAAATCAACCAGAGATAGTAGAACAAGGAGTGGACAACTGAAGAAATCGATACAAATTGATCCGTTTTAAATCTAATGATTGTGAACGCAGGTTTATAAGTTCACTCTAAAATCAGCGAATTCCTCCGATCAATGAATATAGAGAAGTCAAAGGGGCAAAGAGCTCCCCAAAAATAATAGTGTTTTTGTGGATGCATGAATTATTTTATATTGATTGTATCAAAGACTTGGGAACGTGAACAACACTTTTACATTTAGTTCCCAAAAAAATGAAATCTATGATCAAGATATAACTGTGTTCAAAGTTGAATTAAATACAAATTTCGAAAAAAGATGTTTTACAACTTTTCGTCCAGGACGTCATCTACATCATATTATCACACTTAATAGTATTACTACCCGGAGGGTCATTTTATTTGTATTATTCAGATGATACGCTACCTGGGGGTCATTTTACCGTATTGTCAATTGAGACGATATCATCTATCCAGAAAGCACATAGAAGACGCCATGTTGCTCTATTGAAGTGATATTTTTGTTAGGTATCCAGGATGACATGAGAGAAGGATATTCATGCATCGCGAGAAGATATTCATGCTTTGCAAAAAATCATGCATCGCGAGAAGATATCCATGCCTCGCAGAAAATAATGCATCGCGAGTTGATATTCATGCATCGAGAAGATATTCATGTATCGCGAGAATGTATTCATGCATCGCGGGAAGATATTCATACCCCATAGAAAATAAGGCATCCTGGGAAAATATTAATGGCCCACAAAAAAATCATGCCTGCAGAAAATGAGGCATCACAGGAAGACATTCATGCCCCATAGTAAATCATGCATCTTGTGAAGATATTTATGCATCGCGAAAAATCATACATCGCGAGAAAATATTCATGCATCGCGAAAAATCATGCATCGCGAGTTGATATTCATGCATCGCAGAAAAAAACATACATCGCGAGTTGATATTCATGCATCACGAAAAGTCATGCATTGCAAGAGAAAACACACGCATCGTGGAAAGAAGTCATGCATAACAGGAGAAAAATTTCATGCATCACGGAAACATTACGTATAGAGGAAAAGAATTCATGCATAGCAAAATAAGGGAGAGAGAGATTGTGTATCCCACCAACATCTACTGCATTTTTATTTGCAGGAGTAGACACCAAGAGAATCATCAAAGACAACATCAAGAGAAATATCAACATATTGTATCAAACATCATTTATTTTGACATCGAATGAAGAGTACATCGAAGATTATATTGCAAACATAAGACAAAAGCTTTATTTGCTTTACGCCAAACCGATCGAGTTAATGTCAAATGTTGAAGGAGAACAACTAAGTTTCAACGGCTAAAAGACACTATCTCCCATTTGAATTGAATTTTATGCTAATGAGTTTTATCTCAGTCTTTGCCGAGGGAATTTTAAAGGATGAATTTTCCAAAAACAAACAACAGGTGCGGACGACATCAAAAGGATGCAGCACAACGTGGAACTTTTTCTTAGCAGCAAACTAGGACATAGTCCAAAGAGGAGTGTCAAAATCTTAGGACGCGAGAAGAAGAACGACTTCCACCATAAAACAACACCCCTATAATAAGGCATGTTGTTTTTTCTTTAGATTTATTAATTTCAATCTCCTATCCAAAAATTTTTGTATCTATCCGAAGCAAGTTTCCAATCTCCGTGACAATACACCAAAAGGTTTGAAAATTAGATTCGTGTAATTTCTTAATTATGGGTTGGAAGTGCACACATTTCATGGCTAAGAAGTTACAAACCTAATTTTCGTACTCTACTTAATTGGTCACTTGTCCAGACCTAGAGTTCATCTAGCATAATAGATTTCCTTTTCAATCGATCGAGTCGAATTACAAACGGTCTGATTCCTAAGGCTTAAGGATATGTAAGAGAACCCAATCCGAGTAAAACGAGTAAATTTTATTTTCTCAAATTTCTTGTATTAATCCGAGTTAAACGAGGGACAGTTGTTGATACAAAATTTTGACCCTCCCCGATATAAATTAGTTAATGAGCTGCTCAATTCTAAACAGTTTGAAATAATTAATTTTATTAAGTTTAAAATATTTTCAGTTAATTTTACATATATGTGTGTGTGTTTGTGTGTGTGTGTGTGTGTGGTGTGTGTGTGTGTGTGTTTGTGTGTGTGTGTTTTATCTAATAATTAGTTTATTTGATAAATAATCGAAAATCTTCTCAAAAAGAAACGCTTTATTGAAATTGATTTCTGCTAAATTAATAGTTTATATTTTGAGTCTTTAGTTTACATTTAAGTTAATTATTTTATCTTGTTAAAATTAAAAAGTTCGTAATTTAATTGGTGTAGATTAAATTTATATGGATTTTAGCGGAGTTTACTAACTTAATAAATCTGACTAAATTCTTAATTTTTATTGGTTACAATTGAGATTCTTTGGCCATCTTTTATAATTGAAATTTCAGCCATAATTTTTTCTGACTTCCGCAGCCCACTCCTACAATTTAATCCCAGCCCATTTTCTCCCTTGACCCAGCCCAATTCCCTTAATCCTTCAGCCCATCTTTGTTTTTAAAATTGGGCAACTTTCACATATAGCAAACAAAAAAATCATATTTGTATAATATAGCAAACTTTGCATAGTTGCGCTCCATAGCAAACATAAAAACTGTATAATTCGCTATACATATAAAAGTGTATAATTCGCTGGCCTAAATTGTATAATTCGTTGGCCTAAATTGTATAATCCTATTTCGCTGCAATTGTATAATTAGCTTTGCATACAGTTGAATCGAATTAAAATGTATGTATATTGCATAATTATAAGTGTATAGCAAGAAGATATATGTTTTTCTCGCTTTATACAAAAATCGAAACACAATATATACACTTCTGTTGTATAAAGCTAGAAAAAATTGTATTTCACTGCAATTGTATAATTCACAATTGTATAATTCTTTGGCCTTTTTCTCTGCAATATTTGAAGTAAAATGTTTGTAAATTATATAATTAAGTGTATAACACGAAGATATACATTTTTGCATGTGTATATACAATTTTCTCTCGCTTTATACAAAACAGAAACAGAAATTATACACTTGTGTGTATAAAGCGAGAGAGGCGAGAATGGGAGAGTGGCGAGCGAGACTTCTGGGAGAGAGACGCCTGGCAAATTTTTGCCAACGTTTGCTATGGAGCACATTAAATCAAACCCTAGCTATTCCATTTAAGTTAGGTTATTAGTTTGCTATTTTATACAATTTTCCCTTTAAAATTCCAGCCCAATTCTATCGGTTTCCCTCCATTGGCATAACACTATTCCTTGTCCTATATAGTCTCTTTTTCTTCACACAACCAGGTAAGTTTTTTTTTGGGGACGAGTGAAAAAAAAAGGGAGATCAAGTTCTTGTTCTTTTTAAGCCTACGGTTGAAACTTTGGACTCTTCTTGATTTTGGATTCTCGGAAAAAGGAAATATGCATAAAGCTTAAGGAAGAACAGTTAAGTTTAATTTTGTTTGAATCCCTTCTTCGTTTTCACTGTTCGTCAACATTTTCCGAGTGGCATTTCGTTTGTGTGGATGTTGCTGCCTCCTTGAGCTCGCTGCTGTCTTGATTCGCTGCTCGGAGAAAGGAATTGTTTATTTCCTCACAATATTCTTCCAGACTCTTTTCCCTTTTCGAAATAATATTTCAATGTTAAAAAATCTTTTTCCATGATTATCTTGCTTTTAACCATTGCAGAATTTATGATGCTTCAATAGGATATACGTGTTCCTATTTGATCCCATGATTTAGTTAAGTCAAAGCTTTGTAAATTTATATCTTATGTTGGTGTTTCTTAGACATTCCATCCGAAAGTTCCGACCGTTGTCTCTTCCCGAATTCCTTGAGCGAGGTTGCTGCTCTTGTTTTTTTTTATTTATATGGTATTCAAGTATCAAGATTACTGATTTCTTTGACTATCTAGAATAGTTCGTGGGATCTTATTATAGCTCAAATTTTGTTATTTGTGTTATTTGTTTGATCGCTTAGATGATTTGGTGGGTTTCTAGATGATATGAAATTTGTGCTTATCATGAATATCTTACTATGAGTGTAGTTTATCTTGAATAGGCTAATGTTTAATTTTTAGTTCTATTTTCATGTTGTTTGGTTTTGATAGCCTTTTTATTTTTGTTGTCTTTGGTTTCCTATTAATAAGTCTAGCTAGATAGTTCACTAATCCATAATCTTTAGTGTTACATTAGGATAATTATGGGTCTCACTGTACTGCTTGTTTTGGGTCTCAACATTTCAAAAGGTTTGAATTTTGAAGCCATAGTTTTGAATGATGTATGCTCCAACCATATTTTGATCTTTTATGTTCAACAAGCATGTTACTTCCTCTTTGTCATAATGTGAACTCAGTTGTGTGTCTGTCTAAGTTCCCATATAGCATTTGATTATTTTTATCAAATTGGTCTATTAAAGCAAGACATAAGTGTTCCGACGGTGTGTTTAATGCTTTGGAAGTTGTGGGATTGGTTCATTGCCTTATTCATAGAATGTGGGTTGCTTTGTTAAATTAGGTTAAATAAAAATGGCATTCTTCTATATTTGGAATTTACCATTTATTGGCTCTAACCATTAAATCCACCAAGCTAAGGAGTTAAGCTCTAATTCCAGTTGATGTAAAAATTTTATTTGTTTATTTTATTTATTTTATATTTCTTTTATCATTAAGTCATGATTTCAGACGCTATTATTAGTCACTAACTCCTGTCCTCTTTTCTCGCATGTAAATTTCGCCCGAGTTCGCCAAGAACTCATATTTTTCCTCACATTTCGAGTTGGCCACGGAGGCCCAAATTTCTTCCTTTCGAGTCAACTCATGGATTCGACGTACAAGCCGAGAAAATTTGAGAGAGTAGACTAGAGAGTCCAAATTTATATTTTTAAATATTGTATTTTATCATTTGGGGGCCTAAGCCCTTGCTGTTTTTTTATCATTTTTATATTTTGTTAGTTTAGGACAGGTGAAAATTGGGTCGGAAACCCAAACGGGTCCAAATACCGGTCCAAGCGGAAAGAAACCATATCTGGACCAAACATATCTCTCTCCCTCTCTTCACTTTATCGTTTATCTGTTTGGCATTATTTATTGCTAGTTTTAGTGTTAAGAATTCAAATCTCCGCAAAACTCCGAAATGTTATCGACTTTAAATTGGATCAAGTCTAAATAGATTTTAAAAGGATAAAGAAATTTGCAAGGCAAATCTTACTTGGAAAATAAAGTTAAAACTTCATTTTCAAAACAAATAGTTTCAATTCAAACTAATTTTAAGGTAGACTTTTTAGCCGAACAAGTTAGTTATCAGATAATTGCGCGTTAGCAAATATTTTAGGTAAATATAAATAAGAATCCCTGAACCCCCTTTAAATTTTTCACTAAGTTTCCTGTTTAAATCTATTGAAAACCAAGTTTTCTTGATTTTTCTTTAAAAATTAAGTGGCGATTTTAACAAATTTAAAAAACTCATCGAATTTTCTTTCCAAATAAAACAACCATAAATTTAATAAGTTTTAGAATCATCATGCACCTTTAGTATAAAAGCATAAGTCACAATATTACGAATCATGTATAACATTTTAAAATAATACAATCATCTCTTAGGTTACCTTAAGTTTTACTTGTGCAATATAGGAATGACATCCCATAAAACCACTCATACTAAGTACCACTCCGAGGCAACCATATACATACTTAACATTCTTCATTCTCATCCTTAGTTCATAGTCATACACAACGAACATTCACGTTGGATACGTCATGTCAAGGAAAACATCGAAACAATCCAAGTTAAGAATTACATATTTCATTAGATATTATACATTGATGAACACATCATAGCTACTGTCAAAGCCTACTTGCTCATTGCATGGACGAAATCTCATGCCCCCCCCCAAACACAATCCACACTAAGTAATGCATTCTTTAGGATACGTGGTTCATTATCATTCATTGTGGGGGCAAGCCTTAGCTGACATAGACCATGTGAGCGAATCATGGAATCCATGGTTTCCTACATCGAAAAGGGTTGTCCTACTTTCTTAAGGTAGAATCATTAACATTTAGCTTAGGTAGATGAACTAGCTATAAACTATGATGGCAAATAGTTTATGATAAAAAGAGATTGCTACTAGATAACGCACCTCAACTCACGTGAGGGTATCCATCTCAACAAATTGCAACTGGAAACCTTGCCTGAACTCACGTTGAGCTTCAATCTCATATATATATCCAATCGGTCCTTAGAATTATTCTTTACAGAGTGTTTAATATTCATTACATAGTTAATTATTATTAAAATAATATATTGCTACTAGAGATCCCGCCTAAACATCACGTGAGAGCATCCATCTCATCAAGACATTTATTCATTAGATAGTTCATAGATTCAATAGGTGAGAATGAACTTTCAACTTTCCCTTTATTGTGAAAAAAATCCCTACATCGTGTGATTATCATTTACAAGTGGATAATTAATAATATCATTTTAATCAACACGCCATCATTATAGTCATAGAATAAAGTACATACATAAAGCCACAATTAAGCACAAACTCTTGTTTTACCTCATAATCTCATATATTCATCTCGCCGCAATTCACCCTCCTTACAATCACATTTTGAGTTACTACATTAGACATGGGAGACAACTTGATTCAATTAATTGAACAATCACAACATAATCTCATATATTCATCTCGCCGCAATTCACCCTCCTTACAAAGTCACAAATTGGGGACATGGGGTTCATGGTTTCTTGGAGGAAATTCAAAATCAAAACCATATACAATCCTTAATTAATACATAATACAATTAAAACAAGTAATTTTATTCATGATCCCATAGAATTCTTCTAATATCCATCAATACCCATAATTCAAGATGAAAGTGAGAAATTAGGGTAGTTCGTGGATTCATGCAATATTTTCTCATAGACACTATAATAATAAATAATTAAATCAAAACATATGATAATTAAATAAATCAAAACGTTTTTAGAAAGAATTCATGACTTGGAGTGCAAACCCTAGGTTTTGGAGAAATCCTTACATTGAAATTGAAAGTTTGAGGACTCCATGTAAGAAAAATTTCCATGAATCAAGAGTACCATACCGTAGATGAATATATCCAACTAAAATCGTGTGATAATGCCCCTCCTTCAAGATGTAACTTGATCTTCCTCTTCTTCTTTAATGGAGTTTTTAGAGAGAAGCTTTTTAGAAAGGGTAAAGTTGGTTATGATTTTGGATGTTGAGATTTATGAATTATATGAGGTGATTTAACACTTAAAAGTTCTTATATATGTATAAATAATCATTATAAAACAACCTTACTTCAAACTAACATCAAAAGGAATTACCTAAAATACCCCTCCCTTGGCCGAGTCTTGGCAGAATACGCAGGCATGACCTATGTGTGGGACAAACAGTCTGTAGGTTGGGCTTCTGCTGTTCTACAAGTCTATAGGCTATGACATACAGCTTGAATTGGAAGTCTTTACCCACGACCAAGATCTAAGTGGGGTTGATGGACCGACGCCTAGTAGTTATCATCCATAGGTTAAAAACATTTTGCCAGCATTGGAAGTTTTGGGGAGTCTTGGGCGTTAGGCTTTAGGGTTCTTCTCAAATCCCTTTGTTGGTTCTTGGGGAGTAATTCATGTCTAAAGTACGGGAATCCACTTTTCAACATTAACTCACACATCAAATTCAAACTTTCATGTAAGGCTGTAGTTTCACCTACTACATTTTCCCAGTCCTAACACATGTCAGTGAAAATCACTAGCCTAAGTCTAGACTAAGGTCAGACATGCTCAAATAGCATTCACAAATCATAATTTCGGCACACCACAAGGTGATAATGACAAAAAAACACAATATACATGCTTCAACCACCCGTTATAGCTGAAAAGTACACTAAGGCATGTTTTCTAGAAATATTTAATGATTAACCACGAATTAATACCCAAATTCATATATATCATGATAAAATTACTTAATCATGATCAGTCTAAGGAGAGGGAAGTTGTAACCTACCTATAGGCTGATCGCGCACACTCCTATTCACATCACTAAAGATTTTCCCTATTGTACAACCTCGAAAGGCTGTGACACTACCAAAAAAAAACCACAACGTCAAAAAAGTTGTTTTGTTTAAACAAAATCACATTTCTCAGAGTCAAAATACGGTCTAAAATGAGATTGTGGTATCCGCACTGGGAATTCCGAAATCAACTTCATTAAAATGTTCATTTTTCCTCCCAAATCTTGTTTCCAAGTGGAACACAATTAAGGGCTTAGAACAGCCCGGAATCAGCCCATGCATCAACATTAAAACTAAACAAGGAGGGAGGACAAAAGCTAAAACATTAAAATTACCTAAAACGGTGGTCCCCAGATAGTCCCCAAGAGTCCAACGTGTAGCCATTCCAATTAAAAGCAACTTAACCTTTGAATCACCCAAAATGGAGCTAAATTGAGGGAGAAATTACGTTTAGAAATGTGGGTTGAATGTTAATTTTTAACTTTAAATAATGGGAGATCTTGTTGATAAAATGATTTCTGGTCGCTAAAAAGATAATTTGTGGTAACTAAATATCTGCATTTTACTAAGTCTCCAAGTGTACCCTAAAGATTCATTTGTAACCCAATAAAAATAAACTTGATATGCTACCACATTAACTCCGACATTTCAGAGTCATAAAATTTTCACATCTTCATAAACAAATTGTTATGACATAAATACCCCTTAGGGACCCATTAGGCCTAAAGCTCAACGTTTCGCCTCAAAACCCAAAAATAAAAAAGAATATCTCAAGACCCAAATGAAAGGTCTTACTAAATAAATTAAAAGTTTTTGAGATAGTAGTGCTGATGGAACTCCGATACGACAACTAATTCTCCAATTGTTGACAAAAGTCAACGTTCTGGAGCGAACCACACTAATGGAATTTCATTTTGAGTATGTTTACCAAGAATGTTGATGAAGGTTAAAGTTATTCCTAAGCTTAAAGCTAAAAGGATAATGACAAAAACTCACACTGAAGCCTCGAGATTCGAGCCAACAATAATACAAGCCTGAAATGACCATTTCGAGCTGTTGGAACCGTCAGAATTTTATTTTGAGGTTGTGTACCTATCATGTGGATGAAATTTAACTATTCAAGTTTCAAAAGCTCTCAAATAAGGGAACGAGCACAATACCAAATTGAACGACCATGCGACTGAAAACTTAGTGCCAGCAAGTCATAAATGACTTCATGTTGGTATAGGGATGCTCTAAAAGATTAAAAGAGGACATTAAAGAAAACAGACATGGATAGCCACCAACAACCAAAGCTCAGCCACCAACAACCAAAGCTGAGCATGCACATTTTAATGAACTCAATCTTGACCTCACCCTTGCTTTTTTGGGAAACATGTGAAACAGTATCATATGCATCACATTTCATAGAAGAAATAGTTTAATATCTGTTCTTAGATTTTAACACGCAAAAAAAAACCTTTTCTCATATCTTGTGTGATGATAGAAGTAGTGTAGTATGAGTTTCGAAACTTAATTATATCTTCATCGTTTTATGATTTTTATCTCTTTTATTTATTTTATTGAATTTATTTTTCTAAATATATAAATGTTCTTTCAAATAACTTAAAGATTGTATGCCCAAATTCACAATTAAAATTAAAAAATTAATTCTCAAAATTAGAATATATAAAACAAATTGACACTGTCAAAGAACAAATTATCACTATAAAATCTAAAAAATTTGTAGTTAAAAATTAAATTATACTACTTAACGTAGAAAATATTTTTGGTTTTTATTATATTACAATAATAAACTCTCATGTCATTTTGTTATAGTAGTGTTCGTAACTTCTATTATTTTGTATCTACGAGATTCATTTTTTTTCACTTACTCTATTTCCTCTAATTTATATTAACTTAATTTGTAAGGTAATGCATACTCATTATGAAAAAATAAGACATAATTTAAATCATATTTTCCACAGTTTCTTTTGTGAAATTATAAATCTAACTTTCTATGTAGTGCAATTTATCTCCTAAAAATAAGAAAACTTCACTAACAGAAAGATAAAAAATGGAAAAAACTCAAACATCCACCTTAAAATTTGAATAATTCAATTATTTTGAGCAATAAAAGAAGGCTTAAAAATTCACCATACATCGACTAAAGAGAGTATATTTTATTTTGTGATTTTTTAAGAAAATACTTTAATAAGAGGAAATTTTTACTAACATATAATTTATTTATTATATAAATTATGACAAAGAATTTACTTTGATTGATTAACTTAAAATTAATTATGTCATATGTCAATAATCCTTGCAAAAATTTGGAAAAACAGGGAAAAGGGAACTCAAAGTTTACACGATAGGTACACCACTTGTAACCTTACTTGTTTTATAAAAATTACATTGTTACTAAAGATTAGATTTATATATTAATTACTAAAAACTGTGTTTAGTGACAGATATTGGCGACGAATGCTATTCCGTCACTATATAATGACGGATTTGCAATGGAATTACCATTTTGTTGAAAAATTGACAAATAATTCGTTGAGTAATAACATAGTGATGGATTGGCAACGGAATATTTATTTTGCGGCTAAGTGTTAGGGCGAAATTTGGGTGCCAAATATTTTCTACGAATTTAGTAAAAAAGTACGGGATACAAAATTAATAAATATCAGGCGACGAAATTAGCGACGAAAAAAATGTGCTTAACTTTTTGATATATTTTTATAAAATTTATATCAGATAGTAACAAAAATATATATCATTATATTTTTTTCTCAATAAATACATTAATTTGAAAGTAACGAATGTTAATATCCGTCGGTAAATCCGTTGCAAAGTATTTTTAAAGCCATAAATTTTAGGGCACAAATTCATTTCAACATTTCAACCTCCCGCTCCAAAGAAGCCTCTCTCAAGATCCATCTCCGTTGAAGCTTTCCATGTCTCGCTCCAAGATCCATTGAAAGTTTTTCAAGTCTCGCTGCAAACTCCATTTAAGATTTCCAAGTCTCCACTGCTAGCTTTCCAAGTCCCCATTGTAAGTTCAATCTCCCTTCTCGATTTCAATTTCGTTTAGCTCTCCATATCAATAGGGCTGTGGTATTCTCAAAATGAATAGTTTAAAATTTTCTTTATTAAAAATAAGAATCCCAACTCGGTTATGCATTTGGATGTTAGATTCAGTAGAATTGGGTATCAATGGCTTCACTTAAAATGATCATTATTTCTATTTCAATTCGTCTTCTGAAAATAGAGATTTTAGTGGTTGGGGTTTATGAAAATATGATATTTTAACTCTTTAGTATTTCCATTTCATTTAGCTTGATTACTTGAAGTAGGATTGGGATTTTCTCAAAATAGGGGTTTTAGAAATTAAGTGTTATGAAAATAGGGGTTTTCTAGAAATTATGTTTTCCCGAAAATGTCATGAGGTTTATAAGAGAAGAACATCTTTGTAATTATATTTTCCCTAAAATGAAAGCAATCGATAAAGATTTAGACACTGAGCAACACAAAGGAATGAGAATAGTTTTAGTACGACGAACCTGTTGAGAGTTGCTTTGAATCTTTTGAACTTTCAAGTATTACTCTAACTGAAGAGATTGAGTAATTATCTCATGCTGATGCTTGCAGAAGTTCTCTTCCTCTGTCTGTTTTTTTAAGAAGATAAAACAAAAATCTGATTAATTGCTTAATATTGTATCATTGACTGATTACTCTTAACTATCATAGAGAATACTACATTTAGAAGGTAGCATACGTCTAGAAGTAAATGATCGTTTTGACTTTGGTGACTTTTTTTATCCGAACTGTTGACTCAAGCTCATCTTAAACGAATGTCTACCCGCATTCTAACTTATGTTCTGAATGCCCACAGTTTGATAGATTATGTGAATGAACAAACTTTATAAGACATTATTTTCTGATAAGAGTTGTATATATGTATAGTTCTGATGATTTACACTAGTGTTGCAGAATAAAGATTTATAGACAGAAATAACCAAGTATTATAGTTATATTTGAAAGTCAAATTCATCCTATATGCATAATACAAAAGTTTCTATGTCTTCTTTTTGTCAGAAAGAATAAAGTATTATCTAGTGCTTAAAACCTACTTCTAATTTATATTTGTATTTTAACTTAGATGTTATTTTGTCTGTATTCTTGACATAGCTGCACGCTGTAAATTATTTATATTGTTATTGTTCTATATTCTTTCAAATTATCAAGATAATGAAATATTGTACCGTTGCAGGTCCCTGTTGTTATAACCTCGTCATAAGGGCCTGGTTGATATTCACTTGAAGTAAGCCTCACTCATCGTTCCCATCTCTGATTTAGCTAAAGATTGAAATTCTGAGGTATTTTGTTTACTTAGTCTGACTATGATGAAGATTTTTATCATTATCTTGAGACAATTCGAGTTAGAGCTTTTTTTAAGAGATTAGTGAAAAGTTTGGAGAATTTTGATTCTGTTTTCGTGGGTGTTTCTGTGGTTAGTTCTTGCTGGAGGAATACATTCTAAATTTAACTAATTTATTTCTTTTATTTGATAGAATAATGCATTTTAGACTTGATCTTTTCTTTGATTTTATTTGCTATAGGAATTGTTGTACTTATCGAGGAAAGTCATGTGGTTTTCATAAAAATTGTTTTTTGAAATAAATATTCTTTCCAACTGCTTGTTCAGTATACTAAATTATTAGCCAAATCAAATCAAAGCAACTTCATAGTCATCAAGAACCTCTAATATTAAATTTATTAGGTAACTGCTTATTTAGCAGAAAGTTTTTCATGTAATGTGCTGCTGTTTGTTGCTGATGAAATTAAGTATTGGCTCCAAATAATTTTCTTGTTCTAGTTTCTCACACACCGGAAAGTGTTGTTTGTAGTAAATTAATTCCAATGCTTCAATATGTTTTGTTTTTCATCAATTTTGTGAGATTAATATAATATTAGATAGTTTCAATAAGTTCAATGTAACTAGAATGCTTCAGTAAGTTGATTTGAATCAGAATGTTTTAATTGTTCTATATGTTTACTAAAATTAGAATGTTCCAGTAACTGTTTTTTAAGTTTATTATGATTAATAATTGTTTTAATAGTTCATAAGTTTTTTTAAGTCTACCTAGTGAAGAACTTTAGAAATTGTTCTTGTTTTACCATTATGAATGTTTTGTTGGAATTTGATGAATACGAAAGTGAGTACCTTATGGTTCACGCTTTGTGCTTGTTACCTTCTGAGGAGAATGAGGATGAGGAAGAGGAAGAAGATGAAGAAGACACTGACTAGTGCTTGATAATCTTCTATTGTATTTTCATTATATTTCATTTTCTCTGATTTTCAATTAAGGATAATCTGCTGTAATTTCTACTTTTCTACTTAGGATTTTAAAAAGAAATAGCTCTTGACTGTGAACTATGTGTGTTATCTCTTATTTAAATTCCTAATTAGATAAATTCTTTGAATTGGAATAACATTACTTGACTGTGATTGGATAACCATCAGGTTCTTGAACCTTATCAGGTATGATGGTATTAAAAATTTTAGCCTCTTAAAAAGCTTCTCCCTTTACCTAATGTCAGCACCTGTGATTGTGTTCAAATTTTCAAAATATGTTATATAGTTCTAATGCTCATTCTTTGTGTAAAGCTTCTGATAAAAGTTCATGATCTCTTTCCTCTGTTATTTTTGTAATCGATAACTATGTTACTCTTGTATGTCTAGGTCCTAATTTTATCACTTGATCAACAAGATTTTACAGAGACAATTTTAATATTTCAGCACTTTTCCACGTATTCTCATTATTATTGATTATCTTTAATTTTATTTTGTTTTAGTCATGATCTAACAACAATGTTATGTTTGTTTACAGGTATGACTCGAGGCAGAGGTCATGAAAAATTCGCAGGTAGGAGTAATCCTGCTATTTGTGTAAGCAAGCCAACTGTTCCAAGCCCACCACGGTTTCTCCTCAACAAAGTGGTACCCTAACGAATATTGAAACGTTAACTCAAACTATCATCCCAACCATCTGTGAGACACCTCCAGCTACACCAAATCAGAGTAACCTAGTAGGTCAGGGTCTTTCTACTCAGAGAAATGTTCCCACAGGTCATACCAATACAGTTGCTGAAGATGAATCCAACACTAGTAATAGAATGACCCTTGCCTTTCTAACTTCTGCAAGGTAAGTGCATCCTCTTTATTTTATTCCGAACTTCTTCTACTTACTGTGTTGAACAAATTGAAGATATTTGGATAGTATTTCACTATCACATTACCAACTGTCCTTTAAGAATAATATTTTATATAGAGAACATGACCTTGTGTATGTTGAATGTGGTACCATTAAAATACGGTAATTTCTTCTAATTATATAGACTGGAACCTTCTTAAATATGTTCTAATTTGATATCGAAATCTTTCAAAATTGAGGTTGATCCCAATGGAATCAATTGGAGAGGTGTTTCAAATGTAAGAAATGGTTATTTTAGAGAATTTAAGGTATAAGTTTTCATCGTAAGTGATTTAAGCAAGTGTATTCACATATATAGATAGGAAATTAATGTACTACTTTAAAAACTTATTTCATAAAAAACAATATGCTAGGATGTTTCCATTAGTGAAAACGAAGTCAAAACACACTTGATGGTTAGAGCAACATTGAACTATAGGAATTTCATTTCCAAAATGAAAAAAGGAGAAGTTAGGACAGATTATGTACAAGAAGATGTGTGGGAAAGACGGCTTGAGCTTTGGGGAAGTGAAGAATCTATTTGGAAATCAGAAATTAATTTGGAAAATTGTTGTGGCGGCCGGGAAACTGCAGTAGGGAGGTTGCTCTATTTATATCGGAGAACATTGCAACAAACTTGTAAGTATATATATTCTACAAATTCTATGACAAACATCTTTTCTTAAATGATATATATAAAATAATTTCTTTTGTATAGGATATTAAAAAAACCGAGATCCCATGCTAAGTGACTTACTCCTGCTTGTTCGTACACATGGACATGATGGAAAATCAATTGTTGGTGAACGTTCTTGAGATATCAATGTATGTCTAAAACTTTGAGGTGTTTCGATTCTTTCCTACTGGAGTTTATGGTGCAACTTTGTCTTGTTTTAAAGTTTATTTGTTCCTTCTTTTTGGTATAGTTCTAAGGATGTTTTGAGACTTTTCGATGCGATTCTAGTGTCGTTTAAGGGAGAAACTACTGCCACTATTTTGAGGCTTTTCTAGTGCAATTTAGTGTTGTTTTGTGTTGATTCTAGTTTTGTTTTCCTATTAATCTAGTGCAACATGGCGATTGGAAAAAAATAAACATATTTGTTGTGAATTCCCATGTGTCAGGAATATATCTACATAGACCAATCAATAGTTGTTTTGTTGTGATTCTTCTCCTTTTTTAGTGAGAATTTATTGTTGCAGTTTCAGTGAAATATAACCTCGATCAAGTACTCTCAATTATGATACATCATACAAGCTTGATGTATCATATTGAAGGTACCTGACTCAAGCTAGATTCCAAAATTCAATCACTGAACATAGCTAGTCTTGGGGTGGGGTGTTGGGGAGGGGGATTTCCCATAAAAGTTAGTTGTCATTGTCTCTGTGGTACATGTCCCAATTAGCATATAATTATTGACCATATGGGTGAGAAAAAGAGTCCAAACCCCATTGTTTCATAATGCTAATAATACTCTGGGAAACTACTTTTGCTGGTGTGGGTATAATAATATGTTGCTCAAAACACAAACTCATGCTTCTATGGGCAGAATCTTTGTGGCTCATCATCATTAACACATTTATTTTCTGAATCAACATCGACAACAAATATGGAGGAGTTTGTTAAGAAAATGATGTCTGCACTAACTAGTCATCTTGTTCTTATTATTGTTGAGCAGGTGCAAGCATCGATTATTCCATTCAGCAATCCATCATTTGCGGCGTCCATAGCTCCTACTAGTAATGTGGATGAGGTTGATACCTCTATTTCAAGTTGATACCTCCACAACTTCAGTTTTTTAATTTCATAGTTTTTGGAAACTAGAAATTGCGCGTAGTAATATTTTTATGAACATAGGTTCATTTAAGAGTACTTGATAGATTTCTTTAGATATTTAAACTAGAAATATGTTATTTTGGACTTTTCTATTTATGTATATGAATAATCTATGAGTATTATATTATATGTATGTTTGTTAATTTTGGAATATTTAGTAATTTTAGTTTAATTTATTTCAGCAATGCATAAGAACAATTTTTAGCAACAAAATTTGCAACTATTTGGTCGTTGCTATAAAAAGAATGTTGGCGACGGATCAACGATGAATTATAAAAGGCCTAATATGTTGTTACAAAATAAGATACGACGGAAATTTTGTTGCAAATTTATCCAAAATAACAAAATGAATTAAGAAATTAGCAACAAACTATATAAATATAATGACGAACTAGTCCTCGCTAAGATGTGGCGACAATAATTTTTCGTCACTATGACATTGCTAATATTGTGATGAAACATCATTTTTCGTCATAGAATTATGAAATTAGCAAAAAACTTATATAAAAATAATAACGAGTAAGTGCATTAACATATGGCGACAAAATTTATTCGTCACTAGGATGTCGCTAAACTTGTGACGTAACTTATTTTTGTCCTATAAGAGCTTACTAAAGAGCATAATAGAAACAGTCAACATTCCGTTGTTAATCCGTCGCTACTCATGATTAGCAACGTATTCTCATCATATAGTGATGGATTGTGTCCGTCACTAAACACTATTTTTTTGTAGTGGTTGTAGCTCACTCAATGAATTTCCTTTTTAGTAATTCTTTTACCTTTGAGTATTGTTGATTGGTTATGGAGTTATGAATAATGAAAATATTCATTTTGATAAGTTTAATTAGTGGACCATGGGAGAATTTTTCTAGTCAAAATTCACTAGCTAACTAGTTAATAGTTTTGACTATATAGATGGTTAGTAAATAATTCAATAATTATTTTTCCAATTGTAGTTAATGATTAGTTTACCAAATTAAATGTATCTCTTTGACAAACTGCTATATAAATCACTCTTCTCATTCTTTTTCCACTCACAGAATCATCGCTTCATCTCTATTAGTTTTTTTTTTGGTTTAGAAGCAGTCACGACTTAAAGCCATAACCTCTGACCATTATTGGTGCATTCACAAGCAGAGTGATCATCCTCGTCACACTTGTAACAATCGCCTCCACCATATCGGCCACCACCACCATGACCACCACCACCTCTGCCACCACGACATGAGTATCTACTACCTCCGACACCATAGCTTTCACTCGGGGTACACTCCCTAGACACTTTTCGTGGGATTGTACCTAGAGTGAAGGCTATGTCAGCAGAGGTAGTAGATACTCTTTCGATGGTGTTCGAGAGGTGGTGGACATGGTGGTGGTGATCGAGGTGGTTTGGGCGGTTTCTACAAGTGTGGTCAAGGAAATCACTATGCTGTGAATGCACCAATCGTCTCTAGCTTGGTACCTTAGACATGAAAGAAGAAGTACCAAGGTCTTACAATAAGGGGCTAAGAATGTATCGCGACACTAAGTCAAACTTAATTTTCGGTCATGAAATGAGGATAATATATAAAATTATTAATAAAAATGACGAGCATGTCCATCATGAACCCAATTTAATGAAATTGTACGGCTCATCTAATATCAGTTGCAGTTATTAGAATAAACAGATTAATTTTTATTTAAGAATATTAGACGAAAAAAATAATAACAGAAATTTAATTATGTCTTGTTCGCTGTATATATCATATTTCTATATTAATTTCTCCTTTATATAATTCAGTTGAATGAATTTTTTTGGTTGCATTGTTTATATTCCATGTTAATTCACCAGATGTGATCATTTTCTATATTTGTTGTTTTATATGTGTTGATGTGGTAGCGAGGTGGGGTTCATGTATTTAAACAAACCTAGTAGCAGTTTTGTATACCCTATATTTCTACTAGAAATTTAATTAATATGCATATTAATTTATGAAGCCCTACAAAAATTTATGACGATTTTTACAATGAAGTTTAGAACCCGTAATACTATTAATATTTCTTTCGACTTTGGATGTGATTATCGTATATATATATATATATATAATATATATATATATATATAATATCTCAAGTTATTAGTATATGCTTTATTCTTTAGTAGTCTGTTGTACCGTGGTTTCACGGTAATTTCAATATTTTTTCCTTAAGTTTAGTAATTTTTCTAAGGCGTCTATGAAGTTGTTTTAATGTATTTTTCTTTGGGTTTACCGGAAAAACTCTCTAGAATGAAAATGTTGAATATGTGCTTAATATTGCAGAAAAAATAACCTACGAAGCCAACGACGATCCGTCTACCCATCGACGATCCGTAGGTGGCAATTGTCACCATGAATATGTTATGCTGCCAAGGAAAGATCGGGTAATTCAGACTAAGTGTGAGGCTATGAAAGGATGACAGTTCGTCGTCTCATCGAAGAACCGTACTGGTGATCCATTGGTGTTATTAGAATGTAGCCTCTGTACCCGATTTGAATAGATTCTTAGTATGGAGCAACGAAGGCCATCAATGGACTGTTTTCCTATCAACGGACCGTCTTCTTGGTCCTTCGATGGTAATAGAGAGTTGGAGAAGAAAGCAGCTAAAAATATAGTTGAAGTATGGACCGACGGATATGTCAACGGTCCGTCAGTCAGGTCCTTAATGCGAGATGCATTTTTGGACAAATTTTCCTTATTTAGATTTCCCTTTATGTTTAGGATCTTTTATCATAAATAGGACCAAAATCCTCGTTTTTGGGGTTAGACTCTTGGTTATTTTTCTGATTTGTCATATTGGTTTTTGAATATTGGCTTTTGGAAAACTTTATTTTTGATTTTCTGAAATCGTTTATTGCATTATTTTCTCGATTTCAATTCATTTTCTGAATCTTCTTCAATCTAATCAAAGTAAGTTCATGAATTCTTGTCTAATTAATATGAATTTTGTAATTATGAAGATGGGTATCTAAATCCATAACTACGGTTGTGAGAACCATGTGTATTAACAAAGTAAAACTAGCTAAAACAAAAATTTTCAAATAGTTTCTTGCATGTATTGTTAATTCTTTTCGTTTTGAAGTCTTTTCAACGAGTGCACGCGTACTACTTGCCTTGTTGCTACTTGCCGGACTAAGGAGGTAGATAATAAGAAAAGAATTTATCAACATAGATTTTGTATATTTATCTAATAGGCTAGTGTCGATTGGCGCGAAGTAATAACAGAGTCATACATCGATTATGATGCTTAATATGAGGTAAAAGGTAAGTTTTAGTAAAGTACAAACACGTAGCTAGACCATGGTGCGGAGTGAAATTTGAAAATTTTCAGACCAAGGATTTAGGGATACATAACTTACCACATTGCATGCAAGATACTATGATAGAGTTGTTATATCTAGGGTTTTTGCGTTACTAACCTATGGGGAACACTAACACCCTAGTTTCTCTCATCATTTGATAAAATCATATATTTTAACTAGGTACTTGTTTACTTAGAGTTAATTAATTACTTTTGTTACAAAAATTCCCCCTTTAATTGTTTGTTTCCGGAAAGAACCTTACTAAAAAAAAGTAATCATAGATTAAAGTTAAGTCTAAACCATTTTCCTTGTTAAATCACCCAACCTAACATTTGGGTTCTTTACTTGATATGACCGCTTATACTTATTTAGGGAAGTATAGTTTGAGTGTATCAAATTTTTGCATCGCTGCCGGGGAAAGTGGCTTTTAGATTAACTTTAAGCACATTACCGAATTTCAGTCAACAATTTGCTAATATTACTTTTTTTTTGTCTCTGCAGGTCTAGCTTTAGTGTATGCCAAGTACACGGAGTCGAGAAGAACCAATACTTCCACTTGATCCAGTACTTAACCGCACACTTTGCAGAAAGAATATTCAAAATAAACCTGCTTATATCAATGATGAGATCAACCCTCAATTTCCCCCGCCTGATGATGCTCATAATCGAGTGGTTGTTGATAACCATGTGAAGGTAATCCGAGGAGGCAACCTCCTTGCCCACGCCCTCAAGAGTACTATGGGGGAAATGTTAACATCACTGATGGTCCACTTGTTTTACCTCCTCTACCACATGGTCATACATTGTGATAACTAGTAGATTGATGCAGATGCTCACCGTTAGAGGCTTGTTTTTGGGCCTACCATCTGAGGATCCACATGCTCACATCGCCAAACTAAGATCGGTGTGTAAAAGTTTTATTGGGAGGCCAGACATAGACATGGATGTTAGTGGATTAAGAGTGTTCCCTCTCTCGCTGACGGGGGAGGCCACAATTTGGTTTACTGAGTTTCCCTGCAACTCAATCAATACTTGGGAGAAATTGAGGAATGTGGTCTTAGCAAGGTATTACCCGATTTCTAAAAATCTAAACCACAATGATAGGGTGAACAACTTAGTGGCATTACCAAGGGAGTCAGTAAGCAATTCTTGGGATAGGTTCACCTTATTCTTGAGAAGTGTCTCAAACCATTGATGAAGAGTCACGGAAAGAGTACTTCTATAGGGGGCAAGATGATAATAATAAAGCAGTGCTTGATAAAATTGCGGGTGGTTCTTATGGGGAGTGTACTTATGCTGAGATTGCTGTGAAGTTACAAAAAATCTCCCGAAATAATAAAGCTTGGAGCACTAGGAAGTCGGATACTGGGAGAAACACTTTTCCAGTGCAAGCTTCATATAACCCAGCTACAGATGAGATTCTTGAAGAGATGGCTAAAATGAGAACTGATCTTGAAATAGTGTTAAAACATGTCACCGGGGGTGCAGAAAAGGTGAATGCGGTGAACTATTTGTCTATACCACCACAACCGGTTGATGAGTAATACCATGACGAAGATTATTATGTAGTGAATGAGAAGATACGGGGTTTTCGGGGGAATGCCCAAGGATCCAATCATGAAAATTGGCGCCAATGTCGAGGAAATTAAGGTCGAAACTATGCAAATTACAACTGAAAGGGTCAGTATGTTCGAGATGGAAACTACAATCGTGACAACAACTTCAACCTGGGTAACTATGGTTACAGAAACGATGGGAGTAGGCCCTATGTTCCACCTCAACATTGGGAAATTGCTCCTAGTGATGGTGGAGGAAGTATGGCGCGAGTCGAGGATATGTTCCAGATGATGATGAGGAGGTTTGATGCTAGTGATGAGCACGCCAAAGACTTGAGAGGTGATTTAGGAAATATTGGGCAAAAGGTTGATGCACATGCAATCTCAGTCAATCATCTTGAGTAGCAAATGGCCCAATTGTCTTCTACTGTGAACCCACGCCAACCGGGTACTCTTCCAAGCGATACTGTCCAGAATCTGAAAAATGATGGACATTGTGTGGTAGTCACTACTCGATGGGGTAAGTAGACCATGAATCCACCTATTTCATCTAGCGTGGAAGATGAGAAGAGAGGATATAATGATTTAGAGGAATTTAGTGGTGAGTTGGTAGATAAATCGAGGAAAAAAGCTGAGACACCCTAAAAAGTCACCCCCATTCCTAAACCACTGCCCCCATTTCCGCAAAGATTGGTGAAAAAGACTGAAGATGTTAAATACCGGCGTTTGATTATAATGTTGAAACATCTTTCCATCAATGTCCCTTTGATATAAGTTCTTGAACAAATGCGCGGTTATGCCAAGTTCATGAAAGATATGGTCACTAAGAAGAGATCGGCTAGTTTTGAGGATGATGATCGGATGCAACACTGTAGTGCTATTGCTACAAGATATCTTGTGCAAAAGAAACAAGATCCATGTGCTTTCACTATGACATGTACAATCGGGTGATTACACTTTGCTAAAACATTATGTGATCTTGGGGCAATCATAAATCTCATGCCTCTCTCTATTTACAAGAACTGTTTGGGTGACCCAAATCCTACTGCGATACGGCTACTGATGACCGCTCGAACGGTGAAGAGGCCTATTGGGATACTCCATTGTGTGCTAGTAAAAGAGGACACATTTAATTTTTTTCGGGCAATTTTGTGATTCTTGATTGTGAGGTGGACTTTGATGTGCCTATTATTCTTGGGAGGCCTTTCCTTGCTACCGGTCGTGCCTTATTTGATATGGAGAAAGGGCAAATGAAGTTTTGGCTTAACAATGAAGAAATGACTTTTCAACATTTGTAGGTCCATGAGGAAGAATGGTGAGCTCCAAACGGTATCTGCAATATCCTACAAGGTTGATAGTTCGTCTGAGGTACAAATAGAAGATCATATTTGTGTAACGCACTAGCGGCAATGATCATGAATTGCGAGTAATTGTATTGAAGAGTATGGGTCATCGGTTGCGGCACTTGATCGAGGTGATATTCGGTTCAAACCAAAGAAATTGGATTTAGATATGAAGAATCGCGAGTCTCCACCCGCAAAACCATCTATTGAGGAGGCTCCAAAATTGGAGCTTAAGGTTCTACCACCTCATGTGAGGTATGTATTCTTGAAGAAAGGTGACACTTTTCCGGTAATTGTTGCATCATATTTTGATATGTGACAAGAAGAATATTTATTTGAAGTGTTGAAGAGGTTCAAGAGAGCTATTGGGTGGACTATTGCGGATATTATTCGGATCCCTCCTGGTATTTGTTCACATAAAATCCAACTCATGCCCGATCATAAGGCCAGTATTGAGCACCAGAGACATTTAAATCCATATATATGCAAGAGGTAATGAAGAAGGAAATTATTAAGTGGTTGGATGCAAAAGTCATATAGCCGATCGCTGACAGTAGTTGGGTATGCCCTGTTCATTGTGTTCCCAAGAATGGGGGAATGACTGTGGTCCCTAATGAGAAAATGAGCTTGTTCCAATGCGGCCGGTGACCGGATGGACAGTGTGTACGGATTACTGGAAACTGAATGCATGGACTTAAAAGGACCATATTCCTATTCCCTTCATGGATCATATGTTAGATAGGCTTGCAGGAAAGGGGTGGTATTGTTTTTTTGATTGTTATTCGAGTTACAACAAAATATCTATTGTACTAGAAGATCAAGAGAAACCCTCTTTTACTTGTCCTATGGAACTTTCACATTTAAGAGGATGCCCTTCGAATTGTGTAATGCACCGGCTACTTTTCTGAGATGTATGATGTCCATATTCTCCAATATGGTGAAGGACACCATTGAGGTTTTTATGGATGATTTTTTTGTTGTTGGTGACTTGTTTGATCATTGTTTGAATCACTTGTCTATGTTCTCAAAAGATGTGAAGATTGAAACCTTGTGTTAAATTGGGAAAAATGTCACTTTATGGTTAAAGAGGGTATTATATTTGGCTATCGCATCTCAGAGAAGGGAATACAGGTTGATCGGGCTAAAGTTGAGGTGATGGAGAGACTTCCTCCACCCGTCTCTCTAAAAGGTGTGACGAGTTTCCTTCGGCATGCGGGTTTCTACAGGAGGTTCATCAAGGATTTTTAGGAAATTGCATATCCTCTGTGCAAGTTACTTGAGAAAGAGTGTAAATTTTATTTTGATGAATCTTGTCTTAAGGCATTTTGTGAGTTAAAGGAGAAATTGGTGGTTGCGCCCATTATTATTTCCTCGAATTGGAGTACGCCTTTCGAGGTGATGTGTGATATTGGTGGGGTTGCAATTGGTGTAGTTTTGGGTCAAAAAAGGGAAAAAATCCTTCACCCCATTTTCTATGCCAATAAAACTGTTAATGAAGCCTAAAATAACAACACTGTGACTGAACAAGAGCTCCTTGAGGTGGTCATTTCTTTTGAGAAATTTTTCTCCTATTTGCTTTGCACAAGAATTATAGTGCATACTGATCATTCTTCTTTGAGATATTTGATGGCAAAGAAGGATTCAAAACCAAGGTTGATTCGTTTGGTATTACTGTTGCAAGAATTTAAATTTGAAGTGAACGATATAAAAGGGATCGAAAATCAACTTACCGATCACTTGTCCCGACTAGAGGATGGAGCTATGCAAGAATTGGGTGAAAAGGCTGAAATTGATGATACTTTCCCTAATGAGCATGTATTGGCCGCTTCTCAAGACTTGATTCCATTGTTCGCTGATTTTGCGAATTACTTGGCTAGTGATATTGTCCCACCGGACATGTATTTTCATTAAAGGAAAAAGTTCATGCATGATGTGAAAAAGTTCTTTTAAGATGATCCACATATATAAAGGAGTTGCGCCGATGGATTATTTGGCGTTGTGTGCCGGAAGTCGAGATGTTGACTGTTTTGGAGACATGACACTCCCGCCTCCTGGTCGGCATCATAGTGGTATCCGGACAACCCATAAAATCTTGCAATCTGGATACTATTGGTCAACCATCCATCATGATTCTCAAGAGTTCCCCAAGGCATGTGATAGGTGACAAAGAGATGAAGGTTTTCTAGACGGAAATAACTCCCTTTAAATCCCATTCTTGTAATTTAGTTGTTTGACATGTGGGGTATTGACTTTATGGGCCCCTTTGTGAGTTCTCATGGGATAAAGTATATTCTTGTGGCGGTTGATTATGTTTCAAAATGGGTGGAAGCCATAGCACTTGCAAATAATGAAGGGAAGAGTGCCACCGCGTTCTTGAAAAAGAACATATTTCAAGATTTGGCACCCTAAGAGCCATTATTAGTGATGGGGTCACATTTGCAACAAGTTGATCAAAGTATTGTTGGAGAAATATGGGGTTTGCCATAATGTGTCCACGCCATACCATCCTCAGACTAGTGGGCAACTGAGGTGTCAAACAGAGAAATCAAGTAGATTCTGGCGGAAATGGTGAATATGAATAGAAGAGATTGGTCAAAGAGGTTTGATGATGCTACTTGGGCCTACGGGACAACATAAAAGACTCTCATAGATATGTCCCCATACCAACGTTTATATGGGAAAGCTTGCAACTTACCGGTTGAGTTAGAGCATAAATCCAAATGGGCAATGATGGAACTAAAAATGATTTGGAATGAGGCTGTGGAACAGAGGTTAAATGGGTGAATGATCTTGATGAATTTCCCTTAAAGGCATATGAAAGTTCAGCCCTTTACAAAGAAAATATGAAGAAGTACCATGACCAAAGATTGAGAAGCGCGATTTTGTGGTTGGGGATTTGGTGCTTTTTATTCAACTCTTGGTTACACATGTTTCTGGGAAAACTCACATCCAAATGGACTCCTCCATTCTTGATCACCCAATTTTTCCCCCATGGAGAGGTTGAGTTGGAGAATAAGGAGTGTGTAAGGTTCAAGGTCAATAGGAAACGAATCAAAATCTACCTTGGGCATGCTGAAAAGGCGAATGAAGTGGTCGAGGCATACCATCTTGATGAAGTCTGAGTAATCAAGAATCTTGTGTCGTGCTGCGACATTAATTAAGCGCTGATTAAGAGGCAACCAAATATATATCCTATGGCCAACAATAGTTTTGTTTTTTTGATGATTTTATAGGCATAGTTGACTTATTACTGTTTCTCTTACGAAATGTCACGTATTAATTTTCTTTTATTTTTTAGAATTATTGACTAGAGAGTAAGCTAGGATATATGTCTAAAAGATGTCCATAAAATACAAAAGGATTAGCTTATTGGGTCTTCAATGTGCAGGGACCAAATCCCTGAAATCTGCATTAAAATTAGTCTGGTGCAATAATCGACGGACTAATCGATGGACCGTCATCCTGTTGACGCTTTCAAGAAATTTCTCTCCTATTTGCTTGGCACGAGGGTTATAGTGCATACTGATAATTTTACTTTGAAATATTTGATGGTAAAGAAGGATGCGAAACCGAGGTTTATTCATTGGGTATTACTATTGCAAGAATTTGACTTTGATGTGAAGGATAGAAAAGGGACCGAAAATAAAGTTGTTGATCACTTGTCCCGAAAAGAAGATGAAGCAATGAGGGAGTTAGGTGAAAAGGCAAAAATTGATTATACTTTCCCTGATGAGCATGCACTGGCTGCCTCCCAAGACTTGATTCCATGGTTCACAGATTTTGCGAATTATCTGGCTAGTGATATCATCCCACCGGACATGTCCTTTCATTAAAGGTAAAATTTCATGCATGATGTGAAAAAATTCTTTTGGGATGAGCCTACTTATATAGGAGATGTGTGACGGAAGTTGAGATGTTTAGTGTTTTGGAGGCATGACATTCTTCGCTTGTAGGTGGGAATCATTGTGGTATCCGGACTGCTCACAATGTCTTGCAATGTGGCTACTATAGTCAACCATCCACCAAGATGCTCATGAGTTCGCCAAGGCATGTGATAGATGCCAAAGAGATGGTGGAATTTCAAGAAAGCAAGAGCTCCCTTTAAATCCCATTCTTGTGATTGAATTATTTGATTTGTGGGGCATTTACTGTATGGGCCCTTTTGTGAGTTCTCATGGGATGAAGTATATTTTTATGGCAGTTGACTATGTGTCAAACTGGGTAGAAGTTATCGCACTTGCGAATAATGAAGGGAAGAGTGTCACCACATTTTTTAAAAAGAACATATTTTCTAATTTTGCACCCCAAGGATACTATCAGTTATGGGGGATCCCACTTTTGCAACAAGCTGTTTAAGGGATTATTGAAAAAATATAGGGTTTGCCATAATGTTGCCACTCCTTACCATCCTCAAACAATGGTTTGGTCAAGGAGGATTGATGATGCTCTTTGGGCCTACTGGACAACATACAATACTACCATTGGTATGTCCTCATACCAACTTGTATATGGGAATAATTCTCACTTACTGGTTGAATTAGATCATAAGGCCATGTGTGCAATGAAGAAATTTAAAATGTTTTTGAATGAAGCTGCGGAAAAGAGGTTAAATGGGTTGAATTAGCTTGATGAATTTCGCTTGAAGACATATGAGAGTTCATCCCTTTTCAAAGAAAAGATGACGAAGGACCATGACCAAAAGATTGAGAAGCGCGATTTTTTGGTTGGGGATTTGGTTTTTTGTTCAATTGTAGGATGCGCTTGTTTCAGGGCAAACTCAAACCCAAATAGGACTAGTCCCTATTTTATCACCCATTAACTCCCATTTCATCATCAAATTACCAAACATCCCCCAGTTTCACAAACTCTATTCTCTCCAAAAATCTTCAATCTTCTTCAATCTCCTTGCCGGTCGGTGTTCGTGTTTGGAAATGTTGTTGTTCAACTACAAGTTTTCATACTCGCTTTTCCTCAAATACAGTTTCTAGGTATGTTCTTCTGATCTGCTAAATTAATTATCATTATTTTTATGTTAGCTTGATGTCTTACTGTGGGTCTTGAATTGGGGACCCCTTTGCATGCTAAAAACTTACACTTGAAGTCCTAAGTCCCATAGAACACTGAAATTGAACGGGATGGGGGTGTCTTGTTAAAAATGTGTTGTGTTTCTGACCTAGGGTTTTGATAGGCTGTAGAATCGAATGTTCAAACTATGATTATTAATGCCTTAGAAATGATGAAATAGTGGGTTAAACGTAGGGAAACATCAGGTTTCAAAAGATACTTTGAATTAGTACGTTCGGGGAAACAAAATGGCTGCAAAACTCTGTCCACGCAGGATAAAATGAGACCCCGTCGACGGACTGTTGGTCCCTCGAAGGACGGTTGTTGGGTACGTCAACCCCAACATCCCTTTCTTAGTCTATGTTTCTATCAACGAACCCCACTAATGGACCGTCATCCCTTCGACGGTCCGTCCTGCACAACCATTGTTGCTGTCAGAAACTTTGTTTCTGATTTTCCAAAAAAAAAATTCTAAGTGTCCGTCGATGGACCCCTTTGACGGTCCTTCATGCACAAGCGTCGACACAATAAGAACCTTTTTTAATGATGTTTTCAAAAATTCTCCTCAGTGTCCCTCGATGGACCCCCATGACGGATTGTCGTCATTTCGACGGACCACCAATGGGTCCATCAGGCAGTGCTGCACTTCTGCACTGCCATTCCATTCTGTGTTTTACTCTTGTTTTTGATGCTTTTGAATGTGTTACAAGCTTCTAGTGATACTAAAAACTTCTCTTTGTAGGGACATGTGACATCCATGAAAAACCGTGTCTACTCGAGAGTTCGTTCTAAGTTTGTCACCCCGTCGAACTGGATGGTCATAGGCTCCTACACGTGTTGCCTCATCACCAGAGCCACACCCACGAAGGTGGCGCCTGACGGAGTCACGACCTCCCAGTCTGAAGAGGAGTGCATACTGATCGACACACCTTCTGGGTTAACTGCACATTTTGAGGGAGCTTCTGGCTCCAAGGAGGCTTTCGGTTTTGAGGAAGCGTCCGGATCTGTGGAAACTTTCTTGTTTGAGGAGGCTTCTGCTTCTCCTAATGCGAATGCTCCAGCTACTTTGGTCTAGTCAGCCTCGTTTGATAAGGCTAATAGTGCTGATTCTACTCCAGCACCGCAGACTATTATCCCCTCTCCAGTTGCTGATAAGCCCAACTGGTGGCTTGTCGAGGGTCAATATCAAGTATATGTTGATGCTAAGGTAGCCAACGACAAAGGGGTCATGAACGGACCCTTAAACTCAAGCGGAGGGTTCTCAGTAGGAGTCTTCCCACTATGCCGGCCATCCATGCTATACCCACTAGACATCGGTAGGAGTGGACGGCTCGGAATGTGGGCCGCTATCGCAAAGAAATGGTGAGAGAGTTGTACGCCTCCTATGTGGCGACTCTTCGGTCTCAGTTTGAATGACAGTCCACCGCAGCGAAACATTCATATCTAGAGTACGTCCGAGTCTGCGGCAAGTGGGTTGAAATTTCTTTGCCGTCCATTCGCAGGTTTCTGTATGTAATGGATGTTGATACCACCAGGACCCCCTCACTGCTGAGATTGACCACCAAGCGGTGGATAGCACAAAACCTCTCTGTGGATGGTGAGGCTGCTGATTGGGTGATAGAACCTAAGGGGAGCATCAAGAAGGCCAACCTTACCTTCACAGCCAAATTCATATAGCTACTGGTCCGACACTTCCTTTCCCACACTGCTTCTGATAACATTGTCACTCGGAATCATATAGTGTTGATGGCTTCCATAGTTGCGGGGTTCGAGGTGGACTTCGCGTGGATGTTTCAAACGGTGATGCATGAGAGGGACTTTAAGTCCACTACTGCTTACCCCTTCGGTTGCATGGTCTTGGAGTTGTACAAGTTTACAGGAGTGACCGTGTGGGACATTGATGTGATCAAGACCCGGCCCGACACAGTGCATATTGGCCTCGTTCGGGATAAGGCCAATGAGTTGGATCCCCATAGAGGGCCCCGTCCAGAGGTGTAGACGCTCGCTGAGAACCTAGCATCCATGGTAGAGCAACCCCAAGTAGCTAATTCAACTAATTCGATCCTACCGACACCACCCCGGTTGAGTCTATCCCGGGTGCTAGCACCACTCTAAGCTCATCTCGCTCGACTCTATCTGCTACATTGGTCCCACTTGCTAGGGTCTAGAAATTAAAGGCATAAATGGCCAAACTTATGCATCACATCCAGCCTTGGAATGCGGACGCATTGCTGAGGCAGAGGAATGGATAGAGAGGAAGATGGACCAGCATACTGAGCGGCAGATCATGGAGGTCCACTATCGCTTGGATGCAATTGAGCTTCGCGTTCTCGCCCGGCCAGCCCTTACAATGGATTTGATGACTCTCCAAGCTGCCGTGGAGAGTCTGAGAGCAGACTTGAATACCAAACTTGAGGCACGGGTGCCTGAGTTTGAGGCCTCTTAAGCAGAACCTCTTGAGGACACGGTGATGGCTGCCCCTTTCTCCACCACTGCTGTACCACCACCTACTCCACGAGATCTTGCCAAGATGCACCGAGTTAGAGATGAGGATGAGTCTCGGGCACGGTAGAAAAAGCACAATGAGTTAGAGGCCGTGAAAACCTCACTGATAAATGAGGAAGCCCACCAGTTGAGGGTTCTAGAAGTGGCTGCTGGGGCGTCTAGCTCCAGAAGTGTTGAGGATGCGAGGACACTACTGATGGTGCTGTTAATTCTGAGGACACCACTGATGGTGTACCTACTAAAGAGGGAGTCGGTTCTGGGAACCGGACCCACCAGCATATTGATTGTCGGTGCTTTGCGCCTCTAGTTTTGTTGACTTACCACCCCAATTTATTGGGGACAATTGCATGTTTTTCTGTTAGGAGTGGGTTAACGTTAAAAGTAAGTGCTTGGGTGAATTTTGAGTTTCCCAACTAACGATCCTGTCTTGGTGTTTTTTTGCCTGTGTTCTTTTTCCCCAAGAGACTGGTTATTTTATTGTTGAACCGACATTGTTTGTATCTTTTGTACATAGTATAGAAATGGAATCTATAGAATGATGGCTAAACAAAATGATATCTTTATTTATAGAAAATGCTGCATGACTAGGCATAGTAGCTGATGAAGTGTGTCTCTAAGCATGACGTAGAGATACACCACTGCATGACCCTAAATCTAAAACTCGAACTAGGTGTCTAATAATCTAGTAGAGTAAAGAGATGTCAAGTGAGTGGTGAGGAAAATTTAAATAGTCCACCATTGGTACTGAGCTAGAACTTGCCTGGTTAGTCATGCTAAAAGTAAGTTGTGATAGCCAATTAGGAAATGATCATAGACTCTTGTTCAAGATAGCAATTATTTAGCCTAGATAATAGAACACCGAATGAAATTAATCCCTTCTAAATCCAAATGATTGGAGCTTTAAATAGACCTTGCTTTTTCAGCCTAACTGATCTTTTCTAGGAACAATATGTTGACCTTGGTCCTTCCTTGGACATGTGCACCTCAGCATATGCCAAAAGCATAAGTAGAGGGTGGCTAATGCAGAAAACAACCTTGTCGTTGCCTTGGCCCAACTTTTGGTATTGTGTACCTCGACACATGGCAAAATCATGAGTTTTGGGTGGCTAGTTGAGGAATGCTCCAGAAAGTCGGGTTGAAAAAATAAAGAAATATAAAGAACATAACAAAAGTGACTCAAGAAAAGTTGAATAGGTATGAATAAAACGATGAAAACATAGGACGCTTAGTCGTTATGTCAAGGAGGGAAATAAGTCACTAAAATACATCCAAATGTACCCTACTTGACCTTGATCCTATGGTACAGTATAATAAAGTCCTATCGTGTTCATACTAGTCTATTATGGTTAGCTTAGAGAAGAAAAAATAAGGGAAAACTTATGGACAAAAGTATAAATGAGGTGTGAAGTTGTTCTGAGAGAGAGTGTTGAAAAAAATAATTCTTATACTCAAACTGAAATCATTGTTTGAAAAATGAGGACGTTGTTTTGAAGTGAGGACACTAGTTGCAATATCGGAAAATTAGTACCTTGGTGAGAGATCAAAAAGGATTGGTGTTGGTGTGTGGTGAGTCTGTGTTATGGTGTTATCCACATGAGCGAGCCTAATAGTGATAGCATGCATAAACATAATGAAAATAATAGGTATTGATACCCAGATGATTGCAAAAGCAAAAATAAGGATACTCTTTTACAAAGGTTTTGTCATGCATCATAGTGCGTCGCTTGAGGACAAACAATGAATTTAAGCTGACGGTGTTGACGTACCGTGGTCTCATGGTATTTTCAATGCTTTCTCCTCAAGTTTAGTGTGTGTCTAAGGCCTTTTTCTAGTAGTTTTAATATATTCTTCTCTTTGTTTGAAGGAAAGATGTCCAAAATGAAAACGCGGAAGAACTGTGCTGAATTTGCAGAAGTTGACCTACGGAGACATCGACGGTCCGTCGACCCATCGACTGTCCGTAGGTTGAAACTGTCGTCTGAAGAAAATGTTGCAGAAGGAAGATGGGGGAATTATGACAAAGTGTAGGGCTATGGAAGCTATCGACGTACCGTCATCTCCACGACACATTGTCCTGGACGTTCGTCATTGATAACAAAAAGTAGCTCCACTAACCGTCTTGAAAAGATTCTAAGTGTGGAGAAAATGAAGACATCGACGGACCATCGTGCACTAAAAAACTGTCTTCCTGGTCTATCGATGGTAACAGTGAGTTGGAGAAGAAAGCAGCTGAAAAAGATTTAAAGTGTGGAACGACGGGAGGCCTCGACGGTCTGTCATGCCCTTGTTAGGATTTCTTTATTATAAATACTAGTAAAAACCTCATTTTTGGAGTTAGACTCTTGGTATTTTTCAGTTTTATTATCGTAGTTGTTGAACTTGAGATTTTGGGAAATATTCTAATATCCGTAATCATTTGTTGCAAGACTTTGATTTATTCAACTAATTTCATGATTATCTTCAATCTCATCAAAGTAAGTACTTGAATTCTTGTCTAATCAATATGAATTGTGTGATTGTTAACATGGACAACTATATCCATAACTAGGGTTGTGGAAACCATGGGTAAATAACAAAATAAAAACTAGCTAAAATAACAATTCTAGAATAATGTCTTGCATGTTTTGATAATTCTTTCGTTTAGAAGTCTTTTTAACGAGTGAACGCGTTAAAACTTGCCTTGTTGCTGCTTGACGGACCAAGGAGGTAGATAATATTAAAGGAATAATCAACGTAGATTTAATATACACTATCTAATAGGCTAGTGTCGATTGGTGTGAAGTAACAAGTAAGTCATAGATTTATTATCGATGCAAAACATACAACTAAGGTTTAGTAAAGCATACACACGTAGAAGGACAAGGTGCAGAGTGAACTTCCCTAGTTGTCAGACCAAGGGATTAAGTGTACATAACTTATACTTTGCATGCAAGATACTAGAAAAGGATTGTTATAGCTAGAATTACTACGTTATGAACCTGTAGCAACAGTTATGCCCTAGTTAATCTTATCACTTGATAAATATCAAATATTCATACTTTCTACTTGTTTACTTACACGTATTTAATTCCTTTTGTTATTAAAAACCCCCATTTTATTACCTGTTTTCCGAAAGAACTTGATTAAATATAAATAATTGTAGGTTAAAGTTAGGTCTAAATCATTTTCCTCGTGAGATCCATTTTAACCTCATAGTTGGGTTCCTTACTTGATACGACCCCTTATACTTCTTTTCGAGAAGTAAATAAGTCACCCTCTATCAACTATATTTTCCATCGATTGAATGAGCAAATATGATCTTAAACCATCCCTCTAAAATCAAAGTGATGAACCTTGATGCTGACAATTTCATAAATAAAAAACTTAGCAGATAATAAAAAATTATCGAATATTTTCAGGTTATAAATATCAATTTAGAATTAGATATTGTGATATGTCAATTTGGAGTTCATGTCATATTTGTGGTAACCCTGCAACAAGTCCATTGACATATTCCCCTTCCCCTTCTATTCCAAAGTGAATTCAATAGGCTTTGACATGTAGAATGATACTCTATCTATATTCTTGTCCTATTAACCAGTTCTTCAAAAGATTTATTTGATTGGGGTTTCTTTCTCTATTATTTTATATCACCACTAGGTGGAATCATAGATTTGAACAATGAAAATAGATAGTGAGTTCCTGATCAAAGTGATGAGGTCATGCAAAAACAAGGTTCAAGTCTACCAGCCTATAGGATACCTCAGTTTCATGCATCGCTGCAGTTCAACTTGATAGCTATTGTAAGATAAAAGGATCGTCTTGCTATGACCTTCTCTTGAATTCTCCAAAAAAAAACTTATATCGCAAGCTCCTTACCTACATTGGCAAAGACCCGTCATTGTCTCGATTGAACTATCGGAAGCTTAGGGAGGTCAAAATAGGTTGCTCTTACTACTATGATTCTTTCGACAGTTATCTTCTCCACTCTTGGCTACCTAGCATTTATCGTGGGCACGATAACTGGTACACTAGAGGTGCGTCCTTTTCGGGCGGTTCGATCTATGATTTTTCATTCATGGACGTTAACAATCCATCCATTAGAAGCATTATAGCCCTAAAAGTGAAGGTAAAGGTTCAAAAATGAGGAAATACTTACAATGGATACTAGGCATCGAAAGATGAGGAAGGTGTAGTAATCGACAAAATGCTTCAGGGAGTCGAAAATAAGCATATATCCGAAGATTCTCGAAAAAGGCAACCTTATGAATATATATATATATATATATATATATAGATATATATATATATATATATATATATATATATATTATATATATATATATATATATATATTATATATATATATATATATATATATATAATATATGAAAATGGGTCGGGCAGATACTAGTTATCTCTAGCATATATATACTTGTGAGAAAACATAATGTGTCTAGTCCTAGTTAAATACCCCACCCAAACAACAAGACAACAAGATATGAAGACCAGTATGTGTTTTGTATGAAGGAAAAGTTTCCCGTTGAAAATTCTTTCTTAGAAAACAGGTGGATTTTAAACTTATATTTTTATGTTTGATTGGGGTTTAAAAATTACTTTATAATATTTGGTTGGTTAATGAAAAGATTTTTAAGAAAAATATGTTTTATTTTTGCTCGAGACTAAAAACATATTCTTTAGGGAAAAAATTCAGATAGAAAAATTAACTCCAGTACTAGATCTTGAACCCGAACCTGGGTATGGCCTTGGGGGAGGTAGGGGTAGGGTGTGGGGTTAGCATAAAAAATTAAAAAAAAAGTTTAAATTTGAAATCTTTCCCAAGATAATTTTTTCTTAATTTTTTACGAGAATGGATTGCCGTGGGGTGGGGGGTTCCCGAGTGGCTGTGATGTAGAAAATGATTCTTTAACTAATTTGATATCTTTTCCAAAAATATGTTTTTTAAAAAAGATATATTAACAGGGTGGGGGGAAGAGGTGTCCTATTTGTGAAGGGGGGGGGGCGATTGGCCTTATTTTATTTTATGTTTTTTAAAAAACTAAATTTCAAAATACTTTTCAAAATTAATTTTTTTTTGGGTGGGGTAGGGGTTAGGATGTAGGGGTGATTGGGGTTCGGTGGATTAAAAAAATCTGAATGTTTGAAACAATTTTTTTTTTTTTTTGTTTGAGGGGGATTTGGGTCGGGGGGGGGGGGGGGGCTTCATGATAGGAAAAACTATAATTGCAATTTAAAAAAAAATATTAAACTTTAAAATATAAGTTTTTTGTTGAATGAAGAGGGTCGGGTACGAGGTATGGGTAGAGAAGCAATAAAATTAAAGGATAAAGTAGAGGTTCGAAAAATGTTTTTTCTTAACTTTCGACAGGAAGTCATTTTCCTTAAATTTGAGAAAAATGAGTTGATTTGGAAAATAATTTGAAGACATTTAATCCAATCAAACATGAAAAAATTGAAAAACATTTTCCAGAAAAACTTATCCTCCATAACAACACACCCTAAAGCTACAAAAATAATAACAACAATAATAACCCTTTTTAATGGGGACAATTATGATTGTCAGAAGATGTTGATTATCCGGGCTCGCGCATGCTGTATCTTTCTAATAGCTTTGGTTTTTCTATACATCGCAGAACAATCTGGTTTCTCATCTTTACTCTTCTTATTCTTTCCGTTTCCTGATCTCATGTTTAAAGTCCATTGTACTTGATTAGCTAGTATTAGTGATTGTTCTTTCTCATAATCTTAAGCGACATGTTCATCCCCTAACTTTTTTCCTCTCATTCTTACCATCCTTTTCATTAATAAGAACCTAGTTTCGAGTAGCTCTAGCCATAAATGATTCCGCTAGTGCATTTGAGCAGATCCAACCATCTCTCTGTCTTTTCCTCATTTTGAGTAAAGTTTAAACCTAAGATAAAGGATGTTCATCCAAATTGGTCAAAGTTTGAGGCATTTTTATTTTTTAATTGGGTTTGTTTTTGGGAAAAATTCGATCTTTTTCCCTCCAGTGGCATAACACTAATCCTTGGCCTATATAGTCTCTTTTTCTTCACACAACTAGGTAAGTTTTTTTTTGGGGACGAGTGAAAAAAAAGGGAGATCAAGTTCTTGTCCTTTTTAAGCCTACAGTTGAAACTTTGGACTCTTGTTGAGTTTGGACACTCGGAGAAAGGAAATATGCATAAATCTTAAGGAAGAAAAATTAAGTTATATACTAAAACGGTAAGAGAGGCGAGGTGATGGGAGTTTAATTTTTTTCGAATCCCTTCTTCGTTTTCACTGTTCGTCAACATTTTCGGAGTCGCATTTAGTTTGTGTGGAAGTTGCTGCCTCATTGATCTTGATGCTTTCTTGGTTTGCTGCTCGGAGAAAGGTATTGTTTATTTCCTCACAATTTTCTTCCAGACTATTTTCCCTTTTCGAAATAATATCTCAATGTTAAAAAATCTTTTTCCATGATTATATTGCTATTAACAATTTCAGAATTTATGATGCTTCAATAGGATATACGTGTTCCTATTTGATTCCATGATTTAGTCAAATGAAAGCCTTGTATATTTATATCTTATGTTGGTGTTTCTTAGACATTCCATCCGAAAGTTCCAAATACGTTCTCTTCCCGAATTCCTTGAGCGAGTTTGCTGGTCTTGTATTGTTTTATTTATATGGTACTCAACTATCAAGATCACTGATTTCTTTGACTATCTAGAATTGCTCGTGGGATCTTATTATATCTCGAATTTTGTTATTTGTGGTACTTGTTTGATCTCTTAGATGATTTGGTGGGTTTCCAGATGATATGAAAATTGTGCTTATCATGAATATCTTACTTTGAGTGTAGTTTATCTTGAGTAGGCTAATGTTTAATTTTTAGTTCTATTTGCATGTTGTTTGGTTTTGATAGCCTGTTTATTTTTGTTGTCTTTGGTTTCCTATTAATAAGTCTAACTAGATAGTTCACTGGTCCATAGTCTTTAGTGTTACATCAGAATAATTATGGGTCTCACTGTTAGTGCTTGGTTTTGGGTCTCAACATTTTAAAAGGTTTTAATGTTTAAGCCATAGTTTTGAATGGTGTATGCTCAAACCATATTTTGATCTTTTATGTTCAACAAGCCTGTTATTTCCTCTTTGTCATAATGTCAACTCAGTTGTGGGTCTGTCTAAGTTCCCATATAGCATTTGTTTTCTCTATCAAATTGGTCTATTAAATCAAGATATAAGTGTCCCGACGGTGCTTTTAATGCTTTGGAAGTTGTGGGTTTTGTTCATTGCCTTATTCATAGAATGTGGGTTGCTTGGTTAAATTAGTCATAAATAAAAATGGTATTCTTCTATATTTGAAATTTACTATTTATTGGCTCTAATCATTAAATCCACCAAGCTAAGGTGTTAAGCTCTAATTCCCGTTGATGTAAAAATTTTATTTGTTTATTTTATATTTTTTTTTATCACTATAAAATCATAAGTCACAATATTATTAATCATGTATAACATTATAAAATAATAGAATCATCTCTTAGGTTACCTTAAAGTTTTACTGTGGATTATAGGAATGACATCCCATAAAACCACTCATACTATGTACCACTCTGAGGCAACCATATACACACTTAATATTCTTCATTCTCATCCTTAGTTCATAGTCATACACAAGGAACATTCATGTTGAAAACGTCATGTCAAGGAAAACAACACATAGAAACAATCCAAGTTAAGCATTCAACATTTCATTATACATTATACATTATACATTATACATTGAGGAACACATCATAGCTACTGTCAAAGCCTACTTGCGCAATGCATGGATGAATTCTCATGCCCCCCCCAACCCCCAATCCTCACTAAGTAATGCATTCTTTAGGATCCATGGTTTATTATCATTCATTGTGGGGGCAAGCCTTAGCTGATATAGACCATGTGAGTGAATCATGCGATCCAAGGTTTCCTACATCGAAAAAGGTTGTCCTACTTTCTTAATGTAGAATCATTAACATTTAGCTTAGGTAGATACACTATCTATAAACTGTGAGGGAAAATAGTTTATTATATACGGAGATTGCTACTAGATACCGCACCTCAATTCAGGTTAGGGTATCCATCTTAATAGATTGCTACTAGAAACCTCGGCTGAACTCACGTGAGAGCTTCAATATCATATAAATATCCAATCGGTCCTTAGCATTATTCTTCACAGAGTGCTTAATATTCATTACATAGTTAATTATTATTAAAATAAGATACTATTACTAGATACCCCACCTAAACTCACGCGAGGGCATCCATCTCATCAAGAAATTCTTTCATTAGATAGTTCATAGATTTAATAGGTGAGAATGAACTTTAACATTTAGAATCCCTTTATAGTGATAAAAATCCCTACATCATGTGATTATCATTTACAAGTGGATAATAATAATATCCTTTTAATCAACATGCCATCTTTATAGTCATAGAATAGAGTACATACATAAAGCCACAATTAAGCACAATCTCTTATTTTACCTCTCTTGGATCAAGGCTCCCACTCAACGAATCACATTTTGGGTTACTACATTAGACATTGGAGAAAACTTGATTCAATTAATTGAACAATCACAACATAATCTCATATTCATCTCCCCACAATTCACCCTCCTTACAAAGTCACAAATTGGGGACATGGGGTTCATGGTTTCTTGGTGTAAATTCAACATCAAAACCATATAAAATCATCAATTAATACATAATACAAGTAAAACAAGAAATTTTATTCATGCTTCTATAGAATTCTTCTAATATCCATAAATACCCATACTTCAGGATCCAAGTTGACAAATTAGGGTAATTCTTGGATTCATGCAATATTTTCTCATAAAGAATATGATAATAAATAATTAAATTAATGCATATGATAATTAAATAAATGAAAACGTTTTTAGAAAGAACTCATGACTTGGAGTGCAAACCCTAGGTTTTGGAGAAATCCCAACATTGAATTGAAAGTTTGAGCACTCGATGTAAGAAAGATTTCCATGAATCAAGAGTACCATACCATAGATGAATATATCCAACTAAATCGTGCGATAATGCCCCCTCCTTCAAGCCGTAACTTGATCTTCCTCTTCTTTTTCAATGGAGTTTTTAGAGAGAAGATTTTTAGAAAGGGTAAAGTTGGTTATGATTTTGGATGTTGAGATATATGAAGTATATGAGGTAATTTAACGCTTAAAGGTTATTATATAAGTCTAAATAATCAATATAAAATAACCTTACTTCAAACGAATATCAAAAGGAATTACCTAAAATACCTCTCCCTTGGCCGAGTCTTGGCAGAATATGCAGACATGACCTACGCGTCGGACATACAATCTGTAGGTTGGCCTACTACTGTTCTACAAGTCTGTAGGCTATGACCTATAGCTTGGATTGGAAGTCTTTACCCATGACCAAGATCTAAGTGGGGTTGATGTACCTACGCCTAGTAGTTATCATCCATAGGTCAAAACTTTTTTGCAGCATGGGATGTTTTGGGGATTCTTGGGCTTTAGGCTTTAGGGTTCTTCTCAAAGAGCCTTGGTTGGTTGTTGGGAAGTCCTACATTGACTTTTAACCCGTAAAACCATGTCTGAAGTACGGGAATCAATTTTTCAACATTAACTCACACATCAAACTCAAACTCAAACTCTCACGTAAGGTTGTAGTTTCACCTGCTAGCTTTTCCCGGTCCTAAAACATGTAGGTGAACATCACTAGCCTAGGTCTAGACTAAGGTCAAACATGCTCAAATAGCATTCACAAATCATAATTAAGGCACACCACACGGTGATAATGACACAAAAAAACACAATATACACGCTTCAACTGTTGGGTTTTATTTTCCCTAAATTTACCCTAAATAGTTTTCCTTATAGGAAAAGTTTTTGGATTGACTTATCCTTTTTCTAGTAGGAAAAGTTTTAGGACTCTATAAATAGAGGAATTTTCCTTCTAACTTAATCAGCATTCACAATGGCTTTGAGAGTTTTTGTTAAGGGACAATTTATGGGTCACAAGCTTGATACGTTATCACTTGTGTGAACCTCCCATGTATTCTGAGTGAATTGGTAGAGGTTAGTTCTCTCTGTATTTTTTACTCTCATATTTATAGTGGATTTCTAATCTCCTTTGTGGACGTAGGTCGATTGACCAAACCACGTTAAATCTTTGTATCTTTTGGTATATTTCTCATTGTCTTCTTACTCGTGGCCTTTCGTGGTTTGCATTGCTAGCTTCCGCGTTTACACCTGCTTATTTCCGATCCTAACAAGAGGTAGCAGAGCCAGATTCAATGACGAAGTCAGGTTCAGTGGCTCGATAATCGATTATTGAACCAGGTTAGAAAGAGGTGTTCATCTTGGCGGGTGTGGTTCTAGCCACAACCATTTTGACAGTAATGAAGATTTTGTTGGAGAAATTGTTTCAGAGAGGTTGTCTGTGTTGAGACATAAATTTTGTAAAGGAGATTATGGAGAGGAGAAGCAAGTTGTTGAAGATTAAGTGAAGAAGGTGGACAAATTTATATTGTAAGAAATTCAGGCCAAGGGGGAGATTTGTTGGGTTTTATTTGCCCTAAATTTACCATTAATAGTTTTCCTTTTAGGAAAAGGTTTTGGATTGACTAATCCTTTTTTCTAGTAGGAAAAGGTTTAGGACTCTATAAATATAGGAATGTTCCTTCAAACTTAATCAGCATTCACAATGTAGTCTTTAAGGTCTTTGAGAGTTTTGGTTAGGGGAGAGTTTATGGGTTACAAGCTTGATATGCGTTATCATTTGTGTGAACCTTCCATGTATTCTGAGTTAATTGGTAGAGGTTGTTTCTCTCTGCATTTTGTACTCTCATATTTATAGTGGATTGCTCATCTCTTTTGTGGACGTAGGTCTATTTACCGAACCACGTTAAATCTTTGTGTCTTTTGATATATTTCTCATTGTCTTCTTACTCGTGGTCTTTTGAGGTTTGCATTGCTAGCTTCTGCATTTACACCTACTTATTTCCGGTCGTAACATCAACCACCCGTAATAGCTGAAAAGTACACTATGGCATGTTTTCTAGAAATATTTAATGATTAACCATGAATTCATACCCAAATTCATAAATATAATGATAAAATTACTTAATCAGGATCAGTCTAAGGAGAGAAAGTTGTAACCTACCTATAGGCTGATCGCGCACACTCCAATTCAGGCCACTAAAGATTTTCCCTTTTGTACAACCTCGAAAGACTGCAACACTATCAAAAGAAGAACCACAACATCAAAAAGTCGTTTTTCTTAAAAAAATTGCATTTTTCAGAGTCAAAATAGGGTCTAAAATGAGATTGTGGGATCCGCGCTGGGAATTCCGAAATCAACTTCATGAAAATGTTCATTTTTTCTCCCAAAACATATCTCCAAATGGAACACAATTAAGGGCGTAGAATAGCCCTGAATCAGCCCATGAATCAACATTAAAACTAAACAAAGAGGGAGGCCAAAAGCAAAAACATTAAAATTACCTAAAACGGAGGTCCCTAGATAGTCCACAAGAGTCCAATGTGTAGCCATGCCAATTAAAAGCAACTTAACCTTTGAATTACCAAAAATGGAGCTAAATTGAGGGAGAAATTGCGTTTAAAAATTTGGGTAGAATGTTAATTTTCAGCTTCAAATAATGGGAGATTTTGTTGATAAAACGATTTCTGGTCGCTCAAAAGATTCTTTGTGGTAACTAAATGTCTGCATTTTCCTAAGTGTCCATGTGTACCCTCAAGATTCATTTTGGAACCCAATAAAAATAAACTTGATATGCTACCAAAGTAACTTCGACATTTTAGACTCACAAATTTTTCACATGTTCATAAACAGGTTGTTATGACATAAATACCCCTTCGGGACCGAAAATAAAAAAGAATATCTCAAGACCGAAATAAAAGGTCCTACCAAATAAATTAAACATTCTTGAGCTAGTAGTGCTGATAGAACTATGATACGACAACTAATTCTCCAATTGATGACAAAAGTCAACGTTCTGGAGCAAACCGCAGTAATGGAGTTTCAATTTGATCATGTTTACCAAGAATGTTAACGAAGGTTAAACTTATTCATAATCTTAAAGCTAAAAATATAATGGAAAAAAACTCACACTGAAGCCTCGGGATTCGAGCCGAAAATAGTACAAGCCCGAAATGACCATTTTAAAGTTGATGGAATCGTCACAATTCTGTTCTGAGGCTCTGTACCTATAATAATGACGAAATTTAACTATTGAAGTTTCAAAAGCTCGAAAATAAGGGAACGAGCACAAAACCAAATTGAACGACTATGCGACTAACTTAGTGCGAGCAAGTCATAAATGACTTCGTGTTGGTATAGGAGCTCTCTAAAAGATTAAAAGAGGACATTAAAGAAAACAGACATGGATAGCCACCAACAACCAAAGCTCAGCAACCAACAACCAAAGCTGAGCATGCACATCTTAATGAACTCAATGTTGATCTCACCGTTACCTTTTTGGGAAACATGTAAAATAGTATCATATGCATCACATTTCATTGAAGAAATAGTTAAATATCTGTTCTTAGATTTTTACAAGCAAAAAATAAACTTTCCTCATATCATGTGTGATGATAGAAGTAATGTAGTATGAGTTTCGAAATTTAATTATATCTTCATCATTTTATGATTTTTATGTCTTTTATGTATTTTATTGAATTTAGTTGTCTAAATATATCAATTTTCTATCAAATAACTTAAAGATTGTATGCCCATATTCAAAATTAAAATTAAAAAACTAACTCTCAAAATTAGAATAAATAAAATAAATTGAGACTGTCAAAGTACAAATTATCACTATAAAATCTACAAATTTTGTAGTTAATATCAAATTATACTACTTCACGTAGAAAATATTGGTAGTTTTTATTATATTACAATAATAAATTATATTAGTGTTCGTAACTTTTATGATTTTGTATCTACGAGATTCATTTTTTTCCACTTACTCTATTTCCTCTAATTTATATTAACAAAAATTTTAATGTAATGCATACTCATTATGAAAAATAAGACATAATTTAAATCATATTTTACACAGTTTCTTTTTGTGAAATTATAAATCTAACTTTCTAAGTAGTGCAATTTATCTCATAAAAATAAGAAAACTTCACTAACAGAAAGAGAAAATATGAAAAAAAATTCAAACATACACTTTGAACATTGATTAATTTAATTATTTTGAGCAATAAAAAAAGGCTTTAAAATTCACTATACATCGACTAAAGAGAGTATACTTTATTTTGTGATTTTTTAAGAATATACTTAAATAAGAGGAAATTTTTACTAACATATAATATATTTATTATATGAATTATGATAAAGAATTTACTTTGATCAATTAACTTAAAATTAATTATGTCATATCTAATTTATCCTTGCAAAAATTTGGAATAACAGAGAAAAGGGAACTCGTAGTTTACACGACAGTTACACCACTTGTCACCTTAGTTGTTTTTATAAAAATTTCATTGTTACTAAAGATTATATATACATATATTCACTACTAAAAACAGTGTTGAGCGACTGATATTGGCGATTCACGCTAATCCGTCACTATATAACGACGGATTTGCAACGGAATTACCATTTTGTTGAAAAATTGACAAATAATCCTTTGAGTAATAACATAGTGACAAATTGGCAACGCAATATTTATTGTGTCGCTAACTGTTAGCGCAGAATTTTGGCGCCTAATATTTTCTACGAACTTAGTAAAAGAGTACGGGCGACAAAATTAATACATATCGGGCGACGAAATTAGTGACGAAAAAAATGTTGCTTAACTTTTTGATGTATTTTTATAAAATTTATATTACATAGTAACAAAAATATCTGTCATTATATTTTTTTCTAAATAAATACATTAATTTGAAAGTAACGAATGTTCAAATCCGTCTGTAAATCCATTGAAAAATATTTTTAAGACCATAAAATCTTGGGCACAAATTCATTTCAACATTTCAACCTCCCGATCCAAAGAAGCCTCTCTAAAGATCCATCTCTGTTGAAGCTTTCCATGTCTCGCTCCAAGCTCCATTGAAATCATTCCAAGTCTTGCTGCAAACTCCATTTAAGATTTCCAAGTCTCCACTGCTACCTTTCCAAGTCCCCATTGTAAGTTCAATCTCCCTTCTCGATTTCAATTTTGTTTAGCTCTCCATATCAACAGGGTTGTGGTTTTCTCAAAATGTGTAGTTTAAACTTTTCTTTTTGCAAAATAAGAATCCCAACTCGTTTCTGCATTTGGATGTTAGATTTGCATGATTTAGTTATCAATGGCTTCACTTGAAATTATCATTATTTCTATTTCAATTTGTCTTCTAAAAATAGAGATTTTAGTGGTTGGGGTTTATGAAAATATGCTATTTTAAGTCTTTAGTCTTTCCATTTCATTTAGCTTGATTGCTTGAAGTAGGACTGGGATTTTCTCAAAATAGGAGTTTTAGAAATTAAGTGTTCTGAAAATAGGGTTTTTCTAGAAATTATGTTTTCCCGAAATGTCATGAGGTTTATAAGAGAAGAAAATTTTTGTAATTATATTTTCCCTAAAATGAAAGTAATATGTAAATATTTAGACACTGAGCAGGAAAAAGGAATGAGAATTGTTTTAGTACGACGTACTTGTTGAGAGTTGCTTTGAATCTTTTGAACTTTCAAGTATTTCTATGAATGAAGAGATTGAGTTATTATCTCATGCTGATGCTTCCTTAAGTTATCTTCCTCTGTCTCTTCTTTTATGAAAATAAAACAAAAATCATATTCATTGCTTAATATTGTATCATTGACTGATTACTCCTAACCTTCATAGAGAATAGTACATTAAGAAGGAAGCATATTTCTAGCAGTAAATGATTGGTTTGACTGGGGTGACTTTTTTTATCCAAACTGTCTACTCAAGCTCATCTTAAACAAATATCTGCCCGCAATCTAACTTATGTTGTGAATGTCCACAATTTGATAGATTATGTGAATGAACAAACTTGACAACACTTTATTTTCTGATAAGAGTTGTATATATGGAAAGTGAGTGCTTGGGTGAATTTTGGGTATCCCAACTAACGGTCCTCTCTTGGGGTTTTCTTGCCCGTGTTCTTTTTCCCCAAGAGACTGGTTATTTTATTGTTGAACGACATTCTTGGTACCTTTTGTACGTAGTATAGAAATGGAATCTATAGCATGATGGCTAAACAAAATGATATCATTATTAGAAGAAAATGCTGCATGACTAGGCATAGTAACTGATGAAGTGTGGCTCTAAGCATTACGTAGAGATACACCACTGCATGACCCTAAATTTAAAACTCGAACTAGGTGTCTGATAATCTAGTAGAGTAATGAGATGTCAAGTGAGTGTGAGGAAAATTGAAATAGTCCACCATTGGTACTGAGCTAGAACTTGCCTGGTTAGTCTTGCTAAAAGTAAGTTGTGATAGACATTTAGGAAAAGATCATAGACCCTTGTAAAGGATAGCAAATCTTTATCCTAGATAATAGAAAACCGAATGAAATTAATCCCTTCTTTATCCAAATGATTTGAGCTTAAAATAGACCTTTATTTTTAGCCCAACTGATCTTTTCTAGGAAAAATGTGTTGACCCTGGTCCCTCCTTGTACATGTGCACCTCAACTTATGCCAAAAGCATAAGTAGAGGGTGGCTAATGCAGAAAATAACCTTGTCGTGGCCCTGACCCAACTTTGGGTAGTGTGTACCTCGAGTCATGGGAAAACCATGAGTTGAGAGTGGCTAGTTGACGAATGCTCCAGAAAGTGAGGTTGAAAGAATAAAGAAAGATAAAGAACCAAAGAAAAGTGACTCGAGAAAAGTTTAAAGAAAAGTAATTTTTTTTTTAAAATTTCACTTACACAAAAGGAAAAATAAAGTAGAAAAGTAAGGTTAAAGAATATAAAAAAAATTAATAAATAGGTCTTAATAAAACGATGAAAACGTAGGTTGCTTAACCTTTATGTCAAGGATGGCAATAAGTCACTCAAATACATCCAAATGTACCCATTTGACCCTGATCCTATGTTACAATATAATAAAGTCCTATCGTAATCCTAAAAGTCTATTATGGTGAACTTAAAGAAGAAAAAATAAGGTGTGAAGTTGTTTTGAGAGAGAGTGTGGAAAAAAAATAATCCTTATACTCAAACTAAAATCATTGTGTGAAAAATGAGGATGTTGTTTTGAACTGAGGACACAAGTTGCAATATCGGAAAATGAGTACCTTGGTGCGGGATCAAAGAGGATAGGTGTCGGTGAGTGGTGAGTCTGTGTCATGGTCTAATCCATATGAGCGAGCCTAATAGTGATAGCATGCATAAACATAATAAAAATAATCAGGATTGATAGCCAGATAATTGCGTAAGCTAAAATAAGGATACTCTTGTACAAAGGTTTTGTTATGAGTCATTGTGCGTTGCTTGAGGACAAATAACGAATTTAAGTTCAGGGTGTTGATGTACCGTGGTTTCATGGTATTTTCAATGCTTTTTCCTTAAGTTAAGTGTCTGTCTAAGGCCTTTTTCTAGTAGTTTTACTGTATTTTTCTCTTTGTTTGCAGGAAAGATGTCGAGAATTAAAACGTGGAAGAACTGTGCTAATTAAAACGCGGAAGAACTGTGCGAAATTTGCAGAAGTGATGACCTACGGAGACATCGACGGTCCGTCACCCCTCGACAGTCCGCAGGTGGCAACCGTCGTGTAAAGAAAATGCTGCTGAAGTAAGATGGAGGAATTCTGACCAAGTGTGGGGCTACGGAAGCTATCCACAGAATGTCCTATCCACGATGGACCGTCCTACACATCCGTCATTGCTAACAAAAAGTAGCAACAGTACCCGTCTTGAAAAGATTCCAAGTGTGGAGAAATGAAAGCCATCGACGGACCATCATTCACTAAATGAACCGTCATCGTGGTCCGTCGATGGTAACAGTGCATTGCAGAAGAAAGCAGCTAAAAATATTCTAACTGTGGAACGATGGGAGGCCTCGATGGTCCGTCGTGCCCTCGACTCCGTCGGTTTGGTCGTCGACTCAGACTGGTTTTTGGGAATATTTTCCTTAAATATATTTTCGTTTTTTATTAGGACATATATTATTAATACTTGTAAAAACCTCATTTTTAGGGTTAGACTCTTTGGTATTGATCAGTTTTATTATCGTAGTTGTTGAACTTGAGATTTAGGAATATATTCTACTTTCTGGAATCATTTGGTGCAAGACTTTGATTTATTCAAATAATTTTCTGGATTTTTGTCAATCTCATCAAAGTAAGTCCTTGAATTCCAGTCTAATCAATATGAGTTGTGTGATTGTTAACATGGACAACGATATCTATAACAAGGGTTGTGGAAACCATGGGTAAATAACAATGTAAAAACTAGCTAAAATAACAATTCTAGAATAGTGTCTTGCATGTATTGATAATTCTTTCGTTAAGAAGTCATTTTAACGAGTAAATGCGTTAGAACTCGCCTTGTTTCTACTTGCCGAACCAATAAGGTAGATAATAAGAAAAGAATTATCAACGTAGATTTTTGTATACAGTATCTAATAGGCTAGTGTCGATTGGTGTGAAGTAACAACTAAGCCATACATCGATTATTCATACATAACATACAACTAAGGTTTAGTAAAGCATATACACACGTAGCCGGACAAGGTGCCGAGTGAAATTCCCTTGTTTCCAGACCAAGGAATTAGGGATACATAACTTACAACTTTGCATTTAAGATACTAGCAAAGAATTATTATAGGTAGAATTACTGCATTATGAACATGTGGGGAACACTTATGCCCTCGTTACTCTCATCACTTGATAAATATCAAATATTCATATTAACTACTTGTTTACTTACACATATTTAATTCCTTTTGTTACGTAAAACCCCCATTTTATTACCTGTTTTCGCAAAGGACTTGATTAAATGGAAGTAATTGTAAGTTAAAGTTAAGTCTTAATCATTTTCCTTGTGGGATTGATTCCAACCTCATAGTTGGGTTCTTTACTTCGTACGACCGCATATACTTCTTTTCGAGAAGTAAATTTAAGCGTATAAGTCACCCTCTAACTACTATATTTTCCATCGATTGAATGAGCAAATATGATCCAAACCATCCCTCTAATATCAAGGTGATAAACATTGGTGATGCCAATTTCATAAATAAAAAACTTAGCTGATTATAAAAAATTATTGAATATTTTCAGGTTATAAATATCAATTAAGAATTAATTTTTGTGATCTGTCAATTTGGAGTTCAATGTCATATTGTGGTAACCCTGCAACATGTCAAATTGACATATTCCCCTTCCCCTTCTATTCCAAAGTTAATTCAATAGGCTTTGACAAGTAGAATGAGACTCTATCTTTATTCTTGTCCTATTAACCAGTTCTTCAAAAGATCTATTTGATTGGGGTTTCTTTCTCTGTTGGTTTAAGTCACCACAAGGTGGATTCATAGATTTGAACAATGAAAATAATGCTGAGTGACTGATCGAATTGATCAGGTCATGCAAGAACAAGGTTGAAGTATACCATTCTATTAGGATACCTCATTTGCATACATCGCTACAGTTCAACTTGATAGCTATTGTAAGATAAAAGCCTGGTCTTGCTGTGACCTTCTCTTGAATTCTCCAAAAAAAAACTTAAGTTGCTAACTCCGTCCCCTCATGGGCAGAGACCCGGCATTGTCTTGATTGAGCTATCAAAACCTTTGGGAAGTCAAAATAGGATTCTCTTACTACTAATATACTTTCGACATTTATATACTCCGCTCTTGTCTACCTAGCATTAATCGTGGGCACGATAACTGGTACACTAGAGGTGCGTCCTTTTCGGTCGGTTCGATCTATGATATATCATTCATGGACGTTAACAATCCATCCATTTAGAAGCATAATATCCCTAAAAGTGAAGGGAAAGGTTCAAAATTGAGGAAATACTTACGGTGGATACTAGGAATCCAAAGACGAGAAAGGGCGTTGTAATAATCGACAAAATGCTTCAGGAGTTGAAAATAAGCATATATCCGAAGATTCTCGAAAAAGGCAACCTTATGAATATATATATATATATATATATATATATATGTGTGTGTGTGTGTGTGTGTGTGTGTGTGTGTGTGTGTGTGTGTGTGTATTTATATGTATATTATAGCAAAGTTTATTTTAGATTTGCTTGGAAAATTACTTTTATGTAATAAAATAGTAATTAAAAATGACTTTTATGTAATAAACTCTAAAAAAAAATTACTTTACATGTTAAATGAAGAAGTAAATTTAATGTAATAAACCTTGAAGTTTGATGAACACCATCCTAGTGGTAAAAATTTATCCTTTTATCTTCTTTATCTAACAATAACAAGTATTTTTTTTTTTATCTTGAACGATTAACGTGTATATATGTAAACTGACATATGATGAACCAAGGAAGAAATCCTTTTGTAGAGAATCCATTAAAATCAATACATTCAAACAACAAAACAAAATCTTTAAAACACAAAACAATGGATCAATAATATTTGAATAAAAACAAAATATAAATGAAAATGGGTCAGACAAATAACTAGTTATCTCTACCCTATATATACTTGAAGGAGAACATAATGTGTGTATCACTAGTTAATTACCCCTGCCAAACAACAACACATCAAGAAATTAAGACTAGGGATGTGTTTTGTATGAAAGAAAAAGTTTTCCATTGAAAATGCTTTCTTGGAAAACAGGTGGATTTAAAACTTATTTTTTTTATGTTTGATTGGGGTGTAAAAATTACTTTATAATGTTTGGTTGGTGAATGAATTTTTTTTTGAAAAATATGTTTTTTTTTGGCTTAAGACTAAAAAAAATTCTTTAGGTAAAATTTCATATAGAAAATTGAACTCCTGTAATAGATCTAGAACCTGAACCTGGATATGGCCTGGGGAGCTGGTAGGGGTAGGATGTGGGGTTAACGTAAAAATTAAAAAAGTTTAAATTTGTTATCTTTCCAAGATATTTTTTTGTTATTTTTTTACAGGATGTCTTGAGTGGGGATTGCCGGGGGTTGGGGAGATACCGAGTGGTTGTGATGTAGAAAATGACTCTTTTACAAATTTGATATCTTTTTCAAAAATAATTTTTTTAAAAAAGATATATTAACAGGGTGGCGGGGGAGTGGGGGGGGGGGGCGATTGGCCTATTTTTATTATTTTTTTCTTAAAAAAATATTTTTCAAAATTAATTTATTTTGGGGTGGGGTAGGGGGGAAGGGAGTAGGGCTGATTGGGGTTGGGTTGGGTTAAGTAAATCTCAATATTTGAAACATTTTTTAATTATAAAATAATTTTTTTTGTATGAGGGGGATTTAGAGGGGGGGGGGGGGGCTTGATTGTAGGAAAAACTATATTTGAAATTTCAAAAAAATAAGAAACTTTAAAGTTTTAGTTTTTTGTTTGAATGAGGAGGGTTGGGTACGAGGTATGGATAGAGAAGGAATAAAACTAAAGGATAAAGTAGAGGTTTGAAAAATGATTTTCTTAACTTTCAAAAGGAAGTCATTTTTCTTAAACTTGAAGAAAATGAGTTGATTTGGAAAATAATTTGAAGACATTTAAGCCAATCAAACATAAAAAAATTGATAAACATTTTCCAGAAAATTTTATCTTCCCTAACAAACACACCCTAAAGCGAAAAAAGTAATAACAACAACAATAACACCTTTTAATGGGGACAATTATGATTGTCAGAAGATGTTGATTATCCGGGCTCACGGAAGTTGTATCCTTCTAATAGCTTTGGTTTTGCTATACATCGCAAAACCATCTGGTTTCTCATCTTTATTCTTGTTATTCTTTCCATTTCCTGATCTCATGTTTAAAGTCCATTCTAGCTTATTAGCTAGTATTAGTGATTGTTCTTTCTCATAATCTTAAGCAACATGTTCATCCCATAACTTTTTCCGCTCATTCTTACCATCATTTTCATTAATAAGCACCTAGTTTTGAGTAGCTCTAGCCATAAATGATATCTCTTGTTCAATTAAAATCTGGATGAACGAAAAATTTATGCATTTAATTAATTGAGATGATTAACATTTTCGGTATTTGAAGATTCTTCCATCATCGCATCACCTGTTGTCATAGAAGAAACATGTTGTCAAATGATTAATTAGATTATATAATGCAAGTACATGATTATTAGATATGTCAAATCGTCTAAAATTAGAATAAAACCATATATAGAGGAGAAATATTAATTATATAAGTACTCGTCATATCCTGGGAGCACCCCCTAGATGTTACCGGCGTCATCGTCCTAATGGAGGGCTAAGACTAGTCTCTAAGCTTATATAATTACATTCATAGGTGAAAAATGCAAAAAAACTAAAAATTTTCTATATTTATCTTGAGGTTTATATAGAACTTTCGCATACACATAATATAGTCATATAGAGTATGCATAGACCCTTCATATAAGAAGATTACATAGTCTTGTACTTTTATTGCACATAGATATATAAGATACTTAACATAGTCTTAAACAAATGTCTTATCTCATAACATATCTAAAATAAGAGTATATCAATTTGGCATATCCCATACATCAATGTAATAAAGCCACATATAGGCTATACAATCTTTATTACTCAAATGAAAAGTAAAGAACTAGATTTATTATAACTAGAACAACATCAAAATCATGATTGTGACATTACCCTCGGAAATTGAGGACCTACTCAACTTGGATGTGCGAGAATTCCAAGTCTTCCTTCAAGGTCGTCTCAAGAGCCCTTCAACGAACGGAACCTATATTGTTGGGAAAAACAGACAAAGTTTGGTTTGTACACCAGTTGTACTAAGTATAAAACCATATACACACATCATAAAATCATGCAAAAAAGGGGAAATTTCATTAAGATATGCAATTTACTTTTAAAAGCCTTTTGCACATTCAAGAAGCCTATACCAATCAATAAAACATATTCATTAAGTCAAAATCATGTACGTCACAAGACCAACAATGCTAAGTCTATTGAAGCCAACATGCATACTACATAATTGAGCACATAACCAAGACAACTCTATAATAAAGTTATAATAGCAACAAGCTTGGACAATAGTTCATTACAACACAACTAAAGCAAGACAATTACCCATGAACCCTCATTAAGTCAACTAGTGCAATAACTAAGCAAAGTCCCATAACCTTACTCAATCAAGTAAACTCAACAAGAATCATAAGCAATGTCCAACTTCACATAGCATATCATGAAGACTAAATATCATCATACTTTAGCAATGGAGACCAAACACATGTTCATAAGTGAAATCAATCATCATATAGTACCATCAATATGCAAAATCTTCATATACATATCATGTACAATTATAAGCATATACATATATATGAACACCCTTCTAAGACTTCCCTAAAAGCTAACTTGTGCAATATTTAGGTAGAGTCTCAAGGCGCTACCTCGACTAAGATAAAACCCTTAGGTTATCCTAGTTAGAGTTGATTTCATTAATTTATTTTACCTTTTGGGAGCATCTTTCCTTAACCGACATAGACCACTCGAAGACCTTTGTTGACCCTCAAGCAAATCCCCGTCCTGGCTACTTATATAAGTGGAACACAAACATCAAGTGTTGCACGAGTAAAACATAATAAAATGGAAAAATATGTCATGTCATAACATTGGCCAAAATGACACTTAAGTCTGAATAACTGAAAGCAACTACAAACAGAAATACTATAGTCTACGAAGCCTCTAACTATATAGAGAGAGATGTTGGGACAGACCCCACAACATCCTAAAAGCTAAGCTAATATAGAAATAAAAAGGATGTCATCGAGAATGCAAAGAGGCTCACCACAAACTCTGAAGCTTAATCTGGATAAACGAAGCGCTGAGTGTTGATCCTTGGTACCTGTGTCTGCATCATGAAACGATGCAGGCGAACTAGCATAAGTACATTGAATTTACGAGTATGCAAGTTGGAGAGATAAACAAGGACTTAAGCTAGAGGGGATTAAATTGAATTACCTTAGCTCATCTCAACTCTAGAATATACTTAATTCAAATGATATACATATAAGCAGTTTGAATCATATGCAAGATGTGTGTGTGTGTTTATATATATATATATATATATATATTATATATATATATATAAAGCTCATAAAATATTGAAAAATACTTAGTTCGTTATAGGAAATGCAACTCAACTTTACCTATATAAGATAGTAATACCACCTCAGTAGGAGTTTCTCCAACTAAAAACCATCACTATGAGCCTAAGTGATCATACAACGCCTTACCTCAAGTTGCAAGATGAACATTCTACACCTTGACATCACTTTAGGACCTTACTCAACTTAGTGGATTCACTAGCTCTCCTTATGCGATCATCTAAAAAGTATGGAATGTAAATTGCCATGTTGGCTACTTGGCTTACATGGATACTTGAGTTAATATGAAATCTCGTCCCCACATTGGTGCTCAATACTACTCCCAAAAATGTACTTTGTCTCATACTTTTATTAAAACTTCCTTCCTTTGGGTTTAGATAATTTACTGAACCCATTAGTTCAAGATCCTTTTGGAATCAATGTTCCACTTTTAGTTCAAAACTCTTTTGGAACTTCTAGTTAACTCCTTTACTCAAATGTGAAATATTTGTAGAACTCTAGGAAATACTTAGTTCCCTTTTATCTTTTTAAGAATTGAACTCAACTGTTCCTCTTTACATAACTTGAAACTTTAACTCTTAGGGCATACTTAGTTCCTTTATAGCTTTTGAGGTTTGAACTCAACTCTTTACTTGACTTAAGTTGAAACTTTAACTCTTAGGGAGTACTTAGTTCATTTGAGAAATGAACTCAACTCTTTACTTGACTTAACTTAAAACTTTAACTCTTAGGGAATACTTAGTTCTCTTATAGATTTAAGAAATGAATTTAACTCTTTAATTGACTTGAACTTTAAGTCTTTAAAACAAAGTGAAAACATTTGTTAAAGACTTTAGAAAACATTACCTTGTCTTGATTCTTAACTTTTAGACTTTGCTCTTAACCTCTTTGACTTGGATCTAACTTTCCTTGAATTGAATTATGGATTCAAGGATCATGATCTCATGTTTATGAATAATTTCATTATTTTTAGATGTACCATTGAGTGTTGGAAACAACTAGGAATGAGGGGTACATCACAAAGGAACTAATACGAAGAGATAAGGAAAGATCCGGGTCTCCAGGGGGGTCCTGGCGCTCTGAGAGGCGCAGAGCACATAGACAGATCAAAAGAGGCTGTCCTGAGGTGCTCTCAGAGGTGTGGTGCGCCAGAGCCTTACGGATAGACTCTGTTCTGAGGGGCAATTGGAGGCGCGGCGCCAACATCCCCCCAACGGGGTTTTCGACTTTCTTCTTTATTTTTCATCTCTAAGCCTTCAAAACTCCCATCGATCCCACTCCAACCACTTAGGATCCCTAATGAACTTATAACACAATAAATTAGACCCGAAACAGTCCTAAATCATGGATTACAACTAACAGGGATCTACAACAATCCAATCAACAAGAACGTCAAACTTTCTTTCAAGATTCCAACCTCTAATATGAGTTAATTCATGAACTTGACTCATTTAAATGAAATTATTCTTTGGGTGAACTAACCCAACACAAAATATCCAACATACCTTGTTAGGGATCACCCACGACGAATATCCACGAAGCTAAACTTTGTCTTCTCGTGTCTTCTTCTTCCTTCTCCTCTTTTCTTCTTGCTCTCAAAACCCCAGTCTATTCTCAAAGTGCCTAAACTGAATGGGATAAATTTAAATCCCAACAGATTCCTCCAAAACGAACTTGCAAAATTTTTAAACTTGGCTTCGTTGGAAAGGTTTTCCAATGAGATTTCCATCCATATAAAAAAATCACCACAAATTCTCCTAAGCTTGATGTTATGTACGTTTGTTAATGGCCAAAACCCACTTTTGAAATCGGGAAATTTTCCAAATTTTCCCATTTTTTCTATATTTGTTTCTCCTTGCTTTTCATAGATTAATTTTAGTTTGTCTAGAAAACGAGATGCTACAATACCTCCCCCTTGTGATCATTCGTTCTCGAATGAGAATTATTTCTCTAAGCTAAGGATATATTTAATTTCGGCACTCAAGAACACAAGTAAGTATTACATGATTATACATAACCCCATAAAGTGTTAAGAAGAGACTTTAGTACCTTGATTTGCCTCCTCTCCAGATTCAAAGAGATGTGTATATCTCTTCTTCATACCCTCCTCTTCTTCCCAAATCGCTCATTTAACAAATTAGTTCCTCCAAAGGATGTTGGCTGAAGAAACTTCTTTTGTCCTCAACTTGGGAACTTGCTGATCCAAAATTTGAACCGAAACTTGTTCATAGGATAAGTTATCCTTAATACCAAAATTTTCTATTGGTACTATCAATGAAGGATCACCCAAGCACTTTTTCAACAATGAAATATGGAATACCGGATGAACCACTTCTAACTCTTGGGGTAGCTCCAAAACATAAGCCACATTTCCCACTGTTTTGGTGATTCTATAAGGTCTAATATACCGAGGACTATGTTTCCCCTTTCTACAAAACCTCATAACTCCTTTCATAGGTGAAACCTTTAGGTGCACCCAATCATTAACTTTAAACTCTAATGGCCTTCTTCCAAGGTTTGTGTAGGACTTTTGGCTATTATGCGCTGTCTTCAACATTTCTTGAATCACTTTCACCTTTTCCATAACTTGGTGAACTAAATTTGGTCATATGAACACTACTTCGCCAATCTCGAACACCCAATAGGAGATTTGCATCTTCACCTATAAAGAGCTTCATATGGAGCCATTTGGACTCTCGAATGATAAATATTTTTGTAAAAAAGAATTGATGATAGTAGGTCATCATCCCAATTTCCCTTGAAGTCGATCACACAAGGTCTTATCATATCATCTAAGGTCCAGATTGTGCACTCAACTTGTGAATCTGTATGAGGATGAATATCAGTGCAAAAATTCACCTTGGAACCCAAATATTTATGGGAAGATTTCCAGAATTTTGTAGTAAATTGTGCACCTCTATCTAAAATAATGGAGATCGAGACTCCATGAAAACTTAAAACTTCCTGAAGGTAAAACCTAGAATAATCCTTAGCCAAATAAGTAGTATTGACCGACTTTGTCATTCTATCGACAATCACCCAAATGGAATAATGCACCTTCGCGATCTTGGCAAGCATGTGATGAAGTCCATATTAATCATCTCCCACTTCCATTCTGGAAGATCTATATTCTATCTAAACCTCCATGTCTTTGGTGTTCTACCTTCACTTGCTGACAATTTGAACACTTGGAAACAAATTCATCATTATCTTTCTTCATTCCTTCCCACCAATATACCTTTCTCAGATCATGATACATTTTGGTGGAACCCAGATAAAAGGAATATCTAGATCTATGAGCCTCCTCCAAGATCTTTTCTTGAAGTCCATCCATCTTAGGTACACATAATCTGCCTTTGTATTTAAGAACACCATATCCCCCTTGTTCGAAAGTCAATATACTTTGGCTATTGACACTTGCCTTCAAATAAAGAAGAATAGGGTCTTGATATTGATTCTCTTTCACTTCTCAAAACAACAATGATTTAGACCAATTGGTTAACGCTATGCCTCCTTATATTGAGTCCATAAGTTTGACTCTTAAACATTCAAGCATGTGCACATCTTTTGTTAACTCCCTATTGTCTTCTTCGATATGTGAAATACTTACAACACCCCTCAAATGACCTAGGTGAAGCTAGAGACTAACATGGTTTTAATTATTGCATAAGGTACTAAAAGGTATAAAATGTATTATTGAGGCAGTGTCTAGAGTTTTATGTGATTTTGAAGTGAAACGTCATGGGACGACCGAGAGGTTCAACGACTAAGTAACCTATGTTCCTCATATGTGGTTATGTGACTAATTGTGTGTTTAATGAGTCAATGAGGTCATTATATGAGTTATTATAGTGTTTATAGTCTGCTTGTACAGTTTCATGAAGTTTGGGGTCAAACGTCCAAGATCGTCCATGACGTTCCAAAGGTTTGCCTTGAATGATCTTGTGTGTCAATGCATGTTTTGTCGAGTTTTACGTGTTTGTTTTGCATGGAATTGATGTTGTATGTCCTAAAATTGTATACAAACATATTTGGGTTGGAAATGTCTAGGTACGACTCCAGGTAGGATCCACAAGGATCCCTAGAGGAGGACCGCAACTCAAGACTTGAAGTTGCATGGCAGGTTACATGTAGTGCCAAACGTTGACTTGTGGCGTCGATGGAGCCTGCAAGTCTGCAGGTTGATGAGATTCAGGAGCAACCAATGAGACCCCCATCGAGAGGGCGTGGTCTCACCCAAGGAACGTCGATGCTAGGGCGTCGATGGAGCTGTAAAATGCCTGCAATTTTTTGTTAAGGCTTGTGCATTTTGGGAAATTGACCCCAAGTCTTATAAAGTAGGAGTATGATTATGTTGTGTTTAAGGGTATTTTAAGAGTATATAAGTCATAAATCTCTCATTTAAACCAATCACCTAAATCAAAAATCATTCCTTCCCAAAGTTTCTTTAGAAACCTCCATGAGAGCTCAAGGTGAAGATAGATCTTGAAGATGGACCTGCAATGGAGTTTCTTCTTCAATTATCATTGGATTTTTTTTAATAAGGTATGTGTGTTCTTCATCTAAGGATTTCTATCACCTTAGAGTCAATTTCAAAAATGATTTTCAAAGATTTCAAAGAGATGAATAAGTCCATTTTTCTACTCTTAAGTCTTGGATTCTGAAACATTTTCAAATATTAAGATATGATATTATTTATGTATAATTGATGTTTTCCAATGGAATTCTCCATGAAACCTTGACCTTCTCAAATATCTCAATTTGACTAAAATATGGGTTATGCGATCATTATTTCATATTAACGAATTCAAGTGTAGATTGTTATGAGATTTTTATTCATGTATAGACTATGATTGATTGGTTTATAGGATGTTCCAATTTGAAAAATTATATTTTGTATATTCTTAGATCCAGTAAATATTAACCTTATCGAATTGATATTGACTTAATGCTTATGAATTATAGTGTAGTTTTCTATGGGTTATTGATTGATCTAATAATTGTATTTAATTAATCTCTAGATTGTCTTAGATTGATTAATATATATTGAATTTACCTAGATTCGTTGAGTATTATAGTTTATGTATTTAATTTGATGTTCATGGCAATGGGTAAGGGCCTATTGGTATTAATTGGATGATTTAGCTTTGGATTAAAGTGGTGAGATGTAATGGGTGGTATGCTTCCCTAACTCTCTTATTATTATGTATAGCTTTTGTATTATAATGATGAGTGGTCTGGTCCACTCATGGTAGTGGTGCTATGCATATTGATGTGGCCTTGTCGGCGTTACATTATATAATATGATGATCATGGCCTTGTCGGCAGTACTTGAAGTATTATGATGATTTGTGTAATTGACTTATGTGGAGTATGAGTATATCTATCTACATGTGATTAAGTGAAATTATGCGTTATTCTATGTATATTAAGAGATCATGTTAGAGTATGACTATGTGTTCATGAGTGTAGTGTTAGAGTTGATGCATGATTGTCCCTAATTGATATATAAGTCTATGATGGTATATTTATGATGTTATAGCAATGCATAAGATGACATAAAGATGATAAGGGTCATTTCTAAGTGTATGAAAGAATAATATACTATATGTGATAATGTAAAGAAAATTGTGTCTTGTTTCGGTAGACTTGTGTCCCTCACTTGATACATGTATTAATGATATGTGAATATGATATGTCTTGAATAGGTAGGATTAGTGACCCCTTGTCATGTATGAATGAATGATATGTGAGACGTTAAATGATGTTAAGAAGTTCATGTATGTGGAAAAGGTTTTGTTATGAATTTTAAGTCAAAGAGTCGTAATGGTATCCTTCATGTAAAGGATGATGGACTCAGGGTTGATTGCCTAGAAAAACATCATATCATCCTTACGAAAGTCATGATGAGCTATCTTAGTCACTATTGAAAGGTATCCCTAGTGAACTTCTTTTGTAGGCTGAATGTGATTGGGTTATGAACTAGATATGGAACCTCTTCATGAGATCCTTTAATGTCAATTACCCTTGAGAACAAAGGCTAGCACAGAGTGAGTGTGTTATGGAAAGTAGATATACTTAAGAAGGAGAGTACAATGTATCTCTACTTTATAAGAGACTAGATTGCATAAAAGCCCTTCATATTCCTTAGCCGTGTAACTACATGGGATTTTTCCTATTTCTACCCTTGGCAAGTAGAATACCCTCATCGGAGTAGGTTAGAACTCCGGATTCCATGTCTAGCTATGCGTGTCTATATTGGTTATTGCCTATTCTCATCATATGGGATATGTACTAGCACTACAGAAGTTTTATGAAGTTTAGGTGGTGGTATGGGACGCTATCTAGACATTGCACAAAGTATTTCAAGGTGTTAGTTAGAGTCCCAAGATCTTGTCCAAGACCATTACTTGAATGTCCTTATATGATGAATGAGTCTTAAATGAACTAATGAAAGTAATGACTTAAGTTAATAAAACATGTAATGAATAAGTACTTATGTAGAGTAGTTAAGGGTTGTTTAGTTGAGGCATGAAGGGGGCATATGAATGGTCACTTCATCTTACCTAGGTAATTCTTAAGAATTACTCTAGTTAGGGAAGATGATTGATTATGTGGATATGATATAAGACTTAGGTAGTCTTAAGGATTATTAGGTAATCTTGAACAGGTCAATCATGGAAGTTATCTTCTTGATTTATTTAAGTAAGTCTTTTAGTAGCTTTGGAAGGAGTGTCATATTATCTCTGTGTTGATGTACTAAGTGAGAATGATTCTATCTTAGGCAGTTTATAGGATCTCCTAAGTGTGTGTAAGAAATTATATGGGAGGTCCCTTCACAACTCACTCAAGTGAACCTTAGAACCACCTTTGGTAGGAGGATCTCATGTTCATGTGATTAATGTGTTTTAAGTGTGTATATCTCATAAATGGTGGTCTTTTGGATCATTTAGGTGTGCCTAAAGAGGTCGGATGGGTGTTCTCTCTTTGGATTACTTAAGCGAGTCTTAGGATAGTTTCTAGTGAAGGGATTACATCCTAGAAGGTGTCTAAACTGAAGTTATGAAACCCCACTAGAAAAATGAAGATGTTCACTGTAATATGTTCTCTAAAAATGTCATAAATGGATTAAATGATTTATTATGCGTTTCTAAGTTGTTAAATGTTGTTCTTATTCTTATAGTATTATGTTTTAATCAAAATTCATGAAAAGCATGTTATTTACTAAATTTCCTTTTTCATGGTTTTCGCATGGCTTCCATACTTAGTACATCTAATGTGCTAACCCCTTCTTTTCCCTTTTTGACCAAAGTGTAGGGAATTGGATGCCTTGATATGCCATGGAGGATGGATAGGTTTCTAAGGGTTGAAGATGAAGTATTGGTGAGTCTTCATCGATTCGAGGATGATATCCACATGTTCCTTTATGTCTTAGTCTTTACTTTATGTCTTGTATGGGCTTAGTCCCAAGTGTGGTATACTCCTAAGATTATACGGTTCAATAAGATCTTGTAAAGGTATAATATTTTAAATTAAAATCTTCTGCTTGAGTAATGATTATGGAAAGAGCTCTTCGTGTGTGAAGAAAGTTTTAAATTCTTACTCATTTTAGAATGTTTTTTTTGCAATGAATGATACGAGTGGCTTTGATTAGACTTCTTGAAGTCTCATTTGTCGTGTGACTGCAGAAGGATGCTCAAACTTCTAGGGTCTACAAGTGGGTCGTTACAGTACTTCCCATGGACAACCTGCTTAAGGAATCAACAACTACATTAGCCTTACCTGAGTTGTAAAGACTACTAATGTCATAATCCTTCAGTAATTCCAACCACCTTCTCTGTCTAAGGTTGACTTCTATATGAGTGAACACATATTGGAGGATATTGTGATCAGTGAATACATCCACATGAACACCATATAAATAATGACATCATATCTTCAATGCAAACATTACTGCAGCCAATTCTAAGTCATGAGTTTGATAATTCGTCTCATGTACTTTCAACTGTCTAGAAGCATAAGCTATAACCTTTCCATTTTGCATTAATACAAAGCCCAAGCAAACTCTTGATGCACCATAATATACCAGAAAGCCTTGAGTACCTTCTGGTAAGGTCAAAATCGGAGCGGTAGTCAATCTCTTTTGAAAGTCCTGGAAGCTTTTTTCACAAGCTTCAGACCATTGAAACTTGACTTTCTTTTGAGTTAACTTGGTCAAAGGAGAAGACATATTTGAGAATCCTTAAAAGATCTACTATAATACCAAGCCAAGCCCAAGAAACTCCTTATATCATTTAGAGATGTTGGTCTAGGCCAACTCTTAATTGCTGTTATCTTCTGAGTGTCAACTTTAACACCTTCATCAAAAATAGTGTGGCCTAGGAACGCCACAGACTTAAGCCAACACTCGCACTTAGACAACTTGGCATATAACTTCTTATCTCTCAAATTCTGAAGAAAAAACTTTAGGTGAATAGCATGATCTTCTTCATTCCTTGAATAAGTCAGTATGTCATCAATGAATACGATGAAAAAGAGATCAAAGTAAGGTTTGAAGACTCGGTTCATAAGATGCATGAATGATGTGGGTGAAATAGTCAAACCAATAGACATAACAAGAAATTCATAATGCCCAAACCTGTTTTAAAAGTTCTTTTGGGAATATCACATTCCCTAACTCTTAACTGATGATAGCTTGATCTCAGGTCAATCTTGAAAAAGCAAGAAGCACCCTAAATTTGATCGAAGAGATCATCTATCCTTGGAAGAGGATAGTTATTCCTGATGGTCACCTTATTTACCTGATGTTAATCTATACACATCCTAAGGGACCTATCCTTCTTCCTAAAAAACAAGACCAGAGCGCCCCTAAGCGAGACACTTGGTCGAATGAAGCCTTTATCGAACAGATCATTAAGTTGTTCTTTTAGTTCTACTGGTGTCATTTTGTATAGTAAATAGATATAATAGGAGTATCTGGCATAACATCTATGCCGAAGTCTAAATTTCTTTCATGAGAGACTCCGACTAGATTATTAAGAAAGACTTCTAGAAACTCACTGACTATAGCAACTGACTGAAGGAAAGGTACCTCAACACTTGAGTCATTAAATTGGACTAAGTGATATATATATCCCTTATAAACTAGCTTCCTCGCCTTAAGGTACAAATTGAAGCGACTCTTAGTCACTGTTGAATTACTAGCCCACTTTATGATGGCATATTTGGAATCTAGAACTTGACAATTCGAATTCTACCGGCATGGAGCCAGTCCATACATAGAATGAAATAAAAATCTACCATGTATAACCCTATCAAATCAGCCATGGTAATCTTTCGATTGATGGAAACAGGACAATCAGGATAGACTCTTTCCGCTAGAATAGACTCCCCAACAGGTGTGGAAACACGGAAAGGTTGACAAATCTTTTTAGGGAGAATTTTAAACTGATTTGGAACATAAAGAGTTACAAAGGATAAACTTTATTATGGGTCTAATAAAGCATAAACATCAAAAGTAAAGACTTTGATCATACCCGTGACAACATCTGGAGAGTTCTATTGCTCTTGGTGTCTAGTGATTTCGTAGAGGCAATTTGCCCCTCCGCCAGTACCAAAAGTAGCTCCTCTAGGTGAAGCCATATTTTGTGGAGCAATTGATGAAGATTGGGCTCCGTTGCCTGATTTTCACCACCTTGCTTTTTATTAGGTCATTCTTTCATGAAGTGACAAGCTTTACCGAATTTGAAAAAACATGTCTGGCCATCACGACATTTGCCAGGCTAGATTCTAGAACATTTACCACACACGGAACTCCCACTACCTTTTTGTGCCACACTACCTTGAGATTGGGCAAATCTAGACTTGAATTGGTGTGAATTGTAACCGTTATTCTTACCTCAGTTTCTGGGTATAGGTGCACTAGTAGATGATGGTTTATACCCCTTTGATTTCGTGAATTGTTGTCGGCTCGAACCTCCTTTATGTTGGCAAGACTCATTCCTAGTCTTTGCCTTCTTGTTTCGGTAATCTTCTCTATCCTTCATCTTCTTTTTTTTTAAACTTGTTGAACGTATACCACAAGGCTGGATATATCCATGTCACCTATAAACATGGAAGCCCTACTTTCCTCGCTTGAAGCACGACCCTTCCCTGCATCAAACAGACTCATTGTGCTCTCATGTCTTTCACCATCTCCGGAGCGTAGGGAGATATCTGGGTAAACTTCAACCCTTTTTCATGCACACTCATGGAGTCCTGTATTAAGAAACTCCATCACCTTGTCTTTCTTTATTTCACTAGGAAAGAACCTCCCCAAGAAGGCTTCCTCGAAGAAAGCCCAACTTGGATGTGGTCCATCCTCAGCCCGACCATCCTTCCAGTGATCGAACCATGTTCTAGCCACACCTTTCCGTTGGTATGCAGCCATTTCAACCTTCCGCATCGACCACATGCATTACCTCATACACCTTCTTTAACTCCACTATAAAGCTCTTTGGATCTTCACAATTTTTTGATCAGGCGAACCTAGTGGGATTCATCCTGAGGAACTCACAAATTCTCGATGTATCCGCCCTTTCCTATCGAGCTCCTCTTTGCTGCCCGACTTGGTTGGTCACAACCTGATTCAACATCCGGAAAGATTCTGGGAATTCAGCATTGGTAACCCTCCTGGAGGTTGTACCTCTGGTTCATTTCAAACATCTTGTCCTTCAACATTCCTCCGTGGACGACCTCTAAATGCTCTTCTTAGAGGAATGATGATTTGTAAGTACATGTAAGCATGAATTAGACAGAGACTTTTAGAGATTAACTCTCCATGAGAAATAAATTGAAAGAAGGGAAACAATCGTAAATGTCGTGGCAACCTAATCATAGATGTGGCTCGTTTCACACCAATGAGTAAGACTCTACATGCACGATTTCAGAAAGTCCCTAGGACTCTTGGACTCTATGATCTAATACTAAGTTTTTCACGCTGCGAGCCTACACCCTGGGTGGGACTGGCACTCGAAGACCATTGTTAGCCCTTAAGAGTACCCCTGGCTTGATTACTTATATAAGAGGAAGGCAAACCTCAACTTTGACACGAGTAAAACATAATAAAAGGGAAAAATATGTAATGTCATAACTTTTGCGAAAATGGCACTGGACTGTGAATAACTGAAAACAACTCCAAACTGAAACACTATAGTCTACGAAACCTCTAACTATCTAATGAGGAATTTCGGGACAGACCCCATAATATCCTAAAAGCTAAGCTAATACATAAATAAAAAGGATGTCCTCCAAAATAAAAGGAGGCTCACCCTAAACTATGAAGCTCACACTAGATCAACGAAGTGCTGATTGTTGATCCTTAGTACATGCGTCGGCATCATGAAATGATGCAGGCCAACAAGTATCAGTTTATTGAATGTACGGGTATGCGAGTTGGAGAGGTAAACAACGACTTAAGCTTGATAGAATTAGATGAACTTACCTTGATTCTGCTCAACTCAAGAGTATACATAACTCAAATGATTTCCATGTAAAGCAGTTTAAATCACATGCAAGATGTATAAATGTTTATATAGAAAGCTCATAAAACTGTAAAATCTACTTAGTTGGTTATAGGAAATGCAATAACAAACTCAACTTTACTTATATAAGAAAGTAATATCGTCTTTGTGGGAGTTTTTCTAACCGACAACCATTACTCTGAGCCTAAGTGATGATACAACGTCTTACCTCATGTTGCAAGACGATCATCCTACACCATGCCATTGGAATAGGTCCTTACTCAAATTAGTGGATCCATTAGATCTCTTACGCGATCATCTAAAAATTATTAAACATCAATTGCCATATTGGCTACACGATTTACTTGGAGACTTGAGTTAATATGAACTGTCTTCCTCTTAATACTGCTCCTGAAAATGTACTTTAGCTCATACATTTAATGAAACTTCCTTCCTTTGGGTTGAGATAATTTACTGAACCCATTGGGTTTCAAAAACTCCTTTTGGAATCAATGTTCCTCTTTTTGTTCAAATATCTTTTGGAACTTCTTGTTTCCCTTTTAATTCAAATGTGTAACATTTGTAAAACTCTAGGGAATACTTAGTTCCCTTATATTTTTTGAGAATTGAAACCAACTCTTGATCTTTACTTAACTTGAAACTTTAACTCTTAAGGAATATTCCCTTATAGCTTTTGAGATATGAACTCAACTCTTTACTTGAGTTAACTTGAAATTTAAACTCATAGAGAACACTTAGTTCCCTTATAACATTTAAGAAATGAACTTAACTCTTTACTTCACTTACTTGAAACTTTAACTCTTAGAGAATACTTAGTTCCCTTATAGCTTTTAAGAGAGGAACTCAACTCTTCACTTGAATTGAACTTTCAGTCTTCAAAACAAAGTGAACATTTGTGAAAGACTTTAGAAAAGTTTACCTTACATTGCTTCTTAACTTCTAGACTTGTCTCTTAACCTCTTTGTCTTTGACCTTACTTTTCTTGAATCAAATTATGTATCAAGGATCATGATCATATGTTTATGGATGATTTCATGATGCTGAGATGTACCTCACAGTGTTGGAAACAACTAGGAATGAGGGGTACATCACATAGGAACTAGTAGAAAAATATAGGGAAGGAACGGGGGTCTCCAAGGGGTCTTTGCGCTTTGAGAGGCGCGGAGCGCTATAGCCTCACGGACAGAGGATGTGCTCAGGAGCTCAGAGAGGTACATCACGCCAGATCTTAACGCACAAACTCTGTCTAGAGGGGCTTTGGAGGCACGGCGCCCCAGCATCCCCCAAAGCGTTTTCGGACATTCTTTGTCATTTTACATCTGTAAACCTTCCCAAACTCTAAGAGATACAACCCCAACCACTTAGGATCCCTAATTAACTATTACCCAATGATTTAGACCTGAAACTATCCTAAAACATTGATTACAACTATTAGCGATCAACAATAATCCAATCAACAAGAATGTCAAACTTTCGTTCAAGATTCCAACCTCTAACATGAGTTAATTCATGAACTTGACTGATTTGAATTAAATTGGTGGTGTTGATGAACTAAACCACACAAAATATCCCACATACCTTGTTAGGGTCACTGCCGACGAAAATCCACGAAGCTAAACTAGGTGATCTCACTTCTTTTTCTTCCTTCTCCTTTTCCCTTCTTTCTTTAAAAACCCTAGTTCTATTTTCCAAGTGCGTAAATTGAATGGGATCACATTAGACCCCATATATTACTCCGAAACAAAATAATTAAT